>CAMTDV010000011.1:702500-2128321 GCA_947069175.1 Scalesia atractyloides | reverse complement strand
AGAAAGGCTTAAAGTTTCAAAATGTGGTTCCATTAAAGAGATATTCAACATCGACTTGGATTATGAAAAACCGAACCTCATTCTCTCGTTTAGTTGTCCAAGCTTCAAATTCTTCTTTAGACGCATTTCGCCAGAGACAACAAGCAATCTGTTTAAACCCTCAAATATCTTTACTGATTCAAAGATTGTTATAAAGTCTGGCTGGCATTCATGGACAGAAACGCAATTTAGCAATGTTTGGTGGTATGGTGGTGAAAGGTGGATGGTGGTGGTGGTGAAAGGTGGAGGCGGGGTTATGGGAAGAGGATGCCGGCTGCTTAAGGTTACGCATGACAAAAAGACAACTTTACCCTTGAGTTTCATAGTAAAAGGACATAAATGCCTAAGTCAACAAACTTTGACTAACACACGTTTCAACCAGGGATCTGATTGTGAGCGATCAACAACCATAGGACCGGACTTGAATGTTTCAAATAAGGGTTGAACCTGTGATTGGGTGTAAACTCCAGGGACTAAAACTGTACCTTACTCTTTCTTTAATTAAATGGTTTAGCGGAAGACCTGAAACCCGCAGTATACCGGATAGCCAATGGCAGTTATCCGATAAAATCCGATGGGTTGGATAAAACCCGTCCCATTGTGATCCCAACTAGGGATGAGCATGATACCGATACGTACCGATCCTGAAAATACCGATACCGAATTCCGTCAAAACTTGATACCGACACCGAAATATTCGGTACGGTACAGTATGGTACCAGTATCGGTACGGTGTCGGTATTTAAAGGTAAAATTCAGTATTTTACCGTTACTGTACCGTACCGGTACCGATACAAAAAATGCCAAAAAATGAATGCCGAAAAAATTCCCAATAATTTCGGGATCGATATTGATACGGTATCGGTATCGGTATTGATACTTATACCAAATGATTCAACAAAAATCGCAAGCACCCCAAATCAATTCAAACTGCCTGCATCCTTCGTACGCATACCATGCAAGATTTTTCCATCGAACATCAATGATTTGCCTCCAACTTATTAATATATTAACGCAGATTTCTTCATATTCTTGATTGAAATGGCATCATCTGGCTACCCATATTCCTAACTTACTTCATCAACAGGGAACGTCTCTTCAATCATACCTAGTCTCACACCCACGATTCTTGATTAAATCATTCGAATTCACTACAAAAAATGGGTGTTTCTTGGTAATGCACGCCACCTGTTTGATGAATTGCCTGAACGAAACCTGAATCCGTATTGGGTCATCTCCAATGGGGGAAACTGATGGGGATAAAGAGGAGAAAAGTTGTGCTGATTTCTTGAAGAATACCGCGTCGAATATAATGAGATTGGCTGATGAAATACATCAGTGTGAGGGGAGAAAGAAGTATCTTGCACATACCAGAAGCCCATCTGATGGGGGTGATGTTAGGTGGTATTTTCGTAAGGTTCCCATGGAGAAAAATGGTGAGTTTTTGGTATACATTGCATAAATAATTAATATACCACATTGTATATAGAGTAGTTGTTATGTTATACCTTGCATTTTGACCTGAGTTTTTTGTTAGGATCAAATGCGCACACACGAACAAAAACAGATAGAAAAACAGTAAACGAACACGAGAGATTTTACGTGGTTCGGTTGCAGTGTGCAATCTACGTCCACATGGCAACTAGGGTTTTCTTATTTTTGAGTGATGATGAATTAGAAGTACAGGAGATATATTTATAGACTAGAACTAGGGTTAATCCATCAGTCAACAAGTTAACTAACCTGGGCCTAACTGACTAGGGCTGAAGCTTACATATCTCAACATTTTTTAGTTTTTTGGGTGCTAGTTTGGTTATTAATTTGTGTAGTAGCAACCTGCGTATTCGGTCTTGATGTCTTACGAAGTTTTCTTTTCACCGTTCATGTGTTGTTTTGTGTTTTTTTGAAGCTCTAGTTCAAAAAGATATTAGATGTAAAATTATAAAACTCCAGAGAAATTTCTTTTGGCCATAAATGATCTCTTTATTTTTATGGGATCATGATTATTAAAAAAAAAGTTAGTCTTTTTGAAAAAGTAGGGTGTATGAACTGCGCGGATAGAGACCGGATGAAATCAGACGTTTCCATTTAACTGATAGGATATGTGGTGTATGACAAGGTGATTGTTGATATGATTTATGAGTCTTATGTTGTACTGCAAATAGACAACTGTAATCAGAATGAGTATGTAGTAGTTTTTAATGTAAAAGTGGATGTTTGGCACAGCTACGAATAATACTAAAAAGCATGTTATAGCACCTTTTCTTGAAGATCATATCGTTTTTTTCCCCAAAATAATTGAGGATCATATTGTTTTCCTATAACTTAGGTAACATCACTTTTATTTCCTATAACTTAGGTAACATCACTTTTAGTAGGTCAACTTATATACATTCAGCTATTGAGACTGTTACTAAGAAGATTATATTTTTAGTACCTCGTAATTCTAGCAAAATAGCAAGATAAATACAAAAAGTGATATTAATATGAACAAAGGATCTTGTGTCTATCTCTCTCTCTATATGTATATATGTATGCATGCACACACATATATAACGAGTTCGCACATCTTTAATAAATTAGCTAAGCGTCAACTTCAAGATTAATTTTTTTTCACGTTATTATTCAACGTCAAAATTCCATGTACTGGTGATATAAATGGATGTGATGTTTGTATAGGACTTCTCTTTTACTTAAAGTGTAGTATAGTTTGTATGTAATTTGTTTTTATTTCTCATTTCACAATGCCTTGAAATTACAGATTTCCATGTTTGTCGTTATGAATAACTAAATACTTTCCTTAAGGATATTAGCCAAACAATTTATACAATGTGTCATCTTGATTCCACTGCTTATGTGCAGAGGTAGCTGCTGCGGTCCCGCGTGCAGAAACAGTAGAGAAAAGTGAATATTTTCGATTTGGTATGAGAGATTCTCTTGCAATAGAAGCATCATTCTTGCAGGTCATACTATAAGCGTTTGCAGTTATCAAAGTTCATCATTACTATATAAACACTTCCCTTTATATAAACTTTTGTACCGTAGTATACAAATGAATCATTATATGTATATTTGTACATATAACAGCAAGAAGAGAAATTGTTATCTATATGGTGGAAGGAATATGCTGAATGTAGTGACGGTCCAAAAGGGTCACCGGCTTCAGTTTCCAAATCAGATCCGCTGCTAAAACCGTTTCCGTCAGAGGACTCGAAAGCAGCAGAACCGTATTTTAATGAGGAAGAAAGAGTCGGTGTCCCTGTGAAAGGAGGCTTGCATGAGGTAATACGCGGGTTCTGTAACAGGTCTAAATGAATCGGCCCCTCCCATTTATAAATTAACGAATTGAAATTGCTTGGTCTAGTTCTTATGTAGATATCTTGGAATCATTTTATTCTTTCAATTGTAGGTAGATTTAGTAAGAAGACATTGTTTTCCTGTTTATTGGGATGGAGATAATCGCCGTGTTTTAAGAGGCCATTGGTTTGCTCGTAAAGGGGGTCTTGATTGGCTGCCACTTCGTGAAGATATTTCCGAACAACTGGAGTTTGCTTATCATAGTAAAGTAAGTTACTCATAAGCCATTTATAAGTTCAACTTTTGTTTTATCCTACACCGGTAAAATAAAGAACCTAGCTTCAAAGGAAATGGGTTAAAACTTGAAAGTCATCGTTGAATTGCACAAAACCTTGTAAAAAATTCCGACAAAATGTGTTTCAACTCAACCTGGCCTGTAAAAAGTTACCATTGTGACCCATGATCCTGTTAGGTCTCAAGCGGCGCAGCGGAACCAACACACACGCACAAAAGATATAAATACGCAGACAGAGAATAAACACGACACAAGAATTTTACATGGTTCAGTCCCAGTGGGGGGACCTACGTCCACAGGCTGCAACTAGGTTATATCATTAAGCCCAGACACGTTTTACAATTGCATATGACATGATACATATAGAGACTAATCTAGGGTTTTAAGCTTGATGAACAAGAAGCCCTAATGGGTCTCTAAACATCCGAAATAAATGAAATGATCATACTTTTTTGTAGGTTTGGCATCGAAGAACATTTCAACCATCTGGACTATTTGCAGCTCGAGTTGATATGCAAGGGTCTAGTCCTGTATGTTGTTGTTTGATGCAAATTAAATTTAGTTATCATAGCTAGTGTCTTTCTTTCGTATTTGCATCTTGCTTGTTGCCTACAGGGGCTTCATGGTCTTTTCACCGGAGAGGATGATACATGGGAGGCTTGGTTAAATGTTGATGCGTCCGGAATCTCGAGCATTGTTAAGTTCGGTGGGAAAGGCGTTAAATTAAGACGTGGTTATGCTCCATCGAAGTCACCAAAGCCGACCCAGGTCTAGATCTATTTCTTATAATATAACATTTTGAGTAAATTGTCATTTTCTTCCTTGAGGTTTGGCCACTTTTGCGACTTTCATCCAAAGGTTTGCTTTTCCTTTCTGGGTCCTCGTGGTTTCAAAATCTTCTCATTTTCGTCCTTGAGGGCCAAACCTCGAGGGACGAGAATCGCAATAATTGCCAAACCTTAGGGACGAAAATGGTAAGTTTTTTGAAATCCCGAGGACCCATATGCGAAAAAACAAACCTTTGGGTTAAAGTCGCAAAAGTGGCCAAACCTCAGGGATGAAAATGACAATTCACTCTAAGTTATCTAACACTACCACAGCGCAAACAATACATTAATAACATTTCAAAACACTAAAAAATCCTAATTATTTATTCCATAGTAAATAAGATAAAACTAGGGATGAGCAAATGGTACCCGCGGTACCCACTTTTGGGGATTTTCGGTACCGGTACTTTCGGTTCCGGTACGGTACCGGTTTGATACCGGTTTGTACCGAGCTCATCCCTAGATAAAACCACTTACTTATAATTGCCTTTTCACTAAAGAAACGTTAACGAATTATGTGCTGTGATGATTCACTGTAATAACGTATTAATATTGTTATCCTATTCGTTTATCAAGTGAAACAGATTGTTTTGAATGATTGACTTTTTAATAATTTATTAATCATAAAATTGGTAAATACAATACTTTTATTGTTCTGAAAGTGTAGCTTTGATCTTTTGAAAATTTAAAATTATATATAATATATGTGTGTATTTTAACTAATAAATTCTAATTTGTAGGATGAGTTACGACAACAAAAGGAGGAAGAAATGGATGATTACTGTTCCCAGGTAAAACTCTGAAACTTTTTCATACAATCTCACTTATAACAGAGATTCTTTCTGTTAAAGCATCATTATATCTTTTTATAGAATAAAAGTTAATACAAAATGCTTTTGATTTTTTAATTTATATAAGGTTCCGGTTCGGCATCTGGTGTTCATGGTTCATGGTATTGGTCAAAGGTTAGAAAAAGCGAATCTAGTTGATGATGTCGGCATTTTCCGCCATATTACCACCAGCCTTGCTGAACAACATTTGACATCGTACCAACGTAGAACTCAGCGGATTCTTTTCATTCCATGTCAGGTTTGTAATTGTATTTACCGAAACATGAATTTTTGTGAAATTGTTGTCTTTGATGTGACTGGATTTGTGTTACTAGTGGAGGAAAAGTTTAAAGCTTAGTGGTGAATCTGCTGTAGAAAAATGTACATTACCTGGTGTACGTGGATTACGTGTAACTTTAAGTGCAACGGCTCATGATGTTTTATACTACATGAGCCCCATCTACTGCCAAGATATTATTGATTCGGTATGTTTTAATCAATAATATACGTTATTCTATAAGTTATATAATGTGATATTTTACTTAGTGATACAATGGAGTTTTGGGCAGGTTTCGAATCAATTAAATAAGTTATATTTAAAGTTTCTTAAGAGGAATCCTGGTTACGATGGGAAGGTGAGTGGTTGGTATAGCCGTATAGATCATGCACTTAATTATGCTTCATTAATTTTTTTATAATTTAAAATTGACAAAATTGCGCAGGTTTCTTTATACGGTCATTCATTAGGAAATGTTCTTTCTTACGACATTCTTTGTCATCAAGAAACTTTGACTTCACCGTTTCCAATGGATTTACAAGGATAAGATTAAGTACGAAAGTTGTACACCGAATGACATGAAATCATCTGGTTATGATTCACGGGGCAAGAATTTCAATGATATTGTCACGTTGGATCAAGTTGGTCTTGGAGTTGACCGTGGTCAAAGTGAAACGGTGTCTGGGGAGGAAGATGGCCCGCATGATTGCAAAAAAATCGATGGTGAAGTCTTAGCTTGTGGCTTGGATCAAACTGATGAGGATGTATTTCGGCATGATGAAAATACCACAGTTAACTCACTGAGGGATGAGGTAACCGAATATTAATATTGAGTAAAGTACACGGATGGTCCCTGTGGTTTGCACTTTGTTACGATTCAGTCCCCAACTAACAAATCTAAAGTTTTTAGCCGCTTCAAGCTAGGGACTAAATGCGTTACAAAGTATAAACCACGAGGACCATCCATGTACTTTTGGCAAAAGTTGGGGACTGAATTTGTTACAAAAGGCAAACCATAGGAACCATCTGTGTACTTTTGGAAAGCTTGGGACCAAATCCAAAATTTTGGTCAACCACAGGGACCATCTGTGTACTTTACTCATTAATCTTCCATTTGTAAAAAATATAGATTGACCGTTTGAATGCCAGAATCAAAGAGCTAGAATCAAAGAAAGCTGAAGGTGGTCAAGGTACATTTAGACTCTGATGAATAATGATAATTTGTTTAGAGTGATCGGTATCGGTTATTTAGAAGATCTAGTTTATTATATATTAAGATAGTAATTTGGTAATCATAATTACAGCAGTGGAAAATGAAAGTGTTTCCAAAGGTTCTTCATGTCACCAAAATGAAACACTAAAGAGTTACACGCCCCTTATAAAGTACACAAAGTTGGAATTCAAGGTAAATATCTATCAACTTGTTTGTTGAACGTTTTTAATATATATATTTAATTTGGTCATAATTCTATTCTAATTTCATGCCAGGTTGATACATTCTTTGCTGTGGGGTCTCCTCTTGGTGTGTTTCTTTCCCTTCGTAATGTCCGTATAGGAATCGGTAAACTTTTTTTCTCTTAATTTGAAATATGTTTATATATTTTGCCCTTATATTCATTTATGGAAAATCGGATTTTAACATATTGGCTGACAACACTCCAACTAAAGAAATGTTTTGTGACAGTCCGAACTTTCAAACCTATTTTCCCTCGGTGATCCCATACTAACTTAAAGTTAACCCTGTTATTTTTTGCTGATGTGGACTGCTTATGTGCCAAAAAGTCAAAGTTTTGCTGACGTGAAGTGCTTATGTGGCAAAGTTTTGATGATTTGGACTGCTTATGTGGTAGCCTACGTCAGCGAAAACTATCACTGAGGGAAAATAGGTTAAAAGTTGGGACTGTCACCGGCCAATAAGTTTAAGTTGGGATTATTAAAATCCAATTTTTCTTAATGCATGATGTTTCTTTAGTCAGTTGTTTGTTACACATAGAATAAGTTTGCGGCAGAACAACCTACATCTTTTGTTTTGTTTTTTCAAATATGTTTTTTTTCTTTTGAAATATGCATAACGATTCTTCTGTCAATTATTTGCCCAATATACAGTTGTTATTTCGCATACGATTCAATAGATAAAAGTACATAATTTTTGGATCTTTATTTCCGCAGGGAAAGGAAAAGACTATTGGGACAGTGAAAATATAATTGAAGAAATGCCATCTTGTCGGCAGATGTTCAACATTTTTCATCCTTTCGACCCTGTGGCATATAGTATCTCCGATCCCATTTACATATAAACGGCTTGATTTCGTTTATGTTTCTAACGGGTCAAATGGGTTGACAGTTATTCGAGCTGCACTACAATGCATAGAACCTACTATGTGTATTTAATATAGAAGTTAGATAATCGTTTTCATAATATAGTTTTTATAGTCATAACAACACTAAAAAAGTTGCCCCTTTTTGACAGAGTCGAACCACTTGTTTGTAGAGATTATTTCAATACACGCCCGGTCATTATCCCGTATCATAAAGGTGGAAAACGACTGCATATCGGATTTCAGGTGGGCCCTATATAGTGGTACAACTTGTACCTATTTACTAGAGTAAAGTACACGGATGGTCCCTACGGTTAAAAAAGTTTTTGGATTTAGTCCCTAGTTTTTTAAAAGTACATGGATGGTCCCTGTGGTTTGCACTTTGTTTAGTGACTAAATGCGTTACAAAGTGCATACCACAGGGACCATCCATGTACTTTTGGCAAAAGTTGGGAACTAAATGCATTACAAAGTACAAACCACAGGGATCATCCATGTACTTTAAAAAAGTTGGGGACTAAATCCAAAATTTTGGTTAACCACAGGGACCATCCGTGTACTTTACTCTATTTACTTACTTCACTCTATTTACTTCTTAATAAGTTGAGTTGGTTGTGTTTTATCTCTAACATCTCAAACATAAAAGATTACTAGAAGGCGAACAAGTCAAATGAGTTGGGTAAACATGTTGAAAGTCGCCCAAAGTCTTCAAGTATATAACTATACAACCTCCTTAATCCTTTTCTATTAAAAATATTTAGATCATTTTTGTAGTAATATCATGTTCATAAATATTATATAACTAGTGGGTTACACCCGTGCTCTGCGGCGGGCGACTCAATTTTTAATGAAAACGTAGACGCAATAGTAAAAATAACGTTAATGGCATGAAATCATTTGATATTGGTTCGGTTCATTAAGATACCGACACTTACCGAAAGAGAAATAAAAAAAAGTCATGATACGACCAAAAAAATACCAAGGTGTGTTTACATCGATCGAAACAATAAAAACGAATATCAATTTCGCAACTGGCGTTGTTCGGTCAGTATTAGACCGTTGGTTTTGTTAGATGTACAACAACAGGTTCGATTGAAACTTTGAAAAAGAAAAGAGAAACCAAAAAATAGAAAAGAAAAAGGAAAGATGAAAAAAATTCACAAAAGACAAAAATCACAAAATGACAAATTTCACTGTAGCTAAGAAGTTCGTAAATTATATATATAATAATTAACACAAATTCAGTTATAAACTTATAAAAATGGAAAGGAAAACGATCGTGGGCCCAACCTGACCATTTTGCCACCTGTAGGTATTAACATTCAATGTGATATTGTTTAATGATTCAGGAATTTGTAGAAGACGTTGCATCAAGTTCCCACGGGGTAATGGAGCGCATAAGTTCTGTAAAGGTATGTTTACCGGATTTGATTCAGTTTATGTTTGTCAAATAATGCGTTATTAACTCTATGAACAATCTTTGGTGGATTTTTGTTACAACAAATCATGGTTTATTTTGAAATATATGTGCATAATTTATTATAGACTACATTTGAAATGTTAATTTTAGATATGTTTATTTTGAAATATATGTGCACAATCATGGATTTTTGTTACAACGAATCATGGTTTATTTTTGTTACAAAAAACTCAATGGAACACTACATTTGAAATGTTTATTTTAGATGTAAGTGCACAATTTATTATAGTCTAAATTGCAATTTATGACCATTATGCCCTCATGTGAGTGGCACATGTTAATAGTTAACTAAAAAATTAACAGGGTTAGGGCATAAGGTCACCATCTGATGAGAAAGAGTAACATAAAGAACATCCGGTGTAATTTCGTTAGTTAAAGGACAACACCTGCAATTTGGCCAAAACTTAAAGGACGTAAATTGCAATTTAGGGGCTGTTTGGCAACACCTGCAACTTCTGTGATAAATCATTCCTCCGGTATGTTTACTTCCAACACCGTCTCTGCCATTTCATTTTAGTCTTATGAATGATTGTTAATCGTTTAAAAGCAAGAAACAGATTAGTAAACAGTTGACTGTAAATTCAGCGAAGAAGATGAAGTGTGATAACAATATAAGATTAATTAAAATCGGTATTTTAAACGGGTTAGACACACAGTCCAGCGGTGGACTGTGTGCAAACAATGCGCACACGCCGCGAGTTCGATCCCTGATACACACACCCTCTCTGTAATAAAGATGTTTTATTTTTCTAACTGAACCGGATTAACTACGTTAGTTGTTAAGTATAATAAAAATCTGTATATTAACCAAGTTAGACACACAGTCCAGCGGTGGACTGTGTGTAGCATTAAAGCACAGGTCCCGGGTTCGAGACCTGTACATGGCACCGGTTCGATGATTTAAAATGTTTTTTAAAATAAAAGAATTTTGAATAAGCTGAGTTAATATATAAGTATAATTAAAAACAGAATTATTTCGGGTTAGACACATAGCTCAGTTGGTAGAGCTGCGTGCACGCGTACGGGAGGTCTCGGGTTCGAGCCTCACCCAGCGCATGTATTTACACAATAAACCGGTCAAAAAGTCAAAGTCAAAAAGTCAACATATTTTTATATTTTTAATTATTTAATTTAATTTAAAAATCAATTAAAAATACTTAAAAATAATGTTTTTAAAGATAGGAAATAGCCTTAAACTCACAAAAATATATCTAAAAATTCCATTAAAATCCTTAATAAAATCCACTCATTTACTATATTTTTCCGTTATTATTTAGGTTAGTAATTCTCGTTGTTCAACTCTTCCAACTCGTGCGCATCTCACCATCTCCAATCAAACGCACCCAATGTGAGTGAATCTTTACAAATTCCCCGTTTTAATCACGTTTTTGGGGTGTATCATGTGTCTTGCTACTTATTATACTTAAATCATTGTGCATACATCATATCATGAACAAATGCGTATTCAGTTTGTTTCAATTGTTTGTGTGGTTATTGTTAGATTTAATTCATTATTTTCAGTACATGCAATTTCTTAGGCCGCCGCTCCCCATTACATTATGAGCGTTGAGCATGTTCCCCATTACATTATGAGCGTGAACCTGGCGTGCCAACATACGATCGGCTCCGTTTGATTGAGCCTTGATCGCACAGTTTCATTCATGTTATATATTTATGCAAGTTGATATGTTATGGTATGCTGTTGGTATGTTATTGTATGTTATAGTTTGTGGTTGTTATTGCTACTGTTTGATTTTGTACATTTGCTCACTTATGATTATTGCACAATTTTTCCTTGATAAAATAACAAGAAAATCAATTATGAATGTTTATCGATGTCGACTTTCATTTATGGTCTGATTTATACTAACGAGCAAGGGCCGGACGAGGATATGTGCAGTGTGAACGACCGCATAGGGCCAACTCTCTCTACAGCGAAAGTTTAAAGAATATAATTATATATAATATATATATATATATATAATATATATATATATATAATAATAGTGAAAGTGTAAAAGACAATGTTGCTTAACATACGAGCGTACGCTCTGAAATTATGCACGTTTACGATTCAAAACCCTATTCACCTATGTTGAAAAACCCACCCACGCCACCCAGATCTGGACACACAAGTTGGTGTGGATGGGGTCGCCGACCGGATTTTGTCTTGCCAGAAAAACAGTCGGCCACTCCTCTTTCTCTCTAAATCTCTCTCATGAGAAAATATGGGTGGGGGCTGTGTTGGTAGTGAGTAAATATAGGGGGCTGGGTGTTTTTGTTGCGACTGGATTGAGGGCTTGGTTGCTTGAATCCAGATTGGGCATTTGTTTGGCGGTAGATTGGGGGGTTAGTAGTTTGAATCTGGACTAGGGTTTGAATATGGGTTTATTTGAATCTGTATTGTGGTTTGTTTGGTCGTTGCAGTTGCGTGTGGGTGGTGATGTCGGGTGGTCCAATAGAGAGTGTGTGCATTGAGATAGAGAGATATAGGGTACGTCACAAACAATTTTTTTTAAATTAAGGAGTTACTAGCGATGAACCACACGCATTATGACGTGGGTAGATCACAAACGTCGAATGAAAAAGTCAAACATTATGTAATGTGTCTTCCATTTAAAAACACATGTTTCAACGTATCCGATATAATTCAATGTAAAATATATAAGCATTACGGTTTGATAAAAAAATAAACCAAATCAATTCTGTCGTATAAAAAACGGAATCAAACACGGGTTGGTACGTTTAATGGGTTCGACCTAACCACTACAGCATTCTTACCATTGCATACAGAGTTATCGATGTCAAAACGTACAATAATTCTTACATCAAAACGTAGATCAACTGAAATATGTAGTATGAAAACAATTATATCTAACCTGACTCGTTTCCTAAAAAAATTAACGTCAAAATAAAAATTTACACCGTTTACGTCGAAACGTGAATTTATCAACACATAAATAAAGATAAACACACAAAAATATAGCATATTTTTTAATATGGTGAACCACGTACTACTCATGGTCTTAGATATGTTACCCTTTAAAACAATTAAAACATGATATTTATTTACCAGCACATGGACATGAAAGTATTCCAATCACAAGTCACGAGGGTGTGCTAAATTTAAAGAACTCCAACCATTTCCCTTTATTGGACGAACTTTTTTATTTTATTTTTATTTTTTAACAGCTAAATCATCTAGTAAAGCCATTGCCTTATATCATCCAAATCTCAAGTAAAAATTCAGGGATTGTCACCTCCGACCAGTTGGCCTTTCTTGGAAGAAAATTGATTTGACTTGGCTTTTAGTGCAACCTGGAAACTGGATTGCAAGTTGCAACAGCCTGCATGAATAAAGAAATGAAAATAGCTCGTAGCCACTACTGTATAGCTAATTTATTAATTGAAAACGTGAATCATGGCATATTCACCATTTGTCTTTTGTTGAATTTATTATTCATTGTCATACTCAGTAAATTACATCAATAGCAAAGTTAAGATAAGGATTGAGTAAGGTAACATTCTTGTTGAATTATTATTCATTTTCATACTCATAATTACATCAATAGCAAAGTTAAGATAAGGATTGAGTAAGGTAACATTAGCAACCAGCATCAGCATAGCAACATTCGTCATTTTTTGTCTAGTATTTCCTAAAAGTCTATACAAATTGACAGAAGTATACCAATTTTCCAAGTGTACTATTTTGACTTCAAAGTAGTTAAACAAACATTTTTCAGTAATATATATACACCTAACTTTTAATATGTAACTAGGTTATTTGTCCGCATATTGCGGCGATACGTTACCGCAGATATTCGATAGGTATCAGTTTAGTTTCGTTACAATACCGGAATAATAGTTGCACTCGGCACAGAAATAAACATGTGTTTTACATCAACCGACACACCAATGTTGTTTGAACCATATTGATCATTTAGATCGTCATGATACAAGTATCAATATTCGTTTATCAACGCAAACAGAGTTGAAACCATAAAATGAATTAAAGATTCGGCATGATATTATACGATACAGTAGTTTATGAAAACAAAAATAAAAAAGTAAACATTTTTAATAAAATAAATATAGTTTGCAGAGTTGTAATTTTTAAATAAAGTTAACATACACAAGTTATTTGAAGAAAACAATCAAATTATAAAAATCAAATTATTTTTTTAAACTAAAAAAATCTAATTACTATTCAAAGATTAAAAGTTGGTCAAGTGTTGATTTTTAGATTAACATATTTAAATTTGTCTCATAATGGCTATTTTATTTCATATCATTTAATTATTAGATAAGATTAGATTAGACAAGATGGAAACAAAATGAGAATCAAGTATTGATTTTAGATTAACATATTTTATATTTTATTTCATGTCATTTAATTATTAAATAAGATGGAAAAAAATGAGAATGATTTTATCTGCAAAAATATGATTGGTATTGTAATATTCATAAAGAGTCTCTTTTAATATATAAAAATAAAATATAACAATTATTGATTTTAGATTAACGTATTTAAATGTCTTTAAATTTATCTATAACGACTATTATATTTTATTTCATGTTATTTTAATCCTTAAATATAGTGGAAACAAAATGAGAATAATTTAGTCTAGAAAAATATGATTCCTATTCATCAGGACTCACGAGTCTGTTTTAATACGTATAACTAAGAGCATTCATACCAGCAACTCTATATCTAAAATTATATACTATCTTAGAAGGAAAGACAAAACAAGAGCATGCACTTTTTAAATTGATAAAAAACAATCTCCCTAAATTTTGGAAAACTTTTTAAAAACGTTACAAATTTTCATTTCACTCTCTTGGTTTCTAACTTTTTAAATTTCTTTTAGTGTTTCCTTTTTAATAAAAAAACCAATGATTTATGTTGTCATCTTCATCTCCAACCTCTTTAAACAAAACCATTTAAGTGGAGTATTCAACCAATTCAATAAAGAAACAAAACCTATATGAAGTGGAGTATTTAATCAATTCAATAAAGAAACAAAACCTACATGAAATTGTAAAAGAATCATCATCAATTTACACAAATTTTAGAGATAAAAATTGCAGCTTTAAGAAGTAAAAAAAGAGCAATTTTAAGAAATGAGATTATTATTTTTTTTGTGAAGAAATAAAAAAAACCCACAAAGTAAATTGATCTAATACAAAAAATCACATCAATGGTGGAAAGAATTACTGATTCACACAAAATTTAGATGTAAAAGTTTCAACTTTAAGAAATCAAGAAAAAACAGAGCAAAGACAAAGAAATGAGAAATATTCGATTTTGTGAAGAATAAACAAAACCCACATGAATTATTAAATTATTTAAGAAAGAAACCCACATCAATGGTGTCATTAGTCTTCCAAACCCCTCACAAAACAGAGCAGAACCAAGAAATGAGAAACCTTCAACTTTTTAAGTGCATGGAACGGACCATCAGACTTCTAAATTGTATTAGAAGGGGTAGCACGGGCTACCCCTCAACCCCGTCTCCGTACTGTTTTCGTAGTGTAAAAAAAAATTCCGGTTTTATACAAAGGAATACCTTGATCCGAAAAAAAATGGATACTCTTGAATTTTTGAGCTAGCTATGCTACTGCTTCCAAACCTCTCACAAAAGCAGTATTATTTAGGCGATATTTCTACGTATCCTCTATTTTTTGTACATGTATTATTTGACCTAATTTGACCAGATACCTTTGCTCTGTTTTTATTTTTTAACCTAATTAATATTCAGTTATAAGAAAGTTAGGCTATGAATTATGAAATTGACATTTATGAAGTTAAATTCGAGGTAGGATGTTATTTATTATTAAGTTTGTGAGATTTAGTTTTATATTGGGAATTATTAAAAAAATGTAGAATATTGATAGTGTATATATGTGGAAATAAATGATAATGTTCTATACAATGAAAGCTAAGAAGAGATTGATTATTAATTGCTAGATGTATTGTTGATTTTTTTTGAAGTGATTTCAAAAACAAATTAAAATTTTGGTGTTATCTTACGTATGTGTGATTGAAATAGTTGGGTTTTGTGGTGGGTTATTAATTTAGAAAGAATTATTAATTAAAAAAGGGTGAAAAGACAATAATATCTTTATATGTGTTGCATGTGATGGCAGTTAACCAATAAAATAACTGTGGTTATTATTAAAGGTTGTATCATATAGCAAAACATGAATTTAAAGGTTGTTTTCAATCGATTTTAAAATAAAATGTATAGTTTACAGTTTAGATGAAAGATCAAATTTGTTTTGTACAATTTAGTCTATATTTTATTTCATGTCATTTTCATCATTAAATAATTTTATCCACAACAATATGATTGCAATGCACTATTCATCAAGAGTCTCTTCATCACTTTGTTGTGGTGCTAGGCTTTGGTAATTATTGGTCATTATTGTCAAACAACACGTTTTTTACATCGACTAAAACCCATAAAATGAATATCTATACGATGTCACACCCCGACATATATTGTTTATAAAAATTAACCGTATTTAACCCGAAAATTATAATTTTAACCCATAAATTTTTATGTTAATTAAAAATAATAAAGATAATCAAAATTCGTATTTTTATTTATTTTATTTAGGATTCGGTTTTACAATGGTTCGGGTCTTCTTGGATCCGTTTTTGACGGATGCTACATACGGGTACCACTGTTGTTTGGTCGATATCGGTTTGTTACGATACCGGTATCGTACAGACACTCGATATAGCGTACGATACCAAAAACTTTATTGCGATATTACATTGTGTTCACGTTATGCCAATAATTCTATAAAAATGAATACGTTATCGTTACCAATGTTATTTGGTCGGTATATGTTCGAGTTGTGATGGTAAAAAATCAACTATATATGACCCGTTCGAATACCAATGTTTTTGGTTGGTATATATTCGGTTTGTGATGATAAATAAAATCAATGATATATGACTGGTTCGAATACCGATGTTGTTTGGTCGGTATATGTTCAGTTTGTGATGATAGAAAAATCAACTATATAGGACCCATTCGCGTAGAACTTTTATCGAATCGTACATAATACTAGGCGCATGATGACGTTAATAATAAAAAAACAATACCAATGTGATACGGTACCGGTACCAATATTGTTAAGACAGTTTCAACTATATTAAAAAAAGATCATTAAAGTTATAATTAAAATAATATGTTTACGATTAAAAGTAAATATAATAATAATCTTTATAATATTGAAAAGGTAAAAATATGAAAAAAGAAACAATATATATTATTATAATAATCAATTACTATTTATGAAAAAGAAACCACGTATATTATTATACAAATCAAATTACAATTCATACTAGCTTGTTGATGTCGCGCGTTGCGGTAAAACGGAGCAAATGATAATGTAAACAAACGTTATTTGAAAATGAAGCGTGTTGTTTAAAAAGCAATCCATCATACTCATTTATTATCGTACCGTTTTACGATACCAAATAAATACTCTATTTTAATTTTTTAATACAACTTCGTTTTTAACAAAACTTATACCATAAAATCGAAGGAAAAAAATTAACGTACGTAAGTCATTAAAGAATTATCAAATCGATTGGAGACATGATTTAAAAATAATATATAAAAACAAAAAATGAATGAAAAGGAAATAATATTGTTTTAGAAAGAGAAGAAAAATAGGTTAAAACTCAAAAGTAAATATAATAAAAAAAATTTCATAATATTAAAAAGCTATATATCACTAAATGAATACTCTATTTTTAATTTTGAATACAACTTTGTTTTTAACAAAACTATACTATAATGTCAATGGAAAAAATTAACATAGGTGTAGTGAAATATCAAATCAATTGATAAAGGAGATATGATTTAAGAATAATATATTAAAAATAAAAAATAAATGATAAAGGAATATGTTGTTTTAGAAAGATAAAAAATAAAAAATTTAAAAATTAAAAGTAAATATATGAAAAACTATTATAACATTAAATAATAAAATAATAAAACACGATATATTATTATAAAATAAAATCACTATTCATGTTCATTCAACAACTATATATTCTAGCGGGGTTCTACACACTTTGATGGTCATTATCGTTTTGGTTCATGAAAGTACTAGTATGATACCGACACTTGACATAACAATCCATGCAAGTCGCACGTGTTTTACATCGATTGAAAACAATAGAAACGTATACCAATACTATTACAGGTGTTGTTCGGTCGGTATCAGTCAGTTATGATACCGATATCGTACATGTACTCGATATAGCTTACAATACCAAAGAAAACTTTATTGGGAATATAACTTTGTGTTCAATGAATTTTATGTAACATCCGTCGAAAAACGGGTTTTCAAAACCCGCTTCGTTTATTAATCGAATAGTCAGTTTCAAATTTCCGTTGCTTATTTAATGCTCATTTTAATTTTAAACAATACATAATTAATAAATATACTAGAATTTATAAACTATAATTAATAAACAATAAAACGGTCGAAGAAAAAAAATAAAAGTCGCTGCCGGGTTTCGAACCCGGGTCAGCCGGGAAACCTAACACACACCTGCTTAACCACTCCGCCACTTGACTCACTTGTGCAATATAATGAAACAAATAACACTTATAATAAAACTCGAAATCAAACCCAGTGAAATCAGCGCGCCCAATTCGCAGTCGCTGGAAATTCCGACGATTTCGCCAATTATCGACGGTTTCCTTTGACTTAACGCGAGTATTAACGTCGACATCGGTTATAACCGATGTCCAAACCCGCGACACCAGTCGTAACCGCCGGAGAAAAGCTGACCATGAATCGAGGCTAAAATCAGACCCAACTCATTTCGATTCTTCCCTATAAATACACCCACAAGTCTCTGGTAATCATTTCCCTCAAAATCGCACCATTTATCGAATCAATTTCACTCGCCGGAGATAATCTGCAATCACCAGACTTTCGCCGGAAAACCGAGACTCACATCAAAACGGTAAATACCTCGACTCTTTCTGTTTCAATCCATTGTTAGACCATTACTAACATCAATCCATCACCCAGAATCAATCCCAGACGACGTTGCCGGATATTCTGTACTCGCCGGAAAATCTCTGGAATTTCCAAAAATCACGCTGTGAATCGGTATGATCATCTAAACCTCCTGATAATCATTGTTTAGTAATTCAATTTCACAACTAACCGATCAAAACTGTAAATTTATCTGATCAGACGGAGTTCACGAGACAGAGCCGACGATCCTTGCCGGAGTTCTGAGAAAGACATCTGTTCGGTACATTCATTTCCAAAACTCTCTCAATTTCATCACATTCCAATCATTTAAAAGTTCGTTAATCGAATTTAACAAGGACAGCTAAATAATCATTGTCTGTGTTTTGAACGAAGAAGATGAAGTCGAACTAATGTATAAGTATAATTAAAACAAGATACATAACCGGGTTAGACACACAGTCCAGCGGTGGACTGTGTGCAAACACACAGCGAACGTCTCGAGTTCGATCCCTGACACGACCCTATCCTCTGAAATAAAAATGTTTTTTTTTAAACCGAACCGTATTAACTCGCTGTAAGATGTTAAGTTTAATAAAAACCAGTATTTTAACCAGGTTAGACACACAGTCCAGCGGTGAACTATGTGCAACGTTAAACAATGGGTCCCGGGTTCGAGACCTGTTACACACGACGGTTCGATATAATTAAAATCCTTTTTAAAATAAATGAATTCTGATTAAATTAAATAGTGTATAAATATAATTAAAAACAGAAATATTTCGGGTTAGACACGTAGCTCAGTTGGTAGAGCTGCGTGCAAGCGTACGGGAGGTCACGGGTTCGAGTCTCACTCAGCGCATACATATACACGACCGAACCGGTCAACAGTCAAAGTCAACGGTCAACGGTCAAAAAGTCAACATTTTTTTATATTTTTATTTAATTATTTAATTTAAAAATCAATTAAGAATACTTAAAAATAATATTTTAAAGTTAGAAAACGACCTTAAACTCACAAAAATAAATCTAAAAATCCTATTAAAAATTGTTAATAAAATCCACTTATTTACCGTACCTTTTCGTTATTATTTAGGTTAGTTATTCCTCGTCGATCAATTCTCTAAACTCGTGCGCATTCAACATCATCAACCGAACGCACCCAATGTGAGTGAATCTCTACCAATTCCCCGTTTTAATCACGTTTTGGGGTGTATCATGTGTCGCTTATTATTTATTTATTTAAACACTTGTGCATCCATCATATCCATGATCAAATGTGTATCCAATATGTATCAGTTGTTTGTGTGGTTAATGTTTAGATTTAATTTATCATTTTCAGTACATACATCATCATAGACTCGTCTTGTTCTCCATTACCTATGAGCAGAACCGTTCCCCATTACCTGTGAGCGGAACGTGACGTTGTCAACATAAGATCGGCTCCGTTTGATTGAGCCTTGATCTCACATACATCAGCATAGGCCGTCAGTTCCCATTACCTATGAGCGGAACGTGACGTTGCCAACATATACATTGTCATTCATATCATATACTCATGCAAGGTGGTTTGTGATTGTTTGTTTACATCCGTTTGTTCATATATGATTATTGCAAAATTTTTCCATATTAAATACAATAAGGAACCAATAACAAATGTTTTTAACAAGGTTCACTCGCCAACTTTTGTTGACCCAAAATTCCCCCATTCTTACACATGATACAGGTGATCCAGTGGAAGCAAGAAACATATAGGACGACCTAGAAGAATAAATCAGTTTAGATTTTGGATTGTTTTACTTTGTTTCATTTCATTGTATTTGTATGAATTTAGTTTGAACATTAAAGTTGTAATTTGAATTTAATAAATATGAAACATTTAGTAAACATCATGAGCTTTGGTGATAACTCAATTATGCCCCGACTCTTATTCCGCTGCGGGTCGGGGTGTGACATTTTATACCGCCACATCAGGAAAACTATAAAAACGAATACGGTACCGTTACCAATGTTGTTTGGTCAGTATATGTTCGATTTGTGATGATAAAAAAATCAACTATATATGACTCGTTCCAATAGAACTTTTATCAAATCGTATATCATAATAAGCACATGATGACACTAATAAAAAACTATACCGATTTTATATGGGACAATACTATTTTGTTCATATAGTATCAGTAATATTGAAAAAAGAACATTAAAAGTGAATATTAAAGAAATGTATTTAAGCCCAAAAGTAAATATAATAATACTAATCTATTGTCATTAAAATGAGGAAAGTATGAAAAAAAATTATTACAATAATATTAATAATCTATTATAGTTATAACTAGAATTGGCGTTCGCGCTTCGCGGCGGGGTTATTGGAGGTTGCCGGCGAGGATGTACTTGTTTCATGGTATATCGATGAGTTATCATAGATGAAGCAAACTTTGATCGAAACGATCGTACAAATAAGTAATCAACACGGTTAATTGAACATGTTTAAAGTTAAAAGTTAGCTTTAACTATAATAAGGTAAATAAAAAATTGATTATATTTGTTACATGGTGTATTAAAGGGTTAATATAAACCATGTAAGCTTTAATCTAAATGACGGTAAAAATAAGCGACTTATAGCGTGTTAATCATAACATTAAAGGATCGTAGAGTGTTGAAGAATACCTAGCCTGTTTTTCGGTTCTGGTATAGTCTTGATCAAGCTATTGATTCACATATGATTGTCGATGATGAATAACATATAATGGGAACTAGGATGTGACTCTTGTTCAGTTTAGACTCAAACTATGGGAACCAAGCTGCAAATGTGGCATCCAAAACCAAGTGGATCCACAGAGTGACACGCAACATGATGTTGCATACACCCGACATACACGCAGACCAATTGAGCGAGCCTTTTAGTTATTCTACGTGTTAGATATCATCCACAACACGATGCGAAGTTTCATATATTGAGACTTCGTATCCGGTAATCCGTACGCCCCAACAATCCATGTTTTATAACACCAAAACCAATTTAATTTGCAAACAGACAACAAATTACAGTCGAATCAACTAACCTGAATAATTTTGGTTAATTTCAGGTGATTTTGGCTGCAACTGAAGCTCGAGATATTAGCAGAATGCACAATTTAAACCTCCTTCAAGTTATATATTTTAAAAACTAATAGTAACATTATTCAAAATTGGAATTGAAAAAAAAACAACAGAAAATTAAGAAGAAAAACTGATTCATTCTCATTCATATGACAATACAAACATACAAACACATCCATTATATGTTTATACTAATACAATGAGAAACCTAAAACCATAACCTTTGTTTACTTAATTGTTAATTATTTAATTATATTCAATTGCAAACTAAACCTTCTTACTGGTGAGAAAGTAAAAGTTCAACAATAGAAAATGGATTAATACTATTATATTGGATCAATATATTAATATTTTTAAGAATACAACAACAGAAAATTGATTAAAACAAAATGTAAAAACTAAAAAGTGGTGATGATGTGAATATGTAAGTATTGATAAGAATGTTTGTAGGGTTGGAAAGAAAATAAGTGTTTTTTGTGCATTAGTAAAAATCTGATGTGACAACTAACTGAATGTGTTTATAGATGCATTTAGCACCTTGCACCGGTGATGGTCTAAGCGGACTAATGCTCGGCAACCACAGTTTTTTTAATTACCAGCAGTAATGGTCAAAGGTAAACAAAAACGACAATCTAGAACTTAATCCCAATTTTTTTGATGATCAATAGAAACGAATTAAAGTTCATAAGAAAAAAAACTATTTGATCAATCCAAGTAACATAAATATTCAAGTAACTGAATGATTAAGGGCGGAGCTTAGTTGGGGCCTGGGGCCGCTGATCACCCTCTGTTGTTTCAATTCGAAGTATAATTTTACCAAATAGAAAATTCCTAAAAATTCACATGTATCAAGTCCGCCCCCTCCCCCCTCCTATTTTTTTCTTAAACTTTGGCCTCCTACTAAAATGTTCAAGCTCCGCCACTACGAATGATCATAACAAAAGCTAAATTCAAAACTAAGTATGAACAAATTTTGAACATGATTACTAAAACTAACCCTACACCCGGGTTGATCACCAAAGATTTAGTCGATTATAACTTTCCTTCCCTGATTTTCGTGCACAACAGCCTTTCGTTGCTACCTTTTTCTCCAACAAAATTCCGTATGCAAATCCCCATAACCTACTACGCCCAACTTCTTTTTTTTGAATGGCTAATTGTATTCATCATCACCAATATTTACAAACACTCA
Source organism: Scalesia atractyloides (assembly GCA_947069175.1). Classification (NCBI taxonomy): domain Eukaryota; kingdom Viridiplantae; phylum Streptophyta; class Magnoliopsida; order Asterales; family Asteraceae; genus Scalesia; species Scalesia atractyloides. Next base: position 2,105,655 of record CAMTDV010000011.1, on the reverse strand, counting down.
CTAACAAGCTGCTAGTGACACTGTACATCACCAAGTTTGTTACATCTTTTTACAGAAAAAGCACACCTATTTATTCAGTAACATTAAATTTCACCTGGTTATTATATATACTTCAAATTGTTCCGTTTCGCCCTAATCCATAGCAAGGATATCGCCTGAAGATCTCCAAAATCTTGTCTATGTTATTTGTTTGCCCGCAAATATTAGTTCATTATGTGCTTTCCATATCGCCCAACATGCCACCACAATGATCATTTGAATTACTCTTCTTTTTTTATGGTTCGACGCCATTAATTTTTTATGCACTTCAAACAGCTCCTTCATAGTAGTGGTATTAAACTGAGGAATGCCATACCATGCACCAACCTGACTTTAAATTACCATCGCCACATAACATGAAGCGAATAAATGATCCGAGTCTTCGTCTTTGAACCTTGGTGTATCTTCCTCTTGTATAAACCCTTGAGAGTAGGCAGACGATCTTGCACCCCTCTCCACCCGAAAACATTTAGCTTTCATAAAAATAAAACGAGACCGCATACCTGGATAAAAGCTCTCGACACGATGCAACAATGAAGACACCTTCTAATCCTGGCTCCCACACCCACCTATCGCTGCCCACTATGAAATTTATGCTGCTAACTAGATCGTTAAGTTGGTTCAACTGTTCTTGCTCCAGCATCGAGCACGACATCCTTTTCCATTCCCAACCCGCCACACAAGCAGCAACCTTTACACTTTTTTTGTTTTTCTAGTATGAATAGATCGGGATATGTATCTTTTAACAAGTTGTCTCCAGCCCATTTATCGAGCCAAAACCGCACCGAGTTCCCACTTTTAACCTCACCCTTGATCAAGCTCCGCACTTGCACTTTTAAATTGTCTACCTCTTTTTCGAGTCTGTTGATGCACTTAGTGTGGATGCCTCTAGTGACATTCGAGGCCGTTCAAGCACGACCGAAGTTGACGGTGTTCCTCCGTCGGCTCGACTCAGCATACGAGATGCAAGTGATGATGATTCATGGTACGATACGATACAAGAATGACATCACGATGATGTCATGATTATTCAAGACATGCAACAGAATGTTTGTGCTATATTTTCATTCAGACAAATATATATGTTGAACATGAAATAGAGCATCACGAAATACAAGTGTTGTACTCTAAACAATTCATCACGAAACACATGCACATGTGACTTGTGTGTGACACGAAATACATGATTAACCATGTTTCATGGTTGTTTGTGTAGTACACATTAGTGTTACCTTGTTTCGTGTTATTTCGTGTATTCCTCTTGTATTTCGCGTGTCCCCTGCTGTATGGCCTATAAATACAATAGGTTGGATTTCATTAGAGAAGAGCTTGAATGAGCCTAGAGAGAGAGTTGTCAGAGAGCTTTGTATTTATCGAATATTGTATCGAAACTCGAAACTCTGTCTAAATCAATACAAGGAACCGTTAATCGTTGTATCTTTGCATATGATTTACTCTCTTGCTCGGTTGTGCTGTAACTTGGATTCCGCACTCATTACAGCATCCGAAACAAGAAATCATCTTCCAAAGACTCCAAAACACCTTCAGGTGCTTTATATAGGGTAAGTAGTACAATGGTAAACGTACCCCCGACCGATAACATCTTAGATTTCCACTTGGAAAGCCTTGATTTGAACAATCACAGTTTTCCAATGATGTGTTTGATTCATGTTGGTACCTACCAATAGCCCAAGATACTTGCAAGGAAGATTCCCCACATTACATCTTATTATGTTGGCAATGTTTGTCACACCTTGTCCCCACACCTAAACCGAACAAGCTCGACTTTTTATGCCTAATTTTCAATCTCGAAATGAGATGAAAATACCTCATAAGGTGGATGATGTTGCAAATGTTGCCTTCACCCTACTCCCCATAAGACTACATCATCCACATACATCAAGTATGTTAAATTTGGCTCGTTATTTGGTAGTTGGATCCCCCGAATGCTTCCCAACTCTCTAGCTTAAGTAATGAATCGCGTTAAGGCTTCCATTGTAATGATATATATAAAGGGGGATAAAGGATCCTCCTAACATACTCCCCGATAGCATTGAAACTCAAGGGTCGGGGAACCATTGGGTAAAACCGAGGCTTGAGAGGAAAGCAAAATGCCTCTTACCCAAAGTCTCCACTTATCTAAAAAGCCCATTTCATTAAGGACGACATCAATGAATTTCAATTAATCGAGTCGTTTGCTTTCTCAGTGTCGACTTTAAGGACTTAGACTTTTTCACCCAAGAAAGTGTTTGGTTTAGAATTAATGGGTCGTCAAGGATATTCCTATAACCACCCCACTTTTTTAATTCGATTAGCGAGCACTTTGGACGTTACTTTGGATACGATCCCTATAAGACATATCTGCCGAAAGAAACTAGATTCGCGCCTTTGGGGATTAGTGCCTAAAAAGAATAACCACATCCTCTACTTATTTCGCCATCAGAGTAAAATTTCTCCATATTTTTTTTTTGAAGATCATCTTTTAAAAATTCCCAAAAGTTCTTTAAGAACCTGAAGTTAAATCCATCCGGCCCAAGAGTATGGTCGCTCCCCCAATCACATAACACATCTTTAATCTATTGTATAGAAAATGGAACCACTAACCCCATCTCTTCTTCCCGGGATAGTAAGTTTAGGTTCGGGCAATCAAATGTAGATGCATTAGTTCCCCAAATTTTAAAGCAAAGAACTTCCAACTCATGTTTAATTCTTGTTGTGTCCGTCATCCATTTCCCATTAATAGACACTCAATTCATCCTTCTGTCCAAGTTATTATGATTAATAATCCCGAGGAAGAAGGGGAGTTCTCGTCGCTTTCTATCGCCCATTTCACTCATGATTTTTGTTTGAAATTGCTTGCTTTATTACTTTTAATCTTATCCACACGCTGCATGCATTCTACCCATTCAGGCTTTTCGACCTCGTTCCTTCCTTATGTTTTGCTCACATTATTGAAATTACATTTTTGTTTCTTTTAACTTTTCCACGTCTCAAGTCTCACATCTTAGTTACGTTTTTAACTATTTTTTTTTTATATATTTCTAGTTATTAAGGTGCATATGCTCTATTAATACTTTATATTATATTAGTAACCATTTAAAATAAACATTACTAATTAACTTTTATAATGTAATAAATATTATTAATTAATTTATATACTTACAATATGTATAAATTTAATCAAAATTACATATATGTTGTATGAATCCTTCTAAAGTTGAATTACATGTGGTTTTGTAAAATATTTAAGTTTTCCTCCATCTTTCAGTTTTCACAAAATAAATTTTGATTTCTCTCCGTAAAAGAATTCAATTTGCTTCCTCCCTCTAGACTATACGGTGTGGGAAAACATGAAGATGAGTCATTAAGTGTCATATGGCTGCCACGTCGTGTGTATGGGTATGGCAAAAAAAAGTAGGGGGGGAGGCGTGAAAGTAGGCATTTAAAAAAATAAAAAAACAACCGATCACAATCAACCCAAACAATAACAACCAATTACAATCAACCACATCACCACCTTGAATCCCTCCACGCCCATGAGAATTCCCCCGCCCTTGTCACCATGCCATGGGAAGGGGGTGGTGTGCCAGTGTTGGGGAAGCCCCACACCATGTGGTCTAAAAGGTTTGAGTCCTTCCTCCTCTGACCTAAATCGACCCTAGTTTGCAGTTGTTCTACCTTAGCAATCAACCCCCTCGAATTACTTCGACTACAGCCATCGACCTCATGGTCCAATCGAGATTTAATGTAACTGTGTTAAAGTAAAAGGTCTGAAGATGCATACCAACTTCTTGATGCAATGTTTTAACGAAAACGACCTCTATTTCACATGTGTTTCTTACTAGATGATGGATCTTTGATAATTTATTCCTGTTGATACTTGAAATTTGCAGATTCCTTTATGCAAACCTTAAAAGGAGAAGTCATGAATCTCTGTTATTGGTGGTGGTATGAACAGAAATACGTTGCAACTTGTTGAGGGTTTTGATTCCCGTGTAAGATTATTAGTAGAATATAAGAACTCACAATTTTTCTCTGACAGATTGTATTTCATTCTTGTCACCGATGAACAAATTATTATTATCATTGATTTGATGCACTACAACATGTGTACATATTTGCTTTTCTATTTAGCTGCAATCTTGTTGATATGTTATTGTTGTTTTGCTGGAATGTGAACCATCATTTCTAGAACACCCTTTTTGGGATACTTTTAGACAAGTGAAATTTCAAAGCTACGGGATCGCATCTTATAGAGGAGATGATTGTTGTGTTTTAGTTTATACTGTAGATGTCACGGCTCTCAGTCTCAACTCTTAGAAGTATGATGAAACCAAACCGGTAAATAAAATCCAAATATTTCTAACAGGGTATAACCAAATCTCCCATATTTCACTGGTTTTGATACGTCAAGGAGAAAAGTTTCCTCAATATGTTTTGGAGGGGATGTGAGAGGGAGATTAATAAAGAGAAAAACGGTTTGGAAATTTTGATAGTTGATCAATTTTTATTGAACGGGTATTTTAATGGTTATAATAACCTAATCATTTTTTATTTAATTTAAACAAATTTATTACTTGTTTTAAAAAAATAGACAATATGTAAGCACACTTATGTTTTTACAATGTTTCTGCAGAATTTGGGATCTGGCGGCTGTTATTGGAGGTGTGCTGTGAAGGAATAGAGAGGAACAATGTTTGGTTCTAGCAACCGTAAGTTTGTTTATGTTATTTTTTGAATGAATATCACGCTTTTTGTACTGTTGAGGATGTTATGTGACTTTATGTTACTTAATGTTTATGCTAAATGGTTAAGTTTGATAATGTAAAGTTGTAATTCCATGAATTCATTATGAAGTTTTTAAGTTTTGAATGTCATGTCACTTGAAGCATTGAAATAGAAAATGAAGTGTTTGCCATTAGTGTTTTATTATATTATCTCAAATGTGACCTGCATCCTTTACTAGCTAATGTCTTTAAGAGGCTATTTGAGTATTACTACCATCTGTTTGTTTTCTGTATCAGATGCTTTGGGAGTGTGTCATGATTTTTGTGAGATGTTTTTTTGACTGCTTCACCAACGTATTAACCTGAATATGGGGATGTAATAATGGATATCTGTAAAAAAAGTTAAAAATGAAAACTAAGATCGAAATTAGATATGAACGTTTTTTTTTGTTAGGCTTTGTATTGACACTCACTTACTTAGAACTCCATGCAAACTTCCCTTTGGCAAAAGAAAATGACAAAGTTGATCTGATTATATAGTCATACAAGCCCATATTCTTTAAGTGTTTATACGAATGGTGCCTATATGAATCAAGTGATGGTTTGAGCTTTTGGTAAGCAAAGGCCCAAGTCTTTTTTATTTTATTTTTTATGAGCGGAGCTTCAAGTCCCACATGCTCTGAATTGACTACGTGCCACTCAAACACACCCTCACTTCTGTGTCCAAAGTTTAGAGAATGAGGTGATGAGGTGAGTGGCACAATGAATCCTTTTGCCCCAAAAATAGTATGTGCTTATATAAGTGTTGAAGTACTTCTGGTCAAACATATGTTGGATAATATCTATCATCTATATTTTTTATATTGTATATGCTTGCATAGAGTAATGTTTAGGAGTGTATCTGAAGCAAAATTTGAGATTTCTTCTTAAGTGAGATAGTGGTCCATGCAATTATGATACTATTAAATGTTCAATCATCTTTTTTGAATGTGAACATTTGATACATACTTACACGCATGTCATGTTGCATCATGCTTATTAAGTCTTTATTAATTTACGCTTTGTGGTGCTGGATAGTGCTTGCCTGATTCTTGTAACTTCTCACTATGAATATTTTTTTATTTATGATCAGCAACTTCATGAATTTTACAGTTTCTGGTATTTTTAAACAGCGTTTGGGTAGTCACCTAATATCCCATTTGGGTTCCCATCAGTTTTTGGGCAGAACAATAGTCCAAATAACAATCCGTTTGCTGCAAAACCATTTGGTAGTACATCTCCCTTTGGTTCACAAACAGGGAGCTCAATTTTTGGTGGTATGTCTACCGGTGTGTTTGGTACCCCAGCTTCCTCACCAGTTTTTGGTGCCTCGTCAGCTCCTGCTTTTGGGAGCTCAATGCCTGCTTTTGGTGCCTCATCAAGCCCAGCCTTTAGAGCTTCATCTTCTTCTTTTGGTGGTAAGTACACTTATCGGTCCGAATATTGTACCCAGTATGGCTTTAACTTGGTCTTTAATATTAATGTTGGTTATGTGAAGATTATTTTTAGTATGCTGTGTAGATGTACTGATGTGGTTGGTTAGGATACTAGTAATCACATTATTTGTTCAAACAGCCTAGTGGTTGTTTTTGTTGAGCATGCAAGGTGCGGTTGAAACTAAGGCGCAAGATAAAAAATGAAAGTAAAAAAAATAAACAAATTTATTCCATCGGATGCAGTGGTGGGAGGGGAGACGTTGTCGGTTGCTCAGTGCATTGATGAAAGTAAGTTAGTGTAATCTCTTTCATCTTTCTGCTCTTAATTTCTAGTTCTTATATAATATAGCTCTGTGAAGTTTGTTTATGGTTTACTTTTGAAAATTTTCTTGCTTTTTATGTGTTACTTAATGGTGATTTTTTTTGTTTTGATATGATAACTTTTGTTGTGATTAATGCTTATATATGTTTGAACCCACAATATGATTGCTAAAATTTGAATAATCATAGTAAGGTAGTTAGGTAATTATATACTTATCTCAATAGGTTATTTTCTCTATTATCTTGGAACACATTTTTACTTCACCACTTGTATGTATGTTGTTTGGTGATAAACTACATCACTTGTATGCTGTAATCACAGGCACACTATTCTTGGTGCTGAGAGTTGCTCGGTTTCACATTAACTACGATAATGAAGTAGCAGCAAGTCATATGGATCATTAAAACATGAGAAAGTGCATTTTCTTTCTTTTCTAACTTGCTTTTATTTATTTTAAAAATATATGCTTTTAACTTGTTTCACTATGTTATATGGTTTTATATATAAATGTTTCAGTAACATGTAAGTATGTAAGTTTTTTTAAAGTTTTTGGTCTTGTGTGTCTAAAGTAAATATATAAGTAAATAAATAAAACATAAAAACTTAAATACGTACCAATGAAGAATAGCTAGGATTTATTAACAATATCACAGCGTAGCAGCGTCATACAGTAATTAATATTTGTACCTGAAATCAAAAAATAAAAAGTGTTTATAATCTCTATTAAGTTATTAATAAAAGTCTTTATCTGATCGTTGGCACTCACATTGGGCTAAACTTTTTACATTTTTCTAAATTGGAGTCTTCTTAGCTGCCACTTCATACTTATCAAAGAAACAATTACACACTATAAGGTTTTAAAACAAAACTTACATTGGAATGATACAGTTGTTTTATCAGAATTTTCACCATTGTGCGTGCAGGTTTGAAAGTGCCGAAGAAATTAGGGGTTTGCGTGTCTTGAGCGAAAAAGGTAATGAGTTTTTTTACAATGCTTCTCTTTAAATACATGTGTAAATGCCATGTGCAAACAACAACATACTGTCACGTGTTATCAAAGCAAGCCACGTTTTTCCCACAATAAAAACTACCGAAAATTTTGAACTTCTACCGCTTTTTATATTTTAAGTTGAATAACTACTGCTTATTGCAAGATGACATAAATATTTTGTTTATGGTACTTTCTTTTTTTTTCTTTGCAATCTCAATAATGAATTAAAGATAGTATAATGATTTTTTTAGAATGGTAAGAAGTATTAATTATACTTGTATTATTAGTATTTTTTGGTGTACAATTACACTTTGTTACACGGCTGGTGGCTTTACACATGTATTATTTTTTATATATTTTTACTAACAATGTATTAACATGTCATTGTTATTTTAACAGGTTTCTTCAAACATGCATAGATGTCATCATTGTTGTCATCAAACAAAGCTAATTATGTAAGTATAACAAAAGAATATGTTTTTTTGCAATAAACATGTTTGAAAATTGTAAGCAGCAGCTTAAAATATTTATGCAGCCAAGATACTTTTTTTACATGTCGTTATATCAACCAATTTATGTTATTTTTTAGGTTGCAATTCTTGGTAGCAAGGCTCTTCACATAATTTATAGCTTTTTATTAAGTTTTGTATATATTTTACTGTAATTTTAAACAAATAATGTTTTTTAGGTATATCGGAGTTTATGCACAGAATCGAGAATGGAGTGGAGACGTAAAGCTTGAATCCGAATATGGAGATTTAAAGAATTTGTTGCTTTGCTCGATCTATGAAGTTGAATAAGCTCAATGTTTGAGTCGAACCGAATGTTTGCAAACATGTAAGTGAATATGTTGTCAATATTAGTGTTCTTAAGTTTCACAAACCATATTTGGCTTCAATACAGGGTTTTGAGAACATAAAAAAATAAGGTTACTCTTTTTACAAATTTAATTAAAAAAATCCTTTTACGATCATCAAGTTTTTAACTTGACATTCACTTGAACAATATGTCAAATATTTACAAATACTTTAATTAAAGAAAAAAGTTCTTTCATTTACAAATAAACATAAATAAATTTTAACTTGACATTCAGTTGAACAATATCTCAAATATGTTTTTTAACTTCTTCTAGACTGATTGTATATTTTTCTTTAACTTCAATGCTTTAACTTGCTTTTGTTTATTTTAAAAACAACTTGTATTACAGGAACAATTAATAAAAAAAATATATGCATAACTTGTTTCACTTGCTTAAGTATACATCAAGTTTTGTAAATCAAAGAACTTTTTTCTTTAACTAAAGTATTTGTAAACAACAACAGAAACGGTTTCATAACAACAGAAATAGTTATATAACATATACATTAATAATATGATAATTAGGTAATTACTAATATCAATAATTATTAACATATTCATTTGTAGAATTCTATGTTATATAGTTTAGACAGTAATAATAATAATGATACATGATAGGTAATTATTTATTAATATCAATATCGTATAAATATCTATAATAAATATATTTTCATAACAACAGAAACGGACTCCACTCGAACATAAAATTTAAGTCATCTGGATAAATTTAAAACTCACTAAACATGGTTCAAAGTAAAGCTAAAAACAAAAAAAAGCATAGCAAATACTTATCAAAACTAAAGCTTTAAACGGGCTCCACTCGAACAACTCGTTCACGGGAACGTATTTCAACTCATGGAATTTTAGATTTCTTCCAAAAACTCTCTATTGAATCTGCAGTATCAACTATCTCATCGTCGAGCTGTGGATCATCTTCGGAAGCTCCATGATCACTGCTGCTGACGTTGATAACCTCTTCCCAATTCCAGGTGGCAATAGACTCCAACCTTTTGTTTAGCTTGTCAGACTTCTGTTTCTAAGATAACAACAATTTAAAAAAATAATGGGGATATAAGAAATAAAATATATAACACCAATGTAATTCAGATTTACCTGCTCACTGATTTCACGGAGAATTTTTGAAGCGGTTGGACTTGACTCTCCATCACATTTTATTATCTCAACACTTTTTACAGGTTTCTACAAAATCAATGTGCATCATTAGGTACCACTTTTATAGGTTTCTACAAAATAAGCATAAATTTTAAGTATGTTTACTTACAGGTGATTCAAGGTGTTGCTACTCTTTGTCTTCTTCGGTTTTGCGATCATACTTTTCAACTCGTTAAGTCGGCTCCGACTTAAAATAGAAAAGATAAAAACATTATGAAGTATAAATGGTAGGTATATGTGCAGAACAGAAAGAATTTACGTTTAAATATATTTACTTACAGGTAATTCAAGGTGTTGCTGCTCATTCTCTTCTTCGGTTTTGGGATCATATTTGTCAACTCTGTAAGTCGGCTTCATCTTAAAATACAAAAGATAAAAATATTGTAAGGTATAGATAGTAGTAGCTAAATGTGCAGAACTGAAAAAGCTTACGTTTGGCTGCATTTCTCTTTTGATAATAAGCTTCATTCAGATAATAATTTTGAGAGAAAGTATGGTTTATTTTTTAAGTTATTTGCATCTTTATATAGATGCTTTTAGGGACAGGTGGTGGCAGTAAAATGTTGCCACATACACCACAAAATAACTTCTACTACCCCATTCCATGTTACTTGGAAGTTTTAAAACTAATTTAGAGAAACTGGAGGGAACAAAAATTTTGAAATCTGGAATTGTCTACGATTATAAATTTGTTTTATATTTTGATTTGTATTCCTACAAAAGTGGATCTGTCAAAAACTGTAATAATTACATGTGTTAATATGCAAAATCTTCAAAAACAGTTGTTACTATTATATATATATATATATATATATATATCAGAACGTGTGCAGAAGTCAACATTCCAAAATTTGTAACTTCTCCTTCTAGAAGGAATTTCTGATTTTGAATGGTTGAGACGATTACAGGTTCGAATTGATACAACCAAGTATGTAATTTGATATAAACAAATATGTTTGTTTTCTGTTTAGTATATACTTAAAAAATAAATCGTGTTGCTTCTTATACATAGGTCGCAGTTGGCAGTTTCAACGTACCCATTTCTCCACTACATGATGGTTTTTTGGGCTATCAATGTAAAACTGGCAGCGGTTTAAATCAACATCTGCAAACATGGTAAAAACACCTATTATTTCGCTAACTATATATTAATACTTTTTTTAAAATTTTATAAACTGATAACATGAATGATACACAGTGCAGGTATAAAAGTGAGATTCAGTTGTTAAAACGCAAGTTAACCAAACAAAATTATCATAGGTAAACCATCTAATTATACATTCATAATTTTTAAAGAGTCTTTGCACTAAACGTAGTTAATTAAATAATGCCCACATTTTTAAAGGTTTAACTATGTAATTTGATAAAAATAGTGGTGTTGGTCTTATGTATAGTATTTGTTTAATTTTTACCTATAACCGTACTATCATATTGAAAAAAATGTGTTTTTGTTTAACTATATGTAATACAAAAGTCTGTTTCTTTTTTATTTTACTATCAATGTAATTTTTTAATGTTATTTATTTTTTTGCAGGTTGCATTTCTTGGCAGCAGACAATTTATAGGTTTAAATGAAGTTTTATAATTTATAACCGGTGATTTTATAAGTTAGAAATGTAATTTTTTAATGTTATTTATTTTTTTGCAGGTTGCATTTCTTGGCAGCTAGACAATTTATAGGTATAAATGAAGTTTTATAATTATAACCGGCGATTTTATAAGTTAGAATGTGGGCAGAAGTTTTTTTTTGTAATTTGTTGTTTTTAAAACAGAGATCATGGGTTATAATCTTCCCATCAAAAGTGGCTCAAAAGGTCAAAATGAACCCAAGAGATAACTGTAAAAAAAACTCCCCTTCTAGAAGGTTTCTTGTATTTTAAATGGCTGAGATTTAATCTGAGCTTGATCTGATGGTGGAGATTGTTTTTAGGACCCCTTTGACTTTAAGGGGAACATAAGAATATATAATTCATATTATTCTTCTAGAAGCAACAATTGTTAGAGGTTATACTCACTCCTAAAATCATGCACAGTTTCTTCTTCTCTATAACTTCTAATCCCCACATTCTTCAACCATCCCAGTGCCCTTTAATAAAAACCCTCTCCATATGTAATTCATCTTCACGTTAGCGGAAGAATTTCTGTAATTCATTCATCTTTATTAGGGCTTTTTCTGAACCTTGATTGCATCAATGGTGGGGGCTTTTTCGGATCATCGTGTCACCAGTGACCGCTGCACCATTAAGTCTAGCTTGATTAACACAGCCACAGTGGAGTCCTTTCAGACGAATGTTTCGCCGGTGTTACCGCCTACAAGGTTGTCGGAGGACATGTTTCAGTAACATGTTTCTGTTACAATCATTGATACATCTTCTAGGTATTTGTTGTTGATAATTAATTTTGATGCCATCAAGTTTGATTTTTTATGAAATTTTTTGAGGTTTAGGTGAAAGTTTATGGTTTATCGGTGATTTTAGTTTATTGTTTAATAACGATTTGATGTTGCAGCCATAATTAAATGGATGAAAAGTGATTATTTTGTGGTGAGAAAGAGGTTACCTGAACAATAACCTGTGATAGAGTTATGTGTGGAAATTGAATACTCGGTAGTAGATTTTATGAGGTTATAGTAGTTTTGTTGTCATAAGTTTTAAGATATATTGTAGGTTTTAATTTGAAAGCAATTGTTTCTTTATCTTTTGAAGTTGAAAGTGCTTATTTGGAATGGTGGATGTAAAAACAAATGTTTTTTAATTATATGTAGAATTTTGTAAAACTTGAGTGGTATGTTTTTGCATTGCAGTTTGGGGAATAGAGGAAAGCTTGCTGATATACTGAAGAGATCTAATGCAGTTGTTCTAATCTATGCGTGATGAACCTTCTACACTTGGTCGATCGAGTACTTTTAGGCTTTCTGAACTTAGACGATTAGAGGTATGCGCTATGGTCTTATTTGGATGGAATTTGAAGTTACATTTCTATATTTTGTTATAGTTCAGGATTTCTATAATATGAAACTATTGTCTATTGTTGGCATGATTAATTACAAATTTTAAACTTATTTACTGTGGGTTTTAAAAGCAAAATTTTTGATTGCATAGGTAAAAGAAAAACGAGATAATAAACTTACATCTGAACATACACAGGAGGAAAAAGAAAATGAGGATTGAATGACGAGATGAAATAGGCTTAAATGTTCCATACTTCTCAACTATTATGTTTAATACTCATTTTCTCATTGTTTTTTAGATATCACGTACAAACGAATTTGCATCTTCCGAGCAGGAGTGAGTTCAAGGACGATGTAGTCCGATAACGACATGATAGAAGAAAGAGGCTTAGATGTCGGCAGATCAATCCGGGCATCCGTTGAGGTCGAGGAGGTGTTCACTGCGGAAGTGATTTGATGAGTTATTCACAGTTTATTTAAATTTGAAGTGATGTATTTTTTTTTTGTAAATTTGGTTTATGTGCGCGCAATCTGTAAGTTTATTTTGGGGGAATATCTTTGTTACACTGATTTATAAAAATAAAAGTTGCTTGTATCATTATGATGTTAAATTAATCCGTCCACCGGATAAAAGGTGATGACAAAGCATGACTAAGCAATGGGAAAATCCGTTTGGGCTACTTGGCTTTGTCATAGCATGATAAGTAGAACTTGAGACAACAAAGTGTTAGTCAACAAATAACATCAATATCAATAGCATTCAAGTGTTAATAATAACCAAAATCTCCCGACTTACAGTCCAAGTGTTGAGATCATTTTCTATGCTTAATTGTATCCACATTGATGATCAATTAGATAAAGATGCACCGTTCATAAGGGACTCACACCTCCAGCAGCTACCATTAAAACCATTCACAACTGGAGTAAGATAAAGCAATAATCCTCACTTAAAAAGATATCGAGCATCCACCAACTGGAGTGGCCGGAAATCAACCAGATTCTTCAACTGAACGTACATCAGTTGCGAGCAAACAAAACATCCTTAGGCGGAACACTTACAAAGCAAAAAAACATCATACAATGGCCGATTCAACCGAGTACATCGACCACCGGTTGTCTAACGGGCATTCCACCGATAAAGGCCGGTATACACCGGTAAAAGAACATTAGGAGCATGCCAGAGATGAAACCCTAATCATTTGGGGAAGACTTTTAGAGAGAAAGTGGAAAGTATGAGAGATGAATGGTTCGACAGAAACAGGTATGAAAACTAAGGTTAAAGCGGCGATAGAGAAAACAACAGATGGATTGCCATTCATTCATCTGTATATGGATGACCCGACCCACCAAGATCCATATTCTTATCACCGGATCACGTACCCTCTTACTCGTATTCGACCCAAAGTCAAACCCATGGCCCTTTATTTAGCCGGGTCATCAACCATTTTTATCTATTAATTAATTAATTAATAAAAAATAGTATGCATCAAAGTAAAAATGAATTCATTCCACACTTTAAAAACCTACTTAGTTGTTAGTTACCTTATAACGAAAACTCCTCAAACGTATTTAGTTGTTAGTTAGATTTATAACAAAATTCTTCGAATCAGTTACACACTAAATATGAACCACTTTGATGCAACATTCCATACAATTTGACTCTTTTCGAAACAATAATATTTTTGTTTAGAATGTAAAAAATACTTACATCATTATATTATTAATATGTCCGTCCACCACCAGTTCACCAGACGAGTATAGAACCAGTTGTTAGTTGTAGTGAAGAGGAAAATAACAATATTTCCATGTTGACAGTTATTGAATCTGTTTCCAACCAATCCAATGAGATTAATTAATCATTTAGAAAGGCTTAAAGTTTCAAAATGTGGTTCCATTAAAGAGATATTCAACATCGACTTGGATTATGAAAAACCGAACCTCATTCTCTCGTTTAGTTGTCCAAGCTTCAAATTCTGCTTTAGACGCATTTCGCCAGAGACAACAAGCAATCTGTTTAAACCCTCAAATATCTTTACTGATTCAAAGATTGTTATAAAGTTTGGCTGGCATTCATGGACAGAAACGCAATTTAGCAATGTTTGGTGGTATGGTGGTGAAAGGTGGATGGTGGTGGTGGTGAAAGGTGGAAGCGGGGTTATGGGAAGAGGATGCCGGCTGCTTAAGGTTACGCATGACAAAAAGACAACTTTACCCTTGAGTTTCATAGTAAAAGGACATAAATGCCTAAGTCAACAAACTTTGACTAACACACGTTTCAACCAGGGATCTGATTGTGAGCGATCGACAACCATAGGACCGGACTTGAATGTTTCAAATGAGGGTTGAACCTGTGATTGGGTGTAAACTCCAGGGACTAAAACTGTACCTTACTCTTTCTTTAATTAAATGGTTTAGCGGAAGACCTGAAACCCGCAGTATACCGGATAGCCAATGGCAGTTATCCGATAAAATCCGATGGGTTGGATAAAACCCGTCCCATTGTGATCCCAACTAGGGATGAGCATGATACCGATACTGTACCGATCCTGAAAATACCGATACCGAATTCCGTCAAAACTTGATACCGACACCGAAATATTCGGTACGGTACAGTATGGTACCAGTATCGGTACGGTGTCGGTATTTAAAGGTAAAATTCGGTATTTTACCGTTACTGTACCGTACCGGTACCGATACAAAAAATGCCAAAAAATGAATGCCGAAAAAATTCCCAATAATTTCGGGATCGATATTGATACGGTATCGGTATCGGTATTGATACTTATACCAAATGATTCAACAAAAATCGCAAGCACCCCAAATCAATTCAAACTGCCTGCATCCTTCGTACGCATACCATGCAAGATTTTTCCATCGAACATCATTGTCGATTCGAATGATTTGCCTCCAATTTATTAATATATTAACGCAGATTTCTTCATATTCTTGATTGAAATGGCATCATCTGGCTACCCATATTCCTAACTTACTTCATCAACAGGGAACGTCTCTTCAATCATACCTAGTCTCACACCACGATTCTTGATTAAATCATTCGAATTCACTACAAAAAATGGGTGTTTCTTGGTAATGCACGCCACCTGTTTGATGAATTGCCTGAACGAAACCTGAATCCGTATTGGGTCATCTCCAATGGGGGAAACTGACGGGGATAAAGAGGAGAAAAGTTGTGCTGATTTCTTGAAGAATACCGCGTCGAATATAATGAGATTGGCTGATGAAATACATCAGTGTGAGGGGAGAAAGAAGTATCTTGCACATACCAGAAGCCCATCTGATGTGGGTGATGTTAGGTGGTATTTTCGTAAGGTTCCCATGGAGAAAAATGGTGAGTTTTTGGTATACATTGCATAAATAATTAATATGCCACATTGTATATAGAGTAGTTGTTATGTTATACCTTGCATTTTGACCTGAGTTTTTTGTTAGGATCAAATGCGCACACACGAACAAAAACAGATAGAAAAACAGTAAACGAACACGAGAGATTTTACGTGGTTCGGTTGGTAGAGCTGCGTGCACGCGTACGGGAGGTCTCGGGTTCGAGCCTCACCCAGCGCATGTATTTACACAATAAACCGGTCAAAAAGTCAAAGTAAAAACGTCAACATATTTTTATATTTTTAATTATTTAATTTAATTTAAAAATCAATTAAAAATACTTAAAAATAATGTTTTTAAAGATAGGAAATAGCCTTAAACTCACAAAAATATATCAAAAAATTCCATTAAAATCCTTAATAAAATCCACTCATTTACTATATTTTTCCGTTATTATTTAGGTTAGTAATTCTCGTTGTTCAACTCTTCCAACTCGTGCGCATCTCACCATCTCCAATCAAATGCACCCAATGTGAGTGAATCTTTACAAATTCCCCGTTTTAATCACGTTTTTGGGGTGTATCATGTGTCTTGCTACTTATTATACTTAAATCATTGTGCATACATCATATCATGAACAAATGCGTATTCAGTTTGTTTCAATTGTTTGTGTGGTTATTGTTAGATTTAATTCATTATTTTTCAGTACATGCAATTTCATAGGCCGTCGCTCCCCATTACATTATGAGCGTTGAGCATGTTCCCCATTACATTATGAGCGTGAACCTGGCGTGCCAACATACGATCGGCTCCGTTTGATTGAGCCTTGATCGCACAGTTTCATTCATGTTATATATTTATGCAAGTTGATATGTTATGGTATGCTGTTGGTATGTTATTGTATGTTATAGTTTGTGGTTGTTATTGCTACTGTTTGATTTTGTACATTTGCTCACTTATGATTATTGCACAATTTTTCCTTGATAAAATAACAAGAAAATCAATTATGAATGTTTATCGATGTCGACTTTCATTTATGGTCTGATTTATACTAACGAGCAAGGGCCGGACGAGGATATGTGCAGTGTGAACGACCGCATAGGGCCAACTCTCTCTACAGCGAAAGTTTAAAGAATTATATATATATATATATATATATATATATATATATATAATAGTGAAAGTGTAAAATACAATGTTGCTTAACATACGAGCGTACGCTGTGAAATTACGCACGTTGTACGATTCAAAACCCTATTCACCTATGTTGAAAAACCTACCCACGCCACCCAGATCTGGACACACAAGTTGGTGTGGATGGGGTCGCCGACCGGATTTTGTCTTGCCAGAAAAACAGTCGGCCACTCCTCTTTCTCTAAATCTCTCTCATGAGAAAATATGGGTGGGGGCTGTGTTGGTAGTGAGTAAATATAGGGGGCTGGGTGTTTTTGTTGCGACTGGATTGAGGGCTTGGTTGCTTGAATCCAGATTGGGCATTTGTTTGGCGGTAGATTGGGGGGTTAGTAGTTTGAATCTGGACTAGGGTTTGAATATGGGTTTATTTGAATCTGTATTGTGGTTTGTTTGGTCGTTGCAGTTGCGTGTGGGTGGTGATGTCGGGTGGTCCAATAGAGAGTGTGTGCATTGAGATAGAGAGATATAGGGTACGTCACAAACAATTTTTTTTAAATTAAGGAGTTACTAGCGATGAACCGCACGCATTATGACGTGGGTAGATCACAAACGTCGAATGAAAAAGTCAAACATTATGTAATGTGTCTTCCATTTAAAAACACATGTTTCAACGTATCCGATATAATTCAATGTAAAATATATAAGCATTACGGTTTGATAAAAAAATAAACCAAATCAATTCATGTCGTATAAAAAACGGAATCAAACACGGGTTGGTACGTTTAATGGGTTCGACCTAACCACTACAGCATTCTTACCATTGCATATAGAGTTATCGATGTCAAAACGTACAATAATTCTTACATCAAAACGTAGACCAACTGAAATATGTAGTATGAAAACAATTATATCTAACCTGACTCGTTTCCTAAAAAAATTAACGTCAAAATAAAAATTTACACCATTTACGTCGAAACGTGAATTTATCAACACATAAATAAAGATAAACACACAAAAATATAGCATATTTTTTAATATGGTGAACCACGTACTACTCATGGTCTTAGATATGTTACCCTTTAAAACAATTAAAACATGATATTTATTTACCAGCACATGGACATGAAAGTATTCCAATCACAAGTCACGAGGGTGTGCTAAATTTAAAGAACTCCAACCATTTCCCTTTATTGGACGAACTTTTTTATTTTATTTTTATTTTTTAACAGCTAAATCATCTAGTAAAGCCATTGCCTTATATCATCCAAATCTCAAGTAAAAATTCAGGGATTGTCACCTCCGACCAGTTGGCCTTTCTTGGAAGAAAATTGATTTGACTTGGCTTTTAGTGCAACCTGGAAACTGGATTGCAAGTTGCAACAACCTGCATGAATAAAGAAACGAAAATAGCTCGCAGCCACTACTGTATAGCTAATTTATTAATTGAAAACGTGAATCATGGCATATTCACTATTGATCTTTTGTTGAATTTATTATTGATTGTCATACTCAGTAAATTACATCAATAGCAAAGTTAAGATAAGGATTGAATAAGGTAACATGTAGCAACCAGCTATTCAGGCATAGCAACCATTCGTCATTTTTTGTCTAGTATTTCCTAAAAGTCTATACAAATTGACAGAAGTATACCAATTTTCCAAGTGTACTATTTTGACTTCAAAGTAGTTAAACAAACATTTTTCAGTAATATATATACACCTAACTTTTAATATGTAACTAGGTTATTTGTCCGCATATTGCGGCGATACGTTACCGCAGATATTCGATAGGTATCAGTTTAGTTTCGTTACAATACCGGAATAATAGTTGCACTCGGCATAGAAATAAACATGTGTTTTACATCAACCGACACACCAATGTTGTTTGAACCATATTGATCATTTCAGATCGTCATGATACAAGTACCAATATTCGTTTATCAACGCAAACAGAGTTGAAACCATAAAATGAATTAAAGATTCGGCATGATATTATACGATACAGTAGTTTATGAAAACAAAAATAAAAAAGTAAACATTTTTAATAAAATAAATATAGTTTGCAGAGTTGTAATTTTTAAATAAAGTTAACATACACAAGTTATTTGAAGAAAACAATCAAATTATAAAAATCAAATTATTTTTTTAAACTAAAAAAATCTAATTACTATTCAAAGATTAAAAGTTGGTCAAGTGTTGATTTTTAGATTAAACATATTTAAATTTGTCTCATAATGGCTATTTTATTTCATATCATTTAATTATTAGATAAGATTAGATTAGACAAGATGGAAACAAAATGAGAATCAAGTATTGATTTTAGATTAACATATTTTATATTTTATTTCATGTCATTTAATTATTAAATAAGATGGAAAAAAATGAGAATGATTTTATCTGCAAAAATATGATTGGTATTGTAATATTCATAAAGAGTCTCTTTTAATATATAAAAATAAAATATAACAATTATTGATTTTAGATTAACGTATTTAAATGTCTTTAAATTTATCTATAACGACTATTATATTTTATTTCATGTTATTTTAATCCTTAAATATAGTGGAAACAAAATGAGAATAAATTTAGTCTAGAAAAATATGATTGGTAGGGCACTATTCATCAGGACTCACGAGTCTGTTTTAATACGTATAACTAAGAGCATTCATACCAGCTACTCTATATCTAAAATTATATACTATCTTAGAAGGAAAGACAAAACAAGAGCATGCACTTTTTAAATTGATAAAAAACAATCTCCCTAAATTTTGGAAAACTTTTTAAAAACGTTACAAATTTTCATTTCACTCTCTTGGTTTCTAACTTTTTAAATTTCTTTTAGTGTTTCCTTTTTAATAAAAAAACCAATGATTTATGTTGTCATCTTCATCTCCAACCTCTTTAAACAAAACCATTTAAGTGGAGTATTCAACCAATTCAATAAAGAAACAAAACCTATATGAAGTGGAGTATTTAATCAATTCAATAAAGAAACAAAACCTACATGAAATTGTAAAAGAATCATCATCAATTTACACAAATTTTAGAGATAAAAATTGCAGCTTTAAGAAGTAAAAAAAGAGCAATTTTAAGAAATGAGAATTATTATTTTTTTTGTGAAGAAATAAAAAAAAACCCACAAAGTAAATTGATCTAATACAAAAAATCACATCAATGGTGGAAAGAATTACTGATTCACACAAATTTTAGATGTAAAAGTTTCAACTTTAAGAAATCAAGAAAAAACAGAGCAAAGACAAAGAAATGAGAAATATTCGATTTTGTGAAGAATAAACAAAACCCACATGAATTATTAAATTATTTAAGAAAGAAACCCACATCAATGGTGTCATTAGTCTTCCAAACCCCTCACAAAACAGAGCAGAACCAAGAAATGAGAAACCTTCAACTTTTTAAGTGCATGGAACGGACCATCAGACTTCTAAATTGTATTAGAAGGGGTAGCACGGGCTACCCCTCAACCCCGTCTCCGTACTGTTTTCGTAGTGTAAAAAAAATTCCGGTTTTATACAAAGGAATACCTTGATCCGAAAAAAAATGGATACTCTTGAATTTTTGAGCTAGCTATGCTACTGCTTCCAAACCTCTCACAAAAGCAGTATTATTTAGGCGATATTTCTACGTATCCTCTATTTTTTGTACATGTATTATTTGACCTAATTTGACCAGATACCTTTGCTCTGTTTTTATTTTTTAACCTAATTAATATTCAGTTATAAGAAAGTTAGGCTATGAATTATGAAATTGACATTTATGAAGTTAAATTCGAGGTAGGATGTTATTTATTATTAAGTTTGTGAGATTTAGTTTTATATTGGGAATTATTAAAAAAATGTAGAATATTGATAGTGTATATATGTGGAAATAAATGATAATGTTCTATACAATGAAAGCTAAGAAGAGATTGATTATTAATTGCTAGATGTATTGTTGATTTTTTTTGAAGTGATTTCAAAAACAAATTAAAATTTTGGTGTTATCTTACGTATGTGTGATTGAAATAGTTGGGTTTTGTGGTGGGTTATTAATTTAGAAAGAATTATTAATTAAAAAAGGGTGAAAAGACAATAATATCTTTATATGTGTTGCATGTGATGGCAGTTAACCAATAAAATAACTGTGGTTATTATTAAAGGTTGTATCATATAGCAAAACATGAATTTAAAGGTTGTTTTCAATCGATTTTAAAATAAAATGTATAGTTTACAGTTTAGATGAAAGATCAAATTTGTTTTGTACAATTTAGTCTATATTTTATTTCATGTCATTTTCATCATTAAATAATTTTATCCACAACAATATGATTGCAATGCACTATTCATCAAGAGTCTCTTCATCACTTTGTTGTGGTGCTAGGCTTTGGTAATTATTGGTCATTATTGTCAAACAACACGTTTTTTTACATCGACTAAAACCCATAAAATGAATATCTATACGATGTCACACCCCGACATATATTGTTTATAAAAATTAACCGTATTTAACCCGAAAATTATAATTTTAACCCATAAATTTTTATGTTAATTAAAAATAATAAAGATAATCAAAATTCGTATTTTTATTTATTTTATTTAGGATTCGGTTTTACAATGGTTCGGGTCTTCTTGGATCCGTTTTTGACGGATGCTACATACGGGTACCACTGTTGTTTGGTCGATATCGGTTTGTTACGATACCGGTATCGTACAGACACTCGATATAGCGTACGATACCAAAAACTTTATTGCGATATTACATTGTGTTCACGTTATGCCAATAATTCTATAAAAATGAATACGTTATCGTTACCAATGTTATTTGGTCGGTATATGTTCGAGTTGTGATGGTAAAAAATCAACTATATATGACCCGTTCGAATACCAATGTTTTTGGTTGGTATATATTCGGTTTGTGATGATAAATAAAATCAATGATATATGACTGGTTCGAATACCGATGTTGTTTGGTCGGTATATGTTCAGTTTGTGATGATAGAAAAATCAACTATATAGGACCCATTCGCGTAGAACTTTTATCGAATCGTACATAATACTAGGCGCATGATGACGTTAATAATAAAAAAACAATACCAATGTGATACGGTACCGGTACCAATATTGTTAAGACAGTTTCAACTATATTAAAAAAAGATCATTAAAGTTATAATTAAAATAATATGTTTACGATTAAAAGTAAATATAATAATAATCTTTATAATATTGAAAAGGTAAAAATATGAAAAAAGAAACAATATATATTATTATAATAATCAATTACTATTTATGAAAAAGAAACCACGTATATTATTATACAAATCAAATTACAATTCATACTAGCTTGTTGATGTCGCGCGTTGCGGTAAAACGGAGCAAATGATAATGTAAACAAACGTTATTTGAAAATGAAGCGTGTTGTTTAAAAAGCAATCCATCATACTCATTTATTATCGTACCGTTTTACGATACCAAATATACTGAAGAGATCTAATGCAGTTGTTCTAATCTATGCGTGATGAACCTTCTACACTTGGTCGATCGAGTACTTTTAGGCTTTCTGAACTTAGACGATTAGAGGTATGCGCTATGGTCTTATTTGGATGGAATTTGAAGTTACATTTCTATATTTTGTTATAGTTCAGGATTCTATAATATGAAACTATTGTCTATTGTTGGCATGATTAATTACAATTTTAAACTTATTTACTGTGGGTTTTAAAAGCATAAATTTTTGATTGCATAGGTAAAAGAAAAACGAGATACATAAACTTACATCTGAACATACACAGGAGGAAAAAGAAAATGAGGATTGAATGACGAGATGAAATAGGCTTAAATGTTCCATACTTCTCAACTATTATGTTTAATACTCATTTTCTCATTGTTTTTTAGATATCACGTACAAACGAATTTGCATCTTCCGAGCAGGAGTGAGTTCAAGGACGATGTAGCCGATAACGACATGATAGAAGAAAGAGGCTTAGATGTCGGCAGATCAATCCGGGCATCCGTTGAGGTCGAGGAGGTGTTCACTGCGGAAGTGATTTGATGAGTTATTCACAGTTTATTTAAATTTGAAGTGATGTATTTTTTTTGTAAATTTGTTTATGTGCGCGCAATCTGTAAGTTTATTTTGGGGGAATATCTTTGTTACACTTGATTTATAAAAATAAAAGTTGCTTGTATCATTATGATGTTAAATTAATCCGTCCACCGGATAAAAGGTGATGACAAAGCATGACTAACCAATGGGAAAATCCGTTTGGGCTACTTGGCTTTGTCATAGCATGATAAGTAGAACTTGAGACAACAAAGTGTTAGTCAACAAATAACAATATCAATAGCATTCAAGTGTTAATAATAACCAAAATCTCCCGACTTACAGTCCAAGTGTTGAGATCATTTTCTATGCTTAATTGTATCCACATTGATGATCAATTAGATAAAGATGCACCGTTCATAAGGGACTCACACCTCCAGCAGCTACCATTAAACATTCAATTACCATTAAACATTCAACTGGAGTAAGATAAAGCAATAATCCTCACTTAAAAAGATATCGAGCATCCACCAACTGGAGTGGCCGGAAATCAACCAGATTCTTCAACTGAACGTACATCAGTTGCGAGCAAACAAAACATCCTTAGGCGGAACACTTGACAAAGCAGAAAAAACATCATACAATGGCCGATTCAACCGAGTACATCGACCACCGGTTGTCTAACGGGCATTCCACCGGATAAAGGCCGGTATACACCGGTAAAAGAACATTAGGAGCATGCCAGAGATGAAACCCTAATCATTTGGGGAAGAACTTTTAGAGAGAAAGTGGAAAGTATGAGAGATGAATGGTTCGACAGAAACAGGTATGAAAACTAAGGTTAAAGCGGCGATAGAGAAAACAACAGATGGATTGCCATTCATTCATCTGTATATGGATGACCCGACCCACCAAGATCCATATTCTTATCACCGGATCACGTACCCTCTTACTCGTATTCGACCCAAAGTCAAACCCATGGCCCTTTATTTAGCCGGGTCATCAACCATTTTTATCTATTAATTAATTAATAATAATAAAATAGTATGCATCAAAGTAAAAATGAATTCATTCCACACTTTAAAAACCTACTTAGTTGTTAGTTACCTTATAACGAAACTCCTCAAACGTATTTAGTTGTTAGTTAGCTTTATAACAAAATTCTTCGAATCAGTTACACACTAAATATGAACCATTTTGATGCAACATTCCATACAATTTGACTCTTTTCGAAACAATAATATTTTTGTTTAGAATGTAAAAAATACTTACATCATTATATTATTAATATGTCCGTCCACCACCAGTTCACCAGACGAGTATAGAACCAGTTGTTAGTTGTAGTGAAGAGGAAAATAACAATATTTCCATGTTGACAGTTATTGAATCTGTTTCCAACCAATCCAATGAGATTAATTAATCATTTAGAAAGGCTTAAAGTTTCAAAATGTGGTTCCATTAAAGAGATATTCAACATCGACTTGGATTATGAAAAACCGAACCTCATTCTCTCGTTTAGTTGTCCAAGCTTCAAATTCTTCTTTAGACGCATTTCGCCAGAGACAACAAGCAATCTGTTTAAACCCTCAAATATCTTTACTGATTCAAAGATTGTTATAAAGTCTGGCTGGCATTCATGGACAGAAACGCAATTTAGCAATGTTTGGTGGTATGGTGGTGAAAGGTGGATGGTGGTGGTGGTGAAAGGTGGAGGCGGGGTTATGGGAAGAGGATGCCGGCTGCTTAAGGTTACGCATGACAAAAAGACAACTTTACCCTTGAGTTTCATAGTAAAAGGACATAAATGCCTAAGTCAACAAACCTTGACTAACACACGTTTCAACCAGGGATCTGATTGTGAGCGATCAACAACCATAGGACCGGACTTGAATGTTTCAAATAAGGGTTGAACCTGTGATTGGGTGTAAACTCCAGGGACTAAAACTGTACCTTACTCTTTCTTTAATTAAATGGTTTAGCGGAAGACCTGAAACCCGCAGTATACCGGATAGCCAATGGCAGTTATCCGATAAAATCCGATGGGTTGGATAAAACCCGTCCCATTGTGATCCCAACTAGGGATGAGCATGATACCGATACGTACCGATCCTGAAAATACCGATACCGATTCCGTCAAAACTTGATACCGACACCGAAATATTCGGTACGGTACAGTATGGTACCAGTATCGGTACGGTGTCGGTATTTAAAGGTAAAATTCAGTATTTTACCGTTACTGTACCGTACCGGTACCGATACAAAAAATGCCAAAAAATGAATGCCGAAAAAATTCCCAATAATTTCGGGATCGATATTGATACGGTATCGGTATCGGTATTGATACTTATACCAAATGATTCAACAAAAATCGCAAGCACCCCAAATCAATTCAAACTGCCTGCATCCTTCGTACGCATACCATGCAAGATTTTTCCATCGAACATCAATGATTTGCCTCCAACTTATTAATATATTAACGCAGATTTCTTCATATTCTTGATTGAAATGGCATCATCTGGCTACCCATATTCCTAACTTACTTCATCAACAGGGAACGTCTCTTCAATCATACCTAGTCTCACACCCACGATTCTTGATTAAATCATTCGAATTCACTACAAAAAATGGGTGTTTCTTGGTAATGCACGCCACCTGTTTGATGAATTGCCTGAACGAAACCTGAATCCGTATTGGGTCATCTCCAATGGGGGAAACTGATGGGGATAAAGAGGAGAAAAGTTGTGCTGATTTCTTGAAGAATACCGCGTCGAATATAATGAGATTGGCTGATGAAATACATCAGTGTGAGGGGAGAAAGAAGTATCTTGCACATACCAGAAGCCCATCTGATGGGGGTGATGTTAGGTGGTATTTTCGTAAGGTTCCCATGGAGAAAAATGGTGAGTTTTTGGTATACATTGCATAAATAATTAATATACCACATTGTATATAGAGTAGTTGTTATGTTATACCTTGCATTTTGACCTGAGTTTTTTGTTAGGATCAAATGCGCACACACGAACAAAAACAGATAGAAAAACAGTAAACGAACACGAGAGATTTTACGTGGTTCGGTTGCAGTGTGCAATCTACGTCCACATGGCAACTAGGGTTTTCTTATTTTTGAGTGATGATGAATTAGAAGTACAGGAGATATATTTATAGACTAGAACTAGGGTTAATCCATCAGTCAACAAGTTAACTAACCTGGGCCTAACTGACTAGGGCTGAAGCTTACATATCTCAACATTTTTTAGTTTTTTGGGTGCTAGTTTGGTTATTAATTTGTGTAGTAGCAACCTGCGTATTCGGTCTTGATGTCTTACGAAGTTTTCTTTTCACCGTTCATGTGTTGTTTTGTGTTTTTTTGAAGCTCTAGTTCAAAAAGATATTAGATGTAAAATTATAAAACTCCAGAGAAATTTCTTTTGGCCATAAATGATCTCTTTATTTTTATGGGATCATGATTATTAAAAAAAAAGTTAGTCTTTTTGAAAAAGTAGGGTGTATGAACTGCGCGGATAGAGACCGGATGAAATCAGACGTTTCCATTTAACTGATAGGATATGTGGTGTATGACAAGGTGATTGTTGATATGATTTATGAGTCTTATGTTGTACTGCAAATAGACAACTGTAATCAGAATGAGTATGTAGTAGTTTTTAATGTAAAAGTGGATGTTTGGCACAGCTACGAATAATACTAAAAAGCATGTTATAGCACCTTTTCTTGAAGATCATATCGTTTTTTTCCCCAAAATAATTGAGGATCATATTGTTTTCCTATAACTTAGGTAACATCACTTTTATTTCCTATAACTTAGGTAACATCACTTTTAGTAGGTCAACTTATATACATTCAGCTATTGAGACTGTTACTAAGAAGATTATATTTTTAGTACCTCGTAATTCTAGCAAAATAGCAAGATAAATACAAAAAGTGATATTAATATGAACAAAGGATCTTGTGTCTATCTCTCTCTCTATATGTATATATGTATGCATGCACACACATATATAACGAGTTCGCACATCTTTAATAAATTAGCTAAGCGTCAACTTCAAGATTAATTTTTTTTCACGTTATTATTCAACGTCAAAATTCCATGTACTGGTGATATAAATGGATGTGATGTTTGTATAGGACTTCTCTTTTACTTAAAGTGTAGTATAGTTTGTATGTAATTTGTTTTTATTTCTCATTTCACAATGCCTTGAAATTACAGATTTCCATGTTTGTCGTTATGAATAACTAAATACTTTCCTTAAGGATATTAGCCAAACAATTTATACAATGTGTCATCTTGATTCCACTGCTTATGTGCAGAGGTAGCTGCTGCGGTCCCGCGTGCAGAAACAGTAGAGAAAAGTGAATATTTTCGATTTGGTATGAGAGATTCTCTTGCAATAGAAGCATCATTCTTGCAGGTCATACTATAAGCGTTTGCAGTTATCAAAGTTCATCATTACTATATAAACACTTCCCTTTATATAAACTTTTGTACCGTAGTATACAAATGAATCATTATATGTATATTTGTACATATAACAGCAAGAAGAGAAATTGTTATCTATATGGTGGAAGGAATATGCTGAATGTAGTGACGGTCCAAAAGGGTCACCGGCTTCAGTTTCCAAATCAGATCCGCTGCTAAAACCGTTTCCGTCAGAGGACTCGAAAGCAGCAGAACCGTATTTTAATGAGGAAGAAAGAGTCGGTGTCCCTGTGAAAGGAGGCTTGCATGAGGTAATACGCGGGTTCTGTAACAGGTCTAAATGAATCGGCCCCTCCCATTTATAAATTAACGAATTGAAATTGCTTGGTCTAGTTCTTATGTAGATATCTTGGAATCATTTTATTCTTTCAATTGTAGGTAGATTTAGTAAGAAGACATTGTTTTCCTGTTTATTGGGATGGAGATAATCGCCGTGTTTTAAGAGGCCATTGGTTTGCTCGTAAAGGGGGTCTTGATTGGCTGCCACTTCGTGAAGATATTTCCGAACAACTGGAGTTTGCTTATCATAGTAAAGTAAGTTACTCATAAGCCATTTATAAGTTCAACTTTTGTTTTATCCTACACCGGTAAAATAAAGAACCTAGCTTCAAAGGAAATGGGTTAAAACTTGAAAGTCATCGTTGAATTGCACAAAACCTTGTAAAAAATTCCGACAAAATGTGTTTCAACTCAACCTGGCCTGTAAAAAGTTACCATTGTGACCCATGATCCTGTTAGGTCTCAAGCGGCGCAGCGGAACCAACACACACGCACAAAAGATATAAATACGCAGACAGAGAATAAACACGACACAAGAATTTTACATGGTTCAGTCCCAGTGGGGGGACCTACGTCCACAGGCTGCAACTAGGTTATATCATTAAGCCCAGACACGTTTTACAATTGCATATGACATGATACATATAGAGACTAATCTAGGGTTTTAAGCTTGATGAACAAGAAGCCCTAATGGGTCTCTAAACATCCGAAATAAATGAAATGATCATACTTTTTTGTAGGTTTGGCATCGAAGAACATTTCAACCATCTGGACTATTTGCAGCTCGAGTTGATATGCAAGGGTCTAGTCCTGTATGTTGTTGTTTGATGCAAATTAAATTTAGTTATCATAGCTAGTGTCTTTCTTTCGTATTTGCATCTTG
This sequence comes from Scalesia atractyloides, assembly GCA_947069175.1. NCBI lineage: Eukaryota > Viridiplantae > Streptophyta > Magnoliopsida > Asterales > Asteraceae > Scalesia > Scalesia atractyloides. The sequence goes on along the minus strand of CAMTDV010000011.1, from coordinate 2,076,952 downwards.
CTTGTTGCCTACAGGGGCTTCATGGTCTTTTCACCGGAGAGGATGATACATGGGAGGCTTGGTTAAATGTTGATGCGTCCGGAATCTCGAGCATTGTTAAGTTCGGTGGGAAAGGCGTTAAATTAAGACGTGGTTATGCTCCATCGAAGTCACCAAAGCCGACCCAGGTCTAGATCTATTTCTTATAATATAACATTTTGAGTAAATTGTCATTTTCTTCCTTGAGGTTTGGCCACTTTTGCGACTTTCATCCAAAGGTTTGCTTTTCCTTTCTGGGTCCTCGTGGTTTCAAAATCTTCTCATTTTCGTCCTTGAGGGCCAAACCTCGAGGGACGAGAATCGCAATAATTGCCAAACCTTAGGGACGAAAATGGTAAGTTTTTTGAAATCCCGAGGACCCATATGCGAAAAAACAAACCTTTGGGTTAAAGTCGCAAAAGTGGCCAAACCTCAGGGATGAAAATGACAATTCACTCTAAGTTATCTAACACTACCACAGCGCAAACAATACATTAATAACATTTCAAAACACTAAAAAATCCTAATTATTTATTCCATAGTAAATAAGATAAAACTAGGGATGAGCAAATGGTACCCGCGGTACCCACTTTTGGGGATTTTCGGTACCGGTACTTTCGGTTCCGGTACCGGTACCGGTTTATACGGTTGTACCGAGCTCATCCCTAGATAAAACCACTTACTTATAATTGCCTTTTCACTAAAGAAACGTTAACGAATTATGTGCTGTGATGATTCACTGTAATAACGTATTAACATTGTTATCCTATTCGTTTATCAAGTGAAACAGATTGTTTTGAATGATTGACTTTTTAATAATTTATTAATCATAAAATTGGAAAATACAATACTTTTATTGTTCTGAAAGTGTAGCTTTGATCTTTTGAAAATTTAAAATTATATATAATATATGTGTGTATTTTAACTAATAAATTCTAATTTGTAGGCTGAGTTACGACAACAAAAGGAGGAAGAAATGGATGATTACTGTTCCCAGGTAAAACTCTGAAACTTTTTCATACAATCTCACTTATAACAGAGATTCTTTCTGTTAAAACATCATTATATCTTTTTATAGAATAAAAGTTAATACAAAATGCTTTTGATTTTTTAATTTATATAAGGTTCCGGTTCGGCATCTGGTGTTCATGGTTCATGGTATTGGTCAAAGGTTAGAAAAAGCGAATCTAGTTGATGATGTCGGCATTTTCCGCCATTTTACCACCAGCCTTGCTGAACAACATTTGACATCGTACCAACGTAGAACTCAGCGTATTCTTTTCATTCCATGTCAGGTTTGTAATTGTATTTACCGAAACATGAATTTTTGTGAAATTGTTGTCTTTGATGTGACTGGATTTGTGTTACTAGTGGAGGAAAAGTTTAAAGCTTAGTGGTGAATCTGCTGTAGAAAAATGTACGTTACCTGGTGTACGTGGATTACGTGTAACTTTAAGTGCAACGGTTCATGATGTTTTATACTACATGAGCCCCATCTACTGCCAAGATATTATTGATTCGGTATGTTTAATCAATAATATACGTTATTCTATAAGTTATATAATGTGATATTTTACTTAGTGATACAATGGAGTTTTGGGCAGGTTTCGAATCAATTAAATAAGTTATATTTAAAGTTTCTTAAGAGGAATCCTGGTTACGATGGGAAGGTGAGTAGTTGGTATAGCCGTATAGATCATAGCACTTAATTATGCTTCATTAATTTTTTTATAATTTAAAATTGACAAAATTGCGCAGGTTTCTTTATACGGTCATTCTTTAGGAAGTGTTCTTTCTTACGACATTCTTTGTCATCAAGAAACTTTGACTTCACCGTTTCCAATGGAATGGATTTACAAGGATAAGATTAAGTACGAAAGTTGTACACCGAATGACATGAAATCATCTGGTTTTGATTCACGGGGCAAGAATTTCAATGATATTGTCACGTTGGATCAAGTTGGTCTTGGAGTTGACCGTGGTCAAAGTGAAACGGTGTCTGGGGAGGAAGATGGCCCGCATGATTGCAAAAAAATCGATGGTGAAGTCTTAGCTTGTGGCTTGGATCAAACTGATGAGGATGTATTTCGGCATGATGAAAATACCACAGTTAACTCACTGAGGGATGAGGTAACCGAATATTAATATTGAGTAAAGTACACGGATGGTCCCTGTGGTTTGCACTTTGTTACGATTCAGTCCCCAACTAACAAATCAAAAGTTTTTAGCCGCTTCAAGCTAGGGACTAAATGCGTTACAAAGTATAAACCACGAGGACCATCCATGTACTTTTGGCAAAAGTTGGGGACTGAATTTGTTATAAAAGGCAAACCATAGGAACCATCTGTGTACTTTTGGAAAGCTTGGGACCAAATCCAAAATTTTGGTCAACCACAGGGACCATCTGTGTACTTTACTCATTAATCTTCCATTTGTAAAAAATATAGATTGACCGTTTGAATGCCAGAATCAAAGAGCTAGAATGAAAGAAAGCTGAAGGTGGTCAAGGTACATTTAGATTCTGATGAATAATGATAATTTGTTTAGAGTGATCGGTATCGGTTATTTAGAAGATCTAGTTTATTACTATATTAAGATAGTAATTTGGTAATCATAATTACAGCGGTGGAAAATGAAAGTGTTTCCAAAGGTTCTTCATGTCACCAAAATGAAACACTAAAGAGTTACACGCCCCTTATAAAGTACACAGTTGGAATTCAAGGTAAATATCTATCAACTTGTTTGTTGAACGTTTTTAATATATATATTTAATTTGGTCATAATTCTATTCTAATTTCATGCCAGGTTGATACATTCTTTGCTGTGGGGTCTCCTCTTGGTGTGTTTCTTTCCCTTCGTAATGTCCGTATAGGAATCGGTAAACTCTTTTTTCTCTTAATTTGAAATATGTTTATATATTTTGCCCTTATATTCATTTATGGAAAATCGGATTTTAACATATTGGCTGACAACACTTCCAACTAAAGAAATGTTTTGTGACAGTCCGAACTTTCAAACCTATTTTCCCTCGGTGATCCCATACTAACTTAAAGTTAACCCTGTTATTTTTTGCTGATGTGGACTGCTTATGTGCCAAAAAGTCAAAGTTTTGCTGACGTGAAGTGCTTATGTGGCAAAGTTTTGATGATTTGGACTGCTTATGTGGTAGCCTACGTCAGCGAGAACTATCACTGAGGGAAAATAGGTTAAAAGTTGGGACTGTCACCGGCCAATAAGTTTAAGTTGGGATTATTAAAATCCAATTTTTCTTAATGCATGATGTTTCTTTAGTCAGTTGTTTGTTACACATAGAATAAGTTTGCGGCAGAACAACCTACATCTTTTGTTTTGTTTTTTCAAATATGTTTTTTTTCTTTTGAAATATGCATAACGATTCTTCTGTCAATTATTTGCCCAATATACAGTTTGTTATTTCGCATACGATTCAATAGATAAAAGTCCATAATTTTTGGATCTTTATTTCCGCAGGGAAAGGAAAAGACTATTGGGACAATGAAAATATAATTGAAGAAATGCCATCTTGTCGGCAGATGTTCAACATTTTTCATCCTTTCGACCCTGTGGCATATAGATATCTCCGATCCCATTTACATATAAACGGCTTGATTTCGTTTATGTTTCTAACGGGTCAAATGGGTTGACAGTTATTCGAGCTGCACTACAATGCATAGAACCTACTATGTGTATTTAATATAGAAGTTAGATAATTGTTTTAATAATATAGTTTTTATAGTCATAACAACACTAAAAAAGTTGCCCCTTTTTGACAGAGCCGAACCACTTGTTTGTAGAGATTATTTCAATACACGCCCGGTCATTATCCCGTATCATAAAGGTGGAAAACGACTGCATATCGGATTTCAGGTGGGCCCTATATAGTGGTACAACTTGTACCTATTTACTAGAGTAAAGTACACGGATGGTCCCTACGGTTAAAAAAGTTTCTGGATTTAGTCCCTAGTTTTTTAAAAGTACATGGATGGTTCCTGTGGTTTGCACTTTGTTTAGTGACTAAATGCGTTACAAAGTGCATACCACAGGGACCATCCATGTACTTTTGGCAAAAGTTGGGAACTAAATGCATTACAAAGTACAAACCACAGGGATCATCCATGTACTTTAAAAAAGTTGGGGACTAAATCCAAAATTTTGGTTAACCACAGGGACCATCCGTGTACTTTACTCTATTTACTTACTTCACTCTATTTACTTCTTAATAAGTTGAGTTGGTTGTGTTTTATCTCTAACATCTCAAACATAAAAGATTACTAGAAGGCGAACAAGTCAAATGAGTTGGGTAAACATGTTGAAAGTCGCCCAAAGTCTTCAAGTATATAACTATACAACCTCCTTAATCCTTTTCTATTAAAAATATTTAGATCATTTTTGTAGTAATATCATGTTCATAAATATTATATAACTAGTGGGTTACACCCGTGCTCTGCGGCGGGCGACTCAATTTTTAATGAAAACGTAGACGCAATAGTAAAAATAACGTTAATGGCATGAAATCATTTGATATTGGTTCGGTTCATTAAGATACCGACACTTACCGAAAGAGAAATAAAAAACAGTCATGATACGACCAAAAAAATACCAAGATGTGTTTACATCTATCGAAACAATAAAAACGAATATCAATTTCGCAACTGGCGTTGTTCGGTCAGTATTAGACCGTTGGTTTTGTTAGATGTACAACAACAGGTTCGTTTGAAACTTTGAAAAAGAAAAGAGAAACCAAAAAATAGAAAAGAAAAAGGAAAGATGAAAAAAATTCACAAAAGACAAAAATCACAAAATGACAAATTTCACTGTAGCTAAGAAGTTCGTAAATTATATATATAATAATTAACACAAATTCAGTTATAAACTTCTAAAAATGGAAAGGAAAACGATCGTGGGCCCAAGCTGACCATTTTGCCACCTGTAGGTATTAACATTCAATGTGATATTGCTTAATGATTCAGGAATTTGTAGAAGACGTTGCATCAAGTTCCCACGGGGTAAGGGAGCGCATGAGTTCTGTAAAGGTATGTTTACCGGATTTGATTCAGTTTATGTTTGTCAAATAATGCGTTATTAACTCTATGAACAATCTTTGGTGGATTTTTGTTACAACAAATCATGGTTTATTTTGAAATATATGTGCACAATCATGGATTTTTGTTACAACGAATCATGGTTTATTTTTGTTACAAAAACTCAATGGAACACTACATTTGAAATGTTTATTTTAGATATATGTGCACAATTTATTATAGTCTAAATTGCAATTTATGACCATTATGCCCTCATGTGAGTGGCACATGTCAATAGTTAACTAAAAAATTAACAGGGTTAGGGCATAAGGTCACCATCTGATGAGAAAGAGTAACATAAAGAACATCCGGTGTAATTTCGTTAGTTAAAGGACAACACCTGCAATTTGGCCAAAACTTAAAGGACGTAAATTGCAATTTAGGGGCTGTTTGGCAACTTCTGAATGATTAAGTGCTGCACCAGTAAGAGGTAATAAGAGGTCTGAACCATTAAGAGATCTGAACCATTAAGAGTTACTATAATGCTTAACCGTTCAGAGGCAAATGTCTGACCAATTCAGATTAGAGGTCTTACCATTCAGACTCAGTATAATGCTTAACCATTCAGAGGCAAATGTCTCGTGAAACAAACAGTTTGAACCATTAAGTGCTGAACCAGTAAGAGGTCTGAACCATTAAGAGCCTTGTTAAGAGGTAAACAAAGGGCCCCTTAGTCTTTATTATATCAACTCACTCTTGAAAATACAATGTTATTGTACATTTTTTTTGCAAGCATGATGTCTTCAACTAATACCCAAGCATGATACCATGATGGTACAAAAAGTCAAGCACGTGTCACATATAGTTTCATTCTAATTTAATGTGTTATTCTTCCCTAATGTTACATTAATTTTGTATGATAACTAATTTGGATACTTGTTACTTTATGGTCAAGTGAGATGACCATTATTAAACTTCTTACCTTTTGTAGGGAAAAATGCTGACCCTATTGGATGGTGATGTTGTTGGAGGTACCTTAAGTGTACATATTTTTTGTGTTCGACATATTATTTATTAATATATAAATATGCATTTTGTTTATGCTTCAGAAGAGACGACACCAGAAGAACCAGAAGTAGTGGAAAGATCATATGGTTCAATAATGCTGGAGACGTTAACAGGGAGTGAAGATGGGGAATTGATCATGTTCTTCAAGTATGTATTCTTAATTTTTTTATTAATCTTTTGATAGAGATTCTTAACTAATTTTCTAGATCAAGCTTCAATTCAAGAAATTCGACTTAATTGGTTTTTGGATTAAATTTCAAGCATCGCTTGTACGTATAGATAATCTGTCTCATGCTTTCTATAAGTGTTGATTTATTGATTCAAATTAATAAAAGCTTTAAGTTACTTTACTTTCTCTTTTTAAATTAATCAATGCAGGATAAAACATTTCAACATCAATACATATCCGCCGTGGGAGCACATACGTAAGTGTATATATCAATTTGAAATGCTCAAGAAATTAATTTTTAGAGCAAAATGTCATTTTGTCCCTGGGTTTTCGTCAAGGTTTGTTTTTCCGCATCTGGATCCAAAAGGTTTGAAATCTTGCCTTTCAAATCCGGCTCGTTAACTCCATCCATTTTTCTTCGTTAAGTCCGAGGTATTTCCGTCTTTTTTGTTAACTTAAATGGAAATTCGGTCTTTTTCATGGGTATTCGATCTTTTTATATCAAGTGAAAAAGACCGAATTACCCTTTAAGTTAACAAAAATACGGAAATACCCCTGACTTAAGGAGAAAAATGGATGGAGTTAACGAGCCGGATGAAAATGGCAAGATTTCAAACCTTTTGGATCTAGATGCAAAAAAAAACCTTCGGATGAAAGTCGCAAAATTGGCCAAACCTCAGGGACGAAAATGGCATTTTACTCTATTTTTTAATTATTTTTCCGTATTTCCATAGCATATATATCTTTCGTAACTTGTAGATGTTCTTTTGATTTTGACAGAAATTATTGGAAGGACCCCGATACTGCATTATTCGTGTTAAAACATTTATATCGCGACATACCAGAGGAACCCGAAGCACCAGATGAATTCATGGAAAATGAATCAAATGACGGAAATAGTGACTGGAATGGGTGGTATGATACTGAAGAGTTAGCTGAGGAAGATCTCCCTTTAACCTTTTCGAATATTAAGTCTGTGAAAAGGTTCACCAGGAGAGCCAAAAGTTTTATTGGTCCTTAAAACTTTTTTGTTGTATAAATGCCATAAAAACATTGTGGTTTGCAAGAATGAACGATTTGAGGCGAATTATTATTTAATCAATGAACATAAAATTATTAAAAAAACGCTCATTCTTGATAACTGTAGTGTCGTTATTGCATTTTAACGATAACAATGGTCGTTTGCAACAGAAATACGAGTACGATTATCAAAAAGTCGATTGTGGCTTATGCAAAGATGCTTGTACAGTATGTAAAGATGATATAGGTTTATTTATCCAGGATTGTACATGATTTTATTTCTATTTTTTTGGCTAGTGCTGAAAAGTTGAATGTGATTATGTTGAATTGTTGGGTAATGGTTTAACTGTTTTAGTTAGAACTGTGAAAGCATAATGGTTGTCGTCCATGCTGGCAAACATAGAAAACCTATCAGTAAATGGTTCAAATGGTCAAGTCAGTATAGGTACATTTAGGGGCTAAAATTTCTGACATGACATGAACATAATCAGGTTTTAGGTTGTTAGATTTAACACTTTTAATAAACGGGTTATGTTATGTTGACTTGTTTAATGAACGGGTTGACTTGTTTAACATGTTTAAGTAAATTGATCGACCTATCTAACCCATTCATTACAACCATCAACCTGATTAACGCGTTTGCAACTTGATTACTACCTGTCATTTTGCAAACTCGTTTGACACATTTAGAAATGGACCGTTCATGGCTTACACAATTTCAAGTGTGTCCGTTTAGGGTCTTACATGAATAAATATACGAGTTGAGTTTGAGTTGAACAATTCAACCAGTTAATCCGATCACCCCTATCTATATTTAGAAAATAATGGTAACAGACTGTAAAAATCCTGACTAGGTGTCGATTAATTGCCGACTAATCCCCGATTAATCAAAATTAGTCTCAATTAATTTCAATTAATCCCCGATTAATCGCTAGTCCCCACCCTCACTTCCCGACTAGCTACTAGTGATTATTACAACATTGGTAAAAGGGGACCTAAAAAGGCTGAAACTAATGAGCCCATATCGAATCTGAGCCCAATAAGGAGCTCAATATGGGTGGATAGATTATTAGATTGTACGATGGCTGACTAGGTGGTACATCTACCTTAGGCCTGCCTAAGGAACCAAAAAAATTTAACTATTATTATTATAATTAACAAAGTATTATTGTCAAATTATAGAAGTTCATTCCTATCTCAAACGGGCCCACAAGATGTTCTTGGTTGACTTTAGGTAAGATCAAAGATAAAATATAGCTATAAAGATTTTAAACACATGCTTATACCAAATAAAGTACTTATGTTATCCTGTCTAATTTAGATTTCTCACCATAATAATATTAAAATCAAAACATCATTATGAATATTTTGATTAGATAACACACCTCATGTGTATTAAGATTAGGCAATTAGGAATGTAAGGTTTCCGGTAATCAGGTCGGCAATCGCCTAATCTCGTACCCGTTTCATACCCACGAAATTTTTAAAGCTAACCTCATACACGGCCCATGCCCGTCGGCTTCAGGTATATATGTCCCATATGTCCGGGTTTCAGGTGTATCCATCAGGCTCGGTTTTTTTTGCATCCCTAAGTGTGATGGACCTCCAAACCAGATAGAATCCGATCCGGATTTTCACAATCCGATTTTAACCATCATTTGACTTTATCCGGATCAGATAAAATCCAATCTGGATTATTCTATAAAATCTGGTTTGTGCACCTCTACTTCATTCATGTTCACTTAAAACGTATGGTTCACAAGTACCCGATCCATTAACCTGTAACTGAACGATGAACCGATAACCCTAATCTTCAATTTAAATTTTTATTCAACAAAATCACCAATATTTCCTTTTATAGCATATACCCACTAAACCTTACAATATTCAAATTTCAAACATGATAACAGCATATCATGTGAAACTTGTGGTTTCCATTGTTTTCCACAATCCCTTCTGCAAAAACCGGACCCATCTCACTCTCTACACTCCCCAATCACATAATACCCAATCTTATAAATAAAGATTCAAACCATTTCACCATCACCACTTTTCTTGAATATTAATGGCGTCTATTTCAAGAATTGTTGCTAAAGATTGCAACTTTCGGTCATCTAATGCTTGAATCAAAACCAAACACATTATTATGAATATTTGTATCTCTTTGTATATAATAATATGTATAATATAATATTGATTAAGCAATACACCTCATGGTATGTTTGTTAAAACTAGTAATGTAAGGTATACTATGTTACTTTTAGTTGTAATTGACAAAAATACATATAAACTGACGTTATATGATACATTTTAATATATGTGTGTGGTGTGTTTGTTTCGAAATAAGCATGCATCAATATTTTTTAATCTTAAGCATTTTAGTAAGTCTTAGAACTCGTTCAAGAAAAACTATAATAAACAGATGTATGGTACTTACGTAGTTTTACTTAAACATGAAACACTCATATGGTACTAACTTACGTAGTTTTACTTAAAAGTATTCCATTGTTTTTCAAAATTATAATAAAAGTTCTATAATTGTTATATGATAAAATATTACATTTAATATAAATCTTCAGAAAACACTCATGGACAAAAAATACGCTACGAAAATCTTACTAATAGCCCCAATCAGCAGCTTTGATGGTTTATTGGGACCCGATTAGTTAACACGCTCTTAAAAGACTTATCAGCTAGCAGAAAAAGAAATTAAGCACCTACGATTATCTACCATTATCACTATGTTTTCTCACTAGTGTCATATTCACTTAAAACGTATGGATCATAAGTACCCCATCCTACTGAACCGTGAACCAATAACCTTTATTTTCGATATAAATTTTTATTAAACAAAATCACTAACGTCTCCCTTTTTAGCATATACCCACTCAAGCTTACAAAGAGTAGTAACAACTTGTACCCTAATTTTCCAACTTGATAACAACATATCATACAAAACTTGTGGTTTAAATTGGTACGAAATCTGGTGTGTGGTTCCATTGGTTTCCACGACCCCCTCTTATATCCTTTTCTACAAAATACCGGACCCATCTCACTCTCTTCACTCCCCAATCACATAATACCCAATTGTATACTTAAATAAAGATTCAAACCCTTTCACTATCACAACTTTTCTTGAACATTAATGGCGTCTATTTCAAGAATTGTCGCTAAAGATTGCAACTTTCGGTCATCTAATGCTGCTTTCCACAGACCCAGATGTGATTTTGCTGCAAGGACGATTACCAATCATGTTTGTATGTAAATTGATTAACTTTGTTGGATTTTTGTATTGGTTTGTGATGATTGTGTATAAAGGTTTGATTTTTATGTGGAATTGCAGCTTTTGGAAAGAGGGTTTGTTGTTTTTCTGGTGATGGTAAAGGGTGTTTGGCTATTCAGAGTAAAAGATTATGTTCAGGAGTAGTTCAGTCTTTGGATTCCAGGTACTTATGGGGGTGTTTGGGAATTGGGATTGAGTGTTTTTGAGTGTTTGGATAAAGAAAAGTGGTTAGGTGAATAGGTTGTTTTTAGTAAGAAGTTTGAGATGTAGTTATTTGTGGGTGTTGGATAAAGAAAAGTGTTTGTGCTTTTTTGCTTATTTTTGGGTGAATAAGTTGTTTTCAAAAAGTAGTTGTATTGCTTCTTTCAAAGATAGAGTAAATTGCACAAAACGTCCTTTAAGTTTCACCAATCTTGCTGGTTTCAGCCTTAATGTTTAAAAGTTGCCAAAACCAGCCTTTAAGATTAAATTAGTTACGGGTTTCATCCTTTATCACTAACCCAGTTATTAAATCATGTTAAATGGCATCACATGCAAGCCATGTGAGGGTAAAACCGTCTATTTCATACTTAAAGGACGTTTTGTGCAATTTACTCATATTTTTTCATCCTCTTCATCTCCTCATCCTCGTCTCTACCATATTGAACAAACCGGAGAACAGATTGAAAATCGCCAGAGCAATCCGGAGAACAGATTGAAAATCGCCAGAGCCGGAGCTATCCGACCGTTGATTTCGCTAATCTCATCTTCAGATCTACAGCTTCAAGAGCACGGAGTCTCTGTGCGATGAAAACAAAGAGGAATTAGCTTCGTCCGGAGTAAGCCGGCCGCTCGTTAAAGCGTTGAAGATCGGAACATCAACGGCGAAGGAAAACGTCGCGTGTGCGCTCTTACGTTTATCTCAAATCGACGAAAACAAATCAGTAATCGGACGGTCAGGAGCGATTCCGTTACTCGTGAACCTTCTGGAAACCGGAAGTATTCGTGGCAAAAAGGACGCGTCAACCGCGTTGTACTCGTTGTGTTCGGTGAAGGAGAATAAGATCCGAGCGGTTCAGGCAGGGATTATGAAGCCGTTGGTGGAGCTTATGGCGGATTTGGTGTCGAATATGGTGGATAAAGCGGTGTTTGTGGTGAGTATTTTGGTGTGTACGGCGGAGGCTAGGGCGGCGTTGGTGGAGGAAGGGGGGATTCCGGTGTTGGTGGAGATTGTAGAGGTAGGTTCGCAGCGGCAGAAGTAAATTGCACAAAGTAAAGCGGTTCAGGCAGGGATTATGAAGCCGTTGGTGGAGCTTATGGCGGATTTGGTGTCGAATATGGTGGATAAAGCGGCGTTTGTGGTGAGTATTTTGGTGTGTACGGCGGAGGCTAGGGCGGCGTTGGTGGAGGAAGGGGGGATTCCGGTGTTGGTGGAGATTGTAGAGGTAGGTTCGCAGCGGCAGAAGTAAATTGCACAAAGTAAATTGCACAAAACGTCCTTTAAGTATGAAATAGACGGTTTTACCCTCACATGGCTTGCATGTGATGCCATTTAACATGATTTAATAACTGGGTTAGTGATAAAGGATGAAACCCGTAACTAATTTAATCTTAAAGGCTGGTTTTGGCAACTTTTAAAGATTAAGGCTGAAACCAGCAAGATTGGTGAAACTTAAAGGACGTTTTGTGCAATTTACTCTCAAAGATATTATTGGGGGGTTTGGAATTACATGTTTACCCTTAGCGCGAAAAAAAACAGTTTTCGATAAGTCGATTGTTTGTTTCTGATTATAAGCATAAACAAACAAACGTGCTCAGTAAAATCTCACTCGTAGCAGAGTTGTTGGTAGGGTCTGGGATTTCTTGGAGTATTCTTCTTTGACGGAACTCGCCACGCTGGTACGAACTAATGCGGGCCGGGCAGTATAAGCATAATAAGATATTTGATTAAGGAATCTCAAACACCTTCTAAGGGAGTGTTCGGATGTGCTGTTTGAAAGTATTTATATGATATTCAGCAATCATATTAAGATATTTATTAAAATTTTGAAAAAGGATTTAAATGTATGCGTCGACAAGTTCGTAAGACACTAAGACCTATGGCGCACATATAATTTTATCAATAATCAAAAACTTGGTTTATTTGAGAAGGCCTTATATTTTTTAGTATTTCCATCTATTTAACAATGTATGCTGAAAAATGTTACATTAATATCGGCTCTTTGGCTTATCCAACGTTTTGTTTGATTTGGTTAGAAGTTCAAACATTCGGTGTCAAGCAGCAACAAATGTACCAGGAGATGCTCCTACCAATGCAAATGCTTCAAGTGGAATGTCAACATATGAAAAAATAATTGAAACTTTAACGACCCTTTTTCCTCTATGGGTATGTCAAAACAACGTTTTCATCACAATTTTACTATTTTATCTCTACTGACTAATGTATAATGCAATTGACAGGTTATTTTAGGTACAATAATGGGGATTTACAAGCCTTCTGCGGTATGTGTATCATCATTTTGTGTCTTTCGAATGGGCCAAACTGTATTAAATACTTCTTAAAGTTTTTGTTAAATCATTCAAAGTTACAAATAATTATAAGGTATAAAAGCCATTCGACTTCTTGGAAACCCTTATAGATACCATTCGACTTCATAGAGGTAGATTTGGGTTGTGTTTTATCTTGAATGGGTCAGATAAAAAAGTTAGTTGACAAGGGAATTGGTCAAACGGGTTGAAAGCCATTCAAAATCTATTTTAAATGCGTATGTCCTAAATCATTTAATTTAAGGATTTGTATAATTATTGTACTAACGTTGTTTTTAACTTTTTATAACCATTGTTACTTAGTTAAGCAGGTTATAAAGTATCGAACAAATAAATATTCCTGCCCATTTTGACCCGTTACCAACATGATCATCTTGCCACTGCTAATTATACTCATTCAACTCAATCTAATACGTATTACACACTTTTTGGACAGAATTTTATCAAGATAATCAATTTCGAAACACATGTTTGTATATGTTGCAGTTTGCCCTAGTAAAATGTTAGTTAATTATAGATCATTTGAGTCAACATGCAGGTTACATGGTTAGAAACAGACCTTTTTACCGTTGGCTTGGGTTTTCTCATGCTTTCAATGGGACTTACGCTAACATTTGAGGATTTCAGACAATGTTTAAGGAATCCATGGACTGTAAGCATTTCCTGTCTTTTTTTATTTTTTATTTTTTTTATTTTTGTTTACGGGAGTTTATCGTCTGTATTGGATATCAAAGAGGAATATGTTTTCGGGTTTTTCAGGTAGGTGTAGGGTTTCTTGCTCAGTACTTGATCAAACCCCTGTTGGGATTCTTCATTGCTATGGTACGCCCCTATGCCTATGGATATCGAGTATTAACTATTAACTAAAAAAAGTTACATGAAACTATGAAAGTGCACTCATTGTGGATATTGAGGTTAAATGAACAAATTTCATCTTTAACTTAATGAGTTCCGTGAATCTTTACAAAGCTGTAATTACCATGAATATTTAATAGATGCCATGAGTTACACAATGTGGATGCTATAGTTGTTGCTCCATAGTTTGTGCTCATTGTAAATGAATAGGAAAATGTTTGACCTTAAAAAGGTCAAGAGTAAGTACACTGATGGTCCTTTTGGTTAATCAAAATTTTATATTTGGTCCCTAGCTTTTCAAAAGTCCAAGGATGGTCCCTGTGGTTTGCACTTTGTAACACATTTAGTCCCCAACCAACAAACCTAAAGGTTTTAGCATGCCCAAGTTAGGGACTAAATGCATTACAAAGTGCAAACTACAAGGACAATTCATGTGCTTTTGGAAAAAGCTGGGGACTAAATGCGTCACAAAGTGCAAACCACAAGGATCATCTGTGTGCTTTTGGACAACTAGGGACCAAATCCAAAATTTGTTAAACCACAGGGACCATCTTGTACTTTACTCCTTTGTAGATGAATAGGAAAATGTCTGACCTTAAAAAGTTCAAACTAAATATTTGTGAACAATTGGGATTATTAACCTCCAATCCACCAAATGTTTCTTGCTTTTGTTTTTTGTACCAATTGGCAACCAAAAATAAATTTCTTTCAGATTTACTGTTATTTTTCGTTGTTATTGATATAAAAACTTGAATTGTATCGACAGACTCTAAAATTGTCGGCTCCACTTGCAACGGGTTTGATTCTAGTTTCATGCTGCCCCGGGGGCCAAGCATCAAATGTTGCAACTTATATATCTAAAGGAAACGTAGCACTTTCTGTTCTCATGACAACGTAAGCTTCTGTTCTCTTGTTTAATATAATCTTTGTTGTAGAGTATAATCCAAATGTCCAAAATAACCTATTTAGTGACTATATTTATATAAAGAATTATAACAAGCAATCTTTATGTCGGTTTTTCCAGATGTTCGACTATTGGAGCTATTATCATGACACCACTGTTGACTAAACTTTTAGCTGGTCAACTTGTTCCAGTTGATGCTGCAGTAAGTCGTCGAATTGCCTTGATCTGAAGTTTCTTTTTTTTCAAGATGAACTCTACGTTATTTTCTTATATTTATAAGTATTATTAAATTTCAGGGTCTTGCCATTAGCACATTTCAGGTTGTGTTGGTACCAACAATCCTTGGAGGTAATATAGAGGCATTTATATAATTATATCTATAAATTGTAAAATTTCATATTTCGAGAGGAGCTAGTAAATGAAGTTGTCCCTCTGATTTATGTTGTTAAATAAGCCTTTTGAAATCTTTAATTCAATTTTTTGTAGTTGGTCAAAGTTTTGTGTCATTGACTTAACTTTCTAGCCGATTTATAAATTGTGTAAGCATGTTTTTTGCAGTTTTGATGAATGAATTTTTCCCAAAATTCACTTCGAAAATCATCACGGTGACACCTTTGATTGGTGTTCTCCTCACAACTCTTCTTTGTGCAAGTCCGGTTAGTTCTCAGTATGACCTATAGCTTCTAATCTAAATATGCAATTCAGTGCGTTTGGATTTGCGTTTTGAAACTTATAATCTGTTATTGCGAATTATCATTTTTTTAATGATTGGATAAAACAATTTTTGTCAGATTTGAATAGTCAATTTCATTTTCATACCAGTTGCGAAAAAACTGTATATCCTTTCCTACGCAAATAATATTTTCATGATCTTTGTATTATTTAATATCGTAAATAATTAGAATGACTAAACCCTCAAACCATATGATTATTTTATTGTTACAATTTTAAACAATAGCACATCCAAACATTAGCTTCTACAGCCCATTTTATTGATTATCTCATATTCTTATTCTTTTTAGTCCATAAAATTGATTATTACATCTTTGGTTTTAGATTGGGCAAGTTGCCGATATTTTGAAGACACAAGGTGCACAATTGCTACTTCCAGTGGCACTACTACACGGGGCAGCATTTTTTATCGGTTATGCAATTTCTAAGTTATCATTTGGCGAATCGACATCTCGTACCATCTCCATTGAATGTGGGATGCAGGTAGCTAATTTTTCACTACCTTTTACCATTTCATATTTTTTCCCATCTTCTAGAGGTGGTAAAATTTTCAGGCTACTAGGCGAGGTAACGGGTCAAAATAAAAGGTCAAAACCATAATTTTTTAGTACTGGTCAGCTTGACTTTGACCCGAACACACTTTTTGTCTCTTTTCTAAAAAAGACAAGTGACATAGAATAGCAAGATACTTTTGCTTTTGGTTGGTTTTGATAAATTATGCTTTTTTTATAATCTATTTTGTTATGATAAGTTTTGGAACAACCGACTTTGGTGATTAAAGTTTTGAGTAAAGTACTAAAGTACACGCATAGTCCATGTGGTTATTCAAAATTTTGGATTTGTCCCTAGATTTTCCAAAGTACACGGATAGTCCCGGTGGTTTGCAATTTATAACAAATTTAGTCCCCAGCTTTTTTCCAAAAGTACATGGATGGTCCTTGTGGTTTGCACTTTGTAACGTATTTAGTCTCTAACCTGGACCACCTGAAACCATTAGATTTGTTGGCTGGGGACTAAATGTGTTACAAAGTGCAAACCACAAGGACCATCCGTCTACTTTTGGAAAGCTAGGGACCAAATCCAAAATTTTGGAAAACCATAGGGACCACTTTACTCTTATGAATAATTACAATGTTAAAATATGATTTGCACAAACTACATTTTTTAAATAATACTACGCTCTTCTAAAATTAAATTGTTTAGGAGATTTTAAGCACTAAAAATACACTTTCATCGCATTCGTCCATTTCCATCTCAATACAACCCAAATAGACCCGTTTATAAGAAAATGGGTCAAAATAGCCACCTCTACCTCGTCTTCTAACAAACAAGATAAACCCACGAAACATAAATAACTTCATTAACTTTTTGGGTCTACAGAGTTCTGCTCTAGGGTTTTTGCTTGCTCAAAAACATTTCACCAATCCTCTCGTAGCCGTACCTTCTGCCGTTAGTGTTGTTTGCATGGCGGTATGAACCTTTTTCCCTTTTCCTCAAAAATTAATATGTTCTTTTCCACCCAAAAATATTTAAGTTGTTGCAGTTTTGTTAAATGCAGCTTGGTGGAAGTGCTTTAGCTGTGTATTGGAGGAACCAACCGATTCCTGTTGATGACAAAGATGATTTCAAGGAGTAAAAAGGTTGTAGCTTTCTGTTTTCTTGTTTTCGGGTTTGACCATTTTCAGCTTTCTGCGAAGAAAGACCGAACGTTAGGCGATTATGCATTATTTGATGTTGTAAGAGACCGTTTTCGATTTGTTCAGGAAGAGTAGGGATTTTGGTAGTTAATGTGTTGCTAGTTGTATGCTGTTGTATTGGATCAGTGAAGCTGCAAGTGAAACCAGTTTCTAGTGTTTAATGTTTCTTTTCTTTTAAGTGAAAATTATTTCAAAAAGGAAATGGTAAGACTCATAATTATGAATCCAGAATTGAACAATGAAACAACTATGAGTAAAGCATTTAACAATATTTGTATGCTAGTTTTTTACTTGACTTTTTTGACATAAAGCATTGAACAATATTCTTTAGGTTGACTTAGCTATTTTTTTAGTTTTACGGGCTTATGAAGAAAAAAACAACGTAAATTGACTCATTCGTTACATAAATATATCAAAATTGACATTTTTAGTTATTGTTAACAATATTTTTTAGCTTGACTGAGCTACTTTTAAAACTTTTCACAAGTTTTTAAAATTTTTGGTATTTTTAGCTTTTTTTTCGCAACTTTTAAAATTTTAGCATATTTTAAGTTTTCCGCAATTTAATAAATTTTTTTTGGCAATTTTTATTAAAAGCTTTGCAATTTTTTATAAACATTTGCAATTTTTTTGCACTATTTATCATTTATTTTTAAAAACATGTCACAAATTTTCTTTTATAAATTTTGGCATGTTTTTAAAATTTTTATGAATTTAAAAAAAATCGCAATTTTTTTAAAAAGCTTCGCTTTCTTATCAAGTTTTTCGCAATTTAACTATTTTCACAATTCTTTAAATCCATTTTTGCATGATACTGACGGTCCCTATGTCGGGGGGGGGGGGGGGGGGGGGGGCACGTGTTATACCCCACCTTTGTTACTCTCCGAGGGTATGATTTCCAGTTAAAAAAAACCCAAAGTTCGACGGATCTTAATTCCTTTCGTCCATTGTTCGTAATAATTGTGTTTCATAGGTGCAAACCACCCCTTGCCACCACACCCACACAGGCAGTGAACGATCGTTGTGGGAAAATGCATATATACCATCACGATGGTCGTAACTACAACGAGATTCAACTTCAAAGATGTCATATTTGATCCTCAAGTGAATGGTCATAGGGTTTGATTTGTATTTATAAAGGGTAATAAGAAACAACTTTTGGTTTTTGAACTTAAATTCACAGAATCATAGTCACACCTACAATAAGTGATCTCAATTCTTTTTTTTTTTTGGTAAAAGTAACGATATAATTTCTGAATTAATGAACCTCACACTAAACTTCAATCTTTTATTTACCTCTTGATTTATTATTATTATATTATTATTTTTATTATATTATTATTATTTTTTATACCTTAAACATAAATAATTCGTCACCTTTGATGAAGTTCTCTTCTTTCCATCCTTATCATCTTTTTACACTACCAACTTTATAAATAGTAGAAACCCTATCGTCGAAATCCATATATGCCATGTACCTTAGGATATGGGTATACTTTCCGCCCCTTAACTACACATAATTGTCACATCACCAACTTGACCTTCTTTCACGTCACCTCACACCAAGGAAATGGTTTAACCCCCATTAAGGGCCCTTAAATTAATTAAAATACATATATGTGTGTGTGCGCGCAAATTTTCCAATGCATGATTCCCTCCCTCTCTCTCCTAGTTAACATCTTAACGTGAAGTTTTTAACGCCCCTTAACACCCTCCAGGAGCGATATGACGAGTGTTAATGGATGCCAATTAGAATTAACACCTATAGGTTTTAGAGTATACCAAACAACCTTACTCCTCAGTGGAGTGGTCGTAATCACCACAAATAAACTTAAAAGATGCTATATTTGATACTTGAGTGAAAAGGTGTAGGGTTTGATTTGTATAGAAGTTTCGGTGTTTTAACTAACACTCACCTAATTCTTAGGAATCCTGTAACAAGAAAGTAACTCTTTTTGTGGTAAACGTAACGTTGTACTTTCTAGATTATATTAAATTGACACTTTTTATAAAATATAGTAGTTACACTTCTTGTTATATAATATCCTCAAATGAACCAACTCCTGTTAACCTGATTTTTTTTCTTGTAAACATGATTTTTCCTCAAATTTATCAGATTCATTAGGGATTTCTTGTAAAATTAGACGAGCCGACTTGATCTTGCTGGTTTAAAAATGTCAAAGACAGCGAAGCTTATTACGGACTTCATACGAATTTATTGAATTTTTAGAGAGAAATATGATCTAAGGGTATGGTTCAAGAGAACCATAATGAGAAAACTAAAAAACTAAACAATATCCTGTGATCTTACAAAATCAATGGCTGTAATTAAAGGATATGGGAAATTAATAAAGGTGGGGTTTTAAGTAAGGGAGGGTAATATTGGAAATAAAAAAAATGCAAATTCCCCTCATTCATACTAACTAGAAGTCCTTGTTCTCTCTCATTGATCTCCAATACAACATTTTAGGGTTTCAAAACACTATAATCTATTGACAATCCACTATAAAATCAGTCAAATTAATGAAGATCAATATCGGGTACACACTCATATTAGTTTTAATCGTGCATTATCATCATAAATTTGGTTTATTACCACATATCACATTGATTATCACTCGTTTTGTATCGACCAGTACTTTTTTTATAGAAAATAACAAAATGTCGAAGATCATCACATGTTTCTTTCATTAGTTGTAGATGAAATCTGGCGTATATCGATTATAATGTGTAGATAACAAATTAGGTGTATAGAATCACATGAAATGTGGGCATAGTAAGTTGATATGAATGTATCTATACTGCACATAGGTAGTGTAGTAAAATAATGCATATATGTACTACATACATGTAGTTATACTTATTATGTGTGATACATATATTTGTAGTTCACATGTGTATTATCCTTTGGATAGTTAATGTCAAATGATATTAGGCTTGTTTGAAATGTATTGCACATATGTGATACATATATTTGTAGTTCACACACGTGTTATCTTTGGGGTAGTTTACGTTAAATGATATTAGGCTTGCTTGAAATGTATTGCACATATGTGATACATATATTTGTAGTTCAAATGCGTATTATGCTTGGGAGCATAGGCTTGTTTGCAGTGTATTGCACATATGTGATACATATATTTGTATTTCACTTGTGTATTATGATTGGATAGTCATGTTGGCTGATATCGGCTTGTCTGCCATGTATTTCACATATGTGATTAGTTGTACAACATATATGTAGTAGTTGTTTTTAACATTGGATGTTGGTGCATAAGTATATGTATACTACATATGTATAATGTATTAAAAGTTTGCAAACCTAATATCGGTGTATATGATTAGTTGTATTGCATATATGTATTAGTTTTTGTTGGAAATTTGAGTATGTGTGAATGAAGTCTCGAACTTTGTCCCACATAGATGTGAGAACAAAGTGGAAATTAGTTTATGAGGTAATGTTGTACCTAACTAACATAACCGTGTGCGATGTTTTATCAAAACTCCCATACCCTGGGTGAAAGTTGATCCGAATTTAGTTGAACTCTTCTTCCTCTCTAATTGTCTCTGCAATATCTCTGGTCATATACGTAGTGTATTAAAAGTTTGCAAATATATATAGATGCACATGATAGTTTACTGCACATATGTAATGGTTTTTTAAACATAGACATGATAATGTTGTTGCATAAGTATATGTATACTACATGTTTTGTCCATTATTATGGGAAACTTCTATATACTATCATAGAAAAACGCAGGAAGCTCTAGGGTTTATGTACTTGAATTGAAAATGAATACAAGTGTGCATTGAAGCCTATACATCGTGTGTTTGTGTGTTCTTAAATCACCACTTTGATTAGATTCGGCCTAATCATATTGTTTTACTTGATATTATATTGTTAGAGATCCGTCTTGGGAATAATATAACGAGTTAAATTTGGTCTCTTGATACAATTTTTTTAATTTCATATCCAACTAATTGTATCATTCAAACGTTTTCTTTTCTAACCCACGAAATTAAGATCTCTATCTTGTCGATACCCGAACCAGTCTAAAAGGGGAGACAAAATAACTCTTTATCTTGTCGGCTCTTACTTAGTCCAAGATCTCTATCTAAAAGGGGACACAAAATAACTCTTTATCTTATCGGCTCTTACTTAGTCCAAGATCTCTATCTTCACATTCGGTTTGTCCCTGTCTTCGGCCTTCAATATCTTGTGCATAGGGACTATCATAGAAACGAGTGTGCAAATGAAATAAGTATAATTTAGAATGTGGGGACTATAGGTAAAATTTCAACAAACCAGGATTATCCGGGCATTTTTCTCTAGATAGATTGTTCTATGTTAGAACAATCAACCACTCTAGACAAATCACTAAGAGTATAATTCTTAACGTTAGAAAGAGAGTGAGAGCAATTTTGAGGGGGGGGGGGGGGGTGTAATTCTGTTTGTACTTTTTAATGTCAATTTAAATGGACTCTGTGATTACTTCATCTTTATCATTGTTTATTATTGATTTGTGAGAATTGATCTAATTAATATCAAAATAAAAGATAACATATAATAAAAAATTAATATATATCAAATCAAACTCATAAAATTTAATCTTCTATTAATCTCAGGTATATACCATAATTAAGTTCAAAATATTTATAAACCTCACAATTGAGGCCCTTTGTTAGTTAAGCCTAAAACAAGTTTTGGTTAACATGACATTTAAACATCAAATTGTTTTTATATTTCTTATTATTTATAGAAAACAAAAGAATGCCTACAAATCAATTTATTATATGATCTATATATATATATATATATATATATATATATATATATTCGTTAAGAAATTACAAACTAGGACTCTTTGACATCGATGGCTATCTTCATACCCTTTGAACAATGAATAGTGCAAATGAAATAGTAAATTTTAGTTTTATTAAGGACTAGCATGGTGCCCTCTGCTTTATAAAGGGGTGGGATAACCGCGGTGGTGTTGCATATGTCGAAAGCCTCCTTTGATGGTAATTCTTCGACAGCATGTTGTCCTTCTTTATACACCCAATAAAACTGAGCGCCTTTGATGAATTTCTTTCCTTTGGTCCATGCTTCATAATAGTTGGGTTTTTGAGGCATAGACCACCCATTGGCACCGCCGACTACATAGCCAGTTGCAGCCAACGTTGTGGGCAAATGCATACATGCGACCACAATGGTCGTAACCATCGTAAAAGTTAGTCTCAAAGATGCCATATATGATCCTTGAGTTAAAGGGTTGTTTGGTTGATTTGTACTTATAGATGAAGGGTGGTAAGAAAGAAGTTTGGTTTTCCAAGTAGAATTGACACCTAACTTTTAGGAATCCTTCAACATATATGTGGAAGAGATAGGGGCTAAAAAGACTATTTTGTCTAAAAATCCTAAGAAATCTAGTTCATTGGATGCATGAAATTAATATGGTGGCATTTTCGTAATACGTGTTATATTAAACAGAGGATATATATGTATAATTTAGGGGTACAATGTGGAATCTCCTTTCTTTTTAACTTTTTAACGTGTTAGGGGCTGTTTGGCAACTTCTTAATTGTTAAGTGCTAAACAAGTAAGATGTCTGAACTATTAAGTGTTGAATCAGTAATAGTTCTAAACCATTAAGAGCCAGTAATAGTAGGAGAAAAACTAAAATTGGGGTTTATGTATTATATCTCAACCGTGTTGCACAAGTTGGTTTTGTGAGTAAAGTGTAAAACTTAGGTGTAATGGTAAGAGAAAAACTAAAATTGGGGTTTGTCTTTTATCTCAACTGTGTTGCATAAGTTCGTTTTGTGGATAAAGTGTAAAACAAAATTCGTTTTGTGAGATAATACGAAAATGAGAAACATCAATGGCGCTTTGAAGTTGTAATTTAGTATATAGTCTAATTTGGTATCAAAACAAAAGATAACATGTAATCTAATCTAGTTTAACCTCTAACAATATATACCAATTTATGTCACGTGACATTCTCCTTCAATCTCACAATTTTTACTTATATTTTATTTTATATATTAAATATTGTTTTTCAATAATTAATAATGGGATATCACTTATTATAAATGTTAGAAATAATGTTTCCTGATTTATATTAATGAATACGGAATTTTTGATAAGTCAATTATTCAATATCGTATTTTATGGTAATTGATATAGTTTTAAATTCAAATATATATTTCTTATCTATAAAGAATATTCTAAGATTTAAAAGCCTCCGACGTAATCCTCCTTTTATAACTAGTTTACTTTTAAATTTAAAACTTGTCTAAAAATAAGAAAAACTCAATTTAAAAAAAAGATAATTTTAAAAATTCCTTAAATACGTATACTTATCAATTTCACATTAGTATCATTTATTCAGCCACATTGTAATACACGAGATCAAAAATGACAATTATCTCTTGCTTTATGTTTCGCGATGACAATAAATAAAATTCAATATCAATCACTATTCGAGTTTGTTTGTTTTTTATATAACCAATGTTTTTACATGTCTATACATGGTTTTTTCTAGAGTTAAGAGATTGACTTAAACTATTAATTGTTGATATAAATGGTAATCTTCCGATAAGCACATCCAATGTTATTTACAAAGAAGTTTTTAGTAATTTGTATTTGTATTAGAAAATTTATAAATTGGAAATTAACATTGATTTTTAATTTTTCATTATTACATGTAATGGAATAAGTTTTATTTATTATAAATATTTTCCTATTGCATCATATTTTATATCAAATCCGGTCTAGCATACGGATCTGTAACCTAGTCTAAATAATAAATATCAAAGCTAACATACTCACCATAGTAAATTCGAAATATTTATTAAAACCCACAATTAGGGCTCTTTGTTTTGTGAAGATCAAAATAGGTTAAGCATAAAATAAGGTTTGGTTAACATGAGATTAAATGTCAATATTTTTATATTTTCATTCTTGCTCTATATATAAATTAATTCAAAACATGCTAAGAAATAGTACTTTTTCTTTTGTGATTTTTTACTTAATTTCATTTTTTTCATGGTAAATTTTATGATTTTCAATTTTTGTAACAAACTTTGATTTTTTTATAATTTGTTACAAAGGTTAAACGAGTTTAGTTTTTTTTACATTCAATTTTTGGAATTGATTGCCGTTCAATTAATACTTAGCATGTTATTTGATGGTCCCATTTGTTCCCTCAGTTTTCTTTACCCCTCGGCTTTCTAATACGTGTCAGTATAAATTCAACTCCGCCTACGTTTTACGTCACGTAAGTCACTTGGTGTTAGAAGTTCATATTTTTGTTTTACGTTTTTTTTTCCGATTCTGGCGTTTATTCGGTTGCAACTTAGCATGGTTTTACGCTCCATGTCTCGCAACAACACGATTTTACACCCTCACTGCAACACATGATGTTAATACTAGCTTTATATTTATATATATATATATATTATATATATATATATATACATGTATATATATATGTTTATATACATATATATATATATATATATATATACATGTATATATATATGTTTATATACATGTATATATATATATATATATATATACATGTATATATATATATATATATATATATATATATATATATAAACATATATATATATGTATATATATATATATGTTATATATATTCAGCAGTTGCAAGCAATTACAAACTATGAAGCTTATAGATGGATGATTACTTTGATACCCTTAGAACAATGATATTTGCAAACGTAATGGTAAATTCTAACATCAGTAAGGTATAGAATGAGTTGACCCGATTCATCAACTCTTTCGGCAGCGGTGGTGTTGTATGCGTCCCACGCCTCCTTTGATGGTACTTCTGCGACATAATGTTGTCATTGTTTATACACCCAAAAGAATGCATCGCCTTTGATGAATCTCTTTCCTTTTGTCCATGCTTCATAATGGTTGTGTTTTTAGGCGTAGAAAACCCGTTGGCACCACCGACTACACAGCCAGTTGCCGCCAACGTTGGGGCAAATGCATACATGCGACCACAATGGTCGTAACCACCACAAAAGTTAGTCCCAAAGATGCCATATATGATCCTTGAGTTAAAGGTTTGTATGGTTGATTTGTACTTATAGATCGAGGGTAATAAGAAAGAAGTTTTGGTTTTCCAACTAGAATTTGCACCTAACTATTTGGAATACTTCAACATGAAATCTAACTTTTCTCAAGTATAGAGAAAGGGTATAAAGAAAACCCGGTTTAACGTGAGAAAAGTTAGAAAACCTTTGTAAAATACTAAAAACCATATGTAATAAACTTTTTTTTCTAAAAAAATCAGGAATGTATTACGTTTTGAGCTAAAAAAAAGCTCCGACTACTTTTTTTTAAATATTTCAATATTTGTATGTTACATGTTACACAAAAAGATATAGTTTAAAAAAATAGATAATCCGCACTTTTTTTTTATTTTTTGGGCTCAAAATGTTCGAAAATCTCGTTTTTTAGAGTATTTTCAGTCAAGTAGGTTTTCTCTATATATTTCCCTCGTATATATGTGTGTGTATGCGCAAGTGTGTAATAGAGTCAGGGACTAAAAAGATTATTGTGTCTAAAAAGCCTAAGAAGACATCTAAGCTGTTGGATAACTTTGGATAAATGATATTAATATAGTGGCATTTTTTGTAATATGGGTTATATATTAAATAGAGGAATAATATATATATATTATATATATATATATATATATATATATTATATATATAAATTAGGGGTACAATTTGGAATCCACCTTTCTTTTTAGCGCGTTAAAGAAAGTTTTTATTTGTTAATACTTTAAAAAAATTACACTATAAAGTCGAGTATTGATTATCCTTAATTGAGCATATACAATATTGTTATATATAAAATAAAAAAAAAGTTTTTTTAGGTTTGTTGAATTAATGAGTATGTTTTGCATTTGGTGTTTAAAATTCCAATATGGTGTTTTCTCTCTTCTATTTGTTTTAATTTATTAATTTACTAGGTTAGTTATTGGTGTGATACACATGAATTAATAAATTTTATCAATATACTTTTTAAGTGAAACTACATAGAACATTGAATAAAGAAAATACAAAATTGTAATTAAAATTAAAACTAATAGTTATAAACTAAAAATGTCAAAGTAATTCATATGTAAAAACCGAATCGTTTAAAAACAAATCAACTCTTTATAGCGATTGGCGGTTGCTTTTATTAATAGTTATTACAAAACATACACAGCAAATAGAAATTATGTTCTTTAAAAAGTTGTTTCAGGTCCAACTCGTTATATCATCTAGAAAGAGATGAACATATTATTATATAGTATTCGATGTTAAGAAACTAAGAACTACCACTCTTCTTTTGACTCTTTGATTTCTATCATTGTTTTGTGGCCCTTTAACAATGATGTGAGCAAATGAGATATTTAACGCTCGCGGCCATGAAGACGACACTCCTAGTCCTCGTTTCAGTGACAAGTGTGGCGTTGGCGTCCTTGTTGGGGTCACATGTGTCGTACGCCTCCTTATTTACAACTAAGACGTCATGTGATTTGTTTTTAAAGACAAACCAATATACGTCGGATGCAAAGAATTCCTTTCCTTTCTTCCATGATTCATAATAATCGGGATTCGGAGGCACACTCCACCAGCGAGCACCACCGACACTCCAGTTATATTTATAAAATTTATTAGTTCAGCATGTGTATCACACGAGTAACTAACCTTGTGGGAAAATGCAAATATGCCACCACGATGGTCGTGACCACCAAAAGATTCAGCTTCAAAGATGTCATTTTTGATCCTTGAGTAAATATTTGTAGGATTTTATTTGTATTTACTGTGTAAGTAATAAGAGACACGTTTTGGTTTTTCTATCTTGAACTTAGACCTAACATAAAAGATGTCAAGTCTAATTTTGGTAAAAGTAATGATATACTTTCTGAACTGATGGACCCTCACACTAAACTTCATACCTTTTTATACATTATTTTGAAGTTTGATTATTATTAACCTTTTATATGTAATTTTAACATATTTACCGAATTTTACATACAAATACCGGTACTAATACTCATATTTGGCGAATTTCGGTACGTGTATTTTCTGTATTGGTACCAAGCTCATCCCAAATTTAATCCCAATTTTTTTTTACTTTCAAATTTAGTTCTCTATACTATTCATCTTTTACATTTTTTGTTTCGTTTCAGTCTAAATTATGCAAGTTAACACGCCTTAGCGTGCGTGTGTGGTTCAACGTTTCTACGCCTTTTTCCCGTTTAACGACCCCGTCGCAACACGCTGGTCCTAGATCAACTTAGTTATTGTTTTCTATGTTTTACGTTTCCCTTTCGTGGTTCAACGTTTTTACGTCTAGTTTTCGTTCAGTTTTATTTTTCATTTTTTTATTTCTATTTTAATACGAATTTTTTCTATGTTGGTGGTCGATGGTGGTGTTATGCCATTCATGCTACGTAGTATGGTTTTATACCCCACAACAACGCGGGATAGTTAATACTAGTATGGTATTTGATTTTATTGTGGTCATTTGACTTAATTATGGTCAAACAACATGCTAATTTTACTTTGGAGGGTCAAACAGAATGGCATTTAACTTAATTATGGTCATTTGACTTTGCAGAATGGTCATTTAATTTTGCAAGGTCAAACAAAATGCTAATTTGACTTGATTATGATCATTTGAATTTGTAGGGCCAAACATAATTGACTTTATATGGTCAATTGAATTTGCAGGGTCAAACAGAATGGTCATTTTGACTTAATGATGGTCTGTTGACTTTGCAGTATGGTGAAAACAGAATGATCATTTAACTTAATAATTCAAACTTAATTGTTTATTAATTCAATTCTAGTCCTGAATTGATCATTTGACTTTGCAGTGTCAAACATAATGTTTAATTAATGTAATTTTAGTCTTTAATTGGTCATCTGACTTTGCAGGGTCAAACTGTAATGATACACTTTATGACTTTAAGGCTGTAATGGATGGTTTTGACTTTACAGGGCCAAACTGTAATTGTACATTGTGCAATTCTAGTATTTAATTGGTCATTTGACTTTGTAAGGTCAAACTTAATGGTACATTGTGTTATTCTAGTCTTCAATTGGTCATTTGACTTTGCAAGGTCAAACTTAGGTGATTTAAAATTATTTTACTATCATCTACTTGTATAATGTATTGGTAGTTATACTAGTAATAGGTAGTTAATTTAGGTGATTTAAAACAATTTGGTGTGATTAAATTATCGGTTATTAGAAACCACAAAGATGTAAACAAAAAGGGTATAACTTTCATTTGACATTCAAACTGATAGAAATATGATGTAATAAGGCAGCAGGGGGTACATTTATGCATTTTGGAACTGTCTGGGTATAAAGTTGACTTATTTTGAAAATAGGGTTGTAAAGTGTCGATTGGCATAAACCTGTAACGCCCCGAATTCTTACCTACATTGTACATTATGTATATTCTGAAAAAAGTGAAGTCAAACAACTTTGGGTGCAAGCGGTAATTAACGAAACATAATCGTTTGCTAACTTTGGGAGAAAGTCATCATGGTATGATACTTGAAGGGGTATTTTGGAATTTATATTAAAATATTATCTTTATATAACCCCACCTTGCTAGCCTTCTGAGATGTCGTTTTCACCCTAGAAACCCTACAATTTCAACAAAGAAGGAGATAGAGGTTTCGATCGTTGCTACGCTCCGACGTTAGGTAACCTTAAAATCCATTTACCGTTTCATAGATACGCGATTATGCGTCTTAAGCGTTTTAGTGACACCTTCTTTGTGTGTTCTTGACGGCGTACAGTCCCTTCGTTAGCGGTAAACACAAGGTTTCGGGTTGATCAAAAATCGTCGTTCTTGAGGCTTGGTGTTTCGTCAAAACTCGCGCGCACTCCGGGTATGTTATTCTCCTTGAATCTCTCAGTTTTAGCGAGGGTTGGTTTCGGTGGTTCGGTGAAGTCATGTCACTTGGGGTTAACCTAATATGGTTTGAACTTGTTGTGGTGATGATCATCCTCTTCACCAAGATGATGCTTCTGCTCGGCCATAGCCGAAACTCGAAACCAATGACCAAACCATGCGCCATATTGGGATAGTCTTGTGAACCGGAAGCCTTCTGTTTGTATGATAACATGGGTAGGAGGCGACTTATACTCATAATTGTATGGCTCTCTGATAGGGTTTCAGTCACGCTCACATTTGCTGGTCACCCGCATTAACAGTTGGCTCGGTTTCAAGACATCACAAGACGCACTCCCGGTAAGTTTATAATCTATGAACCCGTAGTTTAGGAGGATCATGGGTTCGGGTGAAATTTGTATACCGAACCTGGATGGTTCGGCGTGTCGGGAGTTTCATGTAGACGTGGTAATGTAACGGTGTAATGAACCGAGTTGGTTTGGGAAGATGGTTATGCATGGCAAGGTAACGAAAAGGATGAATTTGAAGTAAAACTTTTACTTGTTAATTATGTAGAAGTAATACTGTAGGTTAAAGAAAAAGGTTTTGGGAAAGATGGTGAAAGTGACAATGGTTTATTTGAGAATAAAAAAAAAAAGAAAAGAAAAAGAAAAGAAAAGAAAGAAAACAATCACTACACGCATGCGTTGATGGGTTTGGAAGTTGTTATTGTTGCATGTGTGCATGATAATTGTTTTGGGTTACTATTGGCTGGTGACATGCATGAACTATGAGGTGCATGACTTCCTGTACACATGAAAAAGGTAAAACTCATTAGAGCTGCTAAAAAAATGTAAGTTAGAGTCATTTTGGAAATAGGTTGTTGGTTGCTATATATATATAAGAAAAAAAAACACATAACTCGTGGGGGTCAGAGAAGGATATGCGTGAAGCGATTAGGTTTTGTTGACACAATTCGAAAACATGTAGGTTGTAGAAGTTGTCATAAGATTCGCGCTTCCTCTCGTTTCTCTAGCTTTGTAGTTCGCGCACATCATTAAGGTGAGTTCTATTGCCCAATTTATTTTGCGTTCTTTTAAGTGTTTTGGGCTGAAGTACATGCTTAACTGTTTGATTGCGAAAGATGGTAGGATTGCGTATGTTTTATATATTTAATAATTGTCGAACGATTAGGTGTCTATGTGTGTAAAGGTGTATTTTCTAGACTGTTAGTGTGTGTATATTATATTTTCTTTGTTTGTCGATGTCTTTGTGATACGACAAACCATGTTGTGGGAGACGAAACCCTTCGAGGTAATTATGTGGGTGTCGAGGGCAAAATTGTGGGTGACGAAGCCCATATGGGCAAATGACGCTAAAATGATGTTAAACACAGTCTTTAATTATTATTATTTTTTTAAAAGATGTTTTAATGATGATTTTCAACAAAGTCGGATGATGAGTTCAAAGACGTTTTTAGTGAGGTCTATTAATGTTTTGATGTTGGTGACGACTTGTTGGTGTTGAATGTTTAGGAAACCTGTTTTATAACGATGCAAAAAAAAAGTTTTTGGATAAATCTCCAAGTTAAATACTATAGAACTCACTCAGCGTAGTTGACGTTTTTAGCATGTATTTCAGGTAAAAAGAAGGTTTGAGTGATGGCGGCTCTTGGTTCTGGTAGCGGTTACCCGGCATCTTTTAATGTTTTGGCATTTCCAGTCTTTTGAATAAAGTAGCACATTTTAGTTGTTTTCGTACTTTGACGTTTGTTCGTATTCTGTTTCATTATTCCGCTGCGTATTGAAGACTTTTAGGTCTAGAACTATGTCACGTCAAAATTCAAAATTTAAAGATATACTTTGATGACTCTGTGTATTAACTAATTATATTACATTTTATTCCACGAGTGCAATAAACGAGTTTAATCAATCCATACAATACATGTGTATTTTAAAAACATAATCTTTTATTAGTAAGCATATAGCATTAAATATGTTGAACACATGCAATACACAACATACTAGGACTACTTGGAGTTGTTGGTGTGGAGGGTGACGTGGGGATTCAAGAACGACGACATACCGCCCCGCTTCATGGCGTGGGCACCAACATTGAAAACTTCACTGGTGTGGGACGATGGTTTATGGTAACGCGGAGGTTGGTGGTTTGTTGTTGAGTTTAGGTGATGGTTTGATTGATTAGTTAAAAAAACCCGCCCCTAATCCAGCCCTTCCACCCCGTGTATTTTTGAGCTTGCCCCCTCTGTTGACGTAACAACCACGTGTCACTCAACACCTTCCCTCCAAGCCCCTAATACTAAGATTTTGTAAAAGTATAACAATTTGTCATTCTCATTTGAAGTTTAAGATTTAGGATTTTTAACTTTTAACCTTTAGTGCATATTGGATGATAAATTTTAAAATTTCTAATGAATTAAAAAGTAGTGTTTAATCCCCCTAAAACCACAGACACGTTTCTTGTGTTCATCGTCTAAATTTTGATATTTAAAGCTTTAATAAACAACCATCTTGATAACTAGCCTTTTGATATCTAAAGCTCAAATGAAAAAGCTTTTTGATAATTAGCCATAAGTCCATAACTAATAATAATAAATAAGCATATAAACCAATAGAATAGTAGTTTATTAGTAAAGATAAAAAAACATTTAAACATCTAAGTTTAAAAAGGGAGGTGTTTTAAGTTAAAGTTGATTAAAAATTGTATATTATATATATATATATATATATATATATATATATATATATATATATATATATATATATATAATTTGTTAAGTTGTTAGCTGCACTAGTTCTAAATAAAGAGTACCTAATCACTAATTTATTTTACTCATTTTGCAAGCATACATGCATACGTGTATCCATTTTATGTGATTGGATATTTTAGATTACAAACAATAAATAGAAAATACATACATAATTGATTAGTTACCTATTAAACAATATAGCGATTTACTTTATTTCATACAACATAATTTTTCTTGCTTTTTAAAACAGCCTTCTATAAAAGTGAGTATATAACAATATTTTGCATACATAAAGATTTGTTATATATGATTTTAATCCTAAATTCATACTTATGTATTGTAACGCCTCGTATTTTAGTATCCTTATTTTTTTATATCGTAATTCGAGGCGTTAATCATAATATATATATATATATATATATATATATATATATATATATATATTATATGCATATATCTCTTATTACATATTCATTAATCACACGACCGATCATTTAAATACGTATTTATACGCAAACCGACACAATTATACGTATAAATACTTATACACACATCCTCAATACTTGAATTATACTTTTGTACTTTTTTATATATACTCAGTTACATAATATATATCAAGAATATCAAGAAATATACCAATCATCTTTCCACCTCAGGAATCCTCTTTCACCTTCTTTAACCAATCATATTTCACCCTTTTTCCACCTCTTTTCTCCACCAATCATCTTTTCAATCCTCTTCCATCTTTTTTAACCAATCATATTTCACCCTTTTCCACCTCCTTTCTCCATCAATCATCTTTTCAATCCTCTTCCACCTTTTTTAACCAATCATATTTCACCCTTTTCCACTTTCTCTACCTATAAATACCAACCCCCTTCTACCATTTTATTCACACCATTCTTCTCTGCATCTCTCTAATTCTCTCAATATCTTTAAATCAAGAATTCTAAGAATTCTAAAAGGATACTAAGTGTTCCAACCATTATTCTCTCCATCTCTCTAATTCTCTCAATATCTCTAAATCAAGAATTCCAATAATTCTACAAGGATACTAAGTGTTCCAACCATTCTTCTCTCAACCTCTCTACTTCTCTCAAATCTTCCAAGCAAGGAAGAGAACTCTAAGAGTTCTAAAATAAAACACTAAGTGTTTTAAAGGAAGCTTTGAAGCTCCAACCTCCAACTCTTCACGGAATCACCAAAAGAAACTTTGCAAAATTGTGAGCATA
Organism: Scalesia atractyloides; assembly: GCA_947069175.1. Classification (NCBI taxonomy): domain Eukaryota; kingdom Viridiplantae; phylum Streptophyta; class Magnoliopsida; order Asterales; family Asteraceae; genus Scalesia; species Scalesia atractyloides. Next base: position 2,043,694 of record CAMTDV010000011.1, on the reverse strand, counting down.
CTCGACCCCCTTTTTACACTTTAATGCATTTTGAGGTGCAACATGTATAAATTACAAAATTTATTTTAAACAAAATTAAATGTGTTCACAATACCAAATGTGCCATCAGTTACGCTTATGTGAGTTATATGTGTTAGTTTAAACTCGTCTATGCATGCTACTTGTTATGCTTGAGTTTGTTTATGCTTATTAGTTTGACTTGTATTCTCATGATATCGTTATGCTTAAAATACTATGCATGCTAGTTAAGGAATTTGATTATATACTATTGTTATGCGAAAGTGGTCTACATATTCGTGCGATTCGACTTGAATATATACTTGTCACAAACAAAACCAACTTTTATACTTATAATTAATTCCAAACTTCTATGCTCGCCAATACTTTTGTATTGATCTATGCTTTTAATACATGTTGCACGAATTTTGATGACACATGGAATCTAGTAGGATTGCCTAGAAACGCATTTAAACTTTAAATACTTATTGTATTGTATTTGTTTCAAACATGTATTTCGTTTCAATATCTTGTATTAAATCTTATCAATGAAATGAAATTATATTTGTTACGTGTCGGGATCTAAATTTTGTATTATTTGATTTGAACTATGTAAAAAGGTAATTATTAAACACTTGACACAATTAGCGTTATGAAGCCTCTTGCAATCTAGTTTTCGTCTCATCCCGATGTTTCCGCCATCGGTTGAGGTGTGACATATTGGTATCAGAGCCATAACTATAGGGAATTAGGTAGAATTGCCATGTTCGACCTATTCTATAGTTTAAGTACCATACTCTTGACCATTTGTGATACTTGTCTAAAATGTTATTCTTTTTATAATGCTTCTCCCCCCTTTTGATCCTAAAACTTATAATATGTCTTTCCTAAGACATGAAACACAACACACGCTTTTGAGTATATTCTTGTTCCACAATCGAAATAACTCATCAATACAGGGGTGATTCCCGCCATTAGTGACGAGTTTCAATCCGTTTTACATGTTATTTCGCACGAAATTCACCATCAAGTCAGGGGTGATATCCATATCTTGATGGGAGTTTCATTTCATAATCTAGTGGATTCTTTATTGACGATTCGAGATTATATCTTGATACGTTCAATAAACCACAATTTGGGGACGAAATTGTCAAGCCAGGATTGACATCCACACCTTGATGACTGGTCCCGCTCCTCAATTTTCAATCTCGCCAAAGTTACGGGTATTTTTCGATCAAATTAGGGACATGTACTAACTGGAAGGGTAAAGTACCGTTAATCGCTTGGCGACGAGAGTATTATACCTATTAGGCCAAATCATGTCTCCCTAATTCGAAAGGACTTACGAGTCACTTTGGAATAGTCGAAGTTTCTAAAACTTAAACACTCCAACATTTTAACAAGCCTCTCTTTTATGCTATCTTACATTTTATGCTATATAATTCTTATTCCTTCATTTTTTTCTCAAGTCACACTATACTAAAATCGAATTTATGCACGACAAACTTCGCATTTATACTAAATCTATTACACAACGATTCTACAGGTGCATACTAAACATCATACTTGATTTGGGATTACTGGAACATTATATGTGATAAACTCGTTATAAAATCACACCTTAACATGTATAGCACTATGCGTAGTGCTATAGGAGTAGCGCACCGCCCTTGAGACTTGGGGTCATGTTAAGTAAACTATTTCATACTAAGTAAACTATTTTACACTATGTTTCGACAATATTGACTAGTCAACATTGCGTACACGATGGTTTGACTTGTTTATTCACATGTTTATGTGGTAGACTCGTCATTAACTTTGATCAAGCCACACCTTAACATGTATAGCGCTTGTGTAGCGCTATAGGAGTGACGTCCGCCCGTATTCTTGAGGTCATGTTAAGTAAACTATTTTACACCCTCTTCGTTTTAACGATGATGGGTAGTCTACATTGCGGTACACGATGGTTTGACCTGTTTATTCACATGCCAGTAATCTGTTAATCTTGGTTAACTAAAATATATCATTTGTATTGTACACGAATGCGCATATACGTACACTTACACTTATACTCATACTTATACACTATACCCTCTCTCATACTTAAATGCAATTATACTTATATACTTGAGACTCTATATACGCTATCATTCTCACTCGTAATATGCTAATAAACCCTAATCGTGACACGGAACGTAACATGGCATCGATTAGCGAAACGAACGTAATATGGTATGAACATGGTGGATACGCCGCTGGTACTTCCTATATATAAGTGTTCCTACCATATTACCGAACTTTCGTAAAAACGTGCCATGAGAAATTCGGTGGTTCTCTACTATTGAATACAACTTTGATCGCTCAAGACCTAATACTCGTCTACTACCCACACATACTACGAAATACCATCTTCTTTTTTTCTAAAGACTTCCTCTTGAATAAATTTCGGACGAAATTTCCTAAAGTAGGGGAGACTGTAACGCCTCGTATTTTAGTATCCTTATTTTTTTATATCGTAATTCGAGGCGTTAATCATAATATATATATATCTTATTACATATTCATTAATCACACGACCGATCATTTAAATACGTATTTATACGCAAACCGACACAATTATACGTATAAATACTTATACACACATCCTCAATAATTGAATTATACTTTTGTACTTTTTTATATATACTCAATTACATAATATATACTCAAGAAATACCAAGAAATATACCAATCATCTTTCCCCTCAGGAATCCTCTTTCACCTTCTTTAACCAATCATATTTCACCATTTTCCACATCTTTTCTCCACCAATCATCTTTTCAATCCTCTTCCACCTTTTTTAACCAATCATATTTCACCCTTTTCCACATCCTTTCTCCACCAATCATCTTTTCAATCCTCTTCCACTTTTTTAACCAATCATATTTCACCATTTTCCACTGTCTCTACCTATAAATACCAACCCCCTTCTACCATTTTATTCACACCATTCTTCTCTCCATCTCTCTAATTCTCTTAATATCCTTAAATTAAGAAGTCTAAGAATTTTAAAAGGATACTAAGTGTTCTAACCATTATTCTCTCTATCTCTCTATTTCTCTCAATATCTCTAAATCAAGAATTCCAATAATTCTACAAGGATACTAAGTGTTCCAACCATTCTTCTCTCAACCTCTCTACTTCTCTCAAATCTTCCAAACAAAGAAGAGAACTCTAAGAGTTCTAAAATAAAACACTAAGTGTTTTAAAGGAAGCTTTGAAGCTCCAACCTCCAACTCTTCACGGAATCACCAAAAGAAACTTTGCAAAACTGTGAGCATACTCGACCCCCTTTTTACACTTTAATGCATTTTGAGGTGCAACATGTATAAATTACAAAATTTATTTTAAACAAAATTAAATGTGTTCACAATACCAAATGTGCCATCAGTTACGCTTATGTGAGTTATATGTGTTAGTTTAAACTCGTCTATACATGCTACTTGTTATGCTTGAGTTTGTTTATGCTTATTAGTTTTGACTTGTATTCTCATGATATCGTTATGCTTAGAATACTATGCATGCTAGTTAAGGAATTCGATTATATGCTATTGTTATGCGAAAGTGGTCTACATGTTCGTGCGATTCGACTTGAATATATACTTGTCACAAACAAAACCAACTTTTATACTTATAATTAATTTCAAAATTGTATGCTCGCCAATACTTTTGTATTGATCTATTTTTTTAATACATGTTGCAGGAATTTTGATGACAAATGGAATCTAGTAGGATTGCCTACAAATGCATTTAAACTTTAAATACTTATTGTATTGTATTTGTTTCAAACATGTATTTCGTTTCAATATCTTGTATTAAATCGTTATCAATGAAATGAAATTATATTTGTTACGTGTCGGGATCTAAATTTTTATTATTTGATTTGAACTATGTAAAAAGGTAATTATTAAACACTTGACACAATTGGCGTTATGAAGCCTCTTACAATCTAGTTTTCGTCTCATCCCGATGTTTCCGCCATCGGTTGGGGTGTGACATGTATTTTCATAAAACGTTTCGTTGTATGCTCTTTATATAAAGTTTCATCGTATACCCTTTTCGTTATTCCAACAGCTCAATATAATGGGGTTGTTGTAACGAGTTTCATACGGTAACAAACTAAATTGATCACGACCAAATTCTCGCAAGCGAAGCGCGGGTTAATCCCACTAGTTATTATTAGTGACAACGATGTTTTATAAAGCAACATACATCATCAAAAACGAAAACAAAAACAACAAAGTTTATTACATTTACCAACATGTTATGTGAATAAGCTCAAGCAGCAGCCTTTGTTGCTTTGACGTCTTCACCGGAGCTCTCTTGTCCGACAATGTCGATAATCTTGGACTGTTTCTTCACCTGAGCCAACTTCGGTACCTTGATCTTCAACACACCATCTTCAAGGTGTGCCATTATGTTCTCCATGTCAGCATTGGCCGGTAACCTGTGTCAGGGTGAAAATCTCAACACTCAATTCGCTAGAGACTGAATATATTATATAGTAACAAATATTACAGAATAAAATATTATGTTAAACGTGTATGAACTATATTATCTTATTGAATTAACTCTAAAAACATCCACAGTAACCCATTTTTAAGAGATGTTTTTATGACATCATATCTATTTTTATTTTTATTATTATGGTTGTTTTTAGAAGGTTGTTTTGAAAAAAAAACACACTCAAAAACAAGCTTTGATGGACCCTCTAATTAAAAAATATATAGAGAAAAGAATTGGTGGTATTTAAATGGTTAAAAATAAAAAATGTGATGATGATGTAGCTATGATTTTAAGTGTTTTTAAGTTTAAATTGGATGAATTTTGAAAAATAAGTGTTTCTTAATGGATGTTTTTGCCACATCATATCCATTTCTCGATTTCCTTATTTGATAAAGTTTGGAGTTTTTGTAAAATAAGTGTTTCTTAAGGGATGTTTTTTCCACATCGTATCCATTTCTATTTTTATTATTGATATCCAATTTTATTGGTGTGGTTGTTTTTAGAGGTTGTATTGATTTACAATAAGGCCATGGATAATAGTAAAGGGTTATAATCCTACATTGGCTAGAATGGCTCATGGTGGCCTAGAACACGTATAGCGTGAACTTTAGCTTATCATATATTTATAATTAAAGGGGTATAATCTAACTATACATTTAAGTTATATAACTTCACATAACTTTATTTCTTACACATTTATCACGCGTGGACTTCTATCTACTTTCAATTATAAAATATATAGAGAAAATAATGTGTGGTATAAACGAAAGGATAAAAATTGAAAATGCGGTGATAATGTGAGCCATGTGACAAAGGTTTTGAGAGTTTTTAGCTTTTCTAGTCGGGTGAATTTTGATATTTTTTAAAAACGGTTATTTTTTTTTATAACGTGACTAGACACGTTTTTAAAAGCTTCGAAAGCTCTTTATTGTAGAAGGTCTAACCTGAACTGTCTCCAGAACTTTCCACTCGTCCTCTCCGCCCTGTGCCACTTGTCACCATCGGCTTCCTCCTCGGCCTTCCTCTCCCCGCTAACTTTCAGCACCCGGTTCTCTTCCACCTCGATCTTTATCTCCGGTCTCTTCATTCCGGGGACATCGAGGGAGATCACGTGATAACCCGAAGTTTCCTTCCAGTCAGCACGTGCCAGGTTGATAGTGCCGATGTCTTTAGCGAAATTGAGCGGGTTTTGTTCAGAGGGAATCATCATGTCCCATAGAGGTCGGTTATAAGGGATTAGAGCGTTCGTTTTCATGAACAACATTGTTGTTAACATCAAGAAAGTGAAAGTGATTGTTTGTGGCTTCCACATTGCCATTTTTTTTGTGGTTTTCAGATGCTCGTGAGTCGATTAAATTGGCAAATAAGAGAATGTGTTTATGTAAGTGATTGTGTGAATTCAGTTTGGTGGTTTTTATATATATATATATATATATATATATAATGTGGGAAGAGATTTCTGGAGTATTTCATGAAGAAGGATCGATGAGGTTCCAGAGATTGCAGGAAAATGCGATCTTGAAGCTTCGAGGTTTATCATAAATCATAATACACAGCTACAAAACACAAGGTTATCTAGTTCATGTCTTTTTTTTTATTTTTTATTTTATTATTACGATTACTTTTAAAAGTATTTTATTTTCCTTTATAACTTTAAGATATGTTTTCGAAATTTTGAGTATGTAGTTGTAACGTACTTATTTAATTTTATCTACGTTTAGATATAATTATATTTAAAACCGTGTCGTAAATAGTAATGTAAAAGTGATCGAAAATTCGAAACATAAGTGTACATGTCATCAAAGTTACACCAGAGCTTATTGTTAATTTGTTTTTTTTTTTTGAAGTGAGGTGTTTACCATTTTCATTATTTTAGCGACATAATAATATAATGTTTTATGAAATTTGAATATACGCTACAACGTGCTTATTTTTATTTATGATTCGATAAAAGTTTTATTTAAATGCGTCAAATATAATTATTTTTTGTTCTTTTCCGTGAAAAGTGAATTGATACTTTCCGAACAATATCGGTACCAGTAGTGTATGCATTTATGATGGTTATCTCGACGTGCCAAACGGCCCAAACAACATTGGTACGGTTAACGACACCTTAACGTTATCGTAGCGAATCGAAGCGATACCGACTAAACAATAGTGGCATCAGTACCAGTATTCGTTGTTATGGTTTTCTATTCGATGTAAAACACATGTCAATATCCCCTTGGACATATTATATGCGTATATATATACATATAGTTTTGTAAAAATTATTTAAGTCTAGGAGTATGTTGTCTTTTCACAGTGATTAAACATAGTAAACAAATGGTGTAGAGTTGCCTAGTTAAATTAAAGCAAAAAAAATATAAAAACTATTGAATGATAAATATTAAAAATAAACTATCAAACTAGTAGTGTTATTTTGGACAAACTACAAAGATGAAAATTGAGTTTTACTCTTGTTTCTATAACAAAGAACTACAAAACATATTATCATATGATATTAGTCATTATGAAATTGCGTACTACGACTCTTCATGTCGATCATTACTTTCTGGCCCATTTCACAAAAATGACCATAACTTAGGCTACGAGTCTTTGTTTTAGGTGTTCTATCAGTCAAATCGAAGCTTGAAGCAAGGAGCACATCGTGACAAGGCCCAAAGGGGCCTAGCCCAAGTTTGAGTAAAAAAAACACATTCTTTGGGGAGTTACAAGCGCTTTTATGTTTTTCCTCATGTTATGCATTTTATTTTTGGGTTTGTGTTTGGCCCATGGCTTTTTATGGCACGTTTAGAATTTTTGTCCTTATTTAAGTCTTTGTCATGTAATTTGGATGGTCAGTTATCTATTTTGCAATAAAAATTCTATCATTTCAAATTATTTGCCCTTTGGGACTAATTTGAGGATTTAGGAAAGATTATTACGAGTATTCCAATCTTGGTTACATTTTCATACAGTGCATCATAGTATTAGCCATCGTCGTTGAAAAATGCACACATGCCACCAATCGTAACCACCACTTGATTCAACTTCATATGTGCCATATTTGATACTTGAGTGAAGGGTTGTAGGGTTTGATTTGTATTTATAAAGGGTAGTAATAAAGAAGTTTGGTTTTAGAATTTAAATTCACAGCTAATTATTAGGAATCCTACAATAAGAGATGTGAACTATCAATGGCATTATAGTGTAATGGCATCTTAAGGGTAAGATAAGGCTTAAAGATCATTGAGTTCGATTCACACCAGGGTTTTCTCAGTTTATTGGTTTTACTCATGTATTGGTGTATAGACATAATGCCTAATGAAGATGGATATGATTAGGTGATTCTGTTGGTGACACGATGATACTCCAATGATCCGTTAGTGACCCAAAATTTGCCGTTAAAAAAAAGAGATGTGAACTCTTTTTTCTTGGAATCCTACAATAAGAGATGTGAACTCTTTTTCTTGGTAAAGTAAATTTACTTTCTAGATTCATGTAACCTCACACTATACTTCATATTTTTTCAACTCTTTTGATTATTATCCTTTATGGTAAATCATTGTCTCACATTGAAACAAGATGAAACATGTAATCGGTTTATTAGTGGAAAATATTTTTTTATGAATAATTTCATAGTCAATGGAAGAGGTGGAAACTCCAAAGGGCCTATATGTTTTTCATTTGAAACGGTCAGGCTTGTATAGGCCGGTTGGTTGGTTTGGATCAAGAAGTCAACTGTTTGGTTCAAGTTGGTTCAAGCCAACTTTCGCAGAGTCACAACTGTTGGGTTCAAGCCAGCTTTCGCAAAGTAGAAACAGTTCAAATGAGGGTGCTCAAAGGCCAAAGGGTTCAATTAGGGTCGCATATGTTGGTCCTTCGAAATGGATCCCGACACAAGGGTTCGATTGGTCCTTAAGCAAGGATCAACGACCCAAGTCTGTAGAAACCAAGAATTTGCTTGAGTAAACAACAATTACAAGTCTCACATACGTCATTTATTGAAAGTAAAGTGTATGCGCGAAAAGCGTGCGTGTATGTCAGTAAAAAAACAACCATAGTAAATTCAACCCTTTGATATATAAAATTTTGGGTTCATGCAACTTATTTTAATGACCTAACAAAACATGATACAAGTTATTTCAAACATTTTGATATACTACTATATCGAAGTCGCAAAATGTTTTTGTCAAACATCATCGCCATGATGTTGAAACAAGTCTCACTGTCCTTTACTTTAGTATTAACATTGTTAATTGTAATATTTAAGCGGGCTTGCGCGTTAAAGCCGGACAAAAACAGCGTTATCACTCGCTAAAAAGCTGGATTTGTGATTAAACTGTGTCGGCAACAATTGGAGTGGATTATTAAACTTTCAGCCCAGTCGCTAGCCATCAGGGTTGTTCTCTATTATGATAACTTGAAAAGAGTGACTAACGATTAGATGTTCACAATGCTTTTCTTCATAGTGATTGATCTCAATGAAACCAACCTCGTGGTTTCATCAACCCAAAACCACTAGCCATACACTATTAAATATAGAGTAAAATACCCGGATAATCTATGTGGTTTTGTAAACTTAACACATATAGTCATCAACTTTTGTAAATTACACCAGTGCTCCCTTTGGTTTACTTTTTGTTACTCGTATGGTCCCTGAAGTGGATGGGGTTAGTTTTCTCCGTTAAGTCCACCTGAAATTACTTATCTACCCATTGTTTTTATTAAAATATAGAAAATCACACAAAAACGCACACACACACCTCTCTCTCTCTCTCTCTAAAAGAACCATCTCAACCAACCTGCCGCTAACAACCAGCCACCACCGCACCCACCTAAGACAACCACCTCTCTCTATCTTCACCTACCACCACCATATGTCGCCACCACCACCTTCTTCACCAACACCACCATATGTTGCCACCAGCCACCACCGCACCCACCTAAGACAACCACGAATCCCGTTCATCTGAAATCGAACAGCGACCACCAAATCCATCAACACCCACCAATCGAACAGCAATCCAATTCAATTTCTGCTTCGTCGTCTTCATCTCCGGCTTCACCCTCCCCCATGCCGACCTCGTCCCCTTAACATGTCTTCTCAATCATCCCCTGTTCCTCTACCAAATCTATCAACAACCATCAAAACAGTAAGTTAAATCTCCCTCTAATTCATCCGATTGAGGTTAATTCGTAACCCATTTGTTATTGTTGGTGGTTGTTAAATGACTGCAGGTGAAGGTGGAGATTAAGGGGGGAGTGCAGGGGGTATTTTACTGTGACCGGACTGTGCAGAATGCTATTGATTTGGGTTTGAAAGGGTGGGTTAGGAACCGAAGAGTTAGGGTTTTTGGTGATGGTGGGGTGGAAGTGGGTGGTGGTGGAGACGGTGTGGGTGCAGGCAGTGGTTGGAGACAATAAAGACGGTGGTTGGAAGCAGGGAGGCTGTGGTTGAATAAGGGAGGGGTAAATAACGTGGGCCACACACTTTGAATAATCCATATTTTTTTTACTTTTTAAAGGACTGGGTAAATAAGTAATTTCATATGAACTTAACAGAGAAAACTAACGGACATCCACTCCAGGAACTATTCGAGTAACAAAAAGTAAACCACAGACAGCACTGGTGTAATTTCTAGAAGTTGAGGACTATATGTGTTACTTTACAAAACCACAAAGACTATCCAGACCATTTTACTCATTAAATGTATCTTCTCATTTTGTTTTATGATAAGAAAAAAGTTTTAAGTTACAACCATGGGTGTATGATTGCCCACTAGCCACACTTAAAAATCAAGACATCATAATTAGCTCTAACAAAAATTATTAGAGCTAGAAGATGGGTCACATAACTCAGTTTTATAGTAGCAAACTTTTACATAATTGTTATGATCTGTTTATCTTAGCTCTAAAGTCATAACTCATAATCACATGTATTAAACACTGCAAGCTAAAACACATCATAAAGCATCAAAGAAATCATATGATTACTTGTAACAGAACACATAGAAAGTCTAATTATCTTTGCTACAATAGAAATAAGAATATTATTTTATCAAACACTCAGCACATCCAATGAACCAAATCATTAATACAAAAAAAGAGTATCATATTATTAATTGTGTTCTTACCAATTAGCATACATCTCAACTCTCAAAAGGACAATAACAGAAAAGCAAACCCAAACTTTCCCACTTGAAAATAGTCCATAAACATGCATAAGTCTACGTATGCAGCTAGACGCCTATCGCTAACAAAACCCTTTCATTTTTTTCCAATAACTCCTACAAGAAAACGAGATTTAACGATCGAGGGACACCTCGAATGCAAGAAAACATCCCAAAGTTTTCCACCTTTTTTTCTTTTTTTCATCGGTTACTCCATCACAACTTTGGCAAATTTCATTTTCTCGATGATTTGCTCGGCTTCTTCTTTAGTCACTCCTTTCTTGAACACTACTGGCGCTTTTTCAACTAAATCTTTCGCTTCTTTAAGCCCGAGATCAGTAACACTTCTCACTTCTTTAATAATCTTGATCTTTGACGCCGCTTCAAACGAGTCAAGTTTCAATTCAAAGACGGACTTTTCAGGCTTTGCCTCTTCCTTTGCTGCAGTTTGACCTTTACCCGCCACACCCGATACCCCGGCGGTACCTGGCTTCATCACCGCCACAACCGGCGGCTCTTTCATACCCATCTTTTTCATCATTATTGAAGACAGTTCAGCTACCTCGACTAACGTGAGCGATGACATTTCGTCTACGAGTCTCCATACATGTTCGGTTGGTGGACTGCGGTGTTCGGTTGGGTCAAATGTTGTGGGGTCGTAATCTGTTGGGAGTCGCCTTTGGTCGATCTCTATTTCTTCTTCTTCCACTTGTTTTGCGGGTTGGCTGAACATTCTGGTCAAAGTCAAACCTGTTGACTTTACGGAATTGAGGGCAATAACGGGAGAACGCATAGATTGTGAACAGAATCCATGGGGTAAATGATGCCTGAGCCTTAAAAACAAACTCATTTTTTTAACTTCTTTGATCGCCCGTTTAGTTTTCGACTTGCCTACAGAAATCACATTTGCTAGCTCTTGTAGAGGAACGATTTTTTCTGCAAAAAACAAGAATTATAAAATTACCATTTTACACCTCTATATAAAGCAAGTGTTGGGTGAAAAATGACTGTTTAATTGGTCTTCACTCTTCAGAGAAACCAAAAATGATAAATGAAAAAGGTAAGAACTATTTAGATAAAATTTATATAACACAAAAACATGATACATAATTCAATATAGTAATAGTCGTATCTCAAGATTATAGACAACTGAGATTTAATCGAAGTCGTACCCCAAACAAGAATTATAAGATTTGGTTTTAAAAAGAATTAAGTAAAAAGTCAGGTCAAAAGATTATAGTGATTAGAAAATATTTCGAAGTTTGTGGATATCTTTGGCAATGAGCTTGAAGAGATTAAGCTTTTGTTTTTCAAACAATAAGTTCTCACTAACAAAAATATGTTTGGATGACAAAGGTTTACCTTTGATTTCGAAAATAAGCTTCAAAAATATGCTACTTTGAGTAGCTTTCAATCATCTGTTTACCCTTAACTATGCAGTTAATATCGTGATATATCACCGATATATCAGTTATCGGTTAGAATATTGGTACCAAGATTATCGGCGATATTGACCGATAAATCACCGATTTTCCCGATATCGGTACCTTTCTTCTCAGTTCTACCATTCGTTTTTCTTTATAGCTGCTGTTATGTTTTAAGTCTTAATTGTTAAATTTTAGTGTTTTAAGTCTTAATCGGTTCCTACTTGCTACAAGTGTTGGTGTTTTGCAAGTTGCAAAAGGTTATTTGTTAATGGTAGGAGAGTATACAGAACTGTTAGTGTTAAATTTTTCTATATACAACTTCTGCATGATAGTAAAATTACCGATATCCCACCGCGATAACCGATATCCGATAACTTTTATCGCATTAACTTCTTAGACCCTTAATGGTGTGCCCTTTTCAGCTACAACTACAAATTTTTTGCCAAACACTTGTATGAAACCAACAGCCATAGCTCACAGCTTCCAACCAACAGTTACAACTCACAGCTACCAACTAATTTTGCCAAACATACTTTTACTCTCAATACTTCAGTAGTAGCATAATGCTATAAGTGATTGAATCACTCAGTTGATAACTCGATAGATCTGTAACACTTAAAGCATATAATCAGGTACAAAGCACAACAATGATGCAAAATTAACAAAAAGTCGTTGCACAAATTAAAACCAATGTAGAAGAAGACTACAGATGATCAATAAAGATTATTAATGATGTTGAAAGAAACAGGCAGGCCAAACTGAAATGGATGATACTGAATACGCAAACTTAGATTCGGATAAAACCTTATAAACCCTATATTTAGGTAGAACATCAAATAGAAAGTGGTTACCCGAATACACCATGGAATAACTAGAAAAACTTAAACTATCTCTATAAAGTTTAAAAAGATCAATTCAGATTATGAAATGAAGACAAAAGAAATCAGAACCAGATAAATAGTAGCTTATGACAGACTTTTCCTAATGCTATCATTCTTGCCCTTTTGTTAAAAACTCGCGCTATACACATAACTTGGCTAGTCTCTATATGGGAAACACTAAATCAAGACTTATATTGAATTCCCAACTCAAGACCATTTTTTTACAAGACAATTAAATATGATTCTACAGCCTGAGTAGCAAACACAACAACACAATTAAATATGATTCTTCAGCCTGATAACAAACACAAATGCAAACCCTCAGGCTATGCGTTATGATTTCACTAGTTTTCACTGCCACGTCAAAAACTGATTACTCGATTTTTTTCGCTAGAGTGTGTAACGGTTACACTATCCACTAAAATAATATTTAAATTAAACAAATTTAAGGAACACAAACAATGGGTATGATGTATTTAAACATCATTGGTTAAAAAAAATAACCCCCCCCCCCTCTCACGCCCCTTGTCTGCAGATCCAAACCGTAAACAGAGTCACATCACCCTCCTTTAACGCCCTTCACGCTTGGGTTGGAATGGTGTTTAACGCAACGCCACTTGTTGCCACCTCACCGGAGCGTGAGACCCTTACACCATAGTTGTCAGCAGCGGATAGCGGACCAAAGCAACAGGCTGCCAATACGCTACGTAACGAAAGTGACGAAATAGTTCCCGCTATTTCACCACGTTTAGCGATAAAGGGGTAAAAAAAAGTAAAAACTATATGTAACACACCAATTACACATAAAAGTGCTAAAAATCCGCCATCACTAATCATCTAAATAAACAAAACCGCTATTTATCGCTACAGCCTACAGGTGGATCTTTAGTGACACTTCACCTATACGCTATTCGCTGCAGGGAGAGCGCAGTAGCTATCTCATCACACAAGTTATAATTACAACCACATTGCCAATAACTTTGTTCATGGTACATTAAACAAAAGATGCATAAAGTAAAGTAATTTCATAACTTTCTGCACACAATCATCCAAGTATATGAACCCTATCAGTGTAAGCTTAGGTCATCTTAATCCCAATCTATAATCTAGATTTTTCAAAACCCTAAATCAAATTAGACCTATAAATTGAACCAACAAACCCTAAATAATCAAACTAAAGTTCTAAATGTTGCAGATGATAATAGCAAACAGTAATTAGGTGAAGCACGTGATTTAAATATCCAGTGCGCAATAGCACGTGCCGCCATAAACGAAAGAAGATGAGAGAGAGAGGCACCTGGTTCTTTGAAATGGCGGATCTCCAAACTGATGGATGCTACATGAGGGAAGAAGTTTTGGGTTTTACGCTGTTTTCATTTATGGGCCCATTGGGCCGCTGTGTTTACAAGACTTTCTGATCCAATCCAGCTTGCTATTGACCTAATCAGCCCAAACCATATATTATTCTAAATTAGAGGTCCACAAACCGGTTTTTTAGTCCAAACCGGTTCAGTTTTGGTCAACGGAAGTCAAAACCGGATTTTGCCCAAACCGGTTTCCAACTGGAAAATGATCGGTTTGGATTAATATCAGTTCCAGTTTTTTACCAATTCGGTGCGGTTTTAACTGGTTCTGGTCCCCAAACCAGTTTTTTTTTGTGCACCTATGTTCCATGTGTCGATATTTAATTTCTGTGTTTGATGGATTGGCGGGAAGAATTATTCAAGCTGAACACAAACCATATTTTTCGTGTTAAAAATTAAGAGTAATGTAACTAGAACACGCTCATGTGTCTAAATTTAAATTAATTGTAACCCGCTTATACTTTATAGTGTATTGGCCTACACTAAAAGAAACCTCACCACCTGTCTCTTTTGCCACCTCAAACGGTTCGAGTAGTTTTCATAATATATCATTGTTGTTTTCATGTTTAAATTATTATAATTCCTTTAAGAAAAAGTTAGGCGAACCATAAGCGACCTTAGCTAAACCTAGGCCAAGTGACTAGCTATGAAGAGGAACATTTATAGACAGCATTGGGTTTCTTTTAAATTGTATATCAACTTAACTTTGGTGACAAAACATGATAAGACTGAAAATAATAGGTCTCTTTGTATAGCACATCAGTAATAATTAGATCATCAGAGATTTAAAAAGAAAAAAAGTGTTAATGGGACAATTGTCAAATGACAACTCATCAATCATGTTGTGATGCCCCATCTTGCCATGTGAAAGTATGACCACTAGGTTACAAAATAACCAAACCAATTGACACAAACACTATTAATATACAACAACACCATTGTTGAAATGAGAGCAACAACACTCTCAAACAATACCAAACATTAGCAAGAGACGACACACGTGGAGGTGACGGTGGTGGGTCCCTCTAAAACCGAAGCATTAGCGGCTGCGGTTTCAAGGTGTTCCCATGTCAACCGCCGCCTCTCAGCCACCATAGTGGTGGCTGATTTGTCCTCTTCGAACTTGCTTTGGCATGAACGCACTAACTGTTCGTCAACCTCGTTAAACATTTTTAACATGTTTTGTGCTAGGTTGAGCACCGTGCGGTTCCAATGGTTCTTTGAGTTGTGTTGTAATGATGAGAAGACGATAGGCATGATTACTTGGCGGTTACACATTATAAGATGGTGTATGTGCTCGTTGTTCCATAAGAAGTGCGCTCGTTCGGCAACCTGAACATTATTACCAAAAATTAGCTCGTTATAACAACATTAGCGGTTTTGATACAATATTAACTGTTTTGGGGGTGTTTGGGATTGCTTGTCGAAATTTACTGCCCGTCTAATTATCTACGAGTGCAAAAGTTGTTTTTAATAAGCAGTTTCAAGCTTCTTATTACAAACTGCGTATTTCAAAAAAGCAACACGCGGATAATGGAGCCAAGTTGACCCGTTTACTTATGAGTGGGTCGATTTGGGTTTCCAACGGGTCAAATTAATAAAAATAGCTTATCGAAACCTCCTAAATCATTTCTCGAAAAATAAGATTATTATCAGGGCTGGCAAACGAACCAAAACATTCAGCGACAGTTCGTGAACCATTCGGCAGGAAGTTTGTTTGTGTTCGTTCGTTTATTAAACAACTGAACATGAACAGACGCCGTGTTCGTTCATTCATGTTCATGAACATTCGGTAACACGTTCGTTTGTGTTCGATAGTTCATTAGTGTTTTTACTTTTTATGATTTATTTAAATACTTCAAAATTTGACAAATAAAATATTTAATAAGTGTCTGTGTATTATATATTCGGTTCATGAATGCTTGTTTGTGTTAGTTTGTTTACATTTGTGTTCATGAACATTAGTTTGTGTTCATCAACGTTCGTTTCACTCGTTACCTAAAACGAACACGAACATAAATCTCGTTCCATTAGTGTTCATGAACAGTTTGTGAACACATATATTTCTTAACAAACGAACACGAAGCATTTCAGATCAAACCGACCAAAACTAGACAAAATCCACCCATTTTGACACATAAAACCCGCCATTTTTTCCACCTATAATTTATCTTATATTTTGTATTCACCCATTATGCATCTATTGTGAACTCAAACATGTACTATGTAACAAAAAAACAGTTATTGGATAGCTGAAGCATTTTACAAAAACTCAGAAGATTACCTGAAAATGGTAGCTATCAAGACAACTTCTTATACGCCGAAACAACGGAACCATAATCTTTTCAAATTCATCGGTACGGATCAACTCGAGCAACTCTTCCAACTCGCTTAAAAACATCAACTGCTTCTGACTACTCATTACGGGCCAATATTTTAGCAGCCCGTTTATCACACCACTCGTAAGTTTCGGTTCCTTTTCTATAAACTGAACAACACAATACGTTAGTTGATGATGATAACTACCAACGGATTTCGGTTTATGAAGGGGAATTAAAACCCGTGACAGAAACATCTTGTGTTCTTTCTTTAACGGTAGCGCAAATCCACTGATAACACTCCCGAATATCTCCAATAGCTCGGCAATCCCGTTGTGTTTTTCGGTTTCGAACACAAACCGGTAAATAACGTTGCTGACGGACATCCGAATAAACGGTCGATGAACCATGAATTTGCCTGTAAATCCTATGCAAAACCAACTTCAAACAATCGCGTTCTCGTGGGTCCTCGGAATCGAAGAGATTGAGTAATCTTAACAAGAACGGATGATCGATATACTGTTTAGCGATTTTCGGATCGAGAGAACTTAAACTAACGAATCTTAGGAGGATTTCGTAAACGAGTTGTAGATGTGACCACGCTGGATCAAACCACGGATCGTCATCTTCTGTTTCACCACGTGGCGAGTTCGAGTATTTCGGCTGGGAACTCGCGAAAAAGATTGTCACCGCATGTTTTACATATCGCTGACATCGCAGGTTCGGTGAGTTTTACAGAATCAGAAACGAGAAAATCGAGAATCTCGACTAAAACTTGGCGTTTTTGATCTTTTTCCGCATCGTCTTTATCTTGATCGTTAAAATCATATGTTACGGAGCAAAGATTCAACTTACTGATCAAAAGTCTTGGTTTTTCGGAGTTTTGAACATCTTTAAACGGTATATGCGGCTGGATCATATCGCCATTCGATGTCGGGAATATCGATGATGACATTTTCTTCACAACGTTTAATCGAGTTGAAATAACGTTACAAGTGTTGGTGAAACCGCCATTGTTGGTTATATCAGTGGCTGCATTGCTTCTGTCTGAACAATTTTGATTCGATTTTGATGATTTACGGGGGAGTTTCGTGAGAATCTGTTTAAGCATAGTAGAAAAAGTCGAATTTGCAGCCAGTAATAAGCCTGAAATATGAATAATAAAGTCATCATTAGCAAAATTTCTCAAGAAATTCATGTTTAAGGCATAAAAGTTGAAAATAAATTAATTTTCATAACTAAAAGTATCGAAGATTAATTAAAATTAATGCATCAAACACCATTATCACCTCATTCAAGAACAATTTCAATCATGATCTTACTATGAGAATTTACAAACTTTCAAGAACATATTTAAAAAAAACTAATAATACTCAAAGCTATGATAGTATGATCTGACTGATCTCATCTTTATAAAAAAAATAATATAAAAAAAAACTTTTCAAAAAAACCTAATGATACCCATTGGTATGATCTCATCTCATATACGAAATTTTCAATTTTTCAAGAAAATTATCATTAAAGATAAATCATTTTAAATTAAAAGTTTTGAAAATCAAAATACTGATTGCTGTCATCTTGTTTTATATGATAAATTTACAACTTTTCAAACAAATATTTCAAGATAATCTAACACACTAACACTATTTGTTCATACACATATCTGAAACATATTAATAGATCTAAAACCAGCTAAAAAAATTTAAAAACAAAAAAGTGAAAAAAAAAAGTACAAGAACTTGTAGATCTGAAACTGAAAAAAAAAATGTGAAATACAAGTTGGAAAGAAATCCCAGATAAAAAAAGCCCCAAAATTTGAACAAAAGGATACAACTTTAACAATTATATGTCAGCAAACTGAAACAGAATATATAAATTTGATAATGCCAGTAGGGTTTTGTCAAATAGCAACATGTGTTTACATTAAAAGATTGTAGAAGACAGCAATAACATAATCTAAAAGTCAGAGCACTGGAGAATCAGGTGTTCACAGAAGATCTTTACATACACAAATATATATATATATATATATATATATATATATATATATATATATATATATATATATATATTATTTTATATATAATGTACATACAGATATATATATATATATAGAGAGAGAGAGAGAGAATATATACCTGGGCTTTCAGGGACAAAAATGGACATGGGTTTGGAGAGAGAAGCAGAGAGAAGAAGGCATGCAAGTAGTGAGAGAGAAAGGTGGAGGAGAGAGAAAGGTGGAGGAGAGAGAATTATCAGGTTAAAAGCTTGAGATTGAATACATAATAATAATAATAATAATAATAATAATAATAATAATAATGGTGAAAATGGAGCCCATTTCTCTGTGTTTTGTTTTTCTTTATGTGAAGAATGAGGAGCCAATAAATGGTTTTTAGTTTAAACTTAAAGGACCGTTATTGTGATCTTTTATAAAATAAAAGGTAGAAAAGGATAAAAATATAAAAATAAAATAATAAATAAAAATACATAACAACATCATTATGAACTTTAAGGTTATGTAGGGGCAAACGAGCCGAGCCGAGCAGAGCTAGATTACTCGAGTTCGGCTTGGTTTTGTGAGGCATGTAATGAAGAGTGCACATCTTAGAGATTTCGTAAAATATATATTTGAATTTAGTGCAAATATTTAAAATGTTGTAGTTTATTTAGTTTTTGTCTGTTATAATAATATGTTTACAGAAGTTATTGGATTTTTAGTATTCATTGTCTTACAAGGGGTGATGGTGATTCATTGATAAAGGCAAAATGTTTAACTATTTGGGTTTAAGAAGGTAGGTATTGGGTTCAAATTTTAGAAACGACAGAGATTAAAGAAATTTGTCGTTCAAAAAATACATAGTGAAGTTTGAGTGTGATATAAGTTTGAGTTACATCCTTATAAACTTTTTCAAACAGAATATAGTATATTGTTATTTGTTGGGTTGATTTTGAATTGAGTTTGATTTAAGAGTATAATTTTACATGGTTGAAGAAATAAAGAATCACCATTGGGTGATTGGAACCGCTTTCTCTGATGAGGATAGATAAACACACCTTGTTTTTCCTCTTTGAACCTAGGTATGCCATAGAGAAGAGAGAAAGGTGCGGATGTAGAGATGGCCGATATGGGAAGAATCTCCTATTTCCAGCTATAAAAAGTGTGTTTGTCTCGTATCTCTTTCCCTAACAATGAGGTGAAAACCTCCTTAAATAGGAGATATGGGCAATCTTAACCTCAATGGGTCAGACCCAGTTAGGGTTGTCTCTAAAAGTACACAGCCTAGTGTAGTGTAAACTACAACGCGATAGGATTAGTGGGTTGGTACGCAATAATAATAAATATTATAACAAAAGACAATAAGTAATGGAAATATCTGATCATTTGAGTCGGATCCAAGACCATACCCCATCAATGTTCTATCATAATTTTGATATAAGAAAATAAACTTTCGTCAAAATTTAATATAGTATTAAAATACTTTTGACAAACAATCCAAAGAATAGACACTTTTTAGTTATTTATCAATTATCATTTGGAGTTTTTTGTTTTTTCTTTTTTATTTGGGATTTCGAACAAAAGGGAGAAAACTATAAAACAACAAACTATAAACCAACAACTTCTTTATTTGAAAATTTGTTGAAATTTACAAATGCAAATGTGTGTAAAAATTATTGTTAAATGCCATTTTTTGGTTGCACGTATGAACACTTGTGGTTGTGGTGTAAACTATAAAGTAAAATCCATGGTTGATTACATAATGCTAAATACACATCTTTATGGTCGGCATAAAATAATATAATGTTTGATGACATACTTTTTGTATTTTATATGTTATAAGATAAAACTGTTTTTTTAATATAATACTTTTATATAAGTCACATTTTTTTAAATATAAATAATATTATTTTAAATTCAGAAAACTTGCCAAGTTACATCAAAACAGAAGGTAGCCGGGCAACAAGCTGCGCCGCCAATCCTTTCTGAATTGCAAACCCTAACCTTCCAAATACAAACCCTTGCCCCTTGGGGTTGAACAATTGCTGTAGACGACCCGTTGAACCCTCTTCAAGAAGTGGATAGCTTCTGGCGGTAGGGAGCCAAAAGTATCAAAGGCAAAAGAGACAAATACATGCTGGTTCTTTGCGCAAGCTTTAGCGTGCTTATCCACTTTCTTTGATTCTGCCTTTCTTGCCGCTTGTCCAGCTACAAACCCGTTTTCCCTTAAACCAACCAAAGGGGAAACCCCCGTGAGGTCTACACAAGCATGTTTCCCCCCAGCCCAGCCAAAGACAAGCAGATCCGCTGGTCGCAAAGTAGATCTCCCTTCCATAGGGTCCGTGAGGAAATTCACAGGGGCCTCTTTCTTAGCCGAAATCCCAGCTCTTCTTAAGATGTCCCACAAAGCATCACGCACCCAGTCGTGCCGATATTTGAACCCAGGGAGCTCTTTACAGTGAACTGCATGCTCCCCGTATTTATCCATACAAGCTTTACGACATATCGGGCAAGTTTCATCTTCCGGGTACATAGGGATCATCAACCGGTATTTGAGATTTCTACTGCAGACATACATTGTCCCAACCCCTCAATTGGTAGAACGGTCAAAAATTCCTGAGCATGGGGACCTTTCAGGCACTCAAACACCGCCTTCTGGCGGGATGACAAATTAAAAGCTTCTCCCAAGCTTTGAGCGATTTTGCTAAACAAAGCATTCGCCAAAGTTTTTTGTGGCTTCGAGGGGCGGTGTCCTTATTAGAAAAAAACGCCAATATCCAAGTCTGGGAGAGAGACATTTAAGCGTTCAAGCGCCTGCTGATAGTCCGGGTCAAGCCCGACGACCTCACAGTTTCGAAGGATATGATCCTGTAGTTCCCAAAACTGAGATCTAGACGCCACAAAGGCATAAGCCCCAACATCTCGAGCTGAGAAGAGGCCCAAACCACCTAGACGCATTGGCAAAGATGCCAGACGCCACTGGAGGTCACCAAAGAAGGGGCCGCCACCCACTACTATGTCTTCTATAGCCTCTCTAAGGCCATCATCAAACCGAGATACCGCATCCTCCATAAAATGCGGTTGACAAGTCCACAACCCAAAAAGTAACTTAGCGACCCCATGCACGACCTTAGCAGAAGGAGTTCACATTGGGGATCTCTCAGGCAGGGTAAGAGTTTCATGAGGTCAACCGCCCCCGAGGCTCGCCGCCCTGCCAACTCCTCAATAAAGTTAGGATCCCGACTAACAGCTCCACCAAGGAGCTTAATCCCCTTCTCTGGTCTACCGATCCCTCTCGGGAAAAGCCCATCTTGAACTTTCCGCCTGTCGCATGTCGGCCAAAAAACCTTTGTTTTCTTAATGTTGAGATAAAGCCCTAGAGATGGCCCCTCCTCGTTGATGATGTCTAAGGCCTTAGCAACCTCAGAGGCGTTGCCGATAATCGTCCCATCATCCAAGTACCAAGCATGAAACGGGAGTTTACAGCGGTCCTGAACCCGGAGAATAAGGGGATGTAAGGCAAGGGCAAAGAGAAGGGGCCCCAAGGGATCTCCTTGTTGAACTTCGGTAGTAGCCCCAATACACTCGCTACCAACATACAACCTAGTAGGCTGGGCGTAAAGAAATTGTACCCACCGATAGATTGACGAGCAACGCTGATGAACCTCATGCAGAAAAGCTGTGCGGTCGACCATGTTGAAAGCATTAGAGAAATCTACAGTAAGCAAGGCTAAGGAACCATCTGCATGAAATGATTTGAGAAACTTGTTTGCACTGTGAAGCACCGCCTCTGCCCCATTTGGCACCCCCACCCCAAATTGATAGTCACCCAAGTACTGGGTCATTTCTTTCCCGACCTTCTTCATCGCCACCTTTGAAACCAACCTTCGCCAAATACCTCCCACAGCAATAGGTCGAATTCCTTTATATGGCTTCAATAAGGGGGTGAGGGGGGCGAGTCAACAAACTCAGCAAGCACCTTAGGGCAGGATCCCCCAAGCCATAAGTTAACAACTTCAGTAATGCTCGTAAGCAAACCTGAGGAAGTCACCGAGCCCTCGCCACCAATAGCATCTAGCAGGTGTGGGCCTGTATCCCGTCTCTGCCACATGACGTCCCATTAGGAAAGGATCGAATACATTTGAGTACACACTCCCCATCAACAACAAGAGTGGGTTGGGCCAAAGGGTTGGAAGGCAAGGACGGGGCGGCACCACTGGGTGTTTATCAATAAGAGCTTTCAATGTCGAATCACCTAATTTTCTTTATAAGTCACTTTTAATATATATAACTAATTTTAGAAAAACTTGTTCAAGGAGGTTGCGCTTTGACACGGCTAAGCATACGCTATCCTCTTGACCTCATTGTTTGTCAAAGCCGAAAATCAAATTAATTTTGAAGGAGTGTCCGCTTCACATCTCATAACTAGTAACGAAACTTAGTCGATTTTATTTAATAGTAAGTAAATCCTAGTTACCTAAAATGCTATGATGGCACTAAAATCACCAACACTTATTATTTGATTTCTCTCAATTTTACCACCTCTAAGCCACGATATTGTAAAATTCAAATTTCATCTATAAGAATCGACACGTAACCTTTTTTAGATTGTGATGTTTTCTTCTCATTATGAATGATTATTTGTCGATAAAAAGGAATCGTTTGGACCCGTTTTCTAATAATATAATTAACAAAATATATAATGGTGCTCTTTTGGTTGAATTCGTTTTAAATGTATCACATATGTTGGGCTAATAATGCAATGTCTCTTCGCTACTTATTATCATGCCCATGTGAACATGATTGTTCATCAAGGAAAAGAAACTTTGATTCATAACTTATATGATAATATAAAGGAATAAAGTAATAAAATAACATTACACTTAAGTTGGTAATTCTTTGGGTAACTATTTTCAATAATGTTTTAACTTTGGTAATCATATTTTTATAAATGAGTTTGTTACTTAGTTTGTCAATTCAAATAAGCAAATAAGTGATCATAAAAAAAGAACCCACCTTGGATGTGACAAGGCACCCTTATCATTAAAAAAAAAAGTGTTGCATTAGTTTGGATATTATACTTTGTAAAACAAACTAGTTTAACAATCTAAGGACAAGTCATATCAATTAAAATATGTCATAAAATTAGTAAATTACCAAATTAATTTAGTTCAAAAGAGCTACTAAATTGATACACTATCGAGCATAATTATGAAAATAAACCTTGGGTCTAATTATTAATTTTTTTTCGTGTAAATATGGTTTGATGACTTCGATCCGACTTACATTTGACATACCTATGAGTGGCGACTTACATTTGACATACATATGAGTGTGGTTTATAATTCATAATGGTTGTGAACATTTCTCTAAATTGTATAAGGTCACTATCACATATTTAGATTAAATGACTTTAATTTGTACCCTCGAAACATTAATAATATAATTTGAAAAGACTTAAGAACGAATGTTTTATTTCAAAAATGTGTATCATAAAATGACCAAAGACTCCCTTTTAGTTAAATGACAACTCTTGTGAGATAGTATGCCAGTTGGCAGTAAAAAATGGTTGGCGTTTATTCGCTTACCATAACCAGTAACTTAGTTATCGATGATGATTGGCTTGTCAACACTGGTGATCGAATTTTACTAACAAACCAAATATTATGAAGCAATTTCCAAAGACTTTTCAACATGGTGATCGACTTTTTACTCACCCAACTTGTTGGATCGCGCCAAGGGTGCTGCCCCTTAAACCCCAACAAGAGGATGATGCTGGAGATAAGAATGGCCTTTACCATAACCTGTAACTTAGTTATCTATTGATTGTCATCTCAATTCGTATAAAAAAATCTGAAAATATTAGGGCTGACAATAGGTAACCTGTATAAGACTTAGTTACTGCATCTGATTTTTCACCTTTTTAAAAATAATTAAAATGAGAAGGTTATAATC
Source organism: Scalesia atractyloides (assembly GCA_947069175.1). Classification (NCBI taxonomy): domain Eukaryota; kingdom Viridiplantae; phylum Streptophyta; class Magnoliopsida; order Asterales; family Asteraceae; genus Scalesia; species Scalesia atractyloides. Next base: position 2,019,053 of record CAMTDV010000011.1, on the reverse strand, counting down.
CATTATTTCTCCTTCTTGATACATAGAACATACATTTGTGTTATAGACATTGCATATAAAGTAGTTATTAAATTAGTCGTATTCATGTTTAGAACTTGTGTTATTCGTGTCTTCAGAGACTTGTTAAACCCGCTAAGACATGGTTTACCCAACAAAGCGTATACGACTCAAATACAAACACTCGGGTTGTATATCTTTTTTAAATGAACTGTACGCTGTATATAGTCACCTCACTTAACAAAGCATATACGACTCGTTTACAAATATACGAGTTGTATATCATTTTTTTTACATGAACAAATATACAACTATGTATAGACACCTCACCCAAGAAAGCATATACAACTCGTATACAAATATACAAGCCATATACAGACACCTCACTCGACAAAGCATGTACGACTCGTATACGCATATACAAGTCGTATATTGGGTGTACGTATAGTAGACAAAATTAGTGTTTGCAGTTGTCTTTTCTTGCTTCCTGGTTACTTTTCACCATTCACCATTCTTGTGTTCTTTAAGCAATGTATCATTATCCTGTGCTAGTTTTGCCACATTTAGGTAGTTTTATAGTTTTATTGATTAAATTTTTTGTATAAATAATTGCAATTTACAGGAGTTTTTTCTCATATAATTGAAAGGAAATGGATAATCTATGATATTTTGCAACTGTTTTTTCAGTTATTGGAAAACTAAGATGGCTGTAACCACTGAAGACCATGCAATAGACAGTTCTCCATTGCTAGTTAAAACTCATGAAAATGAGCATGAAAATGGATCCAGTAATTCTTATCTTCATAAAAATCAGGCAACAGAAAACAGGTCAAATTCTGCAGTAACAACAATTACAGTAGGGCCGTTTCATCGACCTTTAGAAGAGGAAAATCTGCCCACCATCGCAGATGACCTTTGGAATGGTCAAAATGCGGGTCCAAATCCTCCTAGGTAATTTTTTTGAATATTTTTTCGGGTTAATATTTTTCGTTGTTTAATTATACTCTGGCAGACAAACTACGCGTGTGGACCATTTTAAAATGGCTCTGGATTGCTTTTTTGCTGTATGGTTCGTAGTTGGCGTTGTTTGGATATTTGGTGGCCGCTCGTCATATGCTGATGCTCCCAATCTGTACAGGTGGCACTAATATGTTACATAGTTTGAAAAGAGACTTCCTCTCTTTTTATCTAGAGGTGGCAATTTCGACCTGGTTATATATGAATGGGTCGTTTTGGGTAATGTTTATATTCTGTGTTGTTTGGTTGATACCTGTTAATGGGGCAGACCAACCCGAGTTTAAAATACTCATTTGAACACACACACACATTACCCAACCTACCCGACCCGTCCATTTTGCCACCAATAACTTTTACCGGATAAGAAACCTTATGATCTTTTTGTTATTGTTACAGGCTCTGTATAGTGTTTCTTCGTACTTTTAGCTGTATCAGCAATGCAATACCTTTTATATAAATTGGAATGCCATGTTGTTGCCTGGTTTGTATCGCTTCAATTCTTCGTGTTTTTGAGGTTATGAGTCAAATGAGGGAGCAAGTGAAGATTGTATAAAGAAAAATGGAAAGAACGACGCTAAAGATAATCACGGTCCAGGAGTTGACGAAGGCGGGATTCTAGCAGCAGGGACAGAAAAAGAGCGGGCCGTCTCTGAGGAAGATGCTGTAAGCTTTTCACTTAACAAACATGTTAAGATTTCTTGTTTCTTGATGTGCTAATAGGACCCAAATAATATTTATACATATTATTTTTTCGTCATATAGCGTTACGTTTAATTGCATTAAATTAAACAAATGACATGCATTAGTAGTGACAGTTTTGACCAATTGATCTTGGTTATGTTTTCTTTACATAAACAATCACAGAATGCAACACAAGGTGCTCCAAACCCAAGTCAAGCTGCATAATGGTTTCTGATGTTTTATGGTTTCATGTTGATGCCTTTTTATGTTAAGAGTGATGTGGTGTTTTATTTAGTTATGTTAAGACAATGGTTTGTTATGTTGTGATGTTAGGACAATGTATGACTTCGTATGGGTTGACTTATCTAAGTTTTATGTTATGATGTGGCGGACCAGGAGTTTTCTTCTAGATGAGTTGTTTGTCCATCGCTATATAATAATTTTTTTCGGTCCCGTGTGTATAAAAGAATGATAATCAAAGTAATTTTATGTTATCAACAAAAGTATATAAACGTCATTACAAATACATAATGAAAATGTAATATATCTAAATTTATTTTCTACGAGTTTTCATTTTTTAGAATCTAGTCATATCCAATGTATTATACATGAGAATGATTGGCGGGTTTTTAGTTCAACGATTATCGGATTTTTTGTAAGTGCGTATTTAAATGATATAAAGTAAAATATCGTGGCTAAGATCCGATCCTTGAAGGCGGATGGTTCCAACAGTCAAATCGTTGGTTCAAGCTTTTGCGGTAAAACTTGGTTTCTTGGAACCACCGTTGCCAATCATTGACAGCCTCACCGGACGTCAACATCAGTCACTCGATCAGTCACCACTAACAACGTCTCCTCTCTTAGCACGATCATTGAACAAACCACCTTACAACACAAGCTATTATTCCCCAACACAAATTCCTCCAAATTTTCCCAAATAAAAAACATCAAGTACACAAAAAGTTGACCAAAAAATATGAAAAAAAAACAATCCATGAACCAAAATTCAAGATTTAGTAAAACATCCACGAGTTTTTAAGTTCACTCTACACAATCGAGAAAAAGTTTTAAACTTTAAACTACAAACAAAGTACGCCAAAAACTCTAAAAACCTCTAGTAAACTTTCAATGTAAAACCGAAAACATTGCTATGCAAAAACCAACTCAAAACGAAAAGACCAAGATCTGAGTGTTTATTATGCACTCGACAAATAAACAGATAGTTCATCTATATGTACCTACCGCACCGGCTGCTGGTTATAATGATTCTTCTCCTTTTTCTTCGCAGCCGCAAGCCTAGCACTCCTTGCCGCTGCCTCACTAGCGGCAGCTCTGGCGGCAGCATCCATTTCCTTGTTGGATTTCTTCTTTTTAGCAGCTGCCACCTTCTTTATCTTCTCTTTCATGTCAATTCCTGCAACCTTCTCTGATCCGGTTGCTTCTGATGCGGAATTCGCAGCCTCGGGCTCCGGCACAACCTGTTGTTGATCTTTGGTATCCTTAGAAGACTTTTCTTTTTTCTTTTTCTTTTTGGCATTTTTGCTCTCACCACCTGGCACGTTTTTGTCTTTTTATCGGTTTCCCCGTTTCTGTTTTCACTCTTCTCTTGGGTACCACTGGAAAAAGAATGCACAAAACCGGATTTTTTAACCGGTTCTTGTTCAAGAATTTTCAAAAGTTGCTAGTTCGGCTCAATGTGGGATCGAACAGGATCTTTTATGTATAGACTTTTTACCAAAACTTGACAAGACGTTATTTTAGATTTATATAAGGATAAACTACACAATAAATATTGGTTGCTAAAATTAGAAAAAAGGTGTAATGTTTGTTTCCAGAGTAAAATGTCATTTTTGTCCCTGAGGTTTGGCTACTAAACTACACAAATAAATAAAGTTTGTTTCTAGAGTAAAATACCAAAACTTTCGTCCAAAGAGTTGTTTTTTCGCATCTTAATTGACATTTTCATCTGGCTTGTTAACTCCATCCATTTTTCTCCGATAAGTCAGAGATATTTCCATCTCTTTTGTTAACTTAAAGAACAATTTGATTTTTTACATGAAGTGAATGAGACCAAATTACCCTTTAAAATGGCATTTTACTCTTTTTCTATTTCTTGGAGTTTAACTTTGGCCAATAGAACTTAATCAAAAGCGTGCCTACAAAGTGCAATTACCTTATAAAACAAATACAAATTATTGATATTATAAGAAATAACATTTGTTAACTTACCACCAGAATCATCTTGGGCCGTATTTTCACTAACCCAATTCTGCAAGCACTGCTTCAAGTTCAGCAAGTTCTTTCTTTTTAATTTCCTTCTTCGACAACTGTCGGTCATTGTCTTTAGGCACAACGGTCTCTTTTTCAGCGGGCTTTTGAATAACGGGTTCTTTTTCTGGTTCATGATCACTTTCTTCTTTTATCATCGTCGATTTCATCTTCTTCACTTTCACTTTCCTGCAAAACAAAAATCATTTATAAACAATTTTTTTTCAAATGATAGTTGTAACAGCCCACCCCGAAACAAGATAATGTCACATGTTTACAAAATCAAAAACGAATTGATGATTCCAGAAACTATAAAGCTAAATAACTGTATGTGTTCTAACACGATAATCATTTCGGATTGCAATAAATTGATTATACAGCACGATCCTAACACCTCAATGAATGTGTTCCGTTCAATAACGGCTATGAACATAAACGAACTCAAATCACTCAAAATAAACATCCTCTAGAAATTTAATACATTTCTAATATTGTTGTTAAAAATATTTAACGAATATCTATTTCTAATATAGATCATTAACCTTTACATACATCACCATCTAAGCAAAAAATGCAACCTTCTCTAGTTCTAATTTTGATCTTTAACAAAGACAGTACAGTCTTCGGTGTATTTTATCATAGCTCCTATTAATATATATCGATATAAGAGATAGCCTCATGATCTCAGACTTGAAAATATATTTATAAGAGATCTTTTAGGGCTATTGTTGCTACACCATTAACCTACATGTTATATACTAACTTAATTTTTTATATCTTCGTAACTGCGTTTCAACAGACTATTGCCTTTGTTACTCTTATTATTAAATATTTTGTCAGCCGGTGATTTTTTATACCTATTAAAAATCCATAAACTTGTTGAGTGCAAGTATAACATCTAACATGACAACGTTCATAACAATTGCATATATATCATCATCGATAATTCAATGTGATATGGTTTCGTTATGCACCATTGATCTTACTCAAAACATAAAAGAACTCATAACAATGACAAACGAATATCCATTGCCTACATAAATCCCGAGTGTTTTTTATCAAGCATTTGAGATACGCTCAGCTTACATTCGCATTATAAGTTTATGATACTTAACTAATTAATCCATATTCACCTAGATTAGCATTCACATAAGACTCATCAACGACCCTTTATCAACAAAGTTACAATTGATCATGCATTCATGCCTTTGTTTATTCTTCTTATAATCACTATTTGAATTCAATCATGAATCAAGTCCTTTCACATTTTAAGATAGATTGATATGCCTTGTTTCATCAACATATTGTTTATATTGATTATCATCTAGTTTTGGTTTACATGACTAGTATTGTAACCCATTTTTTACATCAAATCAAATCAAATCTTCATAATTTCTAATTTAATACTTACCTCATTCAAACCTCTTTGAACATATTTTTAATTAGATTATAACCCATAAAACATTTTACAATATGAGGGTATAAGTTACTCTTTTACATCATCTTCTATGTTTTTACTTTATCGTTTCATTGTAATATCCATGCGACTCATAACCCAAATACATCTCTACGTATAAATCTACTCAGTTTAGTCTTGATACAACAAATATCACTCATTACTACTTAAGATAAAAGGATATTGCATTCTTCAATTATATTCTTATTTCTTAAATTTTTGTGTGATAGACCATTGTTTCACTGTTGTTACATACAATTAACATAAATAAACAAAAATGATCACCTAAAAAATGAAAAGCCTAAGTTCAACTATCATCATGCTTTAGAACCACACTAAGATTTAGATACCATATAACCAACCCCAACTAAAACTTCATCCGAATAAACTAACTAAATATCATGAAAAAATTCCCTGATGATACTAGGGGATTTAAGACACTGGATAAGATAACCAACCTTTCGCTATCACTGCACACTTAAAGTACTTTTAAATTTAAGAACGACAAAAAGACAAGCTATACCAAATCGTTAAACCCGAAGGAAATAACATGGAAGAGTATTTTAACATTTCAAATCAAAATCAAAATCCTATCGCGTAGTCTACCCAAAAGTCACATGTCAAGCCTATGGCATACCAATTCCCTAATGCTACCAGGGGACTTAAGACATTGGATAAGATAACCACACATTCGCTAGTCACTACACAAGTATTTTTAAAAAATTAAGAACGACTAAAAGACAAGCTATACCAAAAGTTAAAACTGAAGGAAATAATATGGGAGGGTATTTTAACAAAAAAAAACAGAATCCTATCCATAGTCTACCTAAAACTCACATGTCAACAAGCATATGGCATACCATAACGGTCACACCCCACCTGAAAACCAGATAACATCACGCAAATGTTAAAAATAGATACTAAAATTTACTTTAAACTTAAAAACTATCCTAAATGTTTCATCCTTTAAAATTCTGACTTCCGAGTTTACACGACTAATCTCATTGTAACTATTTAAAAAACACACTATTCACTCGCGAGAAACAATATTAGCATTTAATATAGGTCTGGCAAATCGTGTCTTATCATGTTTAACAGGTGTGTGACAACACGAATAACACAAGTATTAAACAGGAATACAACTCATTTAACTACTTTATATCTCATGTCTGTAACACATATGTATGTTTTATGTAGTGTACTTTTCAGTAAACAGGTGACCTATTGCCAGTCCTTAATATCATCCCACAATTCTCATGAATGGTCACTGCAATATCCTATATCCAAAATAAACATCATAAAACCAAAAAATAACAATTATCCCATGATTTCTCACCTCAACCGGAGTCGTATTCCCTTTCACTTTCTCTTGCTGCATTGCCCGCACCGCCCCAAACAGGCGGGGGAGCCGTAGTCGCATAATAATCATCATCATCCTCATCATCCACATCCGCCCACGACTTCACCGTTAACGGTGCCGGAGCCCAAAAAACCTGCTCCTTCTCCACCATACTCTCCTTATCCTTCTTCTTTGAACCACCCCCCTTTTTCGAAGTACCGTGATCTTTATCAGACTTCTTTTTCTTCTTTAAACTTCCTAAAGCAGCAAACACATTTGTGCTGTTTATCGCTATCGAATCATCCTTCCGGTTTCCACCTCCCACCATTTTTGTTCAAAAACTCAATCCCAAACTTCACTAAATCAAAATTTTCCAAATTTCTCAAAAAAAATTAAATAAAATAAAAATTTAAAAATTTAGGGTTTTGTTTTGTTTTGCTTTGCTTTTTTTTTAAAAAACTTGTGTGTTTGTGTGTGTGAAACATACATACAATTATTTAGTTTATTTAAAATGTTTTGCTTTGGAGAATTGAAGATTGTTAAATTGAAACCGATTTGATGAAACTAGGGCTCGGATAAGATGAGGACAAAACGACGACGTTTACCGATATAACGAGCAATAAAACAACGACGACGCTATCCGATATAACGAATAACAAAACGACGACGTTTAATGTAACGAATAGCAAAACGACGACGTTTACCGATATAACGAGTAAACAAACGACGACGTTTACCGATGTAAGGAGTAATAAAACGACGACGCTTAAGGATAAAAAGAATAAGAAAACTCCGATGCCGTAAAATTTGGATCGGAAAACGTAGAGTGAGAAACTTAAAAGAAGTGAGAATGATCCGGAATGATAATAATAATAATAATAATAACAATAACGATAGTAATGATTGATGATGCCTGATTTCAACTCATAACCCTAAATCGAGGAAGATTGAGTTCTGTTTTGTGAGAACTGTAACCGGAGATTGAACGGATCTAGATGAAGATGAAATGTAACGGTGTTTAATTAGGGTTCAGATGACGATCAGCTGGTTCCTTCTGTGAAGTGTGTATTTAAGACAGAGGTGTCAAAAAAAACCGGTTTTAGGACCCAAACTGGTTTTTTAACCGGTTTTTTAAAACCGGTTTCAACCCGAACTTTATTGTCAGTTTGTAAATTAGTTAGTATTATTAATCTTTGAAACTGGTTTAGAAACCGAAACCAATTTAAACTGCTTTTTTTTTTGTCTAAACCGGTTTTACCAAATCGATTAGAAGTGCATGTTCTTATCATGTAAACCGGTTAAAAAGCGAATTGTTTTTTTTAAGAATCGGTATTTTTTTTTCCAAAAAAACCAGTTATAGTGAAATCAGGATCGGTTTTTCCTTAAAAAGACGATTTGCATGCCTCTAATTTAAGGTGTAGCTTTTGCAATTTTTTTTTTTTAACTTTTTTCGAATTGAAGGACATCTTGGGTAATCTTGACAGTACATTGTAACATGAATGGTTGATGAAGATTAAATTCAGATGATAAAGTGATTGAAAAAATGACTCGAAATTTGAGAATGAACATCTTATATTCCTATGCATATAAAAAGGCTTGAGTATATTGTCACGTGAGTTTTTTTCTAATGGAAATTTTTTTATGTTTGGTCATCGCATTTCTTAAATTGGAGAGTTCTGTTGTCCTACTTCGGACAGAGTATGTTGTCTTAATCAAACTCACGTTGGTTTTAGAGTTTGGCTTGGGCGTTTCCCCGGAAACCATACCATCGGCTGCAACTTGACAGTCGTTGTGCCATAATAAGAGCAAAATTCTCTGACGTAACACACGGTGCAACGAAAACCCGGGTGGGCTCAGAATTTGAACTGACAACCTCGTACAAGGTTTCCGGGTGGGCTCAAGATTCACTGACAACCTCGCACAAGGCTTAGCTCAAATCCTTCATTGCTTTAATCAACCAAAAGTGGCACAAATGAGGATTAACATTTGGGTTTCCATTGAAGAAAACCATATCACAAGGCCACAAGTGATGAATATATTGCCACGTGAGTGATATACATATCTGTATATACTTAGAAATTATGTGGGATCATGCTCTTGTGATAATGGAACTTTGGTATAGCACTGTTTGCATGATCGTCATAAAGAAATCATGTTGTGCACGAATAATCTTTTGCGTATTATCTTTTGTTGGAGTATCATCAAGAAGACGTATGCTTTGCTAATAAAGTTCAATACGACACAAGTTTGGTTATAAACTTATAATAGAATATTCTTTTGCATATAAGGTATGTCTATTTAAACGGTTAAATTATTTTATAACTATTTTAAATATGTATAATACAAAAAAGAGAGATCGTTATGAATTTATTGTTTTTTGTTTATGATGGTAATCTAAATATAATTATAAGATATTTTAGCTAAAGTATTATTATGTAATGTTCTCAACTGATTAAAGGATACACCTAACAACAAAAGGGTGGGTGTCGAAATAGTGAAGTGCTCATATGAATGGTTTATGTTTGCATAACCACGTGTGGCTAATGTTATCAAACTAGTGGGATTATCAGCCTTTACAGCGGGTTTCAGTCAGTATCTGTTCCGTTCGATACGGAACCACCACTCAGAATAGCAACTGAAAGAGATACGCACAAGAAGATATCGACACGTGTTTTACATCGATAGAAAATTATAAAAACGAATACCAGTATTAGTACCGATGTTCTTCAACTGGAAACAATTTGATTCGTCAAGCTAAGTTATCATACGACACCGTTATAGCTAGGTATAAAAAATTTTATTGCGAATAAACTCTATTTTCAACTAACATTATACCGCCGCGCCAAGAAAATTACAAAAATAAATATGGTACTAGTATCGATGTAGTTCAAATGGTATTGGCCCAATTTCTCACGATCAAGAAACAAAATCAGCTATATTGGACTCGTTTAAATATATAAAGTTAGAAACACCACCGTGATTCGCAAACTCCGAAGGAGACGATCTTCTTAGCCTCTTTGTTATGCTGGAAACTCATGTGTTCGATCTTTGTACGACGAACCTTGTGCGAATTTCAGATTCATCGTATGATAGTGTGAATTTGTATACTGGATCGAAGAAAAGGGGAATTTGACCTAATTAGTTGAATTGAATCGAATTGAATGTTAGTGTATGGATGTTTTGTGTGTTTGACTGTGAATTGAATCGAATCAAAACCCTAGATGATCTGAGAATAACGGGTTTGTGTATATGAACGTTGAGATCGTTTGTAGTTTGTTGAGATTTGCAAAATATATATTATTCTAGTTCAATTTCATGCGGTTAAGATTCAGACTTTATATTTTTAATTGAAACACCAAATAATTCATAGTTAAACTACCTATATTTCAATTTTATGTAGATAAACATAATAAGTTATGTTAATACATATCATAAATAGAGTACCGTTAGGGTTAATAGAAAAATCTGAACCGGACAAAAAAATACGAAACATCTTGGATGACTGTTAGATAATAGAGTATAAGGCAAGGTATAAGATTGATAAAAGAACATCACCACGCTTGATCGGGTACAAGTATGTACTATGATATTAAATAATATTTGTCTCGGTTACCCTGAAAATTAATACATTTTTACCTAAATCAAAACCAAAAACATATTCCTTTTTTTTATATTCCTTAGTCTTTGGTAGTGGATCTACTAATCGTCTAACTTTTTAGTTTTACTTTTATGATTTTCTTGGCTTATAAAAGTGGAATGCAAGATATGTATTTGAAAATCCAACAGAAAATTTTTAACAAACTAATAAGTATGCCCGATATTCAACAAGTTATGAGTAATTGGTAACTGGTGAGTATGAGATCGAGTACAAGACACATTTTTATAATTAGGTATGATACGTATTAAACAACAATCCGCTTGTAATCCATATTTAGGGAATGTTGAGCAAGGATAGAGCGAAACACATTCAAATGCTCCATATTTTATGAAAGATGTGAAAAAGGATCTCACAAGCATCTTGACTTTTCAAAGATGTGTAGCGCAAGTATGCTTATAATTGATTATGTGTTTTATCGGATGATACATCTAAGAAACAAATAAACTTACTGGACGTTTGATTAAAAAACAATTTATAAGAGGCCTAAACTTATTGGACATGTGAAAGAAAACAATATGTGTGATCCAACTCAAATTAATCGAACCGAACAAATAACCAATGGTTTGGTTTTTAGTTTTCGGAATAACCAATGGTTTGGTTTTGGGTTGACATACAATAACCAACCAAATACAATGGTTATTGCATGGATTAAACAAGAAAAGCTCGAATTTGGGCTTGGTCTTGAATTACAACGATGTGGGTTGATATACCGTGCAGAACCAACAAATAGTGATGCACAAATAACCTGGAAAAAACCCGGAACCGGGTATTAAAAAACTCAGGTTTTTTATACATGAACCCGACCCTAATGCATTTTTTAAATAACCCGAACCCGGAACCGGGTTTTTTAGACCCGTTTTCAACTCAGGTTTTACGAGTACCCGGTTTCAGCCCGAACCCGGAACCGGGTTTTTTCAATACCCGGTCCGGGTTTTCCAATACCCTGTTCAGGTTTTTTACAATTTTTGTGTGTTTTTCGAGTTTTGTACCTTGGTAACGGCTATATAGCCGTTAGAAAGTCTATTTTGACCATTTTTTTGTTTACATTGTATCTTTAGATCCTATAAAAGAGGTCTTGGATGTTTGGTTTAACTGTAAGTGTTATTCTCGAGACGAACAATAAACGAAGACGATCAAGTTATTCGAAGCTTTTTATGTTAATCATCTTATTCGACCCGGTTCTATAATTATTTAGGTGTCATGTATTTCTATGTTTTATGAAATAAAAAGGTTTTGCATTTTCTATTTCTATATTTTATGCAAAAAAAAAATGAAAACCCGAGGCATACCCGAACCCAACCCAATCCATACCTGACCCTACCCGAACTCGGAAATAGGGTATTATAATACCCGACCTGGACCCTACCCGAACCCGGGTATATAGGGTATACATTTTTGTATAAAACCTGGACCCAGACCCGACCCGACCCGGGTATCGTCGATACCCGATTTTGTAGAACCCAGTCGTGCCCAAACCTGATTCCATACCTGAAACTAGGTATTCAAAAAATCGGATTTGTGCACCACTACCAACAAACTGCATATGAACGTTTGAAAAGATAGATACTAGATAGAGGGCCAAAACAACCATAGTTTAAAATTTAAACGCTGTTCTAGAATAACTTTATAAGAAATTCAACAATACGGTCCCTTTAACTTCACCATTTACCAATATAGCATTTGACTTTACCATGTTGTAATGTACATTAACAATTCAACATATAACAACCCATCTGTCGATCCAGATTAATTCGACCCTTAAATGAGAGTTAACGATACATTTTAACTGAGTTAGTGATTTGAATGAAAATAACAACAAAGATGAAACGTTGAGGGCATTACATAAAAATATTATTTTGGATAAAAGTCCGATAAGTATTAAGAACATTTGTAGTGTATCTAACATTCTAACACAACATAAGCCCAATAGAAAACGTAACCTGAATATAGTTTAAAAATAAAAATCACGTGTTGTATCACTATTTTGTTTCAACCAAAAGTTGATCAGTTATAATACAATCTACAACTCTATTAAAAAATAAACCTACAACCAAAATCCCTAACGCTAAGAAACAATAAGCAAGAACACAATACACCCTTCAAGCACACCCAACAACACCTTCAAAATTTTCTGGTGAACCACCACCGAAGTACCATAAGCAATCATCACCGGAAACCGACACTCCCCGACCGACGGATCCTCCCACGTCACAACCGCCAACCCGTTAAACTCGCAATCCCAATCACTCTGCCCTTGAAGTTGATAATACATATTAAACGCATACGACGCGCGTTCCCCACCAAATTCAAACGGTTACACGACGACCCATACCCTAACGACGTGCAATCCGATAAGCTACACGCGTAGTCTATCTCCTTAGCCAACCCGTCTAGATCTTTAACACGCGGGTTCAACACACACCACCGTCGTTTCATGTATTGCACCCCGACAACAGGTGCTAACCCTTTGTTAGCCTTTGACCCAGTCAAATCGAGTTCGTATTTCGGTTTACCATCGTACTCGAATATACCCCAATGTGTCTCAAATGACCCCGGAGCTATATTTTTTTTATTCTCGTCCAAAAGGCTAAAAAGGTAAATCTCCAACCGGCCTGGTCGTGCTGGGTCCCTTTGGACCCCAACACGTGTTTAACAGCACCCTGATTAAACCGCTTCGCGTTTTTCACATTCGCGTTTACATCCCCGTCCGTGGGCCACCCGATCTCCCCCACGACTATTTTCATATCCGGGTAACCCGCTTTCGTCAACGAAGCAACCAACGTGTCGTAATTTGCGTCAAACACGCTCGTATAAACCCAATTCCCATCTCTAACCGGGTGATTCGACCCGTCAAAGAACGCAAAATCCATCGGGAAATACGGGTTACCGTATAAACTCAAAAACAGGTAAATGTTGACGGTGAACGGAGCATCGTTTAAGTACAAAAACCGAATGATTTCGCTTGTTGCGTCTTTGATTTCTAACCGGAAGTCTCCGGCTGATGGTACCGGGTTTGATTCCGGTGACTCGTAGATGTCCGCGTTTAACGGGACTGTTGCTTTGATCTCGGACCCTAACCCGGCCCGGTTAAGGGCATTTTGGACATTTTTTAAAGCTGGTAACGTGATTTGCAAGTAAGTTGCGTTATACGCTTTTAGAAACGGTTCATTTCCAACTGCAACGTACCTAAAATTCAAATTGGGGGAAATTAGAAAGTCCAGAATTACAAAAGCCTTAAGATACGAACAAATTACGAAATATTATGACCAGATTATGAATTTTTTCGAACAATTATGATCAAATTATGAACATATTACGATCAAATTATGAAAAAATTACTAACAAATTATGAATAAAGTATGATCAAATTACTAACAAAGTATGATCAAATCAAATTATGAATAAATTACGATCAGTTGTTCCAAACTTTCGTCCATTAAGATCAAGTTATGAACAATTACAAAAAATACGAAACAATTAGGAACAAATTAAGATCAAATTATGAACAACTTACTAACAAATTCTTAATAAATTACGATCAAATTACTAACAAATCACTAATTACAAGCAGATTACGAAAAATCACGATCAAATTACGAACAATAACGAACACTTACTGACAAATTACGAACAGTTTTCGAATAAATTATGAAATAAAACAAAAAAATTACGAAAAATAACGAACAATTACGATAAAGAAAATGAAAAAAATTACAAAAAAGTTAAGAGCATATTACGAACAAACTACGAACAGTTGCGAACAAATTACGAAGAATTACTTGATATTGACGCCACCGGGATAAGAATAAGTGGTAACATTAGCATCAACCCAATAATCAGCATAAACCGGATCTCTACTCATATCATACAGCATGAAATTAGGTATGGCAACCATAACTTCAATTTCGGATCCAATTAGGGCTTCCATGATCCGTTTCTCCGCTTCGAACAGTTTGACTTTTTTAAACCCGTTTTCGGTCATCATCTCCACCACTTTCCCCGGCGGTAACTGGTGGCTGGTCATGGTGCCCCAGTTGACCCCCACGGCGATGTTGTTAGGGTTTGAATCGGAGCATGTGACCGTTCATATTATTATTGAGAAGTAGAGGAGGATTGTGGTGATGAGTTTGTGTGGAATTGTGAACATTTTTGGCGGGATTTGTTAGGGTTTTGTTGAAGAAATTGGGAAATGAAGGAATTTGTTAGGAGTTTTGAAGAAATTTGTTAGTTACTTGTGGAAGAAGGTGCCATGCAAACTGCGTGTGCTGTCACACTCCACAAGGTGTCTTTCATTCATCTTTATATTCATATACTTTTTGCCTTTTTGTAGGATGGTAAAAGTACCCGAGCCGATGGGTGTATCCGAAACCCGACACATATGGGACGGGCATATCTGATATCAACAGGTATTGGGTCGGGTATGAGATTAGTTTAAAAATTTATGCGGATATGGGATTAGGTGATACCCGTCTCAATTACCCGAAACCATATAGCCGTTTACCCGAACTATATACCCGATCATATACCAGATTTTTTAATTTATATTTTTATTTTCCATTAACCATTGTCTATTAGTGATTTATTTTAGTATGTTCATAATGTGAAAAAATAAATTTTCGTTTAGTATATGTATTTATAATAGTATTTATATTTTGTATGCTGTGAAGTATATCCTTATAAGTGTATAAGTATTATAAAGTTATTATTAATTTTATGATGAATCTTATATTATGTAACGTACGTTTTTAATTTATAATAGTTGTTGTATACATAAACTATATAATAATTATAATAGTAAATATATGTATTGGAAACCCTAACGTATATCTTTTAACAAAATAATGGGTATACCGATGCCCAACAAATACCCGACGGGTATTGAGTCGGATATGGGATGCGATTTTATAAGCGGGTATGAGTATGAGATTACCAATACCCGACCGAACCCGACCCATTTCCATTCCTACTTTTTGGTCACCAAAATGGTTTTCTTTATAGCTTTGGATAAGTTTTTCATATATTTATGCTTTACAAACGATCAAACACAATGTATTTAACGAATGGAGTGGAAAAGTAAAAAAAAACACAGTAACATTTTCGTAATTATTTTACTTATAAGGTAATTTTGATATTGTATGGTGATTTTGTAAAATGATCTTATAGGGTAATTTTGATATCATAATTACTCTACAAATGATTTTGTAGAATAATTATGATCTTGTAAGGTAATTTTGATAATTCCACTACGAGTAAAATAATTACAAAAAAGTTATCACGTTTTTTAACTTTTTCACCCTATTCATATGTTTTATGTGACAAGGTTATATGTACAGGATCTTTACTCTTTGGATAAGTTTTTCATATAAATTTATGTAAGTTGGATATTTTTGGAAAATTCCATGTTTATTTTAAATTAATAAAACTTCTTGAGTATGGAATGCGTGTTAGTAATTCAAGTCTCATATCCTATTTTAAATTTGTCTCATACTTGATCATATACCTATTAGTCATTACTCGTTGGCGTGCACGTGGGTAGCGTATAAACCCATTTATGGCATTTTGTGGTTAAATGAAACCCGATCTTAAGATCGTCTAAATTCTATCTTGAAATATCATATGCTTAAATGCATTTGTAGTCATATTTTTTAATAAATTCAAAGGTTATTAGATTTTATAATCCCAGTAGTCATCTATTGGCCAGGATTAATCCCAGCCAATGAAACTCTTAAAGAAAGTCCTAATTTTGAAACGTATTTTCCTCTAACGATCTCATACTAATTGAATTATGCGATCGTTTGAGGAAAATGCGTTCAAAGTTAGGAATGTCTTTAAACAATTTCCTTAGTTGGGATTAATCCTGGCCTTTAGATAGATGAAAGTTGAGATTATTAACATCCAATAACTCGAATTTTAAATTCTTTTAACTTCAATATTTATTAATTTTATAAGAGTATAAAGTATATCAGTATATTCGATTTTGATTCAGGTCTCACCTAATATCATACTCACTTTAAACCAACAAAATATTTTATAACTAATCTCATACCTAGATACCCGTCCAAATTGTTCTATGTCCCCTCATATTCAATTATTTTGTCTCCTCATGTTCAATTCTTTATAACTGACCCCTATGGGTCCTTGTGTTCTACCAGAAAGGGTCAACATAACAAAGTTCTAAAACAAAGATAAGAGCCGGTTTCGAAACGAAAAATTCAAGAAGTGATTCAAGTTCAATCCTTGTATACAACTCGACTAGCTTGGTTGGATCAACGATGAGTTTGATTTACCTCTCATGTGACGACAACATGACCCGGTTGAGAACCCAAAAGGAAGTTAACCAACCTTTTTAAGAGGGATCAAAAAATATAAAGATTACCCCCTTGAGCAATGTCTTAATTAAACTTTCCAGCCTGAATCTACATGTTATATATGCATTGCTTTGCAGGCCTCTCATTTGCTTTCTTTCAACTTTTTTCAATATTATTTTCTCCCCAATCAAATTTGAGATCTTTGTTTTTGTACCCACTTGAACAAAAGATATATGTTATATACTATGACCATATATGAGGCAATTCCAGTCAAGAAGATATGCTTTGTCTATAAAGATATGATTCAATTTTCAATGGTGGGATTCTAGTGTTCCTTTTCTTGTTTATCTTCGTGACAATCAAACCCGTCTTTAGTCTTAAAGACAGTCTTTTGTTTAATAGTATATTCAAATCGCGTATACCTTAAATACATGTAAATTAACAAGTAAGAGATTAGATTAGCACTTGATGGCCATTCTTATATATCAAGATCTTGATAATGATGTAAAAAGTTGCAATATCCAAATCAAGAAACATGAATGACATGATATTTCTTGAATTCAAGGGCTTCCATGCCAAAAGTCTAATTTTTTTTAAATCTTGTTTGTTTACGATTTATCCGACCCGACTTTAGTTTTTAAGGTCTTATGTTTAATTATAAACGAGGGCGCGTCTTTAGTTTTTAAGGTCTTATGTTTAATTATAAAGGAGGGCACGAATTAGTAAACTTAAAACGCGTATCTTAAAGTAGTCGTAAATTAACAAGACATTAGCACTTGACGCCCATTCTAGAAAATCAAAATCATGATAATGATGTGAAAAAAAGTTACAATATTCCAAGAAAGATGAATGACTTTATATTGTCTTGAATTCAAGATTTTCATGCAAAAAGCTTGTTTTGTTTATGATCGTGTTAATCAAGCCTGCGAGCCTGCAGGCTGTGTTTAGTTTTAAGGACGGTTGATTAAAAAGTGAACGAAAAATAGTATATTTATAACACGCATCTTAAAATACCTGTAGATTAACAAGTATGAGATTAGATTAGCACTTAATCGTCATTCTTACAAATCAAAATCTTAATGATGATGATGTAAAAAATTACAGAAACATGAATGACAAGATATTTTCTTGCCCATGCGAAAAGCCTATCATTTTATAGTTTGTTTACTATTTGTTAAGGATTGATAATCTCTTAATTGATGCATGCTTCTTCGGGTAATCGAAAGCTCAAGCAATACATTGCCTGCAAAACAGATTTAAGTGTGGTAAGCGGGTGTTTGGATGTCCGTCTTAAAATAAGAAAAAGACAATCAGCTGCAATAATAATGGTTATTTGACACTTCAAAAGCAAAACAATCTAATAAATTAACATCTTTGATCTCTAATTACTAGAATAGAACGTCTAAATCTTTTACAAACATGCAATCATTTTAGAAAATTTGATAATATCGAACTTTACCTTGTTTGGAGCAACATCTCTAACTCGATGAAAGGCTGGCCTGTGTATCTTAGCATTCAAGAGCGATTCTGCCTCCTGCAGAGTGTATCATTTAATAATTTATAATAATACCTTTTATTTTGTGTGTGTGTGTGTGTGCGGGGGAGGGGGGGGGTATCGTGCTTACTGAAACCACTAAATCTTGAGACTCGTTTGATCGAATGAAGCAGTAGCAATGTATCCATGGTAGAGACCCTTTCCAATATTTCCTCTGTATAAGGCCTTTGAATACATCTGACATATATAAAAAATTTGCGATCGTTTTCATTTTAATTTATTTTTGCAAAAGTGAATTTGAGAGAGTTATGATCAATGAAATATTTACCAAGAAACTGTAGAGCAGAAGCAGGCAGATTCATTATAACGTGATCAATATGTTCCCAAGATTTGTTAGTAAACGGAACACGAGTTTTATTTCTTTTGTTTTCGCTTCCTTTTATCTTGACAGCCTCATGACAGTCCGCGCATCCTAAATCATCATTTTCTGTTCCAAAGAATAGATATGCAATAATTTTGTTAACGAAAATGTAATAACTAAAGCAACCCATCCAATATTTCAATATAACCATTTTGCTCATTGCAATTGCCGCTACTTAATTCCTTGTTTTGTTACCACAAAAGGGTACTAACACGGTCAATTAATAGTCAAACATGTTACATAGAGTTAGTTACATGAAAATGTAACTTATTTTCACCTTTTTTGTCATTTTATGTAAGAGAAAAATGTCTTCTCATTATATATAACTATGTAAGTAAAACCATAGACATGCAAAGAATACAAAAGTTTAAAAAAAAACATACCAGAATGCCGTTCTCTGAAGTTTTCTTTCACATTTTCTTCGCTATCGCATTGTGCAGGTGAAATTAAACTTGAATCTCCAACTTTAGATTTACCAACGGGCACTGCCAACAGTTGAGATACGAACTTTCTTGCATCCATGTTATAAGCATGGATATTATCATTAACTTTATTATTATCCGCATTAATTTTCAAATAACGAACGCTATCTGGATTAAGATCATTAGCATACACTAAACATCCTTTTTGTGCAGCTGGGATAGCAAAAGGACCAATCCCGGCAAACATGTCGCATATTATCTCTCCTTGGTCAAACTTGTTGACCAGCCGTATGTGTTCATGCTCCAATCTTGAATTCCAATAGACCAACCCATAATCAAGCTTAAATGTTGCACCGTATTGCTTGACCTCTGTAGCCAACTCGGGTTTTCCCGCCAATATTTCGAATTTCGGTACACGAAACTCGTTTTCAATGGAACCAACTTTATTGACAACCGTCAGGATTCTGGGATAATTTTTCTGAAAAAAAAAAATTAAAGATGATTAAACAATAGAAGAGACGATAGGTGGCAATTTCAACCCTGTTATAACCAGTATTGTAAAAATCGGGACTAGTCGCTTGTCGATGATTAATTGCTAGTCGTTGGTCACTGAGTAATTTTTCAATCGGTAGTCGGCCCTAGTTGGACCTAGCAGGCCGGCCAAAAGTCGGTGATTCCGGCCAAAACCTGTAACTTTCGGCCAATTTTCAACCAAATCATGTAGATTATGGCGATAATCATGTATACTTAAAAAATGGGTCGAGAGGGTTTAAAACATGTTTACTTAAAACATTTACCGATAAAAATGTGTGTGTGTGTGTATAGGGAAAGGTTAACATGCAATAGCTCCTTAACGTGCGACGGTACGCGACTTATTCACGCATGTTCATTTGTAAATTATGCACGTTATAAATTTCAAACCCTAATTACGCATGAAGAAGAAAATCGCGCATGGTCAAAACAAAAATCACGCAAAGGTTGTTTTTACCCTAATCACGCATGTTATATCATAATTACGCACGTTATTTTGTTGGCCACGTACCGTCGCACGTTAAGGGACTTTTGTATTTTAAACTTTATCTCTCTCTCTCTCTCTCTATATATAAAATATATATATATATATATACATATATAAATTACATACAAAGATCCTAATCCAATTCGGTACCTCACCGGTCGACTACCGCCTAACGATTTTGACAACCATGGTTATAACACTAATAATAGTAAAGTTGATGGTGTTTTGAAACCCTAAACATGTGTTTACGGCATTTAATGGAAGATTGACACATACATCATAGATGACTTTTGCAATTACATCCTTGTACGGAAGAAGTACATCTGGTATATTCAGATGAGCAATGTGACCTGAAAAAATAAAGTTTGCGGTCCATTCATAACCAAAGAATACCATCTTGCAGAAATCCTCTACTTGCAATCTAAATATATTTAACAATTAACATGTGTACAAAATTAAATTACTTAACTATTGTTTCGAAAGATGACGGGACCTCAAGTCCAGGTGGTAGAACCTTCTTCAGTACATCATCTGTAATAGAATAGCGGTCACTTAATATGTAGCCAACCAAATAAATAACATATTTTATTGCAAATAAAATAATGAACTTAAAAATATCAAAATTTACCTGCACCCCAGTATGAATATCCAAGTGTCATCGAGTACGGAACTGTTTCAATCTCGCATAATTTTTTTAATTCGTCGAGTATATGCGCAGGAATATCTGAAAGATCTGCTCCAGAAAGTGATGATTGTAACATAATTTAAAACAATATTTAAAAAAACAAGAACTAAGTACGCAAACTCGCAAAGATTATAAATTAACTTGAAAACTTAGAATATAAACTAAAAAATGGGTATCAAATGGACATCCTGAAATTCTGATTTGCGAATAAAATAAAAATAAAGGAGACAAGGAGGATGAATGAAAATGGTTCTTACCAGGATTTTGTACCTTTTCGGATAATATCACATAACGGGTTTTTTCACTGGTCGGGTCTTCTACAACGGGCTTGATTCTGGATTTGTCAAGCATATGTCTGCAAGTAGAACAAAAAATAGATTGACAAT
Source organism: Scalesia atractyloides (assembly GCA_947069175.1). NCBI lineage: Eukaryota > Viridiplantae > Streptophyta > Magnoliopsida > Asterales > Asteraceae > Scalesia > Scalesia atractyloides. Next base: position 1,997,902 of record CAMTDV010000011.1, on the reverse strand, counting down.
ATCATGTCAAAATCTACAGAATAATAAATAGTCAAAAATCAATATTTAACATTTTATAGAGAATTGAGAAGGTCTTTTCACATAACCAGACCACAAACTCTACAATAAATATAACCATATTCTTCAGAAGAAAATTTTGACGATATATTTTGGACAATTCGGTTGAAACTAGGGGTGTCAAACGAATTGTATTTCGAGCTAATCAAATTTTGAAATTTTGAAGCTGAATTCGAAAACCGAATTCGAATTTGAACTCGACAGTAGAAACTATTTTAAGTCAATATTGAGTAAAATGCCTTCTTCATCCCTGAGGTTTGGCCAGTTTTGCGACTTTCGTCCAAAGGTTTGTTTTTCCGCATCTGAATTCAAAAGGTTTGAAATCTTACCGTTTTCATCCAGCTCGTTAACTCCATCTATATTTCTCCGTTAAGTCAGGGGTATTTCCGTCTTTTTTGTTAACTTAGGGGGCAATTCGGTCTTGTTCGCTTTATGTACAAGTATTCAAAATGCCCTTACTAAATAAAAATGTAGATAAAAAGACGAAAATACCCATGACTTAAAAGAGAAAAATAGATGGAGTTCACGATCCGGATGAAAATGGCAAGATTTCAAACCTTTTGAATTTAGATGTGGAAAAACAAACCTTTGGACGAGAAGTTGCAAAACTGGCCAAACCTTAGGGACGAAAATGGCATTTTACTCGTCAATATTTACTCAAAACATGTTAGGTTTGAATACAAAATATATAGAAGGGTCAACTTATCCATAACAAACTTCATTTTTCTTGATGTTCTAAAGATAAATTAAACACATACATGATACAAACCAATGATAGCTTAAGGTAAAACTTAACAAATATTGAAAGAGTTATGTATACTTATATTAAAAAAAAAAAAAAAACCTAGTGGAATTAAAAAGCATGTAAAAAAACTAGGGCACCTAAGGGTGAGCAAGATGTATGAGTAAAATATTAAAGAAATGGAGAAAAAGATGATACCCATCAAGTAATTTAGATGCAACCTTGCAAAACTCTCTAGGGATTCGAAGTGACCACAACTTCAAATGCACATCAAACTTGCTTTCATCCAACATTGCAGTGTTGTTCAAGATCCCCAATAAACTGCTGCTAAAGATACTCTAAGTAGATGTTTAAATTGAACTTATAAAGTAAAGAAATCTAATCTAACAACAAATAATAGAGATTTTTACCTGATGGTATTTGCAGCATTAATGGCGGACACCATGAAATCAAACAGTTACAGACCCAGCAGCCGAAAATTAGTCTATAGCTAATGGGCTTTTATTGGGCCTTTCATTATGGGCACAATCTGGGAATCGGTTCGGCTTGAAGAAGGTCAAAGGATCGGGTCTGACTGGTTTGAAACCAACTCAGGTCAGCTTTGACTGGGTTCAAGCTAATTTCAAAGTAAAGAATTACAAGTTACAACTTACGGCTCGTGTTATAAATATCGGTACTAGTTGTTGATTAATTGCTAGTTGGCCAGTAACTGAGTAATTTTCGTTAATTGGTATATTAATCGCTAGTTGCCTCTAATCGACCATAGTCGGCAGACCAAAAATCAGCGATTCCAGCCAGATTTCGGCAAAAACCTGTAAATTCCGGTCAGTTTCCAGCTGAACCATGTGGATTCTGGCGATTCATCTGCTTTACTAATAAAAATGAGTTGATGAGAGGTTGAAATCTGTCTACTTAAAATATTTACCTATAAAAATGTGTTTACTTATACATAAAACTGAAAATTACATATAGAAATCCCAGTCCGATTAATCCCCGTTAATCTGGATTAATAATTAATCGTTGGTCGGTACCTCACCGACCGACTAGCGCTTAGCGTTTTTTACAACCTTGGTTACAACATAATAACCCAGCTCTTTGGGTCAATCTAACCGGTTCTTGCCAAGTCGTACAATTTTCACAAGGAATGTCATGTCATATCGTGTATAAATTTTGTTAAAAAATATAAAAATATGTATTTTATATAAAAGCTCGTTTTCAATGAGCATTCATTTGTTTTTACAAATAAAACTGATTTTTTTTATATAATTTTGTTTAATATTTAGTATTATCATGGGGTCAAGATATGAAAGGTTAGGAAACAATCCTATCAATTCTTTTTAAAATAAATTACTAAAATTAAATTAGTGAAATTGAACATAAAAATAAGGCGTGTTAGTTTGTTTAAGTTTATTTTAGTCCATACAAGACAATAATTTTTCTCTGCTCTAACACAATTCAAAAAATTTCTTACACAAATTGAAGCCGATTTCTTAGGATTTCTTATGCATGCTATAAACACTTATCAACGAACGAATCGAGTGATTCGTTTCAAAATCACGAGAAGAAAATGAGAAAATGTATGATATTAAATTGGAAAAGTTGAAGAACACGTTAATTGAGTGTTTGAATCATTGATTGATGATGAAAATCGCATTATGAGATAGTGATTATAGAGATAAAAAGTGAAGAAAAAGGTTGAAGATGATGAATTTTGAAGATTCGGGAAAAGAGAAGCGGAGAAGATGAGATGGGATTGACTAAAATACATTTTCCCTTTATTTTTCAATTTTGTCATATGTAACAACTCCATTCCTTTCCTTATCATCATTTATTTATTCCATATGTTTCATAAGCTTTTTAGTTAGATTCTGAAGTCCTTAAGAGCATCGCCAGAGGAGACTAACCCTCTCCACGCTTCTCTTATGTTGCTCGGCAACTATACCCCTATAGACTATCTTGATCATTCCTCCCTTAAAATAACCCTTAGTTTATGTATAGATAGAAGAGATCAACATCTAACTGGATTTTTTAATGTTACAAATTGGATTTTTTTAATCCCTAGAAGGAAATAACAATATATGACAAATTTTGCTTTCTGAGTTACATTTATTTTACAACAATGCCATTAAAGTATACTTTGAAGTTCTGATTTTTTGTAAGCTTATACTTTTTTAACGGCAAAGAATCTTGCGTGTAAACCCATCCTGCTCGAGTTATGTCCATAGTCGATTCCTCGGCCGCCATAAGACTGTGCTCCCTGATGCGCGGGAACTAGATAGAATCCGTAAACCCTCGCCTTCCATCAGGTTTGAACCGGAGATTAAAGCCCAGATTCATCTTTTAACCCAAATGTCTCTCGAAAATGGCCCAAACATGAATCGAACCTACATCTCCAATAGGGAGGGCATGCCTTTTAACCACTTGAACCAACATCTAGGGATGTAAACTTACATAAAAGGGTGGTACATGAGTAAAGCCTTTCATCTTGGAAATTCGTGCTATCCTTCGCTTCTCTCCTCCACATTGGTCGTCCTTTGCTTCCACCTCAGCATACAACGTCTGAGTAACTCGTGTCTCATAACTCATTTAGAACCAAGTTTATAGAAACTCGAGCTGATTTGACTCGTATAAAAGGGTAAATAAAAATTCGACCACACTATTAGTGTAATACCTTTCTATCTAAAAAAATCAATAGTAAATTAAATTGCTCATATAAACACATCATCATTCTCTAATTCATACCCTTCTCTTCAAAATTCATATATACAACAAAGAAGACAACTACTTACAAAGTTACATATCTTCTATAGGTGAACTCGCAAGATAAACCCGAAAATCGCAAAACATAGATCTCTTTCAAACAACACTCAACAAATCTCATAACAAACACTTGTGACTTTAATCGTACTTATCATTCCAACACATAAGCATAGCTACACATCTCCGGAGTATGTAAAATCTAGTCTTCTGATGCTTCGCTATTGTCCTACAACGTCTCTCGCGCCTGGCTTTCCGTCGCCCAAACTGTGAAGACGACCTCATTAGATAGGAATAAGTATTCATTCTTCTGGTTATTCCGGTGATCAACAATGACAAAATGTATAAGTTGTAACTTGTAACAGGAGCACAATATGAGTTTAAAACACACTTTAGAATGCTGTATTTAAATAGGTTGTTATATGGTCCTCCCACATTTTTTGACTTTCATAATTATTTATATTTGTTTTGACCCGTTCCTTAATTAAACAATGTAAAATTATTGATTATTGTCTAACATGGGCCCTTGTGCATGTCAGATATTCTCAAATTTATTTTAAAAAAATATATTTTTAAAATAACACATCTTTTTCATATGTGTCAACTCTTTGAATATCCACAACTTGTTACATGATCAAAATGCATTTACTCATTGAATAACGCTCATTTTTTACCCTCTTAGTATAATACACTACATAAAAGTGACATAATACCATAACTTTTAAATTTTGTATATTATGTAACTTATTATTATGGGATATAGGATTTAAATACCTCAATTTTTACGAATTTGCCGATAGCACTCGCAACTTTCGATTTGTACCTCATCACTCCCAGCTTTCATCTTATTTTCCTCTGGCATTCCCAGACTAACTAAACACAAACCCAGTTAGTTTTTTGCTGATGTGACCATTTGTATGGTGACGTGGCATTTTTTATGACATGGCAACTGACATGGAAGCTTATGTGGCATCTTATTTGGCTTTTTGATGACGTGGCATCTGGCGTGCATTTTTTGATGATGTGGCAATGAGTTGGTGACGTGCCAGCTAATATCAGCAGTCTGGGTTAGTGTTGAGTTAGTTTAGGCGTGTTGTAGAAAAATAAGTTGAAAGTTGGGAGTGTTATCGGCAAATTAGTGAAAGTTGAGGTTATTTAAATATAATATCCCTATTATTATAGACGATCATACGGGATCTAACAAAATTACTATTAAACTATATTTTTTTATTCATGTATCGTCTTATTATGTTTCTCTTCTAAAAGCTTTGACAAAAACAACTAGGTTGTACCGTTATGTATGTGCTGGTAACTTGGTATGGTAGGCCGGTCATCTTTCAATTATTCAATCAATCATATATTATTATTTAATTATTTATTCTTGATGTAGTAATAAACATATAATAAATTGCATTTTGTGTGTATTATATAAAAATGTTGACATAGTAAAAGTCGCTTAGGACTAACATTTGACAAGATTTTGGTGAGTGATCCAAGAAAGATTTTGTGTCAAAGGTTCTAGAAATTGAAGTTCCAACGGCATTCATTTGTTCCCCTCTAGATACAACCTTCTTGCTTAGGAAACTTCACAAGAAAATATAATAATAATAATATAATAATAATAATAATAATAATAATAATAATAATAATAATCAAGAAGTGGGGGAGAAATGGATGTGGAGTAAAAACAAACTTGATTTGAGTGGATTTGTTAATTTTTGTGATATGTAATATATTATCGTTAAAAAACTACGGATGTCAAATATTTTTTAAAAGGCAATTGATCGTGTGTCTTGCATACGATAACATAACCCCACGTTCTATCCATCCTGATAAATCTCTCCTCGACTTTCTATAACCTCTCTGGTTAGGAGTAGGGTTCACATTCCTAATTAGGGACTCGTCATGTCACTGTACATAGAGAAGGCGTTGTGAGCATCCCGTGCAAAGGTTGAGGTTGTTGGAGGAGCAATGGATAATGAAAGGACTTGTGATGTGATAATTGCAAGCAAGTTTGGCGCCACGTTACCACGTGCGCCTTTTGTTGTGCATTCGATGTTCATCATTGTATCTTGAACTCTATACATGGGTGGCTTGGTTGAGAGAGGGAGGTAACGTTTTTTAAATAGCTCGTAGCTCGCTGATTGACTCTTATAAATTTGCTTGTTAAAACCTCAAGCTAACTAGCCTTGAGCTCATTGGCTAATACAAATGTCCTAGCCAAAGTTAAGCTGATGGTAGCTCGCTTGTATAAAAACTCGAGCTGGGTCGTTTGGTGCTATGTTATTCAAGAAACGAGTACTTCCATAATGTTGTTAGCTTGTTATTTGAGACTTTAATTGAAAACATACACTAATCAATTAAAGAAACAACTCATGAGCCACTAGTTGGAGCCTAGGAGAGGATACACTCATCAATTAAAGAAACCAACTCATGAGCCACTAGTTGGCTCAAGTTGGAGCCTAGGAGAGGAGCCGAATCTATGGCTCAACTAGTATTCTCATGGGCTCAAACCGAGTCTGTGTAGTTGGCTTGTTCAAACTCGCTCGTTGAACAGCACAAGCGGGTAGGATGGGTTAGCTTTTTCACTTTAAAACTATGGATTTTTTTTTTTTCAAATTTCATTTATTAAGTTAAATAAATAGAGTTAAAACTTAAAACTACAAAGAGCATTTTATAAATATATATAAATTTTAAAAAGTAAGATATAACCCTACAGGGCCTAAATCCCTTTACAAACAAAAATAGTAAGACTAGTATCTGATAATATGGAAACTTTAACTAATCAATAAGAGTAACTTGCTATTCATTTACATAAAATTATTTGATGCCAAGTAGACCCGACCCGTTTTTTTGTCGACATAAATATAGACATAGTTTTGACACAATTGAAGCCTACCCCAATGCCACTACATTTTCTGATGATAATACTTGTCAAGAAGCTTCTCTGTGTACTCCCCAAATGTAAGCGATTCATTAGCCTGTATCAACTGAATCACCGCAAATTATTGAAGTCATCGCGCCATTTGTAAAAAATAATCGAATTCATAAAATCAAAAAATGAATAGAAGTTTGGCCTGACTCTGAAAAGTTGACACTGAACAAATGTTGTGAAGTTAATGATTTTGGCTCAACGTTGAACTAAATCAAACCGCTTATGTGAATAACGGGTCAAAAAATGCAGCAGAAACTTAATTGACCCAAATTCAAATATTGGATAACCACGGATATCTTAGTTAGTGCTGGTTTAAGTTAGAAAATAGGTGAAATAGTTTCCTAATTACTACAGAAACTTTACTTGTATACTGTCAGCTAAGCTAAGTGCTAACAATTATTTTATTATGTGTGCGCATAGTACATAACTACATATAATATATAGCTTCAATCGTCATGTTCTAAAAGAATAATTAACTGAACTGATAACATTTAAAGGATCACAAACGCACCTCTTGATGGACATGCCCCAGCCCCGCCTCTGGAAAAACAAGTTTTTCATCCCTGAAAATTACATTTTTCCATCAGTGTCATGTTATGTAAAAGGGAACTTTATGTTTTTTGTACACATTATCCTAGTAGTCCAAATTTTCACAAAATTCCTAAATTTCAACGCCATCTTTTCGAAACACCAAAAGCATAATATTTAACCATTTCATAGTACATAAAATATGATATTACGAAATTTTAGAAGGATACGCATGAAATTAATCTTTATACAAAAAGGTGTTTATCAAGTTGTTTGGGAAAGCAAACCAGTCAGGTTGCATGAACAATGCAAATGTGGAGCGTTCAAGGCCTGTTGCTTTTTCACCTTTTGGTGCCTGTAAATAAAGGTAAATGGTTTTCAAAATCAGAGGTGCGTGGATATGAGATTTTGGAATTTTTTACTGATGGGTGGATTTGGTTTATATTATTTTCAAAAGGTCTGATGACTTGGATAAAATATTTCAGATAATATAGGAACATTTCACGTGGGCCGAATATTGCACATGGAGTAATATTATACTCACTCTGTTCCAAAACTATTTTTACAATTTCTTTTGTTGTAATTTGTACCAAAATAGTTGTCCAAGATTTTGTTATAATTTACTATTTTCCCCTTTAGTTACCCTTGTAGTTAAATCTTGCTAGATTAATGTAATAACTTTTTGAGTAAAGTACGTGAATGGTCCCTATGGTTTACCAAAATTTTGAATTTGGTTCCTAGCTTTCCAAAGGTGCAATGATCTCTGGTTTGCACTTTGTAACGCATTTAGTCCCCAACCAACATATCTAAAGGTTTTAGCATGTCCAAGTTAGGGATTAAATGTGTTACAAAATGCAAACCACAGGGACCATCCATGTACTTTTGGAAAAAGTTGGGGACTAAATGCGTTAGAAAGTGCAAGCTATAGAGACCATCTGTGTACTTTTGGAAAGCTAGGGACCAAATCCAAAATTTTGGTAAACCGTAAACCACAGGGACTATCCATGTAAACATTTTTTTTGAAAGCGGACTAAAGGACAATAAAGTATTTGCGGGTCAACCCAATCGAACCCGTTTTGACCCATTATGTAAAATGAATACGGATCAAGAAAAAAAAATCCAAATAACATGAAAAGAAAATAAATGAATTCAACATGTGGGCTTACACGGACACAATGGGGCGTTGCACAAAGACGGCCGCTTGAAAGTATTTCGGTTATGTTTCCAATTTGGTATGCAATTTCATCTTCCTTGTACACCACCTAAGCCAAAATATAGCAAACCATTACAATACTTTTGTTTGTTTTCTTGCATTAAACAGATAAATCCTGCAAGATGTATATGTCAAAAGAAAGAGTACACACTTTGACTATTTGACCGGTTCTTGTTTCGATATAAAGACCAGCTGTACTACCGGGGCAAGGTATTTCTACACCATCTTTGGTAAACACAGCATACATAAGACCTACACGTTAAATTCAAACATTAAGAAAAAGAATTTATTTAGCTCTCTTTATCAAAATAAAATATTTCAAAGAATCATCAATTGTGTTCAAAGTCACATTGCAAGGTATTGGATATAAACACCATGTAGAAACTCTTTAAGTCAATATTGAGTAAAACGCCATTTTCGTCGCTGAGGTTTGACCAGTTTCGCAACTTTCGTCCAAAGGTTTGTTTTTCAGCATCTGGATCCAAAAGGTTTGAAATCTGCCATTTTCATCCGGCCCGTTAACTCCATCCGTTTTTCTCCTTTAAATCAAGGGTATTTCTGTCTTTTTTTGTTAACTTAAGGGGGAATTCAGTGTTGCTCGCTTTATGTACAAGCATTTAGCATAATGTACAAATATTCAAAAAAGACGAAATAGACGAAAACACCCCTGACTAACAGAAAAAAATGAATGGAGTTGAAGAGCTAGATGATAATGACAAGATTTCAAACTTTATGGAATCAGATGAGGAAAAACAAACCTTTGGACGAAAGTCGCAAAATTGGCCAAACCTCAAGGACGAAAATGGCATTTTACTCGTAATTTTATATATGTGAGGTAAGAACTTTTATACCGGTAAGAGAGCCATGATCTGTATGCCAGCCACACCATGATGACATGGACTCGCTATCTTGAGAGTCATTACTGCAAGTAAACTTAATATGTTATGGTTGTGGGTCAAGGTTAGCCCATCAGTCTTATATTTGTATGGTATTTAATATTTTCAATTTGTAGGTTTCGTTTATATAATGCAAGGTGAATAAAAAAAAGTGATCAACAACGCCAATATAATCAACCGAAGAGAAATAAAGACGGCATGCACAAAATGAAGAATAAAGAGACTTGACATTTTATTATTGTATTGGCTCATACCATCTTTCTTAACTCTATATTTTGTGCAACTCATAACATTAAATGTAAAAAAAGAGTAAAGTACACGGGTGGTCCCTATGGTTTACTAAAATTTTGGATTTTGTCCCTAGCTTTTCAAAAGTACACGGAGGGCCTCTGTGGTTTGCACTTTGTAACATATTTAGTCTCCAGCTTTTATCCAAAAGTACATGGTTGGTCCCTGTGGTTTGCGCTTTGTAACACATTTAGTCCCTAAATTGGACATACTAAAACCTTTAGATTTGTTGGTTGGGGACTAAATACGTTACAAAGTGCAAACCACAGGGACCATCCATGTACTTTTGGAAAGCTAGGGACCAAATCCAAAATTTTGGTAAGCCACAAGGACTATCTGTGTACTTTACTCTAAAAACAAAAAAGTAAAGTATACGGATAGTCCTTGTGGTTAGTCAAAATTTTGGTTTTGGTGTCCAAAGTTGTACACGAACATAACACAAATGGTCCATGACATGATTGTCAGTTAACTTTTTGTTAAGTGGGTTTGAAACGACCAAAACTTGTAATAGTATTAATGTGAGAAAATAATTACCAGTTTTCTGCAAGAAAGTAATACAGCAACAACCTTTATGACACCGAGAACGATACACAATTTGTTCAATGCCTTCGTTATGTGGCATACCTGTCTCTTTAGACACTGCTACATTTAAAAACGTAATATTATTAACAGTTAACTAACAATTAACTCCAAAATGATATATTTTATCTTAAATGTGTATCAAGAAAAGTTACCGTATTTATCACAATGATGTGCCACGAGTAAACCGACATCGAGAATAAGCTTTCCAAGGGATTTGAAAGCTACATGCATAGAACAAACACGAATTGTTTTTAATAAATGTCTTTAACTATTAACCAATACTAACATTTTACAGAAGAGTTGTAAACTAACTGAACGAACAGTGTCCGTTCATTAAGGAATGGACATGTTCATGAACTGTTCACGAACACTTACCGAACGAGATTCTTGTTCATGTTCGTTTAATAAAGAAATGAACGTGTTCATAAACTGTTCACGAACACATATCAAACGCAAATGAACCCAAACACATGTTCATGAACATAAATGAACACAAACAAAGTTTATGAACACAAATGAATACATACGAATATATATTCATTTTAGAATAAAATATGCCGTTTTCATCACAAAGATTACGAAAAATCCACCAAAAAATAAATAAGCACTTAACATAATTATCCGAACACAGTTTAACACAAAATTAAGAAGTTTGTCAAGCTCTTAACACAAACTAAAATTGAAATAATCAATTGAGAAATGTTGGGGGAGGCATATAGCATAACTAGGGTTTTAAATTTTTAAAAACTAAAAACAATTAAACAAAAATACAACATATAAAAACCTTTAAAGGAACGAACACAAATGAGCATAAACAAACAAACATATATTAACACATTACTGAACGTTCACGAACATAAATGAACGAACACCAGCTCTGTTCTTGTTCGTTCGTTTAACTTAACGAACGAAATTTCTTGTTCGTTTTTGTTTATTCATTAAACGAACTTCCTGCCGAATGGTTCACGAAGTGTTCGCTGAACGTTCAGTTCGTTTTTCAGCCCTATTCTACAGTGCTTACCAAATTTCATCTCCAATTATCGCATGCAATTTACAAATTTAAATCTGTATTTACCAATTATAAGCAATTCAATACAAATTTACCAACTTGCTCCTCTGTAATTGGAAACTAACAACGTCTCCATCAATTCTAAAATGCTTACGGATGGGCAAATTGGTATTTTTAGATTAAAATCTACAACATCCTGGTATATGGTTATTAAACTTACAATCTCATGAATCTCACGTTACTAAATTGTAACTTCATCTATAATCTTTGTTTGTGACTTCTTGTATCATATGTCAAAGAAGATAAAAATGAGATATAATTTCAAGTTCAGGCATAGTACTTTGAGGCCATATATTTGATCCACAGTATGCAGGGTACTTGCACAGCAAAAGGCCATTTTCTTATGAACAAAAGAGTAATTTTCTTGTAAACTAAAACTGAAGTTATCGATATTTTTGTAACAATTTGAATTTTACCTTTGAATCAGAGCAGCATCAGTAGTAGGTTTGTCTAATATTGGATTTGCATAGAAAGAGCCTTTTAATAGATCTGCGCAAATTGAACATAACCATCGGATATACTACGCATGCGTATAACAAATTATATATAGTAATATATTACATATCATTTCACACCTAACCATTGCTACCACGTTTGATTTAACATTTACCAGATTTATAACCTTGATTTTAAAACGCGCGCATCAGGAGCATATGCGGTGATGAGATCGTATCGTGTGATGCGACTCCATGATGTGCGCATCACATGATGTGGTTTGAACAAATCCAACCATCAATTGAGCAATGGGTTCGAGTATTTGAACAAATCAGACCATCGGTTTAACAAATCCGATTAGAGGTGATGAGAATATCTTATATGTTAGGGTTTAAAAGTTAACAAGTTAAAATATTATCTATACATTATCATTTAGTAATTTTAAATAACGAACGCCTCGACAAATAATGCACGCGCTTCGCGCATCGGCTTTCGGGATCAAATCGCATTGGATCACCACGTGCTTTTTAGAACCAAGTTTATAACGCGATTCACAAATCAAAATCTAAGAAGTAAATTTACCTGGTTTTCCAGACTCAAGCTTCTCTTTCCCATGGCTCCATCCAAAATTATACCTACATTATAAGCGTTTATTTCAAGGGTAAATGTAGAATTACCTAAATATCCTTAACTCTAATAAACTATTATAGTATTATTAGATTTCTGCTTATTAAATTTCAAACAGTCAATTTGAGGAGAGAAAATTCCAATCCAAACAACCGCTATATTACCTGCTTTGAGGATCTTCTAGTTCATTCTTCACCTTTTCAGGAAGATTAGCTAACCTAGTACAAAAGAGAGTTGACTATTTTTTTGGTGATGCTGGTGATGCTAATAGATATAATTATAATATTATAGAAAATAAAATTAACTCAGCAAATTTGAGGTTTCTACCTAGGAGCAAGATTCAGAAGGTTTTGTCTTAACAAAGTGTATCCAGGAACCTACACCAAATGATACAAGTTCCACATCCATTAAATGCAACGTCACCAATGATTTCAAGAAACTGATCATGCACAATCTAGTTACATACTTACATGGCAAGCAACCTAATTGACAAATCAAAAGGATATCTACGCCAAAATGAAACTTACTTTCATCTTTTACCATTGCAAGTAAAAACAATGCTTTATCATAGTATGTAACAACCTTTTAAATAGCAGGTCAAATGGTGATATGGTACCAGCTTTTGATGATGTGGCTGTATGCCACATCCCAGTTCGTACATACAATGATGAAAATTTGAATTTATGTAACATACAAAATGGAGAAAGTAAATTGCAATTTGGTGCAATATACCAGTGTTTCAAAACCAGGCATGAAATCGGTCTGGTCAATCCTCTTTGACAGTTCCCCATCTGAACCAGATCGGGTGGTCGAACCCGATTTCCAATTTCCTTTACTTCTTTTTAATATTTTTTTCCTTCAAAAACTCATTTTCTAATTCAATTAGTACATGTGAATCTATAATTTGTTTTCTATTAAATACACGTAAACAATTTCAATTTTAAATTACATATGACACCCTTCAATTATTAAATTCGGTCCAACCAATGAACAAGTAAGGCGACAGATTCCCGTCCGGTCCTGTTCCGAAAGCATTGCAATAAACCCTAAATTAAATTAAAAACTATGCAGTCAATGCGGTAAAACATCGGATATCGGTCAAGGACCGATATTTGAGATATAGGTTATCTCGGTGAGCTATCGGTGAATTTAATATCATGCAAAATTTATACATATAGCAATTTAACACTAACAATTCAGTGATATATCGGTCAATATAGCCGATAATATCGCTACCGATATTTTACAAAGAGACCGATAACCGATATCCCACCGATAATAACTGCATAGTTAAAAACCAAAACTAAAGTTTCATACACCAGAAACTGATATAATCCCCAATCCATCTGGTCCAAATCCTTCTTCAATCTTCACAGACAGATCAGCATCTTTATCCTAACCACATAATTTATACACAAAATAAGAGTCATCACAACACAAAACTGTATAAAACGATTACTATATAACAAACTACACAACATATAAACGACGTAAACATGCTCGATTAACCGAATCATACAAAAATCATCGAAAACTAGATGAATCTTCTTCATTTTTGAGGGATAAAACTTACTTGAAGCTGCGTAAAAGGAATGACAACCGTCCGGAGAGTTGGCGTCATCTAATGGATTGAATTACGGCACCGGAAAGTATGAATTGAGGAGAGAATAACGGTTGAACAACTAGGGTTTGTGAAGAAAGAATTAGCGTTGATTTGATTATATGAATCATTTGTACCAACACGAAACCCTGAGAAACTCATTCTTGTTTGGATGGGATTCCACTGCCGTAACCGTTGCGTATTTGCGCATGTGGAGCATTGCAACAATTGTCAACAATTGTGGTTTTGGTCAATTGTTGGTCAAATATGTATTTCACCCGCGCGCGTTGCTTCAGGAGTATCAAACCGAACGTAAACAGACGTAAACATGTTAGACCACGCATACTTGTTATATTACGTGAAAAGTTGGCCTAAAACTAAAATATAGAAAAAAATAACTAGACCTAGGACCCACGCGTTGCGACAACATTGTTAGATGGAAAAAATTAGACGTAAAAACGTTGAATACAGACGTACAAAACAAACGTAAACGTGTTAAACCACGCATGTTTGTTATAAAACGTGTAAAAGTTGGACTAAAACAAAAACATAGAAAAAAATATCTAGACCTAGGACCCACGCGTTGCGACAAGGTTGTTAAATGGAAAAAAAAATAGACATAAAAACGTTGAATACAGACGTACGTTGGAGCATTGCAACAATTGTCAACAATTGTGGTTTTGGTCAATTGGTTTGTCAAATATGAATTCTTGACCTGCACGTTGCGTCGGGGGTATCAAACCGAATGAAAACAGACGTAAACGTGTTAAACCACGCATGCTTGTTATAAAACGTGTAAAAGTTGGACTAAAACTAAAACATAGAGAAAAACAACTAGACCTAGGGCCCACGCATTGCGACAAGGTTGTTAAATGGAAAAAAATAGACGTGAAAACGTGGAATACAGACGTACGTTGTAGCGTGTTAACTCATAAAATTTAGATTGAAACGTAAAACGAAAATTTGTAAAAGAATCATTAATGTTTCTAAAAGTTATAAATTTATTATAATTATTAGTAATAAAGGTGTTAGAATTGTTGTTTCACCGTAACCCAGTTTTAAAAACGATAACCATACAAAAATGTGTAAGTTAAACAAAGAAGCTAGTCATACGTTAATTATAAAATTATTTAAGGACAACCTGCTGAACTGTAACAAAAGATGTTATCCCGTCATGGGCCTAATTATTCCTATGTAATATTTACGGTAGTTCTTAGGTAGTTTCTTATGCAAACATATTAATCCTTCTAGCTATTACATACTATTAGTTTGTAAATGTAGATTAAGAAAAACACCACCAGCAGAAAAAAAAAAAAAAAATCAATCCTGTAAGAGGGCAGTTAGGACCAACATGGAAATCTGTATCATTTGGGTGATTGTTAGTAACAAAATCTTGAGGCCCTTTTTTTCTTATTTGATACTAACAATACGCATTTATCCGTGTTTGGCACTATAACAGAGAGTGATTTGCTTGAATAAGGAACCAAACAAATTATTATTATATATATAATTATTGAACTTCTTAGCTATAGTGAATTTTGTTCTTTTGTAATTTTTTTTCATCTTTCCTTTTTCTTTTCTATTTTTTGGTTTTCCTTTTTCTTTTTTAAATTTCAACAGAATATGGTGTTGTATATTTAATAAAAGGAACGGTCTAATACTGACCGACCAATGTGAGTACCGAAATTGATATTCGTTTTTATTGTTTCGATCGATGAAAACACATCTCGGTCTTTTTTTGATCGTTTCATGACTTTTTTTTGTTTCTCTTTCGGTATGTGTTGGTATCTTAATAAACCGAATCAAATGAATTCCTGCCATTAAAGTTATTTTTACTATTGCGTCTACGTTTATTAAAAATTGAGTCGCCCCGCTGCAGAGCGCGGGTGTAACCCACTAGTTTAAACAATAAGTATTCATTAATATTAATAGTTAGCATATGTAATTTCTTTTGAGTCGAGGCTCCATTTTTTATGAAGGCCCTAGACCCAAACTTGAGTTGTTTGTAGTATAGGGCCGGCCCTCATCTCTAAAGATTTACCTTGAAGTAGAAACTTATCATTTATTTATTTGTTGAGTTGATTGAGATTTTTTTTTTTTTTTTGCTATTTTTTAGAACTGGACCCTCTAAGTAATGATTGTGCGGATTCCAGCAAACACAATGTGGTAATCAACAGGGCAAATGTGGCGATAACAATGGCGTCTACAAATATAGCGAAGAAGAAGACACTGGGTGGTTGGGAGATTTATTTTTATATTTGTTTTTATTTTTTAAAAACGCTATTTTAGTAAATACTTTAAAAACAGGTAAATAAGTTTTTTAATAACATCTTTTTGAAAGAAAAAAAAAACCCCTTCAAATCACCACAAGAAAAGAACAAAGGAAATAAGGCAATTTACTAAGAAAAGAATAAATCAATATGATCTAATAGCTTAAGAACAAACAATAAGTTATCTGAAGTCATTTATAAAGACTAAGGGGCTGTTTGTTATCTCTTAATGATTCAAGCTTATTACTGGTTCAGCATTTAATGGTTTAGACTGTTTGTTTCGTGAGCATATGTCTGAAAGATTCAGACATTTGCCTCTGGATGGTTAAGTATTAAACTGAGTCTGAATGGTTGAGACTTCTAATCTGAACCAGCCAGACATTTGTCTTTGAACAGTTAAACATTATACTGTCTTTTAATGGTTTAAACCTTTTACTAGGTGAGCACTTAATGATTTAGACCTCTTATTGGTTCAACAATTAACCATTCAAAAGCTATCAAATGGCCCCTGTTTCAATTTTAATTTGTTATTGTTTATGTAAGATATAGTCTCCTCACAAACTCAGCATAGAATGGTTATAATTTTTGTCGTCACGTCACATACTCATTGGAGCATGGTTGTGATTTGAGAGTAGTCATGTCACATACTTCTGACCCTAATTATAATTTTAGTAAGTTTTCTATTGTGCAACACATATAAATTGTATATTTTAATTATTAACTAAATGTTCCTTGGAAATATTAATTTTTCAGTTAATTATCTTTCTAATTAAGTGATTTTCTCCTCAACAGTTAATAACTTATATAGTTTATTTGTATACACAAGTGTATTTATCTAGCTAATAGATATTTAATAATAAAACACAGCTAATATTCTATGTAGTTCAACACAATTAACAGGTTTGAAACCATCAAAACTCCCCCATACTGTACAATTTGGATGTGACTAGAGTAGAAATGGCGAAGTTTGTAATCCAAGAAAGTTTGCCGTTCAACCATTTCGACAACCAACGCTACACAAAGATGGTTCAAAGAACTCTCCAACCACGATACATACATGTCGTGCTACTCTTAGGAGAGATTGTTTAAGATTGTGGAAAAATGCTAACCAAGAATTAATCTCTTATTTTGAAAAATTAGAAACCGGTGTTAACTTGACTAGCGACGTTTGGTCCGCACCGCACGGTTCACCGACTCGTATATTTGTGTCACCGGCCATTGGATTGAACTGGCGACGTGGCAAATGATGAAATGCACGATTTTGTTTAAACTATTTGATTACCCCCACACCATTGAATCTATATATAAAGCAATCGACAAATGCATTAAAACCTACAAATTCGAAAACAAGATTTTTTCAATAGCTTTTGATAACGCCTCAAACAATACGCTTTCGGTAACGCATTTAAGATTAAAGTACAATCCAATTTGTGAGGGTATTTTTTTTCATAGTCGATGTGTCGCACACATCATAAATTTAGCCGTTCAAGATGGCTTGAAGGTTATTGAAACTCAAAAAGAAGCTTTCAAAAAAATGTTACATCATATATATGGTCACACGCATAGACATTCAAAATGTATTAAAATGTGTAAGGAAACGGGTCGATTATGCTTAGGACCCAATTGGGACGTCGCTCATCGATGGAACTCGACTTGTACCATGTTTGAAAATGCAATTTTGCAAAAGGAAAGTTTAATATCATTTCATAACCTTTTGTCGAGTCGTGGAAAGGTTTCGTCTTACCACCAATAGAATTGGGATCTTATTGAAACGGTTACACATTTGTTTCAAGTTTTCAAAACGTCAACAAAGACTTTATCGGGAGTTTACTATCCAACTAGTTCATTGGTACTTCACAATTTGTTTAAAATGTGTAGGAAATTAAACGAGTTGTCGGGGAGGGGTAGACCATATTGTGATATGGTAGCTACGATGAAGGAAAAACTAAGAAAATATTTTAAAGAACTACCCGCGGTTTTCACTTGTGCCGCCGCTTTAAACCCTTGCTTTAGTATTTTTGGAACCGGGTCTTTGATTTTAAAAATTACAAACGAGTTGGATTTAAACACCGATGACGAACCAAACTTTGGCGAAGCCGCAAAAATTCGTTTTAACGAACAACTTTCAAAAATGTTTGATGTTTATGTAACAAAATATGGTCAAACCTCGTCACACATTCACGATTCAATGAGAAATGCCGCTTTCGGCGAAGGTTTATCAAGTATGGAGGATGAAGATTTGTATGTTTATAACAATTTGTTAGATGAGTCGAGTCAAATGCAACGTGGTAACACTAGTGGTAGCGAACTCGGTCGGTATGGTGGGTCGAACTTTCTACAAACAATGACTTCACAAGAATTTAAAAATTTTGATTTGTTGGGTTGGTGGAAAGGAAAGGAAGATCAATTTCAGATCCTAGCCACAATGGCCCGAGATTTACTAACGGTCAAAGCTTCAACCGTAGCTTCGGAAAGTGTTTTTTCTATAAGTGGTAGGGTGATTTCTATACGGAGGATAAAGCTAACACCAAAGGCGGTTGAGATGTCGATTTGCTTGAAAGATTACTTGGATGCGGCGGAAAAATGTCAACACATACGCTCACTCGAGGGAGAATTAGATTACGAAGGCGAAGTGTACGAGGACGAGGTTGTAGCCGAACTAACAACCCCAATGACCGAGGAAGAAGCCGAACTAGATTAATTCCTGCGCAGTAGTTCGAGTTCGGGTTCGGGCGAAGAAGATTAAATGAGGCTCATCAAGCTTGATATATTAATTAGTCCAACTAAAAAAAATATTAGTGGACGTTCTTGCGGATTAATATTTTAAATTTATGTATTTCGTTTGTAACGAACAACTTCGTATTTTCATTGTTATATAAGCGTTTGTTCCAAAACTTAATCGTATTATTATATTTTAACCTTTATATATTGTAATTCTTATGATTTTAAACAAAAAAAACAACATTTAGGCCTTAAAAAGGAGGGTAAACAGCAAAAACAACATGTTTTAAACATTCTCACAAGTTTCTGCAGAACCGGTTATTTTACCGGTTTTTTTTCCGACCGGTTAATAAACCGGTTTTTAAAACCGGCTATACAATCAATTAAAAAAATCGGTTATTACAGAAACCGATTACTAACCGGTTGTAACCGGTTATAACCAATTACAGTTTTCAAGTATAAAAACCGGTTTTTAACCGGAACCGGTTATTGAACAACCGGTTTTCAGAATAAAAAAAACGGTTCAGTTTTTAACCGAAATCGGTTTTCCAAAAAAACCGTTTTGTACACCTCTACCCATACCCCATTTCATGCACCAACACATGCCAAGCCATCTCCGCCCAGGTTGATGCCCCTCACACGCCATAACTACTCTAGATATGGCCGGAAACTTTTTTGACGTCCTTCCAGCGAGGTTTGTCAAATTTATGGTATCAACATAGATCTATGATCGAAATACAGAAAACTTCAACTGATTATGATTCAACCCACAACAAACTGATTACAAATCTTGCGATAACAATGTCAAGGTAACGATACGATCAATGCTATACGATAATCAATCAATGATGAGCCAATGTGATATCAATAGCAATGTAATAATAGATCAATACTATACGATGATTAATCAATGATGAGCTAATTTGATATCAATGACAGTGTAATAGCACGATCAATCAATAGTGAGTCAATATGATAACAATTAACGTTAAAAGCGATACAATACGCGGAACAATAAGTGATCAATCTGTAAAATAATATATATTATATATATATATATATTATATTGGAAATACCCATGCGAGCCAATAACAACAGACAATAAAACAGTATGTACATTAGCTATAGACTAATGCACCAATATGTAGAAGGGATGTGGGCGTTTACACCTATCCCAATATCAGTACAATAACAATAATATCTTAGGATCGGTTCATACACCTTTCTTTTTACACACTTAATGTATTTTTTTATAAAAGTTTTAAGTTGGATCCCAAAAGCTTTAAAAACTGAAACTAGACATACAAAATATGTTACTTTTTAAATTAGAAATGTCTAATACATTAGCTCAAAGTGAGTTAGGTATATACTTTTTAGAAAAATAAGGGTAAGTAAGTTGTGTATATACTTTTAGGATCAATAAAGAAAGGAATCCGTACCCTTTAAGTTTTCAATTTTAGATTAACATCCATCTTTTCTTTTTGCTATTGTGTATTTTCGCCCGTTTAATTTTTTTCCTCTTGTTCTTTCCAATGTTAAGTCCTACATCAAAT
The DNA here is from genome assembly GCA_947069175.1 of Scalesia atractyloides. Lineage (NCBI taxonomy): Eukaryota > Viridiplantae > Streptophyta > Magnoliopsida > Asterales > Asteraceae > Scalesia > Scalesia atractyloides. The sequence continues at coordinate 1,977,629 of CAMTDV010000011.1, read as the reverse complement.
CCCATGATGAAGGTGTTACATCATGAACATACATTAACCTTTATAGATATCAATCCCAAATATCCACACTTTGAACAAGTATATGATGATGAATATGATCTGATAATCAAAGAAGCCTTTAAATGTCAATGCAATCTTTGTTTTCAAGAAATAAACTTTCTTCACAGGTATTATTATAAATGTGATCAATGCAACTACTCATTACATAGATCATGTGCCGAGCTTCCCACAATTTTAAAACATGCATCCCATTGTGCACATTCTTTTATCCTCACTAAAGATGAGTCACAATGGTTGTGTCATATGTGTAACAAACATCCTCTATATAAACCACAGCTTTGTTATCATTGTTCTCAATGTACGTTAAACACATGTTTAGAATGTGGTACAAATAAAGTGCAACACCATGCTATATATCACCCTAGCCACATACACCCATTAGCTAGGCGCGAGGCGCAGCCTCCGGGGCTTTTCCGCTCAGCGCCTTGTGTAATTACAAGAAGCGACCAAAAAGCACAAAAGCGGTGGCTTTTTTGGGGGCTTTTTGACCTGAGGCGCGCGCCTCATGGATCTGAGGCGTTTTACTGCATAAAAATGTTGTACCTTGGGTTTTTTTGACTTGTACATGCAAGTAAAATGGTATAAAAGCCTTATTTATAGCTATATTTTGGTTAAAGGAAGCTAAAAACCTATGGGATATACAAAAAAATTATATAAACATCTTGCGCCTAGGGTACAAAAAGCCCACCGCTTTTGCGCTTTGCGCTTCGCGCCTCATTTTAGACCTCGTCGCTTTTGTGCGCCTCTCGCTTTTTTAAATCAAGCCCATTAGTTTGTTTCTATAGAGATATTTCGACATGTTGTGATGCTTGTGGAAAGAAACATCAAGGGTATGTGTGTACCACATGTTGTTGTCCTTTCATCCATAACGTTTGTGTTTTCATGCCAAAAAGGTTACTAGTTCAAGATGGTACATTTGGTCGTTTCTTTCATACTCACCCACTCTGCCTTACTTACTCATTTTCGAAAGTAGATCAAAAGGCTAGATTTTATCCTACATGTAAGGTGTGTGAAAAATCTTTTTCTGGTACTGAGAATTTTTGGGTTTATGCTCATCTAGACTGTGCAAATTTAAGTTTCATACAACCAAATTCTACCTTTCATTCAGGTACATCTATTTCTTATTTTGTAATGAGTTATTTGCAAGATATTTTCCCCCACTAATTGTACATGATTTATGTTTCATTTAAAATATGTGTATACCTCAAGCCCTTTTGTTACTTTATTTTCCGCAAGTGAAATAAATAGCTTGTCACTGTTTACTCAACCGTTTTTGAATCTAGAGATGATAATTGAAACCAAACCTGAAACATAAAGCATTTGGATGAACATTTGGGTATGAAGATTAGTTTTGGAAAATTCTTGTGAGTACGAGACAATATGAGATTACGTAATACTCGTTCTGATTACTCAAAACATATACCAAACCCAAACCATATACCTAATATATATACTTGAAATCTTTTTGTTTATAATTTTTAGTTTTTCACTAACTCTACTCTAGTAACAATTATGATAGGGATGCAATCCCTCATTTTTTAAGTTTATTGTAATTGTTAAAAACATAATTTATCCAAAAATTACAATGGTGAGAAAAAATGTATTTGGAAGCTTGACGACTTTTTAAAAAAAACTAATAGATATACCGATACCCATAACTACCTGAAACCCGACCCTTTTAGACTTTGAAAGCCTAACAATTCTTTAAAAAAAAAAAACTAGATACCCATAACTATTTGAAACCCGACTTTTTTAGACTGAGTATGAGATATATATTTATCAATGTTAGGAGACATATATATTATAAAAATACATGTCTCAAACCCATCACATTATGCATCCTCATTCGATTTTGTGTATTCATCCGCATTTCAATAATGTAACCTCACCAATGAGATTAAAAAGTCTTTTGTAACTAGTTTTTCAATATAATGTTTTTGTTATATTAATTCATCGTATTTTCTTGTTATTCTTTTTGTTTTAATAAAAGATTCTTTTTGGTTGTTTGATATGGCTAAATATGTTTTCTAATTATTTGATATGAGAGAATATTTCTTAAGGTTATATCTAATCTAATCTAATCTAAATATTAAAAAAGATTTCAATTAATATCACATGACAATTCCTTTTTAATCTCATAATTTTATTTTTAACTTATTAAAAAATATTTTTGTTATCCTTATTATCTTATCATTATTATTATTATTATTATTATAAATTCATTATTTATAATTCATATTATTATTATTATTATATTATAAATTCTCTTACTTTTTTTAATATTACTATATTAAAACTTTTGACAAAAAAAAATTACAAATAATGTTACGTGACAATACCTCATCTTACTTATATTTTAAATATTTATATATTATACCTAAATATTTATTATTATCCAATAAAGAAAATAATCAAACTAAATAATAACAAACAAACCCTTAAGTGTTGATTTTTAGTTCCATCCAACTGAATAATTTCCACATGAATTTGTCTTATTATTTATATTGTTAAATGATCTTAGCAACTAAATAATTTCCAAATATATTTAAAAGAAAATATGCATACCCAATTTATGAAAAGGCACAAATAAATTTCAATTTACATTGTGATGGGTGTTACATATTTGATCGTATGTGCTACACGGATTTATGGGTTAGGTTGTCATAGGCTCAAAGTAACTAAATAAAATTTTAAATTACATTCAATCACAATCAAATCCAAATATCCCAAAATTATAAATCAATTGATCAAACTTTACTAAGATTCAAATTTAATATTATGTCTTTGAAAATCAAAACAATCTTATCTCAATTCATCCAACAGTTCCTGCAATCTATTTGGCCGGACAATGGAGAGAATGAATCAATTCAAACTTTTAAACATTATATTTTTTTCAATTATTATTATTATTGTTGTTGTGTTATGCCACATATTCAAAATTACAAAAATAATATCAAATTCTACATATTTAACCCGTGTAATACATCGGGTTTTAACATAGTGATATAACATAATACGGGTTAAATATGTCGAATTTGATATTATTTTTGTAATTTTTGTTGCGTGGAAAATACGTATTTGTATAACATAAATTTTTAAAATGTTTGATATCACCCAAATTTGTAATACGTATTTTGTATAACATAAATTTGTAAGTGTTTATTTTGTAGTTATTTTACGTATTTTTATTGCGTGGAAATGCAAGTACATATCTTCTAATGGTAAAACGTGTTGAAATGAAAACAAATTTGGAAAATATTACAATTTGATACGATTCCTTTCATTTGTTGGTGTTCTCTAGGTTATTTTCATTTGTTGTTCTCTTAGTTATAACAAAAGCAAAATGTTCTCACATGTGTTTTTTTTTTGTTCTATTAGTTATGACAAAGTATGCCATGATAGAGAGGAAAGATCTTACAACCACATCATGTCTTTTGTGGACATCCTCACCACCTGTTCTTACGACCCCAAAAAATTATGAAGACGACAATCATGTTCTCCGTCTCCCGCTTCCCGAACAAACTTACAACATACTCAAGACCTTTTTTCTAAAGAAAGTAACAAGATGAGGAGGATGACCCATAATAGTCATGAACATCCACTAATTCTTGTGGATACACAATCCAAAGACAATACAACACAAATGACTAAGGTTGAATATCTATGTAATGGATGTGTGACCCCAATCATGGACATGTCATTTTACATGTGCCCACGCGGATGCAACTATGTTCTCCATGAATGGTGCACGCAGTTGCCCGCTGAATTAAAATGTTACATAGGTTACCCACGATATACCCTTATTCTTTTGCCGAAGGTTCCTCATAACGTTCTTGGTTCATTCAGTGTGGTGCCTGCTCCTCTAGTCGCAATGGATTTGCTTACTCTTGTGTGGAATGTGATTACTACATAGATGTTTGGTGTGCACTCGTACCTAGAGATATCACACATAAATCTCATCCACATCACCGACTTTCAAGAACTAACGAAAGATTAGACAAAGATTATTGTCGTATGTGTTTGTCTGGTTTCAAGCATCCAAAAGAAACTTCATTGAGTTGCAAAGCTTGTAATTTTCATCTACACATTGGGTGCGCTTTCTTTTTACGAGAGAGAATTAGGCACAAGTATGACAAGCACCCTTGGACTCTAACTTACTCGCCAGTTGAAAACCACGAGGGTGATTATTTTTGTGAAGTTTGCGAAGAGGAACTTAATCCTAACGCGTGTTTCTATCATTGTCATGAATGTGTGCAATCCATGCACACATCTTGTGCTCCATTGATACCTCAAAAAACACCAAACATCATGCATGGCTCAAGTTGGGAAAAGTTTTCAATTGATGAAAATATGAAGTATGGAAGCATTAAGTCTAAAGATCACCCACACCCTCTTTCATTGTTTCAAACTGTAAAGGTAGAACTCGGTTATGGTCGTTGCCCCATATGCCTTGAGAGATTCCTCGGGTTCCAAAGATTCTTAAATGGTCTTCAGTGTAGGTATTTTATCCATTATAATTGCGCAAGGGTTTTCATTCAATCAAAAAGTGATGGTCTAGTTTTTTATTCAATGAAAATATATAGCTGTTTATCATAATGTATTAACATTTATGTTTCCTTCCTTTTATCACATTAGTTAAATTGATTGTTGTATACGAAATTGGCTGGTTAGTAAAATATATATATATATATATATATATATATATATATATATATATATATATATATATATATATATATATATATATATATATATGGAGAGTTCAAATCAGAAGAAAAATTTTGTAAGAATAAAAAAATAACTTTTAAACCAATAGAAATTATCCATTTACTTCATTTAATGTGTGTATTTAACATTATGAAAAAGAGCATATAGGTAAATTATAATTGTCATTATGTAATTAAAACTTGTAACTCATTTTTTTCATATATTTTTTCAAGATAAAATAATTTATGGTGTAGGACAATTTTCGACATGTGTAGGATTAATTTTAGTATGTGTAGATAAATTTTGAAATGTGTAGGGTAAATTTACATGTGTAGGGTAAATTCTGGTAAATGTAAGACATATGTAGGATAAATTTTGAAATGTGTAGGATAGAATGTTTTTGCTTTATTAGTAAGATAACAAATTAATCAGAGGAGTTATAAATTATTTAATGTTTATTATTATGTTCTTTCTTCTTTTTCTTCTCACATTAAATTTATTCTTAAATGGACCTTCCCCTATATTATATATATATATATATATATATTATATATATATATATATATATATATATAATTGGTATTGTTTTCTACTTGTTCGTAACATTTACCATTTTCCCTCTATCATGGTATCTTTCTATCTTCTCTTTTCTAATTAGCATTTTAACATTTATGTCAACTAGTTTTATCTATAATGTTAGTATCTTGCAAAAAAAAAACAGAAACACAAACATATAATCTATTTTATTTTGTCATTTTGGTTTTTCCAAGATTAATAATATATAAAAAGAATGAAAGAAATGATCCTTTAGTTTAGGAAAAAGTTTGATGCATCAGTGGATTAGAGGTACTCTCTATTCAACTTTAGTTTGAATTAGCAAAAACTTATGTAATACAAGATAAACCGAAGTTGTGTTATTATCATCAAATGAAAAAAATGGAGCTGTGTTTTCAACCTCAAATTTCTTGTGAAGTTGTTGAAGTTCAGTTGTTTGTAAGTGCTGATTATCTCAATAATCTCTAAAGAATTCGAATGCTGACTTGATCATTGGAAGATAGTCCCACGGCCGTATTATAGCCACATCTTAGGCTCGGTCCTCAAAAAGACTAGATCATATCCGCAAGACCCTGAGACTTGGTCCCGACAATCATTGCTTCAAAAAAGATACCCAACTCGGCCTTGAGGAAAGGAACCTCACGTCAAATATGGGTTTGGCTGGTGCATTGCATCCTAACGATCGTTGGCTAGCACTAGATTCCATAAATGGCTTTGTTTTGTCATTCTGGTGTTGTCGGGACAAAAGTCACGTGACGATTGGAACTGATGCTGGAGGTGAATCCGCTAATGTGTCAGGGGAGGTCATACCACCAAAACGGCATACTTGAAACGATAACCGCCAAAACCACACTAAAGCTTTGAAAGGGACGTTCTCCTCATCCTTAAGAGTCAAGACGGATACATCTGGCGAGCATCGGTGAAGAACACAAGGAAAGCAGGAGCTCGGGTATTGAGATATTTCATCAAGAGAAAGGGTAATAAGGCCGACCACATAGGGGAGGGAACTGAAAAGCTAAGCTTTGCAGAGCGGACCAATCTTCCATGCCGGCCCCTTGACTCTCTCCCTATAAAAAAGCTTGCGGGAAGGGCAAAGAGCTAAGCCACTAATGTCGTGGCGAAGGTCATACCTAGGGAAAGTCCACAAAGTTAATGTTTTGTATGTATTATATCTTTCAATCGAGCGATGACTTCTAAGGAAAGTCTTCATTCCCCTTTGAAAGAAGTAAACAAAAATGAGGCAAAATGAAAGAGATAAAGTTGCAACTTCCCTAGGTGTTCATCATCATCCACCTAAGTAAACTAACCTTCTTGTGCCCGGATAGCTCTATTGTAGATAGTGTTGAAGTGCATAGTAAGCGTTGGTGCAGTATACACGGTAGTAGCACATTAGATTACCGTAGGTAGCGGGCATTAGCATTAGTGCATTAGATTAGAGTGTTGCGCGTTGTCTTGCTAGTGCCTCTCTCTACCTTAGTTTTGGAGTTTTCCGCAACCTAACCGAACGGAACTAACCAAAGAAGCATATGTGACAACTCAAGTCAAAGCTATACATACTCTATTACTTGAAGACATGTATACCAGAAATCGTTGGGGCATAAGATGGAGGAGGACCTTGCATCCTAAATTGGGTTGTTTTTGTTTTAAACTATTAACGCATACAAACGAAATCAGAATGTGAAAGGGTAATCAGAATGTGAAAGCGTTTCGTTTGTATTATGAAGAGAATTACAACCAAATATATAAAGATACTAATTACATCTTGATACCCTAGACAATTAGGAATATTAATAAATTAACTAAACTATTAGCCGACATAGTCTAATATTCCCCCGCAAGTTCAGGGTGGTTAGCAATCTGCAACTTGGATCTGAGAAACTCAAATTTCTGAGAAGATAAAGGCTTTGTAAAGATATCGGCTATTTGATCTCTTGTGGAGATAAATTTGACACTAAGCTTTCCCTGAGTAACTTGTTCACGAACAAAATGATAGTCAACTTTCAACATGTTTTGTTCTAGCACGAAAATATGGATTGGCTGTGAGATAAGTTGTTCCAAGGTTATCACACCAAAGTGTAGGTGCTTCACTAACCAAATCAAGTTCTCGAAGAAGAGACTTTAGCCAAATTAATTCTGCAACTGTATCCGCAATGGCTTTGTGCTCAGATTCTGTTGAAGAGCGAGAAACAGTTTTTGTTTACGAGCAGACCAAGAAATGAGATTAGAACCTAGATAGATAGCAAATCTCCCCGTTGATCGACGATCGATTGGGCAGCCAGCCCAATCAGAGTCCGAGAACGCTTGAAGATTGGTGGACCAATGTGAGTCTGTAAATGCCTGTAGCCGATAACCTGTATTGTGACGAATCCATAGTCCCATATTAAGTGTACCTTTGAGATAACGCAAAATTCGTTTAACACCAGCCTAGTGGTTTTCAGTAGGAGCATGCATGAACTGACAAACCTTGTTCACAGCAAATGCAATATCAGGGCGAGAGAGAGTGACATACTGAAGAGCACCGACCGTTTGCCTGTACCTAGAAGGATCATCAAGTAAGGGGCTATCATCCGGTAATAAAACAGAAGAGGTGCTCATGGGAGTAGAAATTGGTTTGCAATCTGCCAAACCAGCCTTGTGCAAAATATCACCAATGTATTTGCGTTGCAAAAGAATTAAATCATGGCCTTTGTGAACAACCTCAACCCCAAAAGTAATGTAATTGGCCCATATCCTTAAGCGCAAAGAGCAAATGAAGCTGTTCAATTATCTTTGCAACTGCGGTGGAATTATTGCCCGTAATAATGATATCATCAACATAAACAAGTAGATAAACAAGAGAGCCCGAGGAATGAAGGATAAACAATGATGGATCAGTTTTGGACCCGTAGAACCCTAACTGATGAAGGGCTGTGGACAGCTTGTTGAACTAGGCACGAGGGGCCTGTTTAAGACCGTACAAGGACTTGTTTAATAAACACACGTGTTGAGGCTTAGCAGGATCAACGAAGCCCTTAGGCTGGCGCATATATACTATTTCTTCAAGATCGCCATGCAGGAAAGCAGTTTAGATATCCAACTGTCGGAGAGGCCATTTATTTGTGACAGCCAAAGATAAGACGGTGCGAATGGTAGCAGATTTAATGATCGGGCTGAAAGTCTCATGATAATCCACACCATGCTGTTGGTGAAAACCCTTGGCAACAAGTCGGGCTTTGTACCTAGATATGTACAAAAAAACCGGTTTTAAAACCAAAACCGGAAAAAAAACCAAACCGGTTTTTTAACCGGTTTTATAACTGAACCGAACTGGCGGTTGTAAACCGGTTAGAGATCTTGAGCTTCGAAACCGGTTTTAAAACCGAAACCGGTTATAAAAAACCGATTTAACCGGTAAAAAACCAATTTTTTTGGAATAAACCGGTTGGACCGGTTATTGTTTTAAGTTGAAAAAACCGGTTAGTAACCGGAACCAGTTATAAAAAAAATCGTTTTTTGAAGAAAAAAACCGGTTCGGTTAAAAACCGAAACCGGTTTTTGAAAAAAACCGATTTGTACACCTCTATTTGTACCTGGTAATCTTACCATGTTCATCTGTTTTTAGTCTGTAAACCCATTTACAATCAACAATATTGGCATTAGGTACAGGGGGCACAAGTGTCCACGTGCCATTTCTATGAAGCGCGTCCAACTCATCAGACATAGCCTGGCACCATTCAGTATACTTGTTAGCAACGGTAAAACTGGTCGGTTCAATAGGTGAAGAAGAAGATGTGGTGGTGGTATAGGCAGCAGGATTGTAACGATCAGGTTGTTTTGGATTGGGACGAAGGTTAGACGGCCTGGTGCGTTGGGCCTGCTGTGATTGGGTAGAAGGTGGAGGTGGTGGCGGATTTGGTATCGGATTTGGTATGGGTGTCGATTGGGTTGAGGAGGTGTTGGTGGTGGCGGATTCGGGATGTTAGGCGAGGGAGGAGGTGTATGTGGAGGGGACGGTGGTGAGAGAGGTGTTGGAGGTGAAGCCGGTGGTGGTTGTGAAGGTTGGGTGGCTTCTGGTGGGAAGCCAGGTGGAGGATTGGGAAAAATGGAGATGTATGGGGAAGCAGGTTGTGGTGATGGAGTAGGTGACAGTTGATAGGGAAAAACTTGTTCATTGAAGCAAACATGTCGAGCTATATAGATACGTTCAGTGGAAGGATCAAAGCACCGATAACCGTGGTGAGAAAGGCTATAGCCTAGGAAGACACAAGGAGTAGAACGAAATTCAATTTTGTGACGATTATACGGGCGAAGGTAAGGAAAGCATTGAGAGCCAAAGAATCTTAGGAACGAGTAATCAGGTTTACGTTTAAAGACCTGTTCAAAGGGAGATTGTTGGAGGAGACGCGAGAGGGTAGCTAGTTAATTAAGTATACCGCTGTTTCAAAGGCAAAATGGCATAAACGTTGAGGAAGACTGAAGGAGCTAAGAGAGATAGTCCAGTTTCCACAACATGACGATGACGACGTTCAACAATGCCATTTTGTTAGCTGGTGTGTGGACAAGAACGTCGATGAATGATGCCAAGGTTGCGACACAAGTTGGTAAGGGGTCGAAATTCCCCGCCCCAATCAGATTGGATGCATTTTAATTTGGTATTAAATTGGCGTTCAGCCATAGTGATGAAGTTTGTTAAGGTAAGATAAACATCAGATTTTTGGGTTAAATGATAAATCCACATATTATGAGTACAATGATCAACACATAACAAGAAATAACGGTGACCATCAAGAGACGGTGAGGTAGAAGGACCCCAAACATCACAATAAACAAGATCTAAAATATTATTGGTACGAAAAGTGGAATCAGATAAAGATAATTTGGAAAATTTTCCCATTTGACAAGAAGAACACAATTCATTATAATTTGTCCGAAACAGGTAACAAACAATCGAAAACAATTGATCGAAAAACTTGAGCATGAGGGTGTCCTAAACGTTGATGCAAAATATTCGAAGAAGCTTTGACAGCAGTGAAGGCAACCTTAGGTAGAGACTTGAATTGTGGAAGGCGGATGGAGTATAAACCCTGCTCACTGGGGCCCGTAAGGAGGGTAGTTCGGGCAGACTCGTCCTTCACAACAAAATAAGAAGAGTGAAATTCAAAGAAGACATCATTATAAAGACAAAATTTTTGAACAGATAAAAGATTTTGTTTTAGTTCAGGAACATGAAGAATGTCAGAAAGTTTAAAAGTTTTGTTGGATGAGTAGATGTTGGAAGAACCAATATGAAATATAGGTATTGAAGTACTGTTACCAACAAGTAATGAATCTTTACCATAGTATGCCTCAGAGTTGTCCAAGCTAGATAGATCTGGAGTGGCATGATGAGAGGCACCAATATTAGGCTTCCAAGCAGTGCCAGTAGAAGAACCAACATCTGAATAAGCAGCAAAATTGGCTTGTGGTGCAAGGCGAGATTGATTATGCTGGTTTGGGCACTGTGAGGGTAGGTGACCAATACACATCGGTTGCAATGATCATAGACCACGTTTTAGTGGAAGCCCATGAGAATTGACGTGTACCACCATTATCTCTTGAACGTGGATTGAAAGCACCACGAGAATTTCCACGGGAATAGCCACGGGAGTTCCGACCACTGCGATTGTTGCTGAAAGACCGAGATCCATAATAAGCTTGGGGTCTTGGATTTAGTTGCTGACCGAATTGAGAGGCCATCAGATGAATGTTCTGAAGTTGCTGCTGTAGTTGATCAAGAGTGGGTTGGGTAGGAAGCGAGAACTGCTGTGATACAGGGGCAGGAGCCGAGAACTGTTGTGTAGGAGCCGAGAACTGTTGTGCAGGAGCCGAGAATTGATGTGGTGAAGCAAAGAAAGCTTTCGGATTGCTGTTGAGGGTGGTGGTAATGAGGTAATCGTGGTCACAAAGAAGGGCATGAATCTCGTTGAAAGAGACCGGGGTGACCGAGCCAATAGGTTACCCTTAAGACCATTATATTCTTCTCGAAGCCCTGCAAGAGTTAACATAACGAGATCTTTGTCTTTTACTGGTTCTCCAATATTAGCCAGGGCTGTTGCATATTCTTGAGCCATACAAAGGTAGTCTGCCGGTTTTTCATCACCTTTTTGAGTGATTCTGAGTAGTTGGTTTTTGAGAGTAAATTCATGAGATGCAGTGACAGGCGCATAAGCCCGTTCTAGTGAGAGCCAAACCTCACGAGAAGTCTTACCTTGAACATGTTGATAAGAGTCTTCAGATACAGTGGATATGATGAGGGTCCGAATATGAGCATCGTTGGAGATCCACGGGGAATAACTAGGGTTGTCGGTTGTAGCGGCTTCAACTGTAACTTTCTGTTCCGGGAATGGAATAGTTCCATCAACATAACAAAAAGATTATGTGAGGTAAGAAAAAGATTCAATCATTGATCTCTAGTAACCATAGTTTGTAGGTTGGAGAGTAAAGGCAAATTTATGAGAGTTGTGAGTGGTTTTCTCTTGGTTTGAGAAGGTTAATATTGATGCCATAGGATTGATTTGCAATTTGGCTGGAATAGGATGATGATGATCTGCGTTGGAGGCAGCAGAATAGGGAACGGCAATTTAGGGTTGAGCCTGATTTGGCTCTGATACCAAATCAGAATGTGAAAGGGTAATCAGAATATGAAAGGGTTTCGTATGTTGTATTATGAAGAGAATTACAACCAAATATATAAAGATACTGATTACATCTTGATATCTTAGACAATTAGGAATATTAATAAATTAACTAAACTATTAGCCGACATAGTCTAATAAACGAAGGTGATGATCAGCGACTATTACAGAACTGGCATTAACTCGCCATTTGCCTTTAGTCATATCTTTAAAAGATTATAAAATTTACAAAACTGGTTGCCATATAACTCATCAAGTCGCATGCATGCCTATGCTTCTCACATTTTTGTAAGAGATTAGTGAACAAAGATTTGAGTTTAGACTCCATGAATGTGTCATTTCTTCACAAAAATATACGTCGAACTCTTGCGCTTCTATATCATTTGATTGTGTGTAAATTATGTTAAACAAACATGATCAGTCGTCTTCGTTGAATACGCTTATCTTGGCTCCTCCACCTGTCTACTTTTCCATATGATCGGTGCTACAAGCATCCACACTACCAAAAACAGAAATACGTAAAAGTTAAATGAATGGTTTGGTTGCAAAAAATGAGTGGTCCATAGTATGCAAGCCGAAACTGTTGCTCTGGTTTTGAAAGCATTGCTTCAAAGGGTGAAAACCACTTACAGTAGACACAGACTGCGAGCCACTCGTTTACTATTCTGACCCAAGTACTGGTCCAACCGACATCAATTGTCCACCTGAGCATGGCATTTTAGTAAATTAACATTCGGATCGGCTTGCATTTATCAAAGATATTGAATTGATATAATCACTTACTTTTTCATGGTGTGATTAGAACTCCAACCAATTAATAGCATTGCAAAATACATAGCTCCAGTGGCAAAAACAAAATGGAAGAATCCGAAACCATAAGGAACATCATCTTCTTCATGTTTTTCATCCTTTTGAAACTGCAAATACACACATTTTCATCAGAAAAGCTTCTTTTAAAATCATGTTAAATCGAGTCTGGTTTTATTTTTACCTGAAAGCATTTGGAGTCGATTCCTGTTGAAAACGTAGCGATCACCATTGCAAGTAGAGCAACAACAAAGCTCTGTAACAACACGAGGTGCCATTTAATACATGTGAACACTTTACTAATCTAGTGAAAAAGTGAAAGTGTGAAACCAGGGGTGCAAATGAGCCGAGCCCAAGCTCAATAAACTTATGAGAGCTCGAGCTCGAGCTCGGCTCAGTTTGAGCTTTGTTTTCAAGGCTCGAGCTCGGCTCGTTGGTTGTTTCTCAAGCTAGAGCTCGGCTCGTTTATTATCTATTATTAATACAATAAATAAAAATAATAGACTCGTTTAGGCTCTCGAGCTCTATACGTAAAGCTCGGGCTCGTTTGCTAAACAAGCTTATTTTTAGTTCGGGTTCAGCTCGTAAACAAGTTTAAATAACCTCGGCTACGTTTACTAGAAAACTTTAAATAAGGGGTAAATGTTATTAAATATTAATAAAAACTAATATTACACTAAGGCTCGATAAGACTCGACGAGCCTGATGAGCTTCACATGCCAGGCTCGCGCTCGATAAATAAACGAGCTTTATTTTAGGCGGGCTCGATTCAAGCTTTTTCTTGAGCCGATCTCGAGTAGTTCGTGAGCTGCTCGGCTCGTTTGCACCCCTAAGCGAAACACATTTTGGATGCTTACTATGATAGTTAGCCAGTCTCTTGACGCTTCTGAATTCCTTAAACATTTGTCATCTGCTGGTTCACTGTAAGCACACCGACATACAGTTATGTTTGAATCATAAGCACATGTCGTAAAATAAAATTCAATAGTAAATGTGGAAAAATGAGCAAGTTGGGTAACGGGTCAAAAGGCTTTTGGTACGTGTTCAAATGGGTTGGATGACCCTTATATATTTCCATAAACGATTAGTGTGTTAGATATGATTAAAGAAGTTATTATATTTTTTAATAACCTAATGTTCTGAAAATAACCATTACAGTCCATTAGTTTAAAAATAGGTTGCCAATTTTTAAACTAATGGATTGTAATAGTAAATTTCAACGTAATTAATTAATTTGTTTATGTATTGTTTTCTAAATGAGGGGTATTTTAGTCTTCTTACCGAAATATAATGCTAAATTAGATGGGGTTAACAGAGGTGGACTGTAATTGTTACAAAAGTGAAAGTACTGGTACTGTTTTTGGTAATTTTTAAACTGATGGATTGTAATGGTTATTTTCAACAAACCACAGAGACGAAAAACGTAATTTACTCATAGTAAAATGTGAAAGTTGTACCTATGAATGGCAGACCAGCATAGGAACACTATATACAGCCCCATAAAACCCGGAGTCAAGAAACCGGCGCTAACCTAATTCAGGAAGAAAAGATTAAAAGATTAATTTCACGACATTATGATGAAATAACGTTGAAGACGTTCAGACGGTTGAACTTACTTTCGGGTGAAGAGAGACACTGGTCATAAGTTGGAGTAGTACAAGTGTCCACGTAATAAAGAAAATGTTAAGCAAACACGTCGGTTGTGTGTGTGTACCAAATGTACATTAAAATGATCCCGATTATGCACACAACATACGCAGTAGTTGCAAGCAGCATGAAATGGATATGACTGCAAAAAAAAGCATTACTATAATCATGAATACTTCAAACAATGAAGGCGTGTAGTCGTGTATCATTTATTTTGATGTTATAAGTTTACTTAAATGCAGCTACCATCTTTCTGCGAATTTTTCCAATAAGCAGCAATCATTTAGCCATGTAATGAAGCTGATTATGCTGATTAGTTGAATTAGCAAAAATACCCTGCGAAAGATCATAATAAATATGGTTAAGGTTTCGTGATCTGTCGTACACAGGCAGTATATAGGAAGGGGAAAAAGAAGAGTTAGAATATTAGATACCCTGCGCCAAAATGAGCAATGGACCCTGCAAAAAAAGAATGTATCAGCACATATTTGATCGATTCTTTTGCGAGTGTTAGGGATTGCTTATTAGAAATTTTTATCTGCTTATTGTGTTTTGATATAAAAATAATTTTTTTTCAAAGAAAAATATAGCGGAAGAACCCATTTCATTACTTTTTTTCTTTCTAAACAAACCCATTTTAACCCGAGCCCATTTTGGTCAGAACCCGTTTTGACCTAAACCAAATTGATCTTTTTCCATTTTGACCCATTACCCGACTGCCCATTTAGCCAGGCTTAGTTTTGAATAAGCAGTCTGGAGTTGCTTGTTGCAAACATATAATTTCAAAAGGCAATAAACAAATAAGCAGTTTCAATAAGCAACCGATCTCGAACACTACCTTATGGCATTATTCATTTATTCCTACATTGATCAGGTAATCAAGTTTCTAATGGACTAACAGCCTTGATGAACTATGCAGCAAAAAAAATACTAACCGTAAATAAGAATAACTTCTCTAGGAAGAAAGAAGGGTAGCACGATTAACGTGATCATCAGGCCGACCTTCGCAGACCACCAACCAGAATGCCACAATTCTTTTTGTCCATGCAGTTTTGAGGTGCCACTAGTTGAAAGAAACATTGTGAAATAGAATATCTAATATATCATTAAGGTTTAACTAAAATCTTTTTAAGAAAGGGTAAATTGCATTTTACGTGGTGTCCTTTCTCCCTAAAAAAGATTTGAAAATAAAGGGCATCCACTGTAAAAGAAATTAAAACATAACGGACGTAAAATGCAATTTACCCTTTTAAGAATGTGTAACTCTGTATTTGTTTTCTTACACATGTATAGAATAATAAGAAAGTTATAAAATTTGTAATAAAAAAGGATACGAAGCATCCCATGCTCACTCTCAGAACTCCTTCCGTGCCTAAACACTCTTCACCTCCTTCACAACTTTGTAATTCTGCAAAAACAACATAAAGATTTATCACCTGGAAATTATAACACATTGACCTGAAGTCAAAGTGAGATTTTCAACAAGTCAAAAAGAGTTCAAAGGATATAACTATAGCAAAAAAGGTCAAAACACTTACTATTCATTGTTGTCAATGCGGTCGGGCCATAATCACGTACAGCCCACGCAAGCAAGTTTGCCAACAAAAACATGACACTATACACATATCGGGCCATCCACGGGTTGGATCCATATCGAAACTGGGCCCACCTAGGACCCGCCAAGATCTCAGCGTACCGCTTACTATTGTTTGTCGCATTTGCATCAATCCCGGCTTCAAGTTTCGCTACCATCATATTGAATTATACAGAGAGAACTAGTGGAAAGTTATTCCACCAGCTCCCTTCTCATCTGCAATCTGTATAAATGATTAAATGTTAATATTTCTCAATGCATCAATGTATATCTAGTTGAAAGAAAATGTATTAGCTAGCACATGACAATGAATTATATATGTTGATACTGGAATCAAAATGTACTTCATGAAACAATATTAATATGCTACCATGCGCCTAGACAGACCATGAGGTAAATTATTGTGCCATTATTCAGTTGTAGACTTATAGCATCCACAAAAGGAAAATAAAAAGTTATGTAATGATGTTATTTTTGGTTGTATTGTAAGGAACAAAAAATATGACTTCAAAAGAATTTAAAGGTATCATAGGTTATAACTTACTTTGTATCTTTTTTATTTTTCATTTACTTTTTATTTATTAAACTACCTTAAAGACTATGTAACGTCTTTGTGTCACATGGGTCTCATTAAAGAGGGGGTTTCATGTAGATCTGTGAATATTACTTAATTAACCCATGGCTAAAGCTATGAATCTATTGATATAGTATTTATTGTTTGAATCAAATTCAATTATAAATATTTTAAAGATTTTTGCAAAAGTCAAACACAAACTCATCTACATTGTTATAATAATATATTTCATATATCTTATTAAAAATTACAGTAAAATGTTACTTCCGTTCCTAAGGTTTGGTCGGTTTTGCGACTCTTGTTCAAATGTTTGTTTTTTGGCATATGATTTCAAAAGGTTTGAAATCTTGTCATTTTTCATCCGACTCGTTAACTTTCATTATTTTGTCTCCATTGAGTCAGGGGTTTTTTTGGTCAACTTAAAGGGCAATTCGATCTTTATCATTTTATGTAAAAAGACTAAATACCTCTGAAAAGATCGGATTGCCCTTAAAGTTAACAAAAAAGACAGAAATACATCTGACTTAACAGAGAAAAATGAATGGAGTTAACGAGCCAAATGAAAATGGCAAGATTTCAAACCTTTTGAATTCAGATGCAAAAAAAAAAAAACACTTAAACGAAAGTTGTAAAACTGGCCAAAACCAAAGGACGAAAATAACATTTTACTCTAAAAGTAATAAGCAGAACAATAATATAGTGTGTGATAGTGAGAACATACAGTTTAAAAGAATGATATAAGATGTACAATTGTCATAATAATCTTGTTACAAAAAAATAGTCAACAAAGCAACTTTATGGTTTCCCACATGATAATTCTACGTCAATTGTCAAACTTTGGATTCTAAAATGTTTGCAGAGACAACTGTTAGTAAAGTTGTGTGTCAGATGCTGTTTTCATGCAACTGTTACATAAGTTTTCCTTCACAAATTTAGAGTAACAGCAAATTTATTTTTTCTTGAAAGAAGAAGATATAAGATGAGATAGCATTTATCACATATATTGTTGTTTCATACATATGCATTTAGTATGAAGATGTAGATGTTAAAACTCATGTAATAAATTATATGATAAAGACAGAATGCAAGTATGAAACCAGAAATTTAGTATGCCTGCAACAACAATCATCAATATTGAAATAAATTGTGCAAAGTTATGAACTTAAATTGTTAAATGTCCAACTTTATACCTGTTCTTATTCTTTTTTTTTCTTTTTCTCATTATGTTGTACATTATATTGTACGTTATTACTTATCTTTTGTTTTGTTGCACTTTCACCATGTATCATTTCAAACCAATCCTTTTAGGACCGGACTAGACGTCAAACCGGTCTCCTTACCGGTCCACTAGTCGGGCAGAAGTAAGAACAGGGTGATATCGTAAGTCTTAAAAAAATAAGCAGGGTAAAATTGAGAATTTATAATCAAAATCCGGTTCAACCTCCCAGTTTTCCGGTCCAACCACCGGTTCCCAGCCAACCAACCGATTCTACTCAAAACGGGTCTGACAAGGGTGAACTAGACCTGCCAGACCTCCGGTTCATAATATAACCAGTCTAGTCTAGTTTTCAAAACATTGTTTCAAACATTAATTTTAGTTTCCAAAACATCATTTCAAACATTAATTTTTGTCATCAACATCGTCGTGGCTTTTTTCATGTGGTTCTTTCATAATATATACATTGTTATTAATAATAATTAAGATTAGTCTAGGTGACCCAATACATCAAATCATAAAAATTGGAAAAAAAAAAAGATATATCATAAAAATGTTAAAATGCAAACTATACAATGAAAATCAATACATATGTAAAAGTTTTATTTTGTTTTGAGTAAATTGCACAAAACGTCCTTTAAGTTTCACCAATCTTGCTGGTTCCAGCCTTAATGTTTAAAAGTTGCCAAAAACATCCTTTACGTTTATTTTTGTTACGGGTTTCATCCTTTGTCACTAACCTAGTTATTAATCCTTGTTAAATGGCCTCACATGCATAGCATGTGAGGGTAAAACCGTCTTTTCTGCTAGTGAGGTTATAAAATCCAGGTAACCATCACACCATCCACCACTCCCCTTTCTTCTTCTTCATCCAGATCAAACCCATCCAGACCTCCATTAATGGCGACTCCAAGATCTCCACAAAAAATTACAGACTGACCTTCAAGATCATCGCTCTCCTCTCCATCTTCTCTGTCCTCCTCCACCACCGACACCACCTCCTCTGCCACCACCTCCTCCACCGACACCACCTCCTCTGCCACCACCTCCACCTTCGACAAAACCCCCAAAATCCCCAACACATCACCTCCTCCACCGACACCACCTCCTCTGCCACCACCTCCTCCACCGACACCACCTCCTCTGCCACCACCTCCACCTCCGACACCACCTCCTCTGCCACCACCTTCGACAAAACCCCCAAAATCCCCAACACATCACCTCCTGCAAGAACAAAATCCCCAACACATCACCTCCACCTCCGTCTTTTCTACTAGTGAGGTTATAAAACCCAAATAAAATCCCAGACCCATGTTCTTCTCTGCAAGAACAAAACCACTTCTAACCAAACAACGTCTAAAGAATCACTTACAAACAAAAATACATATACATACAGAAGAACGAGTGTTGAACAGAGTGGCGTGGAGCAGGGGGCGGCTTAGGCGTCGAGTAGGAGGAGCAGGGCGGCGGCGGTCGAGCAAGGCGGTGCCGGAAGTGGAGATGGTGGGGGAGGAGCCGCGTGGAGCAGGGGTGGGCTGAGGCGGTCGAGTAGAAGGAGCAGGCGGTGGGGGCGGTCGAGCAAGGGGCGGCGGCGGTCGACCAGGGTGGTGGCGAAAGTGGAGATGGTAGGGGAGGAGCTTAGTGGCGTCTGGGGAGATGATGTTAGGTAGAGGTTTGGGTCTGGGATTTTATTTGGGTTTTATAACCTAACTAGCAGAAAGACGGTTTTACCCTCACATGCTATGCATGTGAGGCCATTTAACAAGGATTAATAACTAGGTTAGTGACAAAGGATGAAACCCGTAACAAAAATAAACGTAAAGGATGTTTTTGGCAACTTTTAAACATTAAGGCTGGAACCAGCAAGATTGATGAAACTTAAAGGACGTTTTGTGCAATTTACTCTTTTGTTTTTGACTATTGACATCATATCACAAAAAAGAATATTTTGTCTTATTTTTATTACATGAAGGTAAAACTATAAAAACTCCCATGAGCGAGTAATTCATGCCATGCTATCAGCCATGTTGCTTACATTGTTTGTTTAATAGATCTACAAATTACATATTTTATATATAATATATACACAGCTTATCACTTATCACAATGTTTTCTTCTCTCTTCATCTTCAGTGGTTAGCAGATGTGTGAATACACTTCTTGTAATTCAAATATTATTAGAGGCAAAAAGGCTAGTGCATTACATGAAATTTTGTTAATACTTTTGGTTAATTTAATAAATTATTAAAGCAACTTGTTTATACAACTCAAATCAAACATCTTAATTTTTTAACTCTAAATTGTTAAATAGCCAAAATTCAAATTTGGGCCCTTATTCATAGACCTAATAATACTTTACTCTTTCTATTTTAGTTTACCTTTATGGCTTTATTGTTAGATTTACACCCCAAACTATAACAAACATTCAATAGCTTTTCCTATATTATAAAACCTGTTACGTCTTATTTTTCCTCCAACATTTTGCTTTTCTATTTTTATCATTACAAATTATAAGCATTGTCTTTAGTCTAGAAACATCTCACTTTTAAATGCAAAGTTTTAGGTGAAAATAAATTTCTTTTTCACCATCATCATTATCAATCATTCATGTTTATTGAGTCAAGTAAAGAACTTTCTCCGCTCCTAATTTTTTTATAACTTATGATTTTAACAACAAAAACATTAATTTCTACATTTATAACTCTGGTCCAAGTTATTTCAGAAAACTATTAAAAAATTTATATAAAAATAAAGTAAATGTACATGTTAAAGCAGTTTTTGTAAAAACATATCAAACCGGCCGATGACTGATCCGACCGACTAAATGAGCACTATTAGAGCATTCACAACGGTAAAAGCTACAAACCTCCACCTCAGCATGCTATATCAGATTTCAAACATCCTTCAAAAACCCTCAATTTTCCTACATCACTATAAAATTTCAAACCCCGTCAAAAAAAACTATTAAAAGATATTAACCATTTATTATATGTGAGAGAGGTGCCCCACCCTTCCCTTATGGACCTGGTACATAGGGGGTGGTCCGGACACCACCGCACAATGCAGCCTTGGTCCATACGTGGTGGTCTGGAATTACGGACCTTGCAAGGTGGTCTGGAATTACGGACCTTGCAACCATGGACACACGTTTTAAATGCTCTTATCTGCCCGGTTCGACCACTAGCTAATGGACCAAAAACTATCTTTTCAAAACATTGCGTCATGGGCAATCCAAGAGAATGTTGTGAGAAAAGACTATGGCATATGGAATTTTTAAAATTTGTAAAAACAGGATGGAATTTAGGGACAAGAATAATGCGGACATATTAAGCTATTTCAAAGATATAATAACAAGATGAAAGGATATATTCCTTCTCTTGTTGCTACAAGTATATTCGTTGTTTTTTTTTTAATTCTTGATGTACAAAAAATTAGGACCTTAACTTTATGTTGTTCAAATGCATCTCATATATCTTGATTTTAATAATTAAATAACTAAAGATAAATGGATTGTTTGGTAAGAATAGGAAAGCATCTAAGACTATGCTCATCTATACGTACACGTACGGGTCCGTGAAAGTTTCGTTTGTGCGTGACTCAAAAATCTAAATTAAATATCAAAATTCTTGCGTGATGATATTTAAGATTTAACAATACTACATGAATACGGCTATTTGTGTCGGTATCGTACGTGAAAGTTTTGTTTGTGACGAATATATACGATATGGTATTCGGTTTTAAATATAACTCAATATCAGTATCAGTATAGGGTGGTACGGTACCAATTTGACGTTTTTAATGATACCGGACCATACCATACCGGTATGGCCCAAACTTATACAATATGATGTTTGGTTTTTGTTTTAGCTAAATATCAGTCCAGTACCAATTCACTACGGTATACCGATCTCATTTCTAATACTACATGATTATATTGAATTAACAATTTTTGTTTAGAGAACAATGTTTGAATATATCCAACACGCATTATTAAGACATAATGTTTTCAAAACTGAAATTTTAATATTTTGCTTTCAAAATCTTGTTTTTCTAATCCGTTTATAACTCTTCAACTTTTATTTATTTAAGTCTTTGTATTCTATTAAAATTTGCGAATTCACACTAAAACATAAAGTATTTTCTTTTGTAATAGTCCGATACATATATTTGTATAGTTTTAACTTTTATATTATTTATGACGTCATCCGATTCTTAAATCATGTCGAACCAATAAACTGAATCACGACGGTCAAAACAATGGTGCCTATAAGACGATGCTAGAGAGCATAAACTAATATGCAGTTATGTTTGTACTGTACAAATGCCTAATGCATGTAACAACTAACAATAACACTCATGATCTCATCTTCTACAGAACGTTAACACAATAACGATATTCACAGCTCGATCAACACGGTTAACAAAATCATCACATTCATGAATGGCAGGCAAACTAGAAACCGTTACCAGCAACACAATGCACAAATCAGTTGATCCGTACAATTCCGATACGAAAAACAACAACAAATCAATCGGATTCGTGTGCGTAACAGAATATATATGCACAAAACTGACACACGCATTTCATCGAACAGTTGTGATAACTTGATATTGAAGCTGAAATCAAACTAACCTGAAATCGGGACGGTAATTGTTGAGCTTTTGGACGAACAATCAGGTGAAGTTGTTGTTGAAAATCACGAATCTAGAGGCAGAAAGAAAAAGGAGACGATGAATTCCTTTAGAAATTTGCGGATATGATCTTTTGCACTTTTGTTTCTGTATGTTTCAATATATGTCTATATATGCGCACACATATATAGTGTATTTACACACATGATATATATATATGTATATATGAGAGAGAGAGAGAGAGAGAGAGAGAGTGAGATTGCTTTAATCGTCTGCTTCCTTTTTCTTTTTTATCCACCGAATGGGTTTTATATATATATATATATATATATATATATATTGAGCTCAAAATCATGATTACAAATGTTGCTGTTATATTTATTTTGGTTATCCGACCGTAAAGGAAAAACTAGTTTGAATTCAACCTTTTTCACGTATCTATACTGATAAAATAACTAATTGACTGAGTCACCCATCGTTTAAATGAAAGGACCGGATGTAAAAAAAATTCGGGTCGGTCCGACGGTTCGGGTCGGATCAAATTCGGGTTGGTCCGACGGTTCGTCTCATTTAAATTAACACTACTAATTTGAAACCGAGTCTGTTCGTGCAGCTTGATAAATTAACACCTAGTTATATTTAAGGTTTAATAAAAATCAAGAAAAACAAAAAAAAATCGCATAAATAGACTCTAACAGGAGTCGAACCGGTGACCTGCAACTTGAACAGGCGTCTTAACCACCCAGTCATCCCTTAAGTTCTGTAATTGGTTCATCGCGAATTTATTTATGGGTTCTTTGGATTCTTTCTATTAACATTAACACTACTAATTTGAAACCGAGTGGGTTCATACGAACCCGTAAGTTTCAATGTAGATCCGCCCCTATTATGTGTTATATTTTAAAAAAAATAGGATTAATTTTTATGTTTTCTTTATTTTACAAGTATTCTATTTTTTAATTTAAAAAAATTAATAAGAATAATTATAAAATATAATATTTTTTTATAAATTTCATTAATAACTATTTCCAATTATCTCTTATCTTAACATTGTGTTATAATTTCTAAATATTCATTGAGTAGTTATTTGATATACTTTTATACAACACGCGTAATATACGTGTTTATAACCTAGTAATAATAATAACGTTTTTATGCACTCAGATGATAATTTAAAGAATTAAATTGTGTATATATATATTTTTATAAATAAAATGAACCCTTATATCTATTTATCACGTCACATTCTTAATAAATAGCTTGATTTTGATAAAAATATATGTTTATATAAGTTAACTAAAAACATTCTTAATAAATAGCTTGATTCGGATACAAAAATTTATTCAAATAAGTTAACTAAAAATTATAAAATGGGTTAATTTAGATAGGCTTAAATTATACAACGCATCAGAGTGAATCACTTATATAAAATTTACTAATTTAAAACAAGTCCTAAATAATCAAACACTATCTATGAGTGTATTACCATCGTTTATCATCTTCACCTACTCCACATCCTTGAAGCCTAATTCGTATTCACCGGCACCACATTTTTTACATTAATACCACCTAAAAAAATTATGTGGCACGTAAAACATTTTGAGAGTTTTTATATATTTATTATATTTTTTTTTATCATTATGTGTATATATAAAGCGTTGAAAATGGACATTATGATTTTGTCTTTATAAAAAATGATGGTGGTTTGTGTTAGTGTGGAAGGATGACACACACTTCATGAGTTAGAAGGCTTTGATGAGGGAAGCAAATGTGCTTGCTTGTACACCACACCGCGTGCTTCGTTTATCCATATTAAATTTTACATCATTTATCTTTTATGTTTTTAATTATTATTTCCTTCAATATATCTCCATGGGCAG
This sequence comes from Scalesia atractyloides, assembly GCA_947069175.1. Lineage (NCBI taxonomy): Eukaryota > Viridiplantae > Streptophyta > Magnoliopsida > Asterales > Asteraceae > Scalesia > Scalesia atractyloides. Next base: position 1,953,305 of record CAMTDV010000011.1, on the reverse strand, counting down.
GGACAGACCTACCTTATGCGAAGGGGTAGCCTTGCTACCCTTGGCGCTTCCAGACGGTAGTGTAAATTTTGGAAAAATTTGACTTTTTTTGACGTTTTTTCGTTTCGTTACTCTTTTTTATAAAATGTTACTCATACAAAGATTTTCTAGATACGTCACTGTCTATAGTTTGCATAATTCTTAGTTATATATATTACGATAAATATTTAAATAAAAAACTTTAAGAGACGTATTAATATTGTATATTTTGCTTTGAATTTGATTTAATCGCACTCCTCATTCTTTTCCTTAACCCTCGTCATATATGTCAAGAAAGGGATGAAAACACATAATATAGCTATTAGAGTTATTTATTTATAAACACATTATATAGCTATGTGCGTATATTAGTAAGTTGCCTTATAGAACACCAAATTATTGTGTAATAAAAAAATATACCAAAATGGTTTATTTTATTACAAATATTAATATCAATAGTACAAGGTTTTTGAAATTTGACTTTTTACATACAAATACTTTTTTTTACATCGAAATAAAATGTAAACGGACAAAAAGTTAAGCCGCTACCTATATACTCATAAACTGAACTAATTTGATTATATATATCTTCTAACTATAAAGCTTTACCTATATAGCATATATGATTTGCACGTGTGTAATCTCTATAAATGAAGGAAACTTATTCACAAATTATTTTTAAAATTCAGATGGAATCAATAAATATTGAATTAATCATCTTTTATATTTTTTTAAAACTTTAAAATTGAACAAATGAATGAAATATATGTAAAACCTTTGTTTCGCCCTAGAACCCGTGTATGTGTGTGTATACATATATATATATAGAGAGAGAGAGTTGGTTCATTTGTGAACACCTCTTAATAGTGAACTGTGTGAACCAATCCTAGCCCTTGATTATTAATACACAAGTGTAAATCAACGGTCAGGATTTGATGATGAAAATACACTGATGTATGATGAAAATATACTAGTGTATTTTATGATTTGATAATGTAAATCAATGGGCGGGATTTGTTCACTCAGTTCACAAATAAACTAATGTTCACTCTAGAACCCTACCATATATATATAGTCAGACGATAAAGATGTATATTTGGGTCAATGACTCAATTCCACTATCCCATTTGTTAAGATTTCGTTTACGGTTCCTCTTCCTTATGCCGTCCATATATTAGGTATTAGGTATTGTATATATGTACGAACCGAAAAAATCCAATAAAAATAACTTACAAAAACTTTTGTTCTCACTTTATTCTTTTACGTTTTTATGTATACTTGTAGCTGAACTAAAGCGAATTTTAAAAAAAAAATCTAGATAAAGACTTATAGCTCCATCCTTATATTGTAGTACCATTATTTAAAATGACATGCTTTCCATTTTTCTTTTATCACATGGAAAAAACGATGATTTTCATTTATATGATTAGGACGTTATGCCAATAATTTTAAACTAAGGGGTGTTGTATACCGTCTCTGGTCAACTCAGCTTCTTTAACGCCCCTTAACACCTCTCTTCCATTTCCCGTCCTTTACGTGGGGGGGCTATGGAAGAGCCGCTAGCCCAGCAACGAGCGCCAAATGACTCTTTTTGATAGTCCCATGCAATAATACCGTTTGACGACAGAATTTTAGAAGAAGAAAAATAACTTTTATTTTTAAATATTCACACTTTATATATCCTATCATTTTTACTCAAATTATACCATTTTACCATCTATTCTCTATCATTTTTATACATTCTATCAAATTCACACAATGTTTCCCAACAATCAAAACGCGTGGGACCCAAACAATCCGTTTTGAGGTAATTTAGCAAACAACGAGCAAGAAGAACGATACCGAAAAGACCCCCGATTGGGTGAGATTGGGTATTATCCGATGCCACCTACCACCCCAACCTCCACTCATCTGACAACGCCACCACCGCTTCCCATTTTTTAAACGGTTTGTAATCTTTTATTTATTTTATTGAAATTATGTTTTTTTTATTTTGTTTTAAATGAAAATGATATATAAATTAAAAAATACAAATAAAAAAACAAATAATTAGGTAATCATGATAGGTGCTTTAAACCATCGTATGCAAGTTAAACGAGTGTCTTTAAAGCCCTTTAAGTGACATAAAGCCTACATAACGTTAATGTGACATGATAAAGCCCACCATACCCACTAGCCTTATAATTTTAGAATTCACGCAATTATGTGTAATTTTAGGTTTTTTTTACTCTTATGGTCAAGTCGAAGAGCTCTTATTAAACCATTAGGCGTATCTTTATTTAAATCTTTAATGTCATGTTGGACCATTTTGACTTTTCTAAGAGATCGCTCACACCAAAACAACCACCAGTTCTTCTTCTTCATTGTTGATGTCACCGGATAAGCCCTCTTTTTAGTTGAGACCCATCTTTTTCATTCCTTTCTTTTTGCCAACATTTTATTGTAATGTACAATAGAATGAGATTTTGTTTGTGGTTTGTATAATAAATAACATATATTTAATAAACTAAGTGGAATAGTTATCAATTGTTAACTACGATAGCCAATGATCTCTAGATCAAGTGGTGGAAGACTTGTATTTCTTTTGGAAGATGCAGGTTTGACTCTCACTTGGTGTAGATTGAGGTACTGGTGGGCATTGATAGGAAGTCAGGGAAACCTGTGTTCGATCCTTGAGCCAAACGGGTTTAACCAGTTATTTTGCCGTCGTGCCTGCAGGCGGGTGGGTCACCGGGTTTTCCTCGGAATTGGTGGTGGATTCGGGTTACTCTCGGATTATTTGATCCAGTGAGTACTGAGTACCCCAAGAATGCTCGGGATTGATTATGTTAGCCATTAAAAAAAATATAGGACAGCTTAACTATTGTTGGGGCCCAAAATAAAGTAAAAAGTTGGGACTCTCGTTTAATTTTACCCCCCTTTTAAACTATTTGATTCGTAATTTCGATTTCGATTTAACATGAGCATACGTTGGTTTCGGTTATGTGTGTCTCTAACAACCTAAATATGATAAACATGCATGTAAGAATGTGACGAGTGGTATAGATTTAAACTCATTAAAGAAAGAACCTTTAGCAATAGTATGGGAGCCCTTGAACGTCTGCAATTTCGTGACACTAATTGAATCCTGATTTTCTAGCGCCTTGCTAGGTTTGTTTTAATGAAAGCAGCCGTTTAAAAAATAATATAATAATAATAATAATAATCCGGATTCCTGAGGTGTTTAAGTGTTAACTGGTAACTAAAACCTATTGAACAATAAAAAAAACCAATGCAAGGATTCACACGATCACATGTGACACTAAACGTGAGCCCTACAAGAAACTAACTTCAACTTGAATTCCTATTTAACTTAAATTACGTTGTACCCCAATGCATGATGATCAATAAGAAAAAAAAAACCAATAATTTTAAACTTTTCTTAACAATTTCATATCTTAATATCTAAAAATCGAATGATATTGTCACGTTATTAAAAATCGAATGTATTTTTTTCAAGGGAATTAAATTCGACCCTTAGTTTTAACTAAAGTCTGGATATCCTTCACAAAAAAAAGTCTTAATTGTACCAGATAAGTCGTCTCTATCAACTTAACAATTAGTTGAAAGCAAAAGTAACAATTTTTCAAGGAATTAAATCCGACCTTTTAATTGTATTTAGCATAGTTAGTGTCTAGTCTAAATAAACGTTTATCATATGAAAAAAAGCCTTATAGTGTCTTCTTTTTTAATAGTACAAGCCTAATAAATTCTTCAATTAAATTTCGGCGCGTCCGGTGTCTCTGCTTATGTTAGGTGAAAAGCGAAAAACCATAAAGAAATTTGGGCTTTCCAAATATGAGAATGTTGTCCTTGAGAATTCAGATGCGCTGAACAACTAGAATAAATGAGTCCCAAAAATATATATTTGTATGTAAAACAATTAATATGGGATAGTTGTATAGGTGACGTAATTTTAAAAATCATGTTAATCTAATGAGCGACTAGAAAAGATGAGTCCCTTAAATATAAATTTGTATGTAAAACAATTAATATGGGATAGTTGTATAGGTGACATAATTTTCAATATCATGTTAATCTAAATATCTAAACAGACAATCGAATTATGTAATAATCATTGAGCCGATAAGCAATAAGCTCTTATTTAATTGGAGCCATTGGACAAGCTGTCGATTCCAATGCTGATTTGGTGAGACTTGAATGTCGATTGCCAACTTGAAACCTTGACTGATTGAGATAAATACTCGAACAAGTAGACTCTTGGTGATCGATTTGAATATTTGAAATAATCAATAATCAAGCAATGATCAAATGAACAAACTCGAACAATTTAACTAGTGAATTGTTGATACATTTAAAAATAGGAAGTCCGATTTATTGAATAGATGTCGCCCGAAGCCCAGATTGATCACTTGATGCCCTATCTGACTATTCAAAAATAAAAAGTTGGAACGAGGATGAATGAATGAATGATGAGCGAGATTACACTATATATGGGCCAAAACTAAATAGGTTATTCGGTTTAATTGAGTTAGTTTAAAAAAAATTATTGATGAGTTTCAAAATGTTATTGGGTTGTATAATTATTACTAGGTTTTGAATTTGTTAGGTTTTTTTTTTTAATATTTTCATTTATGAAACTGTTTTGGTCAAAAATCTGATTAACGATAATGTAACCAAACTTTGATTGTGAGGTAGAGGGCTAATGTGTTTAACAATTGAATGATCAAATGTAAAATGTGAAGAGCAATGAACACAATGATTTATACAAGGAAAAAGCCCTTGATCTTTAGAATATCTCTGACATAAAAAACCTCGGGTGATGGAAACTATAGATCACCAACTATATTGAACAAAAGAAACTAGAATACAATACAAATTTGGAAGATAACGAGCTCAATACAATGGAACCTAGTGTTTGTGTAGAGAATAGTTTGAGTGTTCCGAAAGAGAGAGTGTGTTTATATTCGTGATCTTTTTTAAAATGAGCTTCATTATCCCCTTATAAAATTGGAAATAACTAAATAACAAACAATCCGAAAATGGTGCAAGTATCCCACGTTCTACATAATGGCTACATGCTTCCAAGCTCGTGCGAATTAGAGAGCATATTCCCCGAGATTTAAGCTTGACCGAGTCTAATTCATCATGTACATGCGAATACAAGTTTTATACAGATGTTACAATTGTTAGTTAGTGTAAATAATAATAAGAATCTGTGATCCTCAAACCTCCTACACCATCTATTAAGGATCGGCGACCCAGGCCAATCTAATAATATGTGATCCATCGTAATAAAAATTAACCCCTAACAGAAATATTTAAAAATTTTGGGCCTTTGAGATAGTGGGTCGTGTGCGAACATACATCCCACACATACCTTTGGGTAGCCCTGAATATAAGCCCCAACTTTTTTTACTTACCATAGTGTCGGCCTTGTTCACAAGGTATCTGGACTAACTAGTTATGCAAACTACCTCGGTAATTTTAGTAAGTGAATATAATGGATTACGAGGTTTGGGTAATATGTGGTGGAGGACGTGTGGTCCATGTATACAATGACATAAAAACATGAAACAAATTAGTAAGTGAATATAATGGATTACGAGGTTTTGGGCAACATGTGGTGGAGGATGTGTGGTCCGTGTATACAATGACATAAAAACATGAAACAAATTGGATGATCAACTACAGTTAGTGGTATGGAAAGTAATTTTTTCATAAGATTGAGATAGGGCATTTCTTTTACAATAAGTGTTATGTGCTTAGGCATACCGTTGTTCACCACAACTTGATTTAAGTTGAACCACGGATAACTGACACATTAAACGTCATGAATCATGTGGTGATACCTAAGATAACAAAGTGAAATTTGTATATAAACTTATAAATGGATTTGGCGTTTCCTTAACTGATTACGAAGGCTACCACCAGATCATTCATATCTAGACCGAATGATAATCTATTAGACCCAGATAATCGTCAAACCAAACGGTGGTAGAAGTATGATTTATAACTCAACAATTAACCATACTAACTATATTCTCCTCAACAATCGATTTTCCCTAGTAAATTTTGTTTTACTTTACTTAAAAAGTTGAAAAATATTCTCATTCTCATTAAGTTAAATTTGAAATCAAATATTATTTATATTGTGTTGTAAGCTCAAATAGAATGTAAAAGTGATGGTGCTTATGATTATGTCTGCTTTTATGTTAGTGACAACCTGCTTTATAATACTTACCGTAGGTTTCCCTTTTACCAATGACAGAAATCATCACCACTCATTTTCTTTTTGTCCATATCTACATTTGGAAACCATTAAAAAAGGCACACATATATCTTCTTCATCCAATAGTAAAGGTATTAAAAGACGTAATTAACTTTTAATTGTATTATTTAAATGAAAATTGTGACAAATGATGAATTTCTTAAGAACAATATTTTACACCTACATGCCATGTTAATAACCATGTATTTACAAGAATTCAAATCCATAACTTTTATGAAAGAAACATTATATCACTAAGTCATGAATAATCAACCATATGGAACACCTGTGTGTCGAAATGGTGCAATACGAAGGTACAAGAGAGATGACCAGACCATCTGCTAATTACATGTGAATTCGCTTAGCAGGTATGGACGTCAGTCTCACTATAGATAAAAGTTCTTCTACCGTGTTACCTTTTAAACGTAGTGGGGTAACTCGAATTCGTCGAGAATATTGGGATGAAAGGCATCAAACTGAAGGCAATTTACTTGGTAGTGGCGGTTGTATGTTGGTCTTTATGGTTGGCTAGCAACGGAACAATTTTTAAGAAGAAAGTGTACAAGGTTTTCAAAGTAATCGGGATATCAAGCTCTATCGTTCCTATGATTACTTCAAGGGGCTGCGATTAAATTGGAGGGGCAAAATGGCGTGAATTCAGTTTGGATTCATAACTTGTAATATGGTTCTGGTTTTTTCCATTCCTTGTATTATACCTTAACGCTTGAGCATCTGCTTAAGTTTGTTTCGTTTTAATGAATCGTGCCTTTAAAAACAAAGAGAGATGACGTATTGGTGATGCTCTTAATTTTATACTTAATATAATGAAAAGGAAAAAAAATCTAAAAAGTAAGAAATTTGTAGGGAATGATGATGGAATATAGAGGGAAGTAATAATGGTCAAAGATGGGAAGAATGAGTTTATTTGGAAAAAGAATATTATAATTTTAGATATATTGCATGTCATATAAAGTATGTATTTATTTTATATTCTTATCTCATTATAAACGATATGTAATATACAAATATACTAACTATTTTACATTTATAAAATACTTCTATGTATTTTCATGATTATAAACATAAAAATTATCTAACCTATAAAAGACCTATTTTTTTAAATAGTTATTACTTGTGCAAGTCCATTTCAAACAATTGGTTTGAGTTGTGAAGAGGGGTGTATCTAAAAACATACGTGTACTAGTTGTTACGTATATAAAATGCAATTTAATCCACTTCTCAAATCTTTCAATGGTTGTTTTAACGTAAACAAATAGTATGAACCATTTGCTTGATGACACGGTTGATTGCAAAACATACTTATTATATACCACTTTAATGCAAGTATTTAGTATTTAATATCTTTTATAAGGATAGGTTTAGATCTTGTAAAAAACACTTAAAGTGTGAGAAGTATAGGAAAGACTATGGTGATGACACATGTATCTATTTATTTTATTAGCTTAAGATAAGATGGTAATTTAACAAATAATCCTAATTAAAGATAAAATCATGTGTAACCATTTTGATAAGTATTTTTAGGAATTCAATTTTTTTTTCTGATTACGTAAGAGATTTGCAATCCATATCTGTATATGAATAGTTCTCTATAAATAATACTCGTAAATCATCTTCTACTCACGGTTTTGAATTTTAGCTTATTGCATTCATTGGGTATTCATTAAGAACTTGAACCATGGAAAACGAAGCCGCATGTAATCATTTTATGGTGTCTTGTTGATTATAGTGTGGGATGTGCACAGGTTTATATTGTTCGTAAAAGAAAAGGTGTTTTTTTAATCATCTATTGTGTTCGCTTATTATTTTTTCATAGATTCGGTGGTTCTGATGCATATTAAAGATGATTTTTGTTGTTACAGATTATGGTGTTTTTTATATGGTGTGATTTTGTACATTACATGAGTTTTAATAAGAATTATGGTAGTTCTTTTAAATGGAAAAAGTTATCTCGTTTAATTTAATGTTGCTTTATTTTATTTTGCTACTTGGATGGTGTCGTGAATTCAGTTTTATATATCAACTCGGAGATTTATAAATCATTATGGTCTGATTCATAAGGAAATTACAGTTTGTATTTTTTTGAATCACCAGTACGTATAAAACACCATACGAATTCCAGAAAACACCACAACTTGAATCGTAATATAGCCATATTGTTCTAACGTCTGGAATGATTTTTGTTATTTTTGGAGATATAAAACACCATACAAATTCCAAAACTACCATACAAATTCAAAACACCATGAATTGAATCATAATACAGTCATGGTGTTTTAACATCTAGAATAATTCTATTATGTTTCAGATGTTAAAATACCATGACTTTAATCACAATACAATGTTACAGACTCTAGATGTTAAAACACCATGACTTGAATCATAATTCATTATTTGCAATGTTATGGAGTCTTATATACGTTCATGGTGTTTTATTGTAAAACACAACGCCTTGAATCACAATACAATTAAAACACCATTGTATGAACATAGACAAAACACCATAGACCAAAGCATCCGATCGAAACATAATTTTTTTCTCTATATAAGTATAACAATATAATACTCATATTAAAGATAAAAAATCAGTCGTTATTATGGTGTATTTTTTAAAAAAAAAAGAGTTATGTATAAAAAGTTATTGACGTTTAAAAAAGAAAAGGGAAATTTGCATATGCATTGCATATGGGTTTCTAGATTTAAAAATGTTAAATTTACCTTTATACCCTTAATTTAGAAAAAATTAATTATTTTAATGGTAAACACTCTTTACAATTTTACCACTATAATCTCTTTCTATACTTGTCACAAAACATATCATTTTTATAATAACCCTACCTATATATTTTTTGTTTGCAAGAGATGAATAAAATGTTAATGACATTTACTTTCTATACCGGTTTGGAAAAGAAATAAGTGATGTTGATGGGGTTGACCCAATGTACAATGTAGGGGTGTTTAATATTAGATGATAACTTTTGGAGTTGACCAAAGGGTTATAGTCTGATGGAATAAAGATGTGATAAAATGTTCCTCTTAATTGTTAAGGATTTAAGTTTCGTAGTTGACAAACTGTGAAGATGTAAGCGTAGGATTAGTGGTTATGTATATGAATTAGACATTCTAAAAAAACCTACTTAACAAAAAACCGAAGCGAATCAAAACCGTTTGAAATCAAACTAAATCACATATCCGTACATTCGTTTCATGAACGTTGCCTGAAGACGAAGGTTCAAGATTTCGGGTGATTGAGTCCTTCTTCGAACCACTAAGTTCCATAAAGCCGTTTGCCAATGCGACAATCGACCCCTTCTAGCCACTTTGTCGTTTGAATCCGATAAGTGAAGTATTTCTCATAATTCCATCCACAACACCTTGTAGTTTCATATCCTACTTTTTACTTATTTCTTCATAGTTTTCCTCAGTAATTCTATATCATAACAGTATGTAATGCAGTGTAAATACAATTATTAGGATTTTTTTTGAACGGCGAAAACTTTATATATATAAAGCGCCCAACATGAAGCTGGCAAGAGTACAAAACAAACGAGAGGAAACAACAACTAAATCAACCATGTGTCTTTTCTGTCTCAACGCAAGCTATAAAAAGTTTATGGTAATTATTAGTATTGTTATATCACGTCCCTTAAATTCTAAGAATTACCATAAACTTTTTATAATTAACCAAGTCATAAAAAGAATACTATTATATCACGTCCCTTGAATTGTAAGAATTTTCATATGTTTTTAGTGTACATTGTTTTTAAGTATATTCATAGGCTACAACTGATTTTATATAATTCGTTTTTAGTGTGCATTGTTTTTAAATATATTCATAGGCTACAATTGATTTTATATAATTTCCAAAAAGAACTATATCACCAAGAACCAGACTATGTCACACCCCGACCCGCAGCGGAAAAGGTGATCGTGGCATGATTGGGTTATCATCAAAGCTCATGACATTTATTATAACGTTTCATATTTATTATTACAATTTAAAGGGAAACATACAATCATAATTACATCATGTTCTACACATCGTTCTAGACTTCATTATTTTCTTCTAAGGCATTTCCTATATTTTCCTTGCTTCATCCTGTTCACCTGTATCATGTGTAAAAATGGTTTTTGGATCAACAAAAAGTTGGCGAGTGAATCCTATGAAAAACATTTGAACAAGTTTATTGAATTGATTATAAAATAAAGTGCATAACCACATATGAGTAAATATAGATGTAAACTTATTCACAAAACACGTAATATTAAATAATGCACACACATACAATAATTGATCGTTTTGAGGCACGCGTTGTTCAACTCGTCTCCCACGAGGAACTGATGGGCCTAATGAATGAGTTTTGAGGCACGCGTTGTTCTACGAACTGATGGGCCTAATGAATGAGTTTTAAGGCACGCGTTGTTCAACTCGTCTCCCACGAGGAACTGATGGACCTAACAAATAATTTGCATACAACTTTGACAATAAGTAATACATAACTACAACCAATATTTACATTCTAAGTTTAAATCATAATATGGTATGGCACGAGTTTAAATAAACGAGTTAGTTTTAGTGACACATAATACACCCCAAAACGTGTAATTAAAAAGGAGAGTTGTAAGATTCACTCACAGTGGGTGCGTTCGGTTGATGATGTTGAATGCGCACGAAGTTGGATTTAACCACGAGTGAAACTAACCTAGATAATAACATAATGGTTCGGTAAATAAGCGGATTTTATTAATCAATTTTAGTAGGATTCTTGGATATATTTTTGTGAGTTTAAGGCTTTTTTTCTAACTTTAAAAATGTTATTTTTAAGTATTTTTAATTTAAATAAATAAATAAAAGTATTAAAAAAATGTTGATTTTTGACTGTTGACCATTGACTTGTTTGACCGTTGACTTGTTGACCGTTTCGGTCGGTTATATGTGTGCGCTGGGTGAGACTCGAACCCGTGACCTCCTGTACGCGTGCACGCAGCTCTACCAACTGAGCTACGTGTCTAACCCGAAATATTTCTGTTTTTAATTATATTTATATACTAATTAAATTAATCCGAAAATCGCTTATTTTAAAATAAAGATTAATGTATCGATTCGGTGCTCTCCACAAGTCTCGAACCCGGTACCTGTGGTTTAGTTTGGCACACAGTCCACCGCTGGACTGTGTGTCTAACTTGGTAAATAATCTGGTTTTTATTATACTTATATACAAACTAGATAAATTCATTTATGTCCTTATATAAAAAGTTTGATAATTGCCAGAACCGGTGCGGTAGCCTGGACTCGAACCCGCGACGTATGATTTAAACTCGCACACAGTCCACCACTGGACTGTGTGTCTATCTTGGTTATTATTCCGGTTTTCATTAAACTTAACATCTATTTGTAAGTGGATCCGATTCAGTTTAAAAAAAGAACATTTTTATTATAGCGAGTGTGCGTGTGTCAAGGATCGAACTCGGGACGTATGCGTGTTTATTTGCACACAGTCCACCGCTGGACTGTGTGTCTAACCCGAGATATAACTTGATTTAAATTAAATATATATATAACCGAAAACTTCATCTTATTCGTTAAACTTAACCCGGAACCAATGTCCGACTGTTTCGACAAATTAATCAATTTCTTTAGTAAGTTGTAATTAGCTACATATGAGATTAATAAAAACGAGAGAGATTAGGTGTAAGATATACCGAACAGAGATCCCCTTTTTCGCCGGCGAGTTTCCGATGACAGCAGGTTATTCCGGCGACGTGTATCTTGCGGCAGAGGTTCTTCAAGAAGTTTGAGTTGAGTGTGGGTGACTTCGGTATGATCTCTAGATGTTCTGTTTTTAGAGTAAGGCACGGATGTGAAGGGGTTCGGTTTTCCGGCGAGTTGCAGAAAGTTTCCGGCGAGTAAAATTACGTCGAGAATTTGTGTGAATGTGAGCGAAAAGGTTATTAGAAGCTTGTGGGTGTATTTATAAGGAAGAACATCGATGAATTTAGTCCGATTACTGTCTTGATTCGTCGGTCAATAATTTTTCCGGCGGTTATGACTGATGTCGCGGACTGGACATCGGTTATAACCGATGCAATAGTTATTATACGCGTTAAGACACAAGAAACCGTCAGTGAAGGCGAAATCGTCGGGATTTCCGACGACTGCGATTTGGGCGCGTCGATTTGAAATCGAGATTGTGATATTTGAATTAATTGTTTCTAATAATGAACAAGAAACACAAGTGGCAGAGTGGTTGAGCGCGTGTGAGTTAATTCTTTGCTTATATCTGGTTGACCCGGGTTCGAAACCCGGCTTCAGCCTTTTATTTTTATTTCATTATTTTTAATACTTTTTCAAATATAACTTTTATATTCTAATATACTTATTAATTATGTATCGTTTAAAAATAATTTGAGCATTAAATACGCAACGAAATTTTTAACTGGTTGTTCGGTTAATAAACGAAGCGGGTTTGTTAAATCCGATTTTTTACGGATGTTACAGTATCCCCTACTTTTTAGAAATTTCGTCCCGAAATTTAAGTTATAACATATATGTCTAAAAAGGATGGTGTTTAGTTTGACAGTTACATACTTAGAAAGGAGTAAGAGTTTAAATTTTTGTTTGAGGCGGTAACGTTCCTTGTAAGGGTTGAGTACCCTGCTACAGGAATCGTTTTTTTTTGCCTACGGTAATGAATATTGATAAACAGAGTTGACTGACTAAATATGGTTTCATGCGCAAGAGTTTTGATATGTTTGGAATGATAAGGTTATATCCTAAAACAAAATTTCTAATACTACAACCTACATGGAACTTCTCATAACCGCCTGACAATGCCTCTGATCCTTTGGCAAGAATACTTATATATAGGAAGTACCAGCGGCGTATCCACCATATTCTTGTCAAATTTTCATTGGTTTTATCAGTAAGTCATGATTGGTTCTATGATACGACTCTAGAACATAAACACTAAATCCTACATGGAACTTCTCATAACCGCCTGACAATGCCTCTGATCCTTTGGCAAGAATACTTATGTATAGGAAGTACCAGCGGCGTATCCACCATATTCTCGTCAAATTTTCATTGGTTTATCAGTAAGTTATGATTAGTCCTATGTGACTCTAAAACATAAATAATCACAACAACCAATGTCTGAGTCCTAATTCTGATAGTATACATGTTTGAATGATGACAGTACCTCTCTCGTTTGTTATGATGGAGAGGTTAGTCTATGTAGAAATGAAACATAATCCAATTTCTTTAAATAATGAGATGATATGATTGCTAAATCCGTGAGTATAACACAACTTCAACCAGGACAATACTAAATCCTACATGGAACTTCTCATGACCGCCTGACAATGCCTCTGATCCTTTGGCAAGAATACTTATATATAGGAAGTACCAGCGGCGTATCCACCATATTCTCGTCAAATTTTCATTGGTTTTATCAGTAAGTTATGATTAGTCCTATGTGACTCTAAAACATAAACAAACATAACAACCAAAGCTTGAGTCTTAATTCTGATAGTATACATGTTTGAATGATGACAGTACCTCTCTCGTTTGTTATGATGGAGAGGTTAGTCTATGTAGAAATGGAACATAATCCAATTTCTTTAAATGATGAAATGATATGAATGCTAAATCAGTGAGTATAAATCAAACTTCAACCAAGACATTACTAAATCCTACATGGAACTTCTCATAACCGCCTGATAATGCCTCTGATCCTTTGGCAAGAATACTTATATATAGGAAGTACCAGCGGCGTATCCACCATATTCTCGTCAAATTTTCATTGGTTTTATCAGTAAGTTATGATTAGTTCTATGTTACTCTAATACATAATTAAACACAATCAACCAAAACTTGAGTCTTAATTCTGATAGTATAAATGTTCGATTGACGACAATACCTCTCTCGTTTATTATGATGGAGAGGTTAGTCTATGTAGAAGTGAGACACAACTCAACTTCTTTAAATGATGAGATTGAAATATGTCGTGAAGTATGATGACATGAATGTTAAATCAACGAGTATAAAGCAAAACTGAAATAATAATTTGCATTAAGATTCTTGGATAAATTTCCAATTTATAACTGGGATACGGGAAAATTGAGATAACATAAAGAAAAACGTAAAAACTAAGCGGTTGGAGTTGAATCTTGATTTTTGGTGAAGGGGACTAGTTGGGTGGTTTCATTTGGGCCGTCATTATCTTCAACAGGATTGGCGTTGATGTTGAAAACTCTTCCTCTTGCTGGTGGCCTAGTGATTAGGTTTCCTTGATTTGCTTGGTTAATTGGGTTTGCTTGAGCTTGGGCGTGTATGATGTTAATCAATCGAGGGCACGTGTTTCTAAAGTGGGTAGGGTCGCCATAATTAAAACAAGCTCGAACATAAGGAAACACGGGATATTGGGGTTGTTGATATGTTTGGATCATGTTTTGAGTAGGGGGTGAGGTTTGGTTTTGAGAGGTGCGGCAAGCCTTGCTCAAATGACCATAGCGTCCACAATTCACACATAGACGACAAGGTAAGGTAGATGGATGGTGATAAAAACAGGTACTACATTGAGGGTGAGGTCCTAGGTAAGGTTTCTTATTTGGGTAAGTTGAGTTGGGTGCTACTTGGGTGATTGGGATAGCTTGGAGGGGTACGGCTTGTGAGGCTGGTTGAATACGTTGGGTGACAACGAAAAGTTGCCCATCTCGTTTTCTCTTGGAAATGGGTTGAGAAGGGGATTCGGTTTGGGTGGAGTTTGAGGTTTCAGTCGATGCTTTATCCTTCTTCTTCTCCTCCTTGAAGTCTTTATTCCGTATGCGGTTCTCGGTGAGCTCTGTGGCTAACTCCATTGCTGCTTCCAAAGTTGCAGGCGTGATACTTATTACAGAGTCTTGAATCTTTGAAGGGAGACCTCGTATGTAGTGCTCGATCAAACGGTAGAGGGGAGTGAACAAGTTGGGAACCATTTGATTTAATTCGAGGAATCTCTTGTTGTACATGGTGTGGTCGCCTTCCTTTTGTTTCAACTAATAGAATTCATCCTCTAATTTCTTGATTTCACTCCTTGGGCAAAACCGTCTTGTCATGATTTCCTTCAACTCTTCCCAAGTCAAAGTCATAGCATCTTCAACACCTCGTTTGGCCTTCTCTGTATTCCACCAAGTAAGTGCTATTCCAAGTAAACGACCGGTAGCATATCGTACTTTGCGATCATCGGGGCAATCGCAGTTTAGAAAAGTGTTCTCCATTTCTTCAAACCAATGGAGGAGAGCGGTGACACCTTCAGTCCCTTCGTATTTTGGAGGGTCGTAGGATTTGAAATGCTTGTAGGTGCATTTAGTGGTATTTGGGGGAGGGTTGATAACATTTTGATCTTCTTGATTGACAGGATTAGCGGTAAGGGCTTGTTGGACTTGAATTATAATGTTGGGTATTACGACAGCCATTTGTTGAGCGATTTGGGCAGCCATGCGCTCGCGGGCTTTTCCTGCTCTCATCTTCCTACGAGCGAGACTAGAAGACATCTACAAGGACTACATATCAAGAGTATGAGTTGGATGCTTTAGGGATTTTGTATCGTATTTAGGAATGAACATTTATAAAATAAATATAAAATATTAAATCTACTACATCCATAGGATGTCTTGGGCTTTGCTCGTAATTGGGCATTGCATGCCGCCATACTTCACCTTCGTAATCATGTAGGCCCCCATGATTACCGGGTTTTTCATATGGTTCGCATGTGTTAGCCTGGTTACGTACACTAAAACCCGGAGAAAATCAAGAAATATGTATGTAACGTATGATATTCGGAATGTATCCAGGTGTGGACACGGTGACACCTCAAAGTGGGGTTAGTTCGAACGACGTTTGGTGTGGCATGCTTTGGCCTAATAGGTCCTTTGTACTCTCATCGTTAGTCCCCAGGTAGGCAAACTGGTCCGTTATATTGGATTTATACGAATGCCAACCTAGACAGGACGTTCCGACTACCGGTACTGGTACCCTTACAGTTACTACATGCCCGTCGTAGAACTCACTTTGATGAGATTTGAAAAAATGAAAAATGCGACAAAATCTTGAATAACGGAAGTATGAAGATGATTTGAATATGTGAACATTGAAATATGTATGATGAATGTGTATGTAAGTATGTATATTTGACTGTAAGTATAATTCACTATGTATCACAAAATGTAATATTTGAAATGTTTGCATGCATTTGTGTATGTAATAAATATGAAACAAATAAATATCATAAGTTTGCATGTAACCACATAAACAATTAAAATCTAGTCAACTATAGTATAGGCTCTAAGGGTCTAATAACCTATCCTATATCCCTATAGTCAAAAGCTCTGATACCAATCTGTCACACCCCGACCCGCAGCGGAAAAGGTGATCGGGGCATGATTGGGTTATCATCAAAGCTCATGACATTTATTATAATGTTTCATATTTATTATTACAATTTAAAGGGAAACATACAATCATAATTACATCATGTTCTACACATCGTTCTAGACTTCATTATTTTCTTCTAAGACATTTCCTATGTTTTCCTTGCTTCATCCTGTTCACCTGTATCATGTGTAAAAATGGTTTTTGGATCAACAAAAAGTTGGCGAGTGAATCCTATGAAAAACATTTGAACAAGTTTATTGAATTGATTATAAAATAAAGTGCATAACCACATATGAGTAAATATAGATGTAAACTTATTCACAAAACACTTAATATTAAATAATGCACACACATACAATAATTGATCGTTTTGAGGCACGCGTTGTTCAACTCGTCTCCCACGAGCAACTGATGGGCCTAATGAATGAGTTTTGAGGCACGCGTTGTTCTACGAACTGATGGGCCTAATGAATGAGTTTGAAGGCACGCGTTGTTCAACTCGTCTCCCACGAGGAACTGATGGGCCTAACAAATAATTTGCATACAACTTTGACAATAAGTAATACATAACTACAACCAATATTTACATTCTAAGTTTAAATCATAATATGGTATGGCACGAGTTTAAATAAACGAGTTAGTTTTAGTGACACATAATACACCCCAAAACGTGTAATTAAAAAGGGGAGTTGTAAGATTCACTCACAGTGGGTGCGTTCGGTTGATGATGTTGAATGCGCACGAAGTTGGATTTAACCACGAGTGAAACTAACCTAGATAATAACATAATGGTTCGGTAAATAAGCGGATTTTATTAATGAATTTTAGTAGGATTCTTGGATATATTTTTGTGAGTTTAAGGCTTTTTTTCTAACTTTAAAAATGTTATTTTTAAGTATTTTTAATTTAAATAAATAAATAAAAGTATTAAAAAATGTTGATTTTTGACTGTTGACCATTGACTTGTTTGACCGTTGACTTGTTGACCGGTTCGGTCGGTTATATGTGTGCGCTGGGTGAGACTCGAACCCATGACCTCCCGTACGCGTGCACGCAGCTCTACCAACTGAGCTACGTGTCTAACCCGAAATATTTCTGTTTTTAATTATATTTATATACTAATTAAATTAATCCGAAAATCGCTTATTTTAAAATAAAGATTAATGTATCGATTCGGTGCTCTCCACAGGTCTCGAACCCGGGACCTGTGGTTTAGTTTGGCACACAATCCACCGCTGGACTGTGTGTCTAACTTGGTAAATAATCTGGTTTTTATTATACTTATATACAAACTAGATAAATTCATTTATGTCCTTATATAAAAAGTTTGATAATTGCCAGAACCGGTGCGGTAGCCTGGACTCGAACCCGCGACGTATGATTTAAACTCGCACACAGTCCACCACTGAACTGTGTGTCTATCTTGGTTATTATTCCGGTTTTCGTTAAACTTAACATCTATTTGCAAGTGGATCCGGTTCAGTTTAAAAAAAAGAACATTTTTATTAAAGTGAGTGTGCGTGTGTCAAGGATCGAACTCGGGACGTATGCGTGTTTATTTGCACACAGTCCACCGCTGGACTGTGTGTCTAACCCGAGATATAACTTGATTTAAATTAAATATATATATAACCGAAAACTTCATCTTCTTCGTTAAACTTAACCCGGAACCAATGTCCGACTGTTTCGACAAATTAATCAATTTCTTTAGTAAGTTGTAATTAGCTACATATGAGATTAATAAAAACGAGAGAGATTAGGTGTAAGATATACCGAACAGAGATCCCCTGTTTCGCCGGCGAGTTTCCGATGACAGCAGGTTATTCCGGCGACGTGTATCTTGCGGCAGAGGTTCTTCAAGAAGTTTGAGTTGAGTGTGGGTGACTTCGGTATGAGCTCTAGATGTTCTGTTTTTAGAGTAAGGCACAGATGTGAAGGGGTTCGGTTTTCCGGCGAGTTGCAGAAAGTTTCCGGCGAGTAAAATTACGTCGAGAATTTGTGTGATTGTGAGCGAAAAGGTTATCAGAAGCTTGTGGGTGTATTTATAGGGAAGAACATCGATGAATTTAGTCCGATTACTGTCTTGATTCGTCGGTCAATAATTTTTCCGGCGGTTATGACTGATGTTGCGGACTGGACATCGGTTATAACCGATGCAATAGTTATTATACGCGTTAAGACACAAGAAACCGTCAGTGAAGGCGAAATCGTCGGGATTTCCGACGACTGCGATTTGGGCGCGTCGATTTGAAATCGAGATTGTGATATTTGAATTAATTGTTTCTAATAATGAACAAGAAACACAAGTGGCGGAGTGCTTGAGCGCTTGTGAGTTAATTCTTTGCTTATATCTGGTTGACCCGGGTTCGAAACCCGGCTTCAGCCTTTTATATTTATTTCATTATTTTTATTACTTTTTCAAATATAACTTTTATATTCTAATATACTTATTAATTATGTATCGTTTAAAAATAATTTGAGCATTAAATACGCAACGAAATTTTTAACTGGTTGTTCGGTTAATAAACGAAGCGGGTTTGATAAATCCAATTTTTGACGGATGTTACAGACTACACCTTAATGGTCCCAGTCTAATCTGAATCAGGTTCCATTTGGTTTGCCGAATTGTAAAGATTTTAACCAAATTTGGCACACCCTTCCTTGCCACATGCATTCTTTCCAGATTATTTCTTCAACAACAGTTTGGTAGACTGTGTCTAAATAAATATATATATATATATATATATATAAAGGTTCATTTAAGAAGAAATTTAATGTGAAAAGAAAAAGAAGAAATTACATAATAGTAAAACATTAAATAGTTTATAATTTCTCTCATTAATTATGTTATCTATCATTAATAAAGCAAAAACATTTTATTCTACGCATTTCAAAATTTATCCTACATATGTCTTACATTCACCGGAATTTACCCTACACACATGTAAATTTACACTACACATTTCAAAATTTATCCTACACATACTCAAATTTATACTACACATGTCGAAACTTGTTCTACACTATAAATTATTTTATCTTGAAAGAGAATATAAAAAAAAAAATGTGTTACAAATTTAATTAATTAGCTAATTAATGAAAATTATAGATTTACCTATCTGCTTTTTTTCATAACATTAAATACACATATTAAATGAAGTAAATAGAGAATTTCTATTGGTTTAAAAGTTATTATTTTTATTCTTACAAAAAATTTTTCTCATTTGAACTCTCCACTATATATATATATATATATATATATATATATATATATATATATATAGACACACACACTAGGTGTTAGAAAAGAGAACTTGTGAATTTCGTAAAAATCATGAAAACTCGTAAAAAACAATCAAAATAAAAATAAAAAATTTACACTACTATTATCACTGAATTATTCTTAATAAAAATTACAACAAAACTTATTAACGAAACATGTATTTTTCTATGTTAGTATTTTAATAATAATGGTAGTATAAAAGATTGATTTTGATTTGTTTTTGAACGAGTTCTCGTGGCTATCACGAAATTTATGAGTTCACATTTGATTCCCCCACCCCCCCCCCCCCCACCACACATACACATAGAGGTAGACTCATTGAGGAACACAAAAAAAGGGAAACTAAAGGGGAATTGACTCAAATGAACTCTGATTAAAACTTATTACACACATATATATGGTACACGAATTCTCAGGACCGGCCCCACAAAGGATAGAAAGTGAGAAATATAATCGATATTATCAGAACATGAGGGATTGAAATTTGATGTTTCTAAGTAACTATACGTACCAATACTTTATATATTCGAGCTTTTAAAACAAGCTAACATATTCGATCGTTTAAACAAGTTAACATTTTTTGGCAAGACTTAGTTAAAATATCTTCTTTTTCATTGTCGACCATTTAATATATTATGCTAGTTAAACAGTGGTTATCTAAATAACCATCGATAAGAAAAAAAAAACTCAAATACGTTTCAAATGACAAAAAAATGATTAAATGAAATTTCGTTATTAAATTGGGTTTAGTATTATTTCCACCATGGCGTTAGTTAACGAATGATTGGTATAATTTTGGTTTGGATATAAACCAAAACCTGATAACTTTGGGCTAGTTATTTCCACTTACAAAAAAAAGTAGGCCCAATTTGAATTTCTTTTTCTAAATTAAAGTTTTGGGATCTTGCTAATATTATGTTAGGCCCAAGCATGAATTCATTTAGTTTGCTTTTTTAATAAAAAGGTTTTTAAGCCCATGTTGTTTGGTCTTGAAGACTTGAACTGAGGATACCTTACACAAAACACACATATGTCATGTGTGTTAAGAGCATGTAGTTAATGAAAATTTTAAGACGGTTTTGACCTAAAAGCACACGTTTAAAGACCTATGTAGTATGGGTATGTTTTGTAATATAGCCGTGACTCTCGAAGCAAAATTTGTAAACAAGACGAGTTGTTTGTGAGCTAACAAGACTGTTGAATTTGAGCCTAAATCAGAGCTCGTGTAATAACTGAGTTCAGGTTTAAGCTTCGTATATCAAGTTTCTTTAGACTTACAATCCTAAACGAGTTTTAACTGATATAGATATAATATTATCCATATACCATGTAGTCATTGTTAAAAATACAAAACAAAATATATAGAGGGAAAAGACACACACACTCTATCTCTCTCTTTCTATATATATATATAGAGAGAGAGAAAGTGTATCGTACAATTTGCCTTAACGTACGAGCGTACGCAATAGCAAGTTCGCACGTTATAACCCCGTATGTTATAAAAACAAAAATTCGCACGTTCAAAAAAATAAAATTCGTATGTTAAAAAAAACATTTTCGCATCTTATGTAAACAATTCGCATGTTGTTAAGGAAACCCAAATTCGCATGTTAGTTACTAGTATTCGCATGTTGATAATGCACCGCGTACGCATCGTACGTTAAGGCATTTTGTATGTTAACGGCCTATATATATATATATATATATATATATATATATATATATATATATATTACTCCTATACCAAGCTTATTTAGGCTCACAGCCTAAACAATTCTATAACTTAGAGAGAGAGTTTTTTTTACATATACAAATATAATGATAACGGTATATATAATCACATAAATATTAATCTTAGATAGAGTTATTTACACCAACTTATTTTCTTAATTAAATTGGGTTATACCAGTTAAAACTGATATATCGGTACCCGGGTCAAAGGATAAAATTTAAAATTTTAATATTTTTGTGTCAAAAAGGTCACGGTTTACCTTCTTAGTATGTAACAACCAAATAGACACTAGTAGTGATTTTTGGATTATTTTTTTTATTGTGGAATAACTTTTGGAATATATTTATTATGAAATGATATAGTTTCAGATTATTTTTTGAGTTAATATTGTATTTTATGGATTTATAGGGTTAATTAGTCAGCCTGATTGAACCATTTTTAAACCTAACCTGGTACGATTTAAAAAACCGTTTTAAAACATTGATGCTAAGTGTAGCTCTACGTGTGAGTTATAGCTTTTAGTTGGATTTGTAATAAATGAAATTCCCCCTTTCTATTTCTTAATTAATATAGGGGATATCCTCCCTTTTTTTCATTTTTATGATATTTTCAACTTTAGAGCATATATTAACTCATATTTCTTTTTCTATTGTTTCAATTGTAATCACACTTCATTTGATAGTTTTGTTGGGCAATGAAATTATAAAACCATACATTCACAAAATGGATGATAGCTATTTTACGTCTATCATCGACAAAATGGGGATGATAG
The DNA here is from genome assembly GCA_947069175.1 of Scalesia atractyloides. Lineage (NCBI taxonomy): Eukaryota > Viridiplantae > Streptophyta > Magnoliopsida > Asterales > Asteraceae > Scalesia > Scalesia atractyloides. The sequence continues at coordinate 1,930,797 of CAMTDV010000011.1, read as the reverse complement.
CTATTTTTTACGTCTAACAGGGTCATACATGAAGCTAAAGGGTTATAAAAATGGCATAAGTATTCATTAGGTATAGTTTATTATTAGGTATTAATTATTACTTTAAAAATATATAAGTTAATAAACAATTTCTAATTGTTTTTTTTATAGATGGAAGGTAGAATGTGGAAATCATGAAGATTTGGTTAGTGCAAAATGGAAGAAACGAAGAAGATCCATTTGAGTATGTATTAATACAAGTGGGTGATCACTTGATTGGCATGACCTACTCCCACACTCTCACTTCCACATATAAATAAATAGTGGTTGTACCAATGTTTTATAAACCACCCAAATTAAAATTATTAGTTCTTCACTAATAGAACGTTAGCTAGCCCATGCTGAGTTCGATCAAACGGGTCCATTTATCAAAATTGTGCATCTCATCGATATTATGTCGGTATTAAAACTTAAGAAACAAATTAATACAAGCGTAATGCAAGTGAAAATGATATGATAATAAACCAATGATTTTAGATATCTAAAGCTCGAAAATCTCGAAATCCGATTCGGAGTAGAACTCGAATTTCAAAGTTGGAATTCGAATTCAAAAAATTGAATCCTTTTCGATTTAGTAATAGAATTTTAAAATTAGAATACACATGATATATATATTATTTTTTATATTATTCTATATACATACACATGCAAAACCTTGGAAGGATTTTAATTACATTTGGGTCTAGTATTATTATATATACACACATGCAAAACGTTGGAAGGATTTTAATTACATTTAGGTCTAGTAATTCAATATTTAGTCTAACTCCAACTATCCTAAAATAATCTCTAAACCTGAAGTCCTAAATTTGTACATTGATCCGCCTCACTCCATGCTCGACGCCTGCTCTAGTCGCCAAACTTCATCACCAGTTCGCCAATCTCATATTAGTTCGTCAGTTCACATGCCAGGATTTGAACACTGGTCACTCTTACCCCAAACTACACAAATAAATACTAAATTACATATCATGTCAGGATTTGAACCTTGATCTTTTCTCCATGAGTAGGGCTGTAAACAAGACCAGAGGCTCGAGAGCTACTCGTTATCGGCTCGGTTAAAAGCTCAAACTAGCCCAGCTTTAACGAGCCCGAGCCAGAGCTCGAGCCTGAAATAGAGCTTGTTTTGTTATCTAGCCGGAGCTCGATCCTGAAATAGAGCTTGTTTTTTTTAAAAAAAAATATATATAATAGAATAATAATGATGATAACATTGGCGAGCGAACTCGAGCCGAGCTTTGGCTCGTTTAAGCGATATTGAAACGAGCTCAAACCAAGCTTTTAGCTCATTTGAGGTTGTTCTCAAGATAGCTCGAGCAGAGTGAGCCGAGCTCGAGCTTTAAGTTTTACTCGCGAGCTGAGCTCGAGCTCAAATAACTAAGTTCGAACCGAGTCGAGCTCGAGCTTCAGAAAAATATGACGAGCCGAGCTCGGGCTCAGCCCGACTCGTTTACACCCCTATCCATGAGTCAAGAGCCTCTACCACTCAGCCAAACCTGGAATGACACCTATATCTTTTTATGTAGTTTTTCGTGTTCTAGATGTGTCCAATGTTTGGATCATATTCCAATGACTCGAAATTTGATTGGATTCGAACTCCTAGATTAGTAATCGAATTTCAAATCCACCTAAAAATTTTAAATTTCGAATAATTCTATTGATTAGGATATTCGAAACTCGATTCGTTAGACACCCTAATCTAAATAGCGTTATTATTAACGTAGTTATGCGAGATCTAGTAACGCTCCATCCATCCAAATTCTGTATTAGCATGGTATTAAGATTAGTCATTTATTTAAGTTTTACCCTTGAATTAACTAGCAGGTGTGAAAAACAAAGAATAAACAGTCTGAAATTGTAATATCTATCATGACCACCACACAGACGAAACGTTATGATTTTGCTGCTGAAAAACTTTCATCATATTGAAATAAATAACCGACAATAAAAAAAAGAAGTGGGAAAAAACAATGAATGGAGTGTACTTTTATGTTGACAAAAATAAAAATACTAGTCAAAGTCGTGTGCTTCAAGATAAATGATAGCACAATGAGCCTATACATCCCATTGGGAAATTAAAAAAATAATAATAAGAGGATAATATATATAGGAGAGTTAAAGAGAGACGGTTATATAGTCATATATAATCATATTTAGAAAAATGGTATGTGCAGTGGCGGATCTAGAAAACTTTCATATTGGTAACGTTTTAAAAGAAAGGGGTAACGAAATCGAAAAACGTCAGACTTTTTTCAAAATTTACACTATCGCCGAAGCATCAAAGGGTAGCGGAGGCTACCCCTAATTATATGGTACATCCGCCCTGAGTATATGTGTTATATGTTTTTTTTGGCTATTTAAAATTGGTTCGCAAACTTATGACATGCTATATAAATATATTTTTGCATTTTGAAATTTGGATTTTAAGAGTAGAAACATAACATATGCATGGATAATTTATTTCTTTCATTGTTTTTCTCCATTTTTTCAAGATTGAAATTTGAGATGGGAAGCATAGCATATGCTTAGGAAAGAAGACCCATTCTCCTTGCTTCATATTTCAAAGCAAAAGATGATGCATTTTGGCCCATCATATGTCCTTCTCATAATATTAAAAATATATTAAATTAGTACTACATGTATAAATAACTAAGAGGAAACTATTCACACTTTTTCATTTTCATATCCATCAATCTTCTTCTATGTGTCTTCTAGCGTCAACCTTTAAGTCAGTAGTAATACATCTAATTGAGAAAAAGGTTGCAACTTAACATCTTCGATAGTTTCTCTCTTGCAGTGGCGGATCCGTCATGTTTTGTGGGTTGACATGAACCCACTTGGTTTGGAGATAAACCACCACCTGCAACCACACCATCACCATAACCATAACCAGCACCTCCATCTTTCTTCTCCACTCACCTTTCTTCTCCACCCGTCAAATTCCAAAATCATCAAACAACCAACATTATTTCAAACAAATTACCTCATACGATTGAACCAAATTCTTGTCGAATCAAACCACAATCACCGGAAATAAAACCTCATACAAGAGTTAAACCCATCTCTCTCATAGACCTTCACCCCAACTTAGGCCACCATTTCAGGCCATACTAAGTCACCGGAAATGAATCATCACCGCCACAGACGTTGGTGAGTTTTAAGGTGGAGGTGGAGGTGGTTGCAGGTTTGTGAAGAGAGGTGGTGGCTGAGTTTTTAAAAGAGAGAGATGGAGTGAGAAGAAGATGAGTAGTGGACCCCTCTTTTTTATATTTTTTATTTTTATTATTTCAAGGGTAATATAGTAATTTCACATATACTTAACTGAGAAATCTAACAAAGGTTAGTGGTAAGGACCACCCGAGTGCAAAATTTGAAACTATTAGGACCAACTGTGTAATTAGTGAACCACTAGAACCAAGTCTGCAATATTTGCAAACCACAGGGACAACCAAGCATTTAACTCCTATATTATAACTTTATATAGTTATATATACATAAAATGTATTAAAATAATAAACGAGTCAAACTATAGCGTATAAGTTACTAGTGAGCCAAAGTAGACTCAAAACGAGTTTAATCTCTCCTGAGTTAAACGAGTTGAGTTGTAGTTTAGTCGAACTCGAGTTTAGCTTGTTTACACTAGGTAGAACTTTAAGTGTGAGTTATAGCTTTTAGTTGGATGAGTAGGTTGTAAGTGGTATAGAATATGTATTTTATATAAGGATAATTATGTATGCACCTAACGAGTATTATAAATGACATATATTCATTAGGTATGTGATTATCATGCACTAATAAACAATTTATAATTGTTTTTTTTTATGGATGGAAGGTAGAATGTGGAAATCCTGGAGATTTGGTTAGTGCAAGTGAAGAAGATCCATTTGAGTATGTATTAATACCAGTGGGTGATCTCTTGATTTGCATGACCTACTCCCACACTCTCACTTCCACATATAAATAAATAGTGGTTGTACCAATGTTTTATAAACCACCCAAATTAAAATTATTAGTTCTTCATTAATAGAACGTTAGCTAGCCCATGTGAGTTCGATCAAACGGGTCCATTTATCAAAATTGTGCATCTCATCGATATTATGTCGGTATTAAAACTTAAGAAACAAATTAATAAAGCGTAATGCAAGTGAAAATGATATGTTAATAAACCAATGAATAGAGTGTACTTTAATTTTCAGAAATGATATGAATATAAAAGCCAAAGTCGTATGCCTCAGGCTATATCTCATTGGGAAATAAAAAATAGAAGTATATAAAATGTAGAATATATATTGGAGAGTTCAAATGAGAGGAAAAACATAATGTATTAGGGGTAAGTAGAAAACCGAAATAATCGAAAAAACCAAATCGAAACAAAAACCGACGGTTCGGTTTTCGGATAACTATTTTCAATAACTGAAAAAACCGAACCAAACTGATAAGTTATGTTTAAGTTGTATAATATATGTTTATTTTATGTTTATGTTAAAGTTGTTTAAATGTTTAACCTAACCTTATAGAAATTATTAATTTTATTCTTAAATGTTAAGTATTTATAATAAAAACAATAACATGTTTATTTATAATTGAAATGATTTGTTTATTGCCTACAAGAAATTTAAAAAAATAATATAAAATGATCCTTGAAGTATTTTAAAAGAAAATGTCTTAATAAAATTTTTAGAGAAATATAAAAATATATTAGAAGGTTAGCTAGGTTTATGTAAATAATATTAATAAAAAAGTTTAAATATAATAACCTAAAATGTAAACATATAAGAAAAATTCAAATTTTAATTATCCTTTTTATTTTTATCATCAAAAACCGAAATAATCGAACCGAACCAATGTAAAAACCGAAAAAACCAAACGAACGGTTTTAAAAAACCGACATTTTAGTTTCGGTTTTGGTTTTGCCTAAAAACCGAACCAGACCGTGCACACCCTATAATGCATGAGTAGAAAGAATAATTTAAACTAATAGAAATATGTTATTATTTTATAATTGTACAAAGTATATTGGTTTTGAGTTAAAAGCGAATAAAAGTGTCACACCCTCAAAATCCACTTGTGGGTTTTACCGGGAGGCGCCTGACAAACCAGGATCCAAAACACTAGTCATATAGAATGACTCTATATGCGAAAATATACGTTTAAACAAATCCAACCATGCAGTTTAATAAATGTGGAAGCGTATGTAAATGTAAATAAAGTGTGCGCCAAAACAAACGCCCAAACCAAAATACTTAAAAAATAAACTGCAAAGCGTTAAAAAGAAATAGTTTTTCATGCTCGTGCCGTGCTCCTATGCGGAAATGATACCTTAACAACCTGAAAAAACATGTAAAATCAAGTGTCAACAATAATGATGAGTGAGTTCACAGGTTTTAGTTCACAAGTTTAAACGTACGTGTTTCCCACTGGTTCAACCCTGAACTAGTGTCTCATAAGTTACTCTGATCCAACCCGAATCAGATTAGTATTATGTAGTTTAGCAGTTCATGTTAAATGTTTAGGTAGCTAGCCTAGGTCATGTCAACAAAGTGTTCGATCCGAAGCTGACGTTGCTGCCCCTGTTGTGCCAGGCCTATCACCAACCATGGCTAAAAAGTTAGGCAAATTCTACACTCGTGACCATCAATGTTCGGTCTAACTACTAAAAATTCCCTGCTATAATCCAATACTAACGGCATCGTAAGTGTAAAGAGGACTGACATGTGATATATGCTCCCTTGTGACCATAACCGCATAACATAACTCTAAATAGAAAGGCGTTACTGTAACCGTGATGTATGCCACCCATACATCACTGTAATGTGTACATGTTTTAAATAGAAAGACGTTACTGTACCGTAATATAATCAACCCATATATCACTGTAACGTGTACATATTTTCTCCCCCTGTGTTTTTGTAAACGTTTAAAGGAATAGGGGCCGTGAACTCACCTTAAATTGCTCGGTTAGACTTTTACGAAAATAGAGTCAAAGTGGTTCAATCACGTCCTATTATGATTACCACTTAATTTATTAGCGTGTTCAAGAAATATACATACATTAATGCAATTAACTTAACACGTTTCAGGCAATTACGTTGACGATTTATATATAGATAGCATAGACACTTTCAAATAATGTCTAACTTGGTAATAACAGGCTCGTTCATTCTCAGGTAGCACATGTAACGCTTAGATACACATAAATGCAAGTTATCATGTTTCAGTTTGTACACTCAAAACTGGGCTGTTTTCAGGAATTTTTATAAAATAGTTCCTATGTTCCAAAAATTCCAATAATTCTACAGAAGGTGTAGATTAGTCTGTAGAATATAGTGTAAAATTTTCAAGTCCTAAATATTTACCAATTATTTATAAAAATTCATTTACTAGGCTGCAGTCAGATTCGTCGCTTTCTGACTGCAGTCCACGAGAAAAATCATTTAAAAATCATCGTTAATCCGATTAATGAAATTCCAGTGGGAAATTTTCGGAAACTCCCGTCTCCAGTAACTGTACAAATTTCGTGACCTATCTCCATACATACTATGAGATACTACTCTATAAAAAACCTGCAAATTCTGCAGAAATTACGCAGCTTCAGCTGCTGCACTAAATAATCATTTAAAAATAGTAAACTAACTCAGAAAAATACGAATCCGGCGCCATTTGAAGCGTTTTTTCAAAAATACACGTTTTAGGCTTCAGAAATTCCACTTTTTGATAATTAACGATCAGTTTAAAGACAATCGAAGTTGGCTATAAATATCAGCTTTCTGTTTTCAGTTTTTATCGTACCAAAACAACTTTAAACGATCATGGCGCTTTGTTACATCGATTTTTAGCAGGTTATCATGTCCTATATCATCTAATATATCAATATTTACACAAACCCTAAGCAAATAACACCCTAGTATCTTCACAAACACAGCCATCATTCTCATATGCACGCATATCATTCTAATACCTGAAGTGAATATTATAACAACAAGATTATCATAAAACATCAAAGAAACGCAGCCATGTATACAAAGATTTGAACACGAAACAACCACTAAAACGAGACTAACCTTGCAAGGATGATTTGTTAAACTAGAGAGGAGTTGCAAGAGAGAAAGAGAGTAGCGAGAGGGAGAGATCGCAAGAGGGGGGGGGGGTTGCTCCACTGCCGTCGAACTCCCAAGGGTGTTTAGGGTTTCTCTTTTGGTTCTTGTTTCATGCATACGTATAACATAAAGGCAAGGGGGTGGGGCGGTTTTGGGTTGGGCCGATTTTTACAAGAGTGAGGTGGGGTTTTGTTTGGGCCGCAATGGGTTGGGTCGCAAAGGGTGTGGGTGGCGGGTTGGGTTGCAAGTTGTGTTCACGCGAAAGCCAGACGGTGTAGACTCGGGTTCGAGTTTATTATAACTCGTTAAATAATTGCGACGTTTATTATGTATAACATATCGTTCAATATTCGCGACGCTATTTAAGTATTCCTTATATATAATTAAAAGGTAGAATGAATAAGATGGAGTCGAATAAATACAGAGAATTGAATCAGAACGATACCTGGATTTTTCCGTAATGTCACATTATCCCCAAGTTAAAGGAATTTTGAACGATACCTGATTTTTCGTAATGTCACATCATCCCCAAGTTAAATGAATTTTGTCCCGAAAATTGGATAAGCGCGAGTTGGTAAGTGAAGGGAATATTTTTGAGTTGCCAAAAAAGCCAACAGAAAACAAGAGTTGATGTATTTAGTTAACTAATGTGTACCTAGTGCCTAGTGGTTGATGATGAATACTTATAGGCCATACTCAATCAACAAATGAAGTTTATAGTAGATATATAATTTGAACAAGAGATTTAAATGTCATGTCGATTAGGTTATTGTAGCAAGTATGAGATAACTTGGCGCGTTCGCCGTAACACCCAAAATAAACCATTATGGAAAGTTTAATTGGCTCAAGAGTTTGGTCGTCAAGTAAGTTTTGAAACTTGGCTCAAAGGTGAGACATGTATATGCTTAAATGGAAACCTTTTATGAATGGATCGTTATGAATTATGATGGAGATAGGTTAAAAGGGTGGTACAATGATCATCCTCATTGAGAATGAAATGTAAGGCTCAAAATTTGATAATGTGGTTTTGGGAAGGTTACGAAAACCCTTAAAAGTAGCTTGATTGTTAAATGGCATCGAGAAAGTTAGTATGGACTTCTCGTAAGTCAACATGGACTTTAGGCAAAATAGAATGGATTTCTTGTAAGATGGAATAGAAATCCCGCCACGAAAAAACGGACATGTACTCAGGGGAGGAGCTTAGTGGAAACCAGGGGGGGTGCACCCGCCCCTCTCGAATGTTTCGGTTAGAAGTGTAAAATTTTTTATTTTTCATCTGCAAATTTTAAAATGATAAAGAATCCCCCCCCTCCCCCCACTCAAATAATTTGTCTAAAGATTTATATAATATATAAATTAGGTAACATGACTACCCTCCCCCCCTCTCGAAACTTTTGTAAAGCTCCACAACTGTATATACTATAGAGATGAAAGTGTTACAAGAAAAGGTGCATAGTGTGTTAATCTGGTAGTTGAATTGACATGTTATTTTCAAAAGAAGGTGTGTTTGAAATGTTAAATTTTATAATCTACAAGCATAAATACCCATCTCAACATATATTTCAAAAGATAATTTAAACTCATATCTGGCAAAGTGTAAAACACATATATAATTTTACTTTTTGTGATGTATAGTCTTCCGTTTTGTGGTTACCTTCTAATACGTTCTAAGTGATAATTGTGTTAATTCTTCAACAAAAGGCGCTCACTAGTCACTACGAAACCAATGTGTGACAGTCACATTCGCCATGCACCTAGTTAGACATTTATGGTGGTACTTCATCTTTACAACAAATTATGAGTTTATGACAATGTCTGATTGTGAGCAGTTAAACCCTTTCTACTACATATTAGTGTAAAAAACCAAAGCAAACTTTGATTAATTTGGTTTTGAAGATCCAGGTTATTGATTTGTTATTTATGGATAACCACCAATGGTTTGAAAGTTATCAAGTCTTTTTTTCGGATGTTGAGTAACATCCGGATAAAGCCATGCGTTATTTTTCTATTACAACAATTTGTTTGTTGAAACTAAAATTATTATTATATTACGAAATGCAACTCTTTACCAAGTTTAAACTCAAATATTTAAAACTTATGATAATATATTCAAGTTATTGTCCTATAACTTAATTGGGATTTGGGGATCTCAAAAATAATATTTATTGAAGGCATATGTGTGGCTTGGAATATGTGTTTGTTTAATTATTTTTATTACTACAACTAAAAGAATTGCAAGTTCCCAAGTGCCACCTAGACCTTGAATGATGTAAATTGTCGAACATGGAGGGGCCACGTCATATGGCATTAGTGCCTTGCTGTCACTGCCAAGCTGTCACATATTGTCCTAAACACACCCCATTTTTACTTTCCACGTGGCAATTGGTAGGCCCCTTCAACCTAGTTGCTTCATATCCTATTTTGTTCTCCACATGTAAATGAGTTCATCGTTTTCGATCTTCAAATATTTGGCTATGTGTCCAAAGTGGTTAATGGGTTGTTTGTTTAGCTTTTAATTAGTCTTTTAATGGTTTAGATTTTTATTGATTCATCATTTAATGGTTTAGACTGTTTGTTTCGTAAGTAGATGCCTAAATGATTCAGACATTTGCTTCTGAATGATTAAGCATTATACTGGGTCTGAATAGTTAAGACCTCTAATCTTGGTCATAAATTTGCCTCTAAACGGTGAAGTATTATACTGGCTTTTAATGAAAACATCTTACTGATTCAACATTTAATGGTTCGAATCTCTTTTTGATTCAACACTTAATCATTCAAAAGTTGACAAACAGCCTCTTAATAAGATACAAATGCTTAAAGAAGAGATTTCAGGTTTAAAAACAGGTAAAAAATAATAAATAATTGTTAGTGTAAAGAAGTAGTAAATTTTGTTGTTAAAAAGATAAACTATTTGTGCTATGTGGCCTATGCAATACTTTTTTTTCTTTTTTCAATGATTAGGTTTCTCATACCAACACGTTAGAATTTTTAAACTGGGTTGGATTAGATCTCTAACAATGAAATCATCAAGTTTCCACTAAAAAATTATAACTATACTTTTAATGACAAAAGCCAAATTAAGAGGACTGCATATGGATTGATGGAGATTAAACTAAATTAATTCAAACAACCTTTTCATAAGATTCATATCATTAGGCTACTCGGTGTGGGTGATAGCTTCTTTGGAGGACGACTTGCCACGTCAGCGTCAAGTAGGATGGTGTGAGACGGTCTAAAGGGGATGGACCTAGGAAATAGAGAATGAGGCTAATATAATATATATATATATATATATATAATAAGGTGTGTGTAGAGAAAAAGAGCTTGTGGACCGTCTCCAATGTCTGGGGGCAAACGTCCTCAACGTCGCCAGACCACCGAAATGATGTTGGGGGACGTCGACGGGCCAGATCAAACCTGGACAACCCCACACCGAATAGCCTTAGTAAATATGTAGTATGACCAAAAGCATGGCAAACCTATGTTTTCTATTAACTAATTATAGACTTTGATACCTTAGCGGGATAGCATAGATTTACGTGAAAGAGGGGATGGTTACATCAATCTTAGCGAAATTAGAGAAAGCCAAGTTACCAAATGGTTATTATTTTCATGTTGATAATATTCATGGGTCACTTGGAGAATCAAGACGAGTTCAGTTAAAAATTCGGTACCATACACTTTACCAAAATTTCAAAAATCACTAACTTGACCCCGGTGGCTCCAAGGTGTGTCCGTCCCGTCTGAGTTTAAATCAGTTTGAGCCTGAACTATAGTATATGTTAAAGTTTATTTAACAATTGACTTGAAGTACGAGCTTGATTATATTCACGAGCCAAAACAAGCATATTATTATATAATATAATAAAGTTAATTTCATATACTAGATATAATTACATAAAATGTTTAATAATGTAGTTATGATAATATTTAAAAAAATTAGTTAGACATATATTATTAGTTCATATGAAATTAAATAAATGATTAATAAACTAAAAAAGAAGGCAAATTCGATATGCTATAAATTAATATAATTTTCTAACTATTTTTTTACACACGACTGAAATCCTGTCATATTGTATGTTAACATTGATGTAATTGATATACATCTAGGATATTTGTCCGTGTTGCATGCATATAATTGGTGTCAGTTTAGTTCGTTACAGTACATATACGATTCATGTACTCGGTACAAAAATCAATACGTGTTTTATATCAACCGAAAACGATGAAAGCGAACACAGGTAGCGGCTCGGTGTTGTTCGAACGGTATCAATCAGTTTAGTTTGTCATGGTATTTGTATTGATATTCATTTATCGTCATAAACAGAGTTGTATAAATAGAGAATTATCGAAATCGGTAACCATAAAAACAAATACAGTACCGGTATCGATGTTGTTCGGTACAATAAGGTAGCGATATGCTGTAAGTTTATCGAAAGCAAAGACAATAAAATAAATACAATGTCAATACCAATGTTGCTTTGTCGGTTTCAATTGGTTCACTACTGGCAACATGTTATCCGTTTCAAACAGGAACCATAAAATGAATATAGGTAATGGTACCGATGTTGTTCAGTTTGGTTCGGTATGATAGTGATACGATGTCAGTTTATCGAAATACCGGTACCGATATAGATTTTATTTGGTCGGTTTCGGTTTGATTTGGTACGATAGCGGCACATTATCCATTTTCAATAAAACTTATATCGTAATGTTGAAAAATAATAAACATCAATGCAAGTTATTAGAAAAAAATCAAGTTAAGTGATGAATAAAATATCAATTAGAGATAAATGAATACTTCAAATAATAAGTTACTATCCATCATTGGTTTCGGCTCGATTTTGTATAATAGCGGCACAATATTCATTTCCGATAAAACTTATATCGTAATGTTGAAAAAAACATAGTTGTGGAGTTAGATTTCTTTAAAACAAATTAACGTATACAAGTTATTAGAAAAACATCAAATCATATTTAATACAGTATTATAAAAGAAATTAAAACAAATATACAAAAAGCTAAAATAACTATTAATGGGCTCTATCAATTCAAATAAAATTAGATATTGAATACATTATTATAAAAGAAATTAAAACGAATACATAAATAGCTAATATCACTTTTTTATGAGCACTATCAATCATGTGTATAATGTGTAATGGAAAAGTACATTAGTTATGTTATACTCTTTGTTGGTCTTGAATAGATCCATAACACAGAGAAATAAACCACAAACATTCAATTATTTTAAGCTTTTTTTTAAAAGGCAAACTTAAGAAATACACTAAGTATTTATATATATTTTTTAAAAGTTGCGGTAATGCAATCCAAACACTAGTGAATCAAAATACTACTTTTAAGAGATAATTTATATACAATAAGAAAAAAACTTATAAGTTATCTAACTATAATTACCATTTTCTAAGATAAAATATAATAATTGTGCAAATACATTGTTTTGGACAGACAACAAACCATCTCCTTAGGCCATGCGTACTCGTGAGGTGAAGGGGTTTGATGGGGTGCTACAAACCCCCCATAGCGTTTAGAACACCGCCCTCTTGGGGTTATGAGGGGTTATGTTTGAATGGCTGTGATGGTGATTGAGGGAGTATTGGTTAGGTTTCTCTCTCACACATATATATGCATATATATTGTATATATGAGTTAACTACCATTTTTGTCCATGTGGTTTCTTCAATTATGTTAGCCCAGACGAAATTTCAAATATGTACTATAGCGTCCCTGACATACTTGAACATGCTAATTTCGTCAAAAAAATAAAGTTGAATGAATAATTGGACAAACCACAAGGACGAAAATGACAATAAACTCATTTTTTTTTGACGAAACTGACATGTTTTAGGAATATCAGAGACATAAATTGTGAAATTTGGCCTAAACTGACATAATTGAACAAACTTCAGTAACGAAAATAACAATTAACTCTATATATATAATTGAAGAGGGTTATGTGATGTTAACCAATACACATATATGTTATGGGGAGTTATATCAGGGTAAAGAGGGTTATGAGTGATGACACTACACATGAGCTTATGCTTCTATGTATTAGCAAATGTTGAGAAAGTTTTGTTTATAGTTGTCAGAAACCACCCTCAATTATATGAAAAATCTACATGTTGAAAAAGTATATTTTTTTAACAACAATCCCTATATTTTTAGGATAAATACACATTATTTGCATTTTGCCGGATTTAAACATTTTATATGTTCATACTACTTATTGAAAGTATCTTCTTCATTGCAAAGAAAGGGAGGACCTTTGCATTCCATGATACATTGAAAGTTCATGGCATTACAGTGTAATAGTTAGGTTATGGACTATCTAACATTTGGCGTGTTAACGGTAACATGACATGTTAACTGGTATTACACATTACTTTCTCTTTGGGTTAAGGGGCGTTAAATAGGTCATTTGTTAACATGTTAACTGAATGTTAAAAGATTGAATGACTTTTTCTTTAAAAAAAAAACAAAAAACCATGAAAAATAGGGTTAGATGGAGTTAATAGGATTAAAACATTTTCTTAAAGTTAGATAGAGTGAAATGGGAAAAATAGACGATGTTCACAATTATGTGGAGTTAAAGTTTGTTAAAGCATACCAAGACCTCATACATACAAAAACAATTTAGATGAAAGTTGAAGTAAACCCTAAATATTTAAAAGATGTAAACAATTTAGATGAAAGTTGAATAAACCCTGAGTATCAAAAGGTATAGTTGCAAAGTTTCTTTCGTGTCATGCTTAACAACTCAATGGGTATATTACGCTATCGTTTTAATTTGTTACGATATTCTTATATCGAGTTGATGTAACCCAAATATATGGAGTCAAAATTACGAAATAACGTATATACAAGATTAAATATCATACTCAAAATATTTTATCGTAATAACCTATATTTTATTAGAAGTGTCGCATTGTCAAAACATGTCATACCTTAAATGATATAACCTTACATGATATGAAGTGACACGAGTTTGTCCTTTATAAAAGATTTGGTTACAAAAGTTTGTAATAAAAAACAAGTAAATGTATTTTTAATTTAAAAAAAAACATATTGATAAAGTTTTAGTATATAAAATTGGTTACAGTTTGATGCAATTATCCGTTTCAATATAGAAATGATCACAAAAATAAAATAAAATAAAATATGATAATGTACGCAAATAGACAAGTAGACGTTTCGGAAAATTAGTAAACACCTCCTTATACTTCTACGTATTGGCAAATGTTGCTCAAAGTTTGTTATAGTTGTCTTAAACCACCCTCAACGTAGTTACTGGTGATAATTTGGATTTTGTAAAGTTAAAACAACTTATAATCAAAATATTTTTTTATACTTTTTATTAATAGCATGGCAATAATTATCAGTTACTTTTATGTTTACTTTACATTAATTGTTAGATTTTTCTTATTATTTTTAATAACATGTTCAAAAAATTTCATTATTAAGACGTTTCTATAAGAATAAAAAGAGGTAAATACATGAAATCATGATTTAATCATTGAATATATCTTCTTTAATCACATGTTCTTAACCAACCAAGGATACACATGTTTGGTTTTGAAATTTTACATCAAGAAAATCTTTAATCATTTTCATGTAATGCAACATCAAGTCAATATTAGATTGTCTTGTAATACATCAACATCAAAGTCTTAATTCTAAGTCAAGTAACACACAAATGTAGTGTTCAAATTAAAACCGTTAAATAACTATAAATAAAAAAATAATCTTTTCAAATTGATCATAATATGGCTTAAAGGTGGTAGAGGCTTCATTACGTCATATCAACCAAGGGCTCTATTACTTCTTTTCAATAGATAGTGTGCTATGAGATGAAACACCTCTTCCTAGAGGTGTACAAAAAACCGGTTTTAAAACCGAAACCTTTTTTTTTATTAATCGGTTTTTTAATAACCGATTTTAAGACCGAACCAAACCGCCGGTTTGTATATAGGAGGGTGTTCGATCATTATAACCGGTTTAAAAATCGAAACCGGTTTTAAAAAAACCAACTAACCGGAAAAAAACCCGGCTTTTTTTTTGCCAAAACAGGTTTTTAACCGAACCAAATCGAGTAGACCAGTGTGGGTTCCCACCATATAAAACCGGCTTTTTAACCGAACCGGTTATTAAAAAAAATCTTTTTTTTTAAAGCGTAAAAACCTGTCCAGTTAAAAACCGAACCGGTTATTCCAAAAAAAACCGATTTGTACACCTCTACCTCTTCCCCACACCCATCACACACACACAAGAGCTCGCTATTGTTTTGACTGGCTATCAATACGTGCCGCCCAATAGCTAGCATGGTGTGGGGGAGGAGCGCTATTAAGGGATAAAAATAGATGAGGTGGCGATATCATGCAACCAATAATTCATAACACCATAGCAAGTAAATACTCTAGAAGTATAAAACAGGCAGAGCCACACATTAGCTACTCGAGATTACTTCAATGAAACTGCAAGTCAAGCTTAACCTTCACATATCAAGTTTATAGATTTATAATTTAAAAATAACAAAAAAAACATATCACGCAAATAAAATTTTTGAAAATAAAATCAAGCCAAATCTAAACAAGACTTAAAAAACTACCTGAATACTCTCAAAAGTTTTAACGATTCCAACTCTCGTCTACAAACTACAAACCGACTATAGTTGAGGGGTCATACATTGAAACTAGTAAAAAAACCGGCTGGTCGTTTTCAGGCCGGTAAACCAGCCGGCCTTAAACCGCGTCAATAAATATTAATCTCTATTTCTCTCTAACCAAAAATGAGGAAGTGATTTTCGAATTGGTGGGTTTTGAGCTGTGATTAGCTGTCTCTCTCTTCCTTCTACCTCTCTCTAAATACTTCAAACCCTCCTCATTCACTCTCTCTCTCTCTCTTCCTACTCTCTCTCTCTCTCTCTAAATACTTCAAACCCTCCTCATTCACTCCTCTGTGTCTGTGTCTGTGTCTCTCACAAGCAAATATTATTAACAATAATAATAATAATAATACTAACAATTCAGTCTTCTCAGACCACCATTTGTTTGTTATGTCTCATTTCTCCTTCAGATGAAGACGACCATTCCTTTCATTTCATTCCCCTTTCTTCCTCTTTCCTTCTTTCTCTGCTTGCATTCTCTCCTGTTAGGGTTTTCTCCTTCTTCGATGGCTCCGTCCGGCTCTCCGACGGCGAGGTGAAGTACATCCGGCAACGGCAGCTGCTGTACTACCTCGACGAGAACGGCGACAGAGGCGAAAACGTGACGGTGGATCCGTCGCTGCTGTTCGAAAACCCTAGGTTGAGGAATGCTTATATTGCTTTACAAGCATGGAAGCAGGCAATACTCTCAGATCCACAAAATCTGACCGTTAACTGGGTCGGATCTGCTGTGTGCGGCTACACCGGAGTGTTCTGTGCACCCGGCCGGATAATCGTCAGAAAGAACCGTCGCGGAATAGACCTCAACCACGGCGACATTGCCGGATACCTACCGGAGGAACTCGGCCTGTTGACCGATCTGGCGTTGTTTCACATAAACTCGAACCGGTTTTGCGGAACAATTCCGAAAACGTTTAGGAAGTTGAAGATTCTGTTTGAGCTTGATGTCAGCAACAACAGGTTTGCCGGAATATTCCCTCGCGTTGTGTTTAAATTACCTAAATTAAAGTTTTTAGATCTCCGGTTTAACGAGTTTGAAGGTAATGTGCCTAAAGAATTGTTTGATAAAGATTTGGATGCTATTTTTATTAACCACAACCGGTTTAAGTTCGAGTTACCGGCTAACTTCGGTAACTCGCCGGTTTCGGTGATTGTTTTGGCGAATAATAAGTTTCACGGGTGTCTGCCCGCGAGCATAGGGAACATGTCGGATACTTTGAATGAGATTATTATGATGAATAATGGGTTGAGGTCTTGTGTACCGGATGAGATTGGGTTGTTGGGTAATGTGACGGTGTTCGATGTGAGTTTTAATGAGTTGATGGGGCCGTTGCCGGAGAGTATTTCCGGGTTGGTGAGTGTGGAGCAGTTGAATGTCGCCAGTAATTATTTGAGTGGGAGTATTCCGGAAAGCGTTTGTCGGTTGCCGCGGCTGGAGAATTTTACTTATTCGGATAATTTCTTTACTGGCGAGCCTCCGGTCTGCTTGAATTTGGCTGCCTTTGATGATCGCAGGAATTGTTTGCCTGGGAGACCTGCGCAGAGGCCGGCTAACCAGTGCAGGATGTTTAAGAGCAAGAAGATACATTGTAGTGCTTTCCGCTGTGCCCCGTTTGTTCCGGTGTTGCCTACTCTCCACCCCGGTTCCTGTGCCGCCTTCACGCCTGTTGTTACCCATCGCCGCCTGTCTATACCCACCTTCACCGTCCCTCCACCACCTGTTTACTCGCCTCCGCCTCCTCGCCACCTCCACCCCTCCACCGTCACCCCACCGCCTTCCCCGCCTCCACCATCCACCCCACCGCCTTCCCGCCTCCCCATCACCCCACCGCCTTCACCACCTCCACCATCACCCCCACTGCCTTCACCACCTCCACCATCTCCCCGCCACCAGTAATGTCACCACCTCCACCATCTCCCCGCCACCAGTAATGTCACCACCTCCCCACCACCACCTCCACCACCACCACCAAGTCCACCGCCTCCATCTCCTCCGCCACCAGTTATGTCACCCCACCCCACCGCCACCGCCTCCACCTCCGCCAGTTAATCCGCCTTATTGCGTAAGACCGCCGCCACCGCCTCCAGTGACACCCTCGCCACCTCCACCCGTCCATTCCCCACCTCCACCAGTCCATTCGCCGCCTCCACCACAACCTTACTACTATAATTCACCACCTCCACCTCACTCGCCGCCACCACCTCACTCACCTCCTCCTCCACCCCACTCGCCCCCACCGCCTCACTCACCGCCTCCGCCTTACATATACTCATCGCCACCCCCTCCATCGCCTCATTCCCCACCGCCGCCAACCCATTCACCACCTCCACCGCCCCATTCCCCACCTCCACCAGCCCCCCTTTGTATAGAACCACCACCGCCTCCCCCTCCTTGCATTGAATACACACCACCACCATCACCAACCCCATCACCCCCACCGCCTCCACTAGTCTATTACTCCCCACCGCCACCAGTCCACCATCCTCCTCCCCCACCAGCAATAATATACAACAGCTCGCCACCTCCGGCACCAGTATACGAGGGGCACCTACCGCCCGTATTCGGGGTATCATATCAATCTCCTCCACCACCCACCCTTCTATTGATTCTTTCAATATAATTCTCCTACTCAAAGTTGAAACAAGCCCTACAATTAACACCACCAATTGTCAAACCTTTTCATCACTATGTGGTGATGAATAAAACATCAAGATTAGATTTTTGTGGGCAACATTTGAGATATATGATTGGAAAATAGGGATAAGGAGGATTCTTTCCCCAATATTTATTTGAAATTGTTATGGGATTTGTGAAAATAAATTTGCCAGGGAAAATTATAGGTTGCAGAGAAGTTTTTATGTATAGACATCATCATCATATCATCAGTTTGTTCTTGGTTTTTCTGGGATTTTATTGTTATTATCCTATTTTTGTTTTTAAATTTTATAGTATAATCATCAACATATTTACATGTATTGATTATTTATCCTCATGTCTTTCTGCCTTTAGATCATTCTTTTGTGTTGACTTATAACTGTTGATGTTTGAGTCAACATGCCATTGATTTAATTGATGCTGTCTTAATGCAAAGTGCCAAGTTTCAATTGTGAACAACCACTATTTAAAATTATTGTAGAAAAATATCCACCTGATATAATTATTGATATGTGGAAATTTCAGGTGATTTAATTGTGATATTGAAGCCTTATTTGGATCTTACAATGTTCTATATCTAGTTGGAGGTGTTTTGTCATTTTTTTTAATTTCTAACGACAAAAACACATCCCTAAAGCCTTATTTGGATCTTATAAAATATAGAAGAAGAAGAGTTGAGGGTAAAGTTTATAAAAAAATGGAGTGGAATATGGGATTTTTATAGGTAAAAATTGGATTAAAATTAAAAATAATATATATTACCGTTGGACCGAATGGTCCTTTCCCGATTCCTGCACAAAATTAGGAGTTTTAAATAACACACCAGAGCTTTTTTTTTTTGAAAAAAATCGCCCTCGGGGGTAGTTGGTGGGGTGTGGAGGGGTTTTTTAGAAGAAAAATGTCCAAAACCCCTCCACTACAGGTGTCTCACTGAAAACCCAAATTTCAATGAAAATACACATATGAATAACATTTTATAAAAATTTCAAAAGTTTGTGAGTATTATATGTTAATACAAAACCAATCTTAACTACAAAAGTACAAAAAGAAAAGGTCATATAAAGCTATACATGCATGACACTACGTACAAAAGCTTATGTAGTTCAGATGATTCTTCAGTATAAAAAATTGGCTTTCTACAAAAAGAAAATCAATCTTAACTATATATATATATATATATATATGGAAAAGTTAAACTCAGAAGAGAAATTAATTCATTTTTTTAATATAGTTCTTTTAAATGTAAGAAATGAATTGAAATGCAATGTTTATTTGTCTAGAAATTCAAAGAAAAACTATAAACAAATTTTGTTTATTTATACAAGCCACATAAGTTTAAGTTTTGTGTATGAATATTATCTGCACATAACTTAAAACACTTTTGTAGAAAATTATAACGTTAAAAAAAGAGAATAAATATATTTAATTGTTTTTCATGTATATTATAACGTTAAATAAAGTTGCACATAAACACAGACCAATTTTAAAACAAAAACACAAATACTATCTATACGCGTTCTTAGCAATTGTACCTATCAATATATAGTATAGCTAAGGTAAGTACCCAAGTATCAATCATGGACGCGAAATCTATTAGCATATATCTTTCGTAATATCTAACCTAAGTAACTTTTAATAATCAAGAAAATACTAAACAACCTAATGATCAAGTTTGTGAACATAGTTTTAAATAGATAACTAGTTAGGTTCAGAATCATTTTAATATTTTCAATCTTATAATTTTACTTTTATTTTAATTAAAAAAATTGTGTTATCCTTATTATTATTTATTACAAATTCTCTTAATTTTAATTTTAATTTTATCAAATCTAAATCCAATAAACCATTCAACATATGCCACATACAATTCCTCATGCTATCTAAATACAATATTAATTTATATTTCATTTTTATATTTAACTATATGGATAACTACAATTAATATATTTTACTCAAGTAACTTCTATATTGTTAATCGTTATTATGTTTAACTACAAATACCACATGGTAATTTTTGGTTCAATTTTATTATCATTAACAAATAAATACATTTTACTACAATTAAAAATATTCAACAGTATAGATAACGATTAAACATAATAAAATATAGTCAAATACTAGTAGATTCTCCGATGTGTTTAATGAAAATTATTTCATTACTACGTTAACGGATTTGCTAACTGTGTAAAAATAATTAAAAAGTTTCTAAAGAATTGATAACTGCGACAAACACTTTACAAGTGAGTTGGGTATTAATTACTATGTGTTTTGATTACAAACTTGTGGAATGACTATTATGTATGTCTAAAGTATTTTTATTATTCAACCCGTGTATACACGGGAATATAAGCTAGAGTGTGTGTGCATATATATATATCAATAGTATATTAGTCTTCTATTTAAATTAATAATAAATAATTATTAGTAAATCAAAGAAAAAGAATATCATGTGATATTAATTGGAGTTCTTTGTTAGAATTTAGATAAGATTAATATATAAATAAATATTTATCACTCACTATTAATATTAATCTAAATATAGATATATATAAAACCCATTAATTCTTTACCAATTTTTATCATTCTTATATGAACTACCTTTTATTTAATAATAGCTTAAAACCCTACCCACGTTCGTTTGTATTGGTGCTCTAGTAATATTTATCTAAAAAACCGATCAACCAACAAATGAAGAAGACTTTGATGATAAGGAGATAGGATTCCTGATTAT
The DNA here is from genome assembly GCA_947069175.1 of Scalesia atractyloides. Taxonomy (NCBI): domain Eukaryota; kingdom Viridiplantae; phylum Streptophyta; class Magnoliopsida; order Asterales; family Asteraceae; genus Scalesia; species Scalesia atractyloides. The sequence continues at coordinate 1,909,582 of CAMTDV010000011.1, read as the reverse complement.
TCAGAACTTAATAGAATGACAAATACTGTAATCTCCGATATCCAGCCAGGCATTTCTCAACAAAATTTCTGATTTATTTGCAAAGTGGCGTGGAAATAGAGTCATCAACTCACTTGACTCGATTCAAGTGACCAGTTTTTGTCTGGTTTCTCATGGTTGAATCAAATGCACTCAATTTATTCATATTTGATTATTAGCTTGTAACAAAACCGTTAACACTAACATGTCTTAGCTTAACGGGTTCGGTTTAATATTCACAAGATAGATTGCGAAAATAATCCCTCAAAAGGGTGGTTAAAGAATATGGAAAAGGTGATAGCGGCCTCCACCATGAGGAGCTTAAAAATAGAGAATATGTTATATGTGATTTTATAATAATTTTTAAACCAATATTCATCATCTGCACAAAAGTAATCGTTAAAGAACCAGAACCGGTTTGACAAGAACTAGTTAGGAACCGCCTGAACCGTAGGGGTGAAATTGGGAAGGACAAACCCGACCACAACCGGCCTAAACCAATATCCAAACCGATCAAACCCGATACAATGACTTTCTTTATCTTGCTTCCATAAATATGACTAGGCTACAAGCTATTTGGTGGACACGCTTTATACATAGCAAGAGAGGCATCTTTTAAGTATTACATTTGAAACTTTCGACATAAATATCTATAAAGGTTTTTTAATCTCTACTTCAAAATTAATAGTGTGTTGAAGAACTTTTTTGTTATTTAAACGTGGAGTATGTTTGTTTTTATTTCAAAAGCTACAAAATGATAAATAAAAAAATTACAAACAATTATAAACAAATTTATGACTTTTATTTATTCAGATATTTTATTACGGTAAATTAGATTTTAATAATTTAAACTCTAACCCGGTAGTAAATAATTCATATCAATAAATTAGCTCGTAAAACTCATAACTCTCATTTTTTTCTGATTTTGAGATTATTAATCCGTCGATAATTAAATACGTACTTACTTCTCTGTTAAATTCTCCGTTAAAGTGATACTGTTTCTTACAATAAAAGTAAAAGTTTGAAATGTCATTAGTCAAATTATGAATATGTAATAGCATCTATCAGTGGATTATAATTTAGTTAATCAAAATCCAATGTCTTTACCTATTGATAGAAATGGATCGATCAAAACCCAAAAATAATGACGCGATATGGCACAAAATATATTGATAACTGTTTTACATCAACCGAAAAACATAAAACGGACAGTGTAATGGTTCCGATAGTACCAAATCAGTTCAAATGTTCGGTCGGAATCAACATGGTACCGATATTGTTTGGACAATATCAATTTGGTTCGTCACGATACCAGTAATCGATATAGCTTACGACATAAAGAAAGAAACTGTATTGCTAATACAACTACGTTTGTATCAATATTTATTTTTGAAATCATAAAAAAGAAAATACTAACACTGCTACTAAAGTTGTAAAGAGGATATCGGTTTGGTTCGCCAAAGTAAATTTACAAGATAAAAATATTAAATTTGACATGCTCTACTCTGAATAAAACTTTTATCGAAACGTAGAAAAAAAACATGTTATAATGGTATATTGGTATATCCATAATTTTAATAATACATGGCATTGTATTATTAGAGAAATGAAAATGGTAAACAACATTAATTCATAAAAAACGAGATATAAAGGAGCTTTGTTAATTTGTACATTTATATTTCGATTACTTGGTTTGAGTGTTTACAAATCTTTTTACTATGACAACCACTAGCGGAGCTTCGTGCGGGCTCGGGAATTGTTGAAAATATTATATGTATCGGGAATTGTTGAAAATATTATATGTATTGAGTCCAGACTCACTTATTATTTTTCGTATTAAAACTTTCGTTCCTACCACTAATTAAAAACTTAAAATGATGACAACCCTTGAAAACTTAGTTGATCACTTTGTTCCCATCAATAAATACTGATTAATGAAATCTGATAAAACGTAAGTTGACCTTTGAAGAATTAGATACTCTTTTTGTGGGGTGGAAGAATATGATAATATAAAGAGTGACACGTCATGAGGTATTTTATATATACTATCTAGAAAAAGAAATGACATTTTTGATGATGAAATCTCTCTGTACATTCTTTTCCTTTGGACCCCTCTATCCTCCCTTTTTATATATTCTTTTATATTATTTGCCTCAAAAGAAAAGAAATGCTTATATTGTCATACTGTAGAAAACTAAGAATCTAACAAGAACACAACATATAGCGACAAAATGGTTACTGTAGCTACATAACCGAGTCCGGACCATCTCAAAGGCTGGACGAACATATGCCCACAAGAGGACCGAATGCCCAAAGGGTCACGACCAATGGTAAAAAGGTCCTTCCCTCCACCCAGGGAAGGACACATCATAAAGTGCGTCCAACCAATGACATTGGTTTTTTACAACATTTACATCTCTTGTAATTTTTTTTAGAAGATTTTTGTAAGGATTTTTGATAAAAAAGTTTGAAAAAACTTTTCATAAGGTCGTGTTCTCTAAGTTCTCACAATTGTTAGTTTCATTTTACTCTAACACTATATATATATATATATATATATATAGATATATATAAGCCCAAGTTATTGGGTCTTGAACTAAGGATGGCTCACACAAACTAATATATTAGTTATGAAGAATGCTAGTGTATGTCAAACTAAGAGCATAGTGATGTTATATCATGAACATATGAGTCACGTAAGTGTGTTAAAGCACTTAGTTTATGACAAATTCAAGACTGTTTTCTTCACAAAACACATGTTTAAAAACTTGCGAGCAAAATAAACGAGTTGTTTGTGAGCTACTCAAGATTGTCGAACTTGAGTTTAAGCCAGAGCTCAAGTTCGAGCTTTGTTAGCGACTCTATTTAGGCTCACGAACCTAAAGAAACTTGTATCTTATATAAATATAATATGATATGATAAGAAAAAATATACATAATGTTTTGTATACATAGAAGTAGAGAAAAGTGCCCGGATGGTCCCTGTGGTTTGCTTCGATAACACCTTTAGTCTCTTTATTTTCAAAATTACAGCTCTACTCTTCAACTTTAGCAAATTCGTTATTGGATAGTTCTTGAAGCAGATGGATGTTAGTTTTCTCAGTTAAGTAGGTGTGAAATGACTAATTTACCCTTAATGTAAGACAAAATAAATTAATTACATATACATTATATATATATATACACACACACGTAAGACCCACTAAATATGAAAATTAAAAACAATCCCACCCCCTTTTCTCTTTCTCTCTCTCGTATCTCTCTTGCCTTCAAAACACCCTCCATTAAATAACCACCACCAAATAACCAACCCCCACCCAATCAAAGTCGTATATCTTCAAAAATGACATGCCCATTGATTAGAATATATATAATATATATGTATATATATATATATAACATTTTAAACATTCTGAAACAACTGAAAGCAGGGAAAACTAATGATGTCATATTGAAACCATGGTCGGCCCTGAGAATTCAGGTGCCCAGTCCGAGCCTAGAAAAACGTGCCCTTTAGGGCTTAACAACGAGAAGTTAACCACGGGATACTCATCGACTGATTATCGACAACTCCTCCGTCATCACACATGTACATTTTTTTTTTCAAACGGACAATGCAAAACATATATGCAAAAGTGTTTCCTAACTCATCTAGCTTCCTCCGCTGCAGGCCGCCATGAAAATCGAACCCAACCCACCATTTCATCACCTCCACCCACCCACACCATCGTGAAAATCAGCTCCGGAGCAGGCCGTCTAGCTTCTGATTTTGTTATTTCAAATCAGAAACTTAAAACAAATTGCGTTAAGTGTTGTTTTTTTTAATTTTTTTAGTTAGTAGGTCCCACATATACATAAGATAAATAAATAAATAAATAAATATATATATATATATATAATTAATTTATTTTGTTTTACGTTAAGGGTAAATTGGTCATTTCACACTCACTTAACTAAGAAAACTAACCTTCTTCCGTTTCAGGGACTATCCGAGAATGAATTTGTCAAAGTTGGGGACTATAGCTGTAATTTTGAAAATGTAGGGACTAAAGGTGAAATCGAAGCAAAACTAACCTTCTTCCGTTTCAGGGACTATCCGAGAATGAATTTGCCAAAGTTGGGGACTATAGCTGTAATTTTGAAAATGTAGGGACTAAAGGTGAAATCGAAGCAAACCTTAGGGACTATCCGAGCACTTTCTCTATAAAAGTATAACTATAATTAGAGTTAAATGCTTGGTTGGTCCTTGTGGTTTGCAAATATTGCAGACCTGGTCCCAGTTGTTCACTAATTACATGCTTGGTTCCGGTGTTTGTAATTTTTGCACTCGTGTGGTCCTTACCACTAACCAATGTTAAATTTCTGAGTTAAGTGAGTGTAAAATGACTAAATTGTCCCTAAGCAATTAAACACATAAAAAACTAAAACAGATGGGCCCACCTTCTCATCTTCTTCCCCACCCCTCTCTCTCCCTCTGTAAAACCCACCACCACCTCCACCTCCAACCCACCACCACTAACACCTCCTCCACCGTCAACCCACCACCTCCACCCGTCATTATAACCACGCCGTCACCATAACTATCACCCGGAACCATATCGCCACCAAACCACCACTTGCAACCTGACCTTCACCATAACCACAACCTTGAATCATACCGCCTCCAAACCACCACCTGCAACCACACCATCACCATAACCAGCACCTCCACCTTTCTTCTCCACCCGTCAAATTCCAAAATCATCAAACAACCAACATTATTTCAAACAAATTACCTCATACGATTGAACCAAATTCTCGTCGAATCAAACCACAATCACCGGAAATCAAACCTCATACGAGAGTTAAACCCATCTCTCTCATAAGACCTTCACCCCAACTTAGGCCACCATTTCAGGCCATACTAAGTCACTGGAAATTGAATCATCACCGCCACAGACGTTGGTGAGTTTTCATGGAGCCCCACCTTTAAGAAAGCAAAAAACAGGCGTCTGACTTTCACATCATCGACAGTTGGTTTAATAGCATGATTAACGGCATTGATAAGTCTTGAAACCACTTGTATAGGTATCATATATGAGCTTTAACATCAACGGAATATGGGTAATTTATTAAAACCGTGGTGGTGAAGTCAAATTAATGATTTATTAAAATTTTAAATTCAAGCCAGGTCTATTATTAATTTTCTTTGAAAGGGTGCACAGAATTCAAACTAAATCAATATTCACTATCACCTTCATCGAAGACCTTTTGAATTTAAATCCAGTTCGATAATTGTGACAATTCACCTTCATCATCGCATTATTTTCTTCATCTGTTGTCAACAATTTTCAGATCTAGGTCACCTTGTGGTTTGGTGGTGGTGGAGATTGAAGTGACTCTAACGGTGGTGGTGGTCAGTTGACGGTGGAGGTGGTGGTGATGGGTTGAAGGTGGCGGTGGACGTGGTGGTGGGTTTAAGGTGGAGGTGGAGGTTGCAGGTTTGTGAAGGAGAGGTGGTGGCTGAGTTTTTAAAAGAGAGAGATGGAGTGAGGAAGAAGATGAGTAGTGGGCCCCTCTTTTTTATATTTTTATTTTTATTATTTCAAGGGTAATATAGTAATTTCACATATACTTAACTGAGAAATCTAACAAAGGTTAGTGGTAAGGACCACCCGAGTGCAAAATTTGAAACTACTAGGACCAAGTGTGTAATTAGTGAACCACTAGAACCAAGTCTGCAATATTTGCAAACCACATGGACAAACCAAGCATTTAACTCCTATAATTATAACTTTATATAGTTATATAAACATAAAATGTATTAAAATAATAAACGAGTCAAACTATAGCGTATAAGTTACTAGTGAGCCAAAGTAGACTCAAAACGAGTTTAATCTCTCCTGAGTTAAACGAGTTGAGTTGTAGTTTAGTCGAACTCGAGTTTAGCTTGTTTACACTAGGTAGAACTTTAAGTGTGAGTTATAGCTTTTAGTTGGATGAGCAGGTTGTAAGTTGTATAGAATATGTATTTTATATAAGGATAATTATATATGCACCTAACGAGTATTATAAATGACATAATTATTCATTAGGTATGTGATTATCATGCACTAATAAACAATTTATAATTGTTTTTTTTATGGATGGAAGGTAGAATGTGGAAATCCTGGAGATTTGGTTAGTGCAAGTGAAGATCCATTTGAGTATGTATTAATACAAGTGGGTGATCACTTGATTTGCATGACCTACTCCCACACTCTCACTTCCACATATAAATAAATAGTGGTTGTACCAATGTTTTATAAACCACCCAAATTAAAATTATTAGTTCTTCATTAATAGAACGTTAGCTAGCCCATGTGAGTTCGATCAAACGGGTCCATTTATCAAAATTGTGCATCTCATCGATATTATGTCGGTATTAAAACTTAAGAAACAAATTAATACAAGCTTAATGCAAGTGAAAATGATATGATAATAAACCAATGATTTTAGATATCTAAAGCTCGAAAATCTCGAAATCCGATTCGGAGTAGAACTCGAATTTCAAAGTTGGAATTCGAATTCAAAAAATTGAATCCTTTTCGATTTAGTAATAGAATTTTAAAATTAGAATACACATGATATAATATATATATATTATATATATATATTATTTTTTATATTATTCTATATGCATACACATGCAAAACCTTGGAAGGATTTCAATTACATTTGGGTCTAGTATTATTATATATACACACATGCAAAACGTTGGAAGGATTTTAATTACATTTAGGTCTAGTTATTCAATACTTAGTCTAACTCCAACTATCCTAAATAATCTCTAAACCTGAAGTCCTAAATTTGTACATTGATCCGCCTCACTCCATGCTCGACGCCTGCTCTAGTCGCCAAACTTCATCACCAGTTCGCCAATCTTATATTAGTTCGTCAGTTCACATGCCAGGATTTGAACACTGGTCACTCTTACCCCAAACTACACAAATAAATACTAAATTACATATCATGTCAGGATTTGAACCTTGATCTTTTCTCCATGAGTAGGGCTGTAAACAAGACCAGAGGCTCGAGAGCTACTCGTTATCGGCTCGGTTAAAAGCTCAAACTAGCCCAGCTTTAACGAGCCCGAGCCAGAGCTGGAGCCTGAAATAGAGCTTGTTTTGTTATCTAGCCGGAGCTCGATCCTGAAATAGAGCTTGTTTTTTTTTTTAAAAAAAATTTATATATAATAGAATAATAATGATGATAACATTGGCGAGCGAACTCGAGCCGAGCTTTGGCTCGTTTAAGCGATATTGAAACGAGCTCAAACCGAGCTTTGGCTCGTTTAAGCGATATTGAAACGAGCTCAAACCGAGCTTTTAGCTCATTTGAGGTTGTTCTCAAGATAGCTCGAGCAGAGCAAGCCGAGCTCGAGCTTTAAGTTTTACTCGCGAGCTGAGCTCGAGCTCAAATAACTAAGTTCGAACCGAGTCGAGCTCGAGCTTCAGAAAAATATGACGAGCCGAGCTCGGGCTCAGCCCGACTCGTTTACACCCCTATCCATGAGGCAAGAGCCTCTACCACTCAGCCAAACCTGGAATGACACCTATATTAGAAATTTTTAGCCTTAAAGCACGGATATCTTTTTATGTAGTTTTTCGTGTTCAAGATGTGTCCAATGTTTGGATCATATTCCAATGCCTCGAAATTTGATTGGATTCGAACTCCTAGATTCAACTTCAGTAATCGAATTTCAAATCCACCTAAAAATTTTAAATTTCGAATAATTCTATTGATTAGGATATTCGAAACTCGATTCGTTAGACACCCTAATCTAAATAGCGTTATTATTAACGTAGTTATGCGAGATCTAGTAACGCTCCATCCATCCAAATTCTGTATTAGCATGGTAGTAAGATTAGTCATTTATTTAAGTTTTACCCTTGAATTAACTAGCATGTGTGAAAAACAAAGAATAAACAGTCTGAAATTGTAATATCTATCATGACCACCACACAGACGAAACGTTATGATTTTGCTGCTGAAAAACTTTCATCATATTGAAATAAATAACCGACAATAAAAAAAGAAGTGGGAAAAAACAATGAATGGAGTGTACTTTTATGTTTACAAAAATAAAAATAGTAGTCAAAGTCGTGTGCTTCAAGATAAATGATAGCACAATGAGCCTATACATCCCATTGGGAAATTAAAAAAATAATAATAAGAGGATAATATATATAGGAGAGTTAAAAGAGACGGTTATATAGTCATATATAATCATATTTAGAAAAATGGTATGTGTAGTGGCGGATCTAGAAAACTTTCATATTGGTAACGTTTTAAAAGAAAGGGGTAACGAATCGAAAAACGGCAGACTTTTTCCAAAATTTACACTATCGCCGAAGCATCAAAGGGTAGCGGAGGCTACCCTTAATTATATGGTACATCCGCCCTGAGTATATGTGTTATATGTTTTTTTTGGCTATTTAAAATTGGTTCGCAAACTTATAACATGCTATATAAATATATTTTTGCATTTTGAAATTTGGATTTTAAGAGTAGAAACATAACATATGCATGGATAATTTATTTCTTTCATTGTTTTTCTCCATTTTTTCAAGATTGAAATTTGCGATGGGAAGCATAGCATATGCTTAGGAAAGAAGACCCATTCTCCTTGCTTCATATTTCAAAGCAAAAGATGATGCATTTTGGCCCGTCCTTCTCATAATATTAAAAATATATTAAATTAGTACTACATGTATAATAACTAAGAGGAAACTATTCATACTTTTTTCATTTTCATATCCATCAATCTTCTTCTATGTGTCTTCTAGCGTCAACCTTTAAGTCAGTAGTAATACATCTAATTGAGAAAAAGGTTGCAACTTAACATCTTCGATAGTTTCTCTCTTGCAGTGGCGGATCCGGTCATGTTTTGTGGGTTCACATGAACCAACTTGGTTTGGAGATAAATGAAAAGAATTAGTAAGAATCTAACAAAACGAACCCATCAAAAAAAGTTTCTGGATCAGCCACTACGTCTCTTGTTTACACCTGAAAGGGCATAAGGCAATTAAATTGTATCATGTGGTTGTGGTCACGGTTATGATCATGATGAGTAAGGCTCTGTTCATGTTAGTAAATGAAAACCGCCATTAGACGTGGTAAATGAATAGAGTTGGTTAGGGTACCTCCTTACATGTTTGTGTAAATAAATATAGTTGTCATAGAAGACAACATCATTTTGTTTTAGCTCTTATAATGTGAAGGATGACGGATATGTTATTACGATTTTTTGGCGTTAAATTTGACGATATAGGCTTTAACTTTTATTTGAAACATATAAAATGAACACCATTGTAGATAGTAAGTTTTAAACTCATAGTTGTTGATTAAAAAGACAACTCATTTTTAACATGTTAACACTAAAAGGAACAATGTATATGGTTAAATTAATTTACCTCTTATGTTATTTTTAAGCCATTATAATTTATATCTTTGGGTCAAATGTACACAAAACAACGGTGTGTACAACCCAAAAACCACACTTCTAAACCATCAAAACAACAAATATACACTGGATCCGCCACTGACCGGCCTCACTGAGTGATTAAACCAAGCAATTGTTTTGTTGTTACCAGTTGGTTCTTATGAGATCTAGACGATCGTTTGAGCCTTTGAACCGGAAATGTGTTGGACGTTCTAATTTAAAAGAAAGATTGAAAAAAACACCTCCAACTAAATAATTTTTTAGCATAGGACATTGTAATGTCTAAATAAGGCTTCAATGTCACAAATAAATCAAGACAAGATGCAAGAAAAAAGTTGACTAAATGGAGCATGGACCATATCAAAAGCAAAGTTGACTAATTGATATCAATCACCGCAAAATTCCACAATCCAATAATCAATCATGTGAATAGTTAATACTTTACTCCTTTAGTTTTTAATAGTGGTTGTTGTTAGTTAGTCTTCACAATTCAAAATTTGGAATTCATCAAAACACCATCAATCAAATCAATTAGCATGTTTAGTCAAACATCAACAGTTTTAAGTCAACACAAACACAAAATGGAAGAAGAACATGATAATGATGAGAATAATTCAATACAAGTAAATATGTTGATGATTATACTATAAAATTTGAAAACAAAAGTATGATAATAACAATAAAATCCCAGAAAAGCCAAGAACAAACTGATGATGATGATGATAATGATGTCTATACATAAAAACTTCTCTGCAACCTATAATTTTCCCTGGCAAATTTATTTTCACAAATCCATAACAATTTCAAATAAATATTGGGAAAGAATCCTCCTTATCCCTATTTTCCAATCATATATCTCAAATGTTGCCCACAAAAATCTAATCTTGATGTTTTATTCATCACCACATAGTGATGAAAAGGTTTGACAATTGGTGGTGTTAATTGTAGGGCTTGTTTCAACTTTGAGTAGGAGAATTATATTGAAAGAATCAATAGAAGGGTGGTGGTGGAGGAGATTGATATGATACCCCGAATACGGGCGGTAGGTGCCCCTCGTATACTGGTGCCGGAGGTGGCGAGCTGTTGTATATTATTGCTGGTGGGGGAGGAGGATGGTGGACTGGTGGCGGTGGGGAGTAATAGACTAGTGGAGGCGGTGGGGGTGATGGGGTTGGTGATGGTGGTGGTGTGTATTCAATGCAAGGAGGGGGAGGCGGTGGTGGTTCTATACAAAGGGGGGCTGGTGGAGGTGGGGAATGGGGCGGTGGAGGTGGTGAATGGGTTGGCGGCGGTGGGGAATGAGGCGATGGAGGGGGTGGCGATGAGTATATGTAAGGCGGAGGCGGTGAGTGAGGCGGTGGGGGCGAGTGGGGTGGAGGAGGAGGTGAGTGAGGTGGTGGCGGCGAGTGAGGTGGAGGTGGTGAATTATAGTAGTAAGGTTGTGGTGGTGGCGGCGAATGGACTGGTGGAGGTGGGGAATGGACGGGTGGAGGTGGCGAGGGTGTCACTGGAGGCGGTGGCGGCGGTCTTACGCAATAAGGCGGATTAACTGGCGGAGGTGGAGGCGGTGGCGGTGGGGGTGACATAACTGGTGGTGGAGGAGATGGAGGCGGTGGACTTGGTTGGTGGTGGTGGAGGTGGTGACATTACTGGTGGCGGGGGAGATGGTGGAGGTGGTGACATTACTGGTGGGCGGGGGAGATGGTGGAGGTGGTGAAGGCGGTGGGGGTGATGGTGGAGGCGGGGAAGGCGGTGGGGGTGACGGTGGAGGGGGGGAGGTGGCGAGGGAGGCGGAGGCGAGTAAACAGGTGGTGGAGGGGACGGTGAAGGTGGGGTATAGACAGGCGGCGATGGGGTAACAACAGGCGGTGAAGGCGGCACAGGAACCGGGGGTGGAGGAGTAGGCAACACCGGAACAAACGGAGCACAGCGGAAAGCACTACAATGTATCTTCTTGCTCTTAAACATCCTGCACTGGTTAGCCGGCCTCTGCGCAGGTCTCCCAGGCAAACAATTCCTGCGATCATCAAAGGCAGCCAAATTCAAGCAGACCGGAGGCTCGCCAGTAAAGAAATTATCCGAATAAGTAAAATTCTCCAGCCGCGGCAACCGACAAACGCTTTCCGGAATACTCCCACTCAAATAATTACTGGCGACATTCAACTGCTCCACACTCACCAACCCGGAAATACTCTCCGGCAACGGCCCCATCAACTCATTAAAACTCACATCGAACACCGTCACATTACCCAACAACCCAATCTCATCCGGTACACAAGACCTCAACCCATTATTCATCATAATAATCTCATTCAAAGTATCCGACATGTTCCCTATGCTCGCGGGCAGACACCCGTGAAACTTATTATTCGCCAAAACAATCACCGAAACCGGCGAGTTACCGAAGTTAGCCGGTAACTCGAACTTAAACCGGTTGTGGTTAATAAAAATAGCATCCAAATCTTTATCAAACAATTCTTTAGGCACATTACCTTCAAACTCGTTAAACCGGAGATCTAAAAACTTTAATTTAGGTAATTTAAGCACAACGCGAGGGAATATTCCGGCAAACCTGTTGTTGCTGACATCAAGCTCAAACAGAATCTTCAACTTCCTAAACGTTTTCGGAATTGTTCCGCAAAACCGGTTCGAGTTTATGTGAAACAACGCCAGATCGGTCAACAGGCCGAGTTCCTCCGGTAGGTATCCGGCAATGTCGCCGTGGTTGAGGTCTATTCCGGCGATGGTTCTTTCTGAACGATTATCCGGCGCGGGTGCACAGAACACTCCGGTGTAGCCGCACACAGCAGATCCGACCCAGTTAACGGTCAGATTTTGTGGATCTGAGAGTATTGCCTGCTTCCATGCTTGTAAAGCAATATAAGCATTCCTCAACCTAGGGTTTTCGAACAGCAGCGACGGATCCACCGTCACGTTTTCGCCTCTGTCGCCGTTCTCGTCGAGGTAGTACAGCAGCTGCCGTTGCCGGATGTACTTCACCTCGCCGTCGGAGAGCCGGACGGAGCCATCGAAGAAGGAGAAAACCCTAACAGGAGAGAATGCAAGCAGAGAAAGAAGGAGAAGAGGAAGAAAGGGGAATGAAGTGAAAGGAATGGTCGTCTTCATCTGAAGGAGAAATGAGACATAACAAACAAATGGTGGTCTGAGAAGACTGAATTGTTAGTATTATTATTATTATTATTGTTAATAATATTTGCTTGTGAGAGACACGACACAGACAGAGAGTGAGTGAATGAGGAGGGTTTGAAGTATTTAGAGAGAGAGAGAGAGAGTAGGAAGAGAGAGAGAGAGAGTGAATGAGGAGGGTTTGAAGTATTTAGAGAGAGAGAGTAGGAAGAGAGAGAGTAGGAAGAGAGACAGCTAATCACAGCTCAAAACCCACCACATTCTTTACATAAAAATGAAAATCACTTTCTCTTTCTAGAGAGAGAGAGAGAGAAAAGAGATTATTTATTTACTTGTCTCCGCAGGCGCCTGGTTTACCGGCGTTAACTTGGCCTGCTGGTTTTTAAATGATTTTAATTTTAATGTGTTACCCTCAACTTATATTGGGTTCTACTTTATTCACACGTATTTATTTTTTTTTAAAGATAATTTTATATCATTGATATACCACTTGAGTATTATTGTGTTATCAGCAGACACATCAATTAAGGAGGAAACCTAATATATATGAAAAATCTCACCTTTACTCTTTTGGAAATCGAACATAAAACCTATTTGTCTTAAAACTTTATTCCAATCTTAAGATTTTACTAGGCTGTAAAGTCATGGAGGTTATAACATATTTAATGGGAAGTGAGTTTACTTTGAAGGTTATTGTGGATTTAAACATAAGTTTTATGGGTGGTTGAGTTAGCCGTTAAAAGAACATTAATATATATATGAACGGGCTCGTCAAAACTCGAGCTGGAATCCATCAATTTAAGAGCATTCAACTTTGACTTGTTGGTAGGATTTTAAATTCGGGCTGTATTTGGTTTGTTTATCTTTTATTAATTATGTATAGTTATAAACTTTTAGTATAATATAATATGTGTTTTCTAGTTATTTTTAGCACAATTCAATACTTATTACAATTAATACTTGAATATGTATTTAAAGCATAATTCAATACTTAATAACAACTAATACTTAAATACGTATTTAAAGCATAATTCAATACATAATATCAATTAATACTTAAATGTGTATTTAAAGCATAATTTAATGCATAAGAACAATTATACTTAAATATGTATTTAAGATACTAAATAAAAGTTATGTATACAATAGGTTTTTAGGCAAGTCTAATGTGTTGTTTGAGTTCGACTCGACTTGAAATCTCAACCAGTTGATTATTAGTCTATCTAGACAATTTAAGTTACTATATTTTATAAATTGTTACATAATAAACATATGACCAATCATGATCAAATCCAAAACACCATAGTTTGCACTACATGAAATATGTGTGTGCTATTTGACTTTGAATTAACACTTTGATGTTCATCTATTATGTGGCAATATGAGCATGACCAAGTTTGTATTACATGAAAATGATTGTTGGTTTTCTTCATGTAAAATTTCAAAAGCATGGGTAAAACATGTGTGTCCATGGTTGAGAAAATGTGATTAAAAAAATATGTTCAATGATTAGATTATGATTTCATGTTTTTGTATTATAGAATACGTGATTCACCTTCTTCTATATTATTTACGAAACGAGTAAATAATTAAATCTTTAGGATGGAGTTTCAAAAATTAAAAGAAAATCTCATAGTGTGACACTTGGGCCGTGATCTTAAAACATTTAAAAAAACTATTTTGGTTATTTATTTGCTTTCGACATATCATAATCCAGTTTACTATAAAAGATAAAATATAGAGCTTTCCATAAGGATTTTTAATAGTTTATACATACATATCTTACATCTTACAATATATAATAAAATTAAAATTTAAATGTTTAAAAGTTGATAATTGTGTATCAATTAATGTCTTTAATTAGTTAACTATTAACCGTCGTTTGTATAGTAATTGTTGATTTTCAAACCTTTACAAACTCATGATGTTGTAGAAACTAATAATTAGTGTTGAGATATGAATTTATGTGTATATGGTCTAGACAGCCGGAGTAGGATGATGAGTTAAAGGAATGGCATGAATGTCAAGAGGTACTCAACTTGGTGAGAATCTATAACGATAAGGATTCATAGTATCAGAGGGATGACAGTAAGGAAATTTTCTCGATGAAATTAGTTAAAAAAGCTTTAATTATGGATAGAGAAACTAGTCACACTCCTAATTTTGTCTGGTGTAAATGGGTGGCCATAAAATGTAATATTATGGCTTGCTTGTAGAGGTAATCTGGATAGTCTTCCAACGAGAGTTAATTTGAGAAGAAGGAAGGTGGATATAACTCAAGTTGCATGCCCTTTCTACGAAGATTACGAGGAAACAGTGGAGCATGTATTTACCGCATGCTCCATGGCTAATCGGGTTTGGTCGGCCTTCAGCAACATCTCGCCGCTATTCTTTTTTGAGTTCAAAGACATTTTAGATATCCACAAATTCATTAACAATGGTAAGAAGGTGGAGAAGATCATCCACTGACTGGCCATAATTTCATGCTCGTGCATTTGGAAAGGAAGGAACGAGGTAGTTTTTAACCATAATAAATGTAGTTCACAAAATATCATAGGGGAGATAAAATCGAGAGGTTATGTTTGAGATAAGAATAGATTATCCTGTAATTATATTAGTTGGGCGGATTGGTGTAAATACCCATTGCACATGTTGTAATTTCTTGTCCTTTGCCCGTTTGGGTTGGGGGTGTTGGTGTTTGTTTAGCCTTTTGCCCGTTTGAGTTGGAGATGTGTTATAATGAAGTTTATTTTTCAAAAAAAAAAAAAAACTTGTGTGTACATGTTTAACCTTAATTACACGTTATATCTTTCACATTAATTACGTTGAGGGTGGTTTAAGACAACTATAAACAAACTTGTGCAACTTTTGCCAATACGTAGAAGTATAAGGAGGTGTTTACTAATTGTCCGTAACGTCTACTTGTCTATTTATGAACATTATTTATATTTTATTTTTGTGATCATTTCTGGATAATTCAATGAAAGGTTACCAATTTTATATATTAAAACTTTAGCAATAGTGTTTTTTTCTTTTATTTATAAATAGCATTTAACTTGTATTTTAATGTAATTTTTCAAGAAATCTTTTATAATACGCTAACTCATGTCATTTCAAATCATGAAAGGTATCAATAATTTTGATAACGAGGCATTATATATATATATATATATATATATATATATATATATATATATATATATATATATATATATATATATATGAATTTAGAGATTAACGCAATTTTCTTATGTTATTATATTTATTTTTAAGTTCTGATTTCAACCCCTTGTAATTGAAATACATTTTTAACACATTTAGTTTTTAGCACTTATATACAATAGTTATATTTATGCTAAAATAGTTTTGAAACTGTTAAGGATTTGAACATTCATATACAAGTTAACCTAAGGGATACCATCATATAAGGTTACATTCGTATAAAATTGTCTTATAAGCATCAAACCGTATATAAATGCTACATTGACTGTTAAACAACTACGTAAACGTATATGTATACATTATGTTTTATTCAACAATGAGCCTTTGTTTGCTCTTAACGAAATTGTCCAAAGTTTGTCGCGTGACATTTCCTACTTGTATTATTACTTGACCTCCCGTGGTTTTAAATGTAAGATAATACTAAATTCACCACTAGATGGAATGCAAAATTGCATGTCACATTGCTTAAATAGTAGTGTATCATCTTAGCACAACTAGTAGTGTTTGGTCTCCTTGAGTAAACATATGCACTAGTTTAAGTTCGACCTAGATTACTCACTGAGTTGTTGAGCGTAAACAAACAATACCTTGCAACTACGCTTTTTTCAAGATTTAGGTTTACTTCAACTTTTTTACAATGACGAACTGTAGTATGTAGACGGGTGTCTATAACTTTAAATCTACACAACTCCAAATATCCTAAAATTACTCCATGCCTAGGTATTGAACATGAGAGTTCAACTTTCATCTTAGAATTACTCCAAATATCCTTAAATGTTTTCATGTGTTTTTGGTTCACATTTCCTTGGCATATAATCATTACATCTTGTATTGACCCTTAACTCTTCAATGTATTCATTAATGCAAAAGGTATATACTTCGCAACTATACTTTTTCAACATTCAAGTTTACTTCAACTCCTAGAGCATAAGTGGTTGAAATTCACTTGTATATCATTATTGATCGATGTTTAAACTTTTATTCAACACATGCTTGCATAAATTACAAAGTTAACTTAAAAGATTGAATTATCTCTCGATCATTTATCCATAATTTAAATGGATGATGAGAACCAACAAGTTTGCAACAACTACAAGAGGCTCAACTTTAAATGCGTTGTTAGAAAACCCCAATTTATACTCGATTCATGTCCGAGTTGGTGTTTAACCTCAAATAATCATGAACAGAAATTATTAACTGGTCAAAACAAAATCCATACGACATCTGAAAACGTCAGATCAAGAGGGTCCTTTTTTAACTTTTCAGTGTGAAAATGAAAATGTTGGTGATCTGAAAACTTGAGGGCGTGGTACGTTTAACACAACCCAAGACACGAGTATAAAACGATGAAGCAACTAGGTTGTAGGGACCCACCAATTTTGCAACGTGGAAAGTCAAAATAAGTGTTTAGGACAATACGTGACAGCTTGGCAGTGACAACAAGGCACCTAGAGCCATATGACGTGGCCCCTCCATGTTCTACAAATTTACATCATTCCAATTCTAGGTGGCACTTGGAGAAGTTGCAATTCTTTTATTCTCACTAAAAAATATTAAAAAACTCATATTCCAATTTCCAAGTCACACCTACAATAAATTTTGTTTTGAGATCCCCATTAAGTTTTAGGACAAATAACTTAAAATACTTTCAAAATTTCAAAAGATTTGAGCTTAAAACTTTATTATATGTAGATAACTACGTATGAAATAAGGAATTGGTTTTTGTTATATAATAACTAATTGGTTATAATTATTTGAATACATGTCTCAACAAATGTAGTGTTATTCTAATTTAATATTACAATACAACATGATAAGGTTACCGTTTGAAAAAGACATTTGGGTAACTTCCAAACATTTGGGTTAGTCTTAAATAACCGGTCAATATGGATCTTCAAATCCCATATAAACCAAACTTTAAAAATATCGTACACATGTGGAATGAGACCAACTTGTGAGAACTAGATATTGTTATACTTTAGTATAAAGAAGTAGCACCGGATCAGACCATAAAAGATAGACACCCGGCCCAGAGAGAATCTGATACTTCGGCTACCAGGGAAACCGCATATCGGTTGATTTGTGAGTGGTCTTGGTGATGTCATCCAAAATCAATGGTATAAATACTCAAACCCAAGTACATTTGAAGTACATTTTTCTCTGGCCTTATTCTCTCTAACAAATACTTATTCTCACGTCGGGGGTGGTTGCAGATTGGCCCTCCCACCACTGTGTCACACCCTCAGAATCCACTTGCGTGGTTTTACCGCGAGCCGCGTGACAAACCAGGATCCAAGACACTAGTCATATAGAATGACTCTATATGCGAAAATATACGTTTAAACAAATCGAATCATGTAGTTTAATAAATGTGGAAGCGTATGTAAATGTAAATAAAGTGTGCGCCAAAACAAACGCCCAAACCAAAATACTTAAAAAGTAAAATGCAAAGCGTTTAAAAGAAATAGTTTTTCATGCTCTTGCCGTGCTCCTATGCGGAAATGATACCTTAACAACCTGAGAAAACATGCAAAAGAGAACAAGTGTCAACAATTAATGATGAGTGAGTTCACAGGTTTTAGTTCACAATTTTAATTATAAGCTTTTCCCCACTGGTTCAACCCAGAACCAGTGTCTCATAAGTTTTCCTGATCCAACCCGAATCAGATTAACGTTAAGTCGTTTAGCAGTTCATGTTATATGTTTAGGTAGCTAGCCTAGGTCATGTCAACAAAGTGTTCGATCCGAAGCTGACGTTGCTGCCCCTGTTGTGCCAGGCCTATCACCAACCATGTAACATCCGTAAAAAAAAACGGATTTACCAAACCCGCTCCGTTTATCAACCGAACAGTCAGTCAAATTTTTGGTTTCGAATTAAATGCCCAAAATAATTTTAAACGATCCGTAATCAATTATTCTGCGGGGATATGTATTTAGTTTTTGAAAATCTGTTAAAAATAACAAAATAAAATGTTTTACCCATGCCGGGTTTCGAACTCGGGTCTGTATCCGGTTCAACCAAACGCTTAACTCACACACCATAAACCACTCCGCCACTTTGATTTTCTGTTAATGAAGAGAATCAATTAATTCAAATATTCAAGATAGGAAGTCAAATTTGCCGCCCAAAAGAACTTCACGCGTAAACAGCCTGTAATCCTTCCTTTTTCACGAATCCTAATTGACCAGGACGTGTAATTATAATTCCTTTCCGTGTTTACGCCAATCATGAACCTACCTTTGGAATCGACTCGATTCGGTTCGGAAAACACTTATAAATAACCGACGTCCGCAAGATGTTTAACCCGCACAACCCATCTCATCACTCTCACACCTCTAAACCATACTCTCATCTCTCGCTCTCTGTTTAACGCTAGTCGCCGGAAACACAAGACTCACTCGCCGGAAATTTTTATTACCTCGCCGGAAAACCGTATCAGTAATCTCTGAGTTTACTGAACCCCCTAAACTTTCACCGAAGTCACCCACAACCTTTGTAACCTTTCGGAAGACTCTCTGCTGCAAGAAACTTGTCGCCGGAAAAAGGTTTCTGTCGCCGGAGTTCTGCCGGAAAACAGAGTAAAACCAGTCGGTACATCTCACGCCTAATTCCTTCTTTTTTTTACTTTTATCTCATTTGTAATTGATCATTAAACGCTATAGAAACTTAAATCAACATTTTTAACCGGTCAGTCGCCACTTCCGGTTAAATCAGTGAAGAAGACAACATTTCAGTAATGGTTTTGTATAATTAAAATCAAGATAATTACCGGTTAGACACACAGTCCAGCGGTGGACTGTGTGCACTTTTAAAGCTAAGGTCACGAGTTCGAGTATTGTCCCTCACACGCCGCTTTGATAAAAATCCCTTTTTCGCAAAACTGAACCGGAGTGTTTTCGGTATATGTTAAGTATATTGATATCTGAGTTTATAATCAAGTGGGACACACAGTCCAGCGGTGGAGTGTGTGTCCGCTAACCCACAGGTCCCGGGTTCGAGACCTGTGGAGCGCACCGATTCTGGAGATTTAATTCGTTTTTAATAATAAAGGATTTCTGTTAAATCTAATTAATATATATATATAATTAAAATCGGATATATAACGGGTTAGACACGTAGCTCAGTTGGTAGAGCTGCGTGCACGCGTACGGGAGGTCTCGGGTTCGAGCCTCACCCGGCGCACAACAATATGCTATAAACCGGTCAACGATAGTCAAAGTCAACGGGTCAAAGTCAACTGTAGCAAAAATAAAATATTTTTTTATTATTTTTATTTAATTATTTTAATTAAAAATACTTAAAAATAACATTTTTAGGGTTTGAAAATAGCCTCCAACTCACAAAAATACACCCAACAATCCTACTAAAATAGATTAATAAAACCCGTTTACTTACCGAACCATTATGCGATTTATCTAGGTTTAATCTCACTTGTGGTTAAAACCACTTCGCGTGCAATCAACGTCATCAACCGAACGCACCCAATGTGAGTGAATTCTTACAAACTCCCCTTTTTATTCATGTTTTGGGGTGTATCATGTGTCGCTTAAACTAATTCTCTTATGCAAATTCGTGCTATACCATTATATGAACTAAATTAGAATGTAACTATTGGTTGGTTGTGATGTATTACATATTGTCAAAATTGTATGCAAATTATTTAGGCCCATCAGTTCCTCGTGGGAGACGAGAACAACGCGTGCCTTAAAACTCATTCATTAGGCCCATCAGTTCCTCGTGTGAGACGAGAACAACGCGCGCCTTAAAACTCATTTATTAGGCCCATCAGTTCCTCGTGTGAGACGAGAACAACGCGTGCCTCAAAACTCATACATTAGGCCCATCAGTTCGTAAGAACAACGCGTGCCTCAAAACTCATTCATTAGGCCCATCAGTTCCTCGTGGAAACGAGTCGAACAACGCGTGCCTCAAAACAATCATTTGGTGTTTATATGTTCAATATTCAATATTATGTGTTGTGTGAATAAATTTACATCTACATTTACTCATATGAGGTATGCACATTATTTATAATCAATTGGATAAACTCGTTCAAATGTTTTTCCATAGGATTCACTCGCCAACATTATGTTGATCCAAAAACCTTTTTACACATGATACAGGTGGACAGGTTGAAGCAAGGAAAACATAGGATATGCCTTAGAAGAGAACCAAGAAGCTTAGACTGATAGTTAGAAGATGTTGTATAATTTATTTCCATTAAATTGTATTAATGAATATGAAACATATAATAAATGTCATGAGCTTTGATGATAACCCAATTATGCCCCGATCACCTTTTCCGCTGCGGGTCGGGGTGTGACAGATTGGTATCAGAGCCATGACTATAGGGATATAGGATAGTTATTAGACCCTTGAAACCTATACTATAGTCTGCCTAAATTTTTAATTGATTAGGTGGTTACATACAAACTTGTGATATTTATTTTGTTTCATATTTATTTACATTCCAGTCAAACATACATGCTCATTATACATATCTACATATATCGATGTTCATGTATTCAATTTATACTCTCAGTATCCAAAGATTTTATGCAATTTTCAAATCTCATCAAGGTAAGTTCTGCGACGGGCATGTAGTAACTGGAAGGGTACAAGTACCGGTAGTCGGAACGTCCTGTCTAGGTTGGGCATTCGTATAAATCCAAAATAACGGACCAGTTTGCCTACCTGGGGACTAACGATGAGAGTACGATGGACCTATTAGGCCAAAGCATGCCACACCAAACGTCGTTCGAACTAACCTCGCTTTGAGATGTCACCGTGTCTACACCTGGACACATTCCGAATATCACACGTTGTATACATATTTCTCGATTTTCTCCGGGTTTTGTGTACGCAATCAGGCAGAAACCGTGCGAACCATATGAAAAACCGGTATTCATGGGGGCCCACATGATTACACAGGTAAAGTATGGCGGCATGACGGGCCTAACAGCGAGCAAAGCCCAAGACATCCTATGGATGTAGTAGATTTATTTTTCTATAATTATTTTATGAACGTTCAATCCCAAACACGACCCACGATCCCAAAGGCATTCAACTCATACTCCTTGACATGTATTCCTTGTAGATGTCTTCTAGCCTCGCTCGTAGGAAAATGAGAGCAGGAAAAGCCCGTGAACGCATGGCTACCCAAATCGCTCAACAAATGGCCACCGTAATACCCAACATCGTAGTTCAAGTTCAACAAGCCCTTACCGCTAATTCCGTTAACCCAACCCAACAAGAAGATCAAAACACTATCAATCCTTCAGTCACTAAATGCACCTACAAACATTTCAAATCCTGCGATCCTCCAAAATACGAAGGTACTGAAGGTGTCACCGCTCTCCTCCATTGGTTCGAAGAAATGGAGAACACTTTTCTAAATTGCGATTGCCCCGATGATCGCAAAGTGCGTTATGCTACCGGTCGCTTACTTGGAACGGCACTCACATGGTGGAATACAGAAAAGACCAAACGAGGTGTTGAAGAAACTATGACCTTGACTTGGGAAGAATTGAAGGGAATCATGACAAGACGGTTTTGCCCAAGAAGTGAAATCAAGAAATTGGAGGATGAGTTCCATGCTTTGAAACAAAAGGAAGGCGACCACACCACATACAACAAGAGATTCCTTGAGTTAAATCAAATGGTTCCCAATTTGTTTACTCCCCTCTACCGTTTGATCGAGCACTACATTCGTGGTCTCCCATCAAAAATCCAAGACTATGTAATAAGTACCTCGCCTGCAACTTTGGAAGCAGCAATGGAGCTAGCCACCGCGCTCACTGAGAACCGAATAAGAAACAAAGATTTCAAAGAGGAAAAGAAGAAGGATAAAACCGAAACCTCAAACCACCCGAACCGAATCCTTTACACCACCTACTTCTAAGAGAAAACGTGATGGGCAAATCTTCGCCGTCACCCAACGCAATCAACCAGCCTCACAAGCCATACCCCTCCAAGCTATCCCAATCACTCAAGTAGCACCCAACTCAACTTACCCAAATAAGAAACCTTACATTGGACCTCACCCTCAATGCAACACCTGTTTCTATCACCATCCATCTACCTTACCTTGTCGACTATGTGCGAATTGTGGACGCTATGGTCATTTGAGCAAGGTTTGCCGCACCTCTCAAAACCAAACCTCACCCCCTACTCCAAGCATGATTCAAACATATCAACAACCCCAATACCCCATGTTTCCATATGCTCGAGCTTGTTTCAATTGTGGCGACCCTACCCATTTTAGAAACACGTGCCCTCGTTTGGTTAACATCATAAATGCCCAAGCTCAAGCAAACCCAGTTAACCAAGCAAACCAAGCAAACCCAGCTCCACCACCAGCAAGAGGAAGAGTTTATAACATCAACGCCAATCCTGTTGAAGATGTTAACGGTCCAAACCAACCACTTAACTAGCCTTCTCTCACCAAGAATCAAGATTCAACTCAAATCACTTAGTTTTTATGTTTTTCTTTATGTTATCTCAATTTTCACGTATCTCAATTGGAATTTTATCCAAGAATTTTAATGCAAATTACTAGTTCAGTTGGTTTTATACTCATTGACTTAATATTCATATCATCATACTTCACGACATATCTCAGAAGTTGAGTTGTGTCTCACATGCAACACATTTCATTTCATTTCACATGCAATACGCTCGGCTCCGTTTGATTGAGCCTTTGAGCTCACAGATCAATTTACATTTCCAGTTCATGCAATACGTTCGGCTCCGTTTGATTGAGCCTTGAACGCACATACATTTTCATTATCAGTATCTTGTGGTTGTGGTGTTTGTTGTAGAGTCGCATAGAACTAATCATAACTTGCGGATAAAGTCAACGAGAATTTGACAAGAATATGGTGGATACGCCGCTGGTACTTCCTATATATAAGTATTCTTGTCAAATGATCGGAGGCATTATCAGGCGGTTATGAGAGGTTCCATGCATAGGTTGTTTGTTGTGATTAAGTTAGTCATTTTCAATACATGCAATAAGCTCGGCTCCGTTTGATTGAGCCTTGAGCACACAGACAATTTCATTTTTCAGTACATACAATACGATCGGCTCCGTTTGATTGAGCCTTGATCGCACAAGATATATTTCATTTCAGTATTTTTATGTTTGATGTATTGGTTGTAGAGTTATAGGACTAATCATAATTCACTGATAAAACCAATGAAATTTGACAAGAATATGGTGGATACGCCGCTGTACTTCCTATATATAAGTATTCTTGCCAAAGGATCAGAGGCGTTATCAGGCGGTTATGAGAAGTTCCATGTAGGATTTACTATTGCCTGGGTTGAAATTGTGTTACATTTATATCATCTCACTATTTAAAGAAATTGGATTGTGATCCATTTCTATATAGACTAACCTCTCCATCATAACAAATGAGAGAGGAACCATCACCATTCGAACATATATGCTATCAGAATGTGGATACAATTGTTAGTTGTTGTGTTTATTTGTGTAGATTGTAGAATTTCTGCCTTAGGAAATAACCCTAAGCATATTCAAACTCTTATGCATGTTATCATTTTAGCGAATCATTCCTGCTTAACAATACTTATACAGTAGGCAACAAAAAGCGATTCCTGTATTAGGATACTTAACCTTTACAAGGAACGTTACCGCCTCAAACAAAAACTTAAACCCTTATTTCTTCTAAGTATGTAACTGTCAAAACTAAACACCATCATTCTTTTAGTCAATTATATCCCTGTTTAAATTTCGGGACGAAAATTTCTAAAAGCAGAGGATACTGTAACATCCGTAAAAAAAACGGATTTACCAAACCCGCTCCGTTTATCAACCGAACAGTCAGTCAAATTTTTGGTTTCGAATTAAATGCCCAAAATAATTTTAACGATCCGTAATCAATTATTCTGCGAGGATATGTATTTAGTTTTTGAAAATCTGTTAAAAATAACAAAATAAAAATGTTTTACCCATGCCGGGTTTCGAACTCGGGTCTGTATCCGGTTCAACCAAACGCTTAACTCACACACCATAAACCACTCCGCCACTTTGATTTTCTGTTAATGAAGAGAATCAATTAATTCAAATATTCAAGATAGGAAGTCAAATTTGCCGCCCAAAAGAACTTCACGCGTAAACAGCCTGTAATCCTTCCTTTTTCACGAATCCTAATTGACCAGGACGTGTAATTATAATTCCTTTCCGTGTTTACGCCAATCATGAACCTACCTTTGGAATCGACTCGATTCGGTTCGGAAAACACTTATAAATAACCGACGTCCGCAAGATGTTTAACCCGCACAACCCATCTCATCACTCTCACACCTCTAAACCATACTCTCATCTCTCGCTCTCTGTTTTAAACGCTAGTCGCCGGAAACACAAGACTCACTCGCCGGAAATTTTTATTACCTCGCCGGAAAACCGTATCAGTAATCTCTGAGTTTACTGAACCCCCTAAACTTTCACCGAAGTCACCCACAACCTTTGTAACCTTTCGGAAGACTCTCTGCTGCAAGAAACTTGTCGCCGGAAAAAGGTTTCTGTCGCCGGAGTTCTGCCGGAAAACAGAGTAAAACCAGTCGGTACATCTCACGCCTAATTCCTTCTTTTTTTTTACTTTTATCTCATTTGTAATTGATCATTAAACGCTATAGAAACTTAAATCAACATTTTTAACCGGTCAGTCGCCACTTCCGGTTAAATCAGTGAAGAAGACAACATTTCAGTAATGGTTTTGTATAATTAAAATCAAGATAATTACCGGGTTAGACACACAGTCCAGCGGTGGACTGTGTGCACTTTTAAAGCTAAGGTCACGAGTTCGAGTATTGTCCCTCACACGCCGCTTTGATAAAAATCCCTTTTTCGCAAAACTGAACCGGAGTGTTTTCGGTATATGTTAATTTATATGATATCTGAGTTTATAATCAAGTGGGACACACAGTCCAGCGGTGGAGTGTGTGTCCGCTAACCCACAGGTCCCGGGTTCGAGACCTTGAAACGTACCGATTCAGAGGTCTTAATTACGTTTTTAATTAATAATGAAATTCTGTTTAAAATTAACTTAATATATAAACAACATAACACATATAACGATAATAACAGGTTGTAGGACCTAGCTCATTTGTAACGCTGGGC
Source organism: Scalesia atractyloides (assembly GCA_947069175.1). Classification (NCBI taxonomy): domain Eukaryota; kingdom Viridiplantae; phylum Streptophyta; class Magnoliopsida; order Asterales; family Asteraceae; genus Scalesia; species Scalesia atractyloides. Next base: position 1,883,587 of record CAMTDV010000011.1, on the reverse strand, counting down.
AAAGATAAGGTTTAGGACATCGGGCTTGGCATGCAACCAGGGCACCTAAAGCCATAGACGGCCCACCATGTTCCAAATTCACAGTTCCAAGTCAGGACTTGAGCAAAAGTTACAATTCTTTTATTCTACTAGAAATATTAACTCATATTAATTTAACACACTACAATAAATTTTGGTTTGAAGATCCCCAATTAATTAACAAATAACCCTTAACAATCTTACAAAATTAAAAGATTGACTAAACTTTATTTACCAGAAACCTAAAAATAGGAATTTATCTGTTTTATATACTAATTGGTTAAAACATTTGACGTTCAACAAATGTATGTATCAATTTAAACCAACAAATGATAAGTTACCGTTTAAAAAACATTTGGTATTCAAGTTTTGGGTTATCCTTAAATAACCTGTCAATATGGACTATAACCATATAAACTAATTTAAAAAGATGTACACTATGTGTGGCTTGTGATGTACTAATATTGTTCAAAATTGTATAAAGAATTTAGCCCATCAGACCATCGAAAGACAGACACGCGGCCTAAGAATCTGCATACTTCGGCCCCAACCGATATCGGTGATTGTGTGGACTAGGGATGCCCATCCAAAATCAATGTATTACCCAATCCCAAGTACATGAAGTACATTTCTCGGCCATCTCTCAAAAATACATTATGCCCACGTCGGTTGCAAGGTGCCCTCCCACCACTGTGTTACCCATCAGAATCCCTCAGGTACGGGAACGAGTGACACAACCGTGATCAAAACACTATCATTGATGACTCATATTATCAAATATACTTCAAAAATGCTGTAGTTAATAAGAGTATTACAATTAAATAATTGCCAATAACAATACTGCCACCAAATATTAAAAAGTAAACAAGCGTTTAAAAGTTTTTCCATAGTCCTCGCCCATATGTTGGAAAAACCTTAACACCTGAAAACAGGGCAAATGAAAGCAAGGCAACAATTAAGATAGGAGTTCACATGCTTTAGTCAAAATTTTAAATAAGCTTAGCACTGGTTAAAGAGTGTCTAATATATTTCCATAACAATGATTAAGTTAAGTAGTTTAACAGTTCATATAAAATGTAGTAGCTTGTAGTCATCCAATATGTCGATCACACTTTCCGCCGGTTGTGCCGGTTGACCAAACCATGGTTAAAAAGTTAGGCAAATTCTACACTCGTGACCATCAACGTTCGGTTTAACTGGCGCGACCAGTTCGAGTGGGGCTTGTCGGGCCCAGTAGTACTACTAAAAACTTCCTCCCTATAATCCAATACTAACGGCATCGTAAGTGTTAAGGGGACTAGTATGTGATATATGCTTCCTTGTGACCATAACCGTATAACATAACTCTAACTAAAGATGCGTTACTGTACCGTGATGTATGCCACTCATACACCACCGTAACGTGTATATGTTTTAAATAGAAGGATGTTACTGTACCGTTATATAATCAACCCATATATCACTGTAACGTGTACATGTTTTCTCCCCCTGTGTTTTGTAAACATTTAAAGAAATAGGGGCCGTGAACTCACCTTAGCGTTGCTCGGTAGATTTCAAATGTTTTGAGTGTTAGGATGGTTAACCACGCCCTGGTAAGTTTTACTATCATTAGTTGTTCTACTATGAAGTTATAATGTGTAACATTTATAACAAATACAAGCACGCATGTTATCAGTTCTCATGTTTCACTCATATATCGTCATACACATCATTCTATAAAAATCAAGGGTAAGTTTCATGATTACTCATGTTTCACTATTCATATCGTCATACTTTACTTCTATCCACAATATGAATTATAATATTTACACAATTACCAGGTAAGCATGGAATATGAATACTAAAAACAAATAGCATCAGACCACTTAATTTCAATTTGTGAACAGATTAATTATTACAAAACAACTTCTAATTTTTAATTCTATACTTAAAGTTCATGTTTCCAAATCACACATTAAATTTAAAGAAAAAGACGTATGGACCTATTTAATGATTCATAAATTACTTTTATTTAATAATCAATATAGTCATAATACAACTCTTTGAAAACAACTATAATAGTACTGTTGCATGATATCATCTTCCTACCATAGTAATATATGTCGATGTACATAAAAAAAACCATTAATGGTTGCATGATAGTCAATCAACTAGAGATACACATTCATTCACAGATTACTCACACATAAACTCATACTTGCAAGTCTAAAAATTAACACGCATGATCGCATTCGAGTTCATGTTTTAAGTCGAAGTCGAAACAGAACCTGTACTCATTCATGCTCCCTATGTTTTCTCTCGGATATCTACATGCACATACACGGTTACGCATACATATACTACACAGATTAACGTACATAATTTCATGACCTTGCCACAAAGTCGAACCGGAGTTCTTCTACCAACAATCTACCGCACGCACCACAATCGAATCAAGTATCAATCCCAACTATAAAGCATAACACTATTATTTATAGTTGTATGTTAATAATGGCATGGTCTATAACTATAAACATCCAACTATGTCTATATATCATACTACACTTGCCAATAATTCATATGCATATATCATAGTACACGTACTCACCATCAATAGTTCACCCATATATAATCCGACATCGACAACACATACATGCTTTCATACTCTTCATGGTTTACAGATACATTTATACATGCATACAGATTTACACACACTAATTCTTGTTTGCAAAACATATACAGTCAAACATGACATCACGTAATCAAGAATTCGCAACTCGAACCAGAACCGTGACGTAGAAACCGCGATAAAGTGTTGGTTTAAAGAGTTACGAACAAGGGAGAGGGACTGTACCGGCGATCGGTGATTGTGCTCGGCTGGACGAGGGTGGTGACGGCTGCCGCAAATTTGAAAGTGAGGAGTGTTATGGTTTTGCGATGAAGGAGGAGAAGTGGTTTGGTTTTATAGATAATTCCTATTGTTGGTGATTATAAATATTCACCCCACATGTCAATTATGCGCATAATCAAGTAACAGCTGATAGTGGCGGTTTGGGAGGGGTGTGGGCCGCAGGTGGATGTTAGGCTGAATCAAGGGATGGGCTGAGTTTTTCTTTGGGTTTGTTTAGTTGGGACCGAATTGAAAGAGAAAGACCCATGAATTGTAAAAGGGAATGGAGATGTGAAGGTGGCAGAAATATTGGCATAAAATATTCTTTTTACAACTAATAACAAGGAAACTAATAATAAGAATATAGTTATCATGCAACTATATAATACATATTCATCAAGCTACGGTTCAGGCCTCATAAGTATCGGGTTATGCCATAAATTAGGTACGTATAACTGATTTGTCACACAAGTTCTTTCGGTTACCGAAATAGCATACGTATAAAAGTTAATTTATAAATGCGAAAACCAACGGTTTTTACCTCAAAATTTCGGGTTGTCACACACTATGACGAGCCAAACGATTTATTGTTTTGCAGGTTCTCTTCCTGTATAGAGATTCACTTCACTAGTCATCTCGGAGGACTGGTTTTTGGATCTTCAGTAAACAACATAAGCGTGTGACGATTTTAACTGCCACGTATTGGGTTCACAGTGGACGATTTTTGTTGGATTTACACAATCAATACTTATAACATATACATTTCACGAAAAGAAAATTGTACATTTGTTCTACGCTACGCTTTGCTAAACATATGATATGTGCTTTTCAATCACAATTGACCACTTTTGTTCGTGTTTCTTGTGATTGACTCAATCCACTCGCTTTAATTCACTAGCTTGTAACAAACAAAACCGATAACATCAACATGTCTTGGTTTAACGGGTTGAATTTAATTTTGAGTAAGGTTGAATAATCACTCAAAAGGGTGGTTATGAAAAGGTGATGGTGGCGGGCCTCCACCACGAGGAGCTTAAAAGCAACGGGATCGCTTAGTATCCAAACGGATTATTGACCACTTATTTTTCTTAATGCCATGCACACAAATAATGGGACCATAACTCTTGTCTTTAGTCCCTTTTTAACTAAATTCTTTCTTACTTTATTCAAGAAATTCAAATTCCTCATTTTAAACGCACCTTTTACGCCCAACTTTAACATCCATTAAAAAGAGAAACTTTCGTTTTGCTCTCTGTGGTTTGATCGTTTTAATGGTTTTGCCCCAAACCATTAAAATAGCTATTTTCATCCAATAGTTTGCTAGTTTTTTCCATTTTGCTCCCCGCCTTTAACTCCATCCAATTGTTTACATAAACTATGACATTTATATATAATCATAATCATATAGGGATGAGCAAATGTACCAAATCGGTACCGGTACCGAATTTACTGAACGTAAATATTTTTGATACTGACTTTTGACGTTTTTGGTACTGGTTTGGTATCGGTTTTTACATTCAAATACGGGACCGTACCGGTACCGAACGCTTACCGTTTCGGTACCGACACCCGTTTTGGGGGATTTTCGATAACTGTAACGATTGGTATCGAGCTCATCCCAAGATAATAATCCTAACCTTCATTGTGTTGATCATAACCTTCAATTCTGTTGATAAAGACAATCTCACTTCAACGAAGAAATTACCCGTTCTACCAATAATTTTCATTTTGTCATTTCAAAACTATTCACAACATTTGACTTAAATAAAAATCTATCAATTTAATAGGATCAGGCGAAGTAACCTCTTTGTTAGAGTATTATTACCTTTGGAAACGGAAGTATGAGTTAGGGATGTTATTAGTCAAAATTATCGGGTAAGGATTATAATTTAGATTAATACAATCCAATTTTCTTTTTTATTATCAACAAAACATAGATCGAATATATGTATTAAAAAATATTGAGATTTTCTACAAAATTAAACTAATTTATTATTATGGGTGAGGTTATTGTAAGAAAATATAAAAGTGGGAGAAGGATAACAAAGAATCTAAACCATTAGATATTTAATCTAATAGTTAAGATATTGATAGCAATCTTGTAAATAGTGTTAAATATTAAAATAATTAATTTTCTAGATTAAGGGTATAAAGGTAAATTTAACATTTTTAAATTAAGAAACTAACATTAATGCACATGCAAGTACCCCCCTTCTTTTTTAAACGTCAGTAACTTTTTATACGTAACTCCTTTTTTTAAATTACACCATAATAACGAGTTTTTTTATCTTTAATATGAGTGTCATATTGATATACTTATGTAGAGAGAAAAATCACGTCTCGCTTTGATGTTTTAGTCTATGGTGTTTTTTCTATGTCCATACAATGGTGTTTCAATTGTAGGGTGTTATTTCTGTTATATTCATGTTCTTCGCAAGATGTATGCCTTCAATATACATGTTGTGGTGTTTTTGTGAGTTAGGGTGTTATTCCTGTTATTTTTAATGTGAGGACAAAGGTCCTTGATTTATTAGGGTGTTAATTATGTTATATTCAATGTTAGGGTGTTCTTTATAAGATATGTGCCTTCAATATACATGTTGTGGTGTTTTTATGAGTTAGGGTGTTGTTTCTGTTATATTTCTGTTCTTTATAAGATGTATGCTTCAATATACATGCTGTGGTGTTTTTATGAGTTAGGGTGTTATTTCTTTATAAGACGTATGCCTTCAAATTCGAAAATCCCTACAATAACTGCCAAAACCGGTTACATATAATCATTCCATAATTAAATTTTATTAATTAAATTTCACTTATATCCTTAAACTATCAAAATAAAATGGGACACGTATCACCTCTAAAATCTTTCTTATCATTCTCACACTTTTATATTTTTTTTGTACATGAACCTCTACCTCCTCCTTTATTATTATTATTATTATTATTATTATTATTATTATTATTATTATTATTATTATTATTTATTATTATTTTGATAATAGCTGGTTGAGTTTATTATATATGCAATCATGCTTATAATGCATTTCACTGTTTAATAATGCCATCATCAGCAAACAGGAAAACAAAAAATACATTAGTTTAAGAAATAAAATGTAAAATGAAAGTAGATTTATGGGCAATTTATGAATTTGGAGCGGGGCGGTGGAGCTTGGAAGCAACTATTCAATTTCCCCACGGGTAATTTGATGCATCCACAAAGCAATTTCACCTCAATATTATTTAACTTTATATATGAGATAATTCTTTTGAAAAATTACGGCAATTGCATGATCATTTGTACATGATACATGAATGTTAGTTAATCAAATGTGGTAAGAGATGATAAAACACAAATAAAATTCATTTTATTTGTCACAATTAAAACATGTGTAATGAGATTTCACAATAATAGTTTTCGCATATTTGATATGAAAAGCTATGTTGTGTGAAATCTATGGCTTTTGCGAAAAGTTGTAAGGATATCACATATGTAGCTTACGTGAAAAGTTGACCATTTCGTATACACTCTTTCACCAAATTTGATTTAATTGACTGGGTCGAGCAAGTTCATTGTATTTGTAGTTGTTTCCCCATGCAAGTTTCTAGACCACTTTTAGACTGTTATGGGGGTGATGTGCATACTCAACAAATGTTTTGAAAGTAAAACACGTGTTAAAGAAAGGAATGGCTTTTACGAAAGAAGTAATTTTTGGGCTTTTATCCGAAGCGTGGTCATGGATTTTATCAGATGGACATCTAAAGTTAACGTTTCACTAAAGTGTAAACTTGACATGTGCAATGAATGTTAGAACTAAAGTTTAAAGGAAAATCAATGTATAACGTTTTCTAAGTGAAGACATTGTTGAAATCTACTATATCCCGATCACGATGATGAATGGAAAATACGCTTTATGGAATCACATCATAAGTATGTAACGGGGCAACGCCTTTGTGGCTTTCTAAGTAGTCAATTGTACAAATAGGTAAATGGATCCGGTAGTGTGACGACTATCGATAAATGTTTGCAGAAATTAGACACATGGATGTTTGACTTAATGCATGTTTAAGGTATGTTTAGGTAAGAAAATTTATACTGAAAATACTATGTTGCATGTTATGTTTATACTTAAGCGACTTATATAACTAGATCTCACTCATGCTAATGCTTAGGATTGCTCGTAGAGATGAACAACATGGACTTGAAGACTACCAATATCCTGTGACTGGCATCGCGTTTGATTATATTTTGTTTCGAACAGTGATTTTTGTTTACCGGTGTTGTAATAGACTTGAACGTATGGACGAAACTTCACCTTAAAGGAATTTGATACGTTTTTTTGGGTTGGAAGATATAAAAATTGACGCGTGAATGAGGTGTCTTATACATATATTATCTAGAAGAAGAAATGCCATTTTTGATGATGAAATCTCTCTACAATCCTTTTTCTTGCCAGCAGCTTTGGACCACTCTAACCTCCTTTTTTTTTTTTTACCTTTTTATTTATTCTTATATATTACTTGCCCTTTAAAAATGCTATTTAATAAATATATGTAAATTTACAAAAAAAAAAAAAAAAAAAAAAACATTAAATACATAAACATGACCTTGATACTATTTTTAAATATGTAAACTATATTAAAGATGCATTTCCCAAATCATTTATGCCCCACATTTAAGTGCACACTAATATTGGTTATATGACTTAAATAAGAAACCTAACATAAGTCAAGTAAATTGGTTGAGTTTTTGTAAAAGTATCCACAATAGTTTATTTAAAGTGTCGTTTAGAAGATAGGGGACGGTGAGGAGAAGAGTGCATCGTGGGTATTTTTGTGAAAAAAGAAATACTCAAAAACACGTTTTGTTATCTGTGAACGAACGGAGGAGAGGGAGAAGAATGTTTAGTCATTACATTATGTAATAATTAAAAGTCAAATCTACCTATAAAACCACACCATATATTTGTAATTAACGTAGTTTAATGATTAAGGATGGAGGTAAAACGTAAACAAATTATTTTTCGAACGGTAAACTAAACATACTTCTGAATTCTACATCATTTTGTTTATGATAAGACTTAAACACTCACCACATGAAATGAAATGAAAAAAAAGACCATTGATGCAATACCTTTATACTATTGGCCTACAAAGCTATCGGTAACATACATATTGTTTTACTAGTTTACATGAAACATCTTGCCAAAAAATGTTTTTGTTTTTGTTGTAAAGTCTTTAAAAAGGGGGCGCTTGTGAGATAGCGACACTATTGTTTTGTATGTTCATATAATAAATTTTTATATTAGCGAATTCATTTTTGTATACTTAAAACTTTTCATATTAGGTGGAGCTATATATTTTTGGTAACCATGAGATTTCGTTATAGAAAACTCAAAAGATCCTACCAATAAGTTGTTAATCACCGAGACTACGTATAACATTAGTTATTTTGAGTAGTTGAACTTTAAATAAACATTTGATCATTAAATTATGATATATGGTGTAAAGACCAAATACAAATAAGTTTAGTTCTAAAATCAAAACACAATCATGATTTTACACTATAGAGTAATTACCTAACTAATATTACTTTACAAAATTGTAAAGTAATTATATAATAATTACTCTACTACTGCCAAAATCATGATTTCTTTAATATTTTGCAATTAAAGGTTATTCTTAACTAGATGGTGAAAAAAATATCTTTTACTTTTTATGTTAAGAGTTTTTTTATGTTAAAACCATTTATAAAATAACTTAACTCATGATACATGAGTATTATGTGTTGAGTTGTATATCATTTAAATTTAAAAGTAAATTGTCCATTGACCACATGCATAGCACCATATGTATGTATGTATATATATGCTTGTATATATGTGGGATATAGTTGACTGATACAAATAAAATAAAGGAAAGTAAAGACATAATAATGGAATCGAAGCATATCCGTGTATATGTAAGATAGAAATAAGTGCAGTTGCAACAAATCCATACGTTAAGTATATGTATTTCATTATAAATCCAGCCTGTCAATCATGGGCTTCTTAAACAAATTGGATTGGCTTTCCACCAAAATTCAATAATTTTATTATTATTTATTCATAAAATGTTACTTGTTAATTTGAAATGTGGAAAACCAACCTTAAACTCCTAAACGTAAAAATAAAAGCCCCACAAAACCAAAATTCCATAAGAACCTTCTTGTGATTATGAATTCTCAAAGAAAGAATATAAGAGCCAATTGTGATTATGAATTCTCAAAGAAAAGAAACCAATTTTTTATGTATTATAACTGAATTGAACCGGTTTGGGTGAAAGGAGCACCTCCAAAACTACTTGATGGATCCAAATCAACCAACCAATCATTGAGTGACACCTCATTGCAACCCAAAAGTAGTCGAATGAACCCAATTCAATTTCGGCTGATGAACCCGAACCCAATTTTCAACCCTTTTCAATTCCTCTCTTTGGTACCTCTCTTGGATTCATGAGCCAAAAATATTGATCACGAAAGCCAACTTGCAATGACTACGACTGTGTACCCGATGAACCTGAATCACTATCCAAAAGGCGTCCCCTCACACCCTAATAGAGTATGTCGTTTAGGTTTTAACATTCAGTTAAAATAACTGAATGATTGTTAATGAATCAACTTTATAACAGTAAAATAATTGTTAATGAATTATGTTTGCTTTCTAAATTATTTTGAAAATAATATTTTTTCTAAGGAAGCATAAACTAGAGAAATGAAAAAATGTTAATAATCATCGATGTCTATAAAACAAAACTTCAATGTTTTACCGGTTTAATGATAGCCCAAGTCTCTAATACGGCTATGGCCAACAAACGGAGGAGGCAAGCATTGGCAATTTTTCATCAAATTTGTTTCGGTTTTCACTGGACAACTGATTCGTTAAAAACTAGCACTTTATTTTCTCCCTAGTCCATTAACTTGTAATTGGACTAACTGTGTGCACAAATTGGTTGGAAACCAAATGCATAAAAACTGGAAAAAACCCTAACCGGCTAAAAAACTAAAAAAAAGTACTTTACAAAATGAAAATTCGAGAAACCAATCCTAGATCGTTTCTAACAAGCAATTAGAATAAAAAAAACTAAAAACGATATCAGATATTACGAGTTTTGTTAATGTGATATAATTTATTTGTTTGTCTTAAGTAATATTTTGTTGCAAAGGTGTTCATACTATACAACCAACAATATAAATTATGTAAATCAGTAACTGCATTGTATTAAATAATAATTCTTGACTCGTATAAATATGTGGAAAACACAAAAATTAAATGTAAACGGTGCAAGTGAGTAGAAAATACATAATGAACGAGTCAACTATAGAAAATATGTATGCCATCAAATTGATGCTATTAAACACCAAATACTTTGAGAATATAGTGGCACTTAGATGGACGCTAAATTTGAACATTATTTTTTTATTATTTACGCAATTGTCGACCTTTGTTTTGTTGCTTCAAATACATTTTTAGTTTTCATAAAACAAATAGAGATATTTCATGTGAAACGATAAAATATAACATTACAAATTACAATAAGTATAGGCAGGGGCGGACCTACCTTATTGGTAGGGGTAGCCTCCGCTACCCCTGGCGCTCCGACGGTAGTGTAAATTTTTGAAAAATTTGACATTTTTTTATTTCGTTACCCCTTTTCTATAAAACGTTACCCTACGAAGATTTTCTGGATCCGCCACTGAATATATAATTTGTATATATTGCAGTAAGCATATAATAGGTGTCAACTTTTAAAAACTAATTTACGTCTTCATAGACAACACTTTGTTTTCTAGATATAATAGGCGAAGCAGTAGTTTACTACTGGTGAAAATAAACGAATGAGTCTAAGATATCATTAGATTTGTTGTGAAAAGAATAAAGTGGTGAAGGAGTATGTTTATGAACAAGAGATCTTGGTCTTTTAGGTTTGTTCAATCGCAAGTAAGTTCAGCTTCTAACTTTTTTCTAAAAATACTAAACGAGTTTATTTTTATAACTATTCTGGTAAAAAAACATACGATTTATCAGTGGGCGGATGTACCTTATTTTAAGGGGTAGCCTCCGCTACCCCTTGGCGCTCAAGCGGTAGTGTAAATTTTGGAAAAATTTGACGTTTTTTCGATTTCGTTACCCTTTCTTTTAAAACGTTACCCCTATGAAAGTTTTCTAGATCCACCACTACGATTTATCACCATTTTTTTTTTGCTTCTACACATCCAAAATTTAAATATTACCCATATATAAGTAAATCTTGTAACCAAAATACAATATTATTTTTGTCATTGTTTATTGTATAGAAATGTTCGAAACTCATATATATTATAATACAATTTGGCTTATCGTTTACGTATGCGCGGACATATGATCACAAATCATTGTTCCAAATCCAACAAACTAAAAAAGTAATTGACATAAATAAACAAATAGTAATGTTAAAAAACAAACAAGAATCGCCAGCCTAAAAAGAAAACAACAAGAGAGAATACAAGTTTTTTTTATATATTTTTTCTAGTTAGTATTATTAAGGTTTGATTTCTCCGACCAACTTTTGTTGATTAATACAATTAATAAATGGTTTATTCCAATCATTGCTACAATATTCCTATTTTCAATTGGTTGTTTTTTAACAAAAAGAAAAAGAGGTTTTACCAACCAAATAAGATTCTATTATAATACTAAAGCTAGAATATTTGTTAAGAGTTAAGAATAGAGGGCATCTTTCTTTTTGGCTATGATCAAAGAATCGTTATCAAAGGGGTGTGAACAAGGTAAAGCTTGGTTATGGATTAAAGCTAAACCTAAAATTGATTTTTGGTATTTACATTTTTACAACTATCGGTTTTGATCATGGCGGATCCGGCCCTGTTTTGTGGGTTCACATGAACCCACTCGAATTGGAAAAAAATAGGAAAAACAGTGAGAACCTTGTATGATTTGAAAAAAGTTAGTGAAAATCTACCAAAACAAACCCACTAAAAAGTTTTTGGATCTTTGATTATAAACAGTTTGGTTGATTTGATTATTGGGAAAATAGTTCTAATTAAATTGGTTTAACCTTCGACTATGAAGTGTGTTCAAGCTAATTTTAATAAATATTTTCAATTACATATAAACATTAGCAATCTTTTAGGGTAAGTTACACTTTCGTCCTTTATGTTTATACCAAATTTCAGTAGATGCTTTTTACCTTTAGAAATTTATAAGAATCACCCCTTATGTATTAAAATTTTGGCACTGTTTGTCCTTTAACACTAACCCGGTTAAAATTTTCAGTTATGTTTGGTCAGATAAGGGTACTTTAGTCATTATACCAGTCTAAATAAAAATAGTTTTATAAGTAAAACAAAAAAAACTTAATATATATGATATTTATTTCTTTCTCTCATCCACCACCACCTACCACCATATCTGAAGTCTGTCACCACCTAAAACCGCCTCTGGGACTTGCAATCACCACCTAAGGTTTCAAATCGACGCCCTTATCTTGTTTTTACTAAATCCCAAACGAAATTAAAACCCATTTTCCAATTTTTACTACAATTCTAGATGTCAAAAGGCCCCAACAAAGATAATAAATCAAAGGCCGCAACAAACAATACAAAATCTACCCATTATTCACATCTAAACCTTAAACATACTAGACTGCTGCTCCTCAAAACTAGAGAAAACAACACAAAAAACTTATCTGAAATGATCTCGAGTCCAAGTCTTTAGACCATCACTAGACGTTTAAGCTATGTTTCTTTAACAACAATTCATAGATCTTCTAGGATATATACGCTATACATACATTCTGCAGGATTTGAATTTTTAACTTTTTGGTTGTGAAGTACACCATTTGTCATGAGAATATCGCATGGAAATTAAGTTATGTGTATTCAATACCATTCGTGTGTATGTGAGCATGCGTTAATAAAGGAAGTAAAGGAGAGTTCGAGAGATGAGCCTTGATGACGAGGTAGATCCAACAACTCAAAAGTCTATGTGGATCTAAGACTAATACTAGGCCCAAAATTAAGGTTGCACCGTTGCACTAAATTTTTGCATATAATACTCGTATGGTCATCAGGGGCGGACCTACCTTATTGGTAGGGATAACATCCGCTACCCCTTGGCGCTTCAACGGTAGTGTAAATTTTTGAAAAATTTGACATTTTTTTATTTCGTTACCCCTTTTCTATAAAACGTTACCTCTACGAAGATTTTTTTGGATCCGCCACTGATGGTCACACGCTTTTTCTTTAAACATCACAAATAACATTTTCAAGATTTTTTTAATAGCAAACCATCCAATACTACTTTATAATTTAAACTAAACTTTCCAATTATAAGACATTACCAAAAAATAGTTGATTTATATAAAAACATGCCTATGAATTCATTGGTTTGTACTAAATATATACGTGAATTAAAAATTACTCACACTATACAATAAGTCTATTTTAGTCACTGTTATAAAGCTTGTCAACTAATTTCAAATAGGTGAGCAACACTCAACACCACTGTATTACGCCTGTAGACGCTGCCAGTGTCACCACTTTACCACCATTTCCACGCATGTTACGAAATTTAAATCGGTACACTTTTATGTTTGAACCATGACCAGTTGTGCAATACTTAAACCAAACTAAAATAATTGGCTTTTACTAAATATATAAGATTGAAATGATGAGATTTTTTTCCCATCAAATCATCAATCAATGCAAGTGAAAGTAAAATAAATTAATTTATTATGTAACACCATATTCATGAATGATGAATGTTTTTTTTTATCTGGTCTTCTCTAGTAATATAATACTCAAAAATATGTTAAATATTAATAAATTAATTTTACAAATCATTTTAACCATCCCCTAAGCAAAGCCCAAAGATATTAAAATCCACAATCATGAATCATTTGAATTGTGAGGTCAAGACTAAAACTAATTTTTGGTGGGCCAAAATTCTTTTGCCTCTTAATTACGTTGTGTTATTAACTTATATTATTATTATTATTATTATTATTATTATTATTATTATTATTATTATTATTATTATTATTATTATTATAACAAGTATTATTACAAAAATAGTTAAATTAGTAAAATAAATGATTATTACAATAAAAAAATGTGTATTTAAATAGGGTCACAAGTGAGAAGTAGAAATTGAATGAAAGGTGAGAATTGGCCCCTGTGAAACCAATAATGGTGTCCACTATCCACAATATCTGGGTTGCTTTTTACGGTCCTTGTGTCACGAGAATTACTATTAATCCACCGACGCATATAATAACATATCTCCACCATGGTTTAGTGTTAATTCTCTCGTTTGGTTTGATTTGGTTCGGTTTTAAAAACTAACGTAAGTGATTAACGTGATGTTTGTTCATTAAATAAAAAGGCTTGGTTAGTTTTGCCTAATCGATTATGAAATAAGATTATATTAATAAGGCATATTGGTTTTAAATAATATAATCAGCTTGTTTATGGCCAATAATAATCTCAACTGAGTTTATTTCCGCCAGTGGTTCAACCTTTTTCATTTTGTTTGTATAATGGAACGCTGTTAATAAAACATAACGGAGTTAAGTTTTTTCTCCGGATTACAAACCAGTGTTTTAAGGGCTTTTGATCAGAACGAGGATACGAGCTGACTGATGTAAAATTTACCGTGAGATAGTGCTCCAAATGACGAAAATGACGCTTCAGTTCGGGTGTTTAAACTTCAAATTAACAAAAATCAAGCCATTTGGAGCACTGTTTCGAGGTAAGTTTTACATCAATCGACTCGTATCTTTGTTCTGATCAAAAGCTCTAAAACATCAGTTTGTGATTCGGAAAAAAACTTAACCCACTAAGTTATTTTTAACGGCGGACCATTATATAAACAAAATGAAAAAGGTTGGACAACTGATGGGAATAAACTCAGTTGAGATCATTATTGATTAAAAACAGTAAGATTGAATTATTTAAATCTAATTTGTCTATTAATAATGTTTGGTTTGTTTAATGCATTGTTAGTAATAATACATAAATATTTATTTCTCGTATATATACATATGATATTAGTTGAGTTCAAATCGAAAAAACTTTATATACAATAATCTATACGGTACAATAACGTATTTCCACGAGCAGGGGCGGACCTACCCCTTGGGAAGGAGTAGCCTCCGCTACCCCTTAGCGCTACGACGGTAGTGTAAATTTTGGAAAAAATTGATTTTTTTTTAACGTTTTTCGATTTTGTTACCCCTTTTTAATAAAACGTTACCCCTATGAAGATTTTCTAGATCTGCAACTGTCCACGAGTTCCCTACTTGTGTAGTTTCATTTTAAACTTTTAATCGACACAAACTTAGATTGAATGACACTAAATGTATGATAATCACATGTGAGAAGATTACACGATTTATCAAATGCAAGAAGTACAGGTAGATAGAACATTCATGATGTGGAGCCCACATTTCTTTTCTTGTACAAGTGGTGAATCCATATTATAAACCAGGTGAATCGATTTCCTTCTCGAAATAAAATATATAGCTTCTTTATCATGAGTGCAAAAATATATGAAACATAACTTATCTCTCATAGTTAAAACCAGATATACGTTTATTTACAAGGATTTAAAAACCGTTTACATCGTCGGTTAAACCGGATGCCAGAAGCTTGGCTGACACGAATCATATCTAAAATTGAGGGAACGGTAAAGAAATTGTACCGTCAGTAAATTAGGTTATACCGGTTTAAACCGGTATACAGGTACCGGCCAAATATTAAATTTTGTACTTTTAATCTTTTATGGGCAAAAAAAGATGATAATTTACCTTCTTAGTAAAATCTACGCTAAAAGAGGTAGCAATAGTGAATTTTTAGATTATTTTTTTATTATGGATTAACGTTTGTAATATATTTTTATTGTGAAATACTGTAGTTTTGAATTACTTCTTTGAGTTGGAATTGTATTTTATGGATTTATAGAGTTAATTATTCCAACCCGATTGAACCGCCTGGTACACAGGGCCAGAGCTATTGTATAATATCACAGGCTTGGGTTTAGGGCCTCAAATTAAAAGAAAATTAGTATGCCAATTATTGTTTTAGATTTGGTTGATTTCTTATACAAGCAAAACCACTCTATGTTATAGTTGTGTTAGATTTTTGTTTGGTTCCAAACACGGATAAAGGAGAGTATCGTTTATAATAATAAAAACGAAAAAAAACCTCAAAATTTATTTCGTCTTGAGTCTCCAAGAAGGTTGGAACGGCCTTGCCGTTACAATTCAGTTTAACCGGTTGAACCATTTTTTAACCTATTCCAATACGATTTAAAAATAGGTTTTTAAACTTTGTTTATTTGGTTCTTGCAAGTTGTTTAATTAAAATTGATTTCACAATAAACACTTATATATATATATATAATATATATATATATTTATATATAACCTATTCCAATACGATTTAAAAATAGGTTTTTAAACTTTGTTTATTTGGTTCTTGCAAGTTGTTTAATTAAAATTGATTTCACAATAAACACTATATTATATGTATATGTTATATATAATATATATATATATATATATATATATATATATAAGGTGGGGTTCCAGAGTAACACTAGTGTACTTGACGAACTGAGTGAACAAATACCACCATTGATTTACACACGTGTATGGCTAGGATTTCATCATCAAATCGTAAAGTAGACTAGTGTATTTTATCATCAAATCCTAGCCATTGATTTACACACTTGTATTAATAATTAAGACTAGATTAGTTCATACACTTCACTATCAAGAGATTGTTCTCCATAAATGATCCTAATCTTATTTATATATATATATATATATATATATATATGAAGGTAGTTAGGTTAGTTTATGGGTTTGGTGGATGGAAAGAGACATTGACATTGGGTGTGGGCCGGAGGGTCACATCACATTAAGTAATAGGGGGGTTAAATCTTATTTGTACCGACACAAGGTACAACTGTGAAAGCAGTTGGTACATATTTGAACATGCATATAGTGAATAACCCAGGTGCAAAGTTTTGGCCCAATGCAATGCATTTATTGGGTATATAGAACGAAGTGTCACATGTTAATGGTTGAGGTTATTGATAAAGATATGATAGTGTGATTTGTGAGGGTAATGAAATCTCAAATCATGGACTACATTATCATGTTGTCTGTTGGATGCCCAACAAGCTAGTTTAGTGAAATTATGTTGGGCCATAAGAGATCGAGGCTAGCGAATCTTAAAATCGAATGTGATTGGTTATTTACGCATAACAAGTAAAATTACATGAAGATATTTTGGTTGTGTAATAGTGAATAGTCGATAAGAATTTTGGTTGGCATATGAAACTAGAACTCGAACTTGTTATTTTAGTTAAGGTTCGAGGGTAACTCGAGTTTGTTTTAGCTCGACTTGATTTGAATTTTAGCAAACTAACCGAAGTATATTAAGGACCGTGACTTTTTTATACATAATTTTTTTTTAATTTTAAGAGGCCCATTTTTACTTGTTCTCAAGAATTGCCCTTTTGTATCATATAATCAGTGTATGCCTGTTCATATTTGGTGTTCGCTAGACGGATTTTTTTTAATTGTTTAATTGAAATATATAAACTTTTCAGTAAGATGAGCCTTAAAATAATAGTTTGTAGCCCATTTAGCTTCCTAGACGGAGTTTGTGTCTACTTGTATTTGGGCTTTGGCCCAAAACTATAATTGTTATGTTGTCAAAATGTGATTTATTTATTAGTTTCAAATGAAAGCAATGTTTTATGCAAAAGACCGGTGGCGAATCTAGCTCTTTTTTGTGGGTTTATATGAACCTATTGGGTTTGGAAAAAGTGAAAAAATAGTGAAAACCTTTATGATTTGAAAAAAAAATAGTGAGAATATATCAAATGAACCCACTAAAAAATTTTCATGGATCCGCCAATGCAAAAGACAAAAGGAAAACAATTCACCGGTGATTTGTTAGTAGTTTATCCTAAAAGATCAACCGTTAATCGAAATGACACCGCTAACGAGATGAAACCAATGGAAGTTGCAAATCATAAATAAAATACTGGTCATCTGTTTGAGTTTGATACCTATGCTTATGGTATACATTCTATAAGTTTGCTAGTGTGAGTGATAATTTAAACCCTCCAATTGCATTCATAAGAGTCGACTTCTCCATGCCCTCAAGTCACGAGAAGTTATTCGATAGATAACTTTTGTTCCAAGACAAAGAATATCATAAATTGAGATTTGTCGATTTCCTAGACTTCTAAACATCTACGAGTTCAACTAGGTGTGTATGTGTGTGTTCGTGTATGTATACTTTGTTTTTGGTTAATGGTCAATATACAAATGACCCAATTGCTTTCTTATATAATCAATGTTATTCGCTACCACAATATTTTTACTGTGCAAGTGAAAATTTACACCCCTCAATCGCATCTTGGATAGAAAGAAAAATGCGTTCTCTCCCAATTTTATCTACAAAATTTGTAACAATCAACTTCTCCATGACCTCCATTCTCGGATTTACTACGATAACCTGTATGAAAATTGAATACAATTATAGTTAATCACATAATAACCTTTGTTTTAGTATTAAAAGTATCATGAACCGAGATTCGTCAAGTACCTTGATTTCTTGGACTTCTAAACTCCTACAAATTTCAATTAGGGTTTCGACGCCGGTGATATCAATAGACGTAACACCTAGATAAATCAACATAGAAGGTATTTTTGTGTTATATATGATAGACTTCAAACTAGGGACAAGTTAATAACATGTAACTAACTACAAAAGGCCTTTGAAACTTGCCTCCTAAATCTAATAGAACATACTCCACATCATCTCCTTGAGAATCTTTACTAGCTCGTTCGTCTCTAACCCATCTCAAGATCCTTTAAACGATCCCACAATCATAGAAAAAAGTCGGTATAGTGATAAATTTCAAAAAAAAAAAAACTTATATTATGCATCAAAATAGTAATCAAGATGTTATACCTTTCCCTAATATAAGTAGAATTTGCAAAGTAAATTGGAGAACCAAGTTGCAAAACAAGAGTCTTGGGAATGCTTATGGCCCCGGGATATTGTTCTACATCGCGATATAAACCAGTATCAGGTATATTGCCAAGCTTTGAACTTGCTGGTCTAGCTACATACAACATGGCTCTAACCAAAGCTAACCCCACCTTTACAAAAGAACAAAACTTCTCATTAATAAGTTGATATCAAACATAAAAAATAGATAGTTTAAGAATTTTCAAAAGTAACAACATACCGATAACATGAGACCAACATCCATGCTAATGAACGCAACGCCAAGAAAAGCCGCCATGCATATCAAGAAATCAAATTTGTCGGTTTTGAAAAGATGGTAAGCTTTTTCATACTCGATGAGACCAAGCATCGCTGACATAATAATGGCCGAAAGCGCAACAAGAGGAGTGTAACTAAAAAGGGGTGCCAAGAAGAATAATGTTAGCATCATGCATATTGCCATCACTACATTAGACATTTGTGTTTTACACCCCGCGTTGTAATTCACCGCAGTTTTTGAAAACGGCCCTGCAAAGTATACAAAAGATGTTTTTTAATTTTTTTTTATAAAATGTAGGTTAAAAATTGTTGTTATAAAAATGTATATAATATAAGTACGAACCTGTAGTTAAGTAGCAAGAGGTTAAAGATCCAACAATGTTCATTAGACCAAAAGCTATCATCTCCTTGTTACCATCAATTTGTTGATTTGCCATCAATGCAAAGCTTCTTCCTATTGCTATTCCTTCCTGAAAATCCACACATTCTATTTATAATATTTTTATTTAGATAATTAATAAACTTCCTTACAAATGTATATATTTGGGATTAAAATGTGTACTTACAGCAAGAGCAACAAAGGCTGTTATGACTCCTGCTTCAATAGGTGCTGATATATATTTGGGATTAAAATCCAAATTTTTTAGAGATGGAGGATTAATTCCTTTTTTCAAGGGACCCACCTGCATAATTAATTCAAATTAATTTAATAAAATGTAAAAAATTACATATGCAACATTTAAGTTTCAATAGTTAATCAACCAGTATAGTTTTATATACTTGTGTAGTCTCATAAATTTTAAACTTGTACAAAATGTGAATACAACACTTACAATCGCGATGCCATATTTCTTTGCGTCTGCTGCATAAGCAAAGATGCATCCAATCGCCACAACCGCCATTGGAGCTATCGCAGCCACCCAAAATAGCTTCGGTTTCTTTTGTTTCTGCAAAAACATTTTACATTCGTACGTTTGGTAACAAAGTT
The DNA here is from genome assembly GCA_947069175.1 of Scalesia atractyloides. Lineage (NCBI taxonomy): Eukaryota > Viridiplantae > Streptophyta > Magnoliopsida > Asterales > Asteraceae > Scalesia > Scalesia atractyloides. The sequence goes on along the minus strand of CAMTDV010000011.1, from coordinate 1,863,367 downwards.
ATGCATTAAACAAACAACAACGATAGCATTGACGCCTTTTTATGATGTCAAAATGTTAAGCTACAAGTTAAACATATCACTTCATATATCATTAGTAAGCCTAGAAATATTGCAACAAAGTGTAATGCCATATGATATATTTGAGTGTCACTTACCACCATTTTTGCAAGGTGAAGAAATATTAAAAAGATTGCACCCACAAGTGTGCATTCCCATCTTATCTGTAAAACCGAATAAAAGTGTGTTTTGGAATCGAATATCATGAGTCAAGAAAATAAACAGGATAGTTGACGGGCCGTTGTGCGCCCTTTTTTATAATGTTTATTTATTTTTGGCTCATGAAAGAAAATAAATATAATATATCTTGGGGGTAATAACATAATATATATACCTCATGCTTATACTTAAAGATGGCCTTTATAACAGAAACAACATCAGTATGTGCAGTAAAATGCTTCAAACCAAAAATGCCTTTAAGTTGTTGAAGGCATATGATTGTTGCTGTCCCACCCATGAAGCCAGTAATTGTAGAATGTGACAAGAAATCCACTAATATTCCTAGCCTGTTTACATCATAAAACATATAGTTTAACTTAATTAGTTAAATACTCATATATAAATGAAAAAAAAGTAAAATGAACAATGTGTGTCAATGAGTTCACCTGAAAACACCAAGAATCAGCTGAATTACACCGGATATGAGTGTCGCCGTGAAGATTAGATTAAGATAGAGTTGTGGATCATCGGCTTCGTGCACTGTTTTTTCAATAGCTCCAGCTATGATCAGTGAGCTTGAAGCTACAGTTCCAACTGCTAGATGTTTCGAGTTACCAAAAACTGCGTATATTAAAGGGGGAACGAAGCTCGAATCTGCACGTAAAACGAACACGATGAGTTACAAAATGGGTCGGGCCTATATAATAAATTAACTAAGGTTAGGGACTCAATAAGTCGTTTTTCCAGTAGGAAAATTAGGTAGAATATACTTCAATACTAGAAAACTAAGTCGTTTCCAATGGCGTCGGAAATACGTAGGAAAATACCCTCAGCGTGCGACACTTTTCTGACAAATGTATATAAATACACAAGATTTTCAAACAATGTCACCTAGGTATTTTAATTTTGTTCGTATTTTGTTATTATATTGTCGCTAACTTAGGGTTTTAGCCTTTTTCAGCCACGCGGTATTGGGTTCGGATTTGCAAACAAAAAGGCCTTTAGCAACACTTTTCCAACAAAATTGATTTCATCAGAAAAAACGGTTCAAGAAATATTTAAATTTATAATAAAATTGTTACATTTGACAAAAAAAATTCAGAACTTTTAGACGCATTTGAGGTTAATGGCTAAGGTGTAAGAAAAACGGTTTGGGCCCAATGAACTGTTTTTTAACCGGGCCTTATCCCAAAAAAAACTGATTTGGGCCTGATCAAAAAAACCGGTTTTAATGCTCCAAACCACTTTAAACCCGATCCGAATTGATTTGAGTGGGTAAGGTTTTTCAACCCTAAAATCGATTTACAACCCGAACTGGTTTGGCCAATCAAAAAAACCGGTTTGGTTTGGGCCCAAACAGGTTACTGCACACATCTAATTGAGGTTTCTGTGGCATTTTGTTGCTAAATTAGGGTTTTTGACATATTTGTCGGAAATGCTTCTATTATAGCGTTTTAGAGAACTGAATTCACAAACTTACATAATCCAATGACTGGCGGAATGTTAGCGAGTTTAGCATAACTAATCCCTTGCGGAATCGCGAGGCTAGCAATGGTGACTCCTGCCAACAGATCATACATAAACAGCTTCCCGGTGTAACTCGGGAGCCATTGAAAAACCGGAACAAAATACTTAATGGATTTCTTCGCCTTTTCGGGCAATGTCTTCCCATTAAAGTCATGAAATGGATCGTCGGGAAATAAAGCTTCCTTCAAGTCGGACTTAAACGCTGTTGCGAAAGTCCTTGGCGTTGCGAAACTCACTTTCGCGACGCCTCCGTCGTCGCTATTCACCAGCCCCATTGGAATCATATATGATATATGAACAAGTGTAAGTAAATAAGTGTGTGTGCATGACTGCATGTGTGTGTGTATTTATAGGTGCTTGGTGAATGATGGTGATATTGGATAAAGATGTAATTATGGGAGTAAGTTAGAGATTAATGGGGTGAATTTGACAGATTCAGAAGGAATGGATACATGTGATATAATTAATATTTTTGACATATTCAAAATACGGGTAGAAAAAGTAAAATAATGTAAGTTTTTTTTTATTTTTTATTTTAGGGTGCAAATGAGTCGAATCAAGCCCGAGATCAAGATTGAGCTCGATTAACTTTTGAGAGAGAGTTAATATATTAAACAAAATTAATACAAATAATAGACACGTATAGGATCGCGAGCTCGACAAGTGAAGCTCGACTCATCTACTAAACAACTTTAAATAGGAGGTAAATGGTATTAAATATTAATAACACTAATATTACTCTAAGGCTCAATGAGTTTGACGAGCTTCACATGCCAGGCTCGAGCTCGGGCTTGATAATTAAACGAGCTTTGTCTTAGGCTCAAGCTTGATAAGACTCGACTCGTTTCGATCTTTTTCTTGAACCGATCCCGAGCTACTAGCGAGCCGCTCGACTTATTTACATCCCTACTTTCTACATGTTATCTTCTAAGTCTTTAATTCATATTAATGAGAATCATTATTATATGTATGAAAAGGATAATATAAGATCAAGGAATATTTGTTTGTTATAGATATATGGAATGGATTTTTTACATCTTTTTTTTACCAAGGGATTTTACTATCGAAAAAATCATTTACTATAAAATCTCAAGGAAAATGGTAAAGTTGATATTTTTTTATAGTACGTTAGCGATCTTTCGAAGATCACGGCTGATTATCGGACACAACAATAAATAGAAAAAAATATGAGATTTTAAGGTTGGCAATCACCGTCTAGATATTACATATTTTTTATTTAATCAAACAAACTAATAAAAGAAAACAATAGGAAAGTTAAAATTATAAAGTTAAATATATTGATGAAGATATATTTAAGTTAAAATTAAATTCTGATTTTGATACGAAGATGATTCGGGTGTAATATACATTATTAGGGGCGGAAGCAAACGGTGGTCACACAGGTCTATTCGGACTCACTCAACAAGAACAAATGCTACAATGTCCCCTTTCTATAAAGAAGACTAGAGCATGAAATCGTTTATGCTTATGTGTCAATCATATATTGGTTGAGGTTTTTCATGTGGATAGGTACATAATCATAGAGTGTAAACAAACCGAACGAACACGAACAAGATGTTGTTCGTGTTCGTTTGTTAAAAAATATAATATGTTTGCGAACCGTTCACGAACACTTATCAAACGAAACTTTATGTTTGTGTTTGTTTGTTAAGGAAATGAACTTGTTCGTGTTCGTTTGTGTTTGTTTGTTAATTTTAGGCAACGAACGTTGACAAACACAAATAAGCACAAACTAATGTTCATGAGCACAAATGGAAACAAACGAACACAAACAATTGTTCATGAACAAAACATATAATACACTGACACTTATTAGATATTTAATTTGTCGGAGTTTTGAAATATTTACATAAATATAAAAACTAAAAACATTAATGAACTATCGAACACATACGAACAAGTTACCGAACGTTCACGAACATAAACGAACGAACGTGACATCTTTTCATGTTTGTTCATTTAACTAAACGAACGAAATTTCTTGTTCGTGTTCGTTTGTTTAATAAACGAACGAAAACAAACGAACTTCCCGCCGAACAGTTCACGAACTGTTCGTCGAATGTTTGGTTTGTTTACAGCCCTACATAATCATTTATTTCAGACATGTGCTAAGTTAATCATTCGCGTTGTCTTTTGCACCCCCTTGCGCGCACGCGCGTAAACATGTCACAAGGTTATGTTAGTTAGGTAAAATTTTATCTTATAAACTAACTTCCACTTTGTTCCCACGTATATTTAGATAAAGTTTGAAACTTTATTCACACACACCTAAATTTGTAACATTATTGAGTTAGTCATGTAGGGACGTTCCCAATTGGTGAGACAAGTTATATATATGTTTGGAAGTGTACTAAATATGTAAAAAGTTTGACGTCAGAACTCTAATAATTGACCAAAAAAGTCAATGTTAGAAAAAAAGTAATACATCATAAAAGACAAGTCAAATTCTAGATTTTCTTGGTTGAACTGAGAAGCTATATTAGCTATTTTATATCATTCACATCTAGATTTTCTTGGTTGACAAACAAGAAAGATTTATAAAGGTTTGGTGTCTAGGGGCGAACCTATCTTAGAGGAAGGGGTAGCCTCCGCTATCCCCTAGCGCTTCCACGGTAGTGTAAATTTTGGAAAATTTTGACTTTTTTTTGACGTTTTTTCAATTTCGTTACCTTTTTTATAAAACTTTACCCCTACGAAAATTTTCTAAATCCGCCACTGTTGGTGTTAAAACTGAAATGTGGTGAACATAATAGTAAAAGTTAGAACATAGAAGGCTTCATAAGAAAGCAAAGATGGCACTTTCAGAAGTCAAATGTTGACTTTTAATGTGAATATAGAAATATTAATGATTTTACAACCTTAAGAATGCTACGAGGAGTAAAAATGAAGAGAATATGTTTGCTTATGAACGAGACTTGCTCGAGTCACGTGATATTAGAAGGATGGGTTGTTCTTAGAGCCCGTGTTCATGTTTACGTTTTTACAGACAACTCTTTGAATTAGCTCCTATCGTTAGACGTTTGTTTTTATGTTTTAGGTTTTCTTACGTTTCAAATTTTGTGTAACAAAGTTACAAAGGACTTATGTTCCTATTTCTTGCGTTAATATTTAATTGAGATATGTAATTCCTATAATGTGTATAGAGCACAACGACGACACTATAACTTGAAAACGATAAGAAAATAAAATAAAATAACGATTGATTATAATAATTCGAAAAGTGTGTTTTTTATAATTCAGTTTCAATTAAACCTTAAAAATGTATAGTGATTCGTTGTTTAATAAATTTTAGTATATAAAATTTCTATAGACTACACGTTCAATGAGATCATGCCACGTTTCGGAAACACCCATATTTATTGTAGTGTTGACGCCTCCGATAACGTTTATGTCGTCGATGTCCCCTCAAATACGAGCGGACGACACCCATGTTTTACAATTGACCAACGGTGTTTTAATTCCAATGAGATCATGCCACGTTTCGGAAACACCCATATTTGTTGTAGTGTCGGCACATCTGATAACGTTTCACGATCTTACAATTTGGTCACGAGCGTCCCACCGGTGTTTGGGTGAAAAGAAAAAAGAATAGACTAGCTTCACCCATGTCCTTCATCACAAAGTTGGATGATTAGTGGCATTTATCAATTCCTTGTTATTCCAGCCTTCGTCAAGATAGAAAGTTCGTCAAGATAGAAAGAAAGGAATCCTCCTTACTACCATCCATTTCTCTAACACTAAGATCGATAGATGAATGCGGCCCGTGATGAAGAGAAATTTCTTATTCCTAGAGTCTTGTAACTCGCTTTGTCTTGAAACTCAACGCTGAAAGCCCAGTCAGCTAAGGAAGCTCAATCAGTTGATAGATGTAAAACTAAGCAAATCTGGAAAGTTGAGTAGAATCAAGAAACTAGCATACCTTGAATCTAGCCTACAATCCGATCTTTCTTCTCTTAGTAAATTGACAATCCTATAAAACCATCGTTTTTGGACACATGGATCGACTAAAAAATATCATCGTTTTAGACAAGTGGCTCAATTTCTTTGGGCTTAAACACCGTCGTCCAACGCTAAAACACCACATCGCAGCTCGTGTTCAAAAGGACATTTATAGTAATAAAAAGTCAAATAAACATTCTCTAGGTAGGGCTCTTCACAAGCCAAACCTAACCGATCGGATCTTTGCTCGTTCTCGGTTCATTTACAAACCAAACCAAACCGAAACGATCCGAAGCGAGCGTTTTTTCAACCGAGGCAAAGTCGAACGAGCGCCTTTCGATCCAAGTATTTTTCGAATGAACGTCGAGCGAGTATCAGCGCCGCATAACAAATAGAAAAGTGACGATGGGGCTGTTAGTTTTTGGAGTAATATGCATTTTTCGTCCCTAAGGTTTCGTCCAATTAGAACACAAGTATCTATTTACGAAATAACAAGGAATGGAAAAACATTCGACCAGTTCTATAGAGATCATCTGAATGGAAAGATGAATCTTCGATCAATTGAAGCAGACCTTTGATCTATGAGAAGTTTGAAATCGAATGAACCAATTGAAGTAAAACCTTAAAGAGTTGGCGTGTTGGCGACGGAGAATTCGAATAACGATGGTTGATATGGGGTTTTAATTAGGAATATGTACTAAATTGAGTATCAATCGGCGCTTCATATTTCAGTATTTTGATATTTTACTAAACTACTTTGTATTATTGAACAATGGACTAGTGATATGGACCTTCAATTCTATAATTAAATGCGCTTTAGTTGGATCTTGGACCAAACATTATTAATATAAGCCTCTAATTATTTTATTAATATATACATACATATATATATATATATATTAAAAAATAATTCGAGCCAACCGAGTCGAACCAAACTGAGTGGACCTTTGCTCATACTCGGTTCGTTTCAAACCGAACCAATCCGAACCGAGTGTCCTTTTCAATCGAGCAGAATCGAACGAGCAAATTCCAAACATTTTTCGATCGAGTATCGAACAAGTCTCGATTGTCAAGCAATTTAAATAACCCTACTCTAGACACGTGGGTAAAAACAGACATATAAAAAGTATAATTTTTTGCATTATTAAAAAGTAATTAAAAAATCCATTTAAAATACTACACATACAACGGTCCAAATGGTTATTCTCCAACAGACTAACGGTCCAAATGGTTATTCTCTAACAGACTAACGGTCCAACTTAAATCAGTTAATATCGTTACTCCCCCGCGTGTATATTATATCACTATATATACACACACCTTCTTGATTTGCTCAACCGTTTCTCTCATCTTCATTCTCACACTCACTCACTCACACACACACACACACACACACAACTTCTTCTTTCTTTCTGGAACTCTCGTTCTGCAAACCCTAGCTAGTTCTTCCATAACTGCCATGACGAAATCCATTTTAGTCACCGGAGGTGCCGGATTCATCGGCACACACACTGTTGTGCAACTTCTGAATCAAGGATTCAAGGTTACGATCATCGATAACCTTGATAATTCAGACGAAGAAGCTGTTCAACGAGTCAGAGAGTTAGTCGGTCCTCAGCTCTCGCTCAATCTGCAATTTCATTTGGTATAGTTGCTTTGCTTACTTCGTTTTAACTGATTTTTGTGCTGGATGTGTATGTTGTTGATGATTAATGTGAGAATTGTGTTATTGTTGAGGTTTTAGAACTGGAAGTTTGTTTACTAGTGTTATGCAGTTGTATATTTGTGAGAATTATAGAAGCTTTGGAAAAAAAGTGAATGAAGATGAGTTATCTGAAACTTGTGTGGTTTTGGAAGTTTGAAGACTTAATTTGCGTTGTTTACTGTGTGTTTGTGTGTTTAGGTTTAACTATACTTGATTCTGTGTGTTTTTACTGGTAATCGGATGTGTGTGTTCTTGACGAGTAATGTGGAAATTGTAGAGGTTTTAGAACTGGAACTTACTTTGAGATAGTGTTATGAAGTTGTATATGGAAATGAATTTCTGGAATATTTGTGAGACTTATAGAAGTTTTTGAAAAAAAAAGTGAATGAAGAAGAGATATCTGAAATTTGTGTGGTTTTAGAGATTTGAAGTGCTAATTTGTGTTGTTTACTGTGTGTTTGTGTTGTTAGGATTAACTATATATGATTCTGTGTGTTTTATTTGTGAGAATTATAGAAGCTTTTGAAAAAAAAGTGAATGAAGAAGAGATATCTGAGATTTGTGTGGTTTTAGAGATGTGTGTGTTCTTGACGAATAATGTGAGCATTGTAAAGATTTAGAACCGGAAATTCACTTTGTATTGGGAGACATATTCTGGAATATTGTAAGGATTACGGAAATATGAAGCCCTAATTTGTGTTGTTTATTGTGTGTTCATGTGTTTAGGTTTAACTATATTTGATTCCGTGTGTTAGCCGTAATTCGGATGAATTGTTATGTTATTTCAGAGGTTTCTTTTAGTTTCCGAAGTATACGATTTGAACTCTTACTGCACTTATGTGCTCTATTAGTTATACATAATGTCTTATTATATATTAATTAAAATAGAAGCATCTTTCATCTAATTTAACCATGTACCACAGCGTAATTAATGGTAGCATATGATAGATGATCAAATTAATCTGTTCTATTTAGTTTACACCATCAGCTATGTTTCTGAGACTTGCCATTCAAGAGTGTTAGTACTTTAATATTATGAATTGAATTTGGTGGTACTTGTATGTTGCAGGGTGATATCAGGAATAAGGAGGATTTGGAGAAGTTGTTTTCTCAGTCTGAGTATGTTAATTTCCATGTTATTGTGTTTAGTCTTGATTTAGGTTAATTTTGACACAAATGGTTCTTGAATGATCTATGATGACATAGATTCTATAATCCCTAAAACTGATGTTATATTTGTATGGCATTTTGTCTTGGTTTAACTGTATGTAGGTTTGATGCTGTCATACACTTTGCGGGGCTCAAAGCTGTGGGTGAAAGCACGACTAATCCATTTCGTTACTTTGATAATAATCTGATTGGATCAATCACCCTGTATCAAGTCATGGCCAAACACAACTGTAAGAAGGTCCGTCCTGAATCTATAAATGGATTCAAAACCCTAATCTTGATTTTTTCGTTCAATGATTATTATCTGTTTCGTTACTTAGATAATAATCTGATTGTCCGGTGTGCAGTTGGTGTTCTCGTCTTCTTCAACTGTTTATGGACAGCCCCATATAATTCCATGTGATGAGGACTTTGAATTGAAGGCGATGAATCCGTATGGGCGCACTAAGGTATTAACCTTAAGCGCGTGACCTTTATTATTTACTTTATTGTATGTTGAGTTTTAATCTAGACTATCTTGTTGGCTTGATTAGCTGTTTCTTGAAGAAATTGCTCGAGATATTCATACTGCAGATCCAGAGTGGAAAATAATTTTGCTTAGGTACTTTAATCCTGTTGGTGCTCATGAGAGCGGGAAACTTGGTGAAGATCCAAATGGCATCCCAAACAATCTCATGCCTTATATACAACAAGTGGCCGTTGGTAGATTACCGGAGTTGAATGTTTATGGTCACGATTATCCCACTAAAGATGGCACTGCGGTATGTAAAATTGAAATGAAATATCACAGTTGGAATTTTAGTTATATTCAGATTATTAATAACGTGATAACAGGTTCGAGACTACATCCATGTGATGGATTTAGCTGATGGTCATGTTGCCGCACTTCAAAAGCTGTTCACTGAAGACGATATAGGTCAGCAACAACTGTTTTAATGTTTATTAGCATGGTTATCAATTCGTCATCCAAACTTTTTTTGTGCTGACAAATATCATGTTATTTAGGTTGTTTTGCTTGCAACCTTGGGACCGGTCGTGGGACCTCAGTTCTTGAAATGGTCAATGCTTTTGAGAAAGCATCTGGAAAGGTACTCATACCTTTAACCATCTCTATCTCACATTCCATCACATAACTTGTACAATTTGTATCGCTAACAACGTTACTATTTTCAGAAAATCCCCGTTAAGCTGTGCCCAAGAAGGGCAGGAGATGCAACAGAAGTTTATGCGTCAACTGAAAAGGCTGCAAGGGAGCTTCACTGGAAGTAAGTTATTAGATGCCTTTTTTCATTTTATATTATTCCATTTTTGGGGGTAAATAAATATTAGAGTCTAATTTTATTGTGTGTTTCAGGGCAAAATATGGAACTGATGAGATGTGTAGGGATCAATGGAATTGGGCAAGACAGAACCCATGGGGATACAAGAAGCCACCAACCAACTGAGACTCATAAGAGGGTATAATAGCATCTCCTAGTTGCAACTGTTGCTTTTACTCGGCTCTTCTAGTAAAATACTAGAAGGTGAATTCTGTTGTTTTGAAGACATACTTTCGTACAGTTTCTTACTTGCGTTACATTCGAATGTTTTCTAAGTGTCCATATATGTGAAAAGCGAACGTTTGCTGAATGTTAATGGCACACATAATATCCATGTAATTGTTGCAAGTCATAAAAACCTCCTCACTTGGAGCAAAGTAAGTGCACTTGAACACTTTGTTCCTTGACACATGATAGTTCTGGTTTTGTCCACTGTCCTTGAAGACTTATAATTAGCGTAAGTTGACCCTTTAGATTACATTTTCATAAAGTTAAAGGTTTATTCTCCGATGAAGAATGTATAAATAATAAATTCAACATAAATCCTGTCCAGTAAAGTACCCGAAAAGCAAGCGATATTCCAGTAATTGCCTATTTACTCTCTCGGATACTGCTAGCCGTTTTCGAGGTGGTTTTTCTGGCTGTATATTCTTTGACACAACAACGCCATCATTTGGGAAAACAAGCTGCCCATAAATGATTACTGAATACATATAAGAGGATACGAACCCAGACCTAATCCAAGCTTTAAGAGGGCAAACAAGAGTATTTAAAGTCCGTCTCAGCAACCCATCATATGCAAATTCTACGCAATTAATCATAAGCCGAGTCTGGGCACAACGGATGCTGAAAATGAAGACGCACCAGGGCCAAACTTGCTAGTAGATGCAATAGAATATAGTTAGTATGTCACCGAAACTCACTTTTTGCCCACTCTATTTTAACCAAATGTTTCACACAGATTCAACTCTCACTCCATAAACCCCTGCAACATCCCACCAAACATGCACCCTCAACCACTCAAAAAAGGCTTCACTTCACTTCCTCAGGTACACACTAAACATACAATAACACATTAATCCTCCATCTACATATGAAGAAAGCAGCAAACTTTCCAAAGAGAAATCTACATAAACACTTCATTTGCTAATGAAAGTCCCTTGTGTTATGCTAACATTTCCAATATATATATGTAACAAACATGTAATATTTTGGGTCCACTTAGCTGCAACAGGTTGTCAAGAAATCAATATGGTACATGTAACCAACTTTTGTAAGTATCTATGATCACTCTTGCACCACATATATTTGCGCACTTCAGCACAAAAAGCGCTGCACAAAGCTTATATTTGGACACTTCAACACAAAAGTCGTTTCCCTCCGCAAAGCGTGGACTTATTGTAACACTAGTTTACATAATTTTAGTACTTAGTGACATTCCTATAAGTACATATATGATATAGAACAATTTGTGTAATTTATTTATTATATATTAATTTAATACTGTTGTACGATGGTACCGAATGTTCTATCATGGCTAGAAAAACTTGATCCCAAAATTTTTTCAGCATTATATTTCCAAAAGATAATTTATATTAACATTTATTGGTTTGATTTAACACAAACTATTCTATTGCAAGAAGGATTAATGCATCTACAATTAACCACACAAATTATAAATACAAGCATGTTTTAACATTCTGCGCTACCATAATCCTTCGGGTGACTGAGTGAAAACTTGCACCCCTCAATTGCATCTTCGATAGAAAGAAACACACGTTCTTTTCCAATTTTGTCTATGAAATGTGTAACAGTTAGCTTCTCCATAACTTCAAGTCTTGGATTTACTATGACAACCTGCATTCGAATATAATCGGTCACAAAATGATCCTTAAATACTTGTTACAAACTAAAGAACATTATGAACTGAAGTTAACTAGTTACCTTGATTTCTTTGACTTCTAAACTTCTAAAAATTTCAACTAGGGTTTCGACACCGGTGATATCAATAGATGTAACCCCTGATAAAAGAACATAATGAGTATACCCATATGAAGCATGGAAGAGTTAAGAGCCACTTCATGGTCATAACTTTCTTAAAAAAAAATTTAGTCTTGTATGCAAAATGAGATGTAATCATATATTATGTTTACATGATATAATAACAAATTGAGATCAAAACCTTGAAATTTGAAAAAAATGACCATGGTTTATGAGTTTATAATAATATGTTTGATAGAACTTGATGAAACCTATTGGATCTTACCTCCTAAGTCTAATAAAACATACTCAACATCATCTCCTTGAGATTCTTTATTGGCCTTTTCATCTCTAACCCATCTCCAAATCCTTCAAAATACCAAATTTATGATTAAAAATGTCAATTTCAATGTCACATTTCAAACTTCTTTTGGTTTTTTTAGAAATCAAGATTTTAGGTGGTAAGTAACCTTTCTCTCAAGTAACCAGAATTTGCAAAGTAGATCGGAGAACCAAGTTGCAAAATTAGAGTCTTAGGAATGTTGATAGCACCCGGATATTGTTCTACGTCACGATATACAGAGGTATCTGGTATTTTACCAAGTTTCGAACTTGGTGGCCTAGCTACATACAAAAGAGCTCTCAACAACGCTAACCCCACCTACATAAGAAAAGAAATAGTTAGCTTCGCGGTTTTAATAAAAAATCTCAAATATTGTCAAAACCAATTTTCTATTGTTTAAAACATAATAAACGGATACACAATGTAGGATTGAAGTAATATACCGACAACATGAGGCCGACATCCATACTAATGAAAGCAACACCAAAGAAAGCAACCATGCAAATGCTGAAATCAAACTTGTCGGTTTTGTAGAGATGGTAAGCTTTTTCATATTCGATGAGACCAAGCATTGCCGACATGATAATGGCCGAGAGAGCAACAAGAGGAGTGTAACTGAAAAGGGGTGCTAAGAAGAGTAATGTTAACATCATACACATCGACATCACTACGTTAGTCATTTGTGTTTTACACCCTGCGTTGTAATTCACTGCGGATTTTGAAAAAGGTCCTGCAAGAAACAAATGGAGAGGTGAACAAAACACTCTATCAGTAAGATTTTTGAAATCTTAAGAGTCCAAACCTGTAGTTAAGTAGCAAGATGTGAAAGATCCAACTATGTTCATGAGACCAAATGCTATCATTTCCTTGTTTCCATCAATTTGTTGATTTTCCATTATAGCAAAGCTTCTTCCAATTGCTATCCCTTCCTGCAAAATCCCAAAGTTCATTCTAGATAATTTTTAACAAAAAATAAAATAATAATAATAATAATAATAATAATAATAATAATAATAATAATAATAATAATAAATAATAATAATAATAATAATAAAAGACTTGACCGTCGAAGAATGATCCAAAACAAAGCAATAACCCGAGCCATTCATCTAGACAAATTTCTAAAGGGTTTTATATTTTTCTACATTTTAATTCTTTATTTTATGACTTTTTATCTTCATTTCCAATTTTATCAAACAGATCACCAACTTTTTTGGTTTTATTCTATCTTATGCTTATATAATACAACAAGAATATTTTCTTTAGATATAAAATTCTGTACACTAATTATAGATATCCAAGAATATGGACATGATAAGCTATAACAAAAGTGTATACTCATAAATGAATTTGTTCTTGAGATAAAGAAGTTATGGGTATCACACTAACAATATTAATAATAAAATATTATTAATATAATTATTAAATGATAAAGAAGAATAATTTATACTTACAGCAAGAGCAATCACGGCTGTTATGAGTCCTGCTTGAATTGGTGCTGATATATATTTGGGATCAAAATTCAAACTTTTCAGAGAGGAAGGATTAATTCCTTTTTTCAAGTCACCCACCTGTAATTTTCCAAATATATTATTTCTGATAATTTGCAATAATCCAAACTAAATAAACCGTTTAATACATAATTAATTTTTTATTTTCTTTTAAAGTATGTTTTTGACTGATTTGGCTTGTTTGAAAGATGGTCTAATTATTTCGAGTTGAAGAAGCAAAATTTAAATTATCTTCTTAATAATATTCGTTCTTCAAAATCAACATAGCAATCTCTAGTGGCGCCACACCAGAAAATCTTCGTATGAGTAACGTTTTATAGAAAAGGGGTAACGAAATCAAAAAAATGTCAAATTTTTTAAAATTTACACTACCGTCGGAGCACCAAGAGTAGTGGAGACTACCCCTACCAATAAGGTGGGTCCGCCCCTGTCAATATCTATTCATTTAATTCCTAACTTTTTTGTGTTTAGTGATTCATTGTTGACGATTAACAAAATGGTGGCATGCTAATTAAGAAAATAATAGTTTAGGGAAACAATTAATAGTAGCATTAAACTTAATTCCAAGCAAAAGTGTCCATGTTGGACTCAACAGTTAAGTAATTAAAACGTGACACTTCAATACTTATATCAAATTCAGCCACTTAACAAAATTAGCACATCATTACTATTTTTATTACTTTACATTAAATGATTAAAAGAATTTTTTAATTATTTTATAAGTAAACAAAATGTTGCAAATTTGGGAAAAAAGAATATAATTCAGTTTTAATAAAACACCATAAATTATAAAACTCAACTTAAATTAATTTGATTATTTTTTTGGAGATATTTAATTAACATAAATGTCAAATTTAGGATGGAGATATTTAATCAACATAATCTAGGAGATTTACTTTGATTATTTTTTGTAGATATATAATTAACATAAATGTCAAATTTAGGAGATTTAATTTGATTATTTTTTAGAGATATTTAATTAACATAAATGTTGGATTTAGGAGATTAAGAATATGGAACTTACTATTGCAATGCCATGTTTTTCTGCATGGGCAAGATAGGCAAATATGCATCCACTTGTGACGACTACCATTGGACCTATTGCCGACACCCAAAACAATTTCGGTTTCTTTTGCTTCTGAGAATCCATATACATTCACGTATTAACAACATTATACATTAAAACAAAACATAAAAAAATTAAGGATATATCATATATGGTTTCTTATGAAGTCAATATATTTGGTTCCTTGGTTTGTTGACAAGGGCGTTCAAGTGAATTATGTTGGTTCGTTCGGCTGGTATAAAATTTATACGATTTAGTTTCACGGTTTACGGTTTGAACGATGGTTTGGAACCAGTCGTGCAAACCAAATCAACCGTTTAACATGATTATAATTATTTTTTTCTGTATATTACATAATGAACCGTATTTAGTTATCTTTTTCAGTTGTTTATAACAAACTAATAATTCTGAAATTCTTTCTAAAAAAAACTTCAAACTATTAAAACCGGCCGATTTAACTGAGTCAACTGATCAATCAGTTTGATTTACCGTTTTTCGAAACCATAGTTAACCATTACGTAGAACGAATAGTAAACAAGTTAATAGTCCGACAAAGGGTGGTTGTAAATTCCAATTATTGAAAAAAGTATCCACCTAATTCGTTTTGAACCGTGTCGTCAACAATGCCAGCACCACTTGTCACTAAAAAGAGAACTTTTTATCTTCTTTTCTTGTTTAATATGATTTATGCGTTTGAAAATTTAGCGACACAAGCTAGCGACCAGACCACAGTTTATGACCATATTTATTCTATAATTACATAAAAAAAACACTCTATTTTTTCTCTTCTCTTTTAAAAAATATTTTTTATACTTTCGTAACAGTAATAGGCGTAACTTACCACAAATCTTGTAAACTGAAGAAAGACCAAGAAAATAACACCTACAACCGTGCTTTCCCATCTTATCTGAAAAACAATTAAATAGAATTAGAAACATACTTTATTGTAATTAATCACACGAAAATACTTGTAAATATTGTTTCACATCATTTTTTTAAAAACTTAAATAAACAGAAATTATTTTAATTTCGTCCAATTAAATATATAAATAAATACTACTTAAATGGAAAAGCCTCACATCATAATAGTTATAACAATTATCGTCGTATTAATGAATTATATTTATACATATAAGTTTTCGTTTTAAGGGACACAATATTACGTATCAAATTCTCAATGACGTCCTTGCTCTTAACAACATGATTACGAAACTCGTGACAAGAATAAATTAAATCACATCGTTACTCTTTTAGAAAACTCGATCGATGTTGACATAAAGCATGTTAGTCAAGAACATCACCAATCTTTATAAAGGTGACAAAGTTGACAGGATTTGGAATTAAACATGCGTGTAGAAGATCGAAAAGACATCGTAACGCATGTGTTACAGTAGATCGATCAAAAAACAAACGAAATTGATCAATCACGCGACTTGTGGGACCCGTTTTTTAGATTAATTTTTCAATCTAAAGAAGAAAAATATACCTCTTTTTTGTTCTTGAAGATGGCACGTATAACAGATACCATATCAGTATGTGTAGTAAAATGCTTCAAACCCAAAATTCCTTTAAGTTGTTGTAGACAAATTAGTGTTGCTGTCCCTCCCATGAAGCCAATAATAGTAGAATGTGACAAGAAATCTACCAAGATTCCCAGCCTATATACATATAAATATAAGAAATAATTAGTCATATAGATACAAAAAAAATGAATTTAACTACTTTTGTTACGAGTGTAATTTTACTATGTACGGTTGTTTGTTTTTTTAGATATAAGGCATGTAATTAAGGTTGGTGTGTTTATGAATGAACTCACCGGAAAACACCAAGTATGAGCTGAGTTACACCAGAAACGAGTGTAGCCGTGAAGACTAGATTAAGGTAGAGGTCTGGCTGTTCGAGCGGATTCACTTTTGTTTCAATGGTTGCGGCTATGATTAAAGAGCAAGCGGCTACAGTTCCAACGGCTATATGTTTTGAGCTCCCGAAAACCGCGTAGATTAGAGGTGGAACAAAACTCGAATCTGCAACAAATGCAATTTATTTAAATTAAATATATCACCCTTTGACTTTTACTAAATACACCCTCTCTCTCCTAAGAGCATCTTTAGCATGCAGCAGGCCACGTTTAGTGAACCCCTAAATACATTAATTTTTTTAGAATACTCCCGAAAACCCTGTAGATTAGAGGTGGAACAAAGCTCGAATCTACAACATATGCAATTTATTTAAATTAAATATATCACCCTCTTACTTTTACTAAATACACCCTCTTTTCTAAGAGCATTTTTAGCATGCAGCAGGGTACGTTTAGTAGGAGAATTTTTAGCATGCATCAGGGTACGTTTAGTGAACCCCTAAATACATTATATATACAAGTTTTGGTTAAAAACATGTTAGAATACTCAATGGCATTAATTTTTTTAGAAAGAGTAAAAAGGTGACACGGTGTTAAGCGTTTGATTTAGAAAAGTACAAAAAGTTAACGTTTAACGAGTCAGAAAGGGGTGACACAGCGTATTAAAAACAGACTTACATAAACCGATTATGGGAGGAATGTTAGCGAGTTTAGCATAGCTAATGCCTTGAGGAATGGCGAGGCTAGCGATAGTAATCCCGGCTAAAAGATCATGCATAAACAATTTCCGGGTGTATTCGGGAAGCCACTCGAAGATCGGAACGAAATATTGTACCGCTTTTTTAGCCTTGATCGGCAATGGCTTCCCTTTAAAGTCATGAAACGGATCATCCGGGAACAGGGTTTCCTTCAAGTCGGACTTTAATGCGGTCGCGAAGCTTCTCGGGGCGGCGAAGTTCACCTTGTTAAGTGTTTCTCCGGTAGCTCCTACTCTCACCGGCGCCATTAGAATGGTGTAAAAGAGAGATAGAGAGAAGAAAAGGGGTATTGGAAAAGATGGTATAAATGGGGTATATATAGAAGATTTTTTATAGTGGAATAAAACCATGATTTTGGATAATGATGTAATTATTTTATTTAATTTAATATTAACCAACTATATTAGCAAGAAGTTGAACAATTGAGGTTAACTTTTGACTTTAATTTGACCTTTTGTCTATTTCTTTGACTTTAAATACATTATTATTTACTATAATAATTTAGAGGGTTACACATAAAAACAATAAACAAAATTAAAATTAATATTGAGGTGATTATGATTACTTGACAAATGCTAACGAGAATCATTACTTCGTGCTTTTCAATTATTCCGAACCACCCAAGAGGTAAATTGTTAGTTGTTGTTGTTGTCTTTTTATTTTTATATCATGATTAAAATTAAATTTGATTAATGTATTTATTTACTTCTATTGTGATCAGATTTGATTAGATTAGATTACAATCATATTTGATTTAATTCGTTCATTTACTTCCGTAAGTTTGTAGTTTAATTTCTTGACCGTTTTTAAATATATTATGATTATATTTGTACCTTTAAACGCTTAAAAATGTACTTTAAAATGCCACATCTATCGTAAGTACTCCAATTCTTTTTCTTGAATGTTTTATTTTATTTGATGGTTGTGTAATGCTAACAAGTTATAATAAGGGTGAAGGGGTGCACCCCGTAAATAATCCCTGCATAGTTTGCCTCATAGGCCTCTCACCCAAAAAGCTTAAGAAAATAGATTTTTGTGTTGATGGGAGATCTTTCTGAGTGGTGCAGAGTCGCATACATAAGTGAAATATTTTTGACAAAGAAACATTAATTATTTAATTGCACCACTATTTACATTTAACCATAATAAATGTTTACACGTTAAAAAAAGGAACAATTTAACCATAATAAATGTTGACAGGTTAAAAAAGCAACATGAAAACACAGATATATCATATATGCTCACTTTACCTGAAATTTACTATTTCTCAAAATGTTCTAAATTAGTAATTAGTAATTAGTAATAGTTATAATATAATTATATATATATATATATATATATATATATATATATATATATATATATATATAAATAAGTGTTAAGAAAGATATGTTAATATTTACATATATCTTTCTTTTAGCTTTTTCTCTCTCTATATATATATACATATATATATAGAAAAAAAAAGTATAAAAATAAAATATAAGAATGTGCGAATAAAATGAACGTAAAAAATCCTATTTACATCCATTTGATTATCACAATTCCATTAAGTCTATAGAGATAACGTTTATAATTTGTTACAAATATAGAGATGGTCACTGTTATATTGATTACCTCTACGTATCATTAATATAGTGTATCCTATTTGACATATGAACTTGCCTTTTATACCTTGAGTAATCGGGTCTGATCGGGGCTTTATTTCCGCCATAACGCCTCATAGCGCTAGAGAACACTGCCCCTTTGGCGCTATGTGATGGTTTTTCGTACCCACGCGATGAGCATAACAAGTAATAAGGTAGAGGGTTGTTGGCTATTTGAACAGTCAAAATTTTAATTTTTTTAAATATATAAACCCGTTCACTTTTGTATTTTTACACAACGATCTGACCCATCATTCTCTTCACTCTCTTCTACTTTTAAAAACTCTTCAAAAAATGCAACCCTCGTTTCGGTAATCCTCGTCCAAGTAGCGGTTCAGAGCAAGACCCGAATGAAAGAGCGGTTCCGAACCAACCCTTTGTTGTAGTTCCCACCCGACCAACCGCCTATGGGACCGGGTTTGCCGACTTTCTAGACAACCAATCGGGGCCAAAGGAGATCATCATTATCCTACAATTATGCTCGAAGTGGTAGCCTCTCAAGATCTGTGGATAGGACATTCTTTTTGCGGTCCACCAGGTGCATAAAACGAAATTAATGTGCTTCAGCAATCTCCATTATTTCATATTGAACGAAATAGAACGACCCCAAAATGTCCATTTTACGTTAACAATCACTTATACAAATGTGGTTGTCAAATCATTTCCATATCCTCACCTATTAGCCGAAAAGAAGTTCAATAAGCAACACGATGCGACAAGAAAAGACGTGGAACAGACTTTTGGTGTTTTGAAGTCAAAAATGGGATATAATGAATCGGCCAATACGTGCTAGGAGTGTGAAAATAATTAGGTGCGTGGTGTATATATGTATAATTTTACATAACATGATTTTAAAAGACGACGGAAACGCGATAACACCGGTACACATTCGACATCCTCCAGTCGAGCCTGCTCTCGATGACAATATGTTAAACGAGCTTATGGATGAAGAAACGCATCAAAGACTAAAACATGATCTTGTTGAGTATCTCGAAAGAATAGATTTACCCCACCTATTTGTGGAATCCGACAAAGAGTAGTAATTTTAGTTAGTTTAATCTGACGAAGAGTAGTAATTTTAGCATTCTGATCTTTAGAGTTAATTTCACAGTATTTTATTTTTCTCATATCTTTAAAATATAATATTTTTTAATCTGTTATGACATTGTGACATGCCTATTTGCGATTTGATAAAAAAATTATTCAGAGCAAATTAACTTACGTTTCGACGTAAATTTTTGTCTGGATCGAGTCCAGTTAGGTATGATGTGTTTTAAACTTTTTTACTACACTTTACTATTTGTGAACTCTGATTTTATTAAGACTTAACTTTTTCTTGATTTTATATGGATAATCGAACCAATGCAACTTCATAGGCTTTGGTATTTCACCTACTAAAAACAAAAAAAGAAAAAGGAATAGCTCTATCATAATGACTTAATCATATAAACTCTTCCAAATGTGAAATTTAATATTGTTTTTAATAACGAATCACATTGGGACTTTATTTAGTTTGTCTTGGAGATAGACATTTCATTCTCGAGGTATCCTTTACCTTTTTCCCTTTGTTTTGATGGTTACCCTCCTTTGCCTAATATTCAGGACTCATGTTGTTAGGTTCTCAAAGTACTTTACTTAGATTGTTATTGGAATAACGTGACTAGAATATTGTAAGTATTTAGATGTTCAATATTAAGGTATGAGACAATTCATTTGATATGAATGACATGATACCAAATTTGTAAAAGAGGGGGGGGGGGGGGGGGGGGGGGGGGGGTTACTATGTTGTTTTACAAAAAACCATATTGTGTAAAATTTTATTAAAAAACTTCATTATGGTGTGACATATAGTTGATCAATAATACACAATATTTTATGAGGTTTTCATTATTCTATATAGTATCAGAGGCTCAGGTTCTTACATTCTTCCTTTCACTCCCTCGTATCCCTGTCCATACTCCATACCACCAAATCTTAGTCGGTTTTCAACTCCCCCCCCCCCCCCCATATGTTCCCTTTGCATGACGACTTCCTTTCTCTATTTCTTCCTCTCGTCATGTCCCGAAGATGCTTGTACACACATATAAATGTATTTCGTCTAAATTATATTCCCATGTCACTAATGTGTAGGCACAATTGTAGCTCGTTCCATCACATTCGTAGCTCATGTTATCATAGCCCCGATGTTATGTATCTTGCCACCGCCACAATGTAGTTAGTTTTGTCACCGCCATATGTATGGTTTCATTTCTTTTTTTCTATATTGCAAGTCTCTTGTTGTTGAAATATTAAAAAGATATATTAGTTAAGGTTTATTATTATATTATTAATATAGTTAATATATATGTTTTAATAATATGTCCTTCAGAATATTGTGCTCCTATTAAAAGATGATCACATAATTCTTAAAATTAACTTCTACTATAATTGGGTGTGGTATTGTTAGTTTTGATAATTTTACTAATCTTATTATCATGATCCATGTATAAAAGTGTTGAAAGAAATAAACAGAAAACACAAGAACAACTGAACAAGTAACGCATGCTATTTAAAATAAAAAGTTTTAAACATTTTAATTTGTAAACTCTGGTTTTACATTTTATCTAAGTTATCTTAAAAATCATATTTAAAACTAATTTTGAGGTTATGTTTTATAAAAGTCTCATTTTATCAAACTTGTTATTCAGATTGAGTTCTCACAACATCATAATTTTACCACCCTGATACAAAACTTTTTCATAGCATGCACTAACATCACATATATAAACTATGCACAAAATAAAATGCAAACAAAATGTGCACAAATATTATGAAATCTCTAGGTTCAATTTTTTTTTTTGGAATACCACTGAGTTTTGTTTTCTAGATCTGTCATTGGTTGTATCAGCGACCAGTTACGAGTCAGTGTCATTGCCTACTTTTCGTGATGAGTACATGGTAGGATGAAACCAGTGACCTGTATCCATAAATGGGACAAAATGGTTCTAAGTATTCATCAAAACAATATCAACTTTGCATACATTTTAGTTAAGTATACTAATGCAAGAAATCATGTAGGTGGTATCTCTAAACTCCTTTTATAGCTTAGCATCATCACTCATTGAGGTAATCCTTGAAGATAGCAAATTAAGGTTTTCCTGAAGAATAAACCAGACACGACTATGCAATTAATCAATCATGTAATAGATTAATATGTACCATCTAGAACATTAATCGTGATGGAATAAATAAACTCTTCCACACGATTTATCTATTTCACGTCCTATTAAAATAATATGAAAATTTAAAAAAAGAAAAAAACAAATTGGTTGATGGGCATGGCCCCACCAATCCCTACTCCTTCACGCCGTGAGCCCACCCCCGCCTCCCCCTCTCACGCTTCTTTCCCGCCCCGTCCGCCGGTGTTCGACGCCCCATGACACCCGCCGAAGTCCACCTGGACATGGGCGTTAGCTCATAACGGGCAGTCTAAGAGTTTCTTCTCTCTTTTTTGCCCCCTCTCTCCTCCCTCTTACAATCCCTCACATATGTCGTTCGTTCACTCGGACACACACCTCCCTCTCTCCTCTACATTGATGCCATGTCCCGTAGGGATAGAGATGAATGCGTTGAGACACACTTACAGCGTTTAAATTATGAAAGAAACCGTGCTATGTGGTATTTTTTAATTGTAAAAAGTATTTAGCATTTTCGTTTTCTCGTAGTTTTCCCATTAAATTGTTTTCGCCGGAGCTGTTGAACAATATAATAAACATAATATCATAATCTCATTATAAAGTTTAACTAAAAGTCACTAAATTATTTTATAGCATAAAAACCTATGCTCCATAAAGTTTAACATAAAACTTTACATGTTTTATCCTAGATGTTTCTTTATTTTAGAGGATGTTTGTCTTTTTAGTGTCAAAATGTTATGTCTTTAAATTATGGATTGTGTGTTCCATAATTTTCTCAAACCAATGAATAATCTAGTTTACGTACAAGGATATACAACAAATTGATTATACAACCAACTAGTTTTTCATGAATATGAAAATATGATTTAAATTTTGTATAAATATATAGTAACTAGTATATGTATATTATGTAACAAAAGTGCACCTTGTTAAGGATATGTTAAAGCATGCACATTAGACGTTTGTTGTATTTTAGATACATCGGTGGTCAGTGGCGGATCTAGAAAAAAATTTAAAGGCATTCTAAATTTTTTTTATCATACTTGCATAAGACGAAGAAATCTTTTTATCGTGCATTCAGGGGTATTTTACACTTTGTCGAAAAAGTTGAAGGGTAACACATGCACCCCTAAGGATACACATACATCCGTCCGTGTTAATTGTTATCATGGATAAAGATGACCATAAAAGAGAACAAGAGAATGAGTGCACAAAATTGAGCACATTATTCATGAATTCGCACAATTGATGGTCGAAAATAAATCAGATAAAGATACAAATGCATTATAATGTGTAAAACGTAAACTTTTTTTATATACTTGATCTTAGGTCTTGCTCGTGCGCAACTGACTCGTTTTATATACTTCCACACACTTGAACACGACATGTGTTTCTGTTCGACTTTAATTTTTAAAATTGACTTATCTTCGAGTTAACTCTTTTTCAAGTATCAAAACTATCAATAATATATCTGAATTCAATGTATCTAAACCTTATATATGGAATTATTAGCTTAAAGTTCGACTTGAAAACTTTGAGAAACGTTGGTGGATGCTATGGAAAGAAAAAAGAGTCATGATTGTCTTTTGATACCCATATAAACCTCCCTCGGTTAAACATACATGGGATGATTTGTCTTTTTTAAAATGTAAATGAGATAAAACCTACCTTAGTACTTGTTGAGTTGTTTCCTACTTTTGATCATATTAAAATTGGAATTCTTTTGCTTTGGATTTGCATGTGGTAACTATTTCAACTACTTCAATTATTTCAAGTCCAATTTATATGTTACACCCCCATAGTTTTGATAATAGTTATGTTTTTTAATAAAGAAATAATGATAAATGATGACGGATCAAGGACAAGTAACTAAGTAGCATAATGCTAATATATATATATATTTTATATAAACCTGTAACAAAAACGGTCGCAAGTTTGTAGCAATTTCAACGAAATGCAGTATTAGTTCATTAGCTTAGTAATCAACCTTCACATGTATCATAGATATCAAATTACCCTCCTAAATACATGTAGATAATAATTAGTTTTTTGTAATATATTTTAATGTATATAAAATAGAATATATTGTAAGTAAAATTATTCATGCTAAGCCAAGTCGAGCTATCATGCGAGTCAAACCGAGCTAATCCGGCTCGTTACGAGCTGAGCCGAGCTAGGCTCACTTAGTCGAGCCGGCTCGGCTCAATTTCAAGCCGAGCCATTTCGAACGAGCTTTTTGAACAACCCTATCATAGACTCAAGGGTGTGTGGTCAAGTTTCGTTTAACTTCTTTCTAATCATAATTAATATACAATCCACTTATTTAGCTCAACCATATCATTTTTTTATAATAATCACTCTTACCACATTTTACATCTCATAACACAAGATGAAACCATCTCTGCCTACATGCAACACTTTTTTTTTACCTCACGATAACACATAGCCTACTATAATCAAATGTAAACGATAGCTTTTGTTCTATGTAAACCATAGCTTTTGTTCTCTGTTATTGTTGAAGTTTTAAAATGGTTAGAAACCAATAAAATCCTTTTTAAGTGGAAAAAATTTGGTTGGTTTGAGATTTAACCGAATCTGTTTTCTTGGTTTGCGGTCTAAACGATTTTGTTTTCTTGGTTGGTCGGTTTGAGATCCAAAGGGTTCTATTAAACCGGTCATTTAACATTAATTATCTGTATATTTCTTTTTATGTTTTGAATACGGATATGCACTATAATCATGAAACAATTTTATTATTCTAATTTTTTAATACAAACTAACGATTTTGAGAAGAAAAAAAGTTGAAACAAACGCTTAACTGTCAAACTGATAAAATTGGCTAGTTAAACCGACCCAAATAATCGAGCGTATTTATTTTATCGTTTCTAGAAACTGTAGTTTGGTGCAATATTACTTCTATAGATTATCGATTTCTTATTAATTTAATTGTTTATTGGTGAATATTATTGCTTATGAACTCAGTAAAGAAAGCTAAAAGGATTCATTCATCATATTATTTTTCACATTGTTTACCAGGATGGATACTCATCCCTCCTTGGTTTGTAATATAAATCAATCCTCTTTTAACTTGTCAAGACGTTGACCATTCTTTTCTTTCGTTCATGATTATATATAGTTGACACACCTGTCTCTTGACTTAATAAATAATGTTGACTTGTTATACATAAATTATATAAGTTTTGTTATATTATAATATAAATTCTTAAAATCGTGAGATACAATAGAGGCATAAACAATATACGGTGTCACGTGTATCAAAGGAAGAAGAAAATTTGTCTAGCAGATATGGTTGACATATCATGTACCGGGTTGGTGATAAAGTTAAACGTATCATATAAATGAATCATTATGCACCGTGTAAATATTTTAATTTATTTTTGTACGCGCTCAATTTAAAACGTTTTTTAAATGTTTTTTGTTTCTAAGAAAATTTAGCAATAGTATACTTGAATTAGATAGAAGAAAAAAATACCTAATTTAAAGATATAACTTTAAAATAATAATAATTGTGTATATAAATTATAAACGTTTAAAAACATGTTGAAAATGTAAAAAAAACCAATAATGGTAGTTTTTTTTTTATCTCTTTTATCTATCACAACCATGTATAAAACTCATTTAATTACGTAATAATAATAATAATAATAAATAATAATAATAATAATAATAATAATAATAATAATAATAATAATAATAATAATAATAAAAAAAAATAAAAATAAAGCTTATATAACTTATGAACGTTTAAAAACTTTGGTGAAATGTAAAAACTAATAATGGTAGTTTTTTTCTCTCGTTTACCATCACAACCATATATAAAACTCATTTAGTTACGAAATTATTAACTCCTAAATGATCAAGGGAACCAAAAACGGAATATAATATGCAATTATGCATACATATGTGACGGCTTCTAGCAGAAGGATTTTTATCATAGAAAAATTGCTAGAAGAAGTTTTATTATAGAAGATTACATTCTAGTTCAACACATATTGCTCTTTGTTTATTTTTTAATGGGTTTTTAATGGTTCATATCTTTTACTGGTTCAGACTGTTTGTTTTTTGAGTATATGTCTGAATGGTTCAAACATTTGCCTCTGAATTGTTAAGCATTATACTAAGGGACTATTAACAACTTCTGAATGGTTAAGTGCTGAACAAGTAAGAGGTCTGAACTATTAAGTGTTGAACCAGTAGGAGGTCTGAACCATTAAGAGCCAGTGTATTGCTTAAGTGTTCAAAGGCAATTGTCTGACCAATTCAGATTAGAAGTCTTAACCATTCATATCCAGTATACTGCTTAACCATTAAGAGGCAAATGTCTGAACCATTCAGACATTTACTCGCGAAACAAACAGTCTGAAACATTAATTGCTGAACCAGTAAGAGGTCTGAACCATTAAGAGCCTCATTAAGAGGTAAACAAACAGGCCCTGAGTCTGAATGGTTAAGACCTCTAATCTGAATTGGTCAGACATTTATCTCTAAACGGTTAAACATTATACTATCTCTAAATGGTTCAAAACTCTTACTGCTTTAACACTTAATAATTCAGACCACTTATTGATTTAGCACTTGATCATTCAAAAGTTGCCAAATAACCAATTAATTATGCGCCACCATTTCACTGTCTTCACATCCCAATAATTATTAAAAAATTACTTATCATCACACGTGTTACCCTTAAGATCCTTTTACATATTTTCATTTAACTTTTATTTCATATACAAAGTATCAATTACAAACAAAAATTACACACTTTCATTTAACTTTTATTTTGTATACACAAAGAATCAATTGCAAAGAGAAATTACACATTTTCATTTAACTTTTATTGTATATACAAAGAATCAATTGCAAACACAAAAACCACTAAAACTGAACAAAAACAAGAGAGAAAATAAAGAGGAAAATATATGATTCATCTATCATCCTTCATCCTTCCACATAGTACATACAAGTTGAAACCGAAACAATGCCTCCATAAATATATGTTTTATAACACTCCTCTATAGACATATTACCTCTCTTTATACACTATTAACATTATACTACTGGATAATGTTATCTCGATTCGTGTTGAATTTGAAACCGCTGTTTGAAGCTTCTTGTATCATAATTGGTTACAACAGGTTGAATCAGCCGTGTTGAATCTGGAAACGGCCGTTTGAAGCTTCTTTTATTTGAACTGGTTACAACAACCTAGTTTTTCATGTTTTTTCGATGTTTGTATCTAGGGTGCATGTCCCAGCCCCGTGTACCCCCTAATGATATCATTTCAAAACCCATGAAGCCATTATAAACATAAAACGAACACGCGTTCGCAAGGATTACATAAACATGAATGGTAACGAATAATGCATGAATTTGTAATCCTTTAAAGGTTTTGTATCTCTTTATGTATGAAATGAATGGAATGCAATAAATTGCGAGAGTGGAATGTAAAAATTGAACGTTAATTTCAAGATGTATATATAATTTGCAGGATGTGATGTTAATGTAAGTTTATTTCAGATTAGATTAGATGGCGGACGGAAGGGATACTAATGCAAGTGACAAGCACGCTAGGAATAGTTGTGCAAGATAGTTGCAGAAGAAATGGGGAACGCCCTACAAGCCAATATTCCCCACACAGTGCAAGTAGAAAATAATGTTAATTAGGACAATAGAAACTATGATGACGAGCAAGCTTGACGAACTGAAGGAGTTAATTGAAGAAGTACAATCTTGGTCAAGGAAGGAAGTATGCCACACGTACAAGGACTTCATGGCATGCAAACCATTACCATATGATGGAGAGATTGATCCCATAGAATGTCAAAGGTGGATTTCTAATATGGAAGGCGTGTTTATTCAAAGTCGTTGTGAAAAGGAGGATGAGGTCATATTTGCTACGAGTCAATTAAGGCTCTGTGCTAAACACCAGTGGGATGCGTATAGTAAGGAGTTAGGTGAAGATAAGATAAAGACATTAACGTGGAAGGAATTTAAGGAGCCCTTTTTGAAGTAGCATTGTCCACATTCAGCTATAGATACAATTCAAGAAGACTGCTTACGCCTTAGACAGAAGGGAGAGACGTTTGATGAAATCACTAGCATCTTCTTTGACAAGATGAAATTCTGTCAGGATTTAGCTAAGACAAAAAGAATGAAGATCTGTCGATACCATGATATGTTACGAGGTGAATTTCGGGAGTTGATCACCATCTAGAAGTGTGAAGTTTTGCATGATTTGATTAATTAGGCACGAGATAGGGAAATGGAATTGAAGCGTCAAGAAGAACATGGGAGAAAAGGACGGTGGAAAGAAGTTGAAACCCAAACCCTTTCTGGAAACCAAAGTTTAATGATCATAGCAAGAAAGAAGGTTCGAAGAACGGGGTTCCCCGATAGAAGACTTGTGGAAAACATCAAACGCAAGAATGCCTGTCGGGACAGAAGACATGTTATAATTGTGGTCAATTGGGACACCCGTTTTACAGATGCCTTGGCCCCAAAAGGTTGTGCTATAATTGTAATGAACCGGGCCATGTGAAAGCTCAATGTCTGAAGCTGAATAAAGTGGAAAGGGATGGAAATACAACTATAATCGTTATGAACCGGGGTCATGTTAAAAGACACCAACATATTTCATCGATTAACCTTGAACTTGAGACTATTTTGCTAAAAATATATGTGTTTCTTGTCTCTTCAGCAATCAGATCACATATTTGTATATTACAAACCATCAAGTAGATAATTCTAATTCTTTTTGCATACAAAAAACAACCAATCTTTTTAGATTTTTATACTCAAAAACTAATTGAGATTCGAGAGAAAGTTCAAAAATTGAATGTTTTGGTCGATCTAATACTAAATTTGTGACAAAACCTCAAAATAGTATTGTTAGTATAATTATTAAAAGTTAAAGGGTGATATATGAAGAAAAAACTAAAAAAAGACGACTTTTGTAATTTATTTATTTATTCATTTATTTATTTTATTTACTTTAATAGATTTTCCACTCAAATAGTGAATTTGTTTGACTTGTCTCCTTCCCGCCGACTCTAGCAATTTCCTCGAGTGTTAGATTACTATTTTAACAACTAATTCCACTAAGCCTCAGTAGAATATATTATCAGAAAATGTGTTTTCAACGTCCGACATTATGTCACACAAAAATAATTGAGTCTCATGATAACTTGATATGTAATTAAGTTGGAAAAGTATATAAGAATAAATCTAATTTTAAAAACAATTCCACTACTTGTATATGAATCACTTTGTTTGTGTGAGTATGACATGTAAAATGGAGAAGGGGATATAACAATTTTTTTATTCTTTTCTTCTCTTAATTATTTAAAGCTTAGAGTTTAGTTTAAATGAAAATACGAAAAAAGTAATACCGGTTTCTGGAATGTCAAATTGTTACAACTTTAAATCTACACTACTCCCATACTATTCTATATATCTTAAAACTACTTTATCTTCTGGTGTATGAGATTAAGTTCCTAAGGGTTTTATTATGGCACATCATCACCACGTAGACATGGGAGCTATATACTCTCACCCTTAACTACCATGCAGTAGGATAAGCTTCTCTCATAATTACTTAATTATTAATTTTATTTTAAAAAACAAGTTCACAAGAAAATCTGTGATTGGTTTATTCGCACATGGGCCCACCTTCTCACCCTCTCACGCCCGCTAACACAATGGCGGGAGCCTTCTATACCCTCCCCCCCCCCCTCCCCCCTTCTTTGGCTATGGCGGGATGGTGTTGGAGGCGTCACCCAACTGAGGTGGTTGTGGGCATTATCCCATACCGTGAAACCTAAGAGCCGATAGTCTCTACTAAATGAGCTAGCCTCACATTCACGAAAACTAAAACTAGTGAGAGCTATGATAACATGACAATAATTGTAATAATAGTAATAGTAATAATACTAATTATAATAATAATCATCATAATAATAATAATAAAGAAACAGGTTATCAAACTCATTTATGTATTTTCTATAGAAACAGGAGTTTTGAGTAAGATTCTCTTCATCAATAAATTACTTGTAATTGATTGAGATTTGAGAATGGTCAGCCATGGTCTTACTCAGAAGCCTTGAGTATGATAAGAATTTATTCAATGGGAGCATACTATGATAGAAGAAAACACTATAGAATAAGTTCGTAATTTAGGGTCAAAGAATAACATGAAAACAACAAGGTATACAAATTCCAGATTGATGTTGAAGTGTTTATAAAAGAAAAGAGAGACTAATTACCATGATATTCTTCGATTAATTTGCAAATACAACTATTATCATTTTGGTCTTCAAAAATCGCGGTTGTGGTTAATTTGCATCTATAGTTACTTGAAGTTAAAACTATTTTGTAAACAAGAACCATGAAAAAATGACACAACCCGGAGGCTAAAAGGAAATTCGCCTACATTAAAAAAGAAAAAGGAAAGATCACGAGAATAGACAGGTTAGAGCAAACAAATTAGGAGAACAGGCATTTAATTTTCTACTTTGTAAAATAGGAAAACCAAAAAGAACCAATAAAAGATAGACAAGTAAGCAAGGCCGGCAGAGCTGGCAACTAGAGAGTCGGCATGGAAGTTGAAAAAAAAGTACAACGGGGTCCATACCAAACCAATCTAATAATTACTGGTGTAAAGTGTTGGCTCTATTTTAGCTGACAGCCAAAAGGAGCCCGCTCTATGTTAGCTAGCGGGTTAAAGAAGTCGTCTATATCTAGGCAGCATAAAACAATATTTGGTATGCTTTCATAACCGCGAGAACATTATGTAGTTAGATGTCAAGGTTGCATAAGAGTGTTGCTTTTTCAACCATGAAACGGAGCATATGAAAATAACATAAGCAAGCAAAGATCTCTATTGTTAAAGAGTTTATTATAGTTGGGTAGGGCAAATAACATGGAGATAGTGTTCTTTATTATGATGATAAGATTGCAATTCATCTTGCAAAGAATGTGTGTTTCACAACAGGCCAAAATACGTAAGGGTAAGATATCATTCCATCACATAATTGACAAATGACGATAAGTTATCCTTAAAAATTTATCGGTATAAAGAAATATGCATATATGTTTACTAAGGTAGTGACAACATAGAAGTTCGAGTTTTGCATAGCTTTGTCTAGTAATTTTAGAAAACTATACGTTGACCCAAAGAGATGTTGGGGAAATAGAGTTTTGTAATGGATGATCTGAGAGATGAGTAGTCATTTTCAAAGCAAATTATTTCAGTGATTTTTTTTCAAAAATCTAATCGAATACAACTCATATTAAGAACAAAAACTAGTATGCAATTCTGTGTGAAAATTCATGAACCAGAAACCCTGTGACCAAGAATAATTTCGAAATAGTGATAAAACTCCTGGTAATTGCCCCTAAGACCCCGCCAGAGGCTGCCATCCCTTAGACCCTACTCCCAGGAGAGTTGCCCCTTGGAACTTCCACTGATTAGGGGCTCCGCCCGATCACTTAGAATTATAACAACTCAAATAAACATGTACTTCCACACCTCCAAACTTGCTTGATGTGTATTACAATTCATTTTGGTCACCAAGTCAATCACGATTACAATAAAACATCCAACAAGAGAATGGCATTTAGAGATTTACTAGAAACTATTGAGTCTTGAATAACAAATGCCTTGTTTATCAACTCCAAGTGGAAGTTTGTTGATTATGAGTTTGATGAAGAACCAAATTTGACGAAGCTACATATTTCTTGTCATCTTAGTGCACAAGGTCGACTCAAAACTTTCAAACTTTGGTCACCCTAGCGGTATTGGGCAACTTAGAAATTGGTTATAGCTTTAGGACCTTTGTTATTAGAGTGTTCGTATACAATTTAAAAAATTTATTTTAAGGGTGTTGATAAAATGATCTTTTGGAGAATATGGAGGATATAACTTGTATAAAAAATTATTTTTTAGATATATATGTATTAAGGTTGGATAACTTGCTAGTCGCTAGTCGGCCGGTGAGGTGAGGACTAGCGACTACTCGGGATTAATCGAATCAGGTTTTTTATATGTAATCTTCAGTTTTATGTATACATATACACATTTTTATAGGTAAATATTTTAAATAGCTAGGTTTTAACTCTTACCCAACTCACTTTTTTTAATTATGCAAGATTAATTGTTGGAATTCACATTGATTGGTTGGAAACTAGCCAGAATGTAGAGGTTTTGGCAGGAATATACAGGCTTTATGTCGCAACCGCTGATTTTTGGCCAGCCGACTAGCAATTAATCGTCGATTAGTCGCGATTTTTACAACACTTATATGCATAATAAAATAATCTAACGGAATAGAGGCTCACTAGTGAACACTAACGACAGAATGGATGGTGGTGTCATTCGATGGATGGTGTAGTCACTAGAACCCACTTGAACCATAAATTATCAATTAACCAATTAATGACATCATGTATACTTTGAGTTACCATATACATAATAAAAATAAAGGTTGGTAATATTTCATGAAAGAATGCAAAGTCAATAAAAAGATTTGGAAATTAAAGGAGAATTCCTAAGCAAATTGTTCTTCCAAGGGCGGCATTAATGTGAAAAGGTATACAATATACATGTATATGTGATGTGTCTATCACTATGATATGCATACAATCAAATATTTCAAACCTCTAAAACACAATCTATTCTCATTATTGTGGAATTTGAAGTATTTAAAACAAGAAGGTGGTTCCTTAGATTGGTGAAGACTGACGGTAACAGTTTCTAATTTAGCGATTTGATCAAAATAATAAAATTTAATAAGGATAAAAAAAATTAAAACTAATAAGATAAAACTAAAATAAATTGACTTGTAATGCAATAGTCTATTAATGCATATGTGATTTATTATAACTTATTACAATATAGTATGTCTTTTTATAACTTTTTAAAAAACCTATTAGAAAAAAATCATGTGTCTTAATAGCCATGCTTGTCCTTTATAAAACGTATTTTATAGAGTATAAATAAATAATTCTTATGTTATTAAATACGAACAAGTGAATAAAATAAATAAAAATTCATGGTAATACTAATGTGAAATCTATCCGTCAAAGCCATTGATCTTATCTCCTTTTTGTAAAACAAAGAAAATCTTCTAAGGTGTTACGCTATTGATAACTTTGTAAAACAAAGAAAATCTTCTAAG
This sequence comes from Scalesia atractyloides, assembly GCA_947069175.1. NCBI lineage: Eukaryota > Viridiplantae > Streptophyta > Magnoliopsida > Asterales > Asteraceae > Scalesia > Scalesia atractyloides. Next base: position 1,829,940 of record CAMTDV010000011.1, on the reverse strand, counting down.
ATGTTATGCTATTGATAACTACAACAAGAACTCCAAGTTACTACAAAGATAATTACAATTAAATTTAACTCAAATAATAAAGCATAACTAGTAAATACTACATCTACTAGATTAGAATCATGCCTGTTACACATGTTAAATAAATACAATTTTATATATTATAAAATAAAAAACTTTATATCTTTAAACAATCCATGTATTGCACATGTTAAATTATATTTTAAAAAAACCTGTGTATTTCACGAGTTGAATAAATATAATTTTATATATTAAGTAATAAAAAGTTTTGTATTTTTAAAAAACCAAAGTATTGCACAGGTTGAACAAAAACTCGACACGTAAAATTAATAGATTTTAGTTATCGTTAAAAGTTTTTTTTTCTTTTAACATATAATAATAGTAATATCAATTATTAATATATTGACATTACAAGATAAAGGATAAGTATTAGTGATATCTATATATTAATTTTTAAAAATTAAAATTAAATATAAGTAAAATTTTGAGGTTGAATGAAGAAATGGCATGTAACATTAATTAGAATTCTTTATTTCTAACTAACATATTTTTTTAATAAATTTTGTCAGTCATGCAGTTATTAAGACCCGACAGGTAACTAAACTAGTTAAACTGCTCAATTATTAAAACCGCAGGAATATTATGTCTATTTTTAAATACCACATTTTTTCTGTAACTTTCGTCGTCGAGCAGTTATTAAGACCTGACGTGTAACTAAACCAATTAAACCGCTGAATGATCAAAAGCACGGGCTTAGCTACTGCTTCGATACTAAAAATTGTTAAGCAACTACATTAAAAAAAACTTTTATTAATTAAAAAACAAAGAAAACTCACGTGAGATAAAACCTCGAAGCCGTTATGTGGACCCGAATGCATATGTCACCGTTGTTAATCGGCTTTTGGCTGCTGCAAAAGTCAATAATCGAATGTAGCAGAAAGCGAACATATATTGAGTCATTTTTTAGATTTTGATGGTCTTAATCGGTACATCTCCTTTTCTTGTGGGATATCCACCTTTACCCTTTTATATTACTTATTTTATTAATTTATTGATTTCATATGTGTATATATATATATATAATTAGGATCATTTGTGAACAGCTTCTTAAAAATAAATTGAGTGAACTAATCTTGATCACTGATTATTTTTTAGATTAAAATGGTAAGATTGACATTAGTTTTCTCTCTCTTAATTAAAATCACTTAATTTTCTCATCTATTAATTCTCTTTCTCACATTTTTAATTACTTCTCCATTATTTTAAACTCGTGTAGAATCAGTTGCTAATAACGTATATGAAACTCCGAACGAAAATAGATACTGGACACCAACTGTCCCTCCTGGATTCAAAACGATATATGAAACTCCTAATGGAACTAGGTCGTGGACGACAAAAAACACAGATGTATAAAAAATCTGTACATATCTGTATAAACTAACAACTGTGTATCTTGTATAAACTGATAGTTAGCGAGACTGTACACATGTGTATAAACTAACAGCGGTGTATCTTGTATAAATTGATAGTTAGCGAGACTGTACACATGTGTATAAACTAACATCTGTGTATCTTGTATAAACTGATACTATCGAGACTATACACATGTGTATACACTAACAACTGTGTATCTTGTACATACGGAAACTAGCAAGATTTTAGAATTTTTGATTATATTGTTTAGTAAATGCAATTTACAAAAGACGCAAATACTCTTCTGTCAATTAATTTAAAGGGAAGCTACAACATTATAATTACAATCTTGTCATTGTTTAAAAATCTCTAGATGATATAATCCAATGGCTCAAATTAGTTCACACAGTTCACTCTCAACCTATTGTTCACTCTAGAACCTATTGTCACACCCCGACCCGCAGCGGAATAAGAGTCGGGGCATAATTGGGTTATCACCAAAGCTCATGATATTTACTAAGATGTTTCATATTTATTAAAGTCAAAGTTACATTTCCAAATATCCAAACATGTACATACAATACAAAGAAAATAAACCAAACATAACAATCCCAAACTCTAAATCATTTTATTCTTCTAGTCCAATCCTATGTGTTTCTGGCTGCAGCTGGTTCACCTGTATCATGTGTAAAAATAGGGGTTTTTGGGTCAACATAAGTTGGCGAGTGAACCTTGTTAGATAAACATTTATTATTGATTTACTTGTTAGTTTATCAATGAAAAATTGTGCATAATCATAAATGAGCAAATGTAAATAACCAAGCAATAGCAATAGCAATCACAACTATAACATACAATAACACATGATAGCATACATTAACATACCAACATCATACGATAAATAACATGAATGAAACTGTGCGATCAAGGCTCAATCAAACGGAGCCGATCGTATTGCATGTACTGAAAATGAAAAATGTCTGTGCGATCAAGGCTCAATCAAACGGAGCCGATCGTATGTGGGCACGCCAGGTTCACGCTCATAATGTAATGGGGAACATGCTCAACGCTCATAATGTAATGGGGAGCGGCGGCCTATGAAATTGCATGTACTGAAAATAATAAATTGCATCTATCGATAACCACACAACAGTTGAAACAAACTGAATACACATGTTCATGATATGATGTATGCACAATGGTTTAAATATAATATATATAGCAAGACACATGATACACCCCAAAACGTGATTAAAACGGGGAATTTGTAAAGATTCACTCACATTGGGTGCGTTTGAATGGAGATGATGAGATGCGCACGAGTCGTGAGATTTGAACAACGAGAATTACTAACCTAAATAATAACGGAAAAATATAATAAATGAGTGGATTTTATTAAGGATTTTAATGGGATTTTTAGATATATTTTTGTGAGTTTAAGGCTATTTTCTATCTTTAAAAATATTATTTTAAGTATTTTTAATTGATTTTTAAATTAACTTAAATAAATAAAAATATATAAAAAATTGTTTATTTTTGTGTTGACCGTTGACCGTTGACTTGTTGACCTGTTGACCGGTTCGGTCAGTGTGCATGAATGCGCCGGGTGAGACTCGAACCCGAGACCTCCCGTTCGTGTGTACGCAGCTCTACCAACTGAGCTACGTGTCTAACCCGAAATAATCTTGTTTTTAATTATATTTATATACTAATTCGATTTAACCAAAATTCTTTTAATTTCAAAAACATTTTAAATTCGTTCAATCGGCGCCAGTAACAGGTTTCGAACACGTGACGTGCGACTTAGTGTTGCACACAGTCCATCGTTGGACTGTGTGTCTAACCTGGTTAATATCTTGGTTTTTATTATACTTAACAACTAACGGGGTTAACCCGGTTCAGCTTTAATCAAAAAGGCATTTTATTACTTAGAGGGTGCGTGTATCAGGGATCGAACTCGTGACGTGTGCGTATTATTTGCACACAGTCCACCGCTGGACTGTGTGTCTAACCCGTTCATTATATCGATTTTTATTAGTCTTATGTTATACTGCGACTTCGTCTTCTTCGTTAATTTTACCCAGAAAAACCAAGTCCAACTGTTTTTGACTGATTCATGTCATATTCGATTTTCAAACATTATAAGTAATTTAAAGGTAAAGAATGGAGAGAGTTTGGGGAAAAAGACGTACCAATCAGTGTTGTTCACAGAATTCCGGCAGAGGTCCGTCGGTTCTGGAAGTGAACTCTGGCTGTTAAAATCAATTAACAGTTTTGTTCGATTATTTGTGAAGTTGAGGCACTTAATCAAAGTTTGACAGAAGTTTGAAAGGTCATACCAGTTCTCGGTGTGTTTCCGGAAGTTTCAGAAGTTCTCCGGCGAAGGTAGGATTTTCGACAAACTTTGACTAGGATTGATTCTGATGGTGAGTTGTGTTAGTGACGATTAATACTGATTGAACAAGAGCGAAGAAATTAGTGTGATGTGAGTCCCGGTTATTCGCGACTGATGAGAATTTTCGACGAGTTGAATTAAGTTCTCGTGTGGACTGTATCCGTTTCGGAAAGCAATTGAAGTTTTGGCAGAGTTGATTTTGAGTTCCGGTGGACGTTAAAGTTGCGGAAATAATTCGAATGGTTGCGAGTATTTTGGTATCAAGAACGTCTATATTAGAATTTAGTATTAGTTGGAAGTTGATTAGAAACTGTCATTCATCGGTTTATCAACTCGAATTTTGATCGGTATAACTGAATGTCGATATCCGATTAGACGATTGAATTGCCGATTTCAGTTTCTCAGTTGGCGCAACCGGTTTAACTGGGTTTGTGTATAAAAGTTATTTGTTTCCTAGAGATGACAGAAAACAACAAGTGGCGGAGTGGTGATGTGGGTGTGTGTGTTAAGTCTTTGGATTTAGGTTCCGGCTGACCCGGGTTCGAGTCCCGGCAGCAACATGTTATTTTTATTTATTTTGTTTTCACTTTTTAGCAAAAATAATTTTTATAGTTTAGTTTGTTTATTAATTATGTATCATTAAAAATCAAAATAACCATAAATACACAACGTGACATTTATAACTTGATATTCGATTACAAAACGGAGCGGGTTTTTTGGAAACCCGTTTTTGACAAATGTTACAGTATCCCCTACTTTTAGGAATTTCGTCCCGAAATTTAAGTAGTAGTAGGAAAAAGATGTGGGTATTTTTCGCGCATTGAGTCTTCACGTTCCCAAGTAAACTCAGGTCCCCGTTTCGACTCCTAGCGTACCCTAACAATTGGAATGCGACTTCGTCGTAGACGTTTCTCCCCGAAGTCCATGATTTCTACTGGTCTTTCAATAAAATGCATAGATTCATCAATCTGAATATCTTCCAGAGGAATGTGGAGGTTTTCATCAGCGAGGCACTTCTTCAAATTCGACACGTGGAATGTGGGATGAATCCTGTTGAGTTCTTCTGGTAGATCAAGCTTGTATGCTACAGGTCCTACTCTTTCGAGTATCTTGAAAGGTCCTACGTAGCGTGGTGCTAGCTTGCCTTTTTGACCAAAACGAATTACTCCCTTCCACGGTGATACTTTTAGAAGTACATGATCACCAATGTTAAACTCTAAAGGCTTCCGTCGTTTATCTGCATAACTCTTTTGACGACTTTGAGCCGCTAGAAAATTGTTTCGGATTTGATGGATCTTGTCTGTGGTTTCTTGGATCAATTCTGGACCAGTGATTTGAGCTTCCCCAATTTCGTTATCTATAATCTACTATTCTATAACTAGGTTATGTTATGAGTTTGAATTAGACATTTAATGATGTCAATTTGTCAAAACATTAATGATTATGTGGAATTATAATATACAATTAGTGATGTTAAATTGTAATTTGTTGAAACTTAAACTAGTGATGTTGATTTGTTGATACTTAAATTAGTGATGTTGAGTTGTTGAAACTTGAATAAATGATGTAATTTTAATTATTGTATCCTATCTTTATTATATTATGAACCTTACCAGATCAAAAAAATATATTCAGATATATATGAAAGCAGAACATCTAAAAATACAGTAAAACTACTAGGAAAAAAAAGAAATTCTTGAATCCATCTCCTATGGGTTTGTCACCACTAACCACTTTTGGTTGATTTTTAGCATTTTTTTCCTTTTCAACTTATCGTTTTACTAGTATTCATCATTAACTTATCATTTTTTATTATTATTGCATTCTTATATATATATATATATAGAGGGTTGGGTTCATGCGAAAATCGCAAGAACCAATGTGAACACAATAAAATAAACCCACTTCACACCACCCAAAACCTAAAAAAAACCTAACCTCCCCCCTCACCCAAGCTAAATGCTAAAAAACTAAACCATAAAGCTAAAACACCCCCCCCCCCAAATAAAACCTAAAAAAATCTAAAAAACCATACAATTTTTTTTAAATATTTTTTATAAAAAGTTGCTGGTTTTAATTATAAAAAAATTAAAAAATGTTATAAAAGCAAACATTTTAGGCCCAACCCAATACTTATGGGCTTTAGGGTTTACAGTTTTATTGATCTATCTATTGTAATGTTGAATACAATGGTTAATAAGAATTCAGTTTATCTCTGTTTCTCTCTCATTTTTCTCACGTTATCAGCACTTTTGCTCTTCATCAGTTTTTTTTATCTTGATAATTGACAAAACCGTTTGATCTGCAAAACAACTCTCTTTATCGTTAGCACATATCACAAACTCATTTGTTTGTTCTGTCAATTTTTCATATTTCGACTGTGGGATCACCATTTAGCAATAGAAAAACATACACTAATGGAACAAATCTCATAAACCACCATTTTTCTCGTAAGTCTTGGATGATTCTCTTTTGTATCGATTGGATTGAAAGACGAACTTATCAAGACCACAACAGTTTCAAATTCTAAACCCCATCATTATCATCATCATCATCATCATCCCCCTATTGCTACTTTTTTGCTCATAATCATCAAATCGAAATCAACAAATAAAGGAACGATGAGAGGCGAGAGCAGCAACTACAAGGCGGAAACTAAGTGGGTCGAAGTCTGTCCATGCATCAATCGTCTTTGTACTAGGCCACCTATGATGACGGGCGCCGTCCAACACTGCAGTTACGGTACTTGTTGTCCTCGTACTATATGTTTAAAGCGGACCTGATGCATTGGCCTCTTACGTAATTCTGGATTCAGTTTTGTCGATAATCAGGTAACAATATCTAACCTTCCTTTCAGATGCCCTAAATCACATAACCAAACATTTTCGAAGCTGTAGTTCGAACACCCATAGACGTCAAACCAGTAGGTTATAAATGGGTGTCATGAAATAAAAAGAAACGTAAAGAATGAGATTTTACAGTGTGAGGCACGACTTATAACATAAAGGTTTTTTCCCAAATCCCAGAAGTTGATTATGAGGAACCGTATTCCCATGTAGTGGATGTGATAACTGTCACACCACGACCCGCGGCGGAATAAGAGTCGGGGCATAATTGGGTTATCACCAAAGCTCATGATGTTTACTAATATGTTTCATATTTATTAAATTCAAAATTACATCCTCAATATTCCAAACAAGTTCATACAATTACAAAGAAAGATAACCAACTAAACAATCCAAAGTCTAAACCGGTTTATTCTTCTAAGCCATCCTATATGTTTCTTGCTGCAGCTGGATCACCTGTATCATGTGTAAAAATGGGGGTTTTTGGGTCAACGTAAGTTGGCGAGTGAACCTTGTTAGAAAACATCTATTATTGATTTCTTGTTATATTTATTATGGAAAATTGTGCAATAATCATATGTGAGCAAACGTAAATAAACATACAATAACAATAACAAATAATAACATACAATAACAAACCAACTTGCATGAATATATAACATGAATGATGCTGTATATATTGGCAACGTCACGTTCACGCTCATAGGTAATGGGGAACGGACGGCCTATGATAAATGTATGTGCGATCAAGGCTCAATAAAACGGAGCCGATCGTATGCTGGCAACGCCTCGTTCACGCTCATATGTAATGGGGAACAGCTCAACGCTCATATGTAATGGGGAGCGGCGGCCTATGATAATGTATGTACAGAAAATGATAAATTTGATCTAAACATTAACCACACAAACAGTTCATACATATTGATTACACATTTGATCATGAATATGATGGATGCACAATTGTTTAAATGTAATAAATAATAAGACACATGATACACCCCAAAAACGTGATTAAAACGGGGAATTTGTAGAGATTCACTCACATTGGGTGCGTTCGGTTGAAGATGATGAATGCGCACGAGTTTAGAGGGTTGATCGACAAGGATTAACTAACCTAAACGATAACGAAAAGGTACGGTAAAATAAGTGGATTTTATTAATAATTTTAATAAGGTCTTTAGGTTTATTTTTGTGAGTTTAAGGTCATTTTCTAACTTTAAAAACATTATTTTTAAGTATTTTTAATTGATTTTTAAATTAAATAAATAAAACTATAAAAAAATGTCGACTTTTTTGGGTCTGACCGTTGACCATTTGACTTTGACTTGTTGACCGGTTCGGTCGTTTATAATGTTTGCACTGAGTGAGGTTCGAACTCGTGACCTCCCGTACGCGTGCACGCAGCTCTACCAACTAAGCTACGTGTCTAACCCGTAATATTTCTGTTTTTAATTATATTTATATACTATTTTAATTTATTCAAAATTCATTTATTTTTAAAAAGGATTTTAATCATCGAACCGGCGTGCGTAACAGGTCTCGAACCCGGGACCTGTGGATTAACGTTGCACACAGTCCACCGCTGGACTGTGTGTCTAACCTGGTTAATATTCTTGTTTTTATTATACTAAACATCTTACAGTGAGTTAACCCGGTTCGGTTTAAAAAAAAAAACATTTTTATTTCCGAGGATAGGGTCGTGATAGGGATCGAACTCGAGACGTGTGATAGTTGTTTGCACACAGTCCACCGCTGGACTGTGTGTCTAACCCGAGATATAATCCAATTTATATTAAACTTATATACTGACTAACTTCATCTTCTTCGTTACAATAACACAGACAACGATTTCTCTACTGATCTTGTTTAATTCGATTGACAAACATATAATTGATTAAAATGAAATGGACAGGGAAAGTTTTGGGAATGAACATACCGGAAAAATGATCTTTCTCAGAACTCCGGCGAAGTCGTCGGCTCTGTTTTATGAACTCCGTCTGAACGGGCCAATTAATAGTTTTGATTAACCAAATTGTGAAATTGAATGACTAAACAAGAGTTATCAGAAGGTTTGAATGCTTATACCGTTTCACAGCGGAATCTATGAATTTTCAGAAAACTTCCGGCGAGTGTTGATTATCTGATATCGTCGTCTGGGATTGATTCTGATTGAAAGGTTTGAGTTAGCAAAAGCCTAACAACTGATAGAGGATATAAGAATTGAGAAACTTACCGTTTTGATGAAAGACACGGTTTTCCGGCGAAAGTCCGGCGAGTTCAAAAAGCGATTCCGACAGTCATAAATTAGAGTAAAAGTGAAATTAGAGGTTCTGTGAATGTTATTGAGTCGCGAGATGATGTTATTGATGGAGTAATTCAGAAAGTGAAGGTTTTCGGTTATTAAAACCGAACATCACATGAATTCAAGTTCATTCAAGACTGAATTGATTAAGAATGTCGGTTTATCGGTTATTTTCAGGAATCCGCGATCACTCAAAAGTCCTGGACGTTTGGAAGCCGATAACGGTTTCAGTTTGGCGAAAACAGGTTGATTCATGGTTGAAGTTATGTTTTAATTGTTTCCTAGAATTCACAAAGACATCAAGTGGCGGAGTGGTTATGTGTTTGGTGTTAAGGTTCTCCGGCTGACCCGGGTTCGAAACCCGGCAGCCTTTTTTTATTTTTAATTGTTTTAATTTTATTTTTTTTACAATTTTAATTTCCATAACCTAAAATGTTTATTAGTTATGTATTGTTTAAAATTAAAATAAGCATTAAATGAGCAACAAAAATTAAAACTGATTATTCGATTAATAAACGAAGCGGGTTTGGAAAACCCGTTTTTCGACAAATGTTACAGTATCCCCTACTTTTAGAAATTTCGTCCCGAAATTTAAGTAGTAGTGGTAACAGGAAAAAGATGCGGGTATTTTTCGCGCATTGAGTCTTCACGTTTCCAAGTAAACTCAGGTCCCCGTTTCGACTCCCAGCGTACCCTAACAATTGGAATACGACTTCGTCTTAAACGTTTTTCTCCGAAGTCCATGATCTCTACTGGTCTTTCAATGAAGTGCATTGATTCATCGATCTGAATATCTTCCAGGGGAATATGGAGGTTTTCATCGGCGAGGCACTTCTTCAAGTTTGATACGTGGAATGTGGGGTGAATTCTGTTGAGTTCTTCTGGTAGATCAAGCTTGTATGCTACAGGTCCTACTCTTTCGAGTATCTTGAAAGGTCCTACGTAGCGTGGTGCTAGCTTGCCCTTCTGGCCAAAACGAACTACTCCCTTCCACGGTGATACTTTTAAAAGTACATGATCACCAATGTTAAACTCCAAAGGCTTTCGTCGTTTATCTGCATAACTCTTTTGACGACTTTGAGCCGCTAGAAGATTGTTTCGAATTTGATGGATCTTGTCTGTGGTTTCTTGAATCAATTCTGGACCGGTGATTTGAGCTTCCCCAATTTTGTGCCAACAAACTGGAGATCGGCACTTACGACCATATAAGGCTTCGAAAGGTGCCATGCCGATACTTGAATGATAGCTGTTGTTGTACGAAAATTCAACTAATGGTAGGTGAGCGTCCCAATTTCCCTTGAAGTCTATAACACATGCTCGAAGCATATCTTCAAGAGTTTGAATGGTGCGTTCAGATTGTCCATCAGTTTGAGGATGATAAGCGGTACTGAGGTCTAATCGTGTACCCAAAGCGGCTTGTACGGCCTGCCATGTTCGTGAAGTGAAACGACCATCACGATCTGAAATAATGCTTAACAGTACACCATGACGGCTTACGATTTCGCTGATGTAGATACGAGCTAACTTCTCGTTCTTGAAATCTTCGCGGATCGGAATAAAGTGAGCTGATTTTGTAAGACGATCAATGATTACCCATATAGTGTCATACCCACCAGAAGTGCGAGGTAACCCGGTAATGAAGTCCATGGTTATGTTTTCCCACTTCCATACAGGTATTTCAGGTTGGACCAGAAGTCCTGAGGGTCTTTGATGTTCAGCTTTTACTTTGGAACATGTAAGGCACTTGGAAACAAAAACAGCAATATCCTTTTTCATTCCAGGCCACCAGTAGGTGTATCGAAGGTCTTGATACATCTTGTCGGGTCCTGGGTGTATAGAGTATCGTGTTTTGTGTGCCTCATTCATAAGGAATTTACGAAGATTGTTGTGGTCAGGAATCCATATGCGATCTAGATAGTACAGAATACCGTCGGATTTAGTTTCAATTTTAAGTTCAGCTCCACAGGACAGCTCCTTTCGTACGTCGTCTTCCGTTACTGAAACATGTTGGGCTTCTCGAATTTGATCTTTGATGTCGGTTATGATTTGCGAACACAGAAGACGAATGGAGTTCGCATAACCCTTTCGACTGAGTGCATCGGCCACCACGTTTGCCTTGCCAGGATGATACTGAATTTCACAGTCGTAGTCATTAAGAAGTTCAACCCTGTTCGCATAACCCTTTCGACTGAGTGCATCGGCCACCACGTTTGCCTTGCCAGGATGATACCAAATTTCACAGTCGTAGTCATTAAGAAGTTCAACCCATCTTCGTTGCCTCATGTTTAACTCCTTTTTGTTGAAGATATGTTGGAGGCTCTTATGGTCAGTGTATATTTCACACTTAGTACCGTAGAGGTAATGTCTCCATATCTTAAGAGCGAACACAACGGCTCCAAGTTCTAGGTCGTGGGTGGTGTAGTTCTTCTCATGAGTTTTGAGTTGTCTAGAAGCATAAGCTATCACCTTTCCTCTTTGCATTAGAACACAGCCTAGTCATTGCCCTGACGCGTCGCAATAAACTACGAAGTCATCACAACCTTCAGGAAGAGTGAGGATAGGTGCGTCACAGAGTTTTTGTTTAAGGGTTTGGAAGGCTTCTTCTTGTTTGGGTCCTCATATGAAGGGTTTTCCTTTATGAGTTAAAGTCGTGAGTGGTACGGCAATATGAGAGAAATTTGCAATGAAACGGCGATAATAACCAGCCAAACCAAGAAATGATCTTACTTCGGTAGGTGTACGTGGTGCTTGCCATTCTTGTACTGCTTTGATCTTTGAGGGGTCGACATGAATTCCCTTGTCATTGACGACATGTCCAAGGAATTGTACCTCTTTTAACCAGAATTCGCATTTGGAGAATTTGGCGTAGAGCTTCTCATTCCCTAAGAGTGTAAGGATGAGTCGAAGGTGTCGTTCATGATCAGACTTAGACTTTGAGTATATGAGGATGTCGTCGATGAAGACTATAACAAAGCGATCGAGATAGGGTTTGCAGACTCTGTTCATTAGATCCATGAAGACAGCTGGAGCGTTGGTTAGACCAAATGGCATGACCTTGAATTCATAATGACCATAACGAGTTCGGAAGGCGGTCTTTGTGACGTCTTCTTCATGTACTCTGAGTTGATGATAACCAGAACGAAGGTCGATTTTTGAAAAACAGCTGGCGCCTTGAAGTTGGTCAAGAAGATCATCGATGCGAGGTAATGGGTAGCGGTTCTTGACCGTTAACTTGTTGAGTTCTCTGTAGTCGATGCACATGCGAAACATTCCATCTTTCTTCTTCACAAAAAGGACAGGTGCACCCCAAGGCGAGGAGCTAGGACGTATGAATCATTTGTCAGTCAACTCTTGCAATTGACTAGCTAGCTCTTGCATTTCGGATGGGGCTAACCTATAAGGAGATTTTGCAACTGGTGTAGCTCCAGGTATAAGATCAATGCGGAATTCGACTTCTCTCACGGGAGGAAGTCCTGAAATGTCGTCAGGAAAAACTTGCGGAAAATCTTTTATCACTGGGATGTCTTCAAGTTTCTTCTCCTTGGTTCCCTTTTTGACGACATGAGTTAGAAATGCGACATAATTCTTGCGGAGATATTTTTGGGCTTGAAGACAGGACATTAATTTGAGCCCTTTCGAAGGGGTTTCTCCAAAGATTCGTAGAGTCTGACCGTTTGTAAGAGGAATGCGTATAAACTTTTCGCGGCATACAACTTCAGCATGATGTTGGCTGAGCCAGTCCATACCAATTATAATGTCAAAGCTTCCCAACTTCATAGGTATAAGGTCAACTGGAAAATCGTGATCGTTTAAGGTGAGAGTACAATTGCGTATAATAGAGTTTAATGAGACCGGTTTTCCGTCAGCAACTTCTACCGTTATGGATTCCATGAGTTTATCACGAGTTTGGTTGAGGATGGGTTCAAATTCTAAGGACACGAAACTTTTATCCGCGCCAGTATCAAATAACATGGATGCATAACTACCATTGATGAGAAACGTACCGTTAACCACATTGTTGTCGGCCCTAGCTTGATTAGCGTTGATGTTGAAAGCTCTTCCTCTTGCAGGTGGAGGAGCTTGGTTAGCTTGATTCACCGGATTTGCTTGAGCTTGAGCATGTATAATGTTCACCAAGCGTGGACAAGTGTTTCTAAAGTGGTTTGGGTCTCCACAATTGTAACAAGCCCGCATAGGTTGCACCATGGGATAGTTGGGTTGGTAGTAGGATTGGGCTACATGTTGGGTAGGTGGTAGTAGTAGAGGTTGTTGGGCTTGACCCACTATCTGATGGTGGGTTTGGGTTGAGGGCTGGTGGCGGTTCGTTCGCTGAGGTATGCGACAGGTTTGAATGGTGTGACCTGCGCGACCACAGCCGGTACAATGTTGGCAGGGATGATCAGGAAAATGATGGTATTGGCAACGGTTGCATTTTGGGTATGGGCCGGAGTATGGCCTTTTATATGGTGCAGGTGAGGGGGCAACTTGGGTAATGGGTGCAGCAGGGATGGGGAAATTTGTTTGTGTGACAGCAAAGTTTCTGGTGTTACGTTTCCTCTTGTTAGCAAACTTTGAGGAGGAGGTGGAATGGTTTGAAGTTTGGCCCTCAACGGGGGCTTTCTTTTTCTCATCTTTAAATTTACCATTGCGAATTCGATTCTCGGTAAGCTCGGTAGCTAGTTCCATAGCAGCTTCAAGTGTTGCAGGCGAAGTGCTGAGAACTGAGTCTTGAATTTTCGAGGGAAGGCCTCGAATATAATGTTCGACTAAGCGGTAAACTGGGGTGAACAAGTTAGGGACCATTTGGTTCAACTCTAAAAACCTCCTGTTGTAGGAAGTATGATCTCTCTCCTTTTGCTTCAACGAATGAAATTCATCCTTTAACTTTTTGATCTCACTTCTAGGACAGAAGCGTCTCGTCATGATTTCCCTTAACTCCTCCCACGTTAAGGCCATTACATCTTCGATTCCTCTCTTACCCTTTTCAGTATTCCACCAGGTAAGAGCTACCCCAAATAGACTCCCGGTTGCGTAGCGTACCTTGCGATCCTCGGGACAATCGCAGTTGAGGAAGGTGTTTTCCATTTCCTCAAACCAGTGGAGGAGAGCTGTGACACCTTCGGTCCCTTCAAATTTCGGAGGATCGCAAGACTTGAAATGTTTATATGAGCACTTTTTGGAAGGAGGGTTGCCGATGTTCTGGTCTTCTTGCTAGGGAGGATTGATGGGATTTACGGCGAGAGCTTGTTGGATTTGAACTACAATGTCAGGAAGCACCGCGGCCATTTGTTTTGCGATTTGGGTGGCCAAGCGTTCGTTTGACCTTCCTGACCTTCTACCCCCTCGTTGTTGCCTAGCCGACATCTACAGGAATATACATAAGAAGATTGTGAGTTTATTGAGTCTTTTTAGGTGTCATGTGTCTTAAAAAAAATAAAAATAACATAAACATCAATAATGCAACTACATCCATAGGATGTCTTGGGTTTGATCATGTTGGGCCTCAAATGTCCCCCATACCTTCACCTGTATAGTCATGTGGGCCCCCATGACTATTGGCTTAGTAGAATTCACATTAGTATTGGCGGTTTAACACTTGCATCACCCGAATGAAAACCATGAAATATGTTTACGAGATGTATGGTCGGAAGGTGTCCAGGTGTAGACACAATGACAACTCAAAGTGGGGTTAGCTCACACGACGTTTGGTATAGCATGCTTTGGCCTAATAGGTCCTTCGTACTCTCATCGTTAGTCCCCAGGTAGGCAAACTGGTCCTTTATTTTGGATTTATACGAATGCCAAGCCTAGACAGGACGTTCCGACTACCGGTACTTGTACCCTTCCAGTTACTACATGCCCGTCATGAGAACTCACTTTGATGTGATTTGAAAATACAAAAATCATTGCAAAAAAAATCATGGAAATGATGTGGTGTGTGCTCTCATGGATATGATATGTTATGAGAATATGATTCATGATAGGCATTGTATAATAATATGTACTTATGAACATGCTTGCATAACATTGAATGTAACATTAAACATAAAACATATAAACATCATGAATTTTGCATGTAACACAAAAAAAAATTTAAAAAAATTCAAATCAACTATAGTATAGGCTCTAAGGGTCTAATAACCTATCCTATATCCCTATAGTCATGGCTCTGATACCAATCTGTCACACCCCGACCCGCAGCGGAATAAGAGTCGGGGCATAATTGGGTTATCACCAAAGCTCATGATGTTTACTAATATGTTTCATATTTATTAAATTCAAAATTACATCCTCAATATTCCAAACAAGTTCATACAATTACAAAGAAAGATACCCAACTAAACAATCCAAAGTCTAAACCGGTTTATTCTTCTAAGCCATCCTATATGTTTCTTGCTGCAGCTGGATCACCTGTATCATGTGTAAAAATGGGGGTTTTTGGGTCAACGTAAGTTGGCGAGTGAACCTTGTTAGAAAACATCTATTATTGATTTCTTGTTATATTTATTATGGAAAATTGTGCAATAATCATATGTGAGCAAACGTAAATAAACATACAATAACAATAACAATAACAAATAATAACATACAATAACAAACCAACTTGCATGAATATATAACATGAATGATACTGTATATGTTGGCAACGTCACGTTCACGCTCATAGGTAATGGGGAACGGACGGCCTATGATAAATGTATGTGCGATCAAGGCTCAATCAAACGGAGCCGATCGTATGCTGGCAACGCCTCGTTCACGCTCATATGTAATGGGGAACAGCTCAACGCTCATATGTAATGGGGAGCGGCGGCCTATGATAATGTATGTACAGAAAATGATAAATTTAATCTAAACATTAACCACACAAACAGTTCATACATATTGAATACACATTTGACCATGAATATGATGGATGCACAATTGTTTAAATGTAATAAATAATAAGACACATGATACACCCCAAAAACGTGATTAAAACGGGGAATTTGTAGAGATTCACTCACATTGGGTGCGTTCGGTTGAAGATGATGAATGCGCACGAGTTTAGAGGGTTGATCGACAAGGATTAACTAACCTAAACGATAACGAAAAGGTACGGTAGAATAAGTGGATTTTATTAATAATTTTAATAAGGTCTTTAGGTTTATTTTTGTGAGTTTAAGGTTATTTTCTAACTTTAAAAACATTATTTTTAAGTATTTTTAATTGATTTTTAAATTAAATAAATAAAACTATAAAAAAATGTTGACTTTTTTGGGTTTGACCGTTGACCATTTGACTTTGACTTGTTGACCGGTTCGGTCGTTTATAATGTTTGCACTGAGTGAGGTTCGAACTCGTGACCTCCCGTACGCGTGCACGCAGCTCTACCAACTGAGCTACGTGTCTAACCCGTAATATTTCTGTTTTTAATTATATTTATATACTATTTTAATTTATTCAAAATTCATTTATTTTTAAAAAGGATTTTAATCATCGAACCGGCGTGCGTAACAGGTCTCGAACCCGGGACCTGTGGATTAACGTTGCACACAGTCCACCACTGGACTGTGTGTCTAACCTGGTTAATATTCTGGTTTTTATTATACTTAACATCTTACAGTGAGTTAACCCGGTTCGGTTTAAAAAAAAACATTTTTATTTCCGAGGATAGGGTCGTGATAGGGATCGAACTCGAGACGTGTGATAGTTGTTTGCACACAGTCCACCGCTGGACTGTGTGTCTAACCCGAGATATAATCCAATTTATATTAAACTTATATACTGACTAACTTCATCTTCTTCGTTACAATAACACAGACAACGATTACTCTACTGATCTTGTTTAATTCGATTGACAAACATATAATTGATTAAAATGAAATGGACAGGGAAAGTTTTGGGAATGAACATACCGGAAAAATGATCTTTCTCAGAACTCCGGCGAAGTCGTCGGCTCTGTTTTATGAACTCCGTCTGAACGGGCCAATTAATAGTTTTGATTAACCAAATTGTGAAATTGAATGACTAAACAAGAGTTATCAGAAGGTTTGAATGGTTATACCGTTTCACAGCGGAATCTATGAATTTTCAGAAAACTTCCGGCGAGTGTTGATTATCTGATATCGTCGTCTGGGATTGATTCTGATTGAAAGGTTTGAGTTAGCAAAAGCCTAACAACTGATAGAGGATAGAAGAATTGAGAA
Source organism: Scalesia atractyloides (assembly GCA_947069175.1). NCBI lineage: Eukaryota > Viridiplantae > Streptophyta > Magnoliopsida > Asterales > Asteraceae > Scalesia > Scalesia atractyloides. Next base: position 1,812,780 of record CAMTDV010000011.1, on the reverse strand, counting down.
ACTTACCGTTTTGATGAAAGACACGGTTTTCCGGCGAAAGTCCGGCGAGTTCAAAAAGCGATTCCGACAATCAGAAATTAGAGTAAAAGTGAAATTAGAGGTTCTGTGAATGTTATTGAGTCGCGAGATGATGTTATTGATGGAGTAATTCAGAAAGTGAAGGTTTTCGGTTATTAAAACCGAACATCACATGAATTCAAGTTCATTCAAGACTGAATTGATTAAGAATGTCGGTTTATCGGTTATTTTCAGGAATCCGCGATCACTCAAAAGTCCTGGACGTTTGAAAGCCGATAACGGTTTCAGTTTGGTGCAAACAGGTTGATTCATGGTTGAAGTTATGTTTTAATTGTTTCCTAGAATTCACAAAGACATCAAGTGGCGGAGTGGTTATGTGTTTGGTGTTAAGGTTCTCCGGCTGACCCGGGTTCGAAACCCGGCAGCCTTTTTTTATTTTTAATTGTTTTAATTTTATTTTTTTACAATTTTAATTTCCATAACCTAAAATGTTTATTAGTTATGTATTGTTTAAAATTAAAATAAGCATTAAATGAGCAACAAAAATTAAAACTGATTATTCGATTAATAAACGAAGCGGGTTTGGAAAACCCGTTTTTCGACAAATGTTACAATAACCTTTAGATGTTTTAACGCCCTCACAATCTTAGAATGACTTCAGATAAAACATGGTTGTCGTTACCGCATACTTATATGTGACAATTGAAATGACATAATGAAAATCCCTGGAGGATTAGAATAAAAAAAAAAGCTTTGGTTAACCGATATAACCAAAACCAAACCAAACTTGTAATGTTAAGTGTATATAATAGATTTATGTTTTACAATAACCATATTATGGGTTTTTACAAAGATCAAAATATGTTAGTAAAAAAATAATTTTAATGTAAATGCACTTTATTTTGATGAAGAAATATGGTGTTATGATCTTATTATTTTTATTGTTGAGAATTACCTTATTAAAAGGAATCTCATATAGGTAGTTTAACGAAAAAGTGTAGTCTTGGTTATCTTATAAAAATGGTCCAAGATAAGTCCAAACAGTGCACGCCAATTTATTACAAATCTTTCTTGGTTGATTAACCGAAATTGACCAAAATCGAACCTTAACCGACTTAACAACCGATTAACCGTAACCAAAATAGTGATTATGGTTAATGGTAAAAACCGACCCATGCACACCCCTATTATTATGTTAATGTAATCCCAAACTTTCTTTTAACGTGCAAATTGAATGAAAATTTCGGTATCTATTTTCATAATAATGCGACCAATAAATTTTCTGTAGATCAAGTTTTTATCTTTTTGTTTAGAGTAGATTACACATATAGTCCCTGTGGTTTTTCAAAATTTTTAATTGATCTCCAACATTCTAGAACTATACAGATGGTCCCTGTGGTTTGCAATTTGTAACACATTTAGTCCACATCTTTTGCCAAAAGTACATGTATGGTCCCTATGATTTGCACTTTGTAACACTTTTAGTTCATCACTTGGACCTCCTGAAACTTTTAGATTTGTTAGTTAAGGTCTAAATATGTTATAAAGTACAAACCACTAGCCATGAAAACATTCTTCAACAACAAATGCATCCATGTAGTTCCAAGAATCGAAGCAATGATTTAAACACTTGTTTTGTCCTAATTACATACTTCGTAAGGATATCATTTCTTAGATCACCTATGAACATCCCCCGTCTTTGAGATTTTAAACTTGTAATTGTGATGTTACATCATCATAAGTCTACGCTATAAAGCACTAACAACTTATGGCTGTAAAAATCACACACACTTATACACCATTTTCTCCTCCCACTCTGAGGCTTAGGCCCCATATATTACATAATTTGAGATAGATAGATAGAGGTGTGGCTTTTCTTTCTATCAAAGGGTGTTCCAAAGGGTTCATCAAATATGACCATAAGAGTAAGGAGAATTGTTTTGTTTATTCAAATTATACGTATGGTGTTTATGTAATGATATTTTTCAACACTTATTTTTTACTTAGTTGTATCATAAATTTAATCCACAAGAATGTGACAAATCAAATAATTTGTATGAACAGTGTTGTAAAAATCAGGACTAGTCGGTGATTAATCGTTAGTCGACCGAGCACTCCATTAATCGCTAGTCGGGCCCCAGTTGGACCTAGTTGGCCGGCCAAAAATCGGCGATTCCGAACAAATTCCGGCAAAAAATAGGCAATTCTAGTCAAATTCCCGCAAAAATTGACAATTCTGGCCAAAACTTGTAATTTCTGGCCAGTTTCCAACCAAATCGTGTAGATTGCGATGATTAATCCTATATACTTAAAAAATAGGTAGAGGAGGGGTTAAAACCATCTACTTAAAATATTTACCTGAAATATGTGTACATATATAAAAAACTGAAAATTACATATAAAATTCTAATACGACTAATCCTAACTAATAAGTAAGAGGTATCCTATCACCCGACTAGCGACTAGCAACTTTTACAACCATCTCAGTAGAATCTTTAACTTTTCTCAGCTAGAAATAAATTACTATGTAGAGTTGTAGACTATGGTGACCATATAGAGGAAGATTATAAATGTTAATTAAGAAAAAGTTTAGATTAATACATCCGGTATAGACACTTGCCTTTATTATAATTATGTGTTCTCATTCAGTGTAGTTTATATTCGATATACACGTTTGGCTGATGCGATATTTGATACGATTGTTTGATATGTTTCATTTCATGTTCATTATATGTTGGTTATCTTTTCACTCTTCGTTTTTCATGCATGTTTTTTTTGAGATCATTGTCTCGTGGTCCTTTCTATAGTTGAAATATAATTAACTGTGATATATACATTTATTTTTAACTTTATATATAAATGATTACTTTAACTTCCTGTTGTGTGTGTGTATATATATATATATATGCACATACGTTACGACAGTTGCGATTTCAAGAATCTTTTCTAGAGGTTCCTTTCGGTATATTGTCACTATTTTTTTGAAACTATTTTTCCATTTTTTTTCAAACGAACCCAGGAACCCTTAGATCTGCCACTGCATTACGATCTGATCAGTTATTAATACATGTTGGAGTACCAAAGACGCATTAGAGCAAACAAAGTCCACCCGGAAAGTCCCGCTGCAAAAGAGGTCCAAGTCGGACCAAAGCCAACCACGTTGGACCAAAGCGAAGAATAAGCGAGAAGTGGTGTGGTGACTAATCCACGGGTGAGTCAAATTTGTATGGGGGTGGGAAGTGAGCGGGGAAACGGCGGAGGAGGTATGGGAACACCACCCCACCATGCGGTGACTATAATTTCCCCCCAGAGGGAATACCTCCTAGTGACGGATTCAGAAATTTTTTCTAATAGGTTCCTTTTGATAGATTATCACTATTTTTTTTCCAAATCATACAAGGTAGGTTCCTTTTGATAGATTATCACTATTTTTCATATTATATAAAGTTTTCATTAATCCTCACTATTTTTTTTCTAAACTAACTGGGTTCTTAGGAACCCATAAAATGTGACTAAATCCGCTACTGATGCCCCATGCCCACTCTAACCTTCTTTATTATGACATGAATGGTATGTGTGAGGTGTAATGAGTTTACAACGTCTTATCTATTTGTGAGCTCCAAAAACACTTGACTAGTTATTTGATTTAACAAGATGTGCGTCGAGAGTTTAAATTCTGTAAAGTGTAGATTATGATGTATATGTCCTAGAAAATATAAAAATTGTTATCAAAACCTATTAAGATGTGATTTGGTTAATTGTAAAGTAATCCAAGTGTTTTATGTGATGGATGGGCATATGTGCGCCATGGGTACATCAAACATTTTGATGTTACATTTGTCAACAAACTTTGTGTGTGAAGTTGCTATGATATATATTTCCTAATTCTTATTATATTATCTTATGTTCATTATTGTATTTTGTGATTTTCGTTAATATTCACTTTGTTTGTTGTCCGTTCATTCATTCCGTTATTATATGGATATGTTGCATAATTATAAACACGTAATGTGTAATTATATCATGGCAATGTTCAGTAATTATTTTTAATAATAAGGTCGTATCATCAGATATCCAATCATTATATTTCAATATGTCCATTAATTATTTTTAATAAGGTCGTATCATCAAATATCCAATGATGGTGTATATTTAAGGTGTTTGTTTGTTTTTAAGGAGGTAAAATGTATGTAGTCTGAGGATCACATCTGTAGAAGAAAAAAGTAGACCAAACCTATGCAGTCTGCAAGAAGAAGGTTGTTTGTTTTTAACGTATGTAAACTTCAAAAATAAACTTGTGGTGGTTTACGGTTGGTGGTGGTGAGTGGTGGTGGTGCTGGACGGTGATGGTAGTAGACTGTGGTCGTGGGTGGTGGACGGTGGTGGTGGTGATGGACGATGGTGGGTGGTGGTGGACGATGGACGGTGGTGGGTGGTGGTGGTTGTGGTGATAGTGTTTAACCCTCTGTAGACCTTTGAAGATCTTTGAAGTGGTTGGCTGAGTCTGCACCAAGAAGAGCTCGCGCAAACTTTTTAAATGAAACGTCTTCAGAAAAAACAAATAGTCTGCTCGTAACAATGTTTACGCGTGGTCTACACGGCATAGAAAAAAAGCTGCACAGAGCTTTTTAGAAAACACAAACAACACCTAAGATTAAAAAATGCATACAATGGTAACTACATCTACATAAACAATGTACCGATAACTCATGTGAAAGCCTTAAACAACTTTAAAATCCTACAAGTTATATTTCTTATGTTAACTTCACTAAAATTGTGTTATGTCATGTGATTTTGTTGTTTAACCGATTTCCATAAATAGACGTGTATATGATTTTTCTATTTTTACTAGATATTTATTATTGTGTGTTTATTAAAATATGCTTATTTATTAAGGTATTATTTAATATAAATGCTATGAATTTTTAATTTATCATATTTTTTATTAGTATTATATGAAATCCTTAAATTGTATTAAAAGTGTATATATGTATATCTATATAATATTCATAAAATTTATTTATAGAAAATATATTTATAAAGTGTATGTATATATGTATAATTATATAATGGGCTATCAGATTTAGATAGGTGGGTAAAACCGAATGACGTTCAAATAAAAAAACACATAGTGGTGCATAATTGAACCTAAAAGTTGATGGTTGATCAACGGCGTGAATAACTAATCTCTAGACCATGGGTAATCCACATGATTATATTAGATTACAATTGCTAACTTTTTATATGTATCATCCGAAAATATAAATATGTCACTCAACTTTCAAATTACATAAAAAGTTTATGTACCGACATCACGTGGGAACAATACCATCGCATAGGTCCCCCTAATCGTATTAAGCGACTATTGCAAGCAACCATAGTTGAGGATATACTATCTACATATGCATTGGGTATAAGTAACCCTAATGACAAGACAGTCAATCCAACAATTATTCCTGAAATTTCTCTTGTTATCTTAACATAAATAGGAAGAATATGAACTTAATGATTAAATGCTATTATAATATAACAAGATTTATAATCATCTCATTATACGAACTAGCACGTACAGAGTATGGGGTCTCCGTTGTCCTCCAACAATTCAATTTTCTATTAACAAAGGTAACTCACATTGTCGCTTTTTATACAACTCATCCCCTAAAGTTACCATCTATAAGTGAAAGAATTTCTATTGTGACCACCAATGCGTATAATTATGATTTAACGTTGATCCATATTCGCAAAAATGCAGTTTACGATAGTGCCTATAACCCAATGACATACGTATTATAAAGTTAAACTAACAAAATGATGAGGTGGTACTGTAATGAGATATTTAAGTATGAAGTTACATTTAACTTAATTTATGGAGAAACACGCGTACTATACACCTTAATACCTCTAGGATACAAGCACTTTACTAATTTAAACGACACAACACAACTCTCACAAAAACCGAACATATCTATTATTGAAAACCATAGAGAGTGCCAAAAACAGGCATTGTTCATACTACCACAATAAAAAGGGGTTGTTTGAAAGTTTTGTTTTGGTAGTGGAGGAGGGTATAACATGAGTGGATCTACAGGGTCGAAATAATTGTTATATGTATCATAAGATTGTGTGGTCTACATGATAGTATTAATATACAGGTAGCCTATACAAATAATACAACTTAGCATACGTAACAAAAAGCTCATGTTATTGGGCATATGGCTCCCTGATAGACCATATAATTAAGTTAAAGATTAGTTTTATATATCATTATATTTTTTGATACTAAAGTGTATCTTTATGTTCTATATATATGACATTCTTGTAATCATTATTCAAGATCAATAATACAATCATTACGTTCTATTTTGGTATCACAGCCATTCCAACCCTACCCAAACTCTACTGCCGTCGCAGCACCTCCTCTCTAAACTTGCTGCCGTCACGCAATTCTGCTCTTTTTTTTAACCTCTAATCATCTTCTAAACCAACCACTCCAATGGCAATGCTCTCACCCTTCACCACTACAGAGAAAACTGCCCACAATTTGCATAAATTCGCCTTTAAATTAACTCCCACGAACTATGGCTTCTGGAAGAACATGATTCATCCCTTCCTAGTCACTAATGGCCTGTTTGGATACATTGACAGTACCATACCTGCCCACCTTCCAGAACCGCAGCCACCACCGACACAGCTTCTGTTGATAATCCCAGCCACTTGTATTGGATTTCCAATGATGCCCACGTTCGAATGATTCTCATCTCTACCATCTTGAATCCAGTTTTTTGCGTGTCCAGGGTGTAACATCTCGTGACTTGTGGCTGTCCCTTGAAAGAGCCTATGCCCCGAATAACTCATCCAGGGAATACACACTGAAAACGCAGCTGTTGAAGCTTCAGATGAAGGCTGATGAGACTTCTGCTTCTTATCTGAGTCGTGTGCAGGAATATGCAACAGCTTGGCCAATATTGGTGAGCCCTTTAAAGACAAAGATATAGTAATGCTTACACTTGCTGGTCTACGAGATGAATATAGCGGACTTAAAGCCAATTTACTTGCTCGTTCACCACCTGTTGCCTTTACTGAATTGCACGGCCTGCTGAGTGATCATGAATTCATGATGACTCGACATACACCAGCCATTCCTACTGCCTTCACAGCCTCCACTTTTCCAGCCCCACCTACGGCCAATAGCACTGCTGGTCTTCTCCCCACCCCGGCACCACCACAGAATCAACTGGCTACTTTACAACAATTGGCTGCTCAACTAGGGTATAACATCAGCCCTGCTTTTACCCAAAACCAACAGCCGCAGGCCTTCTTTACCAACCGTCAACCAACCAATTATCGCGGTAACCTCGTGGTAATTCTCGTGGCAACTATCGTGGCAATTATAATAGGAACCGTGATGAGTCTCAAGCATTCGGTGCCCAGAACCGTCAACCACAGTTTGCTTGGGCCTCTACTCAGAATACCGTGTATGGTCATTGTAACCGGTGTGGTATTGGCCACATTCCTGCACAGTGTCCTAACAAGGCTGGTCAATCTTCCACACGCGACTCACCCCAAGCAAACTATGCAGCCTTTTCTGAAGCTGGGTCTACAACTAGTTCACTCTGGAAACCCGACACAGGAGCAAATGGTCATGCTACACCCGACCTTGCAAGTTTGGACAACTCTAGGCCTATCTTGGTAACAATTCCCTTCATGTTGGTGATGGTAATCCTCTCCCTATTTTTCATATTGGTTCCTCAAAATTCTATTCTCCTAAAAAACCTTTTCTCTCAATAATATTCTTCATGTACCTGAACTTAAACAAAATCTCTTATCAGTTCAACAATTTTGCTTAGATAATAACGTTTTCTTTGAATTTCACTCCTCGTTTTTTGTTGTGAAGGACGAGTCTACACATACCATCCTACTCACGGGTCCAAGTGAACAAGGTCTCTACTCACTTTATCTTCCAAAATTGAAGTCCGTTCCACATGTTTCCTTCACAGCAACTAAAGCTCCGTCAATGATCTGGCATCAACGCCTCGGCCATCCCAATGCTCAAGTTTTTCAGTCTATAATGTCTAGTAGTCATTTACCTATTTCCAATAAAGTGTCTTCTTCTTTATGTTCTTCTTGTCAAATGGGGAAATCCTCCAAATTGTCATTAAACTATCAAATTTTCGTAGTAACAATGTTTTGGATTTGGTTTATTGTGATGTTTGGGGTCCTGCACCCTCTATTTCCTTTAATGTTGTCGCTTTTTCTTATTATGTGTTGACCATCATTCACGCTATATGTGGTTTTACCCTTTAAGGAATAAATCTGATGTTTTCTTGTTTTTCAATTGTTTGTTAAAATGGTTGAAAGACAATTCCATACTAAACTTAAAAGAGTTCAATCTGATTGGGGTGGTGAATTTCGTAATCTTGCTTCGTTTCTAACATCTCTTGGCATCATCATTCGCCATGTTGTTGAAACTGGCTTGGACGCTTCTTGCTCACTCTCATGCCCCTCAACGTTTTTGGGAGTTTGCCTTTGAAACCGCGGTTTACCTAATAAATCGCATGCCCTCAAGAATCAACTCAAACAAATCACCTTTCCAACACTTATTCAACCGACCACCTGATTACTTATTTTTACGAGTCTTTGGGTGTGAATGCTTCCCTTTCCTACGCCCGTATAATCATCATAAAATGGAATTTCGGTCCACCTCGTGTGTTTTTCTAGGCTACAGCTCAGTTCATCATGGGTATCGCTGCCTCGATTTACAATCTGACCGGATTTACATTGCTCGTCATGTTTGCTTCAACGAACACATTTTCCCATTCAAACCTCCACTCACTCCCACATCTCCTACACAATCACCTTCCTACTATTCTTCCTACCCCATACCATCAGCGTGTCCTTCCACTTCTACTTCCCAGCCCTCAACCGAACCTCACAGCGTTGAAACACAGCCTTCGGACCACCATCAGACCCATAACCAACAACCCCCGACCTTGTCGCACACAACAACCCATGAACCCACTCATTCCAGCCCTGAACCGACCCTATCCAGCCCTCCTCTCAGCCCTGAAACACCCCGTTCCACCTCAATTCCTACTACCTCACAGTCCTCGGCTCACATTTCCTCTTCACCACCCGTACCCGTCCGCCTAATCTTCGCCAAAATCCTAAGCCAACCATTCGGTATGATCCTTTAGCTTACCATGTCTTTACAAATTCTTCCGAGTCTATTGAAACTACCTCTTTTGCTAGCGCCAACAAATCACCGAAATGGCGCCAAGCCATGGCTGAATTGACTCTTGTTCGGAACGGGACATGGTCTCTTGTTCCCCGTGTTGCGAATACTAATGTTATCGATTCAAAATGGGTTTACAGGATTAAAAAGGATGCACACGGAAAAGTCACTCGTTACAAAGCAAGACTCGTTGCCAAAGGTTTAACCAACAACCCGGTGTTGATTGCCAAGAGACCTTTAGTCCTGTTGTCAAAGCAACAACGATACGGGTTCTTTTGTCACTTGCTGTGACAAATCAGTGGTCTTTTAGACAGTTAGACGTTCAAAATGCTTTCCTTCACAGCAACCTAAAGGAAACTGTCTACCTACGACACCACAAGGGTTCGTTGACAATTCTAAACCCGGTCATGTTTGCTTGCTGATAAATCTCTTATGGCCTGAAACAAGCACCACGAGTATGGTTTGAACGTCTTAGCAGCACCCTACATCATATGGGCTTTGCCGGTTCTAAAACGGATCCTTCACTTTTTATACTTAAAGCTCGTGGGACCTTGGTCTACGTTTTGATCTATGTCGATGACATTATAGTTACAGGGAACAAAAACAACAGCTATCAATGATGTCATTGCAACATTAGGCACATCATTTGCAGTAAAAGATCTGGGGGACTTACATTATTTTCTGGGTATTGAGGTTATTCGTCATGGCAGCAACTTACTCCTTTCTCAGCGGAACTACATTTCTGACTTGATTCCAAAGCTGGGTTATCCGAATGCAAACAGTTCCTTCTCTATGAGCACATCTCAGCTTCTCACCCTCAGTGACAGCCCACTTCTTGCTGATCCAACCAAGTATCGACAAATTGTGGGTGCTCTTCAGTATGCATCATTATCTAGACATGACATCACTTTTGCAGTAAACAAAGTGTGTCAGTTCATGCAGACTCCCACAGAAAACCACTGGTCGGCTGTTAAACGGATCCTGCGGTATCTCAAAGGTACCTCTCATTTTGGTCTGTTTATTCGTCATGACTCTGTCTCTACTCTTCATGCCTTTACTGATGTCAACTGAAATACCACTTTGTGAGCTTTTTCTGATGCTGATTGGGCCGGCTGTCCAATGACCGCCGGTCCACGGGGGTTTGCCATTATACTTAGGGTCCAATCTTATATCATGGAATGCTCGGAAACAGCGTACGGTGTCACGTTCTTCTACTGAATCTGAATATAAAGCTTAGCCGACACTGTTGCTGAATTAACATGGCTAGAGGCCCTTCTACATGAACTTGGTGTCATCTCTAAGATTACACCTACACTCTGGTAATCTAGGTGCCACATATTTGTCTGCTAATCCTGTGTTCCATACTCGCACAAAACACGTTGAGTGTGATTATCACTTTGTTCGCGAGAAGGTTACTCAGGGAAAACTTCAGGTCAAGTTTATCTCCACACATGATCAAATAGCCGATGTTTTCACCAAGCCTCTACCGTCTCAAAGTTTCTAGTGCTGAGGTCCAAGTTGCAGGTCGTTCCCCGCCCTCAACTTGCGGGGGATGATAGACCATATAATTAAGTTAAAGATTAGTTTATTATATATTTAGTAGTAGTAAAGTGTATCTTTATGTTCTATATATATGACATTCTTGTAATCATTATTCAAGATCAATAATACAATCATTACGTTCTATTTGGCCCATATCATCACAAATTTTCTACCATCCAAATATATCTAATGATGAACAACTTATATATACAAGGACCAGTGTATTGTCGTTTAACGACCCTTGGAGTCAACTACCCTACTACCCCATCTAAAAGATAAAAATAAAATAAAATAAAAAAATAAACTATACTGAGAGAGGAAAGAATAGAGAAAAAAATGTGGATTTTAAACAAAAAAGGGTCTAAGAATTGGTTGTCTAACCTTATGTACATGTTTTTTCCAAGATCTTTTTATGTATTTTCTAGTATATGTGAAATTAATTATTAACGTCCATTACTATTATTATAATAAAATATTTGGTGGTTTGATTAATGTGTATAAACTTTTTGGTGCCTGATCAAATACTATCTCAATCATAAACATAAACTTGTTTACTTTCGTTATTTTTAACGGACAACAAATCAATCTCGACATTTTTGAGGCATCTGAACAAACGGAGTACTCCGAGTCGTCCACCACCAATTCCGGGGAAAACCCGTTAATCCACCTGCCGTAGGCACGACGGGAAAATTACCGGTAAAACCCGTTTGACTCAAGGATCGAACCCAGGTTTCCCTAGGTCTTCTATCACTACGCACTAGTGTCTCACTCCTATTTTACACAAAATGAGAATTGAACTTGAGTCTTCCAAAAAAACTTAAGTCCTGTTATCACTTGATCTAGAGTTCATTGGCAAACTTGTTTACTTTCTCTATGATCATTTTGTATGTGACACCAAACCACCACCATGAAGTGCAAAAACCTGACATTCATTACAATAATTCATATTTCACACAAAACTATGCATGATGCCTGCAATAAAGGCAAAATATTCGTTTACATTATAGTAGCATAAAGACTGGTCGACAGGGCCGGCCCAAGTGGGAAACGGGTATAACAACAGGCCCACAACTTTTGCCCTCATTTGTCTAGGGCCCAATTTATGTTCTTTAACAAACCATAGTCTATAAAATCTCATCTAGTTCCTTTAATATAATAACAAACCATACTCTATAAAATCTCATCTAAATTATATTTGGTAGGTTCTGAAAAGATGGAGAACCATATTTCTACGTCAGAGGATAGAGATGTTGCTTCTACTGAAAACCCCTAGCGCCAAAACAATGTGGACATTAAAAGTATATTAGAGACATATAATGCTTCTTAGAGGTGTACAAATCTGTTTTTTAAAAGAATTCGGTTTATCAGTTCAAGTTATAAACTGAACTTGTAAAAGCCGGATGTGGTTATAAGCCAGTGTACAAGAGAAAGTGTTTGAACCTATCAAATTGTTTGGGTTTGGACAAACCGTTTTGACAAAAAAAAATACTAGGATTTTAACCTATTTTTCAAATCCAGTTGGGTCCTAAGCGAAAACGAGAATACAAACTGGTATATGAACAAAATGGTTTATCCCAAACCAGTGTTTTTAGTGAAGTGATTTGGGTTATAAATGAGTTTGACGGGCCAAGATGAGTTTTTAGTACACCGATTCTTATGGATTCTAAACAGCATAAACAATAAAAAAAAAAACTCTAATTCATGGCTAGTGCTATATTTAATTCATTATTTTGTTTCATTAGTTTATTATGTTATGCCTTGTTTGTTTTTTTTATGGTCTGTCTTGTTAGATAAGACGCCCTTTATAAAGGATGCACACGTATGCATTCTCTTTTTTAATACAATTTTGTCGGATCCATCCACTTTAAAAAAAATCAGAAACAAAAAAATACTAAAAATATAATATTATAGCAAGTTACAGATAGAGAATGATGAAAAAGTAAGAATAAATCGTATTTAGAGGCGAAAACAAGAAGAATGTAACATTTACTAGTCTAGTGGCGGATCTAGAAAACTTTCATAGGGGCAACGTTTTAAAAGAAATGGGTAACGAAATCGAAAAAACGTCAAATTGAAAAATTTACACTACCACCGGAGAGCCAAGGGATAGCGTGGCTACCCCTTATTGTGTTGTACATCCGCCCCTGTTACTAGTGGTGCACAAATCGGGTTTTTTGAAAACCTAGTTTCGGGTATGGAACCGGGTTCGGATACTAACGGGTTATACAAAATCGGGTATTGAATATACTTTGTCGGGTTTGGGTCCGGTTCAGGTTTTCTAATACCCGGATATTATAATACCCTATTTCCGGGTTCGGGTAGGATCGGATATGGATCGGGTTGGGTTCGGGTATGCCTCGGGTATTATTATTTTTTTTTTTTGCATAAAACATATAAATATAAAATGCAAAACCTTTTTATTTCAAAAAATATAGAAATACATGACACCTAAATAATCATAGAACCGGATCGAATAAGATGATGAACATATATAACTTTGAATAACTTGATCGTCTTCATTTATTGTTCGTCTCGAGGAGAACACTTGCGGTTAAACCAAACATCAAAGACCCCCTTTTATAGGGTATAGAGATACAATGTAAACCAAAAAAATGGTGAAAATATGAAAAAAAAACTAAACAGAGTATTGGAAAACCCAGACCGGGTATTGAAAAAACCTGGTTCCAGGTTCGGGATGAAACCGGGTACTTGTAAAACCTAGATTGAAAATGGGTATAAAAATCCCAGTTCCAGGTTCGGGTTTTATAACGGAAATGCATACCCGACCCTACGGTATGGGCTGGGTAGGGTCGGGTAACCGGTGTAGGTTTTGATTTAATGTTATATGTAGTTAACGGTGGTTATGAATGCTTACTTGATGAGTTGATTGAAGTTGTATATGTTCTTTTGTCCGTGAACGTCAAGTGTTTTGCATATATTTTGAAAAGTGAAGTGTTACAACCACCAAATTGTATCTATTAACAACCTTAGATAACCAACCTGTTAGTGTTTATTGTATGAGCTATTATTGTTGTTGGTCTAATTGGTCAACCAACAGCATCAGGAAACAATTCCTCTTTGAGCCAAGGGGCAATCCATTGTATTTGAATAAACGTAATCTCCCACAAATCATTCCCTTCATGCGGAACCAAAACCTTCTTCTCCTGCATCAGCCTGATCATCTTCGACAACAAACGCGGAACAAGCTCTTTCATCTTCGACTCGCCATACGCCCCAAGCTCCGCTTTCATACACGAATCCATCCGTCTCAATATCCCCAGCCAAAACGTCTTAAACCCCGCACTCTCCACCAACACCGTCAAAAACCGCGTGTACACATCCACCAAAAACTCCATCGCGAGCCCCAATGTCCCCTCCATACTCCTCGTCTCCCGTTCCGCATTCTCCCGTGTCGAATACTCCAACATCTTTTCGTGCAAATCATCCACCATCGCAAACACCACCAAATTAAAACAGTTTACAACATTATTCGGCGCGAAACAAAGCTCCTCCGCGTTTATAAACCCTTTATGCAACGACGTTACCGCATAGTTTCGCACCTCCTCTCGTCTCGCTAAGCTCGTTTTGCGCAAAACCTCTCCGAGTTTCAAAAACAAATTCATCGACAAAGTCGAATGCGTGTTGTTATCGTCAACCGTGGACATCCCGCCAGCCATACTGTTCATGCTCGCGCCACATCCCGCATCCGGGTACCCGTTTTTCATCCATTCGACTATCAGTTTAACCGAATCCGCCATCAAGTCCATCAACCGGATGTTCTTATCAACCGGACTGTTCCGCAAAGCCACAAACCGAAACGCGCAATCAATACAATACGCGTAGTTCATAACCGATATCCCGGTCCCTTTCGCCATCAGGTTAATAAGCGCTTCGACTCGCCTTTCGTACGTTTCAGCGTGTCGTCCAGTACTCGTTAACAAATGGAAAACCGTCTTCCACCCAACTGCGATAACAGATTCGCGGCGTACTTGTTCAACATTTTCGTCACCGATTTGACTATAAACTCGTTACAAATCTCCAAAACCTTCCCATCCAGCTTCCACATTAAGTTAATGGACTTGAAAACTTGTTCTTCTGCGAGCTTTTCGTTCGCAAAAGACGCAAGAAGCTTCAAGCTTATCTGAATCAATGCGACAATGGCTTTCTCTGCGAAGGGCATTGGGGACACGAGTTGGAACTGAATGACGTTGAGAAGGTAGTCATTGTATGTAGGCCAGAACACTGCAAGCCGGTGGACATTACATGAAACCATTGCTTGAATTAACTCCCAACAGAACTGAACTGTTTCTTCTTCTTCAGCTGGTGTGTTAAACTTCTGCCCTTTACCCGCGGCTGCGAATATTAGCGACCGTCCGAGGTTTAGCAACGGCTCGACGGGTAATGTTGAGCTTTTGCTAAAAATGCTGCCTATTTTGCATTGTTGGATGACTTTGAGATTTTGTTCGAATTCGGTTATGCCGAGGTTAAGTGACTCTTCGACGTTTTCCATCGATAAGCAGTGGGAAATGATCGCCATTAAGTTCGATGTGTTGATCCGTCCGGTTTGGTCGTGTGCTGATTCGGATTCGGAGCGTTTGTGTTTACCCGACCCGACTTCGATGATGGTTTGCGGTAGAAGTTGAAGTCGCTTTAGCTTTAACAAGCAGTCGATAATGTTCCTCCACCCGCCTCGGATCGAGTCTTTGAAGTTGTTAGCGACGGTGAAGACCGCGAGTGTCGCCATTCGCGGCTTCAAGTCGTGTCCGAAGGAAAACAAAGTTTCCTCGGCTGACGCGTACGGGTTTAACAAAGTCGTGAACTTGCAAAACGACGAAAGAAGCTCGTCGAGTGCGTCTTGGAGTCCGTATTGACAGATTCTCGCGACCGCGAATAATCCCTCGATGCATTCGTGAATGATTTCTTCGTCTTCCGTGTGTTCGAAAATGGCGGAGAGTGTTGCGACGGTGGGGCCCGCGATGGCCGCGAACATGTCTCGACCGATCCTGCTGTCGAAATCGGTTGTGATGTATGGCAGGATGCGTTTTGACTTGTTTATGAGCTGGATCCAATGGCTCGGGTTCATTTCAACCGCGGCCCCATTTTGGCCGAATATCGTGATGGCTTTTGTCGAGATCGATTGGAAAATATCGGACAAGATCTCTCGCGGGAGATCTTGACCGTTGTTGATCGCTCGGTTGTTTCGAATAAACTCGTCTTCGGTCATTTTCTTTTTCACTTGAGGGTTGTGTTGGTCCGTGTTTAACATGATCACCGAGTAACAAAGTATGAAGACCGCGTCTTTGGTGACGAATATTTCGGACGATTGTTGCTCAAAAAATCTTTCGGAAAACGCTTCCAAGATTCGATGAATCTTTTGCGATTCTCCCGGAAGTCGAAACGTTTCTAGATACGTCCGTAAAGCTGTGTCGAGTACCAACCCGCTTAGCTCGAATGTGTCCGTGAATTCCTTGAGGACTTTGAGATTAAACTCACCTGGATCGCCTAAAAAGTCACCGATCTTCGTCTTGTCTAGCCCCGGAGTGTACCTGTTTTGAATAAGAGAAAAAAAATCGATTAACCGAACTGGTTAAAGTGATCAACCAGACCGGTTAAAGTGAAAAAGCGAAATTAACCGCCATAACCGGTTATGGAAATTAACCGGTTTGTGCGCCTCTACCAAACCAACACACACCTTAAAAACATCGCGTGTCCTTTCGGGTCGGGTGGGTCGGATATCAATTTCGATATCTTCAAGTACTCCATCCCTTTTTTCTCATCGCGGTTAAAATGGCTCGCCGCTATCATCAGCTTTCTCTTTTGCACCTTTCGCATCCGCACAGCTTCTATCCATTCCTCATAACTCGTATCTTCTTTCGAGATCTCTTCCCAAAAGGGTTTGTATTCGGATATCTCAACCGGGTACGGGCCCTTCGGGCTCGAGTAGTTTTGCTTATCAACATTATCAGCCATGTTATGAATGAGAACCATGAGACCCTCAAAAGCTTGTAGTTGCAAGCTAGTCGTGGTGACAGTGCCCCCAGGGGCACTGCCACCGCACAAAAACGCGTGCTTGCAAAGATTCTTCCCAATGTCTTCGAACACATTATACGAAAGCGGGTCACAATCATAGTTGATGTAAACTTCTGTTAAGAATGTAGGCTGCCTACAAAAGTTTATGACCCCTTCAAGCGCGAGTTCTTGTATAGAATTCGAGTATCCTTGGATGTTTAATGTTTTAAACAACACGAATTGAAAGAACGCTTCGAGTTGTAAGCGGATTGATTCGCGATGGAAGTAGTATATGTTCCAAACCGTGCTACATATCATTGATAACACTAACGGGCTCGAAGAAGCGGTCCCGTAGTGGATCAAATGATGAAAGAGATCATCTTGAACCATTGTAAGAAGTTTTTTATGTTTTCCTATGCTGTCTCCGCTTAATTCTAGCGCGGAGTTGATTATCACGAGTGCGAAAACTTGGACATCTTCGTCCGCGGTTAGTGCGGGTGACCCTTCGGTTTCCGCGATCCCGACAACGTTTAGTAAGGAGCAAAGGAAGTGGAATATGTCAACTGCACAACGGATCCCGTAACCGGATTCCTCAATTGAGTCTTCAGTATCGGATTCGGAGTTCTCCGAGTCCCCGACTTCGATCTCGGGAAGACGGGAGAATACGATGTGAATTATGTCGTGCATTGTGTGTCGAGCGGTTCGTTGTAACAAATCGCCCTGATGAGCCGATTGTTGCACCACCTGAAAACATGTTTACGAAGTTATAAAAGAAATAAAGGCGAGTTCGTGTTTTTCGTGGTTAGAATGGCTTAAAAGGTGTAATTTTTATTTTTAGAAAAAAAAAACCTGAAAACACGTGTTCACGACGGTGCAAACCGCGTGATCATTGAGGAGGACGGATGCCGGGTGTCTCATCACGGAGGCTAAAACTTGTAAAATCTTCATCATCACGGCTCCTTCGGTGACGGGGTGTGTCTTTTCAAGGCGACACCCCGTGACGGCCATGACCACATTAGCCATTACCTCTCGGGCACCCGGAGTCTTTTTATCAAACATATTAAGTCTCATGATTTTTAAAACCGAAGAGAGGGCCACCGCGGTGGCCCCCGCGGGGACGCCATCGGACGATATCACGTCTAGAAACGGGGAAACGTAGATGGACGGATCGATTTGTTTCCATGGTTGTTGGTTACTAAATATAAGTGATCTTAATGACTTTAAAGAACTAGGTATCGCGGAATCTAATGCGTCATCTTGATGAAAATATTGGGAGGATGAGTCGTTTCTTCGGCGGATAACCGCGAGAACCGCCCCAACCTCCGTGTTTAACATGCACGAGATCCCTAGCTCTTTGCTCCTCTTAATCCTGCTTGTTTTCTCTTCGTCGTCTTCATCGTATTCTTCTTCATCCTCGTCCTCGTCTTCTTCGTCCTCCTCCATCGCCTCGTCATCGGGCTCCTCTTCGACATCATATCGCTTTCCCATCTAAATTAGCAAAGTTTGTAGAAGTATGAATAATGTGTGAAGAGTAAGGGTACTTTGTAAATTTAGTTTTTTTTTTTTTTTTTTTTTTGAACTAAATTTTTTTTTGGTATGGTATGAGATATTGTGGAGGTAAATAGGAGGTACACCTAAAACTACTCTTTACCTGTTATTACATGTAGGGTGGGTTAAAATTAGATTTGAAGTTATGAATTGTTTATTTAAAAGATTATGAAAGTTTGAATTGTTAAATTTGTTGCTATTGGTTTTGGCTTTGATTGAATTGTTAAGTGAACAACTGAACATGTTTCATAGTCCTTAATTATTAGTTATCAATTCAAAGCCCAACTTCTCAATTGATGCATGCCGGCCCAATAACCCAATTTAGCAGCCGGAAAAAAAAACATGCACTGTCTTCAGGTTTCTAAATAATTGTCGTGTTTTCTAATCAGGGGCGGACCACCTACCCTATACGAGGGGTAGCAGGCTATCAGGCGGCAGTGTAAATTTTGAAAAAATTGACTTTTTTTATAAAAGTTACCCTTTTTTATAAAACGTTACCCCTACAAATATTTTCTAGATCCGCCACCGTTTCTAATACTCTATTTTTGGATTTTCTCCTACCTTATTTTTAAATTTTTTTCATACCCTATTTTCAGGGTTTTTATTGTTTAATATTATTCAATATGCAATGTATAATGTAAGAAAAAAAATTAAAATAGATTAAAAGATAGATACTACAAATGCATTTAAATTACAAAATTAACTTTTACAAAGATATAAAATTGTAAAGAAAATAAAGTTAAAACATACTGTAGACGTATGTGTCAGAAAATGAAATCAATTTTTTCTTTGATGGTATGCAATTTAATTCATGATTATACTCTTAATTCTATTAGAAAATGAATCTATTTTTTCTTTAATGGTATGCAATTTAATTCAGGATTATACTCTTAATTCTAATTATGGTTGTAAAACAAGGATTCCAAGGTTGAGTACGATCTGAGTGATCGCTACAATGTAGGTTGTCGATGCGACTTTCTTCAACTCCGCCTAATTACTCGGAATCGATCAAACACGCTCAACCTCGGCTAAAATCGGGTCTAGTAAGTCAACTCGAGCCAAGTTTGACTTTAAAAAAATAAAACATAATTTATGTGCCTATCATATTAAAGAACGAATAGCATTTTCACGTATTTTGTTATAAATATTAGTAAATTTATGGTATTTGACACATATTTAATTTCCAAAAACTAATTTCTGTATAATTTAACATGTCCGAGTACTCTCCGCCTTGGCCGAGTACTCTCAACTCTCCGATCGACTGACTAGGGAGCGCCTAGCAACTTTTGCAACCATGATTCTAATATGCATCGGGTAAAAAAAACCTTGTATCGGGTATTAAAAAAATCTGAGTTGAGTATTAAAAAAGTCAGTTCCAGATATAGATTAAAACTGGTTATGGGTATAAATCGGGTACGATTCTGGCTTCGAGTATCGAGATCAAATTGAATACCCTTACCCAACGGGTGGAGTTTTTGATTTCTAGTATAAAAACACTAGCATAAAAATTGGGTTACGGATTTTCTACTGGGTCCCGTTTTTGTGCACCTTTACCTGAGAAAGATTGCAAACCAAATCCACCCAACCTGAAAAACATGGACCGATTGAAAATCTAATGGTCTAATCGTTAAGGGTTTGATTTTGAAGAGTTCTTGGTTTCAGTTGCAAGCCTGATTGGTTCGGGTTGATCCAAATGCGACTAGCACGCCCTAGATTTAAGTCGGTATTGTGGCAAGATAATAAGGTAAGGGAAACTGTTCGTAAATAACATATGAATAGACAAGTGCATGCCTCTAAAAAATCGAACGTTCATGAACTGTTCGGTGGAAAATTCGTTTTTGTTCATTTATTTAATACACAAACGAACATGAACACATGTTTTGAATGTCCATTTATGTTCGTGAATGTTTATTTATGTCCATATAGATTTTAGCGAATACATAAGTGTTTATGTTTATTTAACTATAAACATAGAAGGGCTTTATATTTACTTATATAAATATAATTAATTAGTAAATGAGTTTTATAGTAATAAAAATGAGTTTTCCAATAAAATTTATCGTAACTAATTACTAATTTATATACGAAAAACTACTTATTTTTAGTACGTATGAACCCTAATATCACTTTGCAACCAGTCGCTCTCAACCTATCTCATTCGTTTTCGTTTATGGTTGTTCATTATGTCCGTTTAAGTTTGTTTATTTTCGTTTGTGTTCGTTTACGTTAGTGAACCGTTCGTTTAGGTATTAAACAAATAAACACGGACATGCCCATTTTCTTAATAAACGACCATCAACAAAAAAAAAATCGTTTGAATATATGTTCATGTTCGTGTTCAGTTAAAGTTTAATGAATGACACGAACATGCCATGTTCGTGTTCATTCAGTTTGTTTACATGCCTACTTGCAAACTAATACGTCGGGGCAAGAAATGAGAATTACGTGTTATACGTCTGCGCAACGTATTAAGCCAGTTTTTCTTGTGGCTAATTTATTATGAAAAGGTTGAGAACTTGAGATCAATTTCCATGTTTGCTTTCATGTCGTATCTTTTAAGATAGTGTGTGACTATGTGTTACAGAAAGTAACTATTCTACATATTTATTTTCATAAAAAAGTTTATCTGATTAAAGAGACTGATATACACTAAATTATACATGTTTTAGTCTCTCATTTTACTCCTGTTTTACGCGTTTTTAACTACAAATTCGATGTTTAGGTTCTTAATCGTGTACTTTTGGGTTTTCATGTCTAAAACAACGTTTCACGGGCAAATTTGGAGAAAACGAGGAGTTTCCGGGCATTTTGAATGAAAACTGCGCGATCTGCTAAAGACATAGGTCATACACGGCTGTGCGTTCCATATGCACGACCGCGCAGACTCGTGACCAGGGCAGTCCAACGGATTTCTCAGACATGCACGGTCGCGCGTCTCAGTTGCTGTCACACCCCGACCCGCAGCGGAAAAGGTGATCGGGGCATGATTGGGTTTTCATCAAAGCTCATGACATTTATTATAATGTTTCATATTTATTATTACAATTTAAAAGAGATCATACAATCAAATCATACAAATACAACAAGTTCTATACATCTATCTAAACTTCATTATTTTTCTTCTAAGGCACTTTCCTATGTGTTCCTTGCTTCATCCTTTCCACATGTATCATGTGTAAAAATGGTTTTGGATCAACAAAAGTTGGCGAGTGAACCTTGTTAGAAAACATTTATTATTTATTTCTTATTGTATTTAATATGGAAAAATTGTGCAATATTCATATATGAACAAACGTAAATAAACATACAATAACAAACAAATAGCATACAATAACAAACCAATAGCATACAATAACAAACAACAACAAACAATAACATACAATAACAAAACAACTTGCATGAATATATAACATGAATGAAACTGTATATGTTGGCAACGTCACGTTCACGCTCATAATGTAATGGGGAACGGACGGCCTATGATAAATGTCTGTGCGATCAAGGCTCAATCAAACGGAGCCGATCGTATGTTGGCAACGCCTGGTTCACGCTCATAATGTAATGGGGAACAGCTCAACGCTCATAATATAATGGGGAGCGGCGGCCTATGATAATGTATGTGCGATCAAGGCTCAATCAAACGGAGCCGATCGTATGTTGGCAACGCCTGGTTCACGCTCATAATGTAATGGGGAACAGCTCGACGCTCATAATGTAATGGGGAGCGGCGGCCTATGACCGAAAATGATAAATTAATCTAAACAATAACCACACAAACAGTTGATACATGTTGAATACACATTTGTTCATGGATATGATGGATGCACAATAGTTTAAATATAATAAATAATAAGACACATGATACACCCAAAAACGTGATTAAAACGGGGAATTTGTAGAGATTCACTCACATTGGGTGCGTTCGGTTGATGATGTTGAATGCGCACGAGTTTAGAGGATTGATCGACGAGGAAAAACTAACCTAATTAATAACGAAAAAGTAAGGTAAATAAATGGATTTTATTAACAATTTTAATAGGATTTTTGGATAGATTTTTGTGAGTTTAAGGCTATTTTCTAACTTTAAAAATGTTATTTTTTAAATATTTTTAATTGATTTTTAATTTAAATAAATAAATAAAATAATAAAAAAATGTTGACTTTTTGACTTGACCGTTGACCATTACTGTTGACCGTTGACCGGTTCGGTCGTTTGTATGTGTGCGCTGGGTGAGACTCGAACCCGTGACCTCCCGTACGCGTGCACGCAGCTCTACCAACTGAGCTACGTGTCTAACCCGAAATATTTCTGTTTTTAATTATATTTATACACTATTTAAGTTAATCCGAAAATCATTTATTTTAAAAAGGACTTAATGGTATCGACTCGGTGCTCTCCACAGGTCTCGAACCCGGGACCTGTGGTTTAGTTTGGCACACAGTCCACCGCTGGACTGTGTGTCTAACTTAGTAAATATTCCGGTTTTTATTATACTTAACATGATTCTGCGTGTGGATCCGGTTCGGTTTTAAAAAAAAACATTTTTATTACAGTGAGTGTGCGTGTGTCAA
Source organism: Scalesia atractyloides (assembly GCA_947069175.1). NCBI lineage: Eukaryota > Viridiplantae > Streptophyta > Magnoliopsida > Asterales > Asteraceae > Scalesia > Scalesia atractyloides. Next base: position 1,789,859 of record CAMTDV010000011.1, on the reverse strand, counting down.
GGATCGAACTCGGGACGTATGCGTATTGTTTGCACACAGTCCACCGCTGGACTGTGTGTCTAACCCGTTTATAATATCAATTTTAATTAATCTTATATCATACACGACTTCGTCTTCTTCGTTCAAAACACAGACAATGATTAAACCAACTGTTTCTTGTTTAATTTGATTAACGGACAATATCAACGATTGAAATGCAATGGACAGAGAAAGTTTGGGGAGAGGATGTACCGAACAGATGACTTTTTCAGAAATCCGGCAAAGATCGTCGGCTCTGTTTTGTGAACTCCTTCTGTTCGGATTCAATAATCAGTTTGATTGATTAGATATGAAATTGAATTACTGAGCAACGATTATAAGGGTGTTTAGATGATCATACCGATTAACAGTGTGATTCTGGAAATTCCAGAAGTTTTCCGGCGAAAACAGAAAATCCGGCAACGTCGTCTGGAATAGATTCTGGGTGAGGGATTGATGTTAGTAATAATCTAACAATGGGTTAAAACAGAAAAGTCGAGGTATTTACCGTGTAGATGAAAGTCTCGGTTTTCCGGCGACTTGCGGAGAACTCCGGCGAGTGAAATTTCTTGCGACAGAGATTCTTCAGAGGTTTAAGGTGAGTGTGGGTGATGTCAGTATGAGCTCTAAGATCTTATTTTTGGGTAAGCAGACGGGATGGAATGAATTCGGTTTTCCGGCGAAAATTTCCGGTTAATTTACAGAGAATTCCGGCGACTGCGGTGAGGCTTTTCTGAGCGAAATGGAGAGTGTAATCTTGATAAACTCGCGCTCAACTGATGAATGATGTATAATTCAGATTGATTTACATTTTCGGTTTCGAATTCCAAAAATCTTTCGGTTATGGTTTGGTGATTTGAATGAGGGACATTAACGTTTTTCAGTTATAACCGGCGATGATGTAAATTCATCCGTTATGACAAAAGAAAACGTCAATGTTAGATGAATTCGTCGGGATTTCCGGCGAGAATGATTTGGGCGCTGAGTGACCGAATTCGACTTCAGTTTTTATTATATGTATTAATTGAATCAATAAATCAACAAGAAACACAAGTGGCGGAGTGGTTGGGCGAGTGTGAGTTAAGTCTTTGTGAAACATTCGGCTGACCCGGGTTCGAAACCCGGCATCAGTATTTTATTTTTATTTCATTATTTTTAATAGATTATCAATTATAAATTTTATATTCTAATATACTTATTAATTATGTATCGTTTAAATTAATTTGAGCATTAAATATGCAACGAAATTTTAACTGGTTGTTCGGTTAATAAACGAAGCGGGTTTGGTAAATCCGGTTTTTGACGGATGTTACAGTTGCATCCCCGTGCGCCCTATGATCCTCGGAAGCACACCCCGTGCGACCAACCCTGCATCCATTTTCTCGGACATGCACGGGCGTGCACTTCTTGTGCATGGCTGTGCGCGCACTTTGCCGCCTAATAAGCCACTTTCTCAACCCATACCCTTCAGCTGACGTCATGATTAGACTTGTACAGTGCACAGGCGTGCACTTTAAGCGCACGGTAGTGCACTTTTCAAAAGTTGTATAAAACAGAGCATACGCATTCTGATCAATTATTGGATATTTTTGCAAGCTTTTGGGCGATTTTGGGGCTCCGGAAATAGCCTGATTGGGTCGGATTCAAGCCTCCTAGTTGCAAAGAAGCCAATTATCATCCAATCCATCTAATCCTTGCTTGTTTATGGTTTGAATTCTTGTTCTTTCCATGATTTTTGTTGTATTTCAAGCATTGATTTGATGTATTCTATATTATTGTAGCCTTAAGGCAAAAACACTAGTTTACTTGTTTTATGAACAAACATTAGTATGCTAATCTTCTTTGTATGAAACTTTGATACTTTTCAGGTTTAAGTCTTGATGATCATATGGCAACATATTTCATTGATGTTGGATTCTTGATTATTTTTTGTTATCTTGGATGATTAATGAATGTTTAGTTGAGATATGTTGAATTACCCTTGATTGAGCACTTGTTAGTAAGCTATTAACTTGTTAATATGTTTACACCATGAAACTAGAAATGTGTATTGGTTTAATAAAAGGTAATTCAAATGTTAATCAAGAGTATTTTCTTGCACGTAAGGACCCTAATGGGTTAGATGGTGTTGTTACAAGTTCTTGACACGGTTTATGATCTTTGTTTAGTGATTTTGGTTGAAATTACTATATTGGTATATTTGTGTTCAAGGTTTGTAAAATGGAATAGTTTGTGATATGATCTCTTTATGCTTGTCTCGGTGGTTGTATTGTGTTATCGGTATTACTTTCCTTGATTAAGTGAGGTTAGAAAACTCTTAACGGATAACTAACTTATCTTTAGAAGATTTACATAAAAATATATCAATAGCACGATAAGGAACGATTTTAGGTGGCTAAAGTGTGTCTATCGCGTTGGCTTTCTGATGGATTGTCATGTTAGGATTCTCGAAAGGGATACTAATTGTCTATATAATTGGAAGATTGATCAAGTGCCTTTGTGACATTTCTGACTTAGTTAACATGTTTAGGTTGTTTGCAAAACAAGATATATATATATTTTTGTATTTGGAGTCTTTTATGTTTTAAATATAATTTTAGATTAGTTTAGTTAAAAACTTCATTCACTTATCTTTATACCGGTAAACCAGTGACAACACTTTAGTACTCATGCATCCGCTTGCGTCCATTAATCGACATTTGGTTTTTACCTATACTTTACTACATATGTGATAGGGTACACTTGTCCCTTTGGTGTGTTTTAATGTTATGGTATAAATCATTTTTATAAATATTAAAATCGAGTTCGTGTGTTAAGTTCATTGTAAAATTATATATATATATACGCACACGTCAGAGACCTAACATTATGAAGTTTTGCCGATATGCTTCTAATTTTCAATGAATGCTAGAAACACCATGGTTTTGGTCTTGTTTGGGTGATTATACAAATTTTACCAGATTTTTTTAAACACTTCTAAACTAAATAAATAATTTAGGGGAGTTACTTGTTTTATTTATTTTGTTGCTAAATCTAACTTTTATTTATTTTATAATCATTACTTTTAAACACTTCTAAACTAATTAAATAACTAAGGGGAGCTACCTGTTTTATTTATTTTGTTGCTAAATCTAACTTTTATTTATAAATCATTACTTGTAAACACTTCTAAACTAATAAGGGGAGCTACATGTTTTATTTATTTTGTTGCTAAATCTAACTTTTACTTATTTTATAATCATTACTTGTAAACACTTCTAAACTAATTAAAAAAGGGGAGCTACATGTTTTATTTATTTTGCTGCTAAATATAACTTTTGTTTATTTTATAATCATTACCATCCTCTCTTGACTTTAAAAAAAATGTCACAACTAATAGAAGAATATATTTATTTTAATTGGATTACCAATTGCTAGCATTTAGAATAATCCTAATATAGACTTTAAGAAAATCCTACAATTCAAGGTTTAATATTTTCGTGCAAGAAATGGGAGGGACGTATACTGCTTTGGGCTGGTTTTTCCAGTGGTTAATTTGGGACTTTATATAATCAGCTCTGACACCAATTAAAGTCCGTATTAACAAGCAAATTAGATAACAAAAACACAAACATGAATAAAAATATTGTTCAATATATTATAACTGAGGTATATAACTCAATTCTCAACTACAATCTCTCAAGCCATAACTCGATTTTTGTCTAGAACTTAATACCAAACCTTAACTATACAGTAACTCTAATTTGCTAGCCAATACATTACATTACAATAGATAATTAAAGACCAACTTTATTGTGCAGTTGATGTGTGATTTGTGCTTGTTTTTTTTATACTTTTAACCCTTATACTTTTTATCGTTTACACATTTGCCACAATTTTTTTTTCATTTTTAATCTAACACTTTCACTTTCAGCTTTGGTTCCATATACTTTTCATTTTTTTACGAATTTGTTTGTTTAACGTTTCGGTTTAAATTTTACGAGTTAACACGGTGCAATGCATGCGTGTGGTTTAACGTTTTTACATCTATTTTCCCCGTTTAACGGCCCGTCCCAATGCGCGGGTCTTAAGTCGACTTAGTTATTCTTTTCGGTTTACTAGTCCAGCCGCAAGGCGCAGATCCTGAATACTGATTATAGTATAATCAGAAAACTTAACAAACTATGACCGACTTGTCAATATTGATCCCTTAAGTTCACCAACTTATGACTTGAGGTCCGTAAATTACCAACACTAACCAGTATTGTATGTCCACCTATACTTTTAGGCAAAACATCCGAAATTGGAAGTCGTTTGTGATCGGGTCTCGGGATGTTTTTTCGTAATTATGTAACACATCTTTTGTAATGACGGGTGTTGCTAATCTTGTTAGATTGTTAAACACTATAAAGATTTTGGGTTCAAATAAAGTTTACGAAATATATAAGCTTATAATTTTAACTTAACTAATGTTTATATTGTTAAAACAAAGTGACTAGGTTATATATTTCTATTTATAGAAAACTACATCGTAATAATTATGCCGATATGTTTCTAATTTTCATTGAATACAAGAAAGTGAGAAACATGGTCTCGGAAGTTGGATGGCTGTGCAAAATTGATCAACTTTTTTATTTTTATTATTTTTTTTTTTGTGAACACTTCGAAATTTATTAAATATATAGTTATTAAGGTGTGCTATTATTACTTTATTAGGTGGCTCTTTTTTTTTTCTGAACAGCATTAGGTGGCTTTTTTATTATTAGTTCTATTTATTTGATTTGCCAAAACTGACTTTTATTGGTTTTTTATCCGTTACCATCCTCTTTTGACTTTTATTGGTTTTCAAAATATAAAAATTCTTAATTTCTTATTTAATTTTTATTTGAAGTACATATTAGTAGAATCGAATAAAAGTGTACATTTAGATCTTTATGAAATATTAAATATTAGAAACTTTACGGAAAAACAAAACAATATGTTAAATTAAGTTAAACAAAACTGCCATTAGGTGAATAAGAATCCGGGTTATTATTTTTATCAACGAAATATTTACGCTAGATTATAAAACTATTTTTGAAAACTAAGTTAAAAAAAAAAGTCAACGTGTTTGGTAAAATTTGAATCCATTTAAAATCTGTTTGACCAAGCCATTATTTTTATATTTCTATTAGATAAATATACCATCAATTGCAGTATAAACACCACATTGTTGTACACATAGTCTATATAGCATGTAATAGTAGTATTTTAGTAACAAATACAAAAATAAATTTATCTAATAATACTTGTCACTAGATTTATCTTAATTGGATTACCAACTGCTAATGTTTATTGTAGTTCTAATATTTAAATTTTAAAGTATCTGAAAATCAAAGGAATGATTTTATATTATCATGTAATTTTGATAGACTCAATAGTCAAGATATATAATAGGCTCATTTTTCTAAAAGTAAAATTCTAGCTCTTTATAAGTTTGATTACATTAGAATTGAATGTTGAATTTAATTAATACAAAGTTTATAAAAAAATGTAGAATATAATTTTGGATTATATTCATATAAAAATAGAATAAATTGAAAAATATTTGATAACACGCTCTTTGTGCTTTTTATATTATTGCTCGTTTTCATTCCATAATTTTCCCATAAAATAATGTTATAAAAACAACATTTCCACAAGTTCTATAGTGATGGCTATAAATAGGCCAATTGTCATATTTGAGTGATTATCACATTCAACTTATACAAGAAAAATAGTGAGTCAAAGATGAGTTCTAAGGCTGCAACCCATGAGATCAAGTTCACCAAGCTCTTTATCAATGGACAATTTGTTGATTCCATTTCAGGTTTCTTTTTATTTCATTAAGTTATTTTACATGTCTAAAACATAATATACTTCTGGATTTTATGTTTAAGTGACTAGCTTCGAATATGATCGATGTTATTAGGAAACACGTTCGAGACAATAGACCCCGCGACAGAACAAGTGTTGGCAACTGTGGCTGAAGGAAGAGAGGAAGACATTGATTTGGCCGTTAAGGCTGCCCGTGAAGCTTTCGACAATGGGCCATGGCCTCGCTTGTCGGGCGAGGTGTGTTTTTTATATTTTTAAAAGGGGAAATTCCTATAACCCCCTCTAAACTTGCAAAATTACATATAATTTTTTTTCAAATCTTGTTGAAAGAGTAATGTACTTTATGTGTACCAAGTATATATAACCGAGTGGCAGATGTAGTGTACAAGTAGGGGTAGCACGTGCTACCATTCAAATTTATAAAAAATAAGAATTCATTTTTTTTAATAAATTCCATGATGTTGCAAATAAAAATACAGGCAAGGCGAAAGATTATGTTGAAATTTGCGGATTTGATTGACGAAAACGCTGATGAGTTAGCGACCTTAGAAGTGATCGACGGGGGGAAACTATTCGGCCCCGTAAGGTACTTTGAAATCCCAATCTCGTCGGAGACATTCCGCTACTTCGCGGGAGCAGCGGATAAGATTCGTGGAGCCACTCTCAAAATGTCTAGTAATATTCAAGCTTACACGTTACGCGAACCCATTGGTGTAGTGGGACACATCATTCCTTGGAATGGTCCCGCCTACATGTTCGCCACTAAGGTTGCACCCGCTTTAGCTGCCGGGTGCACCATCGTGATCAAGCCCGCTGAAACAACTCCTCTTACGGTTCTTCTTTTCGCTCACTTGTCCAAGTTGGCGGGTGTTCCTGATGGCGTCATTAACGTCGTTAACGGGTTTGGGAAAACGGCGGGCGCTGCTATTAGCTCACATATGGACATTGACGCGGTGCTAAAACATGAGTTTGACATTTTTAGTTTATGTAAAAGTTGTTGGTACTTTAGAACTAACGATTTTTTATGAATCTAGGTTACTTTTACGGGATCCACTGAAGTCGGTCGAACCGTCATGCACGCTGCGGCAGCGAGCAATCTCAAACCTGTGTCTCTCGAGCTCGGTGGGAAGTCGCCCTTCATTGTTTTCGATGATGCCGATGTTGATAAAGCCGCGGAGCTTGCTCTTATGGGAAATCTAATGAACAAAGTAATGTTTAAAGCTAACGAGCCATTGAAACGGTCGTCTTACTGGTCTACTAGTCGAATCTATTTTAAACAAGTTGATGACGTTATAAATAAATAATATAAAAATTACAAAGATATATATAACTATTTAAAAATAAAATATAATACTATTAACCAAATATGAAACTTAATGCTCATGAATTTTTCAATATTTGTATCAACTACAATTATTGGTATTCTACATAGGTGACAAAATAAGTGGGTTGTTGGGTCACATTAGTGCGGACCTGCCTTAATAGAAGGGGTAGCCTCCGCTACCCTTTGGCGTTTCGGCGATAGTGTAAATTTAAAAAAAAATTTGACGTTTTTTCGATTTCGTTACCCTTTTTTATAAAACTTTACCCCTGCGAAAATTTTCTAGATCCGCCTACATTAGCCACTTTTGATGTTCTAACTTGTTGAATGTACTTATAGGGTGAGATGTGTGTGGCGGGATCTCGCATTTTTGTTCAAGAAGGAATCTATGATGTTTTTGTCAAGAAACTAGAAGCAATGGTGAAAGCTTGGCCGATGGGAGACCCGTTTGATCTAGCCACTCGTCATGGACCTCAGGTTTAACAAAACGTCGGTTCTCAAATCTTAAGAAACACCATATCGCATATCTTTGCACAACTTAGTTTGTTCGTCATGTAGAATAATAAACAACAATACGAGAAAATACTTTCGTGCATCGAGCATGGAAAGAAGGAAGGCGCGACTTTGGTAACCGGCGGTAAACCCATTGGAAAGAAAGGATACTATATCGAGCCAACTTTGTTCACCGATGTTACGGTATATATGACTTGTAGCATATTTTTTGTATAATATATGATCATGATCATGATAATTAAGTTTTCATAGTTGTTTGGTTTTGTAGGATGATATGAGCATAGCAAAGGAAGAAATTTTCGGCCCGGTTATCTCGGTCCTCAAGTTCAAGTATGTGGTTTTCAACTTTTTGTCTTGATTTTCTTCCTACAAGTGTCATCATTAATCAAATGTACAACTCTTAATGCTTGAATTTCAAACCATGGTTATAAGTGGGGTGTAAACGAGCTAGGCCGAGCCCGAGCCCGACTAGGCTTGAGCTCGGCTCGTCATGTTTTTATGAAGCTCGAGCTCAGCTCAAGTCGAGCCTACTTATTTGAGCTCGGGCTCGGTTCGTGAGTAAAATCCAAGCCCGAGCTGTTTTGAGATCAACTTCAAACGAACTAAAAGCTCGGCTAAAGTTCGCTTCAATATTGCCTAAACGAGCCAAAACTCGGCTCGCCAAAGTTATTATCATTATTATTATATTTAAAAAATAAAATTTTCTTTGGGCTCGTTTAGGCTCGCGAGCCTAAACGACCTCTATATTTCAGGCTCGGACTCGATAACCAAACGAGCTCTAAAAGCTCGAGCTCGGACTCGTTAAGGTCAGCTTGTTTGAGCTTTTATCCGAGCCGATCACGAATAGCTCTCGAGCCTCTGGGCTTGTTTACACCTAGTTATAGGGTAGATTGGGGACCCTCACATTAAAAACCTAAGCAAGCCTAAGTGAACTAGAACATAGCTGGCTTTCTTTGTCATGTAAGCCAAGCTTGACCATGTCAGGAGATATTTAATACAAAACCAGTTTTAAGTATAAAATAATAGTAAAATATATTAACATTTGTGTTTACCGTTTTAACTGTGACATATAAGACAGTTTCTAACGGTTTTCCCACTCTCTTTCTTTGTCCCAATAATTATAAACCTTGTTACATCTAAATATAAATGTATTATATGGTTTATTATGTACTTAAATTTGGTTTTGTAAATGTGCCAAAGTTACTTGCATTAAAAAGAACTTTGGTTACAATATTTTTGTTGTATACTTGTGGGACTAACGATAAAAAAAACGGGGTGCATGTTTAAAGGACTATCGAGGAAGTGATCAAGAGAGCAAATGCAACAAAATATGGACTCACGTCTGGCGTGATGACCAAAAACATCGACACTGCAAACACAGTTTCACGATCTATTCGTGCTGGCGCGGTGTGGGTGAATTGTTATATAGCCCTTGACCGTGATGCACCTCACGGAGGTTATAAAATGAGCGGGTTCGGAAGAGAACAAGGATTGGAGGCTCTTGAGCATTATCTTCAAGTCAAGACGGTCGCCACACCCATATATGATTCTCCATGGCTCTAAACGTTGGTAACTTTGTTAATCGGTCACTTAACTAGGTCCGCGTCGGTCCATTTCTTGAATAATTTTGTTTAGTGTATGACGTTCAATGAAGAATGATATGCATATGTCGTGCAAATAAGTGAATCTTTGGTTTTGTGGTTGTCATTGCGAAATCAATCAAGCGGTTGGATTAGAATGATACAATTTTGTGGTAATGTTTTACATATGAAAAGCAAAATGGTTTAATGACAAAAAGTTGTAAAATTGAAACGGGTCAAATTTAACTTGTGTGCAACTTTTCGGGTCAAATGTTTCTATGATAAAATATGTTGAAGGAACACAAAAGTAAACGGTCCAACGTTGTTTATTTGGTTTCATAAAACTCTAATTTATTATACCACGAGGTTTCTAAGAGGAATATGTATGCACACGCATACTCTCTTCTTTTAGAAAAGCAATCTTAAATTACACCATACTATTAATCCAATCAGACATATAACATATTTATACAACTGTATACCTCTATACAAACGTACAAATTTGCTATGGACGCAAACATTTGTGGTTGTGTAGGGCTATTGCGACCCCTTCGCATTCATTGCCCTATACGGTCATATTACCATCACATACACTGCATATATGAATGTATACCAACCCATCACATCGACATCTGTATTCAAGGTTGGCCCAAAGGGGGTGGGGCAGGCGACAACTCAAAGCCTGATCTCCCCATGGCCCAAAACTTTTTAGAGTATATGTATCAATTAAAAAAAATCATATATTTTGTTAAACATTTAAACCCATTAAATATATATCATCAAACACTAAAACCCATATTAAACCATTAAACAATAAAACCCCTCAACAATATACTAAGCATATTAAACACTAAAACTCATTTTAAAGTATGTCTATTACTCTTTTACTCATTAATGCCTATTTAAATTTGGCCCAATTAAAGTTTAAACCCATTGAAAATTTGTCCACTAAGAGCCCGTTTTTCTACTTGCCCCGAGTTCAAAATTTTGCCCTTCTTGTATACTATAGGTGTGAGCAAATGGCAATTTGGCTCGAGTTCAAAATTTTGCCCTTCTTGTATACTATAGGTGTGAGCAAATGGCAATTTGGTTCGGTTAGCACCTCACCGATACCCATAACCACATAATCGTTCAGTTATGTCCGTCTTTTGTTAATTCTCATTTGGTTCTGTCAGTTTTCGGTTATGACGGTTAATTTACTATGCTAAACTATTTAGGAGTGTATACTAGCAAATCGCATAATATAATTAGGGGTTTGCTTTGTGTTTGGTTTGATTACCCCAAACATCATTCCTAATGGTTAAATCATTTAGAGATTAAAAGAAAAATTTTCATTAATCACCCTTAAAAATCACACAAAAGTTATAGAAAAGTCAATCAAATTAATCTCCAATAATATCAATTCAAAATCCACATATACCAACAACAACCAAAATCTAAATAAGAATCAAAAGAATATAATATAATCAACCAAACACAACTCTAATGAACAAGATAAGTAATAGCAAGCGCCACAAGCAGAAGAAGATAAGCCACCCCTTGATCAATCGCAGCACCATCATTACCCGGGACCGGAGCAGGAGCGGGAGCGAATTCTTGAGCTCCATTGACATCAAACAAAGCCATGAACATGAACCCGATAAAGGCGACTGCAACCGATCGAAAATTCATCGTTTTCTGATGGAATTTGAGGAGGATTGAAGGAACTGGATCTGGGTTTTGATCGTGGAGAGTGTGGGAGTAATGGGTCGGTTTGCGATTTGGGTTTAGGGGAGTGGAGATTGGTGAATTGAGAGGTGTTTGATGATGGGGAGCGTATATATAATGGGGGTTTGTGTATGTATAGTTTTGGGAGAATGAAGTAAGGTGGAAGACACGCGTAGAGTGGGATTTGTTTGACTGGCTGGATGCCACCGTGTTGACTCTTCACACGCGAAAATAACACTTGCAAAGAAATTATATAATATGATATTTAATTATTTTGTGGGGAAGGAAATAAAAATATAAAATTATGTTTTGTTTTGTTTTGGGAGGTCTTAGGTTTGAATTTTGGGTGAGGAATTTAAAGAACGTATGTTAGTTTTTTATAGTAAGTTGGAAATTACGTTGATTTGTTGTTAAAAAAATGTGATTGTTGTAATAATTATTTTAGTGGATAATTGAAACTATGAAAATAATGTTGTAGCTCTTAATGATTTTAGTATATTATATGATCTCTTTGTTTTATTTATATTACGAGAAATATGTAGACGTATGACTCATTATTTTTTAAAGGGAAAATCGCAATCATATTTGTGTTGATCAACGTAATTGATAAAATACTCTTACTTTTTTAAATTATTAGTATAATCATTAGATTTTTTATTTCAATAATGTGAACTAATAATGTCACTCATGTCAGCAATCTGCAAATTGCATGAAGCTCTTTTAAATATTTAATTAAAAAACAAAGAACAAAAAACATAGATTGGTTTTTGACACATGGCCCCACTCTCTCCTACCATTGTGTTAGCGAACGAAATGATTTAGATGGCGTTGGAAGGGTGGTGTTGAAGGCGCCAGCAAGATGAGTTTGTGTTGGGCGTTACTCCACAACGTTTAACATAAATATATTGTCTAATAGTAGCTAATTGCCGTTTCATAGTTGGCTCTATACTTTTTATGAATTTGTTTATATAACACATTCTCTGGCGAATAACCTACTTTTGTATAACTCCAAAACTAACTTATTTTACTAAACATTAAATATATTTACTAGTATCCAGTTGTTACATGCAGATTAATCATCAACGGGCTTGTAGCATAGCGATGATATTGAAGTATGTTGAAAAGAACTTTATCTCTCATGTGATTGAGGATTTCAGCATTACGTTAGTGTAAATTTAGGAGTAAGTTTAGACTTTAGAGAGTGCGTGAATCAGTTACTAAAAATCATATGAATTAGTCTTAGTTAAAGTATAGTAAAGTCATAACTACTACTTAAAAATATTAGACACCTGAAAGAAAAAATATAAGTATATCTAAATCAAATATATCATGGTGATTAAGATGATAAATCAATGATTAAGGGTAAGAAAACACTATTAAATCATGTGGCGTTTTTTATTGCCCATGAATAAATTGAATGATGTAAGCCGCCCTTTAGTTGCAACTTGCAAAATAATAAAAATCAAATTATAGCAGGCCAGCAGCCATCACCTTCGGAGATGGGCCCACTTGGTGGGGGGACATAGTGATATTATATAATATAATTGGTCCAGGAACTATTCCAGGCCCAAATCATTTATTAGCCGAAAAGGCCCAGTTTGATTTGTAATTTGTATACTTGTGTGTTTACGAATAAAAGTATTATATAGTTGCTTATTTTTTTTAAGTATATACTAAAAAAAAAGTTGCTTATACATGCATCTTGTGCTTGTGGTGAATTTCTTTCAATGATTCTATAGCCAACAAAAGTTACTCATACATGCATCTTTCGTAGCGACTTTTAATGTTATAAATGACACGGGGCCAATTCAACAGCTCGTTTAATTATACTTAGACTAGCTAGATACAGAGAAACACTACGAAAACATAGCTCGACTGAAAAAAGTATGACTTGGATTACGTCTGGAATTATTGGGTCCCATAAATGAACGCTCTTCACGAGTTAGATCATGTGGCAAACGGCATAGCCGGTTTGTTTTGCTATCGAACCTAAATTCCATCTCTAGCCCCAATTTCGATTAGGAAGTTAGTATCATAACTAGCCAATATAGTTTTAAGTTTTTCAATTTTGGCTTGAACAAAAGAGAGTTTAATGTAACATTTTAATCATTCAATAGCATACCAATTTCCCTCTTAAGATCATTCTCGTTTTATACTTATTTTCGCTTTGTGTCACTAAGTCTATATATAGTTTTACTATTCATATACGACTATGGCGGATCTAGAAAATCCTTATGATTACAACTTTTAGTGATGGATTTGTGATTGAAAACACGTTGCAATAATTTTAAAAATATTTACAAATTTTTCGGTGATAAGTCAGTAAAAGTGGTGGTGAACTTAAGATAACTAAAATCCGTCAACGAAGTTTTTACTGAAGGATTGCCTTAAAGGATAGCCATTTTATTCCAAGTTTAATTTCAAGAAATCAACTTTGTTTGTCGCGAATTCAAATTCTCTATCATAACATAATCGTCATCACCACATCATTTTGACTCAACTTGCTCACTTGTACGGATTACCCCAACTTTTTTTTCTAGGAAAAAGATGCGCGTGTGAAACAAAATAAAAAAAAAAGTTGGTTACGTTTTTATGCATTTAGCCCGAAGCTAAATCTATAGAAATGAAAGAAAAGTAGAAAGATTTGATGCCAACAACAACATGGGAATGATATACTTCAACTTACACCTTAAGTTCACACCCTCATGATTCATGAAGTCATGATTAGAGGAACTAAACATACCATTTGATTCAAGATACACATAAATCAAATTGCATACCAAAAGAAACTAAACATGTTAATATGTTATTACTTTCTCATGGGAACTCGAATAACACGGCCACCCAAACATACTCTTTGTGATGAATTCTGCATCTAAACGAGCCTGGATGGTTTGTTGGAGAGCACAAACATCGCTTCATTGTCTCTTGGGTTTCATGCGCATTTTCTGCCACCGTGGTTCGTGGCGGTTGGAGAATTTGTCTCCTTGTTTTCATAAAATTCTCCACATCAGAATAACAAGAACTTTGATGGCACATTTTGTATTTCTTTACAAAAAATGTAAGGAAAGAATATATTGGTTAGGTTGATTTATATACCTTTAGAATAAATTCCTGCTAAGGAATTGCTTTATGATCATGAAAAAGGTTGTGCTTTTCCATGAGTGTATTTGGTGAGAAACATGAGCCACACACACCTCAATGGGCCAAACCTTTTGCCTCATGAAAAGTGTGGCAGCCCACATGAGTCCATAAATTAATCAGGTGTCACGAGCCTAATGTTTGGTCATTATTATCTTAACCATATAAGATTATAGAGATGTGGTCATGCCTAAAGTACATGGTATGCCGGATCCAAAAAATATTTTATCGTGGTCACAATTTTTTGTTATTTTAACGATGAGAACCCGTTTTTGAAAAAAAAAACTCACAATAGCAGGTCAATACTTTTATAATCGATGGGATTAGATAATCGCAACTTGTGCTCGACGTGACATATGACCTTCAAGAAGTTATGGAAGGAAAAGCTATAGAAACAAAATCTGATCTTGAACAAGTGCTTACCACTATACCACCCTTTAAACGGTGCAATTTTTGGATATTTGTATGTTTATAAAAAGAGATTTTGTTTTACTGTTACCGGATTGTATTTTGTCGGATTAAGATGTGACATTGAAATATTTTGGGTTTTAGTGTAAATATAGGGAGGGTTTTCGATTTAATTTGGTTGGATGACCTTTTTAAGGTGATTCCAATTTGAATTTTAATTGGAGCATTGACTTTGTTTCCGAAGAAAGGTCGTTAGTACACGCTTAACTAATTGTTGAAGATCCTCGTCCGTAAAACTACAAAGTCAAATCAATTTTCAGTAAAATAGGTAATATATGATTATTATAAGAAAAGTGTGAGATCACTTGACTCCGATGTTCACAACAAACATATCCAACTAATTATTAAGAAGAACATAATTGATCTATTGATTTAACTATCAAAAGCATATACGAGACAACACGATCGCTCACATCTCTCAATTCTTTGCTCGCATGAGTGAGGCGCCACATCACCCCTCACGCTCCTCCTGTGTCACGGACCATAACACACATCCTAAGTAGTAATACTCAAAAGAACTTATATATGCTCTGAGAATATTATCATGCATCAATGTTATATTATTATTATTATTATAGTATGATGCTCTGAGAATATGATGCTTTCTTTGTATATGATTGATGATACATGGTGTGTGGGGGTACTAGAATCACAAAAATTCAATCACATACTATCTATCTATCTATCAGCTTTCACCCTTACACCATGTCTCACAAGTTTTTCACTCCACCGGTCGAAATCTCGGATGTGTTCATAGTAGTCTATTAAAAAAGAAAATGAATTACTAAAAGCAAAAAATAAATGATAAAACAACGATGATTTAAACAAAAAAGTAGGTTAAAACTTAAAAGTAAATATGATAATAAACATTATAATTATATAATAAAATTAAAAAGCTTTATATTGTTATAAAAATGCAATATATATCAAACTAATTGATAAAGAAAATATGATCTAAGGAGAAAAAATAAATTAAAAGAATAAATGAAAAATTAAAAAGAAAATATGGTTTTACAAAAGTAAAATAATAATATAAAAATATGTTAAACGTAAAAGTGAATATACTATTATAAATATAATATTAAATAATAGAACAATAAAAAGCTATATAATATTATAAAAATAAAGAATATATGTATTGTATGTCGCCGAGCGAGCCAAATTATAAGATACAGGAACATATAAAAAAAGTTCCATGTCGTGTGATTGTGAGAAAGCGAACATTGTTTTGTTTGAAGATTATTTTTCCGACGAGCTCAAATACTATGAAGGCATATTCAAACAACGGTTTTGTATGTCGAACCGTCTATTTTTAGAAATAGTGGCCGACATAGAAGCAAACCCTTCACTTACCGATATAAATACAAGTCCATGGTTACTTAACATGGTTTTATAGCCGAGTGTCATCTTAGAGTGGGATAAGGCTTTGGTGGTCAGCGGAGGACCTTTTCCGTCACCGTCAAGATTTATCAGTTATTATCGTTGGATTAAACAAAGCAGAAACCAAAAGGCTCCAACTCACCGGTCAAATTTCATGTTCAAACAGGCCAAAAACTCTAATATTACTTAATTCTCCCCCATTCTCGATTTGTTCGACACATTACTGTCAGAAAGGGAAGTCAAACCTCGGAGGAAATCCTTAACAAAAATAAGGTGTTGACAGCTGCAAATTAACAGCAAATCAACAG
This sequence comes from Scalesia atractyloides, assembly GCA_947069175.1. Taxonomy (NCBI): domain Eukaryota; kingdom Viridiplantae; phylum Streptophyta; class Magnoliopsida; order Asterales; family Asteraceae; genus Scalesia; species Scalesia atractyloides. Next base: position 1,773,588 of record CAMTDV010000011.1, on the reverse strand, counting down.
CCTAATCCCAGCTAATCAACAGCCGGACCTTATGCACTATTTCCTTTTTACGTTTCTTTGTAAAACCATATAAGAAGCCCTGCATTTACCTTAAGAAATATACAATTATGAAAGAATAGTTTTCGGTAATCCACTCTGAAACTCTGATTGTTAACATGGTATCAGAGCGGGTTATTTAGTCTGCTCATCATCTACCCAAAACACAACCGAGCCACAACCGAGTCACCATGTTCGGAGACGGTAACTCGAGTAGTGATCTCACCTTACAACTAGCCAACCTTCTCAAAAATTCCCAGTCAAAAAGCCCAAAAATGTCCGATAGTTTACAGATAAATCTGAAACTAAACGGCCAGAATTATCCTCTATGGACCCGAATGATTCGAGTCGCCATAGGCGGAAAATCAAAAACCTTGCTGAAACATTTAACCACAAATCCCCAGACCAAAATCATGAAACCTACGAACAGTGGGAGCAAGATGACCTAATCGTTTTTTCATGGTTAATTCAGAATATCGAACCTGTTCTTGCGGGTAACCTCACCGAGTTTCCCACAGCGAAATCGTTGTGGGATGCCTTGGTAGTCACATATAGCAGTGGACGGGACAAGCTCCAAACCTTTAATCTCCATGTCAAAGCGAATGATATCAAACAGAACAATACTTCTCTCGAAGAATTGTGGATCACCCTCCAAGGCGTATGGGGAGAAATCGACCGAATTGATCCGAATCCGATGACTTGTTCAACGGATATTCAAACATACTCCAAAATTCGAACTGAGCAAAAACTCTTCCAGTTCTTAAATGCCCTTGACCGGAAGTATGACCCTATAAAGAGGGAGATACTCCGGTCGGAACCACTTCCGACTGCAGAAGCCGCATATGCCACTGTTCGCAAGGAGGCCGCTCACCAAAACATTCTCGGAACACCTCTCAATGACGCACAGGGCATCGCAGCAGGTCTAATAGCCACAGAAATAGAAGGGGCAGGACTTGCATCGAAAGGGCTCCGACGGTTCGACGGAAGAAGAACTGGATCTGTAAGCAGAGATGACAAAACTCATCTCAAATGTGACCATTGTGGCATGACTAAGCATACCAAGGAACAATGTTTCAGACTCGTCGGATATCCCGAATGGTGATCTGATAGTCATAAGAAGGGCACAAAGGCTACAGTTCAAGAGAAAGGAAAATCACCAGCACCGGCAACCGAGAGGTCCCAGGAGATGGAAGCCGGAGTAGAGTTGGTTTCGGCGGAATGGCCGACGCAACAGGCGAAGAAGATGAAGGAACAGGTAATGGCGGAGAGGATGAAGGAACAGGTAATGGGTTTGGGGCGGATCCCTCAAACCCGTGGGTTTATAACCCTAACAAAAAATTGAATATGTCACATTTAGTCCCTGGAAATAGTGGGAATGCTAATATGGCCCAAGAACATCATGAAAAAACAAAAACGATGGATCTTCTATTGTGGCGCGACCGACACAATGACTTATGAGTCATCGGATATTATTTCAACAACTAAACCAGAAAAAACACATATTCAAACGGCGAACGGAGGGATAATGGATGTAAAATCGGGAGGGACTATTGAGATTTCACCCACAATAAAAATCTCTAATTGTCTTTATGTTCCCTCGCTGTCACATAAACTGCTTTCCATTAGCCACGTCACAAAAGAACTCAACTGTATTGTCGTAATGTACCCTACGTTTTGTATTTTACAGGATATCAGGACGGGAGCGATCATTGGGCCTGGCACTGAAAGTCAAGGGTTATATTATGTGGACGAGGTAACTCAAAGTGGTGCTCTGATGTTGACTCATGGGACATCGGAACGAGAAGCATGGCTATGGCACCGAAGATTAGGTCATCCCTCTACAAGTTATTTGCATATTTTATTTCCAAAACTATTTCCAGTTAATTCTATATCACATTGTGAAACATGCGTTTTAGCAAAGAGCCACAGGAAAACTTTTAAACCAATAATACTAAGGTTGCTTTGCCATTTTCATTAATCCATTCTGATGTATGGGGTCCTGCCCCCGTTCTTGGGGGGCAAAACCTTCGCTACTTTGTGATGTTCGTTGATGATTGTACCCGAATGACCTGGGTTTATTTTTTGAAAAACAAATCCGAAGTCTTTGAAAAATTCACTATGTTTTACGCCATGATCCAAACCCAATTTCAAACAAACATCCAAATTTTCCGATCCGATAATGGCGGTGAGTTTGTTAATACCTCCTTTAAATTGTTTTTTCAAAACAAGGGAATAATCCACCAAACTACATGCCCAAACACCCCAGAACAAAACGGTGTCGCCGAAAGGAAAAATCGCATTTTGCTGGAAATGACACGAGCCCTCCTAATTGAATCCCAGGTCCCGAAACATTTTTGGCCTGAAGCCCTTGCTACCGCTACCTATCTTCTCAACCGACTCCCAACAAATATCCTCAAACTTAACACTCCATTACACACCCTTTCAAAATTCTTCAAACTACCCTCAGTCCTTACTCTTCAACCACGAATCTTTGGATGTACCACTTTTGTTCACATACCTAAATCAGATCGAACCAAACTTGACCCTTGTGCTGAAAAATGTGTCTTTGTTGGGTATGGAATAAATAAAAAAGGATACAGATGTTATAACCCAAAGACACGTCATATGTTCACCACAATAAACTGTGACTTTCTTGAAACCGAGTATTACTATTCCCAACTCAGTGGTCAGGGGGAGAAGGAATGTTTAGACACACTAAGTTGGTTGAAATATGTTTCCTATGTACCAACTACAGAGTCACCAGAGTTCAATTTCAGTGCCACTGAAGACCCTAATGTTCCTCCTAACCTGGTGTCCGAGGTAAGTAATACTCACCCTATTCAGTCTGGTGATACTTTTGGAGTTTCTAATGACTCCGAAGATACCAATACTTCTAACCATGAAACTGCCACAGAACAAGCTGAAACTTTACAAGCAGATGAATCCATACAAGAAGAATCACCATCAAGATATGTGTTACCCCTAGAACAAACAGAGGGGTTCCTCCGAAACGGTATTCTCCTGGAAAAGAGCCAAGAAGGTCTAGTTATCCTATAGCTAATGTAGCTAATGGAAATCTCACTAAGGAAGCCAAAGCATTTATCTCATCTGTTTATTCTGAAGAAACTCCTACAAACGTGGATCAAGCTTTAAAGTCTAAACATTGGAAGGAAGCAATGAAAACAGAAATGGAAGCCTTAATCAAGAACAATACTTGGGAAAAGTGTACTCTCCCGTTGGGAAAGAAATCCGTGGGGTGTCGTTGGGTCTATACGGTTAAGTATAAACCAGACGGTACAATTGAAAGATATAAAGCCCGACTGGTAGCAAAAGGGTATACCCAGACACATGGGATTGATTACGCTGAAACGTTCTCCCCAGTTGCAAAAATGAACACAATTAGGGTTCTTTTTTCGATAGCTGCAAATGAAGGGTGGCCACTTCAACAGTTTGATGTAAAAAATGCATTTCTACACGGGGACCTAGATGAAGAGGTATTTATGGATGCTCCTCCAGGATTCACAAAAGATTTCAAATCCGGAGAAGTTTGCCGTCTGAAGAAGTCTCTTTATGGTTTGAAGCAATCTCCCCGGGCTTGGTTTGGCAGATTTACCGTAGCTATGAAAAAGTTTGGATATAAACAGAGTAATGCCGATCATACTTTGTTTCTCAAAAAAAGAGGAAAATTCGTAACCTGCCTAATTATCTATGTAGATGATATGATCATTACAGGGAACGATAAAGAAGAAATGGGAAAACTAAAAGAAAACTTGTTTGCCGAATTTGAAATGAAAGATTTGGGCAGGCTTAAGTATTTCCTCGGAATTGAAGTACTAAGGTCAAAACAAGGAATTTTCATTAGTCAGAAGAAGTATGTCTTAGACTTGTTGGCAGAGATTGGAATGATCGATTGCAAACCAGCAGACACTCCTATGAGTGTAAACCAAAAGCTCTATATGGAGGAAGGAGCAAAGTTAGCAAATAAAGAAAGATATCAACGGCTGGTGGGAAAACTAATATATCTCTCACATACTCGCCCAGACATTGCATATGCTGTAGGGGTGGTAAGTCAGTTCATGCACCAACCTCAAGAGTCCCATATGGAAGCAGTTTGGAGAATTATTAGATATCTCAAAGGAACAGTGGGTCATGGAGTCCTGTTTCAATCACATGGACACCTAAATGTTCAAATCTATACTGATGCAGACTGGGCAGGAGATAAGGGAAGTCGGAGGTCAACAGCAGGCTACTTCACTTTAGTTGGTGGGAATCTTGTCACTTGGAGAAGTAAAAAACAAAAGGTGGTTGCTCTTTCAAGTGCAGAGGCTGAATTTAGAGGTATAGCTCGAGGTTTAACAGAAGCCATGTGGATGCGAAGACTCTTAGCTGAGATTGGCTTTCCTTCAAGAAAAACTAGTAAGATTATGTGTGATAATAAAGCTGCAATTCAGATTTCAGAAAATCCAGTACAACATGATCGAACTAAACACGTAGAAGTTGATAGGAACTTCATCAAAGAAAAATTGGAAGATGGTACGATTGAACTACCGTTTGTTCGATCAAAAGATCAATTAGCAGACATACTAACAAAGGCTGTCAATGGGAGAGTCTTAGGCGAATGCTTAGACAAGTTGTGTATTGGAAACCCCACTACTCAACTTGAGGGGGAGTGTCAGAAAGGGAAGTCAAACCTCGGAGGAAATCCTTAACAAAAATAAGGTGTTGACAGCTGCAAATTGACAGCAAATCAACAGCCTAATCCCAGCTAATCAACAGCCGGACCTTATGCACTATTTCCTTTTTACGTTTCTTTGTAAAACCATATAAGAAGCCCTGCATTTGTACCTTAAGAAATATACAATTATGAAAGAATAGTTTTCGGTAATCCACTCTGAAACTCTGATTGTTAACAATTACCATATCATTTTGTTCTCCAATGGCTACTCTTGTCTAAGAATTTCCACAAAAAGAGGTACCAGTTAGGCAATGGCAGGAGGCAAGAGTAACAACAACATACAAGCAAAGCTAGTAAGTAGTTACAATCACGCTGCAATATTCGTATTATGAATCCGCATTTCACATCATTTCGTTATCTGGTTGATGATTTCTCGTACGGTGTAAACGAGCAAAGCTACTAGTGAGCCGCTCGAAACGAGTCGAGCTTAAAAGAGCTTGAGCCCTAAGCATGATCCTAAAACTAAGCCTGTTTAGTGAACGAGCACGAGCACGAGCCCAAGCATGAGCCCCAACTTCAGTTATCGAGCTAGAGCTGGTTCGGGGGCTAGACAAGCTTATTATTTATAAAATATATATTTGTATGATAATTATTGTTATTCATAAAACGTGATAAAAATAACTAAATAATATAAACCAGGTTTTCAAACCTAGAAACTACTAGGGACAGTCAATTTTTAATTATATTATATTTTATTTTAATCATAAGGTTAGTATTCTAAAAAAGTAAAAAATAAAAACAAAAAAATATCCGTAGCTCGTGAAACCAGATATAGGTATCTCATACGAGTTATATATACGTATCTTACGAGCTACATATATGTATCTTGTGACTTACAAATAGATTTTTTTTTGTTTCTTTTATTATGTTACCTATATATATAATTCATTAAAATCTCCATGACTCTCAGGTAATTCTTGGAGACATGGGAACTGGCAAAACAAGTATGGTATTAAGTTATGTAAAAGGCCAGTTTTATGATTACCAGGTTCACTTCATAATTTCATCACCACAAAAACCTTGTTTTCGACATCCTTAAATTCCATTTTGATCCGTAACTAGTTAACCGATGCAGGAGTCCACAATTGGAGCTGCATTCTTCACACAGGTTGTATCAGTAAACAAAACTACTGTAAAATTCAATATATGGGACACTGCTGGACAAGAACGGTATCATAGCTTGGCCCCGATGTACTATCGTGGTGCGGCTGCAGCCATTGTTGTGTATGACATCACTAATATGGTAATAAGTTTGTGTATTAATAGCTTCTTGTTCAGATGATTATTGAAGTGAACAACTTTTGGTTTTGTTCGGTTGCAGGCTTCGTTTGAGCGAGCCAAGAAATGGATTGAAGAGCTACAAAAACAGGGTAACCCGCATTTGGTTACGGTTTTGGTGGCCAATAAAGCGGATTTAAGTACAAAAAGAGAGGTTGAGATTGAGGTATATGATATATAGAGTAAAATGCAATTTTCGTCACTAGGTTTGTCCACTTTTACGACTTTCTTCCAAAGGTTTATTTTTCTGTGTCTGGATCCAAAAGGTTTGAAATCTTGCCATTTTCATCCAACTCTTTAACTCCATCCATTTTTCTCCGTTAATCAGGGGCATTTCTGTCTTTTTAGACATTTTTTAATTAAAATAAAAAAAACTTATAAGAAATAAAGATCCACCTCTGTTGACTTTCTAAAAAACGTCTAAAAAGACGGAAATGCCCCTGATTTAACGTAGAAAAATGGATGGAGTTAACGAGTTGGATGAAAATGGCAAGATTTCAAACCTTTTGGATCCAGATGCGGAAAAACAAACCTTTGGATGAAAGTCGCAGTAGTAGCCAAATCTTAAGGACGAAAATGGCATTTTACTCTTATATATTAGTATATTACTATGTTACAATGCAATATATCAGTGGCTATCTTGGTAATATATTTAGTCAAAATGGCTATTATCATGAATGTGGTATGCATATGTTTTTATGCTGTTTGCAGGAAGGGAAGCAGTATACGAAAGAAAACGGGTTGCAATATTTCGAAACATCTGCTAAAACAGCCGAAAACATACAAGAGCTCTTCTATGAATTAGGTAATCAACCTTACATTGTCATTTATCATTAACCACTTCACTTCTGTTATGATTTAACTTTGACATTTTAATGATGCCAGTATCACATGTTTTGCAGCAAAGAGGGTAGCACAAGTTGCCCCTTCAACGATGAGCGAACGAAACTACACACCCTAACTCAAGAAAACGAAAAACGTTTATTTTGCTGCTCCGCGTGAAATACTGTATAGAAAACGTTGCACACGCGTGTTTAATCTCAAACGTGTCAAATTTAAAAAACCAAAAGTCAAATGAGTGGGAGCATGTATATTTTTAGTGTATGCAACCGTATAATCTTTTGTATTATAATATAACTTTTGTAATCATATTTAAATCGTACTCGTATTAACATTCTAATATACAGTTATGGTTCCTAGAACAGGAGACATAAAGCATCATATGCAGTAGGGATGAGCTTGGTACCAACCAGTAACGAAAATCCCAAAAAGTGGATACTGGAACAAAAAAATACCCGGTACGGTACCAATACAATACAAACTGGTATTAGAAGGTAAATACTGATACCGTACCGGTACTGAAAACCCGAAAATATTTTGGTTCGGGAAATTCAGTACCCAAGTCTGGAGTGACGAAAAGCGCGCCTCCATCGGCTGCTTCTTGATCAGTGTTAACATTCATGTAACCATCACTTCCAAGTTCCAATCATGTATCCTCTCTCTCATCATCACCCGAATAATCCACTGTGTCGGGCAGAGAAGACGAGCTATCCGTCGACGTTGTTGTCTCAAACGGAGTCCCGCTTTCATCGACATAAAGCGGATTAGAAATGTAAACCAACGAAGAGTCGTTTTCGGTGGTGGGCGTGTTGGCGGTAGCAGCATTGGTAGTTCTAACTTGACAGCAGGGGATTAGCGGAAACCGGTACAGCTCGGCTAAGAGAAGTAAAACTAACACCCAAATCATTGCAAGACTGACTACTAAAATCACTGTTAACCACATAATTAGATCTGAAGTACCCTTCATTTTTCTAAGTGAGTGTGTGACTACACTTGAATGGAAAGATTGCAATGTCAAATTGTCAATAGTAATAATAATAACAATAAATGGTAGATCAATGAATTACTTGTTATTGGGTAGATGGTGGTTGGGGATGTTTTAAGTGAAATGAGTTGCAATTTAGTTGAGTTGGTGGTATTGATGTTTTGAGGGGTCATGATTAAATTTCCAACAAAGCTATATTTGTGCATGATCAATTTGAATCATTGGCATAACCGTACACTTGATTTATAGTCGTAAACGATATTGACTCGACCGTAGGATTATGTTTTACACGATTCCGGTTTAATCATGTAACACATATTAACCCGATATCAAAAATACACATAGGAATCTGAACACGACATGAATATTCGCGGGTTGACACGAAAACGACCCATGTATCCCGATCCTTTTTTCCTTATAAACACTCAAAATTTACATTTTTATAGAAAAATACAAATGTATACAAAATAATTACCTTTAATTAAAAAAAACATTATGTCCATTATATTTTTAAAGTTTTGGATTGTAGCAAAAAAATACACAGCTAGTTAATTTATAACATAAAACATATATTAAAAAATAAAACAAAAAATAAATGGGTTAAACGAGTCCACCTGGGATCATATCAAATTGACACGAATCTGACTCGTTTAGTCCTTCTATAGTAGAAGAGTATATTACGCCAAAATCAAACATAGCACCCGGGCACACCGCCCTCCGGGGCACTATGGCTTTGAAATTTTGTTCCCCGCGAAGATTATCATGGCGCCAAACAAGAAAACACTCTCACACACACACAAATATATATATATATACATACATATATAAGGGAAGGTTCATTTGCGAATAAATTTAATGTGAGAAGAAAGAACATAATTCTAAAACATTAAATGGTTTCTAACTGTTCTCATTAATTATGTTATTTCTCATTAATAAAACAAAAACTTTTTATCCTGCACATTTCAAAATTTATCCTACATATATCTTATAGTTATCGAAATTAACCTACACACATGTACTAAAATTTATCCTACACATGTCGAAAAATGTCCTTCACCATAAATTATTTTATCTTGAAAAAGTATATTAAAAAATGAGTTACAAGTTTAATTAATTAGCTAATTAATGATAATTATAGATTTACCTATATATTTTTTATAATATTAAATACACACATTAAATGAAGTAAATAGAGAATTTCTATTGGTTTAAAAGTTATTCTTTTTATTCTTCCAAAATTTTTCTTCTCATTTGAACTCTCTACTACATATATAACCTCATATCTACATAACCCTCCACTACACACTTAAGTTATATACCCCCTTATAACCCCTTTTTCTTACGCGATTGTCATAAATCGTATAAACACCCCCCCCCCCCCCAGTTACATAGCCCATACTACACATGGCCTTAGAAATGAGTAAATAGTACCGGTGTTTATCTTCAAATACCAGTCCAATATTAAACCGTATCTGGTATTTTTGGTACCAGTACCGATACCAATTTTTTGACATTTTCGGTTGGTGTCGATCTCATCCTTAGACCCGTTTAGTTAAATGGGTTCAACTTGAAACTTACTTAAAGTTGTTTATACCAAACCTAAACCCGTACGTGCTATAAAATCACACCCTTGCTTAATACTTGATTATTTTAAATATAAAGACGTGTTAAAATGTTTAAATAACCCGCGCTATTCACTTTACCTCCAAAAACTCAAATTCAAACACACAAAATTTCAAAACCAATTACACAACCCACCCAAAACTTACAAAACAAAAAAAAAAAAACTGAAAAACCCAACAAACAGATCACTGGAAAGTGCTGACGTCATAAAAACCCGACAATGGCACAAGCAGCAAGACTCAATCTCCGGATGCAAAAAGAACTAAAGCTCCTCCTCACCGACCCACCGCCGGGAGCTTCTTTCCCTCACCTCTCTCCTTCTTCTGATCTTCAGTCCTCCTCTCTAACCGCCATTGATGCCCGTAAGTTCACACAAACCCTAATACTGCAACACCCACATGCCAGTTTTGTAATTTATGATTGTTTTGTTTGTGATTGTGGTAGAGATCGAGGGTCCTGAAGGTACTGTTTATGAAAAAGGGGTGTTCAAGATTAAGATTCAGATACCTGAAAGGTGGTAAATTGAATGGGTTTGTTTTGTGCACACCAAGTGTTTGATGTTTTGTCTGTGTGAGTTATGTGGTTGGGAAAATTGTTAGGCGCTAGTCGAGCGGTGGGGTATCGACTAGCGATCATCAGTTGGGATTAATCGGATTGGAATTTTACATGTGATTTTTCAAACATATATATATACACAATTTTTTCAAGATTTTTATGTAATTTTTCAAACTTATTAATTGGAATGAATTATTAAGTTTAATTTTTCAATTAATTTGAAGATTTTGACTAGGACCGGCAATAGTTAACCTGTATAAGACACGGGTTGACCTGTTTACTCAAAAATGCATCATGTGATTTTTCATTTTTTTTATAGACGTTGTATATAAAGTAGTTAAACGAGTCATATTCATGTTTAGAAGCTGTGTTGTTCGCGTCGTCAGATACTTGTTAAACTCGTTAAGACACAATTTGCCATCCACCGATTACTGGTTTATGGTCTGACTAATTGAAATATTATCGGTGAAGTATATTACTGATTAATAGGCCGTTAATCCCGAATTTTACAACATTGGTGAATTATGTGTATGTGTTGTGTGGGACTTTGTAGGTACCCGTTTCAGCCGCCAATTGTGACATTTGGGACTCCTATATACCACCCGAATATCGATACCGGAGGGCGAATTTGTCTTGATATTCTTAACCTCCCTCCAAAGGTGAGTTTTTTTTGGTTGATTAGTTTAAGAAAGAGGATAATTAAATACTCTTTTATTCTGGTTTATTTAAGGTTAAATGACTGTTTGGATCAGGGTGCATGGCAGCCGTCTTTGAACATTTCAACTGTTCTTACAAGCATCGGGTTGTTACTGAGTGAACCTAACCCTGATGATGGACTAATGTGCGAAGCTGTGAGTGAATATTCGTCGATTAATTCGGTTCTATTATGTTGTCAGTGATAGACATAGTGTCATATAAAGTACTGATCAGCTTACATGTGTGTGTGTGTGTTTTGCAATGTGTAGAGTAGGGAGTATAAATACAACAAACAAGTTTTCGACCAGAAAGCAAGATCTATGACCGAAAAATATGCTAGATCCGGTGCAAGTCCGAATCATGGTGGGATCCACTTTGCCACAGATTCAATCATGGTATGTATGTGTTGCTGGAAAAGCAGGTGAAGAATAATGATTATACGCTAAGCAGTTAATGTGGTAAAAAATCAGATATCGGTCAACTACCGGTATTTGAGATATCGGTTATCGTGATGGGATATGGGTAAGTTTTAATATAAGATATATATATATATACACACACACACATATATAGGGGTTGGTTAACGGACAATTGGCCTTAATGTACGATGCGTACGCGATGAAAATATAGCATGCGGATTTGAGGTTATAACATGCGTATTTGAATGTACAAACTCGGAAACTTCGCAAACTCGGAAGATTCACCATGCGACTTAACAAGTTCGAAAGGTTTCCAACATGCGGACTCACAAACTCGGAAGGTTTATAACATGCGGAATTTTCATCGCGTATGCTCGTTAAGGCCAATTGTACAATACTCTCTCTCTCTCTCTCTATATATATATATATATATATAGCAGTCACTATACTTTTCTACCATTAACAAAAACCTTTTGCAACTTGCAAAACACTAACAATTGTAGCAAGTAGGAACTGACTAACATTTAATACTAACAATTAAGACTCATAACACTCATAGCAGCCGTAAGAAGAAAGACGAATGGTAGAACTAAGAAGAAAGGTGTTGATATCGGGAAAATCAGTGATATATGAGTCAAATATCACTGATAATATCGGTACCGATTATTTGACCGATATTTTGCACAGATATCTCACGAGGGGACAGATAACCGATATATCGGTACATTGGTGATATTAACTGCATGGTATAAGCGGTGAATGGATGTGTTGATTTTGTAAATTTTACTACTTGTAGAGAGAAGATAAACCACCAGAACCGGTGAAAGCTGATCTGCGTGAGTACGCTGCAAGTTTTAAAAAGCTTTCAGGGACAGGTAGAAAGCTGTCACTGGATGCTTCGTGTTCAGGATCAAACGCACGGGAACGTGATACGGTTATGAATGAAATCACGTCAAACACAGTACGTCAGTCACCGATACAAGAACCAAAAGAAGGTTCAAAAGATATGTCATTTGAGTATGGTAAAGATCATGTTTTGACCACAATGAACTCTGATCATGATCAATATAACAAACCACCGGTTATTAGCTCGAAGAAACTATGTCTTTCTAGCAAGAATGTACAACATGAAGTATTGGAGTCAACTGTGGTTCATGATCTTGATGCACAAAAGGAAAACTTGTTAAAGGATCAAAAGAAATCCTTTGATGGAATTGGTTTAGCCAACTTAAAACGCAAGAAGCTAGGTTTGACTGGAAAGAAACCGTCTTTATCGTTTTTGGGCATACCGCATAACAGGAAAAATGATGATAAAGTTTCAATTTCTGTTTCAAAACTTCCACGAAAGCCGCTCCAAACGCTAGAAGGAAAACATAATCATAACATGAATTTGAGAGTAGATGATGAAGTTCTGGATACAAATGTTTCTAAAAATGATGAAGAAACTTTGGAACAAGGATTGTGTGATGCTGAAGGAGTGATTGTGTTGGATAGTGAAGACAGTGAAGAAGAAAAGCCGGTTGCTTCAAAGCCTAGACGTTTGATTGCACGAAAACGTGTGTTGGGTAAATATTAAGGTTTTAATCGGTTGATTCGGGTCAGCTTTGATGTTTGTTTCGGTGCAAGATTCGCTTAAAACCTTGATCTTGTAACTAACTGTGGAAGTGTAGTTTCATTAGTTTGTTTTACAAACGTTTGTTTTTAATAACATGTTTTTGTCAAGATACAAATTGGATAAAAATGGATCACAAGAATTCAGTCAGGTGTCATAAAAGAAAAAAAAAGAATTCAATTAGGTGTTATCATAGTACTAATAATAAAATACTAATAAAATTAAATAAATTAACAGGTTTGGTGATGCTCAACCAACTGGTCTGGACCAATGTGTACTTGTCATTTAAATAAAAGACAATTTTATGCTTGATTAGTTACACTTTATAAGTTAGGGTACAATCTTATAATCTTTCATTTGGTATCACAAAACTAGTTACATTTTCACTATGTTTAACAAATTCATGCGAAAATAATCAAGTTTCGAGTTGTGTCTATTAAGTTCTGTTTAACAAATCCATACGAAAATAATCAAGTTTCAAGGTGTCTAATAAGTTGGAGTCGCTACCAGGTTTAAACAAACATGCAATATTTGAGTCAACCTGTTAACCCTTTTCATATTAAACCGTGTCCTTGCATGTATATATAATCACCAATTACAACTCTATCACCATGTTTTCGACACGTTTAACTAGATTATAACTTATGACAATTTATATACAAGCTGTCAATCCATTTGACTTGTATAACATGTATGGCCTATGCATGAATATATTGTCCATAAACAATAATTGCAATACATCTATATGCCAAATGAAACCACCAAGAACACCACATCAGCTTAACTATGAACCTGAAGATTTCATCAAAGACTACTTTAAATGTTTCTTTAAACCTTTTTTTTTTCTCATCAAGAAGAGCAAAAGCTAATAAGTTAAAACTCTCAAATATTCACATAAACTCTCAACTTGGGTTATTTCTAGGTCCATATTGGTTAATGCCTGAATCGAACGTCGTTAGAACTTGCGGCATCGACATGCCCCCCGAGACAACAATTTCTACACCAACACAAAAAAAACATTCATTTTTAATCTTGTTTTATGAATAACGAATGCGTTAATTATGATTACAAACAAAAGCAACATTGTTACATATAATACGGGAAAGGATAACTTGCCTATTCCTTCACGAACAGATAAGTTCGGTCTGACAACGTCTTTTGAATTCACCAAGAATATATCACCAATGTAGAGATGGTTTGTCGGGACATATACCGAATACAACTTTTCCTCACCTGTATAACTCTGTTTTTCAAAAAAAAAAACACTTTGAATAAATAAGTCTTATATGAACGTCCACTAACCAAAAGTTAACGAAGAAATGCAGAGATGGTTTGTCGGGCCATTTTTGTCCCCGAGGTTTGGCCACTTTTGGTCCAAAGGTTTGCTTTTTCACATCTGGATCCAAAAGGTTTGAAATCTTGTCGTTTTCATCTGGCTCGTTAACTCCATCAATTTTTCTCCGTTAAGTCAAGGGTATTTCCGTTTTTTTTTTGTTAACTTGAAGGGCAATTCAGTCTTTTTCACTTTATGTAAAAAGACCGAATACCCCTTAATTGTCCTTTAAGTTAACAAAAAGACGGAAATATTCCACACCTAACAAAGAAAAATGGATGGGGGTTAATGAGCCAGATGAAAACAGCAAGATTTCAAACCTTTAGGTTCCCGATGCGGAAAAGCAAACCTTCGGACGAAAGTCGCAATACTGGCCAAACCTCAGGGACGAAAATGGCATTTTAGACATTATTTTTCTTCATCCAATTCCAAACACTAAAAAAATGTTATTTATGTGCTTTCATAAATTGCAATAAACAAAATCCCCTTAAAAGATTCACCTGGAGAATGAAGGATGAAGTAATGAACCCGAACGCAAATTCACCAGCACGAGGATGCTTAATTATTACAACTTCCTTGAAGGCTCGTGAGTTTTGATCTGCATTGTAGACGGTTTAACTATTTGCGGGGCCCGTAAATTCGTACAAAATAAATAAGAATCAACTACGGCCAACCTGGCGATATGGCGGTGCTGATCTGTTTTGAGGCATCATAAATATGGCGAACAAATGGCATGCGTTTGATGAACCATTCTCCGAGACTTAAAACCGATGCACCCAACCAGGATGACATGAAGATTCCCACCACAAATATGAACGTGACTGACGTCACAAACCCGAGACCTAAAAAGACATAATAATCAAATAATCAGTTCCAAAGATATATTGTTTGGATGTGATTATGTGAAGACGTGCTAATCATTTTTAGGGGTTTGACAAAAAGCGATTTTGATTTTGATTTTTATTATATGATTATTAATGGCCAAATGAGTCAAATTAATAAGGTTTGCAGAAACACACAAGGAGTTGCTGCAAGATAATGATCATCAACATAAAAGTAAAATTACATAACTATCCCAACCTTTAATCAATAGATTATGTTAATCTAATTCTTCAAGTCACAACAATCACATAAGAAAATACATATCCAAATAACCTCTATATACATAGATGAATAATGAAAGCTATAAGAAACAATTGAAACTACTTTACAAGATTTATCAACTATATAGTCAATTAGAAATGAGATTATATTAATTATAAAGTGAAAAATATAAAACCCAAAGGAATGATGCTTACCGAATATATTTATGCCAAGTTGAGCATAAATAGGAGAGAAAAACCCGTCCACAAAATGTATGAACCACCATGTTATGTAGAAAGTAATAGCTAATGGTAATAGTATGACACTGCAGTAAGGGTCAAACGGTAAGAAAAAGATGATGTTTTACCATAGCATATATACATATAATTTTACTGCAATATGTAAAAAAGAAGTAAAGATGTCACAAGATTATCTTTAAGTTTCAAGAATGTTGTGGGAAAAAAAAGATATTATGAAGGAAAACTTTGCATACCATCCAGTCATGAACTTCTTAGAAGCCCAACTCCTAAGAACCTTTGAGAAAGTCTGCATGAAAACAATGATGTTATAAAACACATTCAAGCTAACCCTCATAAACCCTCAATCGAAAATCCTAATCATAATCCAAATAAATCCTCATAATCAAGTTTAAGGGGGTGTTTGGCATTGCGATTTAAACGATACAAAAAAGTAGAATACAAAACAAGTTGAACGATAGAGCTTTGCTGCGTTTGAATGTGCATTTGTTGTTTGAGGTTAAGATGATCGTATAATCAGTTATTTGAGTGTTTCTATAGTTTACTCACCACCGTATGCTACTCTTACACAGTCGTTATATTACATGGGTTACCATACTGTACACCCTCCAATAGCTCTGCTACGAGTGTGATTTCAATGGGTACGTTTGTGTGTTTGTCAAAGCCGGATCGATAAAAATTTTACATGTGAATCACTAGAATAAGTTTTCATGAAGCTACTTTAACTTCGGCTCGTTTCGAAATTTTATTTGAGCCGATATCGAGTAGCTCGGCTCATTTAAACCCCTATTTAAAACTGGTCATCAAACCCATAAGGCCATATATAACATATAATAATTGTCACAATATCCCTGTACCCAAACATCAAAACTAATGCTCAAGTACCCACTTTCCCAAAACAATGCCAAACACCCCCTAATTGCACACTCCATCTAAACCCTAATCAAGATTCAATCTTTCCTTCAAATAAACCAAAACCCATCTGCAAATCAACCTAATTACCAAACCCCATCAAAACAAACCGAACAAATCAACCAAAAAGATACAAAATTTCAAAACTTTAATCACTTAAACCTCACGGCCAGCGTGATTAGAGAAAGAAGATGAGGGTTTTGGAGATGATTGTTCGTCATTGGTGGGATTGGAAACTGGTAGAAGCAGTTCTCGATCTCTGTCTCTGATGATTGAAGACTTTTTATCCACCATTTGTGATTATTCTTCAAGATTTTGTTGAAAATCTAGGACTTTTGAGTTGTGAATTTTGGTATTGAATTCGAGTTAGAAATTTGTTTTGAAACTTCTTTGGGAAATTGGGGTTGCGTTGCGTGTCGAGTGTTTTAACTCTCTTAAACCCCGAATGTGTACAGAGAAATTACTATAAATATTATTTTTTTTAAGAGTTTAAGATGTTGTTTGGCAACAGGGTGAAACACTCTAAACCAGTAAGTGATAAACAAGTAATACTACGTTGATATGGTGGTAGTTGGTGATGGGTCAAAAAGATGGTGTGTAAGTGACTGATTGGTCGGGTGAGGGTTATGAACACGAACGAATAAAGGGACAATGCAGTAAAATTTTCAATCAACATCATTTTGAAATGAGTAAACTGTCAAAATGGTCCCTAAGGTTTATTCATTTTTGTCACTTTAATCCAAAACTCAAACCTTTTAAATCTGGGTCACTGTGGTTTCAGTTTTGTTGTCCTTTTATCCAAAATCAAAATCTTGTTAAATTTTTCAATTAACATCCAATTTTTTTGTCCCTTTTCTCTTTTTTAATGAATGGCAAAATGGTCTTTTAACGTTTTATTATATCAAATTTAAAAATCTAACCATTTTACCCTTCATTAAAAGGGAGAAAAAGGACAAAAAATTTGG
This sequence comes from Scalesia atractyloides, assembly GCA_947069175.1. Classification (NCBI taxonomy): domain Eukaryota; kingdom Viridiplantae; phylum Streptophyta; class Magnoliopsida; order Asterales; family Asteraceae; genus Scalesia; species Scalesia atractyloides. The sequence goes on along the minus strand of CAMTDV010000011.1, from coordinate 1,756,259 downwards.
TTGTTAACTGAAAAATCTGATCAGATTTTGCTTTTGGATGAAAATGACAACAAAATTGAAACCACTTGGACCCAGATTCAAAAAGTTTGAGTTTTGGACTAAAATGACCAAACCTCATGTACTATTTTGACAGTTTACTCTTTTAAAATTTAATGGGCAAAAGGTTTGTTGTCTGATTCAGAGTTGTCTTTCCGGTAAACCAAACACAATGCTAGCTGATTCAGATATTAAGAGACTACAAAACAGCCCCTAAGCTAATGTGATATGTGATATTTCTATCGCGTGTACAATCGCATATTATTACTACCGGGTTATGTTCGAAACTCATGTATTACATAAGTTGAATACATAAAATGTTAAATTGTTAGTAATGAAAATTTAGTGATTATATAATGATATTTTGAGATAAGATATGATTCAAGTTACACTTTAAATAATAAAACAATAATATCAAAAATAAAAGGGTAAAATAAAAGAAACAGAGAAAAAAATCTAGTGATCATATTACTCTGCAAGATGTGACGTGAATAGTCATTTATTTATTATATATAAATTTGTGTACATGTTATTATAGAAAATTCAACTATAAAATAACATAACAATCTATATCAAAGGATTGGTCCTATATATTACCTTAGACAATTCAAGTAGTTTAGGATATTAGACTAGAAATGGTTTGTTACATTAAGATTTAAAGTTTATAAGGGCCGGTTCATCAAAGTTCAATTTTCCATGAAGAAATAGATAAAGGGTCTTCAAATGTGGTGTTCATCAAAAACGAATTTTTGTGTACAAATTGCTTTGATCTTCATGTCTGGCTTGATTATTGCCTTGACTAATCACACATGTTTCTCTTAAATAATTATGTATGTGGTTTGAATTAGAACTCTGACAAACAATTGGAAATAATAAATTGAATTTTATTTTTGAACGGAAATAATAAATTGAAATTAAATACTTAATTTTCCGTTTCCCATTTAGATACTTACCCTTTTTTAATGGATAAGGTTACTTATATCTAATTTATATCAATTATTTAAATTTCTTCCTTTGCGTCCATATTTAAACCTGAGACCGGGCATATGTTTTTACCAAGTGAGTTGCTTCACATTGACTAGATATTTAGGGGTTTGATTGCTAAATTATATTATAGTAATACAGGGGTGACGAAACCCATGAATTATGATGAAAAAAAATCGAAAACCTTTTTTTACAAGTCCAGAATGTAAAAAAAATGATGGCATGATAAAATCCTATAAAGAAAACTTTAGTGATCAAACTAATAAAAAAATTCCACATGGTATAATGGTGACATGATACAATCCTATAAAGAAAACTTTAGTGATCCAAATTGATAAAAAAAATACCACATGGTATAGATATGAAGGGGGGAGGGTTGGGCCCAAGTCAAGGTGTTCTCCTCAAAAGGCCAACGGTTAGAGCCTCGCCAAATACGAATAGATGTAATATTTTGTTGTTCAAAGAATAGCATAGATAGCGGAAACCTGCTACTTCATATAATGACTCCTAATATTGACAAAAGATAGGTGATTCAATTTTTTTTCACGGATGATAATTTCAAAATAACATTTTGAAGTTTTGTATTTAAAAATCACAAGTTTAAACAATAAGTCATAACATATATGCTTGTTGTAAGCTTGCCCAAAGCAAAGGTTGTGTGGACATGTGTGAAAATATTCATACGTGACCGAAATCAACCACTTCATATATTTACAAAAGATAGGTCATTCAACTATCTTTCAAGTAACAGTGTTTCACAATAACGTATTGAAACTACATAATTTAAAAATGACATGTCTAACGATAACATATACGCTTAATGTAAACTTACACAAAGCAAGGTTGTGTGGACACATCACATTTACACGTTTCGTATCAAACACTCTCATAAATAATCAAAAAAAACAAAAAGGTGTGTACTTTCTACGAAAAAGCGATAATCACAAGTCATGAATTGTCATCTTGATAACTAATAAGATGGGTTGATGTTAGACCTTGTGGAAAACAACAAAATTACCACACCTATGCAATGGACCCTTTCTATACAACTAGATTTGTCAACTACAATGAAGATGGGTTGATGTTTGCTACTAGACAATGAAGTTTAGGGTCTCTAATATCTCATCTATATTCATAGTTTCATACCCTTTTCCCATTATCAAAGTTCAATTTTGCATTGAATACTATAAATATAAGGAATCTTGATTTTTAAGGGTATAATCAAGAAACTACAAGTACAAAGAATTTTGACTTTTAAGGGTGTATTGTTTGAAAGATAGAATGTTGGAAGGTAAAGCATATGTGAAAGATACTGATATGCAATTGAAGATGCAAGCTCATGCAATGGATTCTGCATCTCAAGCTCTTGATCTTTATGATGTTGTTGACTGCACATCCATTGCTGCACATATCAAGAAGGTATTTTTTTGCTTAAAGATTTTCATTTTAGAATTTTTATTTGTTTTTTTTTTTTTTTTTTTTTGGGGGTGGGGGGTTAACTTTGTTGGTTAATTTGTGGGTTTTGTTTAGGGTGCTAAACATGCCATGTTCGTGGGTCGGCGGATTCTAGCCGACTTGGACACGAAAATGTTAGACGAACATGAACCTGAAAATTGTGTCATACATATGAACCTGTATACGACATGTTCAACCTAAATTCTTTTATTTTTTAATTGTTTTCTGCAAATTAATATATTAAAATTAAAGTATACTAAAAAACACACAAACGTATATAATACAATTACATTATAATTATACAATCTTATGTCAATTTCTCTTTTTAATTTATAATAATAGAATAAAATACACACCCAATTTAACTTATGACATATAACATATTGTAAAAAAAATATGATATAATATAAATGGGTTCAAAAACGGTCAACCCGCCATCCTGACCGGGTTAACCCAACCCCGTTTTAACTAAACCAAAACCCACGAATTTCATGTTAGGTTTGTGTCGTGTTGAAAATTCACACCCTTGTTTGCAATTTTTGCAGGATTTTGATAGGGTTTATGGTGGTGGATGGCAATGTGTTGTGGGCTCAAATTTTAGTAGCTTTTTCACTCATTCAGAATTTATTTTTCATTGGAGACACTCAATTTCCTAATCTTTAAAGGTGCTGCATATTGATACTTTAATCATGAACTATGGTTTTTTGTACCTTTTTAAGATCTTGAATAGATTGTCCAAATCCAGTAAAAAAATTTACTTTTGTAATCTGTTACATATTGGCCAGAATGCAATATATATATGCATCATCTTTTTTGTAATTTATGCATCGAGCTCGAACTTAAACTTTGAGCTGAAAAGTAGAGCTCGAGCTCGGTTCTTATAAACTTCGAGCCCAATCAAGTTAGTTCATTATTTTTTTTATTTTTTTTACAAATATTGATAGCATAAAAAAACTAACACAGATTTATAAAATATATATATATACACACACAAAATTAACACACATTTATAAATATATATGTATACACACATACATATATACAAGCCACGATCCGAGCACCCATGGCTCAAGCTAGGCTCGAAAACGAAACAAGCTTTTTTCGAGCGAGCCCTTTTCAAGTTTTTGTGAAGCAAATTTCAAGCGAGCTCCGAGCTTTTTGAGCACCCCTAAATATGAACCAAAAGCTAGAATGATGACATTTCTTGCAACTACTTTTAGAGTTAGATTATGATATACATAGTTTACAAAACAAAATACAAGTCACTATAACGCGATAGGGTCGGGTCGGGTCAGATTTTGCCATTTCAACATGCAAAAAACAACACCTTTCAAGTTTCACCTACAATCTATCCACTGAACTTCTATGTATCTACTATAACTTAGACAGTAACATCTTCTTTTTTCCCATTTTGTAAGCTACAAATCATAACTTAAAATATATATTCTCTACACAAATCTGCCCATGCTTACAAGTTCCAAAAGTATTTCATTAATCAATCTGCTTAAAACTATCTTCTCCAAATCTAAAACAGTTTCTTCAACTTCATTTACATTACAACCATCCTTCCAACCAGTAGTACCCCACGCGCCACCAATTGTCGTCGAATTCAAATCTCGTTCCAACAACCCGAAAACCGCATCTTCCAAGAACTCTCGTTAGAACACTCGCTGTTATTTCTTAAACTTTCAAACTTTTTCGCTATCTGTTTAATCATGTGATCCTCCGGAACACAAACCCGCGATCGTAAAATGGATCTTTGAATCCATGGATTTTGTCTTTCGTTGTTTTCGTGCGTTAAAAGCTCGTGTACGCAGTCTTGAAAAAGCTCGAAATTTGCTGGTTCGGAATCTTGAAACACATTTATAGTTTTCAAGATTCTTGCTTTCTGTTTATCGATATCAGAAGCTGCAGCACTACTGTGTTCTTGATTGTTTCTATTTTCGGGTTGATCTGTACTCGTGATAACATCTCTAACTTGATATGAATCTTTTCGAAAAGCTTTATTGGGAGATTGATGCCTCACATCTGCAGTTTCTGTACAGGAAAGAGTTTAAATCGTGTAAATATCCGTAGGCCGTAGAAGAGCTGAAAAACTTATGAATCGAGCAACTCGCGTCTGCTAGATATCAGCTCGAGAAAAAACTCGAAACGGGCTGAGCCTTATCGAGCCCGAGCAAAAACAAAGCTCGTTTATTTATAGAGCCCGAGCTCGAGCCTGGCATGTGAAGCTCGTCAAGCTTGTCGAGTGTAATATTAGTTTTTATAAATATTTAATAACATTTACCCCTTATTCAAAGTTGTCTAGTAAACGAGCCGAACCAAGCTTATTTAACCTCGTTTATGAGCCGAGCCTGAACCTAAAAATAAGCTTGTTTAAATAAACGAGCCCATGCTTCACTTATCGAGCCCATGATCCTAAATAAGTCTATTATTTTATTTAATATAAATTAATAGATAATAAACAAGCCGAACTCGAGCTTGAGAAACAACCAACTAGCCGAGCTCGTAGTTTGAATACAAAGCTCGAACCGAGCCGAGCTCGAGCTTGAGGTTGAACCTGGTTGGGCTCGGCTCGGCTCGTTTGCAAATTGCACCCCTAGATTTACCTTGGACTAAATTGTTAAAACTTACATATTTTTTTCTAGCTTAAATTAAGTTGGTTAAACAAAACAAGTATATATTTTATGTATGTGATTTACCTCTGATTGCAACTTCAGAATCCTGAGTTTCTTCCTGATTAGGCGAATTGATCTGCAATGACATGTATCAGATTTTACTTTAAGCATCTTACTTCCAACATTTTACATTTCAAAGAACTAACCATAGTAGTCAATGACTCATTGACCTGCTTTTCAGTCTTGATGTTCTTCATTTGATTCTTTAACTTGTTGGTAGATACAACCGAAGACGATTTCGCATTCTGGTGAACACTTCTTTGTGGATTCACTTGCTTCAAAGAAGCGTTTTTCGATATCAAATTTGTTGATTTCGCATTCTCTACTGTTTTTCTCTTAACCGGTGGTGCCATCTTTCGAACCCTGTCGATTTTCTTCTCAATTTCCTGTTTTCGTTGTGGTTTTGCGACAACAGGAACTGAAGCTTTCGGCTTATTAGAAGGTGATTTCGATTTTCCTCTATTTTCGACACTTTTATCTTCGGTTTTTGCCTTTTCTTGATGAAGCTTTCTGATCGGATTGTCGTAAACTTTAACGTTGTGGTTATCGGGACCTAAACGTTGCGGTCTCATTAAAACAATCGGTGGTGCATCGTTTATCGATCGTTTGCTAGTTTGTTTGATTTCTTGCTTATTGGTTCTCAGTAGACCTTTAGTCTGCATCATTGTTATGATTTCGTCTAATGACATATGTTCTCGGTCTGATTTTTGTACGAAAAACTTCGGCTTCTTCACATTCGGCAAGTCAACGTCGAAAATGGGCCGCATTTTGCTAGTAACATCAGACTCTTTTCGGGCCGGTTTTGAGGGAAACTCTTCTAAACCCATGAGTTTTGCTATCAACTTTGACCCCTTTGACTTTTCCTCGGTAGCTCTCGATGAAATAGAGTCCGAAGAAGTGAATTCGTGAGTCGAATACATCATTGACGATGATCGGCTTGAGCTCGTTGAAGCGATATCCGGAGATAACCGATAAGACTTGTTTGGTGGCAAAAGATTTTGTTTTGAAAGCCCGTCTTTGATCACTTCTCGAAGCTCCATGAAGCAATCTCTTGATGACCCGTTTGCTGATTTTCGTTCGTTTGGATAACTTGAATCATAAGATCGAAAATTCTCAAACCGCTCTGAACCAACTCTACTAAAATTTTCTTCACTTCGTGTTTCGTGTTTCTTCTTCGAACTTGGCATACATGAAGCTTCTTGCAATTTGCCAAGCATCAAGAGCGATTCTTGAAGATCAAGCGCGCCTTTTAGCAAATCGTTCGCGATATCTTTCGGTTGACTTTTAAAACTTCTAAAACTAACCCCATTTGACCATGAATCAATAGCTTGACTTAGCTTTTGAGCCCCATTTTTCACCTCAACAAGAGACATTTTTTCTTTTTCTTTTGAACTCTTTGATTGTGATTCTTTTTCGGGTTTTCTAGACTTCATTTTCGCAGAACCGGTTTTGGAGATTCTTATTGTCTTCCCTTCTATCACACCTCTTGGATCTTCACAAGTGACAAATGATCTGTACACAACTGATCTCAGGCTTTCTTGAGGCATATTCTGTTTACAAAATAATTATTGGATTGAGAAAGTCAGAAACTTTATATAAAATTATGAAAAATCCCATTTGGGTTACATTTGTTTCTTATCTATAAACAAATTTTAATCCAAAACAAGACAAATTCAAAGAATTTGTTTTGAATTTGTTTGAATTTGTCCGGCTTAATGCAAACAAGACAAAAGCAAAACTAAAGATTCATCAATCACCATCATTAAAAAAACAAGAATGTAATCTATACATACAATGATAGATCTAAACAAGAATCCAAAAAGAAAACTAGAAACAAATTATGTTAAATAAGCATATAATCCAAGAATAATCCAAGAAGAATAAGTACCTTTTTAAGTGTTTATTTGGCTATCAGAAGGAGTAATCACCATTGACCAAAGTCAATTCTCTCTCAAATGTGCTAAAAACAAATACCCAGATGGAAAAATGTGAAATTGAGGTACAAAAACCACCATTAATGAACACTAGATTAAGCTTCTTGATAGTTTGGTGATGAGAAAATGAAAAGATAGCAGAGTAGATTTACACTTGAAAAGCAAAAGGGTAAGTGAATCTTGACTTTTTGTAGTGAACCCACCTCTAAAAACATCTGCTTGCCCCTATTTCCACCATGAAAACAAAAACTTAATAAAAAAACAGCGTAAAAAGGTTTCAAGATTATTGATTTGTAGTGAACCCACCTCTAAAAACATATGATTTTCCCTACTTCCAACATGAAAACAAAAACCAAAAAATAAATAAAAAACAGTGTAAAAAATAAGATTTGCTTCAAGATTAATGATTTGTAGTGAACCCACCTCTAAAAACATATAATTTTCTCTACTTCCACCATGAAAAAAAAAATACAAAAATAAAGTGTAAAAATTCAAGCTTTGCTTCAAGATTGAAGAACACTAAAAGGATCAAGAAAGTAAGAAACAGAGTAAAAATTCAAGATTTTGCTTCAAGATTAATGATTTGTAGTGAACCCACCTCTAAAAACATATAATTTTCTTACTTCCACCATGAAAACAAAAAAAATACAAAAATAAGTGTAAAAATTCAAGCTTTTGCTTCAAGATTGAAGAACACTAAAAGGATCAAGAAAGTAAGAAACAGAGTAAAAATTCAAGATTTTGCTTCAAGATTAATGATTTGTAGTGAACCCACCTCTAAAAACATATAATTTTCTTACTTCCACCATGAAAACAAAAAAAATACAAAAATAAAGTGTAAAAATTCAAGCTTTTGCTTCAAGATTGAAGAACACTAAAAGGATCAAGAAAGTAAGAAACAGAGTAAAAATTCAAGATTTTGCTTCAAGATTAATGATTTGTAGTGAACCCACCTCTAAAACCATATGATTTTCTTACTTCCACCATGAAAACAAAAAATAACAAAAATAAAGTGTAAAAATTCAAGCTTTTGCTTCAAGATTGAAGAACACTAAAAGGATCAAGAAAGTAAGAAACAGAGTAAAAAAACAAGATTTTGCTTCAAGATTAATGATTTGTAGTGAACCCACCTCTAAAACCATATGATTTTCTTACTTCCAGCATGAAAGCAAAAAAAAACAAAAATAAAGTGTAAAAATTCAAGCTTTTGCTTCAAGATTGAAGAACACTAAAAGGATCAAGAAAGTAAGAAACAGAGTAAAAAAACAAGATTTTGCTTCAAGATTAATGATTTGTAGTGAACCCACCTCTAAAAACATTCAAAAAAACAAAAACATGGAAAAAATCAAGATTTTGTTTCAAGATTATTGAACACTAGATGGATCAAGAAAGTAAGCAACAAAGTAAAAAAATCAAGAATATAACTGGAACAAACAGTTCAAAATTAAAACTTTATGATTTATGGTAAAAATGTAAGAGCAAGTTTGCACGGGAAGCAACTTATTTGATGAGATATTAATGGCGAATTCAAGAAAAGGGGGCGAAATATGGTTGTATGGTGAAGTAATACGAGTATAAACGGTTAAAGAATATTATGTATGGTGAACAATAATTGTTTTTTAAGGAAATCTGTGATTTATGTTCTCATGAGTATCCCAAGAAATTATACTTCCTTGAAAAGAGATATAATTATTTACATAATCATGTTTTCATGTGCTAAAATGATTAGCTATGAGCATGTTATTATTGAAAATCTAAAGATTGTGACTTTTGGCATAATTTTATTTACTGATGTATTATTGATAAAAATATACACATAATATAAATATGTATGCTTATAGATGTATATGTATATGTATATATATATGATAGAGAAAGTGTAAAATATAATAGCGTTTATCCTGCGATGCGTACGTGAGTAAGAGATTCCGTCTCATATCATTTCTTATAACGTGTGTGATTATGTACATAACATGCGTAATTAAAGTTTGGAATAGCCTATGCATAATTTTGAGTTTAACATTCGTAATTTTTATATTTGGTGGAATGCAATTTTTGATTTTTATAACGTGTAATTATGCCTTATAACGTGCATAGTTGTGCAATAACGTGCGTAATTATGTCAAGTTAATTACGATTGTGCTACCGCGTCTAATCAAGGAGCAAATTATATCAATCGTGAAGTTGTGGTAGTCGCGTACACACCGCACGATACGAAACATTGTTCATACTTTTCTATTACAATCAGTAAAACACAATTTAGAACAGAATAATATTTTGATAAACTAAGCTATGGATATAAGAACACGTTGTAGAAAAAGTTACGGGATCTTTTTAACACTCTACGAATATAACATGATCAGGTAATCATAACTTGCACTAAAAATAATAAATTAATAACACATAAATTATCTTCTTAGTTCTTATTTCTTATTGCTATTATTACTTAAAACACCTTTTTTCAAAATATATATATCAGGTGTTAATGAAAGTAAAAGGTTTCTAATTTATATAAATAATTAGCTACAGTTTTTATAAAAGTTAATAGTATCACAAGAGTCTTGTTGGGCTGAATTTAGTATCTTTTTGGGTGGAGCTTTAAATGTAATTAAAACCCTACCAATCTTTTGTTTGCCTCTTGTCTGTTAGACATCAATTTCAAATTCTACTTTAATTTATGATGTATTGGGCAAGTAATTTTTGAATTTGAACCTCATTTCCCAAAGTATAACTATTATTATTGTAGGTGGCAATTGAACATTTTTAACGGTGAAAAATATCATTAGACAACTACCAAGATGCTAGATTGAAGAAAAATTCAAAAACATCAAATAAAATGCGAAGTCTTATTAGACGAATGAGACCAATGGAGGTGAGAGTGAGATGGGTTGTTTAACTTGTATAGTACAAGTTTTTACCTATTTTTGGTATTTTAGAATTTTTAACTTAAATAATAAATTAAGTTTTTAAAATAAAAATACACTCAACAACTTTGTACCCTATTCTAGCTGAGAATTTATAAATTTAATAGTTAGTCAAATGGTACCATAGTCAATTAGAGATGGACATAATCTGGTTTTATTATTACCCGGAATCGGTTCCAACCCGGACCCGGTTCTGCTTGGATGTCATTGGAACCGGGTATGGTGTGGAACCGGGTCCAGTTCCTACCCGGGTTCACACCTAAAAATATGGAACCGTGTAGAACCGGGTATGGGTATTATGGAACCGGGTATGGTGTGGAACCGGGTATGGTGCGGAACCGGTTTCTGATAGTGTTGGGAACCGGTTCCTGACAGTCAAAACCTGACTTTTACTGTTCAGAACCGGTTCCTGACAGTCAAAACCTGACTTTTACTGTTCAGAACCGGTTCCTGCGGTCAGGAACCGGTTCCAACGGTAACATTTTAACGGCTATAACCGGTTCCAACGGTAACATTATAACGGGTATAACCGGTTCCAACGGTAACATTTTGACGGGTATAACCGGTTCCTTCTAGAACTGAATTTCCGGGTACTGGTAGGAACCGGGTACGGGTATGAACCGGGTACGGGTAGGAACCGGGTACGACCCGATTCAAATGGTAAAATTGTGGAACCGGGTTGGAACCAACGGGTATTTTGAACCCGGAACTGGTTCTACTTAATGTCGGGTAGGAACTGGACCTGGTTCCAGTTCGGTTCTACCGGTTCGGGTTCGGAACCGGTTTTTATGCCCATCTCTATAGTCAATACATCATTAATTTGTATGGATATATATGTTAGTTGGCCCAAGTATTATTTTGGCATCTATGCATTAATGAAAACAAAATTTTAACGACTATTTAAATAAAATAATAACTTGTCATACGTTATCATGCACAAATACAACGGGACATTAACCAATTTTTCAATTCTATTTGCTTTATATGTTATTATATTTAAAGTGAATTCTATTTTTTCAGAGTAAATTATTAAAATTGTTCCTTAGGTTTGGGCGTGTTTGTCAGCTTCATCCAAAATAATTCTTTTTGTATCATATTATCCTACATTTTTGGGATTTTTGTCATTTTTATCCAGACGTCTAACTTTTTTTTTTGCCAAAATCGTCCCTGACAGAAAAAATAAAGCAAATTAGCTGTTATGATGAAAATGACAAAAAAATCTCAAAAGTAAAGGGCAATATGTTACAGCAAAAGTTGTGTTGGATGAAAGTAGCAAACATACCCAAACCTCAGGGACGATTTTGATAATTTACTTTTTTTTAATATAATATAATTAAAAATTTTAGCCATGACACATAAGGTCGTTGGGTTATATTAAATGAAAAATAGTATTGTGGGCCCTACTCGGCCCATTAAAATAGAATATGTAGTTTGATAGTCCACCGGTTTATTGTAACGGCCCTAAATCACCGACACTATTACCATATCTATGCTTTGATTCGTTGCTGACCCCACACGCATTTGCTTCACCAAACCTTTTTATGTATTATTCATGTTTTATTATGTTTTTAGTTTATGCTCACACAAGCATTTATAAATTCCAATTTCATCATAAGTATCAAATTCATACTTCATTTAACTATGATAATCTATGAGACTAATTCGAGTTCAAAACTCACATAGACGTGAAATGTGATTGCGGATTTTTTTAACGGCAAATTTGGATCACTTACGGATTATTGTGGTATCATAGTGTATAAAATCTTTGCTTAATTAATTGAAATTCTATAAAAAAAATTGCATTTAAATGTCTAAATGCAATTAGATGTCCATACTATATTTCGAGTTTCATTAAACCTCTTAAAAATTTAAAACATTTTAACATATTATCGTTGTTTAGTTTCGAAACGACTAAACAAATTGCGGAAGCTTAAACTTTGATCGTATTCAGTTCTTCATCAAGCTTGATCGTCATCCGGTACTCAAATCATCACCAACATTTCATAAATCATGAAATACGTTAGTTATATGGGGTTTATAACTAATCTAGTTAAGCCCGAAAGCTCAAAACAATGAAAACAATAGGCATTCTGATTCATTCAGCAGTTGTCAACCGTAAGCTACGGCTGAGCACTATAGCTTACGATGGGCTGCTGCAGATTTCTCCATTTTGCCGTTTTTGTTACGAAAACTTTCATAACTTATTCAATTTTCATCCGTTTCACTTGAAACTTGTTTCTAAATGTTCGTAAAATGTCTGCCTACATATTTACCTGGAATCCTTAACCCTGATTCATAATTTTTATGAATTACGCAACCATTAACCGGTTTATGCGCATATTCATTTTGACCCGTTAAGGATTTGTTATAGTAAATCATATATTTTTGAATTCTACCATTCGATTTGACAATTTACGAAAAGACCCGTTAAGAGGCATTAAACCAAAATTGCTTATGCCATTTGCTTTTACACTACCGAAAGGGTGCACTTACTTATAAAACTCATTTTAAATAACAACCCTCAAGGGTCGTTTGTCGATTTATCATTCGAGGGCATTTTGATCAACTTTAGTTCTTTTTATGACGAAAGACTTTTAAAAGCATATTTTGACCAAGTGGGCACTTTTTACCATAATCAATTTAAAATCATTATGTTTTTAAGAACATAATGTCTACAATTTAAATTATTAGATTTACCTGACTTTAGGTAATCCAATGTTCACTCATGACTCGTTTAACTCTCACTGGACCTTAAGTATTCATTGAGAGTTTGACCCATTACACATACCTGGCTCGGGTCATAGAATTGACCCGTTTTAATACATTGCTCTATTGGTTGCTAATTAATAGCGACGCAAGTCATACGCTATTCTTCCCGTGAGCATAAAACTCACAAGCGACCATTAGTCATCATTGTCAAATTGTGATAACATCACCATTTGACCCATTTAGCCTTAAATGACCATTATCATTATGAGATGGTATTTATTTGCCATCTCACCCATTTAGTCCATTTCGGTTTACATCATGTGATCATATTACTTAAAAGTCACTTCTTAATTCGTTTGACCCATTGTGTCTTTTTCAAAACTCTATATTTATTTGTCAACCCGTAACCGAATTACTATTTTACCCATTTTAACCCATTATGGTTTACACCATAAAGTAACTTTTCCATAACTCCTTGTTTATTCATCATTACATGATCAAATTATCGTTTTACCATTGTTACCATCAATTAAGGTTTCTCACCATTTTCACCTGTTCCGACCCGTATTATTCCGCATCGAATCGTCATATTTCAATACTAATTTTTACCTTGTTATTAATCAATACTCTAAGTAGGTGTTCTACTTAAAAGATGCAAGCATTACTTACCTTTCATCCGATTATGTTTTTCCGCATACTTGATCCGTTTGACTCGCTTCTTCCCAAGCTTCCACCTAGCTAGTCAAGCGTCAACTATCATTTATCATTCGCAAAGATGGTTAGATTAGTCATCATCTATCACGACTATCTCATCTTACACATTTATATCAAAATTACCATTTGACTTATTATAGCTCTGTTTGACTTTTAAAAATCAACTGCCTTTAACATATGCAAATCCATAATTAGTTGACAAACTCATTTAGCATTCATAAATTACGTAGACGTTATTTATGGCCACCGTTTAACTAAATTCTCAACTAAGTCTATACAATTGTTATCATCAATTTCAATCATGTATGCTAATTATCATCTCATACAAGAACTTGATTGTTTCATACTCAAATCAACCCATTGCATCATATATATGGAATTTACCAATTCAAACTTAGCAATGCTTAAACATTCATAAACGCATGATGATTCAAACATCATTAAATGGAATATTAACTATTCCATATCATACTAAACCATTCATGGCGAGTATGACTGTACTGAATGTAGATATTCAATATCTTATAATACCATCATGTACGATGATTCTAACACACTAATCATCAACTTCATCATATTATCAAAACCCATTTCATAATCTATTCTAAATCACTTCATAACTTACACAATATCCATATTTCATTAGGCTAAGAAATAAGCTACATATACATCAATTTCACCTTTGAATCATAATCCACAATCTATTCACATATTCTACTTGTCTCAATTACGACTTTCATCCAATATAATTTTTTGACAAACCTTATATCTCACTTGTAAAATCACTTGAATTGAACTGGAAACTATTATTATATTTTTTTTAACTCAATTAAGTAATTATCACCAATATCCTATTGGATCATAATCCAACAATCTAATTGCAAGTATTCTACTTGTCTCAAGTTACGACTTTCACCAATATAAGTTTTTTGACATACCTTATGATCTCACATGTGAGTAAAAAATCACTTGAATTTGAACCGTGGAAACTTGATTTATTAGTTTTTTTAACTCTAATCTAAGTAATGTATCCCAAGATCCTAAGTACCCACTATATCTCAAAATCCTTAGAATGTATTCATGTCATTTAGTGGTCGTATCACTTGAGATGCAAAATCTCTTCTTATTCTTTTGCAAATGACCCCAATTCTATTATCCTACTCGAGAAAAGGTTAGGAAGTGAAGCGTTTTTTCAATTTTCTTTCAAAATTCAGTAAGTGTTACGTGACGGTGGGAATTTAGACCAATGAGGGACGTAGACATTGCCCTAGCCATCTTTTAGAGGGTATTGTTAAAAGTCATCAATTTCCTAATGAAGTAGATGTGACAATAGCTTGTTAGAAACAAGAGTCTTTACGACTTTACTACATCCTATTTCATAGATCATAAATCGACTAATAAGTTGCATTGTGCCTCCAAAAATTTTGCCCAAACCTAACGACAAAACTGATAACTTAACTAGTTGAGCATATTTTCATAAAATTCTATACTGTGACATTTTCATTTGTGAATAATAGTAATTCATTATTGGTCTATGTTAGTTGTACGGCTACAATACTATTATTTTTTTTCTTTAGCTAATTTATGTTTCTAACCCTAGACTTAAATAAAGTTATTATATGACTCCTAAACTCTAATAATTTATTTTTATAAACGATTTACACTAATACCCCGAACTCTAATAGATTTATAATACGTAAGTTTAATGATAATTCTTTTCCAATAAATGATTTACGTTTCGACACCCCAAACTTATCATGCGGCACTTGAAGTTTAATAAAGTTATTTTTTTCCTTTTTTCTTTAACAAATATTTGTTCTTTTATCTTTTTTATAATTTTAATTCTTTTATATTTTACTTATTTTTTATTTAACTTATATAATTAAAGCTAACTTTTAACTCAATATATGCTATTTAATTATGTTGCTTGCTTACTTTTACCGTCGTTTACATTAAAGCCTACATTGTCTAAATTAAAGCTTCAATATACCAGGTAACAAATTAATTATTTTTTTATTTACCTTATTGTATTTCGAGCTTACCTATAACTCTAGACATGTTTATTTATCCATGTTGATTGCTTATTTTACCGCCATTTAGATTAAAGCTTTCATGGTCAATAATAACCCATCAATGCATCATCGCCAACACCCTCCTACAACCTCGTCGCAAAACACGGGCTCCAATACTAGTTATTAAACAATAGAAACATATATGGTTTCATCTGAATTTATTATCTGAATGTGAAACTATAAATAACATTTACCTTAATAGTTTGTTATATGTAATTAATGATTTTTAACATACAAAAATATAAAATTTTGAAGTGGTTAAAACTATAGTTTTCATAGCTATCCTAAATTAATTTTGTAACATTTGTTTACTTACTAATTATATTCTTTGATTTATTTCAGTTTAACTTTTATATAATGGGAAAGGATCCCATACATGACGCTTTTTTCATACGAAGCCTTTGAGACAAGGAATTGAGAATAAATGGTATTGTTTAAAGGGTAATTTAGTCATTTTTATGAAGATGACATGGTGTGTTTTTTTTGTACTTTTTTTGTTTTTTATTTAGTTTTAGATGATATTCTATTCTTTAAAATATAAACGTAATATAAATTAATAACGTATTTATGTATATGCTAATAACCAACATTTGTAGGCATTAGTATTAGTAGTTGTAACATTTGCAATGAGGGTCGTATGGTAGTATAAAGATAAACATATAAGAATGTTGTCTGTACAATTGTTTAAAGCAACATTTGTAGGCATTAGTGGTGATGACAAAACTGTTTGGTACGTAATGAGGGTGATGCGATGGTGATGGTATTCTGGGAGTTAGGAAGAGAGCATAGAGAGAGAAACTCCAAAGGAGCGGTGGCAATTCGGGTGAGTTTGACTTAAAGTAAAAAAAAAAACATGATTTATATTAAAGAATAAATATTATTTTTACGTATTTTGTTATAAATATTAGTAAATTTATGTTTTTTTATATATATTTTCTTTATAATTTAACATGTCCGAGTACTCGGACTTTCTGCCTATGACGAGTACTCTCAAGTCTCAACTCCCCGGTCACCGATTAGGGAGTGCCTAACAACTTTTGCAACCATGGTTATGAGGATTGTGAGTGGATGAGGGAGAAAATATTAGTGTTCATCTACAAATATGAAGAAAAAAACATCGTTCAACCCTATAAAATTTTTAATATTTTTAGAAAGTGGTTGTGAATATATGAGAGAGAAAATGTATTGATAAATATATGAAAAATTATTTATTAATTAAAAAGAAGAAAAAATGGTAATGATTTTAGTGTTATTAAAGATATGGATAGAACGTGAATGCTATAAGAGTGAAAGACAAAAAACATCTTTGAAATTGACTTTTATAAATTTGGAATGAGTTCTATTCTATTCTTTTTTTTTAACAGCGAATTCTTGTTTTTTGTAACGATGGATTTTTTTTGTTAGGCGATCACATTCTTCAAATTGGAGAGTCCCGTTAGCCTGTTGCCTCACTCTGGCCAGACTATGTTGTCTTAACCAAGCCCACACTGCTTCAGAGTTTGGCTTGGGCATTCTCCCGGGAAACCATGCTACCGACCGCCACTTAACAGACGTTATGCCACCATAAGAGCTTAACACTCTCTGGCGTAATACACGGTGGGACAAAAACCCGGGTGTTGCTCAGGATAGAACTTGGCAACTCTGCAAAGAGGCTAGGCTCTATAAATCATTGTCTAATATACTAAAGTAACACAAGTAAGAATTGGACTTAAGTCTCCATTGTATAAAGAATTGGATAAAGATTCTTAATATTTAAGTTTATTAATTATTTTGTAGAGTTGAGGAAAAAATGTTGATGCACCATTTAATTTAACTTGATTGAATTTTTGTTATAAAACAACACAATTTTTTATCATCACCATACTCATTAAATTTCATCAATAGCAAAATTAAGGTAGGATTTTGAGAAAGGTAAGATGTAGACAGCCTTACCTTTACCCCGTAGGAATAGAGAGGCTGCTTCCAGTGAGACCCCGACTCGATAATAGTTTTGCATCAAGCTTTGGACATAAGGCACATAACACTCAGCAATTGAGACAAATGCCAATTAGTGGATGTACCCCGTTGTCTTTCGGCTATCAACACCACCACGTAATGCATGATTAACCATGACACAACTTTTTATATACAAATCAAATTTTCGCAAAAATGTTTGGCAACACATTTTAAGTACGAGTTGATCGTCAGCACATTTTGGAGCCCCGCCAATGCGGCGGGACTCCCATCTAGTTTATTCACAATTATGAAGCTTAATGTAATGTAATGTTGTTAGGCTTATGCCTTTCTAACCTTTTATAATTTAAAAAAAAAATCCAAAAAATACATAAAATCATAATTTTAAAATTAGAAAGCTTCCTGGTTCCCTCAAGTTAAAACATCACCCTATTTAATCCTTATAATTTCAAATCCCACCATTATAAAGAATAAACATGAACCCCACATTCAAAAGGTGGTAAACACCAACAATAGAAACAAACACAACAGCAAAATATCAAACAACAATACACACAAAAACCAATCATACAAATCTCTCATCAACTACCCATTAAACTCTTTTCACCCTTTGTTCATATTCATATCACCATAGACCATAACACAATAACAACATTCCAACTTCCAAGAGGAAAGAAACATGACAACAATCGATGAACAAGAAACCACCGTAGGCGAAGATGATCATGTTTCCCTGGTAAAAGCGAAGCGTCATGGTACGTTTTCTATAGTTTTCAAGTTTCAATCCGAATATGTTCGGAAAAATCAGGTTTTTTTTTGTGCAGAGTTGGAGCAAATGAAAGAAAGGTTTGCTAAGCTTATTTTACGAGAAGATATGTCCGGTGGTGGCAAAGGGGTTTCATCTGCTTTGGCATTATCAAACGCCATTACAAATCTTGCCGGTAATCTTATTAAAACTGTTTTATCTTCTAATAATTTGTTAAAACAGATTCTTTTGAAAGTTGTTTGATTTAACGGTTTTTTGCAGCGTCTGCGTTTGGCGAGCAAAAAGAAGATGGAGACGAGAAGTCGGATGGCTTTTATCGGTAACCAATTACATCGTTGAATTCGTCCCCTCTCAACAAACATCCAAAGACGGATCGAATATGGAGGTATGTGCATTTCACGTTGTTTGAATTTCCATTTTCAAAACCGTTTATCTGATTAGTAACCGCTTCACTGTCAAACAATCACAATGTTGCAGGTTATGATGACGAAACAAAAAGGTGATTTGCGAATGAACATCCCGGCTCTCAAAAAGCTAGACGCGATGCTAATTGTAAGGATTCAATTCTCATGTCGCAATTTCGTATGTCATTTTAACTAGGGGTGTAAAAAGCCCAGATGCTCAAGAGCTACTCATGTTCGGCTCGGTTAAAAGCTCAAACGAGCCGACCCTTAACAAGCCCAAGGCTCGCAAGCCTAAACGAGCCCAAACAAAATATTAGTTTTTTATATAATATAATACAATAATAATAATAGGGACGATAACATTGGTGAGCTGAACTCGAGATGGCTCGTTTAAGCAAAGTTGAAGTGAGCTCGAGCTGAGCTTTTAGCTCGTTTGAGGTTGTTCTCAAAATAGCTCAAGCCGAGTCGAGTTGAGCCGAGCTCAAGCTTTGGGTTTTACTCGCGAGCCGAGCTCGAGCTCAAAGAAGTAGGCTGGAGCCGAGCTTGAGCTCGAGTTTCATAAAAACATAACGAGCCATGCTCGAGCCTAATTGGGCTCGGGCTCGGCCCAGCTCGTTTACACCCCTAATTTTAACGGTTATCTTCAAGATTATTGAAAGAATGTATGATACAGGGTTGTCTCGACAATTTCAAAAACCAGAACCAATTCTGGTACGTGTCGAAAGATGCAGATGAGTCCGAAAAGGGAGTTCAAAGAAGCGATAAATGGTGGCTACCGACAGTCAAAGTTCCACCGGAAGGACTCTCCGAAGATCCGAGAAAATGGATGCAGTATCAAAAAGATTGTGTTAATCAAGTTTTGAAAGCTTCAATGGCCATAAATGCAGAAATACTTGCAGAAATGGAGATTCCTGATGACTATATTGATAATCTCCCTAAGGTAATGTTTAAAAACATTGTCATTGCTCTCGGACGGGTCGTTTTTCGTATGAGTCAAAAAGGGTCGGGCCAGATTGTTGGCCCGAACATATTTTCATATCCATTATGCATGGTTAATAGCTGGCACATCAATAATCGGTAGGAGTTAAAACAAAACCGTCAGTTTGTAACTAGTTATAAATATTAGGATTGCAACGGATCATTAACCGTTATTTTTAACCAATGACCGGTGAACCGGGAAAAAAAACTGAAAAAAAATTATATATGAAAATAACCGTTTAATAAGTTTAAAGTGAATAATTGAACCAGTTAAAGTAATAACCGGATAAAACAAAATTTTGAAAATAACCGCCTAAACCGCTTAACCGGACCGGTTACTTTAACCGATTTGCGCACCTCTAGCATTGACACAAAGACTAAAAAGTTTTCAAAAGTTCGACTTGTTTCCTTTTTAACTACTTTTTTTTTTTAATGTTGACCCGTTTGAGATATAAATAACTTAAATCGAACTGTTTACAAGTAAAACGATTCGAAATTTCCATAGAAAAATGCTATAATTTTGAACTTGACAGAATGGAAGAGAAAGCCTTGGAGATCAAATCTACAAAAGTATTATGGTTGATTCATTCGATCCAGGACAATTTCTATCAACGATGGATCTATCAAACGAGATAAATGTTCTTGATCTCAAGAACAAGATAGAAGCTTCGATAGTTATATGGAAAAGAAAAATGAATCAAAAGGACTCGAAAGCTTCATGGAGCTCATCAATGACCGTAAGCATGGAGAAACGAGAGCTTTTTGAAGATAGAGCCGAAACCATTTTACTCCTCTTAAAACAACGGTTCCCCGGACTTCCTCAATCGTCGCTAGAAATCAGCAAGATCGAGTCTAATAAGGTGCGAACAAGGAACAAAATTTCATATTTCGTTCAAGATGGTGTTAGGAATTTAGGGGTGTCAATCGTGTACGGGTTGATGGATTGGCGGGTTGGTGGGTTGAAATGTGCCACGTGAACCTAACCCATATTATTACTCGTGTCAAAGATTACAATCCTAACCCACACACATATAAATTCGGGTCAGCACTACCTGTTTAACCTGTATTTTTAGATGAGTCATGCATGTTGACTGACGATTTACAAACGAGTTGTTGGGTTTAAGCGGGTTATGGAATACATGTTTAATGGTAAGCATAAGTGTGACAAGTAGATAATCTAGTATGCCAAAACTAACATTGTTAACACTAATCATGTAAGATATAAACCCAAAAAAAAAAAAACAAAAATATAAAAGGTATTTTTTTCTAAATAGTTAAACGGGTTAACGGGTTAACCCATTTTTATACGTGTCAACCCGAAAATGACCTATTTTTAATACCGGCTGACCCGAATCTGGCCTGTTTTTTTAAAATGGGTCGTGTTATTCAACCCAACCCTGTTTTTTCTCATGTCAAATTCGGGTCAGATTTCAGGTCTTGTCAAGAATTCATGCCCCTAGTTAGGATGTCCGTTTAAAAAAAATTGATATACTTTGATCTATGTAGGATGTTGGTCATGCTATATTGGAAAGCTATTCGCGGGTATTGGAGAGTTTAGCTAGCACGGTGATGAACCGAATCGAGGATGTACTTTACGCAGATAATGTGGCACAAGATCCATCATTGATAATCAAAAAGAGGACGATGTCATCACGACCAACGTTAGATGATTCTAATCGTCAAACTCCTGGTGAAACGCCTACAGATCACCTACGGCGATGACATTGTCGGATGTTATGGGGTGGACTGTTGAGCAAGAATCAAGTCCTCAACCAGAGGGAAAAGAACCCGGAAAGTATCAAAGCAAATCGGCTAAGATTTTGGCTAGAACGAAGAATTCCTATATGGAGAAATTAGAGGCTTATAAGTTAAGAAGCCCCACAACTCGTCATTAATGAAAATTAGAACTAGGATTATTGGAGATAATTGTCCATTGAATGTAGCTATAATCTTATTCTTTCTAATGGATCATTGTACACCTTTTTCCGGGTGTAAATACTAAAGGAGTTGCCACAAAATGGATTTGTTGGGCCGGGTGTTCTTCGGGTTTCGGGTTTTTCAAGATTTTGGCTAGGAAAAAGTAACCCAATGACTGACCCATTTAAAGCTCATGTTGTTAGTTTTCAGGTTTAGATGTAAAATGAAAAAAAAAAATTTTTTTTAAACAAAATATCATCAAAATTCAAAGAGTTATATGCTTGGTTGGTTCCTGTGGTTTGCAAAAGTTGCAGACTTGGTCCTAGTGGTTTACTAATTACACGCGTGGTATCAAAACTTGTCAAAAATGAACTCGCTTGGTCCCCAGCCCTAACATCAGTTAAATATCTTTGTTAAAACAAACATGTGCTTGGCACATGAGGGTAATTTGGTCCTTTCAGTCCAGCCACTATAAAAAAAATTAAATACCGCCCCACCCCCTTCTTCCCCAACCCAC
The DNA here is from genome assembly GCA_947069175.1 of Scalesia atractyloides. NCBI lineage: Eukaryota > Viridiplantae > Streptophyta > Magnoliopsida > Asterales > Asteraceae > Scalesia > Scalesia atractyloides. The sequence goes on along the minus strand of CAMTDV010000011.1, from coordinate 1,734,218 downwards.
CAATCTCCTCCACCAAATACCCACCACCACTGCAAGATCGCCTCTAGCAATCATAACCCCCAAAGGATTTGGTAGCTTCATTGCCTCTATAATCATGACAGCCAAGTTTTTAAGCCCATCTTTTGTTTCAATCTTCAAAACAATTGAAGAGGTTTAGCCAATCTTCAAAACAATTGCAGAGGTTTAGCATCAAGTCCTTGAAACTAGTATTTTAGCATCAAGTCCACAGGATAAGTGTAGAGGTTTGTCACATAACAGAGATGCTTCAGTTGGGTTAGTGCCCTGCATATATTGTCCCAAACAACAGGTGTGTTAATTGCCGAATATAAAAAAGATGGGGAATCCTCCTCTGCACCGTCAACCGCAGCAGCAGCCGCCGCTATCACCGAGAAATTCCGCCGGAAAAACGAACTACCACTCACCGGTTGATGCGGGGTTAGCGGTGGTCGTTTCGATCAACATCCAACTGGAACCGCCGGCAGTTCTGCACACTTGCAGATATGCAATATGTGATATCTCATGCATCTATTGATTCTAAAGAAAATGGCGGTGGTGAGTGGGAGTTCCGGCAGCAAATGGCGGCGGTGGTGAGTGGGAGTTCTTTGACAATAACAATGGTGGAAATCAAGAATCTTGTAGGGGATCTAAAGCAATCCATTGTATAATATTGAAGATTTGGTGATTTGTTTGTTTGTTTGATGATGGAATGGAAGATTTGGTGGTGGGGGCGTGGTACCAAAATTGCAGATGGTGGTGGTGGTTTGGCGAAGAAGAAGGGGTGGGGTGGTATTTAACTCTTTTTTATACTGGGTTGGACTGAAAAGACCAAATTACCCTCATGTGCCAAGCGCATGGGGTGTTTTAATAGAGATATTTAACTGATGTTAGGGCTGGGGACCAAGCGAGTTCATTTTTGACAAGTTTTGGTACCACGCGTGTAATTAGTAAACAACTAGAACCAAGTCTGCAATTTTTGCAAATCACAGGGACCAACCAAGCATTTAACTCAAATTCAAATATCAAATATTAGTTAACAATAAGGTATGATAATGTTGAAAAGTCTAAAAACTTCCATATACCAAACACTCTAAACCAAAATACAATAAAAAAGACAATAAACGTTCGGGATTTTATCGGGTTTTGAATTTCAGGTCGGGTTGTTATGGTTGGGAAACGGTGACCCGATAACCGACCCTTTAAAGGTTCGGGTTGCTCAGATTCAGGTTTTTTGGGTATTCTCTAATTCGGGTTTGGGTGCTTCGAATTCAGGTCGGGTTTCGGATAAAAAAAGGACAGCCGTAGCCGGATTGCGTTACCTATTCACAAGTAAACGGATCAAAATGATCACCTCTAATTTTTAATAGCAACTCTAATGTATCTCTTTTTCTAACAATAATATTGAAAAAATGTGGAGAAATTAAGCAAAACCAAGTGGGTCAATTTAATAACGTAAATAAAGTTTGGAGATTAGGCAATAATCATGCCCGCTCAAAGTAATCCAAAAACAGCTTTATTTAGACTTACAACAAAACATGCCTGTTTACGCAACACGGGTAACAGCAGCATGCATAGCATCTGCAAGATGAGGTACAGTCTTTGAACTTAGACCAGCCATGCTGATTCTCCTGCGTGATTTAAGAAAAAAAAGAATGTTACGGCGAAAGCTCTATTTATATTTCATATATCCTTTTAAAATTCATGATTATCGTATTTGCCTATTCAAAACACCAAACTGAACGTAATTACTAATCCCGTGATTAACAAAATAACTTCAAGACATTATACATAAGATGATTCAACGAAAAAATGTTTTTACTTGCTTATTCCGTGAAATACAGAGTCACTAGGGGTGCAAACGAGCGCGATGAGCCCGAGCTTGACCAGGCTTGAGCTCTAGCGCAATTAACTTATGAGAGCTCAAGCTCGTTGGTTGTTTCTCAAGCTCGTCTAATTTATCATCTATTAATAAAATTAAAATATTAAATAAAAAAATATAAATAACAGACTCGTTTAGGCTTGCAAGCTCGATAAGTGATGCTCGAGCTTGGGCTCTCGTTTACTAAAGCTTATTTTTAGGTTCGGGCTCGGCTCGTAAACATGTTTAAATAAGCTCAGCTCATTTACTAGACAACTTTAAATAAAGGGTAAATGTATTTAAATCAAATATTAATAAAACTAATATTACACTAAGGCTCGTCGGTTTGATGCACCTGGCGAGCTTCACATGCCAGGCTCGGGATGAATAAATAAACGAGCTTTGTTTTAGGCTCAAGCTCGGCTCGGCTTGTTTGCACCCCTAGTCACAAGTAACCTATTTAATTTATTTACAAGGGAATGGATAAAAGTGAACTTATTAGTGTTTATATTAATAAAAATTACAAGGGTTTGTATGAAATTTTGAAGTTTTAGAAGGATATTATAAAAGTTTACCCATCAGAAGTCATGTAGATGTGATATTCTCTTGTCATGAAAGCAACTTGTTCAGCATTCAGCCCGGTGAATGTGAACATTCCAATTTGCTTTGTAATGTAAGTCCAGTCACCTGGTGTTCCTGCCACATGAAACCACGTGGATTTTAGCTAAACCATACGCTAAAGTATGATTTTATAATTAAGAATTAGTAAAGTACACGGATGGTCCCTATGGTTTACCAAAATTTTGGATTTGGTCCCTAGTTTTCCAAAAGTACACAGATGGTCGCTGTGATTTGCATTTTGTAACGCATTTAGTCCCTAGTTTTCTTTTTCCAAAAGTACATGGATTGTCCTTGTGGTTTGCACTTTGTAACGCAATCAGAGGGACGTACTTTTGAAAAGCTATGGACCAAATCCAAAGTTTTAGTAAACCACATGAACCATCCGTGTACTTTACTCTAAAAAAATATAGTCTTACCTCTTGCTTGTAGGGCTTCTAATAATTGCTTGCGCATGCTGATAATCCGATCAGCCATTGCTTTAAGCTCAACCGTCCACTCATTGTACAAGTTACTATATAAAACACAAGAAGTTTATAAGTTTTAGAAATTAATAATCCTAACAACCTGATTTCTTTATAGGTTCTTTATAAGTTTTATTAGGGTACCTGTCTTTAAGTATAGTTGCAACAATAGATGCACCATGAAGCGGTGGACTCAAATACATGGCCTAATAACCAATTTAAGTTGACTCTCTACCCTGCTTGCAACATCCGCGGTTTTGCAAACCTGTTAAACCGGCTTAATTAACCGCACGGAATAATCAACTTATCGAAAACAACTTGCCTCACCGTAAGGGTAAACTAGTAATTTTGAATCCCCCTAAAATAACCAATTTTAAATAAGAGTTAATTACACATATAGTCCTCATGGTTTATTGAAAGTAACACCTCTGAGTACTAACTTTTTTTTGTAACAAGTTCAGGTTCTACGGTTTCGATTTTGTATTAAAGCTAACTGCCATTAATTTTTCTGTTAGATCAGTGTAAAATGACTAAGATACCCTCAGGTGTAGGGTACACTAGTAATTTTGAACCACAAAAAATAACCAGTTTTAAATCAGAGTTAATTACACAGATAGTCCTTGTGGTTTATTGAAAGTAACACCTTTGAGTACTAACATTTTATTTGTAACAGTATCTATGGTTTCGAGTTTATAACACCTTTGAGTATTAACGCTAACTGCCGTTGTTTTTTCTGTTAGATAAGTGTAAAATGACTAATATACATACAATTAGCAAACGTAAACACTCACAATGCTAAGGGCTCCAACACGTTCAGCATAAAGTCCCATATTTTTAGCATAACATTGAGCTGCAAAGCATTCACCGCCATCAGCCACAAACATTCGAACAGATTGTGCATCTGCATCGAGGCTGCCACTTGCAAAACCCTAAAAGAAGTATAATAAAGAAATAAGTATTTATCGCTTTATAACTTTACTAGAACACACAAAAAGATTCAAAATTATGTTCAGAAAAACGAGTATATTAACCTGATATGCACTATCAAAAAACGGTAACAACCCTTTCGATCTCATCAATTTTCGGATCTGTTCCCATTGATCAAGTGTTGGATCGACGCCAGTTGGATTGTGAGCACAAGCGTGAAGGAGGACTATCGCTCCCGTTGGAGCATTACCCAAATCTTCCAGAAGGCCTAATTGTATATTTAAATATAGCAACATATTTGAGAATTTGAGACCCCTGAATGTTTTTGTACGTGCTATGAATGTAGGACTCTTCTATATGCATTAAGACATAACCCTTGACCTCTACTTATTGCATCAATGGGACCAGTTTGTTTATATTTTTGTGATAAGACTTGCATGTCTCTATCATCTTTTGTTGTATAACCACATTTCTTTCTTCTTATCATCTTTTGTTGAATTGCTGTGACCGTTAGGTTTAATAAAACAAGATCTCATTTATTGTAGACATTAACTAGATATTAAAACTAGTAGCTTTCAAGCTTCAAAGTCTTGTAACAGGACCCACAAAATTTAACCGTTTAAATGACAGTTATATTACTATGTAACAAACATTTGGAATAGTTAATACTTGATGCAACCCCAGATAAAACCTTCCTTAAAATAATCCAATAAAAGAATTTCTATTGTATAAAACAAAATGCAACATTTAAATACAATCAAACTCACATATGATCATACTTTGAATATCATCAGACTAGCAAGAAACTTTATACACAACTCAGGTTTTAACTTTTAGGGTCAGAACCCGTCGCTGAAGCCCATCCCGTCTCTTTTATACTTGTTCATTTCCATTTTGTGGGTATCCTGCGCTTCACCACTTGACCCAGACGGATACAGCCCGTATTCACTCGTGGGTCGGCTATATTCACTGGTTGCATATTCTTGCGTGCCTAAAGCCATTTTCCTGAACTTAACCATATCTGCGTTGTATTGGGCTGTGTCGTAGTCTGAGCTCCCGTACGACGAGCTATGGCCGGGGCGGGTCCCATCGTTTAGGTCGGAGAGTGAGACGTCGCCTTCCAAGGCCCGAACTACTTGACTCATCTTGGGCCGACGGCGGGCTGAGTGGCAGACGCAGGCTGCGGCACACGAAACCATATGGGCCATTTCGTTGTGGTTGTATTCTTTTTGTAGACGTGAGTCGACAATGGAGTCGAAGTTTCCATCGTCCATTGCACGGGTAAACAACGGTCTTGCCTGTATTTGATTAATGTTAGGATCATAAAATTATACTAAACCTAGGGGTGTGAATTTGTGACACGACCCAAAAACACGACACGAACCTAACATGATATTCGCGGGTTTGGGTTTAGTCTAAATGGGTTCGGGTCAGTTTCAGGTTGAACCGCTAAGCTAACCCGTTTAGCAAAAAGGGTTGGGTTAGGTTCTGGTCAACCCGGTCGGATTGGCGGGTTGACCCGTTTAACCCATTTATATTATATTATATTTTTTCCAATATGTTACTATGTTTTATGTCGTAAATTAAATTGGGTGTTTTATGCCATAATTTAACTTAAAAAGAGAAATTAGCATAAGATTTTATAATTTAAATGTAACTGTATTATTTACATATGTGTCTTTTGTAGTACATTTTAACTTTAAGTCTCAATATATTAATTTGAGGAAAAAAAGTTATAAATAAAAAAATCTGGTTGAACGGGTCGTGTTCGGCTTCATATGTATCACACGATTTTCGGGTCCAGATCGTGTTCGGGTTCGGGTCGTGTTGAACCCGCCAACCCGCGAACACGACCCGTTAGCACCCCTAACTAAAGTACTAAACCCATGAATTCCCAAAAAAGGTGACCGAAAAAAATTACGTTTGTAAATAAGTGAACTTACCCAGTCTACTAAACTATCATCCATATAAGTTTGGGCTGAATCTACGGGCCTGCGGCCTGTGATCAATTCCAAAAGCATGACCCCAAATGAGAAAACGTCTGACTTGTCTGTGAGTTTACCTGAAGATGCATACTCTGGAGCTAGGTACCTAAAATATATTGTAGATTATGATTTATACAAAAAAAGAAACATGAAATGGGGTCTCTGAGAAATAAATCTAGTATGGGAAGTCGGGATTTGAGAAGAAAAAAGAAACGTTACCCAAAAGTTCCCATAACTCGCGTTGAGACATGTGTAGCAACATCGGAAGTGATCTTGGCTAGCCCGAAATCAGCAACCTACAGATTTAATTTAGTTCGGTTTATGCAAGGTTGAAAGAGACGATAGACATCTCAAGTTCAGGTTGGGTAACACGTCAAAATGTATTTTTATTATGGGTTGGGTTGCTACCGCAAACACTTTTTTGCCGGGATTTCTTTTAGATAATGTGTTAATTATGATGGCGAAAACAATATTAGCGCAATAACGCTCTATTATCTTTGGATTAAAACAACTTAAGAATTGTATTTGATATAAATAGTAGACTTCTGGTGACTTTCAATGCGTGTGACACACATTCAACCCATTTAAACCGTTCCTTTTTTTCTGATTTTGACCCATTTACCCGTGGTTTGAGATAAAACACAGTCCAAATCGACGACCCATTCATACGTAAATAGGCCGAAATTGCCACCTTTACAGTAAAAGTGATAATACGCTACCTTTGCTTCAAAGTTGAAATCAAGAAGAATATTAGCAGCTTTAATATCACGATGAATGATCTTAGGGTGACCTGCAAACAAGAAACACATTAAGGACCACTGAATTATCATATTACATTATTACTAGTAACCTTTTTCTTTTATATTTCAAAAATATAATGAACTTACAGTCCTCATGAAGATAAGCTAGTCCCTTTGCAGCTCCAAGTGCAATTTTCAATCTTGTGGGGAACTCCATTACAGGGCGATTTTTTCCTGAAATCGTTTTTATTCACAGATTTAGATTATTAACATAACATTATCGTTATAATTTATAACTAATGCATTAATTATATTGTATAATCATTTAGAAGTGAACAAGAAAGCGTTTTTTGCACCATTTTAGTACTAGTGTTTGGGATTGCTTTTTATCTTATTTCATCCTAATATAAGCATATATAAGTAGGGCTGCAAATATTCATTTGTTAAGAAATAATTGTGTTCACGAACGGTTCTTGAACACTTACCAAACGAGATTTTATGTATGTGTTCGTTTGTTAAGGAAATTAACTTGTTCGTGTTCGTTTGTGAATTTAAGCAACAAACGTTGATGAACACAAATGAGCACAACCTAATGTTCATGGACACAAATGGAAACAAACGAACACAAACAACCGTTCATGAACAAGATATATAATACACACACTTATTAAATATTTTATTTGCCGAACGTTTGGTTCGTTTGCATCCCTATATCAAAGCATCCGGAAATTCTTATGTGCTTTTAAAAACCACAATAAGCAAATCCCATACACCCCCTAATTCATAACATCAAAAGTGAAAACTTACCATGTAAATGGAACTCCAATGTGTTATTCGGAACAAAATCATAAACAAGCAATCTTTGACCACCAGTCATACAATATCCAACTAACGAAACAAGATGCTTATGATGAACCCGGCTAATAATCTCAACTTCCGCCTGAAACTCACGCTCGCCCTGTCCACTACCCGTTTTCAACTGCTTAACCGCCACTTCTTTCCCATTCGGAAGCACCCCCCTATGCACATATCCAAACCCACCTTGTCCAAGAAGATTGGCTTCCGAAAACCCATCTGTCGCCATTGCTAACTCTTCATAAGTGAATGTGCTCTTTGAAAACCCTAGTGACAACCCAGGTGAAGGTGGAGGAAGTGAATTTGAACCGCCAGAATAATTCGAACCACCTGAACCTCCACTGCTGCTGATATACGGCTGCGGTGGTGGTGGTTGTGGTGGCCGCGAAGCCACTGGTGGTGGAGGATTAGGCTGTGGTGGTGGCATTGTTATATGATGGTCAGTGGGTGGTGGTGCATTTTGCTGCCATTTTTGTGGTGGACCGCCATAAGAATCAACTGTAAAGTTTAAACCCCCAAATTCAAGATTTTGTTAAAAAGTTTTACATAAATAAACAAAAGATACATGAAACCAAAAATCACATAAATAAACAAAAAGATACATGAAACCACAAATTTATGAAATTGAGATCATGGTTGTGAAAAAGATTCAAGAAAGAAACATAAAGATTCATAAACACAAAAATTTACAAAATTTAAAACATGAGTTGGGAAAAAGATTGTACAAATAAAATACAGATTCATCATTCATGAAATACAAAAATAATAAAATTGTTAACATGGGTTAAAACAATATTCAATATTGAAAATAAAGATACATGAAACACAAAACTTTATAAAATTGACAACATGGATTGTGAAAAAAAAATCAACAAACAAACAAAAAGATTCATGAAACATAAAAATTTACAAAATTTAGAACATGGGTTTTGAAAATGATTCAACAAATAAACATAAAGATACATTAAACACAAAAATTAATAAAATAGAGAACATGGGTTGTGAAAAAGATTCAACAAACAAACATAAAGATACATGAAAAACAAAATTTATAAAATTGACAACATGGGTCATGAAAAAAATTCAACAAATAAACATAAAGATTCATGAAACATAAAAATTTACAAAATTTAGAACATGGGTTTTGAAAATGATTCAACAAATAAACATAAAGATACATTAAACACAAAAATTAATAAAATAGAGAACATGGGTTGTGAAAAAGATTCAACAAACAAACATAAAGATACATGAAAAACAAAATTTTATAAAATTGACAACATGGGTCATGAAAAAATTCAACAAATAAACATAAAGATTCATGAAACATAAAAATTTACAAAATTTAGAACATGGGTTTTGAAAATGATTCAACAAATAAACATAAAGATACATTAAACACAAAAATTAATAAAATAGAGAACATGGGTTGTGAAAAAGATTCAACAAACAAACATAAAGATACATGAAAAACAAAATTTTATAAAATTGACAACATGGGTCATGAAAAAATTCAACAAATAAACATAAAGATTCATGAAACATAAAAATTTACAAAATTTAGAACATGGGTTTTGAAAATGATTCAACAAATAAACATAAAGATACATTAAACACAAAAATTAATAAAATAGAGAACATGGGTTGTGAAAAAGATTCAACAAACAAACATAAAGATACATGAAAAACAAAATTTTATAAAATTGACAACATGGGTCATGAAAAAATTCAACAAATAAACATAAAGATTCATGAAACATAAAAATTTACAAAATTTAGAACATGGGTTTTGAAAATGATTCAACAAATAAACATAAAGATACATTAAACACAAAAATTAATAAAATAGAGAACATGGGTTGTGAAAAAGATTCAACAAACAAACATAAAGATACATGAAAAACAAAATTTTATAAAATTGACAACATGGGTCATGAAAAAATTCAACAAATAAACATAAAGATTCATGAAACATAAAAATTTACAAAATTTAGAACATGGGTTTTGAAAATGATTCAACAAATAAACATAAAGATACATTAAACACAAAAATTAATAAAATAGAGAACATGGGTTGTGAAAAAGATTCAACAAACAAACATAAAGATACATGAAAAACAAAATTTTATAAAATTGACAACATGGGTCATGAAAAAATTCAACAAATAAACATAAAGATTCATGAAACATAAAAATTTACAAAATTTAGAACATGGGTTTTGAAAATGATTCAACAAATAAACATAAAGATACATTAAACACAAAAATTAATAAAATAGAGAACATGGGTTGTGAAAAAGATTCAACAAACAAACATAAAGATACATGAAAAACAAAATTTTATAAAATTGACAACATGGGTCATGAAAAAATTCAACAAATAAACATAAAGATTCATGAAACATAAAAATTTACAAAATTTAGAACATGGGTTTTGAAAATGATTCAACAAATAAACATAAAGATACATTAAACACAAAAATTAATAAAATAGAGAACATGGGTTGTGAAAAAGATTCAACAAACAAACATAAAGATACATGAAAAACAAAATTTTATAAAATTGACAACATGGGTCATGAAAAAATTCAACAAATAAACATAAAGATTCATGAAACATAAAAATTTACAAAATTTAGAACATGGGTTTTGAAAATGATTCAACAAATAAACATAAAGATACATTAAACACAAAAATTAATAAAATAGAGAACATGGGTTGTGAAAAAGATTCAACAAACAAACATAAAGATACATGAAAAACAAAATTTTATAAAATTGACAACATGGGTCATGAAAAAATTCAACAAATAAACATAAAGATTCATAAAACACAAAAATTTACAAAATTTAGAACATGGGTAGTGATAAGGATTCAACAAATAAACAAAAACATTCATGAAACACAAAAATTTATACAATTGAGAACATGGGTTATGAAAAAGATTCAATATTTAAACAAAAAGTTTCAAAAAACACAAAAATTTACAAAATTTAGAACATGGGTTATGAAAAAGTACCAACCTTTAGGCGGCGGCGGTGGTGGTGGAACATAATAACCTGCCGGAGCTTGAGTTCTTTTTCTCCTCTTTTTACAGCAAAGAAACAAAACACTCAACACAACAAGAATCAAAACCCCACCAACTGCAATCCCAACAACAACCCCAGTTGAAATTCCGGGAGAATTATCCGGTGAATCCGCCGGAGGACTAGTGGAACCACCTCTAGGCGCCGCCGGAGACGGCGGAGACCGGCCGGGAGGCGACGGCGGACTGTTTCTTGAAGTTGGTGGCGCCGGTGGGGATAAAGATCCGGTGGAAGGTGGTGGGGTGGTGGTTGTGGGTGGCGCCGGCGGCGAGGTTGCCGGAGATGGAGTGTCCGGCGGCGGCGGAGATGCGGCGGGAGGGATAGGAGGTGGCGGAGATGAGTCTGCCGGAGGGGTGGTTGGTGGTGGTGTTGTGGCGGCGGGTGGTGGTGTGGTGGCGTCGGGCGGTGGTGGTGGTGATGTGGGTGCCGGAGATGTGACCGGCGGTGGAGATGACATAATTAAAGATTAATGGATACAAGATTTATTAGTAAAGTTTTTTGATTTGGTTTAAAGTGTTATGAGTGTAACACATGAATATGTGTGAGAAATTGAGAAATATTTTAGTGGGAGTTTCTTTCGTTTATTTTGTGAATAAAAATGAGAAAGTGAATTTGGAGCATATGGGATTGTTCCACATGGGGGAAGTTGCAAAACAGGATGGCCCACACATGGTTTTTTTATTTTTTTTTGGGTCATTATATTATTCAAAATATATATTATTACTTAGTTTATAGTTTTATTTTTATTTTTGCAATAATTAAGCTGGTGAAATATTTATGATCCATTAATATACGTTTACTCGGTTTCAACTGCACTAATTATTATATCTTAAGTTCTGATTTTAATAATACAATGTAATATATATATTTTTTATTTGAAAAAAATCTCACAGTTTTGAAAACGCCTTGTCACTTCGTGCCTTTCATATCGACCAGTATGAGGTAAGAATAACTAATTGAAGCATTATGCTATGAACATCATTTGAATGAAAGAATCTATGAATCTCCAAAAGGTCAAGAGTTGAGAATTGCAAACCCAAGGGGAATTCCGCACCAAGTAGAGACTTTTTACCAATTGATTGACGCTTTGTAGCAAGAGGTAAGATTCCATTACTTCACTACAAAGAGAACATCAGATGTTGTTAATTGGGATATTTCGTTTTCGCCACTCCAGTTTAACGGGAAACCGACCCCTGCTAATGCTCCGACCAAGGATGTTAACTTGGAGGGGAAGCAGTTGTTCCAGCAAAACGTGAATGTTGTAGTCAAGCGGTTATGAGAGTCTATCATATTCGTTAAAAAATCTCACTCTTAATAAAATCAACCATAAATATCAGCTATAGTTACACTTGTTATATACATAGAAGTACAGAAGTACATAGTTAGGCTTTTTAATCGTTCTATATTGAAATTCATATAAATTTATGAAATTGTGACCCCTTTAATAGATAACAAATTAGCATTTTAGTTTTTCTTCAAGTATGTGTACTTTGACAATTTCAAAGATATATATATAAAGAAAACGAGTTATATATTTACATATTTGAGGAAAGAAAAAACAAAGACAACACGGGAACGTTGGTCGTTGGTTTGGCTGGTTTCGACCGGCAAGGCGTTGCTCCATTTGGCATCGTTGGCAGCAGCCTGTTTGGTCACTTCTCTTTTCAATTCACATGCAACATCCATATATTTTATTTACAACCTTTTCACATTAGCCGACAAAACACCATCTTATCTCTTCAATATGAATGGTCTTGAATTTAATTTAAATCATATACTTTGTAATTGAAATTCTTACTCAAAGTTGTTCAACTACCACACTATATCCCCAGTTCGTCAATAACTGATAACCAGTGCTAGATCAACCTGTAAGAACCGAACACGGTATGGGCCTGACTCTGAATTTTTTCCTTTTTTGGAACGGCGACTTTCTTGTGTTATGCAACCGCACTCTCCAAATTTGAGAGCTCCGTTGCTCCACTCTGGCTAAACTATGTTGTCTTAAGCGGACCCACGCTGACTTCAGAGTTTAGCTAGCGTGAGTCTGCTTTTAACAACATTGTTTTTCACGTTATATTTTTTATATCATAGATCATTATATGTTGTAATTGTTCAATTTACAAATATTTAAAACTTACCTAATTATTTGGTTTTCTAACGGCGAATAAACATCATCTTATTATAAATAAACGACGACCTAGGTAAAAACTAAACAACCACTTGGGTTGTAATCTAATGGTAGACGCATAAGCCTCTTGGAGGAAAAGTCGTAGGTCAATGATAGAGGCATAAGCTTCTTGGAGGAAAAGTCATAGGTTCGATCCTGGATATACTGTTATCTGGTTATTAGGATATATTGGTGTAGTTAGTGGTGAAATAGTTGTGTTTCAAAAAAAAAAAAAGAAGCAAGAAACTAGACCACCGTTAAACGTACGATCACAGTTCGTGATGCGAATCACATTTAATTTACATCACGAATTCCATTCTAACCAAGATCTAGACGCTCTATTTTTAAATCATAAAAACGATACGACCTTGAACTTTTTCCTTATTTCTTATTGTGCAAACATCCTTGTTATTGAAAACTTTACGGTTGACATCGTAAGAGACAACACTTACACTATTCACATTAGGTTTTCTATGTTATGAACCGGGCCCAACCTACCAGCCCATTTTAAGAGGCCCAATAAATGGAATCGCAGAAGGATCACTGGATATAAGCGGGAGATCGAGTCTGGGTTATGAATGAATACTGTGAAGGTTGTTTAGCTTCTTCTTCCCACCCCCAAATCTGATATATGTACTTCCCATCCCCTTCTCTATTCTTATCTATATCAAATATCAATTCTTAATTGTAATCATTCAAATAGAAACGGGTCTGCACACCGCCCCCGGGTCGTCCCCGTCCTCTCGGTATCTCTTTGACACTGAAGCCGGGCCTCCTTTTCAAAATATAAAGCCGTTACAACGGCTAATTAAAAAAAATATTTTCTTTATAAATTTATACCATTTATCCCTTTTTTCAAACCAAATCAACCCATTCTCTCGCACGTTTTCGTACACTTCTTAATGTTTTATAAAGTTTTAGTCATGTCCTCTTCATCGTGGTGTTCGTCATCTTCGGGTGAAGGCGATTTGTTTTTTGCAAACGTCGTAACGCAGGCAACACAGATGATCATCGAGGAGGAAGAAGAAGATGAAGAAACCACGTCACAACCGCGAACTAGGCAAGCCACCATAAACCGAAACGGAGAAGGTTATATTATTTTTCGGTGTTAATAATTTTACTTTTCGGTGTTAGTGATTAATTTATCTTATTTTTTGGTGTTAATTATTTATTTAAATTATTTTTCGGTGTTAGTTATTTAGTTATATTATTTTGTCGGTGTTAATTATTTATTTTTACGCTCATGTGTAGGTGCCGATGATAGATTAGTGGCCGATTTTTTTGCCAATAAACCTTTGTACACGACTGCGATGTTTAGATGCCAGTTCCAAATGAGTCGTCGATGTTCTTACGTATAACAAGTGACTTGTTGTGATCTGATCCCTTTTACATTACGCTACGACGCAGGCAAAAGGGGATTCGAGACCTTACAAACTGCACACGACCATTCGTCAACTGGCATACGGGACGACACCCGATTCGGTGGACGAGTATTTTAGGACGTCCGGAAGAACAACACGAGAATGTTTGTACAAGTTTTGCGAATGGGTGGTGAAGCTGTATAGCAAGAAATATCTGCGGAAACCAAACGCAAATGATGTCCAAAAATTGTATCAATTACATGAAAAAAGGCATGGTTTTCCAGGAAAGCTCAGGAGCATTGATTGCATGTACAGGTCGTGGCAGATATTGCCCTACTGCACGGCGAGGTCAATTTAAGTGAGACGATCATCGACGTCCAACTATAATACTAGAGGTTGTTTCATCACAAGATCTACGGATTTGGTATGTTTTTTTTGGTGTACCTGGTTCGTTTAACGACCTTAACGTCATCTACCAATCAGAGATCTTTAACGATGCATAATAGGAACTGGTCTAGACACCAAGTTTACGGTTTCGGGGGTAGAATACAGGCGCGATTATTATCTTGCTGATGGAATATACCCAACCTACTCTACAATCTTAAAACTATTCGCACCCGGCAGATGATAAGAGAAAGAAATTTGCCAAGTTTCAAAAGGCGGTGAGAAAAAACATGAACATGTTTTGGGGTTCTACAAAATAATGGCATATCGTTGAACATCCAGTACGTGCTTTTACACCACAAAAGTTGCGATACGTACGTATACTTGTATCTTGTTGCATAACATGATTATCGAAGACGAAGATAGAGCGATTTGTGAGTACGATGAAAATGCGCCTAATGGGAATTTTGTTCCGGTAAGTCTAGAACAACAAGATTTAAACGGGTTCTCCTTACGTAACGAGTACACACATCAAAACCTTCAAGCAAACTTGGTGGAATACATTTGAAACAACACACAAAACGAACCCAAATGACAACATGCCAAATGAAGACTAGTAGTTTTTTAATTAAGGTTCTTTTTTTAAGTTTCGGTTGTTTTTTATGTAATGTAAGCATTATTTAATATTAATTTGAGTTTAAGTTAATTTTAATTTTATATATATTGCATATTTTACTTGCAATAATTAAAGAAAAAAGGGAGGAGGTTTATTCTTCGCGCTCTTGGTCCATCCTTGGTGAGACATCCTCCTTGCGTGGTGATATAACGGGTGACGTGGAGGATCATTTTTTGAGGATGGGGCTCATCCACACCTCATAGTATAAAGTATTGAGGCTCACTATTCATCTCTAGATATTCATCTATAAATATAATTTTATGAGTGTACGAGACCGAAAAAAACAACAATATAAATAAAGTTTAGATAAAAATATATACTTTAGTTAAATTATAGTGATAGAGATTGAGAACCTATATACTATCACTAGGTTATGGACCACATGTGTTACATGGGTTGAATAAAGAAAATATCTTACGTAAGTAAAAGATGATAAATATCATAAAAAATTTCTTAAGAACACCCATAATCAGAAAAATGTCAATTTCTTTAAAAGTTGAAGAAAAATAAAATAAATTAACACAATTTAAGATGCCAATATATTATAGATAATTATTGTTATTTATCGCGGCTGACTTTTGATTGGTATCAATTCGATTCGTTACAATAGCGACACTCATGTATAACAACCGGAAAAGATAAAAACGACTACCGATACTTGTACATCTCATAACCATTTGATTAAATCTAATGGTTCTTTTTTCTTATGTTGGTTCGAATGTTGATTTGTTATATCCGGTACTCGATGTTGTTTACGATACAATTTTTTTTATCTACAACGGTTCCGTTTCATGAAACTCGTCTATGTAACCCAAAATTAAAGTCATGTATTACATAGATCAAAAACCATAAAAACAAACACCGGCAACATTTTCAGTAGTATCGATATGATATGGATGTTTAAGTTATTAGGAAAAAAAAATATACTAAGTCCAGATTCACGTGTAATCTCTGTTCGTTTTTAACCCTGTTATGTGTTACTTAGGTAATTACTCAAAAAAATTTGAATGGATTTATTACTCATTTAAACTGGTAGAATAAAAACGAACTATTTTCAAGTAAAACAAAATAGTTGCAAATTAATTATTAAGGGAAATATGAAAAAGGAATTAAAGATCATCATGGATGACACTGGTTAGAAATTTGTTCGTTTGTGAATGTGAATGTGTATAAACTGATTTATTATTTCTCTTGGGGTTCTCTGATTTTTTTTCCAAATGTAAACATATATGGTGGGATGACGGTGTGGAAAACGGTTTGGTATAAGTTTAAATGAGAAAATAGGAAGTCATGGTTGTATGGAGCAAACAAAACGCAAGAAACCATTGTTGTAAAAAGGAAAAAAAAAAGTAGACCGACGAAAAAGTGTTTGAAATTGATATATATATATATATATATATATATATATTAATATAATAAAGAGTAAAATTATAAAATTAAAAAAAATTTATCATATGACATTAATTAAAGTATTTTATTAATATTTAGATTTTTGGCGATTTTTTAGTTTAGTACTTAGAAACGTTTGAATTGTGATTTAAGCATCCTTTGATTGTCTTATATATAGTATTTATGGTCCTTGGCTAATCGTAAGAGATGGGGTGGTGGCCCATGTGTCACATGGGGGTTGTGATTGAGTGGCGGCGTGATATGCGGGCCACCTAGGATTAAGAATGTTTGACTAAGGTCTCCTCCACCATACCAAATGACAGCTTTATAAAAAAATAATATATATATATATATATATATATATACAAGACATTTTTGTCATATATAACATAACAAATAATTTGAATTTAAGACTCCAAATTATCTACTAGTTGAAATTATCGCTCTCCTAAATACCTGAAAATCTCGTATGATTTTTAGCTCGGTTTAGATTGTAATGAGCCAAACACGAGTAACAATTTACTTACTCAATATGGCTCATGAACAACCCTATTTAAACTTAAACTCAATTTTAGCTTCTTAAAGATCAATTAAAGCTCAAGGGATAGTATATAAATATAATAGACTTGTAATGTTTATATAATAAAGGAAAAGAAAATAGTTTAGCAGAAAAATGAAAACTTAAATGGTTGATACTAGTGGGAGTTAAACTTGGGATCTCAAGAGAGAAACAAAGTGACTAACCATAGACCAACTTATTAGGACATTGATGGTGACAATGAAGTTTAGAACTAGGCTCTCTGGAGATCGCCAGTTCGAAACCGAGCCGAACAGTGGCCAGGGGCCTTCGGATGGGTGAGTTTTCCCCGGAACTGGTGGCTTGGTGGCTAGGGTATGCATCCAGCTCTGAGCGTTATAGGGAAGGGGATGTATTTGCTCTATTGAGGGCTTCTCAGAATGCTTATTAAGTGATTTAGTTAGCTGTAAAAAAAGAAGACGTTAAAAGTGTGATATGAAAAGGCAAAGGGTTTCATTGAGCGATTACGTGCTTTTCTCTAACTTTGTGCTTAGGATATAATATAGTATCTTTTTTACTACAAGTTTCGAAGTTGTTTTTTCACTTATATAACTATTTGCAATGGCGGACTAACTCTGTTTAATTTAACCGAATAAACGATTAAAATGAATATTCAAACGAATGAGGTTTTCTTGTTCGTGTTTATGTACGTTATTCTTTCACTAATAGGACAAACGAGCACTTCTCATACTTCAACGAATACAAACATATATGAACACATATAAACGAACTTAACCAAGTGAGCACCAATTAAAGTAAATGCGAACACTAATCTGTTGGGCCTAAAACTTAATAAAACCATATTAAAGTAAACGCTCGTCCACACTCACGATCATAAATGAACGAACGAGATATGTGTTTATGTTCGTTTGTTTAACGAAATAAAGAAACAATTTTGTTCATCTTCGTTTGTTTATTATATATTCCTAAAGATACATCATTTTTTGAAATTTCAAGATGATGACATGGTAAGCTAAAACTTTGATGAAGCATATACTTCGGAATCGTGTACTAATAGAATAAACTACTTTTAATAAACCAAAGGGGATGTAGCTCAGATGGTAGAGCGCTCGCTTAGCATGCGAGAGGTACGGGGATCGATACCCCGCATCTCCATTTTTTTGCATACTTTGCTAACTTTTAACATTTCATATATCCATTATAAATAGTATATTTCAGATGCATTCTATGATTCAAATCTGATTGACATGCATAGAAAAATTGGTTAGCATCTACCATCTTTTCAAAACTGGAAGATATAGCCAGGAGCTTGAAGAATTAAAGTGGTGATGAACAATGCAGTTTTTACTCAAACTCAAAGGTAAGAATGGTGATTTCGTAGTTGATTTTGAAGTTACCGAGATAATACCCAATGCTCGAGTTTTTGTAGATCGTGAGTGAACATCTCAGACAGTCCCTTACGAGTGTAATCGAGCCAAGTTATGTGTTATGATCACTCATATAAAGGGTGTGGACGAATAATAGCTTTAGATTTATACAAGTTTGGTCCGTATGTAAGGTTATATGTTATGGTGACGTGAAATATAAAAAAAAGTGTTGCCACGTAGGAAAAAGTGATTTCACATTTTCTTGAATTAGTATATTTTCATATACATATCAATGTGCGCATCTTGTGAACCTAAATATACATTATTTTTGGAAAAGGTTCTTCATTTTCTGTAGATATTAAACCACCAGGTGGGTCTCGCGCCCATGCCACCTCACCATGTATAGGGTCCCTTCCCCCATTTCCTAGGCGCGCGTCAAAGGGTTATGCATGTGGGGCCCATTCATCCCATCAATCAGATTTTACTCCTTTTTGATTTCCTTCTTTTATATTGTTTAAAAAGGGCATTAAGGTTAATAATAAATCCCCTCGCTTATGTGGCGCAGTGACGCTAATGTGGCATTATAAAGCCTTTAGCGGCTTTATACCACACCACACAGCCTTAGTTGAGGCTCGTATACAAGCAATAGAATTTGATGACACATATAACCATTAAAAAAGACACACGAAATATAGGGTGCACGTCTCATTAGAAGAACAATCTACTAATGATTGACGATCCTAACACGTGAGGCAAATGATTTTAGTGACATGTTTTAAAAATAATAACAATAATAAGTAACATGGATTAGTGAAAAGTTCTAAATTTTTATAAAAATATGGTAGTAAAAGTTGGACTTTCTACATAAGCATCATGTTTTTACTACATACAATTCTCTTCCTGCACCATAGAAGAGATTTAAGAAGGTTTTTTATTGCCCAGTTAATTAACAACATAGAAAAATGGAAAGTTCAGAAATTTATTGATACGAACGTAGACCCAGGCCCGTCATCTCAACAAGCCCAGCAAGCTGCAAAGGAACATGACCCGGTGACGACACAGGACCCGCTCGTTAAGAACCATAACCCTTCGAATCAGGAAGTCGCAA
Organism: Scalesia atractyloides; assembly: GCA_947069175.1. NCBI lineage: Eukaryota > Viridiplantae > Streptophyta > Magnoliopsida > Asterales > Asteraceae > Scalesia > Scalesia atractyloides. The sequence continues at coordinate 1,714,697 of CAMTDV010000011.1, read as the reverse complement.
ACTAGTCAAAGGCTTTTCGTTAAATGTATATTCATAATACTTATGTCACCGGCTTTTTGTTAAGTTCATAACAGTACTATTTTTCAACTGATTACAAAATGTTCAAGTTTTAGATCTTGATATATATTTTTTAGAAGACCTGTTTGTTGTTAATTTTCCAAAGAATGCATTGTTTTAGATGACAAAGCTTTTTATTATTTTTTTTTGTGAAAATGCATATCTTAAATGTATATGTTTAGAGATTTGTTCCTATAGTTTTTTCTTATGATTGTATGATTAATTAAAAACAAAAGAAGAAAACCCAACAAACTTTGTGTAGTTACTTTGCACTAAATATATATGATTGGTATATAGTTTATAATTGCTGCTAATAATGAATGGATTATGGCAATCACACTTTCAATTATAAAAAAATTCACGGCCACTAGGAGATGCTTTCCAGAAGTATTTTCCAAGTAGCTGCTTCAAATTTGATACAGTTTGCCTGGTAGCCCATTTCGCTTTCGATGCACTATTTATTTGTTTGTTTATGCAGCTTTTAGAGCATGCATGATTCATGTGTTATACTGATTAATCATTGTTTGTAAATCCTTTTTTGGAAATTGAAATACACCAACTAATAGTACAGTCTGTCTCAATTTATCTCCTACAACCTGTGAGGAACTTTTTTTTGAACGGCTATCACCTTGGTCGTGAATGTTTGCATTCAAATACAAACGGGTGTTGTTGCATCCAACGGAAAAGATACAAATAAAGATCCTGCAGTTTTGTATGAAATGGCGCCTGATATTCCGGTCATAGCAAAAGTTTCCAGTTCGACAATAGCCGTAATTTATGTGGCTTTGTTACTCTTGTTGATAATACAAGTATGTTCATCTTTAACGATTAAAAAATCCAAACAGATTATAGAATCTAAATACCAACAAGGACATGAAACAGCTTCTGAAGACCTTCAACAATCAGCTAGAAAATCATTAACCATTGAGAAGCTACAACAGCATGTGAGCAACTACTGGATCATGGCAGGAAGTGGCAACCCCCAACTCATCACTGCTTCTGGGGTAATATTTGCTCTAACCGCCATCTTACACACTCTTACGATGTCTTGGTCTCTTTCTGCCTTGTTGGCCAGGGACTATGGATCAGATTATAAATGGTCAACCTTACTGATTCTCATAGTACAGTTTGTAGGGGTCATACTTGGTACAACTGCACCACTTTGTAGATGTTTTGCAACCTTAAGCTTTAAGGTGTCCATCAAAAGCATTTCGAACCAGATTAAGGTCTTTAAAGTGGAGAGCTACTGGACTCAGAAGTTACATGACTGGAATCAAGGTAATATACGATTCCCCTTTTGTAACCGCAAACTCAAGGTGGCCATCAAGAAAAGATCAACGAAGGGGTGGGAAGTACAAATGATGATTCTAAATTCACGTCTTGTTGTGCGAACTCAATGTATCGTATTACTGAAACAATTATTAATGACAAGGAAAGCCACGAGAGATTATTTGATGAATTATCAAGGATCGCTGACATAATGGCTGCATGTCTCACCAACTTACCCAAGTCATAGCAATGAAATGCCACACTAGTGTGATAGAGAAAAGGGAGGCATGTGTCGAAGCTGCAGTCCGACTTTTAGGTGCGACCAAGGAGATAATCAACACGCTTCAAGATTACCATGTCCCGCGTATGAATCCAGATGACTTGCCATTTATTGACAAATGGCTTGTTTATTTAAGTAATCCATGATTCCTTGAAAATCATATTCCTTCTTCAAGTAATGAAGTAAGTTCATTCAGATTTGTCATAACTGATCTCAAGAAGACGAATGTCATTTAACGATATTCTATTTTACAGTGGTTGTAACTTGTAAACTAACACTTTCAGTTTGAACTGCAGTGTAAAGCAAGTATGATTTTCATGCGCAACACCTTTACTCATCAAAGTAACCTGGTACGAGATCGAGATTGAATATGTTGATCCTTCAAGAAGTTAACTTGCACCATTGCATTAAGAAAGTATATTGATTTATGGTTTTTAATTTGTGAGGTGAACTTATAAATAAAGTTCTTGTTGTTGATTAAGAATACATTGCATTTTGCTCTCTCTTTTTTTTTACAAGAAGTGCCCACCCCAACCAAGAGGCATTGTAGATCAAATATTCAATGTGGATCAAAGAACTGTTACCTTAGCATAGATCATGATCTTATATTCTTATAGTGATGTGTTTCATTCAAAGACGAAATCTTTTTAGGTGCCTGGTAATGTGGTGCTCGAGAGAATAATAAATGCACAAACTACGGAAAGAGAAAAAACAGACACCCATGTGTTTTCTGTGTACATTTCCATGGCGTCCGTGAAAGAAAAACGAGTTCGGCTTTCGGCCCAGTTTCTTAGCCTATCTGCTTCTGCTGCGTATAACGCTCTTCCCTAATATAGAAAGAAAAGTAATTTAGTAACTATTTGAAAGTTGAAAACTTGAAAATATATCTACACGACATAGTAAATAAGAAGTCAACTTTTCAAGTCATTCTTTTACTAGCCATAATGATCATCCCTGTATTATAAAAGAGATTATTGAATACCCATTTGATTCTTGAACAGGTAAGTAAGTAAGGTTATTTAACAAAAAAGAGGGCTGTAAAGAGTCAACATCTTGAGAAGTTTGACTTTTTACAAAAGCACCATCCTTTGGATCTTTCCTACACTTTAGAAGAGAATTTAAAAAGTTACATTGACTCCCCATTCAGTTCAACAACAGGAAATCATGGGAAGTTAGGAAAATTATCTACGAACAGGGTTGTAAGAAAAGTCAACGTCTTGAAAAGTTGACTTTTCACATAAGCATCATGAAATGTTATTCTATGTATCATTAAAGGGCAATAAGAAGTGTTCTTGACTACCCCTTTTCTTTAACATCAGGAAATAATTTAAAGTCATGAACTCATCTAACAAAAGGGTAGTAAAAAGTCAATGACTTGAAAAGTTGACTTTTATACAGGCATAATTCTTGGATTGCATAAAAGGTTCCTCCCTGCATCATTGGAGAGATATTAGAAAGATTTTCTTGACTACACTTAGATTTATTAACATGAATTAACAAAAGTTCTGAAATTTGTACAAAAAATACTGTCGTAAAAGTCAACGTTTCAAAAGTTGGACTTTCTACATAAGCATCATCGTTTTACTACATAAAAATTATCTTCTCTGCTCCATAGAAGAGATTTTAAAAAGATATTTTTATTACCCATTTGATTAACAACATAACAAAATGGAAAGTTTGGAAATTTATCTAGAAAATGGGTAGTAATTAAAAAGGTCAACATTTCAAAAGTTTGACTTCTCACCAAACAAAGTAACAAACCAAGAAGTTTATGTGATTTACCTTGTCATCAAACCATCGTCCTCGTCTTACCCACGCAGTAACCAAAGCAAGTAAAATTCTTGGAGGAGTTAAATAATTAATTGCTTTCCCACTTCCTTTTACGACCCTCATTCGTGGGACCAATGTTCTTGCAACCGTCTCCGGTAACTCACAAATGATGTTAAACATTTGTTTGTTCTGAATAGTAGACCCACTGCCCAAAAAATGTTTAAAAATATCTCTTTAGTAAAATACTATATGTTAGATTCCGGAAATTGAACATTGTAAATTGATAATATTGACAATAAGTCGGCCCGATTCGAGAAGGGCAATTCTCCTGTTACAAGTAAAACTCAGTGAACATATAACAAGACCAGAATTAAAATGAAGAAACCGATTATTTAAGCTAAACTTAAGGTGGGAACACTTATGGTCTGAAACTGTTCCAGCTTCCAGATAACAGGTTCGTATCACTATATTGATATTTGAGTAAAGTACACGAATGGTCCTTGTGGTTTAGCAAATTTTGGATATGGTCCCTTACTTTCCAAAAGTACACGGATAGCCCCTATGATTTACACTTTGCAACACGTTTAGTCCCCAGCCAACAAATCTAAAGGTTTCAGCATATCCAGGTTAGGGAATAAATGCGTTACAAAGTGCAAACCACAGGGACCATCCGTGTACTTTTAGAAAGCTAGGGACCAAATCCCAAATTTTAGTAAACCATAGGGACCATCTGTGTACTTTACTCTTGCTATTTATTAAAAAGACCAGTATTTTGTTTACCTCAATAGCAAGTCTGTGAGAACCATGCCTGGAGAGGCCGTATGAACTCCAACTTTAGACTTTCTGCACTCTTTTAATAACGACGATTGCAGTTGTCTAAGTCCACATTTGGTTGACCCGTAGCTGTAGCGCAGAACATTGATCAAACAAAATAGTTGTCATGAGAAAAAGAAATACAAAAATGAAAGAAAGCAAAGTGTAGTAGACCAAAGTTTTAGGTGGCAAGTTCTACCTGTTTACTTATATATGGGTCAATTTGGGTTGTGCTTCATCTAAAATGGATCAAATCAAAATAGGTAGCTAAAGAACTTACACAGCTGTCAAAGGTGTGCTTGATCCACCGGAGCCAGCACCATCCATGTTAAAAATATGACCCGCTTTATGTTGGTTACTCATGGCATGCATTGCTTCACGAGTGCAAAGTATGGACCCCACCAAGTTTGTCGATACAATCTATACAAATCAATAAAAGAGTTAGTTTAAAGTAATGAGAAACATTATAGAATTGATATGTTAGTTTAAAGTTGTCAAAATTTCATGAGATACAAAATTACAAATGCAAATCCAGAAAAAAAAAAAATGCCTTTTTCAATATGCACTATAATAACAAATTTTTATTTCTGAAGAGTAAAATGCCATTTTCGTCCTTGAGGTTTGGCCAATTTTGCGACTTTCGTCCAAAAGGTTTGAAATCTTTTCTATTTCATCCAGCTCGTTAACTTCATCCATTTTTCTCCGTTAAGTCAAGGGTATTTCCATCTTGTTTGTTAACTTAAATGGCGATTCGGTATTTTTTAGGGGAATATGGTCTTTTTACATAAAATGAAAAGACCGAATAGCAAAAAAGACGAAAATATCTCTGATTTAACAGTGAAAAAAGGATGGAGTTAACGGGCCAGAGAAAATGGCAAGATTTCAAACATTTTGGATCCAGATGTGGAAAAACAAACGTTTGAACGATAGTCGCAAAACTGACCAAACCTCGCATTTTACTCTTTTATAAAATTATTTTTCAGTAATGTCATAGGAAAACACGTACTTGTTGTATATCTTCATCGCAAAACTCCAACAATGGCCTAAAACCTTTGTTAGTCCCGGCATTATTTATCTGTAAAAAATCATAGAAGTAATTAACCAACAAAGTTATGCAGGTTCAACTTTTGATGCTATGATATTCTTATACGCGTTAAATTTTATATTTCTCACCCAAATGTCTATGGAACCAAGTTCATTAACCGCAAAATTGGCCAAATTTCTCACATCGTTAGGATCACAAACATCACATGAAGTGCCAACCACTTTTGCATGTGCTAAGTCTTTTGTAGACGAACTCGCTTTCGTTGCCATACCTTCTTGTAAGTTTTCTTCAAGTTCTTTGATAGTCAAGTCGACAGATTTTTCACTGACAAAATAAATACAATGAAAAGCGAACAAAATGTTTATTAGTATAAGTAGACAAACAGGAAAGCAATTTCATGGACTTGAAAAAGAAGATACCTTCTTGAAGCAATAACCACACGATCTCCGGATAGTAGGAATTCACGAGCAAGAGCTTTTCCAAGCCCTCTAGTACTGTAAACAAAAAGTTATATAAAATATTGTGATTTGAAGTTGCAATAATCAGTTTGCAATGTTTGACAAAACTGATTCTGATTCTTTGACTTTTAGTGTCAAAATATTCAGATTTTGAAAAGCAAATCTTAGTATAAACATAAATTTCTTAACTCGCATCCAAACACTCCTTTCCATCATATTGATAACTATCACTGCATGATTTAAGACTATCAAAAGGATGACCATATTAATAGCTGTCATTGCTGTTGTTTGGACATTAGCATACTAGCATTTTGGCACAAATAGGTTTCTAATAGTGCAATTGTTGAAATTTAAATCACATCCCAAAACATAAGAAGCGATAATCTTCCTATTTCGACATAATAAAATAAAATTTTCAATAATTTAGAGCAAAATGAGAGACGGGAACCTTCAGGTTATGACCACATTTCTAGGACCAGCTCGACTAACTTCATCCAAAACCATGTTCGAACCGATCATCGTTCCAATAATAATGCCACCAACCCAACTATACCAAACCAAATCATTCATTTGACCATCTCCACCTTCAGTCAACATTCAAATGTAAATTAATATCTTTATTCTATAACTAACAAACTAATCATGTTTAGTTATAGTCTATGATTAAACATGATTAGCTTCTATGATTCATAGAAATTATGTAGTCATTAACTAACCTGATAAACTGAATCCAATTAACAAAATCACTCCACTGCTCATCATGGTCACAATATATCTCCCTAAATGAAGAGCAATCTACACAGTATCAAATAAAAACATAACAGTATTACATCATATTAAACATAAACAAATACTTAACTTTAGCAACACTTGTTACAACACAATAATGCTGACATTTCAATAAACAATTTCATATATCATCAAGAAACCTAATTACAAAAACTGGGTATAAACCAAAAATTCATTTCATACAACAATAAATCATAAAGTTTCAAACTTTGAAGCTTTAACAACTAACCTTTGCTAAATTTTCTTCCAATCTTTCCACATAATCTTTAGAAAAGATGGTAGATTTAAGACCTCTCTGCAAACATACTTTCTTGTTTTTATTAAAAGTCCCAATCTTTTTACTTCCTTTGTTATCTCTATCATTCACTTCCTCTGTTCTGAAAGATTTACATGGTTGCAAAACCACTCTCCTCCGGGAAGAAAATGGTGGGAGTGGGGCCCACAAGACTGAGCTCCGGCAGAAGCCCAGTTGAGAGGGTGGAGATTGGGTGGTTCTGTGGTGGAGAGTGGCCGGAAAAATGTGACATTTGGTCAGTGTGGTCATTCTTGGTGGTTGAAAAAATTGGAATAAAATATCTTGAAAAATATCTTAAAAAGGGTAAAGTGCAATGTTGTGGGATAGATGATGGATCATGGATGTGGGGTTTTATTGATGTTTGAAGAGAATGAGATGGAAAATATCTGAGGATTGATTGTAACTTGTGAGACAAAATGAAGAAATAAAAAGGGATAAGTGTGTGCATCTTTGAACCACATGGACAGTTTGGGTTGGATGGTGTAGGATTATTACTAAAACATTTCTAACTTTAGTTGTATAAATAGTGAAATAAAGATAATATCTTGTGTTTGGCTTGGATTGGGTAGACCCGTCAGAATGTCTAACCCGTTTGACTTTACTCTGGCTGAGAACTATGTCGACCCGTTTGCATCTTTTTGTTTGGTCGTCACTAAGGATGAGGTTATTTTGGCTATCAGTACATTACTCATGTATAATGCCCAGTCGAGTGTCAAAGATTGTTGGGAATTTTGAGTTATAAAACTGATCCAAGCGTGTAGTGGTTTAGGAGTGGATAATCATGAATAATTAAATGTGTTCGTGATTTAATTATTAGTTGTAATTATTATGTCCTAGTTAACTGATTAGATAATTATTTAGCAGCCTAAACGAGTCAAGTTTGGATGTCTTTAGGATAATTATGTGAACAATCCTAGTTATGGTCTAATACGTTAGGTTAGCTATATATGCCGCGTATTGGGTACGGAGTTGTAATCAAGTTTTTGAGTAGTTTTCTTAATCTAATAATATTGTAGGAGTTAGCCATAATCTTATGTTCGTTTGAGTATCGACTGGGACTTGAAAGATAAGGTAATTTAGTCATTAACGCAAGTAGTGTAAGGGTGCACAAAAAAACAGGCCATTTGTTTGTTTCATATCCTATGGTTTGAAAGCGGTTCCAGCCTGCTTTTATCCCACCTGAACCGGTCAAAACCCCAAAAACCCCCGGATCCGGAAACAAAAAAAAACCCGATCATTTTCTCTACAAAAACGGGTTTCATACCCGAACCGGTTATTACAATACCAGGTTTTTTACCATCTTGACCATACCTAAAACCGGTCTTGAAATTAATAAAAACGGTTTCGGAGAAAGACCGATGAATGAAGTTGAAAAAAATGATCATATGGTTAATGGGCCTACTTGATGCCTAAAGCGGAGAGACGTTGGCCCCTGTGGTTTAAGAGTTGGGCCTCATATTCATATGGGCTTCCTTGGCTATCAAAGAAAAAATATCGTTAATTAATTAATTAAATTTTATTCATAAACATATATTTTAGTTTACTTATACTTGCAAGTGATAAGTAGAGTCCAGTGGCGGCCCATGAATATGTTCTAGAGGGCCTGAAATTTTCGGACAGGGCTGGTTTCAAGTTTCGTGAAACCGTTAAAAACGAACCGTGAACCGGACCATACACATGACCTCTTTAATTTAGGTGTTTTTAGAAGTTTTGCTTCTCTGAAGTATGATAAATCATGATTCATTGTACATTCAAGAAACACTTATGAAATATTGATTTAATTACTTCTCGATGTATCTTGCCAATTTTGTTCACTTTGCAATGGAAATATGTACTTTTATAAATTAATTGGTGTATTTTGGTATATAATGGTTGCTGGATTCTTTAGAAATTACTTTTTTATGGTGGGAATTTTACCAACCGATAAAGTTGTAAAATTGAAAGAAAGAGATTAGTTTAGAGAATTTATTGAAAAAATACCTTTCATGTAAGGAGTTTTAATAACCGATGAAGTTAAGAAATTACAATGAAAGGATTTAGTTGAAAATTTATTGGTCTCAAAACTAGGAGTGGCATGTAGCTCGAGCATGAGTAGTGGTAAACCAAATGAAATGTCATATTTCATCACATGTCGTTTACGTCATCAAGCCCATTTCACTAGATAAATAAGTGTAGTAGTTCACCCCCTTTATTAATTATTATATTAATTAATACTCATTTTTCATACATTCTCACACTCTCTCATCCAAACCAACCAATCTCTCTCTCAAACACTCGTGACTAGAACAACGAGCTAAGACCAAAACAATCCAATAACACGATTTGGGGGGGGGGGGTATTTTGCTCGTGGTCCACCCAACCACAAGGCCACTACGGGTGGTTACACGTTTTTTATGTTTTCAAGGTTATAAAAGATCCAAACTAACCTTAAATGTGGATAAAAGAAGCGGGAATTGGATAATATTTGTGGACGGAGCATACCGATTAATATCAATGCAAAAATTAGATGATAATTGTTGCTAAAAGATTAGTATTACGGTTATCGGATCTTTGCAAAAATACTTTGAACTATACACTTCTGGTTCAAATGGCTTTTATGATCGTATCGAGTCCTTCCTTGCCTTCCTAAGATAGGAGTTAAGTTGTAAACACCCTAAATGACAGTCCTGGAAATAAAACCTAACTTCAAGTTAACGAGTACGGATTGACAAACCTTGTACATGAGCATATACACACACACGCACACACATATATATAGGGGTGCGTTATTTTCAGAACAAGTAGTATGTTGAAAACTATATATAACGTGTACATTTCGCTTCAATTAAAACTTTACATAAGTAAAATTTAATATCAATGCAATTTTCCAGAAAATAAACTTATGATGTTTTTTAATGAATGTTTAGGGTTGGGGGCCGGTATTTACAATCGAGTTGCTCGACCCCATGGCCCAATTAGAGGCTCTGCCCATTAGACCCTGCTAGGGGTGCTACCCTTTGAAACCCTCATTGCTTAGGGGATTCCCCTTAAGAACCATTTTGAGGTTCATTGACACTCCAAATCACAAATAAATTCAAACAATCGTATCAGCATTCACCTAACTTGTTTGAATCAAATTACACTAAAATGTCAAAATATCATTTTTGGCTTACGACTATGCAATAATCAACGTCAAATTGGTTTTTCTAAAAATATGATAAACCATTAGATCTTATTATATTATTATTAGATCATATATATATTATATTATATTATATTATATTATATTATATTATATTATATTATATTATATTATTATATTATATATATTATATTATATTATATTATATTATATTATATTATATTATATTATATTATATATATTATATTATATTATATTATTATATTATATATTATATTTAATTAATCTTAAAATTGACTAATATTTCTTGGATATTATCACCATGCACCTTATCATTCCTCACCACACGCAACACAAATACTGAAACTAGAAAGCAAAACCCCTTAAATGTGTGCAGATAAGATGCAAATCACATCATGCAAATTTGTTCATAACCCAAAAAAAATCCCCCTATTCTCCCACCCTCTTGGTCCTTCACTTCTATGGGAACATCACACATCAACAAGTATGCTCTTGCCTGTGCTCTCTTAGCCTCCACCAACTCCATTCTCTTGGGTTATGGTAAGCAAATCCCATCTCAATTTCCATTTTCAAACACAATTGTATCACTAATTAAAGCAACAAAGCTCTTCAAGTCACAATTTTTCTTCACACCCACTAAATTAGGTTCAAGATTTAGCAGAAAGCACCCATTTTTATTAACACCCAGTTCATCAATTTTGAAAATTCAGTTGAAAATTTGATTTTGCAAACAGTGTCCACCAACTGTTCGACGAAATGTCTGTGTGCATATATTGGGGTAACTAGTGGAGCAGTGCTATTTATCAAAGATAACCTAAAGTTAGGTCCGAGATTGATAAAAAAAGTACCGATTTTAATACACCCGATTTATCATTTTCGAGAATTCTGTTGAAAAAATTGATTTTAAAACAATGTCTACCAACTTACCAACTGTTCGACGAAATCTGTGTGCAGATATTGGTGTAATGAGTGGAGCGGTGCTATTTATCAAAGATAACTTAAAGATCTCATCAACCCAAGTGGACATTTTAGTGGGTTCATTAAATGTATGTTCATTAATCGGATCTTTCGCCTCCGGCAAGACTTCCGACTGGATTGGTCGCCGGTACACAATCGTGCTAGCAGCCGGAACCTTTTTCATCGGTGCATTACTCATGGGGTTCGCTACAAACTTCGGGTATTTAATGGCCGGAAGAGTGGTCGCCGGAATCGGCGTTGGGTACTCGCTAATGATCGCGCCAGTGTACACCGCAGAATTATCTCCGGCGATGACACGGCTGCCGGAAATGTAAACTGGCGGTTAATGGTCAGTTTGCGGCGGTTCCGGCGGTGGGGATTGCCGCCGGTGTGATGTTCATGCCAGAGTCGCCACGGTGGCTTGTTATGAAGGGTAGGGTGGATGAGGCTAAGAGAGTATTAAACAAGACATCAGATTCTGAAAATGAGGCCCATTTGAGGTTGGAGGAAATTACCAAAGCTGCCCTTGATGCGGTCACGTGGGACCCACGTGCCGGCGGTTGGAGGGGTCAAGGTGTTTGGAAAGAGTTGTTGAAGCCTTCGCCAGCGCTCCGGCGGGTCCTCGTTGCCGCCATCGGGATCAATTTCTTTATGCAAGCGTCAGGCAACGACGCGGTGATTTACTACACGCCGGAGGTTTTCAAGGCCGCTGGAATCCGACACCGGAAACAACTTGTTGGGGTTACTATAATCATGGGCCTAGCCAAGACTTCTTTTGTTTTGGTATCAGCCTTTTTCTTGGATAAGTTTGGTTGGAGGCCTTGTTGTTATTGGGCTCAATAGGTATGGCTGTTTCCCTAGCTGGGTTGGGCCTTGGGTCAAAGTTTTTGGAACACTCAAGTCAGAAGCCCACGTGGGCTATTGCGTTGTGTGTGGTGGCGGTTTGTGCTGATGTGTCATTCTTCTCGATTGGGCTTGGGCCCATAACGTGGGTCTACACGTCAGAAATATTTCCGATGAGGTTACGTGCTCAGGGGTCGGGTCAGCGGTGTCCGTAAACCGATTGGTGAGTGGGGTTGTGTCGATGACGTTTCTTACGATATCAAGTAAAATAACTTTCGGAGGGATGTTTTTCGTGTTGTCGGGAGTTATGACGGTTGCGACGGTTTTCTTTTATTTCTGTTTGCTGGAGACTAAAGGCAAGAGTTTGGAAGAAATGGGAGCGATATTTGAAAGAAAAGATACCGAGGGGAGTAAGGCAATTGAAATGAGTGAAAGAGAGTAAAGTGTGTAGTTTGTAATTCTCTTCTGTAAACTGTAGGGGTACCATCTTGTCAACTAAAAATTAGAGGACCTATAAGTAGGGATGAGATTGGTACAATACCCGTACCATACCCGTACCGGTAACTAAATTACCGGTATTGAATTTGAACAAAACTGGGTATCAAATTCCGTACCAAATATATAGGTACGGTACGGGTATGGGTATTGGTACGGGTATTCGTGGTACGGTACCCGCTTTGGTACAATTTTATTTTAATTTAGTTTTTGAGCACTTGTACTGGTACTAAATAGGTAAAATTGATATGAGTACCAATATAGTATGAGTACCAAATAGATAAATTGGTACGAGTACCAATACGATACGGGTACCATATAGGTAAAATCAATTTGAGTACTATAAACCATAATATGAAATAAAACATAATATAAAAAAAGAATATTGGATTTAAATAATCTCAACTTTCACCAATTGGTTGATAACACTCTCAACTTTCGATTTGTACACTAACACTTTAAACTTTCAACTTATTAGCCGATAATACTCCCTAACTAACTAAATCCTAACACAGTTAGCTAATGTTAGCTGCTACGTCATCAACAAAGTCATGTCAGTAGCCACGTCAGCTAACACATCAGCTGCCAAGTCATAAAAATGCAACATCATGCCTTGTCATATGTCACGTCAGCAAAAAGGGTCACATCAGATGCCGTATCAGCAAAAACTAACTGAGTTAGGGTTCAGTTAGTTAGGGAGCGTTATCGGTCAATAAGTTGAAAGTTGGGAGTGCTGGTGTACAAATCGAAAGTTGAGAGTGTTATTGGCCAATTGGTGAAAGTTGGAGTTATTTAAATCCAATATCCCTTAAAAAAAACTTTTAAAGGTCTATATAAATTTCGGTACCAATACCCATTTTTACACATACGGGTACCAATACCAAAATATCGAATACCAAAATCAATAAAATCGGGTACAGATACATCTATCAAATACATAAAATCGGTACGAGTACAGATATGGTTGCGGGTACGGATATTTAGGAAAAAAAAAGCCCATCCCTACCTATAAGTGTTTAATCTATTCACACCCTTAAAATTATCATTTACACTATTTAACTTCAGTATCTATAACTTTAGGTGATGCTAAACATACCTTCTCTTACAAACTTGGAGAAGCATTTCATCATCTAAAAAATATTTCCCCCTCGTGTGAAAGGGGTTAAGTATAGAAACATCCTTAAGTTTTTATTTATATAAATTTATACGAATTTTCTTTTAAATTTTTATAAGAATTTAGATTAACAAAAATTAGAAATGTAACTGAGTATTTAACATTGAATAAACATCATGAATTAGAAGTTTTAAATTGTATTTGAAATAAAAACATAGAAATAATTAACAAATTAAATTTAAAGGATACAAATGAAAGCGTCAATTGTTTTTAAAGTTTTGCTCCTATTCATATACCATATTACAAATAAAAATAAAAAAAAGATTGAGTTCTTAAACATAAGTTTATTTGGGTTGTCTATTTTTTGGTATGAAATGGAGTTTGGAACCGGACTTTATAGCTGCTTATGAGGCACGCTTGAAAACATACACTGTTTATTTGTCAACTGTTGATGACTTTAGTGTAAGCGTCATCTAACTATTTTGTTAAATTTAAATTTACATAGTGAACAATTGATAAATCATAATCAAAATAAGTTGGAAGGTCTAGAGCGTACCTTGCTTGAGAATGTTATGATTTCAAGCACTTGAGACCCCTTAGGAGTTCAAGGAGGTGAAGCCCCAGGCTTGCTTAAGTTGATTTTTTTTTTCATTTTCGTTAACCATGGGAAGCTAGTTTCAGAACTGTAAAGTTGCTGAAAAGTTGCATTAAAATTGATATTCGATTGTGAATGAAGATTAATGATAAAAAATGGTTTTTGGTACCAAATTTGTTCATTGATATCAAATTTGTTGGTATCAAACTTGGTCATCAATATCAATTTTTTTCATCAACATTAATTATTAACTTTGTTCATCGGTGGTATAACTGATCACTAGCAACAGTGGTCAGCATTGTTAGTTAATAATTATAACGACCAACTGTCATGACGTTTTTTGAAGGATTGTGATGATTCAGTGAGAATTATCCAATTGAATATTCGTAAACACTTGGGAAATAATTGAATCTAACAATGTTTACATGATATTCAGGGATTTCCTAGTAATCGAGAATCACCGAAACCAACATCAACTAAGGGCCATGGGAGTGCACCCAGGAAAAGAGATCGAGATGACAGACCATGTCGCAAATGAAATGACAAAGGATAATTTGATAGCCAAATCTTAAGGCTAAAAATGTAGATTTATTCCAAAAATACTCAACAATGAAATCAACATTTTGAATAGATTTGCACATATATAACTAACATTTTGAAAATAATGAAAACAAGATGTCAATCTTGGACAAGAAGAGAAACAAAAAGTGGATTGATCATAATAGTCAATGAAAAGTTATAGGCTAAAAGGGTTTTGTTTGATCCCTTTGTTTTCTAGTGCACACATAGTATAAGTAAAACCCTAAAAGCCATAGACATAGACCCTCATGTTTTAAAAACATAAAATTTACCAAAAGTCACAACAAAAAGAAAAAGTTTGGAAAATATTCAGAGCCATTTTGGTGATATACAAGAAAGCATTATAGGAATGAGATGATGCATGGTGGGGTTTAAAAAAATGAATGTCAAATGGTGTTGTTATGTGCTTGGATATGACCCAACACTTTGAAACCAGAAAGAAAGCTGAACAAGATTTTTAACTCCAACTGTCTTGTAGTTTTGTGTAGGGTTTTGGATTTATAGACTTTGTTTTTATTCATTTCATGTAGTGTGTTTCTTGTTGGAACCTTCTTTATGTTCAAAGATGCTCTATTTCTTCATCATTTTGTATTAATTGTATGTGGTGAAGATATCAGTTTGTGTGAAACTCAGATTATGAAACCTACTGGATCAACTTAAGGCACCATGAGTGTGTGTATCTGTGTGTGGAGAGAGAGAGAGAATGGTATCTAAGTATCTAACCATGACAATTTCAACTAGTATATAAGTGAAGTATATCTAGACATTATAAGTACAACCTTTTCTAGATCAAAAATGATTATTTAATATAATGTTCCATGGCTTTGTAGTTTAGTAACATTTTAGATGTGAAATAAGACTTTAGGATTAATAAGTCTTGGGTTCGATTCTCACAAGAGGGGTTTTTCCCAGATTTATTGGGTTGCCTCTTGAATTGGTGTATAGACATTATGCCTAGTGGAGATGGATATGATCAGGTGGTTCTACTGGTGGCACGATGATACTCTAGTGGTCCGTCAGTGATCCAAATTTGCTGTTAAAAAAAATTAATATAATGTTTTCATTTTAAAACTGAAATTCATTTACCTTAAAAAGTTTTGAACATATTCATTTACCTAAAAAGTTTTTTAAAATATAAAAATTCAATACCCTTAAAAAGTTTTTAACACATTCATTTAACTTGAAAAAGTTTTTAAAATATAAAAATTCAAAGAGGGAGAATGGATTTGAATTCTTACATGAGAATATAAGCCTCATGGCAAACATGGCAAACTCATGCAAATTAGAAAAAAGAAAGAATTCTTTAAATATTTCTTTGAAATTCCTTGAAACTGAATTTGAATTAAAGGTTTGAAATGTGTCACAATTCCGTTAAAAAAAATAAAAAATACAAATGCAAAATTTCAAACAATAATACAAAGTAATACAATCAAGATAGTGTTGAAAATGACAAGGCTTTGTTTTCAAATCTAATCACTAATATTTTCAAGAATGAGTTTTCAATTTGAGAGAATGGGTAACTTCAATTCTATTGGTTAATTATGGAATGATTCTTATAGCTTCAAATAGTTTTGCCCTAATCTACAAATTGGGAAAACATCACTCTTTTAAATGAATGGTAAAATATTTATAATTAATATATGTCCTTTTTTCCATTTCAGTACTTCAGAAGTTATATTCTAGTATCCATTTCTCACTATTATGCATACCTTTATACAAATTAATACAATCAAGATAGAGTTGAAAATGACAGGGCTTTGTTTTCAAATCTGATCACTCATATTTTCAAGAATGAGTATCCAATATGAGAGTATGGGTAACTTTAATTTTATTGGTTAATCGTGGAATGATTCTTTTAGGGAAGACATAACTCTTTTAAAAGAATGGTAAAAGATTTAAAATTATAATATGCATCACCTATGCTCTATTGATAGAGATGTTTGGGTTTTACAACAAAGACTAAAGTTTAATCTTTATTTGTGTAAATTTGATAGATTAGACAATGATGAATAGAGTCTGGCATAGACCTAGTCTTCTTGTAAAGGTGTAAGGCTTTATCCTGAGCCCACCTGAGTTTTCGTCCAATCGTGGTTACATCAGAGAGTTATGATCTTATTGTGGCACAATGATTGTCAAGTGACAACTGCCGGTATGGTTTCCCGGGGAACGCCCAAGCCAAACTCTGAAGTTAGCGTGCGTCCGGTTAGACAAAATAGTCTGGCCGGAGTGGGGCAACGAGGCTCTCCAATTTTGGAAGTACGGTAGCCTAATACAAAAAATTCACCTTTCCATTTTTTTTTAATTGTAAATGTTCTTTTTCCATTTTACGACTTCAAAAGTTATATTCTAGTTCTAGTATCCAATGAAAGTTTATAAAGTACATTTTGTCCTACAACATCTTTCCATGAAATTTTCACTGTTTTTACTATTATCATTTTTGGTTTTTCCAACTTTATTATTGAATATTACTATTGAAAGTACTAATTTTTAGGAATTCAAAGTTATATTGGTGTACACACTTCCCATATTATACCCTCAAAATGATTCTTGAAATGTTCTATATGCCTTTGCTAGAGAGAACCCAGTGTGATTGGCGAAGAACACAAGTAGGTGTGATCTAACTAAACTCGTATTTTAGTTGAATGGGGGTTGTGCTCGATTCTCATAGATTGCATAGCTCAAATTCAAACTAAACTAACTCATCTCGAGCTCAAATTGAACTATTTTTAGGCTTGAGCTCAACTCAAATAAAATCCGAGTTAGCTCAGCTAAGCTAGAGTTAGCTCGATTCAGTTTTAAGTCAAGCTATAACAAAACCAAAATTTTCGTCTGGTTCATTTTTAAACCGGCATATTGATTATTAATAATAGGCCATGAATAAAAAAATAATTAAAACTAAACAGACATAAGGGGCCACGAGTAACTAAACAAAGCTGCTAATGAACTTTGTTGAGTTACTATTCTCTATTTATAAGGGTTTTCTTTGGTAATGTTTTTTAGACAAGTGTTGCGGGACAAAATGTATTTTTATAAACTTTAATATATATTATATATATATATATATATATATAGTTTTCTCCTCTGGGTATCAAGTTCGAGTCTGGTGCTAGGAGTTTCTCATTGAGAGGGCTTAAATTGAGGATATATCGTGCGAGTGGGCTCTCTAGCGCTGACTTGTTAAGACAACGTATGCTAGATCTCCCGACATTCACGAATAATTCACACCTTTCAAAAAAAATTTAAGTAAAATAAGAGAACAATAGTTTCACTCTCATTTTAAAACTCTAAACTCGCTTGAATGTCTTAAAGTGGTGAGAAAATGACATTCTTGTCCCAAAATGTTTATTTATAATTATTATTATGTGTGTATATATATAAGAGCAACCTATTTTCCAAAATTCTAAGTATTTTTAATTTTCACCATGCAGAGAAATATATCAATTTTGTTCAGACTTTTGCTAATCGCATTCTACTTCGTAACTAAATAAAATATACAGAACAAATAATATGAAAAAAAAATTAATATAACCAAACAATGCATAAAGACATAAAATACATAAGTTCACGATTTACGATATAAATAGTCATAACCAATAGTATCAATGAGTACATATATTTTATAGATATCCATCAGTGACCACATCGTTTGCGAAGCTGTCTGTCAAAGTAACATATACCTATTCACCATAAATAAACAGTTATTAAATATTTGGTGAATCGTATTTAAACTATCTGGTAGACTTCTCATCAGGTTAGAAGTAAATTTTTTTTATTTCTGTGTATATACGATTTGAACCCAAGGCTTCTTTTTCACAAAACGTTTTAAGACTTTGATTTTACTGATAGACCTTTCCTTGAAGTTATAAAAATTTGTTTACAGCATAGCCAAAAATTTAGGGGGTGAGCAATAACCGAACCATTAACCAAAACTGAACCGAAAACCAACAAAGCCGAACCGAATCATTTAAATATTCATATATTTATTTCTAGCTTTTATACATCCATGTCATGTTTTATACTTCCATTTCATGTGCTTATAACTCATTTTATTTATTTATACATCCAATTCATGTATTTATATCTCCATTACATGTATTTGTAAGCAAAAATTTTGCCAATGTTTTGCTTTGGTTATTAACCGAACCGAAAACCAACAAATTAATCGAAGAAACTGAACTGAACCAAACCCTGCACACCCTTAACTAATATAAAAAGAATAATTAAAAAATCTCAATTAAATGAGAAAAAAAAACTATTTAAAATCAAATTTCAAATTTAAAAAAAAATCCATATAACTTTTCAAATAACTTAACCTTTATTTGACTTTTTGTTTTTTTCTTGAATACTCATGCATATATAAACTTTCCAATTACAAACTACACCATACACTTTCATCTTCAAACTCTCTCTCTCTCTCTCTACAAATGGAGACAAGCTTAAAACTCAAAATCTCAAAACTATTTCAATCCTCCTTCACTTCTTGCCGGACTAAACACACCTCCGACGTCTTCGAACACCCGTTTTTCTTCCCCGAAAACCGCCATCACCGTCACCTCATCGACCTTTTTTCCCCCAAACCTCAACCCATTTCCTCATCATCTCACAAACCCACAACCCAATTACCCTTAACAAAACTCTCCGACGAAAAAAAACCATTTTCCGGCAGCTGCACTCGCCGGAAAACCACAATTCCACAGAAAAAAACCGAAATCCGCCAAGAAAGAGAAACCCCATCACCGAAAACCATTGAAAGTTAATAATTTCCAATCAAGTATTGATAATTCCTACTACAACTGCTGCAGCAGTGACGATGACGATGATGATGATACTCAAATAGACGATGAAACCACTTTGTTTTCATCGCGTTCCTTTTCCTCTGACGCGTCCTCTGTTTCTTTTCGAAACAGAGGACGCATGAAAAAGAACAAAAAGGGCGTGGTTTGGGGCGCGTGTAAGGGTCGAAAAGCGACCAATGTGATCCCGATTAAAGGGAAGTTTGTGAAGGATAGTGTTGCGGTTGTGAAGAAATCGAATGACCCGCATGAAGATTTTAGGGTTTCCATGTTGGAGATGATTGTTGAACGACAAATATTTGGAGAAGAAGATCTTGAGAATCTTTTGAAGTGTTTTTTGTCATTAAATTCGGAAGAACATCATCGAGTTATCTGTCAAGTGTTTACTGAGATTTGGGAGACGCTGTTTTGTTTCTGACTTGTTTTAGTTAACTTTTAGTGACTGTTTTATTCTTCATGCACTTTTTTTTTTAGTTTTTTTAGGGTATTATTGTGGTTAATTATTGTTATCCTGATTAAAGAAAGTAATTAGCTTTGTTTATAGTGATTATTATGTTTTTGTTTTTTGGGCTTGGTTGGTAAATGAAAGTGACCTTAAAAGATAGCAGAAATTTATGTGACTTAAAAAGTGATCACTTTGAATTTTGTTTTATTTCATGTGAAATGAGTTTTTTTTTATTTGTGAATAAAAAGTTGGTTGATTTTGACTTATTTCCAACCAGTTTAAATTCGAAAAAAGTGCTTGTGTATTTTATAATTAAGATTGTGAATAAAGAGTTGGTTGATTTTGACTTATTTCCAACCATGACATTTTACTCTAATAAAAAACATGTTAGCATTCCATGCATAATTTTTTTTAGTTTTTTTTTTCTTTTTTGCTTTCTAGCAGGGGCGGATGTACCTTATTACAAGGGGTAGCATCCGCTATCCCTTTGTACCCCTTGGCGCTCCAACAGTAGTGTAAATTTTGGAAAAATTTGACGGTTTTTCGATTTCGTTACCACTTTCTTTTAAAACGTTACCCCTATGAAAGTTTTTAGATCCGACACTGCTTTCTAGCACACATGCCTGAATTTTATGAGTGTAAGGTCTTTTTGTTCATTTATTTTCGTAATTTTGGGCACATGTGTCCATACATGTGTCTGTACTTCACCATGTAATATGTAATCAAATTATTATAAACTTCAACACAAATCTAGATTTGAATTTTAATAATCCTAATTATTCATCGTTAACAGTTTTAACTTAAAAAATAACTACTGGTAATCTTAACTATTAACATATTGGTCTCTAATGGACCCTCACCATCAGTGGTTATTTTTGAAGTTGTGATTGTTGGCGGCTAACGACAAATAATTGTGATTATTAAAATTAAGTATTCCATGTGTTAAACATGTATCTGCACCATGCAAATAGGTTGAATTTTATAAGTGGAGGTCTTTTTGTTTGTTTATTTTCGTAATTTTTGGCACACGTGTTCGTATGAACACGTGTCTGTATTGCACCACATAATACGTAACCAATTCCATTACAAACCTGGACACACATCCGGACTTTGTAAATATGTTAAACATGCATCTACACCATGCAAATGGGTTAACCGTCCTGCTTTAACAGATAGTGTATATAAACTTTTCAAAAAAAATTCTTAAAAGTATATAATAATAATAATAATAATAATAATATATTCGTATTAAATATATAAAGTTCTTGACTTCATAAAAAAAACTCATAATCCGTACTAAGCTTTAATCAACCTAATATACAGTGTGTTTGAATTTTTGTAAAAACAAACAAACAACTTTAGCATGAATTTAATCAATCTCAGTAGAACTGGCATCACCCTTATGGACAAATTTAACAACATTTTATTAACTTTGAGATCATGATTTTCATAATTTAAAATTAATATAAAGCCATATGTATTAGGTAATGAACTGTATCAAATTCATTTATTTTTTTAAAATATGTATACTTAATTTGTTTGCATCATATACATGACAAATGAATCTCATAGAACAAACACATAAACCCAACATCAAGCAGAGTCTTCCTGTACTTGAAACTTCAAATTTCAACACAAAACCACGATGTTATCTTCTAATATATTTATTTTGATGTAAAAATATTATTGGATTTGGTATGTGATATACGTGTTATGTGCGATTTTCTGACATGAAAAGAAAAAATGTCACGAACCTAACATGAAATTTATAGGTTTGAGTTTAGTCTTATCAGGTTTGGGTCAGTTTTGGTTTGGACATGCGACCCTCGTTAAGCTAAAATGGGTTGGGGTCATGTCAAACAGACATGTTTAACCCATTTATTTTTTATTTTATTTTCTTAATATATGTTTTACGTCATATATGAAATTGTTTGGGTATTTTATACCAAAATCTAAAACTTAAAAGAGAAAGGGACATAAAGTTTTAATAATAAAAATGTAATTGTTTAACATACGATTGTATTTTTTTGTTGTTGTAAAAGTGTAAACTTAATATACGAAAAAAAAAATCACATTAAGCAGACCATGTTCTTGTCAACCCACGAGTATTCGTGTCGTGTTCATATGTATTATATGATTTTCGGCTTCAAGTTGTGTTTAGGTCCGACCCACCAACCCGCAAACACGATCCATTTAACATCTATACTAAATATTATAAATATGGTGTTTTATAGCTTGAGTGGGTCGCGAGATAAACCTTAAATAATCTAAAATAGACCACAAAAAGGAAATAGGAAGTTGTCATACCGAAAAATAGACCACAAAAAGGAAATAGAAAGTCGTCATACCGAAATATAGAATGGTATACTTTTATGATTAACATAACATACAAAGATCTTAAATTTAGTCATGCTTACGAATGTATATAATTTTATAACAAATAATTTATAGGTGTGCGACATTGTACAAAATGATTTTTGTGTGTGAAATCTGTGAAGTTTCAGGATGTGACATATGTAATTTATGGCGATACTATGCCCTTACATTCAAGTCAATGTGTAACATCCTGTAAAAATCGTGTCCAATAGTATAGTGACACGTGTTGTATTTTAATATAGTCTATTAAAGACCAATAAGGACTAAAGGCGTCAACATGCTCAAGTTGAGCCTCTGAGTAACGAACCAATGTCAACATGCATAAATAAAAGCCTCTGAGTTACTGATATGTCAACATGCTTAAATCAATAGCCTCTGAGTGACTGATACGTCAACATGCTTGAAACTTGGCCTCTGAGTGACTAATATGTCAACATGCCTAGCCTCTGAGTGACATCGGAATCAACATGCTTGTGATAAGCCTCTGAGTGATCCTTTGTGAAGTCCTAACTCTCATACGTACCGTTTGTTGGACGAGAGAGTTCAATTCTGTAAATAGTGTGAAAGTTGGATATTGGAGGGATTAAAAGTGTCAACATGTTAATTTATACCTCTGATTGACCTTTTAACGAACCGAGAGCTCAATAATGCCCGGGCATAATCCCGGGTATGCCAAGTATTGGCTACGGGGGGCTAAAAGTGCCAAAATAGTATTTAAAATCGTTTTTATAAGCTTTATATAGTTTAGGGGCCAAAGTGTCAAATTTTAAAACTGAAATAGGGGCGGTGCGGGCTGCGAGAGACCCGGCCTGTGTCTCTCGCGCCCCGCGAGAACAGACCTCAGTAGAAAGTTTGTTTTGGAGCCCAAGCAAAGCTCCAAAACCATTAAATCAAAACCATGGCCTTCCTAATCAGCTATGCCACGTTTTGGGACACTTGTAAGCTTCTTATTACACCCCTAGACACCTTGCTTCACATCCTTTGAACTCTCCAACTATAAATAGGTGCTTACGTTCACCATTTCAACTTGCACCTTTCTTATTCACTCTTCTCCCTCCTCTGAAAGTTCCTAACTAAATGGAGCACTCCAACATAGTTCTTTTACATCTAGGAATCACTGGTAAGTGTTCCTTCTTTGTGCATTTTCGTTTATAGGCTTTTATAGCCAAAAGTCAAGCGTTTTTGTAAAACGCTTTGACTTTCGGTTAAGACCATTATGGTCCAGCCATTGTTCAAAATGAACATGGCTAAGTGATCGTAATAAGGTAGGTATTGATCCCTTTAAAGGGCACCTCCTGAATATCACGTTTGCTAGACCAATTGACGGGTCAAAGTTATAATATTAAAAAGTCAAACAGACCATTTTTCAGAAAAATCACAAATTGATCTTATATATGTTATGAAACATGTTTTGACACTTAAACAAGTTGGTAATAATTATTAGAACATGTAAGAGCATGTTCAGCTCGTCAATTTCAGTTCTAGGGTCGGTTCGCAACCGAAAGTCGCAAAGTTTGACTTCTGCTTTGACTTTCGATTCTGACCCGATTAGATTAGTTACCTACTGATCTAAAGTTGTACTATGATCACAATATAATGTAGCATAACCCTCTGAGTTATATTACATGATCATAATCAGAATCCAAGTTTATGTGCAAGTTCCATGATTATGCCATCTTTGACCAAAATGTCCTTTTTGCATAAAACAAGGTTTCAAATGGTAATGAACTTGAAAATGAATTTCTACTAATGTAATATCATAAGTAGGATTATTTGGGATATTAAACCAAGTTATAAACTGTGTTTTTAAACAAGTCTTTAAACTATTCGATAAATGACGGTTTTAGCCCCTGTGGCTTATAAGATAGTTTTAATCAAATCTTTTCGAGATAAATCACTTACTTACCGGTATGATATATTAATTAACATATTTTAAACATTTTAATCTGATCCAAACATCAGTTTTCATAAACATCACTTAAAGACGTCATATTACGACATAACCGTCGTTTCGGCGCATAGTATGGTTTTAAACCATATTAATTGACCAAGACTTTTTACCTACTTATTTTAAAACTTATTTTAAAAAAATTTACAGTAGGTACTTATTATAAACTCAGAATCCCAAATAATTTATAAACTATGTGTAAAATGACCAAAATGCCCATGCGGTGCATAGTTTGGTCATAAAAGATAATTTACACATATAATTGACATCCTACTAATATTATGTCATAAATAAAGTATTTTTCCAGAATACTTATAATTATAACATTAAATTATATTCAAGTTCTTTTTATATGGTATGAAATTACCAAAATGCCCTTATGAGGCATAGTTTCGTTTTAAAATCTTAATGAGCATATAAGTTGATATCCTACTGATATTTTAACTTATTTAGAGTATAACGGCATATACAACTTGTCCATGACTTATCTGGTTACCCGATATCGCTATTATGCGAATAGTTACGTATATGTAACTATTTTATGGAATTTAACCGTAACGGGTTTAACCTTGTCATTTAGCCTCAAAATCCAGAATGTTTATAGTTTACCCATATTATACAAGTCAAGTACTTGTCGGTTTAACTACATTCTATCCGATCATCGTTTAATCAAGCGTTATACGTAATGATCATGTACACTATTCGGTTTATAAGACAGTTAGTATTTAATTGGCTAGCTTATGCCATAATCCAGACTAGAGCCTTCTCGGTGAAGCTATCTGCACTTGGTACTTTTGTATACGGCTGAGTTATTTAAAAATAAAAGAGAAGGCAAGCTCAGGTAAATATTCTCGACTTATTTCCCCTATAAGGGCTTGGGATACGGTAAATTATTATTGCATGGTCCATTGCAAGGTTAACATTCCTAAGTTAATAAAAGATTTTGTGCCGTTTGCACTTAAAATCATTTTTAATTTCAAAATGAGTCAGTTGGGTGTATTTACCAGCGTAAGCTGACGTATCTTCCAAAGGCTAATCTGCAGGTATAATACGAAATAGGCCGGAAGCTGCTCGGTAGAGAATAAGAGGATCTTGTAAATTCTTAATCTGCCTAAAGTCTGTTTTGTATTCTTTCTTGTACATTCCGCCTGTGGATCTTCTATTGCGAGCCTGTATATTATTTTAGATTTCGAACATTTCGGTTTGTACTAGTAATTTTACTCCAAAACTTCCGCTGTGCCATGTTTAATTGACTATGAGGTTATCACCTGTTGTCACGATACTCCCCACCCGGGCCCACCGGTGTTTGGATTTCAGGGTTGGAAATCCGGGGTGTGACAGGGTTGGTATCAGAGCCAACGCTTGAGAGAATTAAAAACTAGCCTTTTGTGTTTAGTCTCAAACTTACACGAGCACATTCCTTAGACTTCCGAGTCTAGGCATTGACCTAGGATTACTCATTTCATTATTAAGTTATAGTATGTTTTTGAATTGATTTTAACATGAAAATTCCGCCACGTGTGGGAGGACAAAGTGGACGAGGAAAAGGTCCATTGAAAGGAGGACCATCAGTGCGTATTCCCCCACAACCTCATAATTTAGATAATTATCAAGAATCAGGAGATTCGTCTCCATGGCAACTAGTGAGACGTTCTGTCTCTAATGACACTCGCTCTCACATTCTCACAATTCTTACCACTCACACCACGCCTATCATTCTCCATTCCATTCTCATTACTCCTACCATGAAGAGTTTAACCCCAACCATTACTTAAACACGCCTCCAGCCTATCAAAATCAGTTGGACGAGCCACATCCTATGGACGAGGACTCCGACCCGGAGATGCCACCATCGGGATTAAATGTGCATCCCATTGAAATTTCGAGCGATTCAAAGTCGTATGCCGGATCGCCCTACCAAGGTCCTAATGAGTGGGACCAATACTGAAACCAATTCACTTTCACCCACACTCCTTCTCACCACTCTCAACCACCTCCGGTTCAGGAAGATGTCCACATGGAACCAGTAGACCAACCTCAACCACCACCTGAACCACCAAGGAGGAAGCGTGGAGCACGTATGTCGGTGCGTGCCGGACAAAGGCCGGATCGCTGCCACCTTTCCATTTCTTACCCCACCATTCAAGAGGACCCACAAATGGGTGGACCCTCTAATGTTCCACCTATAGTGGAACCAACACCAACACCTATAGTTCAACCACCACCATCGGGTTATACTAACCCAATCCCTACATATCCAGACACGTCTGGATATGATCTTTTTAACTCGTATACACTTGTAGACTATCAAGCATGGTCGCAAGACCCATACATGCAGGCGGTTATGCACAACGCACTTTACCCGTCTCCTTTCCCACCTACTTATCCACCGACTGGATATCCAACTTATGGGTACCAGTATCCGGTTATGCCACAACCCCAACCACAACCTCCGCCACCACTTGAGGCCATTAATGAGGCCTTAGAAAGAATGAAAGAGATGCAGCAACAGGCGGAGAAAACGGCGAAGAAGACAAATAAGTTCTTCAAGAAACTCTCCAAACTAGTCAAGGGAAAGAAAGACGAATGAAGTCTTTTCTATTATATGTAGTCCCGGTGTGGACATTATTATTTCTTTAGTCCCTGTGTGGACAATTTGTTCCTTTTAGTCCTTGCATGGACAATCAGTTTCATTTATTTGTTTCAAGTATTATAATTTCTTATGGAAATTTAATGAAGTACTTGGAATTATATATATATGTATTCATCCTCTTGAAAACGAGCGTCTCGATTTTATTCGAAATTTATGCTCTGCGATATAATTCCAAAAAGATTTTAATGGTTTTGAGTTGCTAAGTGGCTCAAACCACATATTTGGCCAATATATAAGATAGTTAAGGGAAGTTATCCTTCTATCTAGAGGTGATGGACTAAGGATCAAGCCTCCAAGTCATTAAGGTCAATGCGACCGGGACTTATAATCAACCATTAAGATCCTCTTATGTTAACATTCAAATAATGTGCATACTCTTGGTTGTGTGACTTGAGGAATCACACTAACCTTCAAGGTAATGGACTATGTCCTAACCTTATATATAACCCTTGTGATCTATTTGATCCCGGTTATATAGCCTTTGTGATCTGTATGATCCCGGCTAAAAAGCCCTTGTAATCTGTTTGATCCCGGCTAATATAACCAGTGCGGTGATTAAACATCCATTAGAGGTGTATTTTATATAACCCTTGTGATCTATTTGATCCCGGTTATATAGCCTTTGTGATCTGTTTGATCCCGGCTAATATCACCAGTGCGGTGATTAAACATCCATTAGAGATGTATTTTATATAACCCTTGTGATCTATTTGATCCCGGTTATATAGCCTTTGTGATCTGTGTGATCCCGGCTAAAAAGCCCTTGTGATCTGTTTGATCCCGGCTAATACACCAGTGCGGTGATTAAACATCCATTAGAGATGTATTATATATAACCCTTGTGATCTATTTGATCCCGGTTATATAGCCTTTGTGATCTATTTGATCTCGGCTAAAAAGCCCTTGTGGTCTGTGTGATCCCGGCTAATATCACCAGTGTGGTGATTGAACATTCATTAGAGATGTATTTTATATAACCCTTGTGATCTATTTGATCCCGGTTATATAGCCTTTGTTATATGTGTGATCCCGGCTAGTATCACCAGTGCGGTGATTGAACATCCATTAGAGATGTATTTTATATAACCCTTGTGATCTATTTGATTCCGGTTGTATAGCCTTTGTGATCTGTGTGATCCCGGCTAGTATCACCAGTGCGGTGATTAAACATCCATTAGTGATGTATTACCCTTTCGGGTTATGATCTATTTTATAAAGCCTATGTGATCTATTTGATCCTGGCTACTATCATCAGTGCGATGATAACTAAACATCCATTAGCAATATTGTGCCTATGTGCCCTATTATATGTCCATTAGTGATAGGCCTAAGTGCCATATCCTATGTCCATTACTGACAGGCCTATGTGGCATATATTAAGACGTCCTTGGTGACAAGCCTATGTGCTATATAATTATTATGACAGTTGTGACACTGCGATCCCCTGTCTAATAATAAATGGACTCTATCCAAATTGTAATTTGCCTATGATGGTCCTATTAAGACCTAGGCCAAATATAGATATGTTAAGCCTAAGAGTTGTGATGTTATTCACACTAGTATAGGCAGTGGATTTTCTTATATCCAATGTTTAAAAGCCGATATGGTTATTATACCATGGCTAAGAGAAATTTTATTTGGTATATTGAACCAAAGCTTTGAAGAATGGCTAATTCTAATGAGGCACAAAGTAGCCATCGGAACGTCAAAGACGCCGAAAATATAGCCATAAATAATGATAATGATTTCCAAGCTCGCATTGATGCGGCTGTGGAAAGGGCCATGAGTAAGGCCATAGAAAGGCTAAGAGAGCCGAGTGCCACTCGCTCTAGACCCCTATCTATTCCACCATCTTCAGCTCATAAAGAGAGCTATGTTCACTCCTCAAATGCGAAGAGTGAACCAAGGATAGCAGACTTTGCTGATAGGTCCCGTTCTGATAAAGACGGGTGTACCTATAAATACTTTGTCTCCTGTAAACCCCAAGATTTAATGGGGAAAAAGGAGCCGTAGAAGCCTTAAAGTAGCTGGATGAGATGGAGACTATAGTACACATCATCGGCTGTGCTGAAAAGGATATGGTCAAGTACGTATCACAGTCCTTTAAGGGCGCTGCCCTAACATGGTGGAAGGCCATGATTCAGTCAACAGGTAAGGTATACCTGTATAATCTGGGATGGTCCAAGTTTGTGGACCTTGTAAAGGAAACTTACTACCCAACCCATGAGGTGGAGAAAATAGAGACAGACTTCTTGTCTCTTTCCATGAAAAACCTAGATTGTCGGAAATATGTTTCCAATTTCAATTCCCTATCTAGGTTAGTTTCCTATTTAATTACCCCTAAATCCAAACGCATTGTGCGTTTTATTAATGGGTTAGCGCCTGAAATTAAGGGCATGGTAAAGGCTGCTCAGCCTAGTACCTATAGGTCTGCTGTTGACCTGTCTCTCTCCCTCACCCTTGATATAGCGAGGCAGAAGTCAGTCAAGCCTGAAACTGACTGGAAAAGGAAGAGAGAGGAAGACAACTCCCATAGATTTAATAAGAAAAATAAAGGGAGGTTCGGGTTCAAAAGGAACCAAAGCAAGTCGGTTGTGATGCCATTCTGTAATACTTGCAACCAAAGACACTGGGGACAGTGTAATCCTAACCCACAAGCTAGACCTTGTGGCATATGTAAAAGAAGGGGGCATGAGACCCTAGATTGTAAGGATCTTAAGGATGCTGTATGTTATATTTGCAATGAAAAAGGGCACATTGCAACTAGCTGCCCTAAGAATTCAAGGAATAATAATCCGAAGCCTGGAGAGGCCAAGAAGGGGAATACACGCGCCTTTCGGCTAACTCTTAAGGAAGCTGTTAATGACAATAACGTCATAACAGGTACTTTCCCCATTAATGATATTTATGCTAGAGTTCTTTTCGATTCGGGTGCGGATAAATCATTTGTTGATTATAAGTTTAGTAAACTATTAAATTTACCCATAAGAACTCTAAATAAAATTTATGAGATAGAACTCGCCGATGGAACCTTAGAAACTGCTTCTTCCATTCTTGATGGATGCTCTATATCCATTAAGAATCATTCCATCCCTATCTCTCTTTTGCCAATGAAATTGGCGGGGTTTGATGTTGTCTTAGGCATGGATTGGTTATCTCATAACCAAGCCCGCATTGCCTGCGATAAAAAGCTCATCGAGATTAAGACTCCATTTGGTGAAATGATCACCATCTTTGGCGACTCACACTATGGACCGCCAGACAAGGTGTCGTTATTTAAGGCATCCAAGTGTTTGAGAAGAGGCTGTGTCATCTATATGGCACAAGTTACCATAAATGAACCAAAGCCGAACCTTGAAGATCAAGCAGTTATCTCGGAGTATCCCGCTGTTTTCTCTGAAGAATTACCAGGCCTACCTCCAGATAGGCAAGTGGAGTTTAGGATTGATATCCTACCAGGAGCAACACCTGTTGCTAGAGCTCCGTATCGGTTAGCACCGATGGAAATGAAGGAATTGAGGACCCAATTAGATGAACTTTTAGAAAAAGGCTTTATTCAGCCTAGTTCCTCACCTTGGGGAGCTCCTATCCTTTTTGTGAAGAAGAAAGACGGTTCGATGCGAATGTGCATCGACTATCGGGAGCTGAACAAGCTAACCATTAAGAATAGATATCCTCTGCCCAGGATCGATGATTTATTCGACCAACCTCAAGGGCTAATTATTTTCTAAGATAGATTTAAGATCAGGATATCATCAACTGAATGTTAGAAGTGAAGATGTTCCTAAAACAGCCTTCAGGACCCGCTATGGTCATTTTGAATTCTTAGTGATGCCTTTTGGGCTCACAAATGCACCAGCAGCATTCATGGATCTCATGAATAGAGTCTGCAAGCCATATTTGGATAAGTTTGTCATTGTCTTCATAGACGACATACTTATCTATTCTCGTAATCAAGATGATCACGAGAAACATCTTCGGTGCATCCTAGAATTATTAAGGCATGAGAAACTTTATGCGAAGTTCTAGATGCGAATTTTGGCTTAGAGAAGTCCAATTTCTTGGACACATGGTAAGTGAGCGTGGTATCCAAGTGGATCCTGCCAAAATTGAGGCTATAATAAATTGGGAAGTGCCCAAGACCCCAACAGAAGTTCGTAGTTTCTTAGGACTGGCTGGTTACTATAGGAGGTTCATTGAGAACTTTTCAAGGATAGCCACTCCTTTAACTTCTTTGACCGTAAGCATATTAAGTATAATTGGGGTCCAAAGCAACATGAATCTTTTGAGGTTCTTAAACACAAGTTGAGCAACGCTCCTGTGTTATCTCTACCTGAGGGTATTGAGGAATTTGTAGTCTACTGTGATGCATCGCACACTGGCATGGATTGTGTGCTAATGCAAAAAGGCAAGGTGATTGCCTATGCATCACGACAATTAAAGGTGCATGAAAAGAATTACACTATCCACGATTTGGAATTAAGTGCCGTTTTATTTGCACTAAAACTGTGGAGACATTACTTGTATGGCACAAAGTGTGTTATATACACAGACCATAAAATTCTCCAGCATCTATTCAATCGGAAAGAATTGAACATGCGACAACGTCGGTGGGTGGAAACACTTAACGTTATGATTGTGAGATTCGCTACCATCCAGGCAAGGCAAATGTAGTTGCCGATGCCTTAAGTCGCAAGGAAAAGGTGAAACCTATAAGGATTAACGCTAAGAGCATTGAGCTCAGAAATAGCTTAAGTGAGAAGCTATTAGATGCGTAGAAGCAAGCCTTGTTAGAGGCTAATATCCCTAATGAGGGATTAGGCGGAACTGTGGATCAGTTAACGCCTGGAAATGACGGAATCCTAAGATTTAATGATAGAATTTGGGTTCCGATCTTTGGAGGACTTAGAGATCTAATCCTCCAGGAAGCGCATAATTCAAGATACTCTGTTCACCCGGGTGGTGACAAGATGTATCAGGATTTGAAGAAAAATTTATTGGTGGATGGGTTTGAAGAAATCCATAGCCACTTATGTAGCTAAGTGTCTGACTTGTTCGCAACTTAAGGCTGAACATCAGAAACCGTCAGAACTACTACAACAATTAGAAATTCCCACTTGGAAATGGGAAATGGTAACTATGGACTTGATTACCAAGTTACCTAAGACCAAAAGTGGAAATAACACTATTTGCGTCATAGTGGATAGGCTGACCAAGTCAGCACACTTCTTGGCAATAAAAGAAACGTATAATTCAGATAAATTGGCTAAGTTGTATGTGGACAAGATAGTATCCCTACACGGTGTGCCAGTATCTATTGTATCCGATAGAGATACTAGATACACATCTCACTTTTGGAAAAGTTTCCAACAATCGTTAGGCACAAGATTAAATTTTAGTACGGCTTACCATCCGCAGACTGATGGTCAGAGTGAGCGTACCATCCAAACACTGGAAGACATGCTTAGGGCATGTGTGATTGATTTAGGGTGGAAGTTGGGATGATCACTTACTCCTAATAGAATTCTCCTACAATAACAGTTATCATACAAGCATCAAGGCTGCTCCTTTTGAGGCCTTTTATGGGAGAAGATGTAGAACGCCCGTATGTTGGGCAGAAGTTGGGGAGGCCCAACTGTCAGGACCTGAGATTGTCCTGGAGACCACGGAATAGATTGTGCAAATCTGTGATCGTCTCAAAGCTGCCAGGGATAGGCAGAAGAGCTATGCTGACAAGAGGCGTAAACCTCTTAATTTCCAAGTAGGGGACAAGGTCATGCTAAAAGTATCACCCTGGAAAGGTGTGACGCGTTTTGGAAAGAAGGGCAAGTTAAGCCCTAGATATATAGGACCCTTCGAGATAATTGAATGTGTCGGCACTGTAGCTTATAAGCTCAGGTTGCCAAAGGAGCTTAATGGAATCCATGATGTATTCCACATATCTAATCTTAAGAAATGTCTAGTCGATGAGTCGCTAGCAATGTCGCACAATGAGGTGCAAATTGATGAAAACTTGAGGTTCATTGAGAAACCAATTTCGATCGAGGATCGACAGGTTAAGAAGCTCCGAAGAAAGATGATACCTATAGTAAAGGTTAAGTAGGACGCTTTTAGAGTCCTGAGTATACATGGGAGGTTGAGTCCACTATGCGACAAAATTACCCCCATCTTTTTGAATAAAATCTCGAGGTCGAGATTTCTTTTAACAGGGTGAGGGTAGCACCCTGTAAAAATCATGTCCAATAGTATAGTGACACGTGTTGTATTTTAATATAGTCTATTAAAGACCAATAATGACTAAAGGCGTCAACATGCTCAAGTTGAGCATCTGAGTGACGAACCGATGTCAACATGCATAAATAATAGCCTCTGGGTGACTGATATGTCAACATGCTTAAATCATTAGACTCTGAGTGACTGATACGTCAACATGCTTGAAACTTGGCCTCTGAGTCACTTATATGTCAACATGCCCAGCCTCTGAGTGACATCGGAATCAACATGCTTATGATAAGCCTCTGAGTGATCCTTTATGAGGTCCTAACTCTCATACGTACCGTTTGTTGGACGGAGAGAGTTCAATTCTGTAAATATGTGAAAGTTGGATATTGGAGGGATTAAAGTGTCAACATGTTAATTTATACCTCTGAGTGACCTTTTAACGAACCGAGAGCTCAATAATGCCCGAGCATAATCCCGGGTATGCCAAGTATTGGCTACGGGGGGCTAAAAGTGCCAAAATAGTATTTAAAATCGTTTTTATAAGCTTTATATAGTTTAAGGCCCAAAGTGTCAAATTTTAAAACTGAAATAGGGGCGGTGCGGGCTGCGAGAGACCCGGCCTGTGTCTCTCGCGCCCCGCGAGAACAGACCTGCAGTAGAAAGTTTGTTTTGGAGCCCAAGCAAAGCTCTAAAACCATTAAATCAAAACCATGGCCTTCCTAATCAGCTATGCCACATTTTGGGACACTTGTAAGCTTCTTCTTACACCCCTAGACACCTGGCTTCACATCCTTTGAACTCTCCAACTATAAATAGGTGCTTACGTTCACCATTTCAACTTGCACCTTTCTTATTCACTATTCTCCCTCCTCTGAAAGTTCCTAACTAAATGGAGCACTCCAACATAGTTCTTTTACATCTAGGAATCACTGGTAAGTGTTCCTTCTTTGTGCATTTTCGTTTATAGGCTTTTATAGCCAAAAGTCAAGCGTTTTTGTAAAACGTTTTGACTTTCGGTTAAGACCATTATGGTCCAGCCATTGTTCAAAATGAACATGGCTAAGTGATCGTAATAAGGTAGGTGTTAATCCCTTTAAAGGGCACCTCCTGAATATCACGTTTGCTAGACCAATTGACGGGTCAAAGTTATAATATTAAAAAGTCAAACAGGCCATTTTTTCAAAAAAATCACAAATTGATCTTATATATTTATGAAACATGTTTTGACACTTAAACAAGTTGTTAATAATTATTAGAACATGTAAGAGCATGTTCGGCTCGTCAATTTTCAGTTCTAGGGTCGGTTCGCAACCGAAAGTCGCAAAGTTTGACTTCTGCTTTGACTTTCGATTCTGACCCGATTAGATTAGTTACCTACTGATCTAAAGTTGTATATGATCATAATATAATGTAGCATAACCCTCTGAGGTTATATTACATGATCATAATCAGAATCCAAGTTTATGCGCAAGTTCCATGATTATGCCATCTTTGACTAAAATGTCTTTTTTGCATAAAACAAGGTTTCAAATGGTAATGAACTCGAAAATGAATTTCTACTAATTAATATCATAAGTAGGATTATTTGGGATATTAAACCAAGTTATAAACTGTGTTTTTAAACAAGTCTTTAAACTATGTCGATAAATGACGGTTTTAGCCCCTGTGGCTTATAAAATAGTTTTAATCAAATCTTTTCGAGATAAATCACTTACTTACCGGTATGATATATTAATTAACATATTTTAAACATTTTAATCTGATCCAAACATCCGTTTTCATAAACATCGCTTAAAGACGTCATATGACGACATAAGCGTCGTTTCGGCATAGTATGGTTTTAAACCATATTAATTGACCAAGACTTTTTACCTACTTATTTTAAAACTTATTTTAAAAAAATTTACAGCAGGTACTTATTATAAACTCAGAATCCCAAATAATTTATAAACTATGTGTAAAATGACCAAAATGCCCATTCGGTGCATAGTTTGGTCATAAAAGATAATTTACACATATAATTGACATCCTACTAATATTATGTATAAATAAAGTATTTTTCCAGTAATACTTATAATTATTACATTAAATTATATTCAAGTTCTTTTTATATGGTATGAAATTACCAAAATGCCCTTATGAGGCATAGTTTCGTTTTAAAATCTTAATGAGCATATAAGTTGATATCCTACTGATATTTTAACTTATTTAAAGTATAATGGCATATAAAACTTGTCCATGACTTATCTGTTTACCCGATATCGCTATTATGCGAACAGTTACGTATATGTAACTATTTTACGGAATTTAACCGTAACGGGTTTAACCTTGTCATTTAGCCTCAAAATCCAGAATGTTATAGTTTACCCATATTATACAAGTCAAGTACTTGTCGGGTTTAAACTACATTCTATCCATCATCGTTTAATCAAGCGTTATACGTAATGATCATGTACACTATTCGTTTTATAAGACCGTTAGTATTTAATTGGCTAGCTTATGCCATAATCCAGACTAGAGCCTTCTCATTGAATGCTATCTGCACTTGGTACTTTTGTATACGTCTGAGTTATATAAAAATAAAAGAGAAGGCAAGCTCAGGTAAATACTCTCGACTTATTTCCCCTATAAGGGCTTGGGATACGGTAAATTATTATTGCATGGTCCATTGCAAGGTTAACCTTCCTAAGTTAATAAAAGATTTTGTGCCGTTTGCACTTAAAATCATTTTTAATGTTTTCAAAATGAGTCAGTTGGGTGTATTTACCAGCGTAAGCTGACGTATCTTCCAAAGGCTAATCTGCAGGTATAGTACGAAATAGGTCGGTAGCTGCTCGGTAGAGAATAAGAGGATCTTGTAAATCCTTAGATCTGCCTAAAGTCTGTTTTGTATTCTTTCTTGTACATTCTACGATCCGCCTGTGGATCTTCTATTGCGAGCCTGTATATTATTTTAGATTTCGAACATTTCGGTTTGTAATAGTAATTTTACTCCAAAACTTCCGCTGTGCCATGTTTAATTGACTATGAGGTTATCAACTGTTGTCACGATACTCCCCACCCGGCCCACTGGTGTTTGGATTTTGGGGTTGGAAATCCGGGGTGTGACACAATGTAGCCTAGTCGCACCATTGTAAATGTTTGGATGTACCATTATAATCACACATTTCCTTCATGAGTAAGTTCTCGACAAAGAAAAGAGCAAAGAGTGATGAACAAGTGACATAAACATCTAACCATTTGTAAACAAAGGTGACAACAGAGAGCGACAAAGTTGACTGACCAATGAAAGTTTTTTTTAACAAGGCACCACAACTTATATTTTGCAGGATTTAAACCCTAACCTTTTGGTTGTGAGACATACACCTTAACCATCAGGGCCGATGATATTATTTAAGGGATCAAATTCAAAATCAGTCCAAAGACAAAGAGAAATTGTATAAGGGCTAAAAATCGCGATGAACATTTTTATAATAAATAAATTACTTGAACGATCTTTATAATCTTGAGCTAGTAAGATGAACAATATCTACTTAATTACTTGAAGTTTAAATGTAGCATATTTTTCAAATTTGAGTTTGAACAGACATATAAAACTATCTATGCATTTTTAAATATTTATAGGCTTGAGCTTCAAACGGGTTCTCGTTAATAGAATGGCAGTGAAAGTGAAAGATCATAGGATAAACGGTAGGAATAAATAAATCTTAAAAAGATAGTTATTAATAGCCTATAATTCCTTTGGAACACAACACAGGGCTAACGAAAATGACATGCACTTACTATCATTACATCATCACAGGTATGGTAATTTACTGTTATTCTTTTTACTTGTATAGTTTATGTAGTGTACCATTATGATTTTACTCTATAATTCCTAAATTTTGGTGAAAAGTAAATTATTCATGTGAAGTAATTACCGTCAACAAATACATAAAAGCGAAACACATATACGTACGAACAAAAGACAACTTGATTGCAACATAATCTGTCACACATGCATACATGCCATACCTTAACTCATAAACATTTCACTATAAGCCTCATTTTCAAGTACAAATTCACATCCGTGACCATTTTTGTTCCCTTGGCATTTTACTTTTAATTTATTGCATACATGCCATACCTTAACTCATAAACATTTCATTATAAGCCTCATTTTCAAGTACAAATTCACATCCGTGACCATTTTTGTTCCCTTGGCATTTACTTTTCATTATTTTATATATATATATATATATAATATATATTATATATATATATATATATATATATATATATATATATATATATATATAAGGGGAGAGTTTAAATGAGAACGCTAAATATCGCGAGAACCATGAGAACGAATGAAAAAACCACTAGAACTTGATCAAAAACAAGTGAAATTCAAAATTTCGTTTTACACTTGTCATTATTATTCGAATACAATTCTAGAAATTTAATTTACACATTTAAATTTACATGCATTCGAAAACAAAGAAAATTTACACATGTGTAAGTTTGCCATTTACATATATGTAAATTTGTTATATTTACACATGTGTAAAGAATCTAATAAGAGTGATTTTGAGAGGAGAAATGAATTATTTGATGTTGTAATTTCTTTTTTTGATGTTGTATTTTAATTAAAATGATGATTGTATTAAAAAAATGGTTTTGATTGGTTTTCTCATTCGTTCTCACTGTTCTCGCAATATTTAGCGTTCTCAAGATAACCCTCCCCTATATATTTTAATATAATATATATATATATATAGGATAGGGTTCATGCGAGAACCACCTTTATTACGAGAACCAATGTGAACACAAAAAAATACCTAAAAAAAATCTAAAAAACACAATTTTTTTTGTAAAAATCGCTATATTCGTTACCAATTTTTTTTCGAGTAACAATTATCGATGCACATATGCATATGTATCATTTCTTGTACAAATTCTGTAACACATTAACAGTAGTAGACAAATGCAGTTTCATTTACACTACCATCCGTAATACACTACTTTTTACATTACCAATATTAAAAATGCACATGTGCATCATTATGTATAACCATGATTTTGAATGATGAAGTAGGCCCATGTACATGTTTTTTGGTTAGTTATATCTAGTGATTGATGGTTTGGTTATATTTGTCACTTTATAATATAATATGTTGTTTGCATGGTATAAAGGGAGTTGATATACATTTAATAAAGTGAAATATTGGTAATGGTATTGTATTATGGATGGTAGGAGGTAATGGTAGTGTATTATAGATGGTATGATAGATGAAAGGGAAAGTGTATTCAAAGTAGTGTACCAAAACACATTATATCATGTTCATACATATAGATGCACATGTGCATTCTTAATATTGTTAATGTAAAAAGTAGTGTATTATGGATGGTAGTGTAAATGAAAGTGCAATTGTCTAATATTTGTAATATATTATGGAATTTGTCAAAGAAATGGTACATATGCACATGTGTATGGATAATTGTTATTCGAAATTTTTTTAGAGTCGAAAAATAGCGATTTAAAAAAAAAACTATTAAAATTTTTTTGTGTATTTTTTTTTATTTTTTTAGATATTTTTTTGTTGTGTTTACATTGGTTCTCACGGTTCTCGTAATAAATGGTGGTTTCTAACGGATCCTTCTCCTATATATATATATATATGTGTGTTTATATATGTTAATGTATATTATACATAACAATAACAATTAGTTTGTAATGAAAAAAGGTAAAAGATATTGTAAAGAAGAAAGTTATTTTTTTTCATTGTGGTGGAAAAAGATAGAATGTCTGCAAGAATGGCAGTGTGCATGCACCTATCTGAAACTGTATTAGTGGAAGAATCTGTATATGCTGCTCAGTGCTAATTGGGTGGTTTGGATTTTGGGTATACGGGTCATGAAAACACCCGTTTGTTTACATGTAACTTTCTTTATTATTTAATTCAAACAGTTTTACTTTTACACATGAACATACCATAATTTAGTAAAAAATCACTTTATCTTTACTCACAATATTAACTCATTTTACTCAAAAGTTTACTTTAATGATCATCTAAATAAAGTTCTAAAATAGTACAAAATGATTTTGCATAGGGTCAATAAACCTTGCGTATGTTAGTCAGTGGCGGATCTAGAAAATATTCGTAGGGGTAACATTTTATAAAAGAAAAGGGTAACGAAATCGAAAAAACGTTAAAAAAGGTCAAATTTTTCCAAAATTTACACTACCAGCTGGAGCGCCAAGGGGTAGCAGAGGCTACCCCTTCTATTAAGGTAGGTCCGCCTCTGATGTTAGTTCTCGAATGTGTTTGTTATAATTCAGGGTCCCTGCTACCACTCACTAGTACAACAAACCCACTTATACACGCCCTTTTTCAGCTATTTAAAACCGAATATTTACGAAATAAAAACTTAAAGAGATTGAAAAAGACTGAAATCTAAAAGATTGAGAAATTCTATAAAGATTTCTAAGATGAAAACTCCATTATGATATGACTTTAAAATTGTGAGATTCTTGTGACTGGGATATTTGGATGTTAAAATGTGTGGATCCCACAATATAGTGTTGATTGTTGAGGTGTCACTGTTTTTTTCAATTGATGTTTCCATTACTAAATCCTTTTGTTTTGATGCTTTTCACAGGCCACATGAAATGTTTTTTTTTTCTTTTATTTATCTTTAATGGTAACTTATCTTTTACTAGAATGTAAAGTATATTTGTCAATGTTTTTAAAATGTTACATGAATAGTGTGTTGGTGTAGGTGTTGGAGGGCCCTGGGATGTGAATGTTGCTGCAGGCTTGCAGGTGTTAGACCTGAGGTTGAGTTCTCTACCTAGCCTTTTTTTTTTTTTTTTTTTTTTGTATTTCTTAGGTTTTATGTGATATCATATAACCCCTCTATTTTGCTTTCAAAATCCTATTTTGTGTTTCTTAGATTTTATGTGATATTATATAAGCCCTCTATTTTTTTCTTTTTAAACAATCATATTTTTTTTTTAATGGCGACTTTCATGTGTTTGGCCACCGCACTCCCCAAATTGAAGAGATTCGTTGCCTCACTCCGGTCAGACTATGTTATCTAACCGCGCCCACGCTGGCTTCAGAGTTTGACTTGGGCGTTCCCGTGGGAAACAATACCGCCGGCTGTCACTTGACAGTCATTATGCCACCAAAGAGCAAAACTCTCTAGCGTAACACACAGTGGGACGAAAACCCGGGTGGACTCTGGATTCGAAGTGACAACCTCGCATAAGGCGTAGCTCAAATTCTTCATTGCCTTGATCGGCCAAAAGTGACACACGTGGTGATCGAACTTGGGTCTGCACCGGAGAATCCAAGCCTTCTACCACCAGGCCACAAGTGATGATTTTCAAATAATCATATATTCATATTATTAAAATAAATATGCATTTTCACCCACTCGATTATATTTTTAAGTTCATTAAATTATTATTATTACTACTATTGTTGGATAGAGTGTAGCGGGCTAACGCCCATGTACACCTCAGCATGGAAGGGCGCTAAACATGTTTGCGGATATGCCAAAGAGGGTGCTAGAGGGGAGGGCGGGGGGATTAATCGACTACAACTAGTTTTAATTTCACATTATTTAGAAGAATGATTAGAATGTTATTAAAGAAGATTAGAATTATTTAGAAGAATGAAAATACTTGGGTTATCCTCTGGATTTCTATACTGGTAGTGCAGGAGAAAACACCTTAATAACTGAGTATAATGCCACTAACTTTTTTAGGATCAATTAGGTTTTTAGATTGATGTAAATACCTACATCTATACATCTAAATGAGTATAACTAAATATGAATATATAATGCCACTCCAAGATTTTTGTTAAAAAGGACAAATTAAATACATTAAACAAAAACTAAATGTAAATTTATTCCATCACTTAAAGCTGTGGTTAAAATGTAGAACTAAAATCGTTTGCATTATAGGCATCACTTGTCTTCTAAAAGACAAAAGAACATTAGCGGGCAGCGCGCTGCTATGTGACAATAAGACTACAGTGGCATGCCCAATTGTGTTTGTCTGCGCATCGGATCAAATTACAGTCACCATTTAATCCTTTATAACGAATTAAGTTCCTCAAAGAGTATGCAACTAGCGTGAATGAAATAACCGAACCAAACAGCATACCATAACAATCCCCACAAGAACAAAGAAACTCTGTTACGGATCAAAGAAACCCCCATTTCAATATTTTATCACTGTTTGGCTTTCCCATGTAAATCTTTAGTCCGTTCTTCGCACTTAAGTAACTATTACAACCATCGTTACAGATAGTCAGATACACAGACTAGAACATGCTAAACGGACCTGCAACCTATCTCAACTAACTATTACAACCGTCATTAGACTCATAACAATCGACTCGTTAACCAAATCCAGGTGGCGCATCCAAATCTTCATCACTACCATCACCTTGCACATGTTTATCATCCTGCGCGTTATCATTCTCCAACACTTTCTGTTTTCCGTCAACCACTTCTTTCTGTTGTCCTTCAACTGACGTATCATCAACATGTATAACATTCTGTTGTTCAACGCGCGTTCGTTTTAGATCACGCCCTGCAGACCCATCATTCTCCGCCCGTTTTGGCCTCATCAGTTTATCATAAACCGATCTAACCGTTTCTGTTATCTCCGTTTTCATTCCATCAGGCGATCGTATTAACTCCCATAGCGCAACCGAAATCTGTTCATTTAACTTCCCTCTACAATTCAAAACTAATAACAATATTAAAACCGAATATTAACAGAAACAGTAACAATAACAGTAACAGTACAATAACAGTAGATAACTAACTAACGGACCCGACTTCGTGATGAATCGCATCTGACAGCTGTCGAACCTTTGTGTTCTCAACTCCGGGACGGTTAATCGCAACCGACTGCTTAACAATCGACACAATGCTGTTACGTAACTCTTCCTGCATAATCAAACAGAACATATTAATATATTATAATCCGATCACATAGGGCTGTAAACGAACCGAACGAACACGAACAAGGCCTTGTTCATGTTCGTTTGTTAAGGAAACGAACATGTTCATGAACTGTTCACGAACACTTAGCGAACGTAAGCAAACGCAAACGAACACAAGAACACAAACGAATGTTCATTAACATACATGAACAAAACAAATGTTCATTAACATACATGAACAAAAACTAACATTTATGCACACAAACACAAATACAGACGGACATATATTCATTTTAGAATAAAAATCTGCATTCTCATCACCAAGATTACGAAGAATCCACATCCACCAAACTTAAATAAGCACTTAACCTAATTATCCGAACATCAGGGGCGAACCTAGCTTGTTAATAGGGGTAGCCCCCGCAACCTCTTGACGCACCAGCGGTAGTGTAAATTTGCGAAAAATTTGACGTTTTTTCGATTTCGTTACCCCATTTTTTGAAAGGTTGCCCCTATAAGGATTTTCTAGATCCGCCACTGCCCATAGTTGACATAATTGTGATAAGCATAACTAACACAAAAGTTAAGAACTTTCTCAAGCTTTATCAAATTGAAATTAAAATTTCCAAACAAGAGATGTTGGCGGAGGTGTAAAGTATAATTGGCATTTCAAAATTTAGAAAAAACTAAAACCAATAAAATAGAAGTAAAACATATAAAAAACTTTATGCGAACAAACACAAATGATCACATTACCAAACATTCACGAACATAAACGAACAAACGCATCCTCTATTCATGTTCGTTTGTTTAACTTAACGAATGGAATTTCTTGTTCATGTTCGTTCATTTAATAAACGAATCAACATAAACGAACTTCCACCGAACGGTTCGTGAACTGTTCGCAAAGAACGACACATAAGAACGACAGTCACTAAGCATTCTTATTATAGGTTAACGATTAAGAAATTCAGATAAGTTTTTATGTAAAAAGTTGCGAAATTTAGACGAAGCGACTGACGTTTTCTTTGATTTTGCGGACGATTTTGATCCGGAGCTTGTCGAAATCGCCGTCGTCCTTTAGCTTTGAGATTACATCGTCGCAGGT
This sequence comes from Scalesia atractyloides, assembly GCA_947069175.1. NCBI lineage: Eukaryota > Viridiplantae > Streptophyta > Magnoliopsida > Asterales > Asteraceae > Scalesia > Scalesia atractyloides. Next base: position 1,671,703 of record CAMTDV010000011.1, on the reverse strand, counting down.
GATGTTTCCGTTTTCCATCAATTGAATCTAGGGTTTGTGAAGCTTTTGAAATTGGGGTTAATGTGTGAATTTAGGGATTAGGGATTTGTTTGACTGATTGATAGGTGTCGGGTCGGGCCGAAACTTTTGTAACTTTTTTTTTAATCAATGATGTTGAGTTAAGGATTGTAATTTTCTTTTTGTAGAACGGGCCTGAGAGTTCGCTATTAATGGGCCTGTTTACAAGTCATGGTTTTGGGCTGGTGGATTGAAATCATGTGTCCATGGGCATGTTTTACAAAATGTAAATTGAAATTGGTTTTCGTGTCCACGTCCTATTTTTGGTCGTTTTACACAGATTTTGATGGGTGATAGGTTGTAAAAGTCGCTACGCAACGTAGGTCGGTGAGGTACCGACTCGTTGATTGAGCGGAATTGATTAGATTGGGTTTTCTATATGTATTTTCAGTTTTTTTTTATCTAAATATACAAATCTTTATAGATAAATATTTTATGTAGAAATGTTTTAACCCCCCGACCCACTTTTTAAGTATAGAGGATTAACAGCCGGAATCTATATGGTTTGGTTGAAAAAGGACCGTAATCTACAGGTTTTGGCCGAAATCGCCGATTTTTGGCCGGCCGACTAGTGCTGATTAGGTCCAATTGGGTAACAAAAAATTATTCATCGACTAGCCGACTAATCCCGAGTTCTATCACACTAGGTGAGAAAACTCCTCTCCTCGCACACAACATCCATGGGTGGCATGTGTGTATGGACGAGTCACTTCCTCTCTCCTACCTTTCTCCTCTATATCAGCTTGAAAAAAAGGTAGCGCGTACTACTTGAGTCTCATGAGTCAATCCATTACAAGCGATATTATTCACAAATACGAGGGTGTATATGGATTAGAGTGTATTAGACAAATATAAATATTGAAAAGTGAAAATAATGTTACAAGACAGGATATCTGAGACGCTTAAAAAAATGAGTTGGATCTCTTGTTGTTGTTGGTAAAGAATAAAGCTTTATAATGATAACTTTTGACCAATAAGTTTTGGTTCTGTTATGTAATCGTTTAGCAATTTTTTTAAGAAATGAATATTTATCAGCCACAATATATGGTTATGATAAAATTCGATGTAGAAGGTTAAACAAAATGATTCGAACAAACACAAATTAATCTAGAAAAGGCACACAAAACAAATATTCAAACATAATTTTGTTAAAATTTTCTAACAAACGCTCCAAACCGCTCCTAAATTTCATCCTTAAAAGGGAACACCTACTCCATCATCAAAAGTAAAAGTTGGTGTTCTTTTTATATATTAAAAAAAAACCCACGTTAATTTATACAAAATAAGATCTTGGAAAATTGTCATTAGATTCCAAAACCAATTGAGCAACAAGTTTAAATGACCTTGAATTAAATTTTGAATAGTTCTTTTTAGTATAAGTAGGTTGGATTACATAAGGGAAGTGATTATATTGTTTTTTTAACGGCCAACAGAATCAATCCCGAGCATTTTTCGGGCACCCACTGGACCAAACGGAGTACTCCGAGAGTAACCTGGGTCCATCACCAATTGCAAGGAAAACCCGGTAACCCACCCGCCTGTAGGTACGACGATGAAATTACCGGTAAAACCCGTTTTGGCTCAAGGATCCAACCTAGGTTTCCCTTGGTCTCCTATCATTGCCCACCAATGCCTCACTCAATATTAAGTAGGAGTTGAACTTGCATCTCTCAAGAGAAATGCAAGTATTCCACCACTTGATCTAAAGATTATTGACTGATTATATTGTTGTTAGTGAAATCTAAGCTTACCTTTTAAAACAATACATTTTGATTAATTTACGTAAAAACTAGATCATTATAGTTAACTACCAACAATCCATTATGATCGAAAAAAAATTTTGATGTGATTGAAAGAAATTTTGATGTGTGTAGTAGAATTAGGAAAAATAGTTTCTAGGAATTTAATTTAACTAAAATTTTGATAAAATCCACTAAAATGTTGTAGTTTTGATATAAATACACTATAATGACATAGATTTGAAATGTTACGCGTAAAGTTTGATGTGATATAACATCATTTCACTTTGTTTAAGCAATATTAATAATATTACCTCTAGAAAAAAAACAAGTTTAATTATTATATCTAGTATATTTTGTTGGGTAACAGTGGCGGATCCAGAAAATGTTCGTAGGAGTAACGTTTTATAGAAAAGGAGTAACAAAATAAAAAAAATGTCAAATTTTTCAAAAATTTATACTACCGTCGAAGCGCTAAGGGTAGGTACATGCAATTCAAATTATCCAAATACCTACTTAAACCCTAGCAATCTTCAACATAAAGCTCTCATAGCATTGTAATGCACACAACCCTACAACACTCTCACACACACACACCTACAAAAATGCTTTTAAGAACCTCATATTCTCACACCAAAAACTTCTTAAAAAAGACCATACAAAGCTTAAAATCCTACATTTCAGAGGCTATCAAAGACTACCCAAAACCCTACCATGCAACCCTTATTCATGCACCAACAAAGAAACCAGTAGCATGAAGCTAAAAGAACCTCATTTGATCATCAAGAATCAAGAAAACAAGAAGTTGTATCATGGAAAGATGAAGAATATGAGTCATCAAAGTGTTTGGTCACAAGAAAACTTAAGGAGTTGGAGATGATGGATCAAACCGATGTTGATCTTGTTGTTGATATCGAAGAGGTTCTTCGCTACTATTCTCGATTAACCTGTCCGATTTATCACGACATGATCGACAAGTTTTTCGTGGATGTGTACTCCAGGACATTTAGGGTCAACAAAACGATTGATTAAAATTTAAAGGAAATTAGTGTGTTTATTTTGTTTTGTGGGGATTTTATGTTCGATAATAAAATATAATAGGCCACGCATGGTTGATTGTATCCTTTATCTATTATATATGTTACATATATCTTGTAAACAATTATTAATTAGATAAGACATAGACATATGACACACATGTCCAGTCAATTTTATTTTAAGAATAAAGATAAATTTATTATTATTTTTTATTTATAAATGAACTTTATTATAACAACGGTATCTCTTTTATTCAGACAGTTTATTTTAAGAGCTAATTTGGTGTATATATGTTGCTTAAGGCCACTCGGTGTGGGGCGTTTCTGGGCCGTCCTGGCCGACGACGCCCCCAACACCCGTCGCCGTCGGACATGTGCTTCTGCGGACAATGGGGACGAGGCATTAATTTATTATATTTTAAATATATAGCCGTTGCCGCACACCTGCTCAAGATTCCGGCAACCTTCTTCTACCAGATCAGTCGCCGCACACGGCGGCGTCACCACCACCACCACTGCTGCCGCCGGCACAACGGTGGGTGGTGTGAATTTTGGGTCAGATGGGTTCAAGAAAAAGAGAGGAAGACCGAGAAAGTACGGACGGGAGATTAACCACCACCGCTGCGTCGATTCCGCTCACCGGAGATTAGGCCTGTTGGAAACATCATATGTACCATCAATTTCACCGTCGATTTAGCTGTTGCCAGGAGTTTGCGGTGGGGGAGGGCGAAGAGAGGAAGAAGAAGAAGAGGAGGTTTGGCGGGGGGCGATGGGGGAGGGTGAAGAGAGGAATTTGGGGGTTAAATTAGGGTTGATGAACTGAATTTCTGAGGATGGGGTGTTGGTGATAATTATAGATTAATTAAAAAAATAAAAAAATAAGGTGGGGTCGGGTCGTCACCCATTTCCAAGTCTCTGACGCGTTTGCTGACGTGGCGGGTCGTCCTGAAGAGAGACCCGTCACCCACACCGAGTAGCCTAAGGATCTATCTATCGATACACCAAGTGAATTGAGTTTGAATTTGTGATTTTAACATATCATATTGAATGCAATAAGTAATTCTTTAATAGGAATTTTTCCATGAAGTCCTGAGTTCGATTCTCATAAACAGTGGCAAAGTTTGATATTTCTGACTTGGGGTTAAAAATGTATATACCCCTATAAAAGTGAGGGGTCGAAAACGTATATACCCAAAAACTTCTATATGAAAACTACATACCCTCTACTACTGAGCGAAAAGTTCAGGGGCGGAGGGGGGGGGGGGTCCCACCCCCACTATGCTGCGCCCCTGCTAATAAGGGGGTTTTCTCAGATTTATTGGGTTTACTTATGAATTAGTGTATAGACATTATTGTCTAATGGAGAGATGGATATGATCAGATGATCCCGCTGGTGGCACGGTAATACTCCAGTAGTCCATTAGCAATACAATTTTTTCGTTAAAAATCGATAGAGAGTACATGATGGAGAGGGTGAAAGCCGTGCGTTAATGTTCTTATCCTATGAGTTTTAGTTCATTTTAAGTGATTATATGTGTTGAATGTGAAAACCACGAGAAATTGTGGCTTTGCAGGTTGATTGCTTAATTCAATGAAGTTAGAGTGTGTAGAGGCGAAGTGGAACGCTCGAGGCTGATAAATGCAGCAAGAGGAAGTATTCGGGACTTGTTCGGAATTGAAAGATACCTTGAAAGTACAAAGAAACGCGAAACGATGAAGTCCAAGGGCCTCCGAGTCAGTAAGTGAAAGTCAATATGTGAAGGAGAAGGAGATGTGGAACTTCAACGTAGCTTACAGTCGGGGAGCGTAAGTTATGGTCATATTGGCAGATGAAAGAAGTTGTAGCAGAATTGGACCGTAGCCTACGGTCTTAACTCATAGGTTACGGTCAGGCGACCAAATAGAAACATGGAGTTACGACCATAGGTTACGGTCAGGCGACCAAACAGAAAATGTCTTTAACTTGTAGGTTATGGAGGACCGTAGGTTACAGTCATATTGGCATGAGTGATCAGTACATAAATTAACTAAATTATATGTAGATTATGTATAAATAATTCTTATCGTCATATTAGTATTTAGGAGTTAGTTACATGTATAAGGATGTGTGTTTATATGTACATTAAACATTAATTAGTTATTTAGTAGGAGCATATCCTCAATTAGTAAGTATGAGTAACTTGTGTTTTTAAAATTACACAAGATGCCTCACTCAAGATATAGACATTTTATAGCATCGTTGGAGTCTTGATTAAAATTGAACGTTTTTGGATTATTATGAGTCGAGCAAACTTTAATTTGAGATGAGCGTGAGCGTACGGTGGATTTCAGTAGACTTATACAGTTTTAGAATTTTCATAGTGTTACACATATATAATACTATTGTTTTTTTCAGTTTTTTTTTGTATTTTGAAAAGGTAGATTTACAGCAAAAGAATGTTAAAAAATTTGGTATGTTTTTAAAGCTTTTTTTATATGAGTTTTTCTCATGATCCATCCCCACAAATAAAATTGTTTTATAAAATTACTGAATTTAATTGCATAAGCAATTACTAATATACATGTTTAGATAAGCCAATTAACATAGGCATTGTTATTTACATGGCTTCGACGAGGTTGAGATCTCATCACACCATAAATGGATATCAATAGTTACGTCTCATCTTCCTCACCTTGGATTGGATTTGCAAAACACCATAAATATGCTTATTATAAGGGTTAGAGATTAGGGTCTCTAGACTACCCTCTGACGATCAAGTTAGTATTAATGCTTATGCGTTCACGTATGAAGTATCCATTATGTAACAAACATACGACATAGGATTTTCATGAGCCTCTGTATGTCTTGTCTAATCATTGGACCAGGCCCAATTTAAAGGTATACTCTACAATAAAGCCCAACATGTATGTTCACAAAAAGTGATGGGCCTAAGCCTGTTTAAATTGGACTCAAAATAAATAAATTGGACATACTCAATACCTCATCGCTAACTTTAAAAATCATAGTGAAACCCACCATCACCTTTACTTCCTTACACCAACCAGCCCACTACCACCATCAAACCCAAATTTGGGTCCAGCCATTTCCAATAAACAGAGACCCAACCCATGTACAGTCACCTCCTGCATAAACAAAAATAAAGCCCATATCCACCAAATTTGAGAAAAGAGAAGAACGGAGCATTAAATCGAACCGGGCTTTACCAAGATAACGATCTAAACTCGTAATGAATGCCTGGAGCATGGCCGGCCTTTATGGTGTGCGGAGAAGGCCACTGCACGGGCCCCTGATTTCGAGGGGCACTTGTTTTTTTTGAAAATCCGATATATATATATATATATATAGGAGAAGGATCCGTTAGGAATCATCCTTTATTGCGAGAACCAATGTGAACACAACCAAAAATACCTTTAGGAATCATCCGAAATGCAAGAGCTGGCTAGTCAACTGCAAGAGCTGACTGACAAAGGATTCATACGTCCTAGCTCATCGCCTTGGGGTGCACCTGTTCTGTTTGTGAAGAAGAAAGATGGAACGTTTCGCATGTGTATCGACTACAGAGAACTCAACTAATTAACGGTCAAGAACCGCTATCCATTACCTCGCATCGATGACCTACTAGACCAACTTCAGGGCGCCACTTGTTTTTCAAAGATCGACCTTCGTTCTGGTTATCATCAACTCAGAGTGCATGAAGAAGACGTCCCAAAGACCGCCTTCCGAACTCGTTATGGTCATTACGAATTCATGGTCATGCCATTTGGACTAACCAACGCCCCAGCTGTATTCATGGATCTAATGAATAGAGTATGCAAACCCTATCTCGACCGTTTTGTCATAGTTTTCATCGACGACATCCTCATCTATTCAAAGTCTAAATCTGATCATGAACGACATCTTCGACTCATCCTTACACTCTTAAGAACCGAAAAGCTCTACGCTAAATTCTCCAAATGCGAATTCTGGTTAAGAGAAGTACAATTCCTTGGACATGTCGTCAATGACAAGGGAATACATGTCGACCCCTCAAAGATCAAGGCAGTACAGGAAGGGCAAGCGCCACGTACCCCTACCGAAGTAAGATCATTTCTTGGTTTGGCTGGCTACTATCACCACTTCATTGCAAATTTCTCCCATATTGCTGTACCACTCACGGCTTTGACACATAAAGGAAAAACCTTCATATGGGGACCTAAACAAGAAGAAGCCTTCCAAACCCTTAAGCAAAAGCTTTGTGACGCACCTATCCTCACACTCCCCGAAGGTTGCGATGACTTTGTAGTATATTGCGACGCATCAGGGCAAGGGCTAGGCTGTGTATTAATGCAAAGAGGAAAAGTGATAGCCTACGCTTCTAGACAACTCAAAGTTCATGAGAAGAACTACACTACCCATGACCTGGAACTTGGAGCCGTTGTATTCGCTCTCAAGATATAAAGACATTACCTCTACGGTACCAAGTGTGAAATATACACTGACCACAAGAGCCTCCAACATATCTTTAACCAAAAGGAGTTGAATATGAGGCAACGAAGATGGGTCGAACTTCTTAATGACTACGACTGTGAAATTCGGTATCATCCTGGCAAGGCAAACGTGGTGGCCGATGCGCTCAGTCGAAAAGGTTATGCGAACTCCATTCGTCTTATATGTTCGCAAATCATAACCGACATCAAAGATCGAATCCGAGAAGCCCAACATGTTTCTGTAACAGAAAACGACGTACGCAATGAGCTGTCTTGTGGAGCAGAACTTAAAATCGAAACCAAATCCGACGGTATTCTGTACTATCTAGATCGCATATGGATTCCCGATCACAATAACCTTCGTGATTTCCTTATGAATGAGGCGCACAAAACACGATACTCTGTACACCCAGGAGCCGACAAGATGTATCAAGACCTTCGATACACCTACTGGTGGCCTGGCATGAAAAAGGATATTGCTGTTTTTGTATCCAAGTGCCTTAGCTGTTCTAAAGTAAAAGCTGAACATCAAAGACCTTCAGGACTTCTAACCCAACCTGAAATACCTGTATGGAAGTGGGAAAACATAACCATGGACTTCATTACCGGGTTACCTCGCACCTCCAGTGGGTATGACACTATATGGGTAATCATTGATCGTCTCACAAAATCAGCTCACTTCATTCCGATTCGCGAGGACTTCAAGAACGAGAAGTTAGCTCGCATTTACATCAGCGAGATTGTAAGTCGTCATGGTGTACCTTTAAGCATCATTTCAGACCGTGATGGTCGTTTCACTTCACGAACATGGCAAGCCGTACAAGCCGCCTTGGGTACACGATTAGACCTCAGTACCGCTTTTCATCCTCAAACTGATGGAGAATCTGAACGCACCATCCAAACTCTTGAAGACATGCTTCGAGCATGTGTCATAGACTTCAAAGGGAATTGGGACGCTCATCTACCATTAGTTGAATTTTCGTACAACAACAACTATCATTCAAGTATCGGCATGGCACCTTTCGAAGCTTTATATGGTCGTAAGTGCCGATCACCAATATGTTGGCACGAAATTGGAGAAGCTCAAATCACCGGTCCAGAATTAATTCAAGAAACAACAGAGAAGATCCATCAAATTCGAAACAATCTTCTAGCGGCACAAAGTCGTCAAAAGAGTTATGCAGACAAACGACAAAAGCCCTTGGAGTTTAAAAATGGTGACCAAGTACTTTTAAAAGTATCACCGTGGAAGGGTGTGTTTCGTTTTGGACAAAAAGGCAAGCTAGCACCACGCTACGTAGGACCTTTCAAGATACTCGAAAGGGTAGGACCTGTAGCATACAAGCTTGACCTACCAGAAGAACTCAACAGAATTCATCCCACATTCCACGTATCGAACTTGAAGAAGTGCCTCGCCGATGAAAATCTCCATATTCCTCTAGAAGACATTCAAGTCGATGAATCTATGCATTTCATTGAAAGACCAGTAGAAATTATGGACTTCGGAGAAAAACGTTTAAGACGAAGCCGTATTCCAATCGTCAGGGTACGCTGGGAGTCGAAACGAGGACCTGAGTTTACTTGGGAACGTGAAGACTCAATGCACGAGAAATACCCACATCTTTTTCCTGTTACCACTACTGCTTAAATTTCGGGACGAAATTTCTAAAAGTAGGGGATACTGTAACATCCGTCGAAAAACGGGTTTCCAAACCCGCTTCGCTTATTAATCGAATATCAAGTTATAAAAGTTCGTTGCGTATTTATGGTTAATTTTAATTTTAAACAATACATAATTAATAAACATTTTAGAATTTAAAAACTATAATTATTAAAAAGTAAAAATAAAGTAAATAAAAAAAGAAATAGGCTGCCGGGTTTTGAACCCGGGTCAGCCGGATGAAACCAACAAAGACTTAACCACTCCGCCACTTGACTCCTTTGTGACATTTAGCAAAACAAATAACATTTATAATAAAACTCGAAATCGAATTCTGTCAACAGCACGCCCAAATCTCTCTCGCCGGAAATACCGACGATTTCGCCAATTATCGACGGTTTCCTTTGACTTAACGCATGTAATAACATCGACATCGGTTATAACCGATGTCTAATCCCGCGACATCAGTCATAACCACCGGAGAAAGGCTGACCACGAATCAAGACTAAATTCAGACCCAATTCATCTTGATTTTTCCCTATAAATACACACCCAAGTCTCTGATAATCTTTTCGCTCAAAATCGCACAAATTCTCGAAGCAATTACGCTCGCCGGAGATATTCTGCAACTGCCGGACATTCGCCGGAAAACCGAGACTTACATAAATTCTGTAAATTTCTCGACTATTTCGTCTTCAATCCAATGTTAGACTTATACTAACTTCAATCCATCAACCAGAATCAATCCCAGACGACGCTGCCGGATAATCTGTACTCGCCGGAAAATCCCTGGAAATTCCGAAATCACACTGTGAATCGGTACAATCATCTAAACCTTCTGATAATCCTTGTTTAGTGACTCAATTTCACAACTAATCGATCAAAACTGTTAATTGATTTAATCAGACGGAATTCACAAATCGGAGCCGACGATCATTGCCGGAACTCTGAGAAATACAGTCTGATCGGTACATTCGATTCCTTAACTCATTTTAATCATTACATTTCAATCAATATTAATTTCGAAGAACAATTTACACAAGAACAGTCGAATATCGGTCGTCTGAGTCTTTGAATGAAGAAGACGAAGTCGACGATGTTTATAAGAATAATTAAAACAAGATATTAAACCGGGTTAGACACACAGTCCAGCGGTGGACTGTGTGCAAACACTAAGCGCACGTCACGAGTTCGAATCCTTACAAACGCACCGACTTTCCGAATTAAAACCAATTTTTTAGAACTAATTCAGAACAGGTTCCAGTTGGTATATAAGATTAATATAAATCGTAAATTAAACAGATAAGACACACAGCCCAACTGGTTGGGCTGTGCGCTTACAAACCAAAGAACCCGAGTTCGATCCGGCTTCCTGACACCGAGTCGACCATTTTAAATCCTTTTAATATAAACCAAATATATTAACATTTAATCAGTATATAAATATAATTAAAACATAGAATATTACGGTTAGACACGTAGCTCAGTTGGTAGAGCTGCGTGCACGCGTACGAGAGGTCCCGGGTTCGAACCTCACTCAGTGCACTTTTGGCCACAGTCCGACCGGTCAACGGACCGGTCAACAGGTCAACAAGTCAACGGTCAACAAAAAGTCAACATTTTCTTTATATTTTTATTTATTTATTTAATTTAAAAATCAATTAAAATACTTAAAAATAATATTTTTAAAGTTAGAAAATGACCTTAAACTCACAAAAATAAATCTAAAAATCCTATTAAAATTGTTAATAAAATCCACTTATTTACCGAACCATTTCGTTATTATTTTAGGTTAGTTATTTCTCGTCGATCAAATCTCCAAACTCGTGCGCATTCAACATCATCAAACGAACGCACCCAAAGTGAGTGAATCTCTACAAATTCCCCGTTTTAGTCACATTTTGGGGTGTATCATGTGTCGCTTATTATTTATTACATTTAAACACTTGTGCATCCATCATATCCATGATCAAATGTGTATCCAATATGTTTCAATTATCTGTGTGGTTAATGTTTAGATTAAATTTGTTATTTTCAGTACATACATTATCATAGGCTCGTCTGTTCCCCATTACCTATGAACGAAACTGTTCCCCATTACCTCTGAGCGGAACGTGGCGTTGCCAACATATGATCGGCTCCGTTTGATTGAGCCTTGATCACACAGACATCATCATAGGCCGTCCGTTTCCCATTACCGATGAGCGGAACGTGACGTTGCCAACATATACATTATCATTCATGTCATATACCCATGCAAGGTGGTTTGTTATTGTTTGTTTGATTATATACGTTTGCTCACATATGATTATTGCACAATTTTTCCATATTAAATACAGTAAGAAATCAATATCAAATGTTTTTAACAAGGTTCACTCGCCAACTTTTGTTGACCCAAAATTTCCCATTTTTACACATGATACAGGTGATCCAGTTGCAGCAAGAAACATATAGGACGGCCTAGAAGAATAAATCAGTTAAGGCTTTGGATTGTTTACTTAGTTACTTTTTCTTGTAATTGTATGAACTTGTTTGGAATATTGAAGTTGTAAATTGAATTTAATAAATATGAAACATTTTAGTAAACATCATGAGCTTTGGTGATCACCCAATTATGCCCCGACTCTTATTCCGCTGCGGGTCGGGGTGTGACAGGTTACATCAAATTTGCTACTTAACATGAAATCAGACCCAATTTATTGAAGAGATGAAAAACTAGACCCAAAAATACGAAACAAAACCTTCGAAAAACGAAGAAGTATAAGTAAACATTGTAGCAACGATCGAAATAGGCGAGATCGAACAAATCTGGTGAAAAAACGAATGTTATATGTATTGAAGGAAAACGAACATCCCATTTTGGGGTTATGGTCTGTTATAAAAAAAATGGTGAGGTTTTGTTGCTATATATATACGACATATTAGCAACGTATTACAAACATGTATGCCTTGCTATCGCGACAAACAACTAAAAAGCCTGGGCGGGAGTTCTATCAGAAATTCTAGATCCATCCTAAGTATCACCAACGGATATGCCTGTCAAAATATGTACTTACTGAAAGACAATTGTAAAGTCTAGGTAATCACACATGAAATCTTCTCTAAAGTATCATTGGCGAATCGTTCGTTTGTAATCTGTCGCTAAACAAACCCCACAGTCGGCAACCAATGTTCGGGACGTGCAACCCTTTCTGTGGTGGTGATCGATGTGTAGGAATTCGAATGAAATTAAATATTCATGCGATAGGTTATTTAGATATAAGATGGTTCAATATTTTTTAAACTAGAATGTGAACAGAAAAATTCAAGAAACTAGCTTTATCATTGTCGCCGTTTTTCTTTTTTTTTTTTTTTATTTAGTCATTGTGTTTACATGTATTTTGAAATGAAGACTAGTGAGTTGCACACGGAACCGCTGACAAAAATAAAAAAATGAAGAAAAAACACTAAAGATAACCAAAATAAATTCAACCAAAAAAAGTTGTATGTTAATGATGTTGTTCGTATGAAACCCATGGTCAGATATGAGCAAATGGTACTTGTTACCATTACCGAATTTCCCGAACCGAAAGATCTTAAATACCAATTCGGTACCGACTTTTGGCGTTCCTGGTACCGGTTCGCTACCGGTTTTTACCTTTATATACCGGTACCGTAACCGGTATTTTCGGTACCAGTAACAATTTGGTATCGGTTGACACCGAGCTCATCCGTACCATGAAACTAAAAAAAGAAATAATTAAAAGTTGAAGAAAATTAACAAAAAAAGTGTACCATAGCGTTGTTATTCGTACGGTACCTTTGATCAGGGATGGGCAAATTGTACCGGATAATATTTATCCCAATCTGCGATAAAAAAATAATTAAAGTTAAGAAAAATATAAAAGAAATCTTTCTATACTAGTAAATAAATTTTTTTGACACGTGTCAATCTCTGGTGCCTCCTTATCTTATTTTTCAATTTTATTTACTTATTAAACAATAGGTTAACCGAATATAATTTAGATATGAATAATAACTTTTTTATCGAACTTTGAATTAGATAAGGATAATAATGTTTTTTATCAAATATTGAATTAATAATAATATATATAATTTGTATTTTCTCTCTGTAGGCGATAGAAGAAAGTTTTTATAGAAGCAAGTTTTTATAGAACCAGACAAATATATAAATTTTTATTCTCATTTCAAATTAGATTTAGTTAAATTATTTTTTTTATTATAGAACCAGACAAATATATAAATTTTATTCTCATTTAAATTAGATTTAGTTAAGTTATTTTTTTAATATTATTATTTAATTTAGATAAGGATAACACTTTTTTTATCGAAATTTGAATTAGATAAGAATAATAATTTTTTATCTTTGAATTAATAATAATAATAATAATATATAATTTGTATTTTCTCCTTCTCCGTAGGAGATAGAACAAAGTTTTTTTTCTTTGTAGAACCAGATAAATATATAAATTTTTATTTTTATTTAAATTAGATTAGTTAAATTATTTTTTTATTGTAGAATCAGACAAATATATAAGTTTTTATTCTCATTTAAATTAGGTTTAGTTAAATTATTTTTTAATATTATTTTTATTTAATATTTAATAGGATACAAAAATAAGAGAATAATATTAAATCACAAACTTTACGGATATCTCTTATTTATTTATTAATTATTTCTATCATTTCTTTGCTTATTAATAATCGGCCTTTGTCCTGATTGCTAAGTGTTATGTGCCTTATGTCCAAGACTTGATGCAAAACTACTATCGAACCGGGGGTATCACTGGAAGCAACCTCTCTATTCTTACGGGATAGAGGTTAAACTGTCTACATCTTATCCTTCTCAGACCCTACCTTAATTTGCTTTTAGTGGGATTTACTGAGTATGATGATAATGATGATGATGGTTCTACCACATGTAATCACATGTTTCTAACCTAATAATAAATAAAAAACAAACTAAAATTTTAATAAATAAATACTACATCTTATTCATCATTCAAATACATATCTTGACGGTTGTATCTATTAATCGATTACATTATATTTATTTAACTTTTGCAGAACATGAGATATTTTAAGATATAAATATATTACTTATCATATAAAATTAAATTTATCCAACCTGTATAAAATATAAGGTTCAAAGCTAGCAATATTAAAATAGTAAAATTACTATTCATTAGTTTTCTTTTTAATGGATACAAATATATATATATATAATATATATATATGTATATATATGGGAATGTTCATTTGAAAAGAAATTTTATGTGAGAAGAAAAAGAAGAAAGAATATAATGGTAAAACATCAAATAATTTATAACTCCTCTTATTAATTATGTTATATCTCATTAATAAAGCAAAAACATTTTATTCTACACATTTCAAAATTTATCCTACATATGTATTACATTTACCGGAATTTACCCTACATACATGCAAATTTACCCTACACATTTCAAAATTTATCCTACACATACTAAAATTTATCTTACACATGTCGAAAATTGTCCTACACCATAAATTATTTTGTTTTGAAAGAGTATATGAAAAATGAGTTACAAGTTTAATTAATTAGCTAATTAATGACAATTATAAATTTACGCCCTTTTTCATAATATTAAATACACATTAAATGAAATAAATGAAGAATTTATATTGGTTTAAAAGTTATTCTTTTTATTCTTACAAAATTTTTCTTCTTATTTGAACTCTCTAATATATATATATATATAATAGATGGATAGATAACATAATTGTTTACTGTCATTTCCCGTTATATATTAAAATAAGGCTCCATCTATTATGACACCCAGTTTTTCTATTTGAACACTATGCGACCCGCATAGGCTCCCATGCGATGCTTTTGGCCTCTGCGGGACGCATGGGTATCAATCCCATGCGATGCTTTTGGGCCTCTGCGGGGCGCATGGGTATCAATCTCATGCGATGGGTAGTAAAAGATTTCCCGTAAGTTTTTCCTGACGACATTTCAGGACTTCCTCCCGTAAGAGAAGTCGAATTCCGCATTGATCTTATACCTGGTGCTACACCAGTTGCAAAGTCTCCTTATAGGTTAGCCCCCTCTGAAATACAAGAGCTAGCCAGTCAATTGCAAGAGTTGACTGACAAAGGATTCATACGTCCTAGCTCCTCGCCTTGGGGTGCACCTGTCCTTTTTGTGAAGAAGAAAGATGGATCGTTTCGCATGTGCATCGACTACAGAGAACTCAACAAGTTAACGATCAAGAATCGCTATCCATTACCTCGCATTGATGATCTTCTTGACCAACTTCAAGGCGCCAGCTGTTTTTCAAAAATCGACCTTCGTTCTGGTTATCACCAACTCAGAGTACATGAAGAAGACGTCCCAAAGACCGCTTTCCGAACTCGTTATGGTCATTATGAATTCATGGTCATGCCATTTGGTTTAACAAACGCTCCAGCTGTCTTCATGGATTTAATGAACAGAGTCTGCAAACCCTATCTCGATCGTTTTGTTATAGTCTTCATCGACGACATCCTCATTTACTCAAAGTCTAAGTCTGATCATGAACGACATCTTCGACTCATCCTTACACTTCTAGAGAATGAAAAGCTTTACGCCAAATTCTCCAAATGCGAATTCTGGTTAAAAGAGGTACAATTCCTTGGACATGTAGTCAATGACAAGGGAATACATGTCGACCCCTCAAAGATCAAAGCGGTACAAGAATGGCAAGCGCCACGTACACCAACTGAAGTAAGATCATTCCTTGGTTTGGCTGGTTATTATCGCCGTTTCATCTCAAACTTCTCTCGCATTGCTGTACCACTCACGGCTTTAACTCATAAGGGAAAACCTTTCATATGGGGACCCAAACAAGAAGAAGCTTTCCAAACCCTTAAACAAAAACTCTGTGATGCACCAATCCTCACTCTTCCTGAAGGTTGTGATGACTTCGTGGTTTATTGCGACGCGTCAGAGCAAGGACTAGGCTGTGTTCTAATGCAAAGAGGAAAGGTTATAGCTTATGCTTCGAGACAACTCAAAACTCATGAGAAGAACTACACCACCCATGACCCAGAACTTGGAGCCGTTGTGTTCGCTCTTAAGATATGGAGACATTATCTCTACGGTACTAAGTGTGAAATATACACTGACCACAAGAGTCTTCAACATATTTTCAATCAAAAGGAGTTAAACATGAGGCAACGAAGATGGGTCGAACTTCTAAATGACTACGACTGTGAAATTCGGTACCACCCTGGCAAGGCAAATGTGGTGGCTGATGCCCTCAGTCGAAAGGGTTATGCGAACTCCATTCATCTTCTATGTTCGCAAATCATAACTGACATTAAAGATCAATTCGAGAAGCCCAACATGTTTCAGTAACGGAAGACGACGTACGAAAGGAGCTGTCCTGTGGAGCTGAACTTAAAATTGAAACTAAATCTGACGGTATTCTGTACTATCTAGATCGCATATGGATTACTGACCACAACAACCTTCGTGAATTTCTTATGAATGAGGCTCACAAAACACGATACTCTATACACCCAGGAGCCGATAAGATGTATCAAGACCTTCGATACACCTATTGGTGGCCTGGAATGAAAAAGGATATTGCTGTTTTTGTTTCCAAGTGCCTTACATGTTCCAAGGTGAAAGCTGAACACCAAAGACCCTCAGGACTTCTGGTCCAACCTGAAATACCTGTATGGAAGTGGGAAAACATAACCATGGACTTCATTACCGGGTTACCTCGCACTTCTGGCGAGTATGACACTATATGAGTAATCATTGATCGTCTTACAAAATCAGCTCACTTTATTCCTATCCGCGAAGATTTCAATAACGAGAAGCTAGCTCGTATTTACATCAGCGAAATCGTAAGCCGACATGGTGTACCGTTAAGCATTATTTCAGATCGTGATGGTCGTTTCACTTCACGAACATGGCAAGCTGTACAAACCGCTTTGGGTACAGATTAGATCTCAGTACCGCTTATCATCCTCAAACTGATGGACAATTGAACACACCATTCAAACTCTTGAAGATATGTTTCGAGCATGTGTCATAGACTTCAAGGGAAATTGGGACGCTCATCTACCATTAGTTGAATTTTCGTACAACAACAGCTATCATTCAAGTATCGGCATGGCACCTTTTGAAGCTTTATATGGTCGTACGTGCCGATCTTCAGTATGTTGGCACGAAATTGGGGAAGCTCAAATCACCGGTCCAGAATTGATTCAAGAAACCACTGACAAGATCCATCAAATTCGAAACAATCTTCTAGCGGCTCAAAGTCGTCAAAAGAGTTATGCAGATAAACGACGAAAGCCCTTGGAGTTTAACATTGGCGATCATGTACTTTTAAAAGTATCATCGTGGAAGGGAGTAGTTCGTTTTGGTCAAAAAGGCAAGCTAGCACCACGCTACGTAGGACCTTTCAAGATACTCGAAAGAGTAGGACCTGTAGCATACAAGCTTGATCTACCAGAAGAACTCAACAGAATTCATCCCACGTTCCACGTATCAAACTTGAAGAAGTGCCTCGCTGATGAGAACCTCCATATTCCTCTGGAAGATATTCAGATTGATGAATCTATGCATTTTATTGAAAGACCAGTAGAGATCATGGACTTCGGAGAAAAACGTCTACGACGAAGTCGCATTCCAATTGTTAGGGTACGATGGGAGTCGAAACGGGGACCTGAGTTTACTTGGGAAGGTGAAGACTCAATGCGCGAAAAATACCCGCATCTTTTTCCTACTACTACTACTTAAATTTCGGGACGAAATTCCTAAAAGTAGGGGATACTGTAACATTTGTCAAAAACGGGTTTTCCAAACCCGCTCCGTTTGTAATCGAATATCAAGTTATAAATGTTTCGTTGGTATTTATGTCAATTTTAATTTTTAATGATGCATAATTAATAAACAAACTAGAATATAAAAGTTATAATTGATAAAAAGTAAAAATAAAATAATAAAATGAAAAATAGGCTGCCGGGACTCGAACCCGGGTCAGCCGGAAAGAGCTCAAAGACTTATCACACACACACATAACCACTCCGCCACTTGATGTTTTCTGTGAATTCTAGGAAACAATTAAACTTTATGGTCAATCATGAAGCGATCTGGTTACGCTAACTGTAACCGAAATCGGTCACCAAACGTCCAAAAACGTTTGATTGTTCGCGGTTTACCGATTATAACGGATACACCGACACCTCCAATCAATTTAGCTTTGAATGGACTTGAATTCAAGAGTTGGTCGGTTTTAATAACCGAAAACTTGCATTTCCTGAATTACTCCAATCATAGTCCCCTCTCGCGACTCAAACACATCTGCAAACCTTTAATTTCACTTCCGCAATACTTTCAGTTCATCGGAGAAGCTATTTGAACTCGCCGGACTTTCGCCGGAAAACCGTGTTTTCCATCAAATCAGTAAGTCTCTCAATTCTTTCATTGTCTATCAGTTGTTAAGCTGTTGCTAACTCAAACCCTTCAATCGGAATCAATTTCAGACGTCGATATCGGATAATTCACTCTCGCCGGAAAACTTCTGAAAATTCCCATTTTCCGCTGTAAAACGGTATAGTCATTCAAACCTTCTGATAACTCTTGTCTAGTACTTCAATTCCACAATTAGCTAATCAAAACTGTTAATTTGTTCGCTCAGTCGAAGTTCATAAAAACAGAGCCGACGACTTCGCCGGAGTTCTGAGAAAGATCATCATTCCGGTAGGTTCATTCCCGAAACTTTTCCTATTTGTTACATATAAATCATTTGTACGTCTGTTAATCGTTGCAAGCAAGAAACAGTTGATTAAATCATTGTCTGTGAATTTAGCGAAGAAGATGAAGTCTGTTATGATTATAAGATTAATTAAAATTGGTATTATAAACGGGTTAGACACACAGTCCAGCGGTGGACTGTTTGCAAACAATACGCATACGTCCCGAGTTCGATCCTTGACACACACACACTCTCTATAATTAAAATGTTCCGGATCCTTTCGCAATTAGATGTTAAGTATAATAAAAATCAGTATATTAACCAAGTTAGACACAGCGGTGGACTGTGTGCAACATTAAATCACAGGTCCCGGGTTCGAGACCTGTTGACGGCACCGGTTTGATAATTAAAATCCTTTTTAAAAATAAATGAATTTTGAATAAATTAAAACAGTATATAAATATAATTAAAAACAGAAATATTTCGGGTTAGACACGTAGCTCAGTTGGTAGAGCTGCGTGCACGCGTACGGGAGGTATCGGGTTCGAGCCTCACCCAGCGCATACATGCACACAATAGAACCGGTCAAACAGTCGACAGTCACAGTCAAACAGTCAACGGTCAATGGTCAACGCAAAAGTCAACATTTTTTTATATATTTTTATTTATTTAATTTAATTTCAAAATCAATTAAAAATACTTAAAAATAATGTTTTTAAAGATAGGAAATGGCCTTAAACTCACAAAAACATATCTAAAAATCCTATTAAAATTATTAATAAAATCCACTCATTTACTATACCTTCCGTTATTATTTAGGTTAGTTAATCCTCGTTGATCAATCCTTCAAACTCGTGCGCATCTCATCATCTCCAACCGAACGCACCCAATGTGAGTGAATCTCTACAAATTCCCCGTTTTAAACACGTTTTTGGGGTGTATCATGTGTCTTACCATTTATTATATTTAAATCATTGTGCATACATCATATCATGAACAAATGTGTATTCAGCTTGTATCAACTGTTTGTGTGGTTATTGTTTAGATTTAATTTATTATTTTCAGTAATGCAATATCATAGGCCGCCGCTCCCCATTACATTATGAGCGTTGAGAAGTTCCCCATTACATTATGAGCGTGAACCTGGCGTTGCCAACATACGATCGGCTCCGTTTGATTGAGCCTTGATCGCACAGACATTCATCATAGGCCGTCAGTTCCCCATTACATTATGAGCGTGAACGTGACGTTGCCAACATATACAGTTTCATTCATGTTATATATTCATACAAGTTCATATGTTATTGTATGTTATTGTTTGTGGTTGTTATTGCTATTGTTTGATTATTTACATTTGCTCGCATATGACTATTGTACAATTTTTCCTTGATAAAAATAACAAGAAATCAATAATAAATGTTTATCTAACAAGGTTCACTCGCCAACTTATGTTGACCCAAAAACCCCCATTTTTACACATGATACAGGTGATCCAGCCGCAGCAAGAAACACATAGGATTGGCTTAGAAGAATAAACTGGTTTAGAGCTTGGATTGTTTAGTTGGTTATTTTCCTTGTATTTGCATGGACATGTTTAGATTATTGAGAATGTAATTTTGACTTTAATAAATATGAAACATATTAGTAAATATCATGAGCTTTGGTGATAACCCAATTATGCCCCGACTCTTATTCCGCTGCGGGTCGGGGTGTGACATCGACTATCAGGCTGACCTTCCCAGAAGGCCAAGTATACTCCTGCTGAGGGGCAATGACTGACCAAAAACCTAGGAGCTCCCCCTTCGTCCTACTAATCAAAGCGTCGGTGTATATGGGCTGAGTAGTCTCGTGAGGTGTGTATAAGCCGCATATAACCGCAAAGTCGCTGAGGCTCATCTGAAACTGATGACCGCATAAACGAAACTCGATCTCGATAAACGGGTGGTCTGGGTCATCCTCTGGTGTGTCGACTGGGCGTGGGGTGAATGTGAATGAAGAAAGAAACTCGATCGTAATGGCCCTATAGGTAGGGGTGTGCGCTAAGAGAAATAGTCTGTCCCACGGCGTACCCACGCCGATAAAATGTCGTGCTCGATCAGTCTCACCCAACGTCTCCAGCATACTCCAGTCAATCGACTCGTGCGCGCCAATGATGACTCGGCGTAGTCTGTCACATCGTCTAAAGGGGGAAGCAGAATCGTCATGATAAGGAAATACAAGAAACGCGTGGCCCCCCTGAGGAGCCTTAGGGACATCAACATCCTCCATCGGCTCATCATAAGAAACTCCATCTAGAAAACATTAAAATGATTAAAATATTAATATTAATAATAAAATGATATAAATATTAATTTTAATAATAAAATGATATAATATAATAATAAAATGATATAAATATAATTTAATATAAAATGATATAAATATTAATTTTAATAATAAAATGATTAAAATATTAATATTAATAATAAAATGATTAAAATATTAATATAAATATTAATTTTAATATTTACCTAAATACGGTATAAATCTACCTAAATACGACATGGATCTACCTAAATACGGCATAGATCTACCTAACCACGGCATAAACTACCGAAATACCGTATGGATCTATCTAAATACGGTAAAAAAGTAACTAAATACGGTAAAAAACTAACTCAATACGGTAAAAAAGTAACTAAATACGGTATAAATCTACCTAAATACGGCATAGATCTACCTAACCACGGCATAAACTACCGAAATACCGTATGGATCTATCTAAATACGGTAAAAAGTAACTAAATACGGTAAAAAACTAACTCAATACGGTAAAAAAAAGTACCTAAATACGGTATAAAACTAACCTCTATAACGTAAGAAGTCGAAAAACGAGATCGTGCGGGATTTTCTTGGCTTGTTCTTCAGTGTCGTTTAGTGTGTGTTTGGAGATAGTATGGACCTCTGCTGATCGCAGAGGCTTATGTAAATACCCAATGCGCCCCGCAGAGGCCTATGCTCGACGCATGGGATCAAAGAAACACAAAAGCACACGGATCGCTGACGTCAGCGATCCGTGTGCTTTTGTGTTTCTTTGATCCCATGCGCCGCGCATAGGCCTCTGCGGGGCGCATTGGTTGTTTTTTTTTAATTTTTAATTTTTTTATTTAAAAATTAGATTGTTAATTTACATTAAAAATTGATAAGTGAGGACTCGGGTATATGATAGCGTTAAGATCTATTTTGGGGTTTAGTCGACTACGATACATATCTAGTCGGTTGTCGTACATTGTCAACCAGCCCGAAGCGGCGTTTTAATGAATCCCAGCCCATAAAAAGTTCGAAGTAGGCATCGGATACTGTCCTTCCAACTTCACATGTATAAAATGTTCGGATTCACGAAGGTACACAACCGTAACAGATCGATGAGGGAACACGACATCATATAGACCCTTCGTAATTGGGAAACTAGTATCAGAGCCCCTCGTATAATGAATGATCACACCAAATCTCTCAGAAATAAGAAGTCTTGTATAAGGCATATCCCTCCAATGTTCAGATGATGCCATTTCTAACGAGTCGAAATTTATGCTGTCTAACAGGGTCTTATATTTTCCACACTCAATCGCCTCGAAAATTGGGAACCAAATGCTCTGGTTTCTTACCATCTTATCTACCAACTGCCGTCTTACGTCTCTAAAGTCCTTTTCCCCCACCCTAAGCCCAAAGATGTAGCTCGAAATCCACAATGACCATCTGGATTTACATTCTTTATTACGGATACGCACGGATGAAACATTCTAGGAATGTGATTCTTATCCTTGGTAATTATGTAAAGATCCGTACCCCCGTGGATTAAGGGAAACTCAGGGTCATATTGTCGTTGCGTGTGAGTTGAACGACTACGTTGCTTTACAGGCTTTGTCACGGTGCTCGGTCTTTTAAAGTCTTCTGATTGTGTGTACGAGCTATGACGAGGAGCTTCGGAGGGAGACCCGTAAGTGCTTTGTTGGGAGGACATGTATGAGCTATGACGAGCAGCCTCCTGTCTTCTTTGTTCTTGGACCTTAAAGGTTGGTCGACCACGGGTATTTTGTTTAACTGTCACACCCCGACCCGCAGCGGAATAAGAGTCGGGGCATAATTGGGTTATCACCAAAGCTCATGATATTTACTAATATGTTTCATATTTATTAAAGTCAAAATTACATTCCCAATAATCCAAACATGTCCATACAATACAAAGAAAATAACCAAACAAAACAATTCCAAGCTCTAAATCATTTTATTCTTCTAGGCCAATCCTATGTGTTTCTTGCTGCAGCTGGTTCACCTGTATCATGTGTAAAAATGGGGGTTTTTGGGTCAACATAAGTTGGCGAGTGAACCTCGTTAGATAAACATTTATTATTGATTTTCTTGTTAGTTTATCAATGAAAAATTGTGCATAATCATAAGTGAGCAAATGTAAATAATCAAACAGTAGCAATAGCAATCACAACTATAACATACAATAACATATGATAGCATACATTAACTGTCACATTCCGACCCGCAGCGGAAAAGGTGATCGGGGCATGATTGGGTTATCATCAAAGCTCATGACATTTATTTGAACGTTTCATATTCATTAATACAATTTAATGGAAATTTACAATCAATATTACATCATGTTCTAAATATCAATCTAGGCTTCATTGTTTTCTTCTAAGGCATTTCCTATGTTTTTCTTGTTTCATCCTGTTCACCTGTATCATGTGTAAAAAGGGTTTTTGGATCAACAAAAAGTTGGCGAGTGAATCCTATGGAAAACATTTGAACAAGTTTATTTAATTGATTATAAAATAAAGTGCACAACCACACATGAGTAAAAATAGATGTAAACTTATTCACCAATCAATTTAATATTAAACAATACACACATGAATAATAATGGATCGTTTAGAGGCACGCGTTGCTCAACTCGTCTCTCACGAGGAACTGATGGGCCTAATGAATGAATTGCATAAACTTGACAATATGAAATACATAACTACAAACAATATAAACTCAATAATACACACGAACAATAATGGATTTGTTTTGAGGCACGTGTTGCTCAACTCGTCTCACACGAGGAACTGATGGGCCTAATGAATGAATTGCATATAAATAGACAAAATGAAATACATAACTACAAGCAATGTATACAATCTAAGTTTAGATCACAATATGGTATGGCACAAGTTTAAATAAACGAGTTAATTTTGTGACACATAACACACCCCAAAACGTGTAATTAAAAAGGGGAGTTGTAAGATTCACTCACATTGGGTGCGTTCGGTTGATGATGCTGAATGCGCACGAAGTGGTTTTAACCACGAGTGAAATTAACCTAGATATTGGCATAATGGTTCGGTAAGTAAACGGATTTTATTAATCCATTTTAGTAGGATTGTTGGGTGTATTTTTGTGAGTTTAAGGCTATTTTCTAACCTTAAAAATGTTATTTTTAAGTATTTTTAATTGATTTTTAATTAAAATAAATAAATAAAAATAATAAAAAAATGTTGACTTTTTGACCGTTGACCGTTAACCATTGACTTTGACTGTTGACCGGTTCGCATGTGTAATTGTGTGCGCTGGGTGAGGCTCGAACCCGAGACCTCCCGTACGCGTGCACGCAGCTCTACCAACTGAGCTACGTGTCTAACCCGAAATATTTCTGTTTTTAATTATATTTATATACTAATTAGATTAAACTGAAAATCATTTATTTTTTAAAAACGATTTAATGCGTCGGACCGGTGCGCTCCACAGGTCTTGAACCCGGGACCTGTGGGTTGAGTTAACACACAGTCCACCGCTGGACTGTGTGTCTAACTTGTTAAATAAACCGATTTTTATTATACTTATATACAAACTAAATATTTTCATTTCTGTCTTAAATAAAAAGTTTAATAATTGTCCGGACCAGTGCGGTAGCCCGGACTCGAACTCGTGTCCTGTGGTTAAACATTCACACAGTCCACCACTGGACTGTGTGTCTATCTTGGTTATTATTCCGGTTATTATTAAACTTAACATGTAACAGCGGTGACTCCGGTTCGGTTAAAAAAAAGACATTTTTATTAAGGCAAGCATGCGTGGGACAAGTTTCGTACTCGAGACGTAAGTGTGTTTAATGTGCACACAGTCCACCGCTGGACTATGTGTCTAACCCGAGTTATATCGTGATTTTAATTATATATATAGACAACGGAAAACTTCGTCTTCTTCGTTAGACTAAACCAGAATCGGAAGTCCGACTGGTTCGAAGTTTTAATCAAGTTCGTTAGTGTGTTTCAGTTAGTTACAGGTGAGATAAGTAAAAAGAATGAAAGAATTAAGCGTAGGGTATACCGAACTGGACTCCTCTGTTTCTCCGGCGAAACTCCGGTGACAGCAGAAACTTCCGGCGACGTGTGTCTTGCGGCAGAGAGTCTTCAGAGAGCTTGAGATGGATGTGAGTGGCTTCGGTATAAGTTCTGGGTGTTCAGTAAGGCTCAGAAGTGAAGGGCTCGGTTTTCCGGCGAGGTGCAGAACTTTTCCGGCGAGTGGAATTACGTCGGGTAAAGGTGCGGTTTTGAGCGAAAAAGCTAGCAGAGGTTTGAGGGGATATTTATAAGGCAGGTCATCGATGAATTTGGTCCGATTTCCGACTTGATTCGACGGTTAGAAACTTTCCGGCGGTTATAACTTGTGTCGCGGACTCAGGCGTCGGTTATAACCGATGTAGTGATTAAGGTTTACGTTATAACTGAAGAAACCGTCCAATCTCGCGAGATCGCCGGGATTTCCGACGACTGAAATTGGGCGCGTCGTTATTTGAATTCGAGGTTCATGTTATGAATTAATTGTTTCCATTTATGAACAAGAAACATAAGTGGCGCAGTGGTTGGATGGTTAAGTGTTAAGTTATTGTTGACCCGGCTGACTGACCCGGGTTCGAAACCCGGCAGTACCATTTTATTTTTATTTCATTATTTTTAATAGTTTTTCAAAAACAAAATATATATCCCCATATACTTATTAATTATGTATCATTTAAAATTATTTTGGGCATTAAATACGCAACGAAATTTTTAACTGATTGTTCGGTTATTAAACGGAGCGGGTTTGGTAAATCCGGTTTTTGACATATGATAGCATACATTAACATACCAACATCATACAATAAATAACATGAATGTAACTGTGCGATCAAGGCTCAATCAAACGGAGCCGATCGTATGCATGTACTGAAAATGATAAATGTCTGTGCGATCAAGGCTCAATCAAACGGAGCCGATCGTATGTTGGCACGCCAGGTTCACGCTCATAATGTAATGGGGAACATGCTCAACGCTCATAATGTAATGGGGAGCGGCGGCCTATGAAATTGCATGTACTGAAATAATAAAATTTAATCTAACAATAACCACACAAACAGTTGAAACAAACTGAATACACATTTGTTCATGATATGATGTATGCACAATGATTGAAATATATTAAATAGCAAGACACATGATACACCCCAAAACGTGATTAAAAACGGGGAATTTGTAAAGATTCACTCACATTGGGTGCGTTTGATTGGAGATGGTGAGATGCGCACGAGTTGTAAGAGCGGAACAACGAGAATTAACTAACCTAAATAATAACGGAAAATATAGTAAATGAGTGGATTTTATTAAGGATTTTAATAGAATTTTTAGATATATTTTTGCGAGTTTAAGGCTATTTCCTATCTTTAAAAACATTATTTTTAAGTATTTTTAATTGATTTTTAAATTAAATTAAATAATTAAAAATATAAAAATATGTTGACTTTTTGGGTTGACCGTTGACTTTTTGACTTTGACTGTTTGACCGGTTTATTGTGTAATTGTAATGCGCTGGGTGAGGCTCGAACCCAAGACCTCCCGTTCGCGTGCACGCAGCTCTACCAACTGAGCTACATGTCTAACCCGAAATAATTTCGTTTTTAATTATACTTATATATTAACTCAGCTTATCCAAAATTCTTTTATTTTAAAAAACATTTTAAATCATCGAACCGGTGTTACTAACAGGTTTCGGACCCGGGACCTGTGCTTTAACGTTACACACAGTCCACCGCTGGACTGTGTGTCTAACTTGGTTAATATACAAATTTTTATTATACTTAACAACTAACGTAAATTAACCCGGTTCAGTTAGAAAAATAAAACGTTTTTATTACATAGAGGGTGCGTGTATCAGGGATCGAACTCGCGGCGTGTGCGTATTATTTGCACACAGTCCACCGCTGGACTGTGTGTCTAACCCGTTTAAAATACCAATTTTAATTGTCCTTATAATGTTAGCACAGTTCATCTTCTCCGTTAGTTTTTACAGACAGCCGATTACCCCTCTGTTTTCTTGTTTTAAAACGACTAACACATTCATAAGACTGAGATGAAATGACAAAGACTGTGTTGGAAACAAACATACCGGAGGAATAATTCAACTCAGAAATCCGGCAGGGCGTCGGCTCCGTTTTTTATGAACTTCAACTGAGCAAGCAAATTATTAGTTTTGATTAGCTAAACGTGGAATTGAAGTGCTAAACAAGCGTTAACAGGGTGTTTAAATGTCCATACCGTTTCACAGCTGAAAATAAGGATTTCCAGAAATTTTCCGGCGAACTGGAATTATCTGATAACAGCGTCTGAATTCGATTTCAATTGAAAGGTCCGAGTTAGAAATAGCTTAACAATTGATAGACCACGACGGTATTGAAAGACTTACCGTTTTGATGAAGAATACGGTTTTCCGGCGACCTGTAGAAACTTTCCGGCGAGTTCAAAAAGCTTCTCCGGTGGACTGAAAAGTGTGCGGAAATGTAATTGGAGGTCTTGTAGAGTATTTTGAGTCGCGAGAGAGGACAAAGATTGAAGTAATCCAAGAATTTAAAATTTTCGGTTATTAAACCGATTCACTCCCGAATTCAAGTTTCATTCAAAGCAAAATTGATTGGAATTGTCGGTGTATCGGTTAAACTCAGTGAACCGCGAGTAATCAAACGTCTTTGGACGTTTGGTGACCGATTTCAGTTACGGTTGGCGTAACCGGTTGATTTATGGTTGACTATAAGATTTATTTGTTTCCCATAGATGACAGAAAACAAACAAGTGGCGGAGTGGTTATGTGTGTGTGTGTTAAGTCTTTGGAAGTTCACAACCTGGCTGACCCGGGTTCGAGTCCCGGCAGCCCCATTTTATTTTTAGTTACTTTATTTATACTTTTTATCAATTATAACTTTTATAGTTTAGTTTGTTTATTAATTATTTATCATTAAAAATCAAAATAAACATAAATAGGCAACAACACATTTATAACTTGATATTCGATTACAAACGGAGCGGGTTTGGTAAAACCCGTTTTCGACAAATGTTACAGTATCCCCTACTTTTAGGAATTTCGTCCC
Organism: Scalesia atractyloides; assembly: GCA_947069175.1. NCBI lineage: Eukaryota > Viridiplantae > Streptophyta > Magnoliopsida > Asterales > Asteraceae > Scalesia > Scalesia atractyloides. The sequence goes on along the minus strand of CAMTDV010000011.1, from coordinate 1,643,576 downwards.
GAAATTTAAGTAGTAGAAGTAGTAGGAAAAAGATGCGGGTATTTTTCACGCATTGAGTCTTCACGTTCCCAAGTAAACTCAGGTCCCCGTTTCGACTCCCAGCGTACCCTAACAATTGGAATGCGACTTCGTCGTAGACGTTTTTCTCCGAAATCCATGATCTCTACTGGTCTTTCAATAAAATGCATAGATTCATCAATCTGATATCTTCCAGAGGAATGTGGAGGTTTTCATCAGCGAGGCACTTCTTCAAGTTTGATACGTGGAATGTGGGATGGATCCTGTTGAGTTCTTCTGGTAGATCAAGCTTGTATGCTACAAGTCCTACTCTTTCGAGTATCTTGAAAGGTCCTACGTAGCGTGGTGCTAGCTTGCCTTTTTGACCAAAACGAACTACTCCCTTCCACGGTGATACTTTTAAAAGTACATGATCACCAATGTTAAACTCTAAAGGCTTCCGTCGTTTATCTGCATAACTCTTTTGACGACTTTGAGCCGCTAGAAGATTGTTTCGAATTTGATGGATCTTGTCTGTGGTTTCTTGAATCAATTCCGGACCAGTGATTTGAGCTTCCCCAATTTCGTGCCAACATACTGGAGATCGGCACTTACGACCATATAAGGCTTCAAAAGGTGCCATGCCGATGCTTGAATGATAGCTGTTGTTGTACGAAAATTCAACTAATGGTAGATGAGCGTCCCAATTTCCCTTGAAGTCTATGACACATGCTCGAAGCATATCTTCAAGAGTTTGAATGGTGCGTTCAGATTGACCATCAGTTTGAGGATGATAGGCGGTACTGAGATCCAATCGCGTACCCAAAGCGGCTTGTACTGCTTGCCATGTTCGTGAAGTGAAACGACCATCACGATCAGAAATAATGCTTAACGGTACACCATGTTGGCTTACGATTTCGCTGATATAAACACGAGCTAGCTTTTCGTTCTTGAAATCTTCACGGATAGGAATAAAAGTGAGCTGATTTTGTAAGTCGGTCAATGATTACCCATATAGTGTCATACCCACTAGAAGTGCGAGGTAACCCGGTAATGAAGTCCATGGTTATGTTTTCCCACTTCCATACAGGTATTTCGGGTTGGACCAGAAGTCCTGAGGGTCTTTGGTGTTCAGCTTTCACCTTGGAACATGTAAGGCACTTAGAAACAAAACCAGCAATATCCTTTTTCATTCCAGGCCACTAATAGGTGTATCGAAGGTCTTGATACATCTTATCGGCTCCTGGGTGTATAGAGTATCGTGTTTTGTGAGACTCATTCATAAAAATTTCACGAAGATTGTTGTGGTCAGGAATCCATATACGATCTAGATAGTACAGAATACCGTCAGATTTAGTTTCAATTTTAAGTTCAGCTCCACAGGACAGCTCCTTTCGTACATCATCTTCCGTTACTGTAACATGTTGGGCTTCTCGAATTTGATCTTTAATGTCAGTTATGATTTGCGAACATAGAAGACGAATGGAGTTCGCATAACCCTTTCGACTAAGTGCATCAGCCACCACATTTGCTTTGCCAGGGTGGTACCGAATTTCACAGTCGTAGTCATTTAGAAGTTCAACCCATCTTCGTTGCCTCATGTTTAACTCCTTTTGATTGAAGATATGTTGAAGACTCTTGTGGTCAGTGTATATTTCACACTTAGTACCATAGAGATAATGTCTCCATATCTTAAGAGCGAACACAACGGCTCCAAGTTCTAGGTCATGGGTGGTGTAGTTCTTCTCATGAGTCTTGAGTTGTCTCGAAGCATAAGCTATAACCTTTCCTCTTTGCATTAGAACACAGCCTAATCCTTGCCCTGAGGCGTCGCAATAGACCACGAAGTCATCACAACCTTCAGGAAGAGTGAGGATTGGTGCATCACAGAGTTTTTGTTTAAGGGTTTGGAAGGCTTCTTCTTGCTTGGGTCCCCATATGAATGGTTTTCCCTTATGTGTTAAAGCCGTGAGTGGTACAGCAATGCGAGAGAAGTTTGAAATGAAACGACGATAATAACCAGCCAAACCAAGAAAAGATCTTACTTCAGTTGGTGTACGTGGCGCTTGCCATTCTTGTACCGCTTTGATCTTTGAGGGGTCGACATGTATTCCCTTGTCATTGACTACATGTCCGAGGAATCGCACCTCTTTTAACCAGAATTCGCATTTGGAGAATTTGGCGTAAAGCTTTTCATTCTCTAGAAGTGTAAGGATGAGTCGAAGATGTCGTTCATGATCAGACTTAGACTTTGAATAAATGAGGATGTCGTCGATGAAGACTATAACAAAACGATCGAGATAAGGTTTGCAGACTCTGTTCATTAAATCCATGAAGACAGCTGGAGCGTTGGTTAAACCAAATGGCATGACCATAAATTCATAATGACCACGAGTTCGGAAAGCAGTCTTTGGGACGTCTTCTTCATGTACTCTAAGTTGATGATAGCCAGATCGAAGGTCGATTTTTGAAAAGCAGCTGGCACCTTGAAGTTGGTCAAGAAGATCATCAATGAGAGGTAATGGATAGCGATTCTTGATTGTTAATTTGTTGAGTTCTCGTCGATGCACATGCGAAACGATCCATCTTTCTTCTTTACAAAAAGGACAGGTGCACCCAAAGGCGAGGAGCTAGGACGTATGAATCCCTTGTCAGTCAACTCTTGTAATTGACTGGCTAGCTCTTGCATTTCAGAGGGGGCTAACCTATAAGGAGAACTTTCAAACTGGTGTAGCACCAGGTATAAGATCAATACGGAATTCGACTTCTCTAACTGGAGGAAGTCCTGAAATGTCGTAAGGAAAAACTTGCGGGAAATCTTTTACTACTGGAATGTCTTCAAGTTTCTTCTCCATGATTCCCTTTTTGATGATATGAGCTAAAAACGCGACATAATTCTTGCGAAGATATTTTTGAGTTTGAAGACAAGACATTAAGCTGAGCCCTTTCGACGAGGTTTCTCCAAAGATTCGAAGAGTCTGACCGTTTGAAAGAGGAATACGTATAAACTTTTCGCGACATACAACTTCTGCCTGATGTTGACTGAGCCAGTCCATACCAATTATGATATCAAAACTTCCCAGCTTCATAGGAATAAGGTCAACTGAAAAGTCGTGGTCGTTTAAGGTGAGTGTACAGTTGCGTATAATAGAGTTTAATGAGACCGGTTTCCCGTCTGCAACTTCTACTGTTATGGATTCCATGAGCTTATCACGATTTTGGTTTAAGATAGGTTCAAACTCTAAAGACACAAAACTTTTATCCGCGCCAGTATCAAACAACATGGATGCATATCTACCATTTATAATGAACGTACCGTTAACCACATTGCCGTCAGCTCTAGCCTGATTAGCGTTGATGTTGAAAGCTCTTCCTCTTGCAGGTGGAGGAGCTTGGTTCGCTTGATTCACTGGATTGGCTTGGGCCTGAGCATGAATAATGTTTACCAGAATTGGACAAGTGTTTCTAAAATGGCTTGGGTCTCCACAATTGTAGCAAGCCCGCATAGGTTGTACCATAGGATAGTTGGGTTGGTAATATGTTTGGGCTAAATGTTGGGTAGGTGGTAATAGTAGGGGTTGTTGGGCCTGACCCATTATTTGCTGGTGGGTTTGGGTTGAAGGCTGGTGGCGGTTCGTTCGTTGAGGCATGCGGCAGGTTTGAACAGTATGACCTGCGCGACCACAGCCGGTGCAATATTGGCAAGGATGATCAAGAGAATGGTGGCATTGGCAACGGTTGCATTTTGGTAACGGGCCAGAGTATGGTCTTTTGTATGGTGCAGGTGAAGGGGCGACTTGGGTAATGGGTGCAGCAGGAATAGGGAAATTGGTTTGTGTAACAGCGAAGTTTCTGGTGTTGCGCTTCCTCTTGTTAGCAAACTTAGAGGAGGATATGGAATGGTTTGAAGTTTAACCCTCAACAGGGGCTTTCTTTTTCTCTTCTTTAAACTTACCGTTGCGAATTCGATTCTCGGTCAGTTCAGTGGCTAGTTCCATAGCAGCTTCAAGTGTTGCTGGTGAAGTGCTGAGAACTGAATCTTGAATTTTCGAGGGAAGTCCTCGAATATAATGTTCGATCAAACGATAAGCTGGGGTAAACAAATTAGGGACCATTTGGTTCAACTCTAAGAACCTCTTGTTATAGGTGGTATTAACTCTCTCCTTTTGCTTTAAAGAATGAAATTCGTCCTCCAACTTTTTAATTTCACTCCTAGGACAGAAACGCCTAGTCATGATTTCCCTTAACTCCTCCCATGTTAAGGCCATTGCATCATCAATTCCCCTCTTCCCCTTTTCAGTATTCCACCAGGTGAGAGCTACCCTAAATAGTCTCCCGGTGGCGTATCGAACCTTGCGATCCTCAGGACAATCGCAGTTGAGGAAGGTGTTTTCCATTTCCTCAAACCAATGGAGGAGAGCAGTGACACCTTCGGTCCCTTCAAATTTAGGAGGATCGCAAGACTTAAAATGTTTGTATGAGCACTTGCTGGTAGGAGGGTTGCCGATGTTCTGGTCATATTGTTGGGGAGGATTAGTGGGATTTGTGACGAGAGCTTGTTGTACTTGAACCACAATGTCAGGAGGTACCGCGGCCATTTGTTTCGCAATTTGTGTGGCCAAACGTTCGTGAGACCTTCCTGATCTTTTACCCCCTCGTTGTTATCTAGCCGACATCTACAGGAACATACATAAGAAGATTGTGAGTTAATGGAGTCTTTTTAGGTGTCATGTGTCTTTAAGAAAATGAAAATAACATACATATCAATATTGCAACTGTCACACCCCGACCCGCAGCGGAATAAGAGTCGGGGCATAATTGGGTTATCACCGAAGCTCATGACATTTACTAATATGTTTCATATTTATTAAAGTCAAAGTTACATTTCCAAATATCCAAACATGTTCATACAATACAAAGAAAATAAACCAAACATAACAATCCCAACTCTAAATCATTTTATTCTTCTAGTCCAATCCTATGTGTTCCTAGCTGCTGCTGGTTCACCTGTATCATGTGTAAAAATGGGGGTTTTTAGGTCAACATAAGTTGGCGTGTGAACCTTATTAGATAAACATTTATTAATGAATTACTTGTTAGTTTATCAATGAAAAATTGTGCATAATCATAAATGAGCAAATGTAAATAATCAAGCAGTGGCAAATAGCAATCACAACTATAACATACAATAACATATGACAGCATACATGAACATACCAACATCATACGATAAATAACATAAATGAAACTGTGCGATCAAGGCTCAATCAAACCGACCCGATCGTATTGCATGCACTGAAAATGAAAAATGTCTGTGCGATCAAGGGTCAATCAAACGGAGCCGATCGTATGTGGGCACGCCAGGTTCAACCTCATAATAAAATGGGGAACATGCTCAACGCTCATAATGTAATGGGGAGCGGCGGCCTATGAAATTGCATGTACTGAAAATAATAAATTGCATCCAACAATAACTACACAACAGTTGAAACAGACTGAATACACATGTTCATGATATGATGTATGCACAATGGTTTAATTATAATATGTATAACAAGACACATGATACACCCCAAAACGTGATTAAAACGGGGATTTTGTAAAGATTCACTCACATTGGGTGCGTTGGATTGGAGATGGTGAGATGCGCATGAATTAGATGAGCGGAACAACGAGAAATACTAATCTAAATAATAACGGAAAAATTTATTAAATGAGTGGATTTTATTAAGGATTTTAATGAAATTTTTAGATATATTTTTGTGAGTTTAAGGCTATTTTCTATCTTTAAAAATGTTATTTTTAAGTATTTTTAATTGATTTTTAAATTAAATTAAATAAATAAAAATATAAAAAAAATTGTTTATTTTGCGTTGACCGTTGACCGTTGACCTGTTGACTTGTTGACCGGTTCGGTCAGCGAAATTGTTTGCGCCGGGTGAGGCTCAAACCCGAGACCTCCCGTACGCGTGCACGCAGCTCTACCAACTGAGCTACGTGTCTAACCCGAAATAATCTTGTTTTTAATTATATTTATATACTAATTCGGTTTAATCAAAATTCTTTTAATTTCAAAAACATTTTAATTCAACGAACCGGTGCCAGTATCAGGTTTCGAACTCGCGACGTGCGACTTAGTGTTGCACACAGTCCACCGCTGGACTGTGTGTCTAACCTGGTTATTATCTCGGTCTTTATTATACTTAACAACTAACTGAGTTAACCCGGTTTAGTTTTTAAACAAAAAGGCATTTTATTACATAAGGAGTGCGTGTATCAGGGATCGAACTCGGGACATGCGTGTATATTTTGCACACAGTCCACCGCTGGACTGTGTGTCTAACCCGTTCATTTTACTGGTTTTAAATAAACTTATAACTTAACTAACTTCGTCTTCTTCATTCAAATTTCCGTCGACTGAATCACTGATCCGTTTTTGTTTTTAGGATTATCAAACATTCTTAATGTTAAAATGAAATGACAGAAACGGTGTTGGAAGTAACATACCGTAGGAATGATATATCACAGAATTTCCGGCAAATGCGTCGGCTCTGTTTTTGTGCACCTCAACTGAACCAAAACAATCAACCATTTTGATTAGTCAATCGTGGAATTGAAGTGATAAACAAACGTTAACAGCGGGATTGAAGGTCCTTACCGTTTCACAGACGGAAATAAAGCCTTTCAGGAAATTTCCGGCGAACTGGAATTATCTGATAACGGTGCCTGAATTCAATTTCAAATGGATGGTTTGAGTTAGAAACAGCCTAACAGTTGTTGAACTACAATGATATTGAAAGATTTACCTTTTGAGGATGAATACGGTTTTCCGGCGAGTTTTGCAGAAAATTCCGGCGAACTGATTTAAGCGTTCTGACGAACTGAAAGTGTGACGAAAGTGAAATGAAATGTTGGTATGATGTTTCTGAGTCGCGAGAGGGGTCTTGAGTTGAAGTAATTGGGACTTGATTAATTTCGGTTATAAAAACTGATAATAAAGAAAATTGATGTTCAATCACTTCTGAATTGATTAAAATCATCGGTTCATCGGTTATAAAACGTGAATGAGCGATTAATCAAACGATTAGACGATTGAATTGCCGATTCAGTTTCTCAGTTGGCGCAACCTGTTTAACCGAGTTTGTGTATAAATGTTATTTGTTTCCTAGAGATAACAGAAAATAACAAGTGGCGGAGTGGTTATGTGAGTGTGTGCTAAGTCTTTGGATTCAGTTATGGCTGACCCGGGTTCGAGTCCCGGCAGCAACATATCTTTTTTATTTATTTTGTTTTAACTTTTTATCAAATATAATTTTTATAGTTTAGTTTATTTATTAAATATGTATCATTTTAAATCAAAATAATCATAAATATTCAACGTGACATTTATAACTTGATATTCGATTACAAAACGGAGTGGGTTTTGGAAACCCGTTTTTGACAAATGTTACAGTATCCCCTACTTTTAGGAATTTCGTCCCGAAATTTTAGTAGAAGTAGTAGGAAAAAGATGCGGTTATTTTTCACGCATTGAGTCTTCACGTTCCCAAGTAAAATCAGGTCCCCGTTTCGACTCCCAGCGTACCCTAACAATTGGAATGCGACTTCGTCGCAGACGTTTTTCCCCGAAGTCCATGATCTCTACAGGTCTTTCAATAAAATGCATAGATTCATCAATCTGAATATCTTCCAGAGGAATGTGGAGGTTTTCATCAGCGAGGCACTTCTTCAAGTTCGACACGTGGAATGTGGGATGAATCCTGTTGAGTTCTTCTGGTTGATCAAGCTTGTATGCTACAGGACCTACTCTTTCGAGTATCTTGAAAGGTCCTACGTAACGTGGTGCTAGCTTGCCCTTTTGACCAAAACGAACTACTCCCTTCCACGGTGATACTTTTAAAAGTACATGATCACCAATGTTACACTCTAAGGGCTTCCGTCGTTTATCTGCATAACTCTTTTGACGACTTTGAGCCGCTAGAAGATTGTTTCGAATTTGATGGATCTTGTCTGTGGTTTCTTGGATCAATTCTGGACCAGTAATTTGAGCTTCCCCAATTTCGTGCCAACATTACAGGAGATCGGCACTTACGACCATATAAGGCTTCAAAAGGTGCCATGCCGATGCTTGAATGATAGCTGTTGTTGTACGAAAATTCAACTAATGGTAGGTGGGCATCCCAATTACCCTTGAAGTCTATGACACATGCTCGAAGCATATCTTCAAGAGCTTGAATGGTGCGCTCAGATTGTCCATCGGTTTGAGGATGATAGGCGGTACTGAGATCTAATCGCGTACCCATAGCGGATTGTACTGCTTTCCATGTTCGTGAAGTGAAACGACCATCACGATCAGAAATAATGCTTAACGGTACTCCATGTCGGCTTACGATTTCGCTGATATAAATACGAGCTAGCTTTTCGTTCTTGAAATCTTCGCGGATAGGAATAAAGTGAGCTGATTTTGTAAGTCGGTCTATAATTACCCATATAGTGTCATACCCACCAGAAGTGCGAGGTAACCAGGTAATGAAATCCATGGTTATATTTTCCCACTTCCATACAGGTATTTCCGGTTGGACCAAAAGTCCTGAGGGTCTTTGGTGCTCAGCCTTCACCTTGGAACATGTAAGGCACTTGGAAACAAAAACGGCAATATCCTTCTTCATTCCAGGCCACCAATAGGTATATCGTAGGTCTTGATACATCTTATCGGCTCCTGGGTGTATAGAATATCGCGTTTTGTGAGCTTCATTCATAAGAATTTCACGAAGATTGTTGTGGTTAGGTTTCCAGATACGATCTAGGTAGTACAGAATACCGTCAGATTTAGTTTCAATTTTTAGCTCAGCTCCACAGGACATCTCCTTTCGTACATCTTCTTCCGTTATTGAAACGTGTTGGGCTTCTCGAGTTTGATCTTTAATGTCAGTTATAATTTGCGAACATAGAAGACGAATGGAGTTCGCATAACCCTTTCGACTAAGTGCATCAGCCACCACATTTGCTTTACCAGGGTGGTATCTAATTTCACAGTCGTAGTCATTTAGAAGTTCGACCCATCTTCGTTGCCTCATGTTTAACTCCTTTTGATTGAAGATATGTTGAAGACTCTTGTGGTCAGTGTATATTTCACACTTAGTACCATAGAGATAATGTCTCCATATCTTAAGAGCTTACACAACGGCTCCAAGTTCTAGGTCATGAGTGGTGTAGTTCTTTTCATGTGTCTTGATTTGTCTCGAAGCATAAGCTATGACTTTTCCTCTTTGCATTAGAACGCAGCCTAATCCTTGCCCTAACGCGTCGCAATAGACTACAAAATCATCACAACCTTCAGGAAGAGTGAGGATTGGTGCATCACAAAGTTTTTGTTTAAGAGTTTGAAGGGCTTCTTCTTGCTTGGGTCCCCATATGAAAGGTTTTCCCTTATGAGTTAAAGCCGTGAGTGGTACAGCAATGCGAGAGAAGTTTGAAATGAACCGACGATAATAGCCAGCTAGACCAAGGAAAGATCTTACTTCAGTTGGTGTACGTGGAGCTTGCCATTCTTGAACCGCTTTTATCTTTGAAGGGTCGACATGTATTCCCTTGTCATTGACTACATGCCCGAGGAATTGCACCTCTTTTAACCAGAATTCACATTTGGAGAATTTGGCATAAAGCTTTTCCTTTTCTAGAAGTGCAAGGATGAGTCGAAGATGACGCTCATGATCAGATTTAGATTTTGAATAAATAAGAATATCGTCGATGAAGACTATAACAAATCGATCAAGATAAGGTTTGCAGACTCTGTTCATTAGGTCCATGAAGACAGCTGGTGCGTTGGTTAAACCAAATGGCATAACCATGAATTCATAGTGGCCATAACGAGTTCGAAAAGCAGTCTTAGGGACGTCTTCTTCATGCACTCTAAGTTGATGATAGCCAGATCGAAGGTCGATTTTTGAAAAGCAGTTGGCACCTTGTAGTTGGTCAAGAAGATCATCAATGCGAGGTAAAGGATAGCGATTCTTGATTGTTAACTTGTTGAGCTCTCTGTAGTCGATGCACATACGAAACGATCCATCTTTCTTCTTTACAAAAAGGACAGGTGCACCCCAAGGCGACGAGCTAGGACGTATGAATCCCTTGTCAGTCAACTCTTGTAATTGACTGGCTAGCTCTTGCATTTCAGAGGGGGCTAACCTATAAGGAGACTTTGCAACTGGTGTAGCACCAGGTATAAGATCAATACGGAATTCGACGTCTCTAACTGGAGGAAGTCCTGAAATGTCGTCAGGAAAAACTTGCGGGAAGTCTTTTACTACAGGAATGTCTTCAAGTTTCTTCTCCATGGTTCCCTTTTTGATGATATGAGCTAAAAACGGACATAATTCTTGCGAAGATATTTTTGAGCTTGAAGACAAGACATTAAGCTGAGCCCTTTCGACGAGGTTTCTCCAATGATTCGAAGAGTCTGACCGTTTGAAATAGGAATACGAATAAATTTTTCACGACATACAACTTCTGCCTGATGTTGACTGAGCCAATCCATACCGATTATGATATAAAAACTTCCCAGCTTCATAGGAATAAGGTCGACTGAGAAATCGTGGTTGTTTAAGGTGAGTGTACAGTTGCGTATAATAGAGTTTAATGAAACTGGTTTCCCGTCCGCAACTTCTACCGTTATGGATTCCGTGAGCTTATCCCGATTTTTGCTTAAGATAGGTTCAAATTCTGAAGACACAAAACTTCTATCCGCACCAGTATCAAATAACATAGATGCATATCTACCATTTATAAGGAACGTACCATTAACCACATTGCCGTCAGCTATAGCCTGATTAGCGTTAATATTGAAAGCTCTTCCTCTTGCAGGTGGAGGAGCTTGGTTCGCTTGATTCATCGGGTTGGCTTGGGCCTGAGCATGAATAATGTTTACCAACCTTGGACAAGTGTTTCTGAAATGGCATGGGTCTCCGCAATTGTAGCAAGCCCGCATAGGTTGGCCCATAGGTAATTGGGTTGGTAGTATGTTTGGGCTAAATGTTGGGTGGGTGGTAATGGTAGGGGTTGTTGGGCTTGACCCATTAATTGTTGGTGGGTTTGGGTTAAAGGTTGGTGGCGGTTCGTTCGTTGAGGCATGCGGCAGGTTTGAACAGTATGACCTGCGCGACCGCAGCCGGTGCAATATTGGCAGGGATGATCAGGGGAATGGTGATATTGGCAACGGTTGCATTTTGGTAACGGACCAGTGTAAGGTCTTCTGTATGGTGCGGGTGAAGGAGTGACTTGAGTAATGGGTGCAGCAGGAATTGGGAGGTTGGTTTGAGTAACAGCGAAATTTCTGGTGTTGCGCTTCCTCTTGTTGGCAAACTTAAAGGAAGAAATGGGATGGTTTGAAGTTTGACCCTCAACAGGGCTTTCTTTTTCTCTTCTTTGAACTTCCCGTTGCGAATTCGGTTCTCGGTCAGTTCTGTTGCTAGCTCCATAGCAGCTTCAAGTGTTACTGGTGAAACACTGAGAACTGAATCTTGGATTTTCGAGGGAAGTCCTCGAATATAATGCTCGATCAGACGATAGGTTGGGGTGAACAAATTTGGAACCATTTGGTTCAACTCCAAGAACCTCTTGTTATAGGTGGTGTGATCACCCTCCTTTTGCTTTAGAGAATGAAATTCGTCCTCCAGCTTTTTAATTTCGCTCCTAGGACAGAAATGCCTAGTCATGATTTCCCTTAACTCCTCCCAAATTAAGGCCATTGCATCTTCAGTTCCCCTCTTCCCTTTCTCAGTATTCCACCAAGTGAGAGCTACCCCAAATAGTCTCCCGGTAGCGTATCGAACCTTGCGATCCTCAGGACAATCGCAGTTTAGAAAGGTGTTTTCCATCTCCTCGAACCAATGTAGGAGAGCAGTGACACCCTCGGTCCCTTCAAATTTAGGAGGATCACAAGACTTGAAATGTTTGTATGAACACTTGCTGGTAGGAGGGTTGTCGATGTTTTGGTCATGTTGTTGGGGAGGGTTAGTAGGATTTGTAGTGAGGGCTTGTTGTACTTGGACCACAATGTCAGGCAGTATCGTGGCCATTTGTTTCGCGATCTGTGTGGCCAAGCGTTCCTGAGACCTTCCTGATCTTTTACCCCTTCGTTGCTGTCTAGACGACATCTACAGGATCATACAATGAGAAGATTGTGAGTTTATGGTGTCTTTTTAGGTGTCATGTGTCTTTAAGAAAATGAAAATAACATAAATATCAATAATGCAACTACATCCATAGGATGTCTTGGGTTTGCTCATGTTCGGCCTCAAATGTCTCCCATACCTTCACCTATATAGTCATGTGGGCCCCCATGGCTATTGGCTTGGTAGGATTAACATTAGTATTGGCAATTTAACACTCGCATCACCCGAATGCAAACCACAAAATATGTTCATGAGATGTTTGGTCGGAACGTGTCCAGGTGTAGACACAATGACAACTCAAAGTGGGGTTAGCTCACACGACGTTTGGTATAGCATGCTTTGGCCTAATAGGTACTTCGTACTCTCATCGTTAGTCCCCAGGTAGGCAAACTGGTCCTTTATTTTGGATTTATACGAATGCCAGCCTAGACAGGACGTTCCGACTACCGGTACTGGTACCCTTCCAGTTACTACATGCCCGTCATGAGAACTCACTTTGATGAGATTTGAAAACACAAAAATCATTGTAAAAGCAATCATCATGTGGTGTGTGCTTTCATGGATGTGATATGTTATGAGTATATGATTCATGATAGGCATTATATGATAATACATACTTATGAACATGCTTGCATAATATTGAATGTAACATTTAACATAAAACATATAAACATCATGAAATTTGGCATGTAACACACAAAAATCTTATAAATTTCTAATCAACTATAGTATAGGCTCTAAGGGTCTAATAACCTATCCTATATCCCTATAGTCATGGCTCTGATACCAATCTGTCACACCCCGACCCGCAGCGGAATAAGAGTCGGGGCATAATTGGGTTATCACCAAAGCTCATGACATTTACTAATATGTTTCATATTTATTAAAGTCAAAGTTACATTTCCAAATATCCAAACATGTTCATACAATACAAAGAAAATAAACCAAACATAACAATCCCAACTCTAAATCATTTTATTCTTCTAGTCCAATCCTATGTGTTCCTAGCTGCTGCTGGTTCACCTGTATCATGTGTAAAAATGGGGGTTTTTAGGTCAACATAAGTTGGCGAGTGAACCTTATTAGATAAACATTTATTAATGAATTACTTGTTAGTTTATCAATGAAAAATTGTGCATAATCATAAATGAGCAAATGTAATAATCAAGCAGTGGCAAATAGCAATCACAACTATAACATACAATAACATATGACAGCATACATGAACATACCAACATCATACGATAAATAACATAAATGAAACTGTGCGATCAAGGCTCAATCAAACGGAGCCGATCGTATTGCATGTACTGAAAATGAAAAATGTCTGTGCGATCAAGGCTCAATCAAACGGAGCCGATCGTATGTGGGCACGCCAGGTTCAACCTCATAATAAAATGGGGAACATGCTCAACGCTCATAATGTAATGGGGAGCGGCGGCCTATGAAATTGCATGTACTGAAAATAATAAATTGCATCCAACAATAACTACACAACAGTTGAAACAGACTGAATACACATGTTCATGATATGATGTATGCATAATGGTTTAATTATAATATGTATAACAAGACACATGATACACCCCAAAACGTGATTGAAACGGGGAATTTGTAAAGATTCACTCACATTGGGTGCGCTGGATCGGAGATGGTGAGATGCGCACGAATTAGATGAGCGGAACAACGAGAAATACTAACCTAAATAATAACGGAAAAATATATTAAATGAGTAGATTTTATTAAGGATTTTAATGAAATTTTTAGATATATTTTTGTGAGTTTAAGGCTATTTTCTATCTTTAAAAATGTTATTTTTAAGTATTTTTAATTGATTTTTAAATTAAATTAAATAAATAAAAATATAAAAAAAATTGTTTATTTTGCGTTGACCGTTGACCTGTTGACTTGTTGACCGGTTCGGTCAGCGAAATTGTTTGAGCCGGGTGAGGCTCGAACCCGAGACCTCCCGTACGCGTGCACGCGGCTCTACCAACTGAGCTACGTGTCTAACCCGAAATAATCTTGTTTTTAATTATATTTATATACTAATTCGGTTTAACCAAAATTCTTTTAATTTCAAAAACATTTTAATTCAACGAACCGGTGCCAGTATCAGGTTTCGAACTCGTGACGTGTGACTTAGTGTTGCACACAGTCCACCGCTGGACTGTGTGTCTAACCTGGTTATTATCTCGGTTTTTATTATACTTAACAACTAACTGAGTTAACCCGGTTTAGTTTTTAAACAAAAAGGCATTTTATTACATAAGGAGTGCGTGTATCAGGGATCGAACTCGGGATATGCGTGTATATTTTGCACACAGTCCACCGCTGGACTGTGTGTCTAACCCGTTCATTTTACTGGTTTTAAATAAACTTATAAAGTTAACTAACTTCGTCTTCTTCATTCAAATTTCCGTCGACTGAATCACTGATCCGTTTCTTGTTTTTATGATTATCAAACATTCTTAATGTTAAAATGAAATGACAGAAACGGTGTTGGAAGTAACATACCGTAGGAATGATATATCACAGAATTTCCGGCAAATGCGTCGGCTCTGTTTTTGTGCACCTCAACTGAACCAAAACAATCAACCATTTTGATTAGTCAATCGTGGAATTGAAGTGATAAACAAACGTTAACAGCGGGATTGAAGGTCCTTACCGTTTCACAGACGGAAATAAAGACTTTCAGGAAATTTCCGGCGAACTGGAATTATCTGATAACGGTGCCTGAGTTCAATTTCAAATGGATGGTTTGAGTTAGAAACAGCCTAACAGTTGTTGAACTACAATGATACTGAAAGATTTACCGTTTAAGGATGAATACGGTTTTCCGGTGAGTTTTGCAGAAAATTCCGGCGAACTGATTTAAGCGTTCTGACTAACTGAAAGTGTGACGAAAGTGAAATGAAATGTTGGTATGATGTTTCTGAGTCGCGAGAGGGGTCTTGAGTTGAAGTAATTGGGACTTGATTATTTCGGTTATAAAAACCGATAATAAAGAAAATTGATGTTCATTCACTTCTGAATTGATTAAAATCATCGGTTCATCGGTTATAAAACGTGAAGAGCGATTAATCAAACGATTAGACGATTGAATTGCCGATTTAAGTTTCTCAGTTGGCGCAACCGGTTTAACCGAGTTTGTGTATAAATGTTATTTGTTTCCTAGAGATAACAGAAAACAACAAGTGGCGGAGTGGTTATGTGAGTGGTTATGTGACTTTTTGACTTTGACTGTTTGACCGGTTTATTGTGTAATTGTAATGCGCTGGGTGAGGCTCGAACCCAAGACCTCCCGTTCGCGTGCACGCAGCTCTACCAACTGAGCTACGTGTCTAACCCGAAATAATTCCGTTTTTAATTATACTTATATATTAACTCAGCTTATCCAAAATTCTTTTATTTTCAAAAACATTTTAAATCATCGAACCGGTGTTACTAACAGGTTTCGGACCCGGGACCTGTGCTTTAACGTTACACACAGTCCACCGCTGGACTGTGTGTCTAACTTGGTTAATATACAAATTTTTATTATACTTAACAACTAACGTAAATTAACCCGGTTCAGTTAGAAAAATAAAACGTTTTTATTACATAGAGGGTGCGTGTATCAGGGATCGAACTCGCGGCGTGTGCGTATTATTTGCACACAGTCCACCGCTGGACTGTGTGTCTAACCCGTTTAAAATACCAATTTTAATTGTCCTTATAATGTTAGCACAGTTCATCTTCTCCGTTAGTTTTTACAGACAGCCGATTACCCCTCTGTTTTCTTGTTTTAAAACGACTAACACATTCATAAGACTGAGATGAAATGACAAAGACTGTGTTGGAAACAAACATACCGGAGGAATAATTCAACTCAGAAATCCGGCAGGGCGTCGGCTCCGTTTTTTATGAACTTCAACTGAGCAAGCAAATTATTAGTTTTGATTAGCTAAACGTGGAATTGAAGTGCTAAACAAGCGTTAACAGGGTGTTTAAATGTCCATACCGTTTCACAGCTGAAAATAAGGATTTCCAGAAATTTTCCAGCGAACTGGAATTATATGATAACAGCGTCTGAATTCGATTTCAATTGAAAGGTCCGAGTTAACAATTGATAGACCACGACGGTATTGAAAGACTTACCGTTTTGATGAAGAATACGGTTTTCCGGCGACCTGCAGAAACTTTCCGGCGAGTTCAAAAAGCTTCTCCGGTGTACTGAAAAGTGTGCGGAAATGTAATTGGAGGTCTTGCAGAGTATTTTGAGTCGCGAGAGAGGACAAAGATTGAAGTAATCCAAGAATTGAAAATTTTCGGTTATTAAACCGATTCACTCCCGAATTCAAGTTTCATTCAAAGCAAAATTGATTGGAATTGTCGGTGTATCGATTAAACTCAGTGAACCGCGAGTAATCAAACGTCTTTGGACGTTTGGTGGCCGATTTCAGTTACGGTTGGCGTAACCGGTTGAGTTATGGTTGACTATAAGATTTATTTGTTTCCCATAGATGACAGAAAACAAACAAGTGGCGGAGTGGTTATGTGTGTGTGTGTTAAGTCTTTGGAAGTTCACAACCTGGCTGACCCGGGTTCGAGTCCCGGCAGCCCCATTGTATTTTTAATTACTTTATTTATACTTTTTATCAATATAACTTTTATAGTTTAGTTTGTTTATTAATTATGTATCTTTAAAAATCAAAATAAACATAAATAGGCAACAACACATTTATAACTTGATATTCGATTACAAACGGAGCGGGTTTGGTAAAACCCGTTTTCGACAAATGTTACATTAACGACAGGAGGGTTTTTTGGGATTTTCCCGGTGTAATCGCTTGAATCATTTTCTCCAACATACTTTTTTTGACTTGGGTAGGGTGTGGCCTGAATATTTCTTTCAATTTCTCAAATTCGCCGTTTAAGTCAAATTCTAGATCTTTTTTCGTTACCGGTTTGAGATCAAGCTTTGTCCACATTTTGTCAATGGAAGTGAATGGGATTGCTTCCCTGTAAATGAATACTGTCAATCATTTGCGATTATTTAAAAACAGAGTGATATATTGTCAAACTAGTATTAAAATCACCTGAATTTTCTAACTTTTCAAGTCGACAAGTTGGCAACCACATGTATGACCATATGTTCGCATAACTGATGTCTTCCGTTCTTCTAGCTCTGTGTATATTTTTTCAAGAGCAAAAATGGAAACCTTTTGAAGCAGGAACTTGAACATTGGACATTTTTTGTGGTGGTTCATGACTTTTCTGTTACTTTCTTTAAAACTCATCAAAACTAACGTACGTTGTTTCGTAACTTGCTGGTCGACAAAACCCGCTAGTTTAACCAACGTGTTGCGATTATTTTGAATGTATCTTTTAAAAGCAGCATGTTGGCTCTCGGCTCTGTTAGTTTTAGTTTGATGATAGTTGATTGTTCGGTTAGTCCACGCAGATATAAACTTTGTATGGTATGGTTTCAACCAGTTATTTACCATACAAGTAAAAACATCTGAAATGTAAAAACATACATGTTATTTGTATGTTATATATATATATATGTATGTATGTATGTGTTGAAAAACTTACGACCATGAACGGCTGCATTTAGTGTTCAACTAAGCCGCTCGATTTGATACTCGTATATTTCCTCGGTCGCAGACTCACACAACCTCTCGAATGAGCGAAGAAATTCTTTCCACTCCTTATTGGTAAAACACTTCCTGCTATTTCTAAATATATTCTGTGAAATGTGCCACCTACATAAATACTTGTGGGCATTAGGGAATATTATATCACACGCGTTCATTAACGCTCGTTCCTTGTCTGTTACAATGACCCGGGGCTCCATACCCTCTTGCAACATTGACCTGATCTGTTCTAAAACCCACACATACGTTTCACAGTTCTCTTTAGATACGAAAGCATGTGCGACTGAAAACGATATGTTTGTAGAAGTCATACCAACAACCTGAATGAATGGAAGATTGTAGAGGTTGGTATTGTAGGTAGCATCAATAATGAGCACATGCGGGAATGCACGCCACATTTGGCCGGAATGCTCATGGACAAAGAAAATATCTTCAAGATTGTTTGTGGATGGATCCTCCCGAGTTTCATAAGTGAAACGTTTTGAAATAAGAAAGTTTTCTAGTTTTTGCATCGGAGAATCTCCTAAACTCTTCCCGGCGTTAATCTTCTGAACAACGTTATGTATATCTTTTGGAATGCTCTTATTATTAGGGTTCTGATTCCTTAATGTTGCTCAGATGTTACGTGTGGGAATATCTTGCTCGGCCAGCTGCTCCACTAATCTGTATTCGTCCTCAGAAAGTCTTCTAGCATACGCGTGCCCTCTAAAGTTTCAAGAGGAGAGTGGTTGTGTGACTCGTGCTTAACCTGTAGCCGCCAAACGTTAAGCATTTCATCATAGAACCCTATCAGTTCAAAAGGGCAACGAGTTTTTTTGCTACCGGTTTTTCGAACAGTGGCTACACTCTTACGATCACCACTAAGGATACAATGTATCCACGCCCTCACGAATTCACCATGTTTCTTCTTCGATCTTCCACACTTAAAGATGCAGCCGTGATTACGAGCCCTCCTATCTACCCAATCCTCCATCTCTTCACGGGAGGCAAAACGTTAATTAGTTGCATAGGAAACTACGATAGGGTGTATTTTTTCCTCCTCATCTTCCAGTTTGATTTCTTCCTCATCATATTCGTGATGAAAATTACCCTCTGCATACGAATTATCACCTCCGTAGTTGTATCCAGAATAACCTCCGGAATAACTGTATGGTGAGTAGTTCGGGTCTGGAAGAGGCGGAATGTCGACATGAGAAGGGACGTGGTTGACAACTTCCTCGTAATGGTTGGGCTGAAACGAAGATTCGTAAGAATCAGAAATGGCGGTCTCGTATGAGTCTGGAACAACACTATCGTTAGAATCCTCACCAAATATTCCGAAAAACCACGACAGACTGTGAATATACGTGATTGTGATTTGAAAGGTTTATTATGGAATTGGAAATCTCATACGATAACCAACGATAATGCATAGTCTTATAGCCTTTCTGGAGGGTCCATGCGCCCCGCAGAGGCCATTGCGGGGCACATTGAGTTCAAACATGCACATCAACTTTAGGTCACGCAGGTGTACGAGGTTATATTCTGATTCTTGGTACCCTATACGACCCGCATGGGCCTTTGCGGGGCGCATGAGTACGAGGTTCACGTGTTTCCACGCAGACATGTCAGTCTGATGCCTTTGTCGGGAAACCCTAACTCCACGCGGGGGCGCATGGGCCTATGCGACCCGCATGGAAGGGTATCAAAATAAGAAATTTGAGTGTCCCAATAGATACACTCTAAAATAACTAACATGTACCCGTCACATTTATCATTATATCATAGCTTTAGTAATATCTAGAGTTGCTATTAAAAATTATATAGTTTGTGGTGTATGCATTTTAGAAAATCTAAAAATTGTTATTAGATGAATTTAATATTGACATAATCTAACCTTTTAACTATGACTATTTTCTCTTGAAGTTTGTTTTAACTTCTATGTATCACCAATACCTATTAGTTAAATATTTATATACACAAGCAATCTCAAACTAATTATATTTAAAGAGGTGTTGTATTAAAAATGAAGATGAAATGTGTTGCTTGTTAAATGAATGTATTTATACACGACATTTACATAAAGAGGTGTTACATTATATGAATACATGAAGATAAAATGTGCTGCTTGTTAAATGAATGTATTTATACACAACACGTACCTTAAAAGATATTTAGTGAATATCTCTTTCTTTTTCTCTAAATGCGAAACAACGAATGCGGTCTATTTGAGATGACAAGAAACACAGGATAACTTCGTTTCGTAGACGCACTAGATAATGTCAAATACATGTCAATGCCCGAGACCGGATTAAGAAGTATGTCGGGCACGTTTTTATAGCAAA
This sequence comes from Scalesia atractyloides, assembly GCA_947069175.1. Classification (NCBI taxonomy): domain Eukaryota; kingdom Viridiplantae; phylum Streptophyta; class Magnoliopsida; order Asterales; family Asteraceae; genus Scalesia; species Scalesia atractyloides. Next base: position 1,623,440 of record CAMTDV010000011.1, on the reverse strand, counting down.
ACGAAAAACGAAACCCTAAATTAGAAGTATACATCATTACCCGACAACAAACATAGAAAGAGATGAATATTCACATATTTGAAGATGAGAATATTCTTGTGTAGAATGAACAAGACATGAGGAGGATTCCACTATAGTTTGATAGTGGGTTGAAGATGAAATCATGGAATCGTCCAAACGTCCTTTGTTGCCTTTCACTAACTACGATATGATAAAAACCACTTTTACTTTACCCGACACTTTGTTACTTGCATGCCACTATAGTTTTATTTCAAAAAGCCTATAAAACCCTATAGCTAATATCCGTATCGTGTCAAGTTCAAGTACACGTTAATTGGCCTCAGATTTCGAAAATCTTATAGAACGTATATAAAAAAGCGTTTTAGAGAAAAAAAAACTTAATATAGCGTCATGAAAATATGATAGGAGATCACATTATAGTTTATACATACGTGACGTAAAAAATGATAAATAAACTGAATTCATGTTAAAACGAGTAACTAGAAAAACCATAAACTAATTTGAATGTTTAACAATTAGGATTGCTTTTTTGGACCGCCATGCAACCACTTCACTAAGCTGATTGTTAACCATAGTTTTTAAGATTTAGTAAAATGCTAATTATAATGAACAGGTTTATCTGATTAGGACAACTTTTTTACATTTTTAAATATACCTGAATATTGAATTTTAGGTTAATTTAACTATATACTTTTAACTTAGATTATAGAAATAGTGGCTCTTCCTTTTCAGGACAATCATAATATCTTATCTTCCCTTTTGGTGTTAATTTACTTTTAAAAACAAGTGCTGATCACCATGGGCTTTTATTCACGCTTTTTGGAGCACATGTAACTTTAGATGGCTATAGTGAGAAAACTAAAGCTCAGCTACTGAACAAGAACATGGTGGAACTTCATTCGGACGAGGAGGGGTCTCGGTCCCCTTAACTTTATTCTTCGAACTGTGTAGTTTAGCGTATTAACTTTGAAAAACATTATCTATTGTATTTGTTTTTAAGTGTTAAAAGAAGCGTTATTTTAGTTTCCAGATTTCTTTTTATTAAAATAGTGTTAGGTTCAAATACAAATATGTTCTATCGTATTAACTGTACGAATTACTCAATAACCACCAGAATAATTTTCATTTGAACTAGGGTAATTTTATTACGCTAGCTGTAGTGTTTTGAATTAGAGTAATTAGTATTAAGCTATGACTAAAGTAATAATAATTACTCTAGTTCAAATGAAAACTATTCTAATTATTCATATGTTTAATATGTTAATTTTATTGGTACCAGATGTTAACCCTTATAAAGTAATTATACATAAGCTTATGGAACAGCTAAAATCTATCAAAAATAGAAGTGCATGTTACGATATCACATGTATCATAATCAACTTAAATTATAATATAATAGAGATAAAGATGGGTTGCATTAATTAGTTTCAAGAACGTACACATATGGACCACAAAAGAATAACCATCGAAGAGGGATGAAAATGGACCAAAAGTCCAATGCCATACCATGTGCACCCACAAAGGTGCAACCCGTGGCTCGGTCCTACAAAGGTCTTGACATCTAACCCACTCTTGATCACACCGGTGCACCCACCCATGGACCATCCACCATCTTAGTTTTGCTTTGCTTTGCTTTGTCCTACCTTATAATTGTAGGAATTTTTCAAGAAAGAAGATACTCAATGATTTGAGAAAGCGATGTATAAACGTTGTCATTGTAATGAATAAATGTTTTCTATAATGTTTGAAAACTATTCATTGTTGAATAAGATATCGTTAAATAGGTATGGGTAATTTATGACGTCCCTGTGAATGTCACATGCATATGGACCATTTCATTGTGCTTGTACCACTTACTAGCATATAGAATTAATATGCATACACTACGACAAATAAGTGGATATATACATAATATATACATACATACGACATTGTTAAGGAAACCGAGATTTTTGTTGTAGTGAATACAAGTTACGGGCCCTAATTGCGCGAGTGAGTAACAGTCTTCGATCGGTTTAGTTTGTTTCAAACGAAATAAAAATAACAAGAAACACAAAGGAGTAGCGATACAGCTTGTTGCTCGTTTACCTTCTATTTCGATCTAATTTCTAATAAGTTTAATGCGAAAATAAGACAAATACATTTGTATTTTAAAAAAAAACTGTGACCAGTTGATCAAACTATGCTATCAAGAAAAGACAAATCTTACTACATGAAATATCTATTATTGTATTTGGTTTCATCCATTTCATGATCATGACTTACTCTTCAAAAATAGGTTGATTTAGGAAATGTTATTTGCTAAATGAGTAGATTTGGTCACTCAAATTATATAATAAATCATTTCAAAAAACTTGCTAACTTGGACCGATCCTAAATAGGCCAACACCACCCACTGCCATTGTGTGTTGTCACCACCTACTAATCACAGTCGACAGGACCCTGTCATTGCTACCACCTCCTATCATCGTAACTACAACATAATCGTCACGTTGTTATTACCCTGCCTCCACCTCCTTCGTTGACCACAATCACAGCCAACTAGTGTTGAAACCATCACTACCGTCATCAACGACACAGTCGTCATCGCCACAAATTGCCACCAACCCCTACCGCACATCCATTGACACCCCTAATTACGCAAATAAAATTTTACATTTTTTAAATAACTCGTTTCGTATAAACATTTGTATGTAAGAAAGTTCTGAAAAAAATATAAATCATTGACCAAAAAATCAAACCATTTAGATTTGTTTTTACTCACAAAAAATATAGTGTTCTTTAATGATCCTACCACACACGCGCATATGTTCAAATAAAGAATACCTTTTTGTTTGTAAAATATGTAGGGATTCAGAATCATTAATCATATTAGATAAAACACTGCTTCCAACCAATAATAATGTTTTTTAGGTTGAGTTTTGCACAATTATTGTAACGCCCCCAAAACACTAATTAATGAAAGTGTGCTGGTTTGAATGCGGGTTTAGTGAAATAAAGACTTTACTTGTTTAATAATGGATTTCGGCCTAAATTGGGTGACTATGCTCGTAATATTGAGGTTTAAAAGGAGATTACAAACCTTAATAAGCTCATTCCACCACCATTTGCATGAAATCCGGAGAGAAGTTAGAGACCATTAAAGAGTGTTGTTTTAGAGAGATAAATCAAAAAGCAAGAAGCAAAATCCAAGGATGTGAATATTTGAAGCTTAGAATCTATTTCTCATCATTAATACATCATCGTAGCATTGTTTTAGCTGAAGATTCAGGTAAGAATCACCTCATATGTTGGTTTTTTTTATGGTTTTTAGGCTTTTTGAGGTCAAATATGCTTTTAAAAAAAAGGGTTGGATTTTATGTGTTATTGGAGGCAATGAACCATGGATTTTACTTCATGGGAGTAAAACAACGGATTTGAACGAAAAGAATATGATTTCGGGTGAGAAACAGACCTAAAGGGGATGAGTGTACATCTGGCAACACTGCTGTTGACGACATTCTTGGGGTAGATTTGGGAAGATGGCTCAGATCGCAAGGAATTTCAATGCTTTGCTACACGCCTTATTGGCGACAACGTTGGCAACAATGCCATCGGCAACACTCGGGAGTGTCACTAGAGACACTATTGGTAACACTTATAAATGGCAAGTCCTAATGAAAGTTAGGAAACATTATGCTGATCAGCTTGTCACCTAGTGATACTCGCTGGTGACACGGCCTAAAGACCGCTATAAGCTTTAAGGTCATGAAGACTTTGTAACCATAAATCTGTCACCCGCTATGGTTCCCGGCGATACTTGCAAGCGACAATGTCGGTGACTCCGAGATATAATAGTATTTGACGTGAACTTTTGTGTTAACCTGCATGCTGATTGTGCATCGTTCATTTTAACTTAGAGAACTTAGCACAAATCATGTGAGTTCTAGATGCCCGTTTTCATAGTTTTGAACCTTTCGGGCTGATATGCATGCAACTTCAAAAGATTTATGAACTAAAGTACCTGATTGACACTGAGTGTTTTATATTTTGGTTTTATATGCAAAGTCCAAACAGCTGATGGTAAAGTTTTTTTCACAAATCAATGTTTGTTGACTACTAATATATTTATGTGCATGATACATGTTCGAAAAGGTGCTTTAATAATGTCTATTGACAATTGATGATTAGCGTGATGTTAAAGTTTTAAAAACAATAAATTCCCGCTTTTTAATAAAAAATAGAGTTCGCTCAACGAAGTAACATTTTAGAATGTTGTCAGGTAATTGATGAATAATGATTAAAGATCAACACATTGAATGAGACTTCTCCCCTCAAGTTGGCATCCTATGAATTATATTTAATTATCCATGCATAACATTATGTTTCGAAGTTTTTGATGTAATGACATTTTACGCTTTCCACTGAAATTTAAATGAATATACCAATTAATAACTATGTTTTTTTATACGTAAACCCAACTGTAAGATTCATCGGGTTTAAGGCCTTACAATATTGATTACAATGTTATGACCAAGTCATTACGATAACATATTTCAACTTTCCTTGTGAAGTTCATTGGTATAATGATTTTGATACAAAGTACACAGTGAGTACACTTAAATGAACAATATATTATTTCCCCTTAAATTCAAGCATGTACAGGTGACATAACCAAAATATTTTTATGACTATTATAAAAAAATACATTTTACATTAAACCGATGATTATATATATATATATATATATATATATATATATATAAAAACAACAAACACAAACCAATCATCTACAAAGGATATTTTTTTTCTAAGAAGTGTGAGAAATTTATGTAGGGATCATGATTTGGACTTAAATAATGATGTTTTGGGTTAGTTTGGCATGGTATTATATAGAAAAATACCTTTAATAATAATTAAAAACATAATCCAATTTATTTTAGACATGAAATTTAAAATAAGTTAAAACGCACTGCTTAATTTTTTGGCATGGTGTTTTAAGTTTTAAGATTAGAATGCATTGCATTACGTTTTTAGTTGTTACGTTTGATGTTCTTTTATATAATACCATGCCAAAATAATCCAAATTATCATGTATAAGTCGAAAACATAATGCCTACATGTCAATTCTTATGCCTTATTATATATATAGGGTAGGGATACTAAAAGAAATCTACCTTATTTGAGAAACTTGAGAAGCATTCTGGACCACACATGTAACACCCTGTAAAATCGTGTCCAATAGTATAGTGACACGTGTTGTATTTAAGTAGTCTATTAAAGACCAATAAGGACTAAGGGCGTCAACATGCTCAAACCGAGCCTCTGAGTGACGGTCCGATGTCAACATGCTTAAATCATTAGCCTCTCAGTGACTGATACGTCAACATGCTTGAAATTTGGCCTCTGAGTGACTAATATGTCAACATGCCCAGCCTCTGAGTGACATCGGGATCAACATGCTTATCATAAGCCTCTGAGTGATCCTTTGTGAAGTCCTAAACTCTCATACGTGCCATTTGTTGGACGAGAGAGTTCAATTTTGTAAATATGTGAAAGTTGGATAATGGAGGGATTAAAAGTGTCAACACGTTAATTTATACCTCTGAGTGACCTTTTAACGAACCGAGAGCTCGACAATGTCCGGGCATAATCCGGGTATGTCAAGTATTGGCTACGGAGGGCTAAAAGTGCCAAAAAGATGTTTAAAAAGGGTTTCAGAAGCTTTTTAAAGTTTAGGGGCAAAAGTGTCAAACTTTGAAACTGGTCGTGGGGTGGTCGCGGGCCGCGAGAAGGCCTCTGCTGCAGAAAATTTGTTTGGCAGCCAAGCAAAGCTCCCAAAACCATTAAATCGAAACCATGGACTTGTAATCAGCTATGCCATGTTTTGGGACACTTGTAAGCTTCCTCTTACACCCCTAAACACCTGGCTTCACCTTCTTTGAGCTCTCCAACTATAAATAGGTGCTTAAGTTCATCATTTCAACTTGCACCTTTCTCATTAAATCACTTTTCTCCCTCCTCTAGAAGTTTCTAGCTGAAAGGAGCATCCGACTTAGTTCTCTTACATTGTAGGAACCTCTTGTAAGTGTTCCTTTCTCTTGCATTTTCGTTTATAGGCTTTTATAGCCAAAAGTCAAGCATTTTCGTAAAACGCTTTGACTTTCGGTTAAGACCATTATGGTCCAGCCATTGTTCGAAATGAACATGGCTAAGTGATCGTAATAAGATAGGTGTTAATCCCTATAAAGGGGCACCCTCACGTTTGCTAGACCAATTGACGGGTCAAAGTTATGATTTAAAAAGTCAAACAGACCATTTTTCGAAAAAATCATAAATTGATCTTATATATGTTATGAAACCTGTTCTGACACTTAAACAAGTTGGTAATAATTATTAGAACATGAAGAACATGTTCGGCTTGTCAATTTCAGTTCTAGGGTCGGTTCGCAACCGAAAGTTGCGAAGTTTGACTTCTGCTTTGACTTTCGATTCTGACCCGATTTAGATTAGTTACCTACTGATCTAAAGTTGCATTATGCTCGTAATATAATGTAGCATAACCCTCTGAGGTTATATTACATGATCATAATCAGAATCCAAGTTTATGCGCAAGTTCCATAATTATGCCATCTTTAACCAAAATGCCCTTTTTACATAAATCAAGGATTTAATGATAATAAACTTGAAAATGAGTTTCCTACTGATGTAATATTATAAGTAGGATTATTTGGGATGTTAAACCAAGTTATAAACTGAGTTTTCAAACAAGTCCTTAAACTATGTCGATAAATGACGGTTTTAGCCTGTGGCTTATAAAATTGTTTTAATCAAATCTTTTCAAGGTAAATCATTTACCTACTGATATGTTATATTAAATAACATGTTTTAAACATTTTAATCTGACCTTAATGTCAGTTTTCGTAAACATCACTTAAAAACGTCATTTTACGACATAAGCGCCGTTTTGGCGCATAGTATGGTTTTAAACCATATTATTGACCAAGACTTGTTACCTACTGATTTTAAAGCTTATTTTAAACATATTTACATTAGATACATGTTTAAATTCAGAATCCCAAATATATTATAAACTATGTGTAAAATGACCAAAATGCCCCTTCGGTGCATAGTTTGGTCATAAAGGATAATTTACACATATATTGACATCCTACTGATATTATATCATAAATAAAGTATTTTTTCAGAATACTTATGACTATAACACTAAAATTATATTCAAGTTCCTTTATTACGGTATAAAATTACCAAAATGCCTTATGAGGCATAATTTCGTTTTAAAACCTTAATGATCATACAAGTTGATATCCTACTGATATCTTAACTTATTTAAAGTATAATGGCATATTGAACTTGTCCATGACTTATCCGGTTACCCGATATCGCTATTATGCGCACAATTACGTATATGTAACTGTTTTACGGAATTTAACCGAAACGGGTTTAACCTTGTCATGTAAGTTTCAAAATCCAGAATGTTTATAGTTTACCCATATTAAAAAAGTCAAGGTACTTGTTGGGATTAAACTACATTCTATCCAATCATCGTTTAATCTAGCGTCATACGTTTTGATCAAGTACGCTAGTCGGTCTAAGTCTATGACTTAAATAAGACCGCTAGTATTTAATTGGTTAGTTTATGCCATAATCCATACTAGAGACTTGCCGGTAAATGCTATCTGCACTTAGTCCTTTTTGTGTACGGCTGAGTTATTAAAAATTAAAGAAGACTAGCTCAGGTAAATACTCTCGACTTATTTCCCCTACACGGGCTTGGGTTACGGTAAATTATTACCGCTTGGACGGAAATGGGATTAATCGAACGCTGGTTCGGAATAGAAATCCGCATATTCTGTTTTAATCAGTTTTGTTTGATAATTTAAACATCGGGGGTTAACTACCGTGTCCTGGATATCCTCGGCTCATTACAATCGAAATGGCCACGACCTTAGCGCGAGTGTAGGCATACACCCGATAGACGCTCAATTATGCATTCCCACAAGGTTGGGAGGAACTGATTCATTCGTGAGTCCAAAGTGGTGTGTACGTTAATTGTGTCTCTGGTTTTCGTGTCGAGCCTCGTATGTATAACAAACATGTAAATCTGTTAACAAGGTTGGACGGTCAAATAACCCAAGTTATAAAAAGATTTTGTGCTGATACGCACCTAAAACATTTTTGAAATGTTTTCAAAATGAGTCAGTTGGGTGTATTTACCAGCGAAAGCTGACGTATTTTCAAAAGACTAATCTGCAGCTACACTATGAAAATAGGCCGGAAGTGCGTGGTAGTGATAGAGGATCTTGCAAATCCTAAATCTGCCCAAAGTCTGTTTTGTATTCTTTCCATGTACATTTTATGATCCGCCTGTGGATCTTCTATTACAAGCTTGTATATTATTGTGTATTTTCGAACATTCGGTTTGTAATAGTAATTTTACTCCAAGACTTCCGTTGTGCCATGTTTAATTGACTATGATGTTATCAACTGTTGTCACGATACTCCCCACCCGGGCCCACTGGTGTTTGGATTTCGGGGTTGGAAATGTCACACCCCGACCCGCAGCGGAATAAAAGTCGGGGCATAATTGGGTTATCACCAAAGCTCATGATGTTTACTAAGATGTTTCATATATATTAAATTCAAATTACAAACTTAAATATCCAAAACAAAATTCATACAATTACAAGAAAATGAAACTACATAATTATTCCAAAGCATAAACTTGTTTATTCTTCTAGGCCTTCCTAAGTGTTTCCTGTCTCAGCTGAATCACCTGTATCATGTGTAAAACGGGGGAGATTTTGGGTCAACAAAAGTTGGCGAGTGAACCTTGATAAAACATTTTTACTAATTTCTTGTTTTATTTAATAAAGAAAATTCGTGCAATAATCACATGTTAGCAAACATATATAGATAAACAATCACAAACCACTTTGGATGAGTATATGACATGAATGATGATTTATGTGAGATCAAGGCTCAATCAAACGGAGCCGATCTAATGAGGCTCCTGATGCTCAACCCGTATCCCACAGGGAACTGATGGGCCTAATGAAATGCGTGCACTGAAAATGATAAATCCAATCTACATATAATTCACACAACAATTGATACACATTTGATCACAGATATGATGTATTCACAAGTGTTTAAATAAAATAAAAGAATTGTACGACACATGATACACCCCAAAACATGATTAAAACGGGGAATTGGTAGAGATTCACTCACAGTGGGTGCGTTCTTTGATGACGATGAATGCGCACGAATTTATGATTCAATCGACGAGGAGAAAACTAACCTAGATAATAATGAAATGATTCGATAAATAAATAAATTTTATTTGAGATTAATATTTTTAATTAGTGCTCTTAATGGGATTTTTAGATTTATTTTTGTGAGTTTAAGGAAATTTTCTAACTTTAAAAATCCTATTTTTAAGTATTTTTAATTAATTTTCCAATTAAATAAATAAATAAAAATGAAATAAAAAGGGTTGACTTTTGTCAGGTTTGACCGGGTCTTGACCGGTCAGACTTTGTTTATTCTATGCGGCTAGTGAGGTTCGAACTCGGGACCTCTCGTATACACGCACGCAGCAATACCAACTGAGCTACGTGTCTAACCTTAAATATTCTCTGTTTTAATTATATATATATACTAATTAACTTTAACCTTATTTAGTTTTTATTAAAAATGATTTAATATGGCCGAACCGGTTGCAGAGACCCGGAGTCGAACTCGGGACCTTCGGTTCGAGTACGCACAGCCCAACCAGTTGGGCTATGTGTCTAATCTGTTTAACTACTGGATTATATTCCTCTTATGTATATACTGTTACTTGATCTGATTAGGTTTTAAAAATATTGGTTTTATTTCTGAAAGTCGGTAACATGTGCGATTCGAACCTGGGACGTGTGTTTTGTATTTGCACACAGTCCACCGCTGGACTGTGTGTCTAACCCGGTTAAATACTCGATTTTAATTACATTAATATACCATTTTGTCTTCGTCTTCTTCACTAAGAGAACACAGAACAGTGAAAACGACTGTTTCTGCTTAATCGACCAACAAAATTATACTCGGTTGAAATGGAATAGGAAAAATAAAGATTAAAGAATAAGATATACCAAATAGAGAGTTTTCTTCAGATTTCCGGCAAGTGTTCGTCGGCTCTGATTTGCGATTTCCGGTTGAGTGAACTGTTTTAACAGTTTCGATTATTGTGTTGAGCAATTAGATTATTAATCAAGAGATAGCAAGAAGGTTTAGACAATTATACCGTCTGAAGAGCGAATGCGGTTTTCTGATCAGCGATTCCGGCGATATTCCGGCGAAAATGAAAATCTCCGGCGACGAGCTTTGGAAGGAATAAAGCTTCGAAAGAGAGTGCGGTTCTGAGCGAAAGGTTTACAGGAAGTTTGAGTGGGTATTTATAAGGAAGAACAGGCTGAATTGGGTTCGAATTTGGGTCATTATTCGCGGTCAAAGGTCTCCGATGGTTATGACTGAAATTGATGGTTAGACATCGGTTATAACTGATGTCGAAATCAGTTAACGCGTTTTAGTCAGAAGGAAATAGCCAAAATTGCGGATATCTCAGTTTTTCCAGCGACTGCGAGTTCTGGGCGCGCTGATTTCCGGTTTTGATTTCGGGTTTTACTTTAAGTGTTATTTGATTCAGTGTTTATCACAAGTGAAGTGTGTGGCAGAATGGTGTGGTGTGTGTTTGTGTTTGTGGGAGACCCGGGTTCGAGACCCGGCAGCTTCATTTTATTTTTTATTCACTTATTATCATTATTTATCAATTATGGTTTTTAAATTCTAAAATGTTTATTAATTATGTACTATTTAAAATAATCTGAACAATAAATACGCAACGAAATCTTATAACTGAATACTTGTTTATTAAATGAAGCGGGTTTGGAAAACCCGTTTTTCGACGAATGTTACAGTATCCCCTACTTTTAGGAATTTCATCCCGAAATTTAAGTAGTAGTGGTAACTGGAAAAAGATGCGGGTATTTTTCGCGCATTGAGTCTTCACGTTCCCAAGTAAACTCGGGTCCTCGTTTCGACTCCCAACGTACCCTGACAATTGGAATACGACTTCGCCTTAAACGCTTCTCTCCGAAGTCCATGATTTCTATCGGTCTTTCAACGAAGTGCATCGATTCATCAACTTGAATGTCTTCTAGAGGAATATGGAGATTTTTATCGGCGAGGCACTTTTTCAAGTTTGATACGTGAAATGTGGGATGAATTCTGTTGAGTTCTTCTGGTAGGTCAAGCTTGTATGCTACAGGACCTACTCTTTCGAGTATCTTGAAAGGTCCTACGTAGCGTGGTGCTAGCTTGCCCTTCTGGCCAAAACGAACCACTCCCGTCCACGGTGATACTTTTAAAAGTACTTGATCACCAATGTCAAACTCCAAGGGCTTTCGTCGTTTGTCTGCATAACTCTTTTGACGACTTTGAGCCGCTAGAAGATTGTTTCGAATTTGAAGGACCTTGTCGGTTGTTTCTTGAATTAATTCTGGACCGGTGATTTGCGCTTCCCCAATTTCGTGCCAACATACTGGAGATCGGCACTTACGACCATATAAAGCTTCGAAAGGAGCCATGCCGATACTTGAATGATAGCTATTGTTGTACGAAAATTCCACTAATGGCAGGTGAGCGTCCCAATTCCCTTTGAAGTCTTTGACACATGCTCGCAGCATGTCTTCAAGGGTTTGGATGGTGCGTTCAGATTGACCATCAGTTTGAGGATGAAAAGCGGTACTGAGGTCTAATCGTGTACCCAAGGTGGTTTGTACGGCTCGCCATGTTCGTGAAGTGAAACGACCATCACGGTCTGAAATGATGCTTAATGCTACACCATGACGACTTACGATCTCGCTGATGTAGATACGAGCTAACTTCTCGTTCTTGAAGTCCTCGCGAATCGGAATGAAGTGAGATGACTGTAAGACGATCGATTATAACCCATATGGTGTCATACCCACCGGAGGTGCGAGGTAACCCGGTAATGAAATCCATGGTTATGTTTTCCCACTTCCATACAGGTATTTCGGGTTGGACTAGAAGTCCTGAAGGTCTTTGATGTTCAGCTTTTACTTTGGAACAGGTAAGGCACTTGGAAACAAAAACAGCGATATCCTTTTTCATGCCAGGCCACCAGTAGGTGTATCGTAGGTCTTGATACATCTTGTCGGCTCCTGGGTGTACAGAGTATCGTGTTTTGTGCGCCTCATTCATGAGGAAATCACGAAGGTTATCGCGATCAGGAATCCATATGCGGTTTAAATAGTATAGAATACCGTCGGATTTGGTTTCGATTTTGAGTTCAGCTCCACATGACAGTTCATCACGTACATCATTTTCTGTTACAGAAACATGTTGAGTTGCTCGAATTCGATCTTTGATGTCGGTTATGATTTACGAACAGAGAAGACGAATGGAGTTCGCATAACCTTTTCGACTGAGCGCATCGGCCACTACGTTTGCCTTGCCAGGATGATACCGAATTTCACAGTCGTAGTCGTTGAGAAGTTCGACCCATCTTCGTTGCCTCATATTCAACTCCTTTTGGTTGAAGATATGTTGGAGACTCTTGTGGTCAGTGTGTCACACCCCGACCCGCAGCGGAAAAGGTGATTGGGGCATGATTGGGTTATCATCAAAGCTCATGACATTTATTATAACGTTTCATATTTATTATTACAATTTAAAGGGAAATATACAATCATAATTACATCATGTTCTACGCATCATTCTAGACTTCATTATTTTCTTCTAAGGCATTTCCTATGTTTTCCTTGCTTCATTCTGTTCACCTGTATCATGTGTAAAAATGGTTTTTGGGTCAACAAAAAGTTGGCGAGTGAATCCTATGAAAAACATTTAAACAAGTTTATTAAATTGATTATTAAATAAAGTGCATAACCACATATGAGTAAATGTAAATGTAAATATATCCACAAAACACTTAATATTAGATATTGCATACACATACAACAATTGATCGTTTTGAGGCACGCGTTGTTCAACTCGTCTCCCACGAGGAACTGATGGGCCTAATGAATGAGTTTTAAGGCGCGCGTTGTTCAACTCGTCTCCCACGAGGAACTGATGGGCCTAACAAATAATTTGCATACAATTTGACCATAAGTAATACATAACTACAAACAATATTTACATTCTAAGTTTAAATCATATTATGGTATAGCACGAGTTTGAATAAATGAATTAGTTTAAGTGACACATAATACACCCCAAAACGTGTAATTAAAAAGGGGAGTTGTAAGATTCACTCACAGTGGGTGCGTTCGGTTGATGATGTTGAATGCGCAACGAAGTTGGATTTAACCACGAGTGAAACTAACCTAGATAATAACATAATGGTTCGGTAAATAAGCGGATTTTATTGATCAATTTTTAGTAGGATTATTGGATATATTTTTGTGAGTTTAAGGCTATTTTCTAACTTTAAAAATGTTATTTTTAAGTATTTTTAATTTAAATAAATAAATAAAAGTATAAAAAAATGTTGATTTTTGACTGTTGACCATTGACTTGTTGACCGTTGACCGTTGACTTGTTGACCGGTTTTATTGTGTATATGTATGCGCCGGGCAGGACTCGAACCCGAGACCTCCCGTACGCGTGCACGCAGCTCTACCAACTGAGCTACGTGTCTAACCCGAAATATTTCTGTTTTTAATTATATTTATATACTAATTAAGTTAATCCGAAAATCACTTATTTTAAAATAAAGATTTAATGTATCGACTCGGCGCTCGCCACAGGTCTCGAACCCGGGACCTGTGGTTTAGTTTGGCACACAGTCCACCGCTGGACTGTGTGTCTAACTTGGTAAATAATCTGGTTTTTATTATACTTATATACAAACTAGATAAATTCATTTCTGTCCTTATATAAAAAGTTTGATAATTGCCAGAACCGGTGCGGTAGCCTGGACTCGAACCCGCGACGTATGATTTAAACTCGCACACAGTCCACCACTGGACTGTGTGTCTATCTTGGTTATTATTCCGGTTTTCATTAAACTTAACATTTATTTGCAAGTGGATCCGATTCAGTTAAAAAAAAGGAACATTTTTATTAAAGCGAGTGTGCATGTGTCAAGGATCGAACTCGGGACGTATGCGTGTTTATTTGCACACAGTCCACCGCTGGACTGTGTGTCTAACCCGAGATATAACTTGATTTAAATTAAATATATATATAACCGAAAACTTCATCTTCTTCGTTAAACTTAACCCAGAACCAATGTCCGACTGTTTCGACAGATTAATCAATTTCTTTTAGTAAGTTGTAATTAGCTACATATGAGATTAATAAAAACGAGAGAGATTAGGTGTAAGATATACCGAAAAGAGATCCCCTGTTCCGCCGGCGAGTTTCCGATGACAGCAGGTTATTCCGGCGACGTGTATCTTGCGGCAGAGGTTCTTCAAGAAGTTTGAGGTGAGTGTGGGTGACTTCGGTATGAGCTCTAGATGTTCTGTTTTTAGAGTAAGGCACAGAGGTGAAGGGGTTCGGTTTTCCGGCGAGTTGCAGAAAGTTTCCGGCGAGTGAAATTACGTCGAGAATTTGTGTGATTGTGAGCGAAAAAGTTATCAGAAGCTTGTGGGTGTATTTATAGGGAAGAACATCGATGAATTTAGTCCGATTACCGTCTTGATTCGTAGGTCACTAATTTCTCCGGCGGTTATGACTGATGTCGCGGACTGGACATCGGTTATAACCGATGTTGAGGTTAATGCTTCGGTTAAATCAGAAGAAACCGTCAGTGAAAGGCGAAATCGTCGGGATTTCCGACGACTGCGATTTGGGCGCGTCGATTTGAAATCAAGATTGTGATATTTGAATTAATTGTTTCCAATAATGAACAAGAAACACAAGTGGCGGAGTGGTTGAGCGCGTGTGAGTTAATTCTTTGCTTACATCTGGTTGACCCGGGTTCGAAACCCGGCTTCAGCCTTTTATTTTTATTTCATTATTTTTAATACTTTTTCAAATGTAACTTTTATATTCTAATATACTTATTAATTATGTATCATTTAAAATTAATTTGAGCATTAAATACGCAACGAAATTTTTAACTAGTTGTTCGGTTAATAAACGAAGCGGGTTTGGTAAATCCGGTTTTTTTGACGGATGTTACAGTATCCCCTACTTTTTAGAAATTTCGTCCCGAAATTTAAGTAGTGACATATTTGTCTAAAAAGGATGATGTTTAGTTTGACAGTTACATACTTAGAAAGGGGTAAGAGTTTAAACTTTTGTTTGAGGCGGTAACGTTCCTTGTAAGGGTTGAGTACCCTGCTACAGGAATCGCTTTTTGATGCCTACGATAATGACTTTTGTTAAACAGAGTTGATTGACTAAATATGATTTCATGCGCAAGAGTTTGATAGGGTTGGAAAGATAAGGCTATATCCTAAAACAAAACTTCTACTACTAAAACCTACATGTAACTTCTCATTACCGCCTGACAATGCCTCTGATCCTTTGGCAAGAATACTTATATATAGGAAGTACCAGCGGCGTATCCACCATATTCTTGTCAAATTTTCATTGGTTTTATCAGTAAGTTATGATTGGTTCTATGATGTGATTCTAGAACATAAATAAACACAACAACCAATGTCTGAGTCCTAATTCTGATAGTATACATGTTTGAATGGTGACACAATCCAATTCCTTTAAATGATGAGATGATATGAATGCTAAATCAGTGAGTATAAAACAAACTTCAATCAAGACAATACTAAATCCTACATGGAACTTCTCATAACCGCCTGATAATGCCTCTGATCCTTTGACAAGAATACTTATATATAGGAAGTACCAGCGGTGTATCCACCATATTCTTGTCAAATTTTCATTGGTTTTATCAATAAGTTATGATTGGTTCTATGTGACTCTAAAACATAAATAAACACAACAACCAATGTCTGAGTCATAATTCTGATAGTATACATGTTTGAATGGTGACACAATCCAATTTCTTTAAATGATGTGATGATATGGATGCTAAATCAGTGAGTACAACACAAACTTCAATCAAGACAATACTAAATCCTACATGGAACTTCTCATAACCGCCTGATAATGCCTCTGATCCTTTGACAAGAATACTTATATATAGGAAGTACCAGCGGCGTATCCACCATATTCTCGTCAAATTTTCATTGGTTTTATCAGTAAGTTATGATTAGTCATATGTGACTCTAAAACATAAACAAACACACCAAGCAAAACTTGAGTCTTAATTCTGATAGTATACATGTTTGAATGATGACAGTACCTCTCTCGTATGTTATGATGGAGAGGTTAGTTTATGTAGAAAATGGAACACAATCCAATTTCTTTAAATGATGAGATGATATGAATGTTAAATCAGTGAGTGTAAAACAAATTTCAACCAAACAATTACTAAATCCTACATGGAACTTCTCATAACCGCCTGATAATGCCTCTGATCCTTTGACAAGAATACTTATATATAGGAAGTACCAGCGGCGTATCCACCATATTCTCGTCAAATTTTCATTGGTTTTATCAGTAAGTTATGATTAGTCCTATGTGACTCTAAAACATAAACAAACACACCAACCAAAAATTGAGTCTTAATTCTGATAGTATACATGTTTGAATGATGACAGTACCTCTCTCGTATGTTATGATGGAGAGGTTAGTTTATGTAGAAAATGGAACACAATCCAATTTCTTTAAATGATGAGATGATATGAATGTTAAATCAGTGAGTGTAAAACAAATTTCAACCAAAACATTACTAAATCCTACATGGAACTTCTCATAACCGCCTGATAATGCCTCTGATCCTTTGACAAGAATACTTATATATAGGAAGTACCAGTGGCGTATCCACCATATTCTCGTCAAATTTTCATTGGCTTTATCCGTAAGTTATGATTAGTTCTATGTGACTCTAAAACATAAACAAACACAATCAACCAAAGCTTGAGTCTTAATTCTGATAGTATACATGTTTGAATGATGACAGTACCTCTCTCGTTTGTTATGATGGAGAGGTTAGTCCATGTAGAAGTGAGACACAGCTCAACTTCTTTAAATGATGACACTGTGATATGTATGATGATATGAATGTTAAATCAATGAGCATAAAAACAAAACTGAAATAGTAATTCGCATTAAGATTCTTGGATAAATTTCCAATTTAAAATTGAGACACGTGAAAATTGAGATAACATAAAGAAAAACATAAAACTAAGCGGTTGGAGTTGAATCTTGATTTTTGGCGAAGGGGACTAGTTGGGTGGTTTCGTTTGGGCCGTCATTATCTTCAACAGGATTGGCGTTGATGTTGAAAACTCTTCCTCTTGCTGGTGGCCTAGTGATTGGGTTTCCTTGATTTGCTTGGTTAATTGGGTTTGATTGAGCTTGAGTGTTTATGATGTTAACCAATCGAGGGCACGTGTTTCTAAAGTGGGTAGGGTCGCCACAATTAAAACAAGCTCGAACATATGGGAACCTGGGGTATTGGGGTTGTTGATAGGTCTGGATCATGTTTTAAGTAGGGGGAGAGATTTGGTTTTGAGAGGTGCGGCAAACCTTGCTCAAATGACCATAGCGTCCACAATTCGCACATAGTCGACAAGGTAAGGTAGATGCATGGTGATAAAAACAGGTGTTACATTGAGGGTGAGGTCCAAGGTAAGGTTTCTTATTTGGGTAAGTTGAGTTGGGTGCTACTTGAGTGATTGGGATAGCTTGGAGGGGTACGGCTTGTGAGGCTGGCTGGTTGCGTTGGAAGACAGCGAAAAGTTGCCCGTCTCGTTTTCTCTTAGAAATGGGTTGAGAAGGGGATTCGGTTTGGGTGGAGTTGGAGGTTTCAGTCGATGCTTTATCCTTCTTCTTCTCCTCCTTGAAGTCTTTGTTCCGGATTCGGTTCTCGGTGAGCTCTGTAGCTAACTCCATTGCTGCTTCCAAGGTTACAGGTGTAGTACTTATTACAGAGTCTTGAATCTTTGAAGGAAGACCTCTAATATAGTGCTCGATCAAACGGTAGAGGGGAGTGAACAAGTTGGGAACCATTCGATTTAACTCAAGGAATCTTTTGTTGTATGTGGTGTGGTCGCCTTCCTTTTGTTTCAACGAATAAAACTCATCCCTAATTTCTTGATTTCGCTCCTTGGGCAAAACCGTCTTGTCATGATTTCCTTCAACTCTTCCCAAGTCAAAGTCATAGCATCTTCAACACCTCGTTTGGTCTTCTCTGTATTCCACCAAGTAAGTGCTATTCCAAGTAAACGACCAGTAGCATATCGCACTTTGCAATCATCGGGGCAATCGCAATTTAGAAAAGTGTTCTCCATTTCTTCAAACCAATGGAGGAGAGCGGTGACACCTTCAGTCCCTTCGTATTTTGGAGGGTCGCAGGATTTGAAATGCTTGTAGGTGCATTTAGTGGTATTTGGGGGAGGGTTGATAACATTTTGATCTTCTTGGTTGACGGGATTAGCGGTAAGGGCTTGTTGGACTTGAATTACAATGTTGGGTATTACGGCAGCCATTTGTTGAGCGATTAGGGCAGCCATGCGCTCGCGGGCTTTTCCTGCTCTCATCTTCCTACGAGCGAGGCTAGAAGAAATCTACAAGGAATACATATCAAGAGTATGAGTTGGATGTTTTTGGGATCATGGGTCGTATTTAGGAATGAACATTCATAAAATAAATATAACATAATAAATCTACTACATCCATAGGATGTCTTGGGCTTTGCTCATAATTGGGCCTTGCATGCCGCCATACTTCACCTTCGTAATCATGTGGGCCCCCATGATTACGGGTTTTTCATATGGTTCGCATGTGTTAGCCTGGTTACGTACACTAAAACCCGGAGAAAATCAAGAAATATGTAACGTATGATATTCGGAATGTGTCTAGGTGTGGACACGGTGACACCTCAAAGTGGGGTTAGTTCGAACGACGTTTGGTGTGGCATGCTTTGGCCTAATAGGTCCTTCGTACTCTCATCGTCAGTCCCCAGGTAGGCAAACAGGTCCGTTATATTGGATTTATACGAATGCCAACCTAGACAGGACGTTCCGACTACCGGTACTTGTACCCTTACAGTTACTACATGCCCGTCGCAGAACTCACTTTGATGAGATTTGAAAAATGAAAAATGCGACAAAATCTTTGAATAAAGAAAGTATGAAGATGATTTGAATATGTGAACATTGAAATATGTATGATGAATGTGTATGTAAGTATGTATGTTTGACTGTAAGTATAATTCACTAAGTATCACAAAATGTAATATTGGAAATGTTTGCATGCATTTGCGTATGTAATAAATATGAAACAAATAAATATCATAAGTTTGCATGTAACCACATAAACAATTAAAATCTAGTCAACTATAGTATAGGCTCTAAGGGTCTAATAACCTATCCTATATCCCTATAGTCAAAAGCTCTGATACCAATCTGTCACACGCCGACCCGCAGCGGAAAAGGTGATCGGGGCATGATTGGGTTATCATCAAAGCTCATGACATTTATTATAACGTTTTCATATTATTATATACAATTACATCATGTTCTACGCATCATTCTAGACTTCATTATTTTCTTCTAAGGCATTTCCTATGTTTTCCTTGCTTCATCCTGTTCACCTCTATCATGTGTAAAAATGGTTTTTGGGTCAACAAAAAGTTGGCGAGTGAATCCTATGAAAAACATTTAAACAAGTTTATTGAATTGATTATTAAATAAAGTGCATAACCACATATGAGTAAATGTAAATGTAAATATATTCACAAAACACTTAATATTAGATATTGCACACACATACAACAATTGATCGTTTTGAGGCACGCGTTGTTCAACTCGTCTCCCACGAGGAACTGATGGGCCTAATGAATGAGTTTTAAGGCGCGCGTTGTTCAACTCGTCTCCCACGAGGAACTGATGGGCCTAACAAATAATTTGCATACAATTTGACAATAAGTAATACATAACTACAAACAATATTTACATTCTAAGTTTAAATCATATTATGGTATGGCACGAGTTTGAATAAATGAATTAGTTAAGTGACACATAATACACCCCAAAACGTGTAATTAAAAAGGGGAGTTGTAAGATTCACTCACAGTGGGTGCGTTCGGTTGATGATGTTGAATGCGCAACGAAGTTGGATTTAACCACGAGTGAAACTAACCTAGATAATAACATAATGGTTCGGTAAATAAGCGGATTTTATTGATCAATTTTTAGTAGGATTATTGGATATATTTTTGTGAGTTTAAGGCTATTTTCTAACTTTAAAATGTTATTTTTAAGTATTTTTAATTTAAATAAATAAATAAAAGTATAAAAAAATGTTGATTTTTGACTGTTGACCATTGACTTGTTGACCGTTGACTTGTGACGGTTTTATTGTGTATATGTATGCGCCGGGCAGGACTCGAACCCGAGACCTCCCGTACGCGTGCACGCAGCTCTACCAACTGAGCTACGTGTCTAACCCGAAATATTTCTGTTTTTAATTATATTTATATACTAATTAAGTTAATCCGAAAATCACTTATTTTAAAATAAAGATTTAATGTATCGACTCGGCGCTCGCCACAGGTCTCGAACCGGGACCTGTGGTTTAGTTTGGCACACAGTCCACCGCTGGACTGTGTGTCTAACTTGGTAAATAATCTGGTTTTTGTTATACTTATATACAAACTAGATAAATTCATTTCTGTCCTTATATAAAAAGTTTGATAATTGCCAGAACCGGTGCGGTAGCCTGGACTCGAACCCACGACGTATGATTTAAACTCGCACACAGTCCACCACTGGACTGTGTGTCTATCTTGGTTATTATTCCGGTTTTCATTAAACTTAACATTTATTTGCAAGTGGATCCGGTTCAGTTAAAAAAAAGGAACATTTTTATTAAAGCGAGTGTGCGTGTGTCAAGGATCGAACTCGGGACGTATGCGTGTTTATTTGCACACAGTCCACCGCTGGACTGTGTGTCTAACCCGAGATATAACTTGATTTAAATTAAATATATATATAACCAAAACTTCATCTTCTTCGTTAAACTTAACCCAGAACCAATGTCCGACTGTTTCGACAGATTAATCAATTTCTTTTAGTAAGTTGTAATTAGCTACATATGAGATTAATAAAAACGAGAGAGATTAGGTGTAAGATATACCGAACAGAGATCCCCTGTTCCGCCGGCGAGTTTCCGATGACAGCAGGTTATTCCGGCGACGTGTATCCTGCGGCAGAGGTTCTTCAAGAAGTTTGAGGTGAGTGTGGGTGACTTCGGTATGAGCTCTAGATGTTCTGTTTTTAGAGTAAGGCACAGAGGTGAAGGGGTTCGGTTTTCCGGCGAGTTGCAGAAAGTTTCGGCGAGTGAAATTACATCGGAATTTGTGTGATTGTGAGCGAAAAAGTTATCAGAAGCTTGTGGGTGTATTTATAGGGAAGAACATCGATGAATTTAGTCTGATTACCGTCTTGATTCGTCGGTCAATAATTTCTCCGGCGGTTATGACTGATGTCGCGGACTGGACATCGGTTATAACCGATATTGAGGTTAATGCTTCGGTTAAATCAGAAGAAACCGTCAGTGAAAGGCGAAATCGTCGGATTTCCGACGACTGCGATTTGGGCGCGTCGATTTGAAATCAAGATTGTGATATTTGAATTAATTGTTTCCAATAATGAACAAGAAACACAAGTGGCGGAGTGGTTGAGCGCGTGTGAGTTAATTCTTTGCTTACATCTGGTTGACCCGGGTTCGAAACCCGGCTTCAGCCTTTTATTTTTATTTCATTATTTTTAATACTTTTTCAAATGTAACTTTTATATTCTAATATACTTATTAATTATGTATCGTTTAAAATTAATTTTAGCATTAAATACGCAACGAAATTTTTAACTGGTTGTTCGGTTAATAAACGAAGCGGGTTTGGTAAATCTGGTTTTTTTGACGGATGTTACACAGTGTATATCTCACACTTAGTACCGTAGAGGTAATGTCTCCATATCTTGAGAGCGAACACAACGGCTCCAAGTTCCAGTTCGTGGGTGGTGTAATTCTGCTCGTGAACCTTGAGTTGCCTAGAGGCATAGGCTATCACTTTTCCTCTTTGCATTAATACACAGCCTAGCCCTTGCCGTAATGCGTCGCAATATACTACAAAGTCATCGCAACCTTCAGGGAGTGTGAGGATAGGTGCGTTACAAAGTTTTTGCTTTAGAGTTTGGAAGGCCTCCTCTTGCTTAGGTCCCCATATGAAGGGTTTTCCTTTATGAGTCAAGGCCGTGAGCGGTACAGCAATACGGGAAAAATTGGCAATGAAGCGTCGATAGTAACCAGCCAAACCGAGAAATGACCTAACTTCGGTAGGGTACGTGGCGCTTGCCATTCCTGCACTCCTTGATTTTTTAAGGATCAACATGAATTCCCTTGTCGTTGACGACATGTCCAAGGAATTGTACTTCTCCTAACCAGAATTCACATTTTGAGAACTTAGCGTAGAGCTTTTCAGTCCTTAAGAGTGTAAGGATGAGTCGAAGGTGTCGCTCATGATCGGATTTAGACTTGGAGTAGATAAGAATATCGTCGATGAAGACTATGACGAAACGGTCAAGGTAGGGTTTGCATACCCTATTCATTAGATCCATGAAGACAGCGGGAGCGTTGGTTAAACCGAATGGCATGACCATGAACTCGTAATGACCATAACGAGTCCGGAAGGCGGTTTTTGGGATATCTTCATTGTGCACTCTGAGCTGATGATAACCAGAACGAAGGTCGATTTTTGAAAAGCAGGTGGCACCTTGAAGTTGATCTAGAAGGTCGTCAACGCGAGGTAGTAGATAGCGATTTTTAACCGTTAACTTGATGAGTTCTCTATAATCAATGCACATGCGAAACGTTCCATCCTTCTTCTTCACAAAGAGAACAAGTGCACTCCAGGGCGATGAGCTAGGACGTATGAATCCTTTGTCAGTCAGCTCTTGCAGTTGACTGGCCAGCTCTTGCATTTCGGATGGGGCTAACCTATAAGGAGATTTTGCGACTGGTGTAGCGCCAGGTACAAAATCGCTGCGAAATTCGACTTCTCTCACCGGAGGAAGTCCTGAAATGTCGTCGGGAAAGACTTGTGGGAATTCTTTCACAACTGGGATATCTTCAAGTTTTCTTTCCTTGTTTCCCTTTTTGATGACGTGGGTTAGGAATGCGACATAGTTTTTGCGGAGATACATTCGGGCTTGGAGACAGGACATTAATTTAAGTCCTTTCGAAGGGGTTTCCCCAAAAATACGTAGTGTATGATCGTCTGTGAGAGGAATGCGAATGAACTTTTCGTGGCACACCACTTCAGCGTGATGCTGGCTGAGCCAGTCCATACCAATTATAACATCGAAACTTCCCAACTTCATAGGAATAAGGTCAATTGGAAAATCGTAATCGTTTAGGGTGAGGGTACAATTGCGTATAATAGAATCTAGTGAAACAGGTTTTCCGTCAGCAACTTCCACCGTTAGAGATTCAATGAGATTAACACGAGTTTGGTCGAGGATAGGTTCCAATTCTAAAGACACAAAGCTCTTATCCGCATCAATATCGAATAATATGGATGCATAACTACCATTGATGAGAAACGTACCGTTGACCACGTTGTTATCAGCCCTGGCTTGGTTGGCGTTGATATTGAAAGCTCTCCCTCTGGCAGGTGGGGGAGCTTGATTAGCTTGGTTTACCGGGTTTGCGTGAGCTTGGGCATGGATAATGTTCACCAGGTGTGGACAAGTGTTCCTGAAGTGGTTTGGGTCCCCACAGTTGTAACATGCTCGCATGGGTTGCATCATGGGGTAGTTGGGTTGGTAGTAAGGTTGGGCTACGTGTTGTGCAGGGAGTAGAAATAAGGGTTGTTGGACTTGACCCATTATATGATTTTTGGTTTGGGTTTGAGGTTGATTGCGGTTCATTCGCTGAAGGGTACGGCAGGTTTGGCTGGTGTGACCCGCACGGCCACAACTCGTGCAATGTTGGCAGGGATTTTCGGGAGGGTGATGGTATTGACAGCGGTTGCATTTTGGGTGTGGGCCGGTATATGGCTTTTTGAATGGTGCAGCTGGAGGAGCAACTTGGGTGATTAGTGCAGCAGTGATAAGAGGGTTGGTTTGAGTGACAGCGAAATTCTTGCCATTACGTTTCCTCTTACCAGCAAACTTTGAGGATGAGACTGGGTGGTTTGTAGTTGGGGTCTCTATGGATGCTTTCTTCTTTTCATCTTTGAACTTGCCGTTTCGAATGCGATTTTCAGTGAGTTCTGTAGCTAACTCCATCGCGGCTTCAAGTGTTGCAGGCGATGTGCTTAAAACCGAATCTTGAATTTTCGAGGGAAAACCTCGAATGTAATGTTCAACCAAGCAGTACACAGGGGTGAACAAATTAGGGATCATCTGGTTCAGCTCGAGAAATCTCTTATTATAGGATGTGTGATCTCCTTCCTTTTGTTTCAGTGTGTGGAATTCGTCTTCCAGCTTTTTGATTTCGCTTCTTGGACAGAAGCGTCTTGTCATGAGTTCCCTTAACTCTTCCCATGTTAAGCCATGGCATCTTCAACTCCTCGCTTACCTTTTTCCGTGTTCCACCAGGTAAGGGCTACCCCAAACAGTCTTCCAGTTGCATAACGTACCTTACGGTCCTCGGGACAATCGCAATTGAGGAAAGTGTTCTCCATTTCTTCAAACCAGTGAAGGAGGGCGGTAACACCTTCGGTCCCTTCATACTTTGGGGGATCGCAAGATTTGAAGTGTTTGTAGGAGCACTTTTTGGAAGGAGGGTTGGCGACGCTCTGGTCTTCTTGATTGAGAGGGTTGATGGGATTTGCGGTGAGAGCTTGTTGAACTTGAATCACGATGTCAGGAAGCACTGCGGCCATTTGTTTAGCAATTTGTGTGGCCAAGCGTTCATTTGATCTTCCTGACTTTCTACCTCCACGTAGTTGCCTAGCCGACATCTACAGGAACATACATAGGAAGATTGTGAGTTTAAGAATTTTCTAGGTGTCATGTGTCGTAAAAAGAATGAAAAACAACATAATTGGCAATAATTTAACTACATCCATAGGATGTCTTGGGTTTGCTCATGTTTGGGCCTCCAATGTCCCTCATACCATTGCTTGTGTAGTCATGTGGGCCCCCATGACTATTGGGCTTGGTAGGATTCACATTGGTGTCGGCGGGTTAACACTCGCACCACCCGAATGAAAATCGTAAAACATGATTGCGAGATGTATGGTAGGAGGGTGTCCAGGTGTAGACACAATGACAACTCAAAGTGGGGTTAGTTCACGCGACGTTTGGTATAGCATGCTTTGGCCTAATAGATCCTTCGTACTCTCATCATTAGTCCCCAGGTAGGCAAACTGGTCCTTTATTTTGGATTTATACGAATGCCAAGCCTAGACAGGACGTTCCGACTACCGGTACTCGTACCCTTCCAGTTAGTACATGCCCGTCATGAGAACTCACTTTGATGTGATTTGAAAAATACAAAAATCATTGCAAAAATCATGGGAATCGTGAGGTGTGTGTTCTCATCGATATGATATGTTATGAGGATATGATTCATGATGAGCATTGCATAATAACATGTATTTGTGAGCGTGCTTGCATAACATTGAGTGTGAAAATAAACATAAAACATATGAACATCATGAATTTTGTATGTAACGCATAAACAATTTAAAATTTAATCAACTATAGTATAGGCTCTAAGGGTCTAATAACCTATCCTATATCCCTATAGTCACAAGCTCTGATACTAATCTGTCACACCCCGACCCGCAGCGGAATAAAAGTCGGGGCATAATTGGGTTATCACCAAAGCTCATGATGTTTACTAAGATGTTTCATATTTATTAAATTCAAATTACAAACTTAAATATCCAAAACAAAATTCATACAATTACAAGAAAATGAAACTACATAATTATTCCAAAGCATAAACTTGTTTATTCTTCTAGGCCTTCCTAAGTGTTTCCTGTCTCAGCTGAATCACCTGTATCATGTGTAAAACGGGGAAGATTTTGGGTCAACAAAAGTTGGCGAGTGAACCTTGATAAAACATTTTTACTAATTTCTTGTTTTATTTAATAAAGAAAATTCGTGCAATAATCACATGTGAGCAAACATATATAGATAAACAATCACAAACCACTTTGGATGAGTATATGTCATGAATGACGATGTATGTGAGATCAAGGTTCAATCAAACGGAGCCGATCTAATGAGGCTCCTGATGCTCAACCCGTATCCCACGGGGAACTGATGGGCCTAATGAAATGCGTGCACTGAAAATGATAAATCCAATCTACATATAATTCACACAACAATTGATACACATTTGATCACGGATATGATGTATGCACAAGTGTTTAAATAAAATAAAAGAATTGTACGACACATGATACACCCCAAAACATGATTAAAACGGGGAATTGGTAGAGATTCACTCACAGTGGGTGCGTTCTTTGATTACGATGAATGCGCACGAATTTATGATTCAATCGACGAGGGAAAAACTAACCTAGATAATAACGAAATGATTCGATGAATAAATAAATTTTATTTGAGATTAATATTTTTAGTTAGTGCTCTTAATGGGATTTTTAGATTTATTTTTGTGAGTTTAAGGAAATTTTCTAACTTTAAAAATCCTATTTATAAGTATTTTTAATTAATTTTCCAATTAAATAAATAAATAAAAATGAAATAAAAAGGGTTGACTTTTTTCAGGTTTGACCGGGTCTTGACCGGTCAGACTATGTTTATTCTATGCGGCTAGTGAGGTTCGAACTCGGGACCTCTCGTATACGTGCACGCAGCTCTACCAACTGAGCTACGTGTCTAACCTGAAATATTCTCTGTTTTAATTATATATATATACTAATTAACTTTAACCTTATTTAGTTTTTATTAAAAATGATTTAATATGGCCGAACCGGTTGCAGAGACCCGGAGTCGAACTCGGGACCTTCGGTTCGAGTGCGCACAGCCCAACCAGTTGGGCTGTGTGTCTAATCTGTTTAACTACTGGACTATATTCCTCTTATGTATATACTGTGACTTGATCTAATTAGGTTTTAAAAATATTGGTTTTATTTCTGAAAGTCGGTAACATGTGCGATTCGAACCCGGGACGTGTGTTTTGTATTTGCACACAGTCAACCGCTGGACTGTGTGTCTAACCCGGTTAAATACTCGATTTTAATTACATTATGATACCATTTTGTCTTCGTCTTCTTCACTAAGAGAACACAGAACAGTGAAAACGACTGTTTCTGCTTAATCGACCAACAAAATTATACTCGATTGAAATGGAATAGGAAAAATAAAGATTAAAGAATAAGATATACCAAACAGAGAGTTTTCTTCAGATTTCTGGCAAGTGTTCGTCGGCTCTGATTGCGATTTCCGGCTGAATGAACTGTTTTAACAGTTTCGATTATTGTGTAGAGCAATTAGATTATTAATCAAGAGATAGCAAGAAGGTTTAGACAATTATACCGTCTGAAGAGCGAATGCGGTTTTCTGATCAGTGATTCCGGCGATATTCCTGCGAAAATGAAAATCTCCGGCGACGAGCTTTGGAAGGAATAAAGCTTCGAAAGAGAGTGCGATTCTGAGCGAAAGGTTTACAGGAAGTTTGAGTGGGTATTTATAAGGAAGAACAGGCTGAATTGGGTTCGAATTTGGGTCATGATTCGCGGTCAAAGGTCTCCGACTGTTATGACTGAAATTGATGGTTAGACATCGGTTATAACTGATGTCGAAATCAGTTAACGCGTTTTAGTCAAAAGGAAATAGCCAAAATTGCGGATATCTCGGTTTTTCCGGCGACTGCGAGTTCTGGGCGCGCTGATTTCCGGTTTTGATTTCGGGTTTTACTTTAAGTGTTATTTGATTCAGTGTTTATCGCAAGTGAAGTGTGTGGCGGAGTGGTGTGGTGTGTGTTTGTGTTTGTGGGAGACCCGGGTTCGAGACCCGGCAGCTCCATTTTATTTTTTATTCACTTATTATAATTATTTATCAATTATGGCTTTTAAATTCTAAAATGTTTATTAATTATGTAGTATTTAAAATAATCTGAACAATAAATACGCAACGAAATCTTATAACTGAATGCTTGATTATTAAACGAAGCGGGTTTGGAAAACCCGTTTTTCGACGAATGTTACAGGAAATCCGGGGTGTGACAACACATTTTCCTAAGCTTTTCGTAACGTACATATATGGATAGTTCAAAATTGACTATATACATATGTGTATATTGTCAAATCATGAATTATACAAATATGTATATAGTCAATTTTAGACTATACGCATGTGTATATTACAAAAAAGCTTATGAAAAATGTGTGGTCCAAAATGTTTTCAAGTTTCTAAATTAGGCTAGTATTTCTCAAATGATCCGAACCATATATATTGCAAGTATTGGGAGAAAACACATAGTTATTGAGAAAACCTAAGAAACTCCAACCTCCCAACTTTTTTTATTTTCAAAAAATCACGCATGTAATATACATGTTTTTAGAAAAAAAACAAAAACAAAAAAGCGTCAAGATGATATTTTTTAAAACATATGTTACACATGACTGTTACATATGTTACACAAAAACTTGTTTTTTTATAAAAGTAATTTTGTTGGCACTTTTTTTTATTTTTTTGCTCAAAACCCTTAAAACATGTATATTACATAGGAGGTTAGAGTTTCCGATGTTTTCTCAATAGCTATGGGTTTTCCATATAACATTTCAATATATATTATAAAGGAAGGATATAGAGTAAATATTGGTGAGTTAAGAAAACCTTATTTGCACCGTCCATCCAACTAATCAATTGTGAAGATCGAGTTAGTACAAAAAGTTGCTTTTCAAAAAAATATAACAGACTGCAAAAAAGTATAACAAACTTTTACACTTTCTCTTTATCTCTTCTCTGACACAGAATGTGTTATAGCTGTAATTATTACAAAAAACCTTCACATTGAAAATGTATCATATTTTTTTCATGCACCACAAAAATTAAAGCTTCGTAAATTTTAAGTTTTAAAATCTATACACTCCGTAGCTCCTAAAAACAGCTATCGAACACATTAAAAAGTGTAACATGTATAGTTACATAAAATGAAACGGTGAAAATGTAACGCACACACTTCTCTCTCCCTTGACACAAAAGTGTGTAATGGCTGCAGAAAAAGTGTTACATCAGAAATTGTAACATATGGCACGTTTGCGTCCATCAATATGAGTTTGTTTGGTTTTCTAAACTGAACCGGATATCTCTCTAGAATTGTCCTCTCTCACGGAAAATCCATGTGAGTTCAACAAATGCAATGGATAGACCATATATTGCCACGTGTTACAACTTTTTCAAAAATCTGACACGTAATATAGTTTTATATGTTACACTTTTTTCATCTGTTTACATATATGTAACATTACATGTTACAATTTTTTTTACAACAGATTTTGCATTTTCCAACTTACAAAATTGAAACATATATAAACAAATCAATTATTTGGTTTATATCTACATAGTCTAAGCATGTGTATATAAAAACACAAAATTTACAAATTATGACTAAGAAATCAAATAATTTTATTACTAGCAATTTAAGATTTTTTTTAATATTAGTACGTGTTTTGTTAAAAACTACGACAAGTATAGCAATTTAAGATTTTTTTAGTATTAGTACGTTTTTGTTAAAAACTACGAAAAGTATTTGATCAGTATTTAACAAAGGAAACCCTAAGCCGTCATCACAACCGTTTCAAAGTCATCTTTTCCTAACTTCAAAACCGTAGCCTACTATTATTAATTGTCCAATTAAATTATGACATAAAACATTCACCTGTTCAACTGTAATTTCTTCATTTGTCCTTGAAAAGCTTGATTATGATATTTAATAAAAGCTTGATTACGATATTCTATCTTTATTACGATATTCTATCTTTGGCTTGCATGCTAAGTTGACACATTCATCCGTCCATTTGTCATTACATAACTAATAGTTTTGTCTTAAATTGGAGTAGGGCCTAACCCAATCATTGATATAAACACCTCATATTTAAATGATAGAGAGTTGTGGTGCACCCTGGTTAGAACTCTACCCACCCCACCTACTCCTTATGATGATAATCAAAGTGGTCCATTTCTTATCAAGCTACCTAGCTTACATTTCTTATTAGAGCATCTCCACCGCACCCAAGAGGATGGATTCCGGAATGACAGAAAGCGGACGAGGGATTGTGATGGAGATGGTGAGTTAGCTTGGTCCGGACTGGTGCAATGGACCTGTTCGGAAGCACAAGATGGAGACCACACACACATACAATTGTTTTTTAATGTATTTTTTATATAAAAGTGGAGTGTGATGTAGAGATTTGGATTGGTTTGGTGTTGAAGGAAAAAACAATTGTTTTAGGGTAGAAGTTTGGAATGAGAATTCATCATGTTTCATGAACAAATCTCACTACCTTAATTACATTAAGTGTATAATGCAACTTGCGTTAATGATTCATTCTCCTTTAATTTATGCAATTTCTCCACCTCTTGCTTGTTAACAGCAAGTGAAGCCCACAAAATGAAAACAAAAAAATGTATTAAATGAATAAACCCTAATTATATGTCATTTGTGTATATCTTCAAATAGATTAAATTGATATACATGGAAAAAAGACGTACTTATGTCAAACTTAATAGATATGTAAAATAATTTATAAGTTGGGTAGAAGTAATATTAATTACTCATATTTAGGGGTGGGTCTGACAAACAAAAAAGTTATCACTTTCAAAATATGTATTGGACATAATAATAATAAACAAAAATTGACACAAAATTTAAAGTAGTTTTGTTATGTACAAAGGACTAATTAAATCGATGGTCCAATACAATTGACATATTATTTTCTAAAGATACTTAAAAACAATATTTTGTAAAGCACGTAAAAATATTGTTTGATACGTCTTAAATATGGCTTCTAGAATAGTATAAAATGGAATGTTTAAAGATCTAAAGAGTTTGAGTAGGATTAGAATTCTTATGGTCGTGAATTCAATTTGGTGTATAAAAGGGAATATCTAAAGATGTAAAGAGTTTGAGTAGTATTAAAACTCTTATGGTCCTGAATTCAATTTGGGTTCAACTGAAAGTGTGACATTTATAATTTATGTAATTGTTTAATGTGAATTTTGAGCAGTGGTCAAGAGAGATTATCTCTTATGGGTAGATCAAAATTCCATTATTTGGATATGTAATTTAGTATAGTATTTGGAGAGGGTGGGAGAGGGGTGTGAGGCTTAGATGTTCATATATATATATAGTGAAGAGTTCAAATGAGAAGAAAAATTTTGTAAGAATAAAAAGAATAATTTATAAACCAATAGAAATTCTCCATTTACTTCATTTAATGTATATATTTAATATTATGAAAAAGAGCATATAGGTAAATCTATAATTGTCATTAATTAGCTAATTAGTGAAACTTGTAACTCATTTTTCATATACTCTTTCAAGATAAAATAATTTATGGTGTATGATAATTTTCGACATGTGTAGGGTAAATTTTAGTATGTGTAGGATAAATTTTAAATGTGTAGGGTAAATTTACATGTGTGTAGTGTAAATTCTGGTAAATGTAAGACATACGTATGATAAATTTTGAAATATGTATGATAAAATATTTTTGCGTTATTAATGAGAGATAACATAATTAATTAGAGGAGTTATAAACTATTTAATGTTTTACAATTATGTCATTTCTTCTTTTTCTTCTCATATTAAATTTCTTCTCAAATGAACCATTATATATATATATATAGGGGAAGGTTAATGTGCAATATTTCTTAATGTGCGATGCATACGATATTAAAGCACGCATGATATAAATTTAAATCCTAATCACGCATGAACATCATCATCATTATACTCAGAAAATCTCACCAACGGCAAAGCTAATGTAGGGTCTGAGGAAGGTAAGATGTAAATATTCTTACCTCTACTCCGTAGAAATAGAGAGACTACTTCCAATAATACCCTGTGTAACATTCGTCGAAAACGGGTTTTCCAAACCCGCTTCGTTTAATAATCAAGTATTCAGTTATAAGATTTCGTTGCGTATTTATTGTTCAGATTATTTTAAATAGTACATAATTAATAAACATTTTAGAATTTAAAAACCATAATTGATAAATAATAATAATAAGTGAATAAAAAATAAAATGGAGCTGCCGGGTCTCGAACCCGGGTCTCCCACAAACACAAACACACACCACACCACTCCGCCACACACTTCACTTGTGATAAACACTGAATCAAATAACACTTAAAGTAAAACCCGAAAATCAAAACCGGAAATCAGCGCGCCCAGAACTCGCAGTCGCCGGAAAAACCGAGATATCCGCAAATTTTGGCTATTTCCTTTTGACTAAAACGCGTTAACTGATTTCGACATCAATTATAACCGAGTCTAACCATCAATTTCAGTCATAACCGTCGGAGACCTTTGACCGCGAATCATGACCCAAATTCGAACCCAATTCAGCATGTTCTTCCTTATAAATACCCACTCAAACTTCCTGTAAACCTTTCGCTCAGAACCGCACTCTCTTTCGAAGCTTTATTCCTTCCAAAGCTCGTCGCCGGAGATTTTCATTTTCGCCGGAATATTACCGGAAACATTGATCAGAAAACCGCATTCGTTCTTCAGACGGTATAAATGTCTAAACCTTCTTGCTATCTCTTGATTTATAATCTAATTGCTCAACACAATAATCGAAACTGTTAAAACAGTTTATTCAGCCGGAAATCGCAAATCAGAGCCGACGAACACTGCCGGAAATCTGAAGAAAACTCTCCGTCTTGGTATATCATATTCTTTAATCTTTGTTTTCCTATTCCATTTCAATCGATTATAAGGCCGTTGGTCGAATAAGCAAGAACAGTCGGGTGCACTGTTCTGTGTTCTTCTTAATGAAGAAGACGAACTTATATTGTATATTAATGTAATTAAAATCAGGTATTTAACCGGGTTAGACACACAGTCCAGCGGTGGACTGTGTGCAAATACAAAACACACGTCCCGGGTTCGAATCGCACACGTTACCGACTTTCAGAAATAAAACCAATATTTTTAAAAAACCTAATCAGATCAAGTCACAGTATATACATAAGAGGAATATAATCCAGTAGTTAAACAGATTAGACACACAGCCCAACTGGTTGGGCTGTGCGCACTCGAACCGAAGGTCCCGAGTTCGACTCCGGGTCTCTACAACCGGTTCGGCCATATTATAACATTTTTAATAAAGACTAAATATGGTTAGAGTCAGTTAGTATATAAATATAATTAAAACCAAGAATATTTCTGGTTAGACACGTAGCTCAGTTGGTAGAGCTGCGAGCACGTATACGAGAGGTCCCGAGTTCGAACCTCACTCACCGCATATAATAAACACAGTCTGACCGGTCAGACCCGGTCACACCTGACAGAAAGTCAACCCATTTTTTTTTAATTTTTTTTATTTTTACTTATTTATTTAATTGAAAAATCATTTAAAAATACCTAAAAAAAAGATTTTTAAAGTTAGAAAATTTCCTTAAACTCACAAAAATAAATCTAAAAATCCCATTAAGAGCACTAATTAAAAATATTAATCTCAAATAAAATTTATTTATTTACCGAATCATTTCGTTATTATTTAGGTTAGTTTTTCCCTCGTCGGTTGAATCATAAATTCGTGCGCATTCATCGTCATCAAAGAACGCACCCACTGTGAGTGAATCTCTACCAATTCCCCGTTTTAATCATGTTTTGGGGTGTATCATGTGTCGTACAATTCTTTTATTTTATTTAAACACTTGTGCATACATCATATCCGTGATCAAATGTGTATCAATTGTTGTGTGAATTATATGTAGATTGGATTTATCATTTTCAGTGCACGCATTTCATTAGGCCAATCAGTTCCCCGTGGGATACGGGTTGAGCATCAGGAGCCTCATTAGATCGGCTCCATTTGATTGAGCCTTGATCTCACATACATCATCATTCATGTCATATACTCATCCAAAGTGGTTTGTGATTGTTTATCTATATATGTTTGCTCACATGTGATTATTGCACGAATTTTCTTTATTAAATAAAACAAGAAATTAGTAAAAATGTTTTATCAAGGTTCACTCGCCAACTTTTGTTTACCCAAAATCTCCCCCGTTTTACACATGATACAGGTGATCCAGCTGAGACAGGAAACACTTAGGAAGGCCTAGAAGAATAAACAAGTTTATGCTTTGGAATAATTATGTAGTTTCATTTTCTTGTAATTGTATGAATTTTGTTTTGGATATTTAAGTTTGTAATTTGAATTTAATAAATATGAAACATCTTAGTAAACATCATGAGTTTTGGTGATAACCCAATTATGCCCCGACTTTTATTCCGCTGTGGGTCGGGGTGTGACAGATTGTTATCAGAGCTTGTGACTATAGGGATATAGGATAGGTTATTAGACCCTTAGAGCCTATACTATAGTTGATTAAATTTTAAATTGTTTATGCGTTACATACAAAATTCATGATGTTCATATGTTTTATGTTTATTTTCACACTCAATGTTATGCAAGCACGCTCACAAATACTTGTTATTATGCAATGCTCATCATGAATCATATCCTCATAACATATCATATCGATGAGAACACACACCTCACGATTCCCATGATTTTTGCAATGATTTTTGTTTTTTCAAATCACATCAAAGTGAGTTCTCATGACGGGCATGTACTAACTGGAAGGGTACGAGTACCGGTAGTCGGAACGTCCTGTCTAGGCTTGGTATTCGTATAAATCCAAAATAAAGGACCAGTTTGCCTACCTGGGGACTAACGATGAGAGTACGAAGGACCTATTAGGCCAAAGCATGCTATACCAAACGTCGCGTGAACTAACCCCACTTTGAGTTGTCATTGTGTCTACACCTGGACACCCTCCTACCATACATCTCGCAATCATGTTTTACGATTTTCATTCGGGTGGTGCGAGTGTTAACCCGCCGACACCAATGTGAATCCTACCAAGCCCAATAGTCATGGGGGCCCACATGACTACACAAGCAATGGTATGGGGGACATTGGAGGCCCAAACATGAGCAAACCCAAGACATCCTATGGATGTAGTTAAATTATTGCCAATTATGTTGTTTTTCATTCTTTTTACGACACATGACACCTAGAAAATTCTTAAACTCACAATCTTCCTATGTATGTTCCTGTAGATGTCGGCTAGGCAACTACGTGGAGGTAGATGTCACACCCCGGCCCGTAGCGGAAATGGTAGTCGGGGCATGATTGGGTTTTCATCAAAGCTCATGACATTTACTATAGAGTTTCATATTTATTAATTCTCTTTAAAGAAGAAGTTACAATAAACATACAAACACATCATGTTCAAATACATTTTCATTCAAATTACAAACTAGAGTACAATTACAATGGAAAACAAAACTAAACGTTCATTCCAAGGCATTAACTTGTTTATTCTTCTAGGCCATCCTATGTGTTTCTTTTCTCAACCGGATCACCTGTATCATGTGTAAAATAGGGTTTTGGGTCAACAAAAGTTGGCGAGTGAATCTTATTTAAATATTTGAAAGGATTAGTTATGTTGGTTATTTGAATAAAATTGTGCATAACCAAATATGAATAAACGTAAATGTAAATTTAATCATAAAACACATAATAGCAATAAATGCACAAGCACACACACCAAATGATGAACAATGAGATCAAGGCCAATCAAACGGAGCCGATCTAATGAGGCACGCGATGTTCAACTCGTCTCCCACGAGGAACTGATGTGCCTAATGAATGATTTGCACGCAACTTGACAAAATGTAAACACGTATCACAATAAACAATATTTACATCATAAGTTTAGGTCATATAATGGTAATGGCACAAGTTTGAATAAACGAAATAATTAAAGCGACACATGATACACCCCAAAACATGAATAAAAAGGGGAATTTTAAGGATTCACTCACAGTGGGTGCGTTCCTTGATGACGATGAATGCGCACGAATATTATGATTCAACCGACGAGGGAAAAACTAACCTAAATAATAACGAAATGATTCGGTAAATAAATAAATTTTATTTGAGATTAATATTTTTAATTGTGCTCTTAATGGGATTGTTAGATTTATTTTTGTGAGTTTAAGGAATTTTTCTAACTTTAATAATCTTATTTTTAAGTATTTTTAAATAATTTTCCAATTAAATAAATAAATAAAAAAGAAATAAAAAGGTTGACTTTTTGACCGTTGACCGTGACGGTCGGACTGTATTTTTATATGCGCTGATGAGTTCGAACTCGGACCTTCGATACTGCACAGCTTACAGGCACTGCTAACCAATATTCTGTTTAATTATATTATTCTAGTTAGCTAAACCTTTTTAGTTATTAAGGTTCAAACTGCAACCGTTAGTATCAGATCAAACTCGAGTTCTTCATTCACGTGCACAGCAACGTTGACGTGTCTAACCCGAAATATTTCTGTTTTTAATTATATTTATATACTAGTTAGCTTAAACCTTATTTTAGTTTTATTAAAAAGGTTTCATAACTTGCCAACCCGGGTTAAGTATCCAGAATCGAACTCGAGTTCTTCAGTTCACGTGCACACAGCCCAACCAGTTGGGCTGTGTGTCTAACCTGTTTATGTACTGAATTATAATATATTTATATACATGTTGAAGGATGATCTGAATAGGTTTTAAAAAGGATTGGTTTTATTTCTGAAGTCGGTAATGTGTGTGATTCGAACCCGGCATCATGTATGTAAAATCACACAATCCACCACTGGACTGTGTGTCTAACCCATTTAAATTACTGATTTTAATTATATTTATAAACGACTCGCTGTTCATCTTCTTCATTAACTCAGAACCGAAAAAGAGATTTGTTAAACATTTGATTTTACTGATCTACTGTTTTAGATTAAACAAATGAATCGAATAGAACTGACAGAAAGGATTAAGAATTCATACCGAAATGCAATCGAGACCCAGGTGATAAACTCCGGCGAAAGTTTTCCGGCGATTTAGCGAATTACTCCGACAGACCAACACAGAGCAAGACTCCACAGGAATTTTTAGGTGATTGAGTGAGTGTGCGCGCAGGGATGAGTGGGTTTGATAGGTATTTATAGGGTGACAGTAATCAATTGTTGATTTCGGTTTCGATTTGAAGTTTTCAGTCAAAACGGTTATGGGCGAGTTATCTGCGAATCTAATTGAACGTGATTTAGCTTGATTTGCGTTTAGATTCACGATTTGGAACGTATTCTTCAGTCAATTGCAGAGAAAAGGAAATCCTGATGATTTCCGAATTGTTTGCGTGCCGTTACAGGGCGGCATTCTTTGAATTCGGATTTAAAGAGATAATATGATTCAAAAGATTTATTGGTTTGGTTATTTCATATGTTCTGTGAGTGGTGTAACGGTGTGTTGTGTGTTTGGTTAGGGGTGAGACCCGGGTTCGATTCCCGCGGTCTACCCCTTTCTATATTTTTTTTATTTATTTATTTTTTTTGTATAACTGTTATATATATATATATATATATACATATATATATATTATTATTATTATATTATATTATTATCTTTTTATATTAGTATAACGAATCTATGAAATGATTAACGTAAATTTGTAATGAAAGGACCATAATATAAACTTGATAAAAAATGGTGCGGGTTTTAAACCCGTTTTCGACAAATGTTACAGTATCCCCTACTTTTAGAAATTCCGTCCCGAAATTTAAGTAGTGGTATGTTTGACTCGAAGGGAGGGTGTTTTAATTTGACAATTAAATAATTAGAAGAGGGTGAGAGTTTAAATTTTCTTTGAGGCGGTAACGTTCCTAGTAAGGGTTGAATACCCTGCTACAGGAATCGCTTTTTATGCCTAAAGTTTAAGAATGCGGAACATGGATAAACAGATATGATCTTACGCATAAGAGTTTTGAGGGAATTGATATGTTTGAAAAGATAAGGTTATATCATAAAACAAAACTTCAACCAGGACGATATTAAAACCTATACGGAACTTCTCATAACCGCCTGACAATGCTTTTGATCCTTTGACAAGAATACTTATATATAGGAAGTACCAGCGGCGTATCCACCATATTCTTGTCAAGTTTTCATTGGCTTTGTCAGTAAGTTATAATTAGTTCTATGTGACTCAAAAATTTACAAAACAAACACAACAGCCAAAGCTTGAGTCTCAAATCTGAAAGGATACATGATCGAATGATAACAGTACCTCTCTCGTTTGTTATGATGAAGGGGTTAGTCTAT
Source organism: Scalesia atractyloides (assembly GCA_947069175.1). Classification (NCBI taxonomy): domain Eukaryota; kingdom Viridiplantae; phylum Streptophyta; class Magnoliopsida; order Asterales; family Asteraceae; genus Scalesia; species Scalesia atractyloides. Next base: position 1,584,942 of record CAMTDV010000011.1, on the reverse strand, counting down.
GTAAAAGTGAGACAAAACCCAACTTCTTTAAATAATGAGATCGAGGTACGTCGAGATGTATGAATGTTAAATCAATGAGTATAAATCAAAACTGAAATATCAATTCGCATTAAAATCCTTGGATACATAACTTCCCAACTTATAACTGGGATACGGAAAGATTGAGATAACATAAAGAAAACATTAAAACTAGACGATTGGAGTTGAGTCTTGATTCTTGGTAAAGGAAAACTAGTTGGGTGATTCGTTAGGGTCGTTATTATCTTTAACAGGATTGACGTTGATGTTGTAAGCTCTTCCTCTTGCTGGTGGTGGAGCTGGGTTTGCTTGATTTGCTTGGTTAACTGGGTTTGCTTGAGCTTGGGCGTTTATGATGTTAACCAATCGAGGGCACGTGTTTCTAAAGTGGGTAGGGTCGCCACAATGAAAACAAGCTCGAACATATGGGAACATGGGTATTGGGGTTGTTGATATGTTTGGATCATGTTTTGAGTAGGGGGTGAGGCTTGGTTTTGAGGGGCACGACAAGTTTTGCTCCAATGACCATAACGCCCACAATTTGCACACAGTCGACAAGGTACGGTAGATGGATGGTGATAAAAACAGGTGTTGCATTGAGGGTGAGGTCCAATGTAAGGTTTCTTATTTGGTAAGTAGAGTTGGGTGCTACTTGAGTGATTGGGATAGCTTGGAGGGGTACAACTTGTGAAGCTGGTTTTGTGTTGGGTGACAGCGAAAATTTGCCCATCTCGTTTTCTCTTAGAAGTGGTTTGAGAAGAGGATTCGGTTTGGGTGGAGTTTGAGGTTTCGGTTGATGCCTTATCCTTCTTCTTCTCCTCCGTGAAGTCTTTATTCCGTATGCGGTTTTCGGTGAGCTCTATAGCTAACTCCATTGCTGCTTCCAAAGTTGCAGGTGTGGTACTTATTACAGGGTCTTGAATTTTTGAAGGAAGACCTCGAATGTAGTGCTCGATCAAACGGTAGAGGGGAGTGAACAAGTTGGGGACCATCTGATTCAACTCAAGAAATCTCTTGTTGTATGTGGTGTGGTCGCCCTCCTTTTGTTTCAAAGAGTAGAACTCATCTTCTAGTTTCTTGATATTGCTTCTTGGACAGAAACGTCTTGTCATGATTTCCCTCAACTCTTCCCAAGTCAAACTCATAGCATTTTCAGCACCTCGCTTGGCCTTCTCTGTATTCCACCATGTAAGTGCTACTCCAAACAAACGACCGGTAGCATATCGCACCTTGCCGATCATCGGGGCAGTCGCAATTGAGAAAAGTGTTTTCCATTTCCTCAAACCAATGGAGAAGAGCGGTGACACCTTCAGTCCCTTCGTATTTTGGAGGATCGCAGGATTTGAAATGCTTGAAGGTGCATTTAGTGGCTTTTGGGGGAGGATTGACAATGTTTTGATCTTCTTGATTGATTGGGTTGACGGGATTAGCGGTAAGGGCCTGTTGTACTTGAATTACGATGTTGGGTATTACGGCAGCCATTTGTTGAGCGATTTGGGCAGCCATGCGTTCGCGGTATTTTCCTGATCTCGTACTTCTACGAGAGAGACTAGAAGACAACTACAAGAAATACGTATCGAGAGTATGAGTTTGACGTTTTAGGTGTCATGTGTCGTATTTAGAAATGAACATTCACAACAACAAATGAATAAAATAAACCTACTACATCCATAGGATGTGTTGGGCTTTGCTCATGTTTGGGCTCCCATATGTCCCCTTACTTGGCCTTGGCAGTCATGTGGGCCCCCATGACTACTGGGCTTTGGTAGGGTTCATATTGGTGTTGGCCTGTTAACACTTGCGCCACCCGAATGAAAATCGTAAAACATGACAGCAAAGTATAAGGTCGGAGGGTGTCCTGGTATGGACACAATGACAACTCAAAGTAGGGTTAGTTCGAACGACGTTTGGGGTGGCATGCTTTGGCCTAATAGGTCCTTTGTACTCTCATCGTTAGTCCCCAGGTAGGCAAACTGGTCTGTTATATTGGATTTATACGAATGCCAACCTAGACAGGACGTTCCGACTACCGGTACTTGTACCCTTACAGTTACTACATGCCCGTCGTAGAACTCACTTTGATGAGATTGAAAAACGAAAAATGCGACAAAATCTTGAATAAAGGAAATATGAGGATGATTTGAATATGTGAACATTGAAATATGCCTGATGAATGTATATGTAAGCTTGTTATGTTTGACAATAAGTATAACTCATTAACTATCACGCAATATGATAGTGGAAGTGTTTGCATGCATTTGTGTGTGTAATAAATACGAAACAAATAAATATCATGAGTTTGCATGTAACCACATAAACAATTAAAATCTAATCAACTATAGTATAGGCTCTAAGGGTCTAATAACCTATCCTATATCCCAATAGTCAAAAGCTCTGATACCAATCTGTCACACCCCGACCCGCAGCGGAAATGGTAGTCGGGGCATGATTGGGTTTTCATCAAAGCTCATGACATTTACTATAGAGTTTCATATTTATTAGTTCTCTTTAAAGAATAAGTTACAATAAACATACAAACACATCATGTTCAAATACATTTTCATTCAAATTACAAACTAGAGTACAATTACAATGGAAAACAAAACTAAACGTTCATTCCAAGGCATTAACTTGTTTATTCTTCTAGGCCATCCTATGTGTTTCTTTTCTCAACCGGATCACCTGTATCATGTGTAAAATAGGGTTTTGGGTCAACAAAAGTTGGCGAGTGAATCTTATTTAAATATTTGAAAGGATTAGTTATGTTGGTTATTTGAATAAAATTGTGCATAACCAAATATGAATAAACGTAAATGTAAATTTAATCACAAAACACATAATAGCAATAAATGCACAAGCACACACACCAAATGATGAAAATGAGATCAAGGCTCAATCAAACGGACCACGCGATGTTCAACTCGTCTCCCACGAGGAACTGATGGGCCTAATGAATGATTTGCACGCAACTTGACAAAATGTAAACACGTATCACAACAAACAATATTTACATCATAAGTTTAGGTCATATAATGGTAATGGCACAAGTTTGAATAAACGAAATAATTAAAGCGACACATGATACACCCCAAAACAGGAATAAAAAGGGGAATTTGTAAGGATTCACTCACAGTGGGTGCGTTCCTTGATGACGATGAATGCGCACGAATATTATGATTCAACCGACGAGGGAAAAACTAACCTAAATAATAACGAAATGATTCGGTAAATAAATAAATTTTATTTGAGATTAATATTTTTAATTAGTGCTCTTAGTGGGATTGTTAGATTTATTTTTGTGAGTTTAAGGAATTTTTCTAACTTTAATAATCTTATTTTTTAAGTATTTTTAAATAATTTTCCAATTAAATAAATAAATAAAAAAAGAAATAAAAAGGTTGACTTTTTGACCGTTGACCGGTCGGACTGTATTTTTATATGCGCTGAGTGAGGTTCGAACTCGGGACCACTCGTATACGTGCACACAGCTCTACCAACTGAGCTACGTGTCTAACCCGAAATATTTCTGTTTTTATCTCATCCTCAAAGTTTGCTGGTAAGAGGAAACGTAATGGCAAGAATTTCGCTGTCGCTCAAACTAACCCTCTTATCACTGCTGCACCAATCACCCAAATTGCTCCTCCAGCTGCACCATTCAAAAAGCCATATACCGGCTCACACCCAAAATGCAACCGCTGTCAATACCATCACCCTCCCGAAAATCCCTGCCAACATTGCACGAGTTGTGGCCGTGCGGGTCACACCATCCAAACCTGCCGTACCCTTCAGCGAATGAACCGCAATCAACCTCAAACCCAAACCGAAAATCAGATAATGGGTCAAGCCCAACAACCCTTACTTCTACCACCTGCACAACACGTAGCCCAACCTTACTACCAACCCAACTACCCCATGATGCAACCCATGCGAGCCTGTTACAACTGTGGGGACCCAAACCACTTCAGCCATGCCCAAGCTCACGCAAACCCGGTAAACCAAGCTAATCAAGCTCCCCCACCTGCCAGAGGGAGAGCTTTCAATATCAACGCCAACCAAGCCAGGGCTGACAACAACGTGGTCAACGGTACGTTTCTCATCAATGGTAGTTATGCATCCATATTATTCGATACTGGTGCGGATAAGAGCTTTGTGTCCTTAGAATTTGAACCTATCCTCGACCAACCTCGTGTTAATCTCATCGAGTCTCTAACTGTGGAAGTTGCTGACGGAAAACCCGTTTCACTAGATTCTATTATACGCAATTGTACCCTCACCCTAAACGATCACGATTTTCCAATTGACCTTATTCTTATGAAGTTGGGAAGTTTCGATGTTATAATTGGTATGGACTGGCTCAGCCAGCATCACACTGAAGTGGTGTGCCACGAAAAGTTCATTCGCATTCCTCTCACAGACGATCAGACACTACGTATTTTTGGGGAAACCCATTCGAAAGGACTCAAATTAATGTCCTGTCTCCAAGCCCGAAGGTATCTCCGCAAAAACTATGTCCCATTCCTAACCCACGTCGTCAAAAAGGGAAACAAGGAAAGAAAACTTGAAGATATCCTAGTTGTGAAAGAATTCCCACAAGTCTTTCCCGACGACATTTCAGGACTTCCTCCGGTGAGAGAAGTCGAATTTCGCATCGATCTTGTACCTGGCGCTACACCAGTCGCAAAATCTCCTTATAGGTTAGCCCCATCCGAAATGCAAGAGCTGGCCAGTCAACTGCAAGAGCTGACTAACAAAGGATTCATACGTCCCAGCTCATCGCCCTGGGGTGCACCTGTTCTCTTTGTGAAGAAGGATGGAACGTTTCGCATGTGCATTGATTATAGAGAACTCAACAAGTTAACGGTTAAAAATCGCTATCCACTACCTCGCATTGACGACCTTCTAGATCAACTTCAAGGTGCCACCTGCTTTTCAAAAATCGACCTTCTTTCTGGTTATCATCAGCTCAGAGTGCACGAAGAAGATATCCCAAAAACCGCCTTCCGGACTCGTTATGGTCATTACGAGTTCATGGTCATGCCATTCGGTTTAACCAACGCCCCCGCTGTCTTCATGGATCTAATGAATAGGGTATGCAAACCCTACCTCGACCGTTTCGTCATAGTCTTCATCGACGATATTCTTATCTACTCCAAGTCTAAATCCGATCATGAGCGACACCTTCGACTCATCCTTACACTCTTAAGGACTGAAAAGCTCTACGCTAAGTTCTCAAAATGTGAATTTGGTTAGGAGAAGTACAATTCCTTGGACATGTCGTCAACGACAAGGGAATTCATGTTGATCCTTCAAAAATCAAGGCAGTGTAGGAATGGCAAGCGCCACGTACCCCTACCGAAGTTAGGTCATTTCTCGGTTTGGCTGGTTACTATCGACGCTTCATTGCCAATTTTTCCCGTATTGTTTGTACCGCTCACGGCCTTGACTCATAAAGGAAAACCCTTCATATGGGGACCTAAGCAAGAGGAGGCCTTCCAAACTCTAAAGCAAAAACTTTGTGACGCACCTATCCTCACACTCCCTGAAGGTTGCGATGACTTTGTATTATATTGCGACGCATCAGGGCAAGGGCTAGGCTGTGTATTAATGCAAAGAGGAAAAGTGATAGCCTATGCCTCTAGGCAACTCAAGGTTCACGAGAAGAATTGCACCACCCATGACCTGGACTTGGAGCCGTTGTGTTCGCTCTCAAGATATGGAGACATTACCTCTACGGTACTAAGTGTGAAATATACACTGACCACAAGAGTCTCCAACATATCTTCAACCAAAAGGAGTTGAATATGAGGCAACGAAGATGGGTCGAACTTCTCAACGACTACGACTGTGAAATTCGGTATCATCCTGGCAAGGCCAACGTAGTGGCCGATGCGCTCAGTCGAAAAGGTTATGCGAACTCCATTCGTCTTCTCTGTTCGCAAATCATAACCGACATCAAAGATCGAATCCGAGCAGCTCAACATGTTTCTGTAACAGAAAATGATGTACGCGATGAGCTGTCATGTGGAGCTGAACTCAAAATCGAAACCAAGATATCCGCAAATTTTGGCTATTTCCTTTTGACTAAAACACGTTAACTGATTTCGACATCAGTTATAACCGATGTCTAACCATCAATTTCAGTCATAACCGTCGGAAACCTTTGACCGCGAATCATGACCCAAATTCGAACCCAATTCAGCCTGTTCTTCCTTATAAATACCCACTCAAACTTCCTGTAAACCTTTCGCTCAGAACCGCACTCTCTTTCGAAGCTTTATTCCTTCCAAAGCTCGTCGCCGGAGATATTCATTTTCGCCGGAATATTACCGGAATCATTGATCAGAAAACCGCATTCGTTCTTCAGACGGTATAAATGTCTAAACCTTCTTGCTATCTCTTGATTTATAATCTAATTGCTCAACACAATAATCGAAACTGTTAAAACAGTTTATTCAGCCGGAAATCGCAAATCAGAGCCGACGAACACTGCCGGAAATCTGAAGAAAACTCTCCGTCTTGGTATATCATATTCTTTAATCTTTGTTTTCCTATTCCATTTCAATCGATTATAAAGCCGTTGGTCGAATAAGCAAGAACAGTCGGGTGCACTGTTCTGTGTTCTTCTTAATGAAGAAGACGAACTTAAATTGTATATTAATGTAATTAAAATCGGTATTTAACCGGGTTAGACACACAGTCCAGCGGTGGACTGTGTGCAAATACAAAACACACGTCCCGGGTTCGAATCGCACACGTTACCGACTTTCAGAAATAAAACCAACATTTTTAAAAAACCTAATCAGATCAGTCACAGTATATACATAAGAGGAATATAATCCATTAGTTAAACAGATTAGACACACAGCCCAACTGGTTGGGCTGTGCGCACTCGAACCGAAGGTCCCGAGTTCGACTCCGGGTCTCTGCAACCGGTTCGGCCATATTATAACATTTTTAATAAAGACTAAATATGGTTAGAGTCAGTTAGTATATAAATATAATTAAAACCAAGAATATTTTGGGTTAGACACGTAGCTCAGTTGGTAGAGCTGCGTGCACGTATACGAGAGGTCCCGAGTCCGAACCTCACTCACTGCATATAATAAACACAGTCTGACCGGTCAGACCCGGTCAAAGCTGACAGAAAGTCAACCCATTTTTTTTAATTTTTTTTTATTTTTACTTATTTATTTAATTGAAAAATCATTTAAAAATACCTAAAAATAAATTTTTAAAGTTAGAAAATTTCCTTAAACTCGCAAAAATAAATCTAAAAATCACATTAAGAGCACTAATTAAAAATATTAATCTCAAATAAAATTTATTTATTTATCGAATCATTTCGTTATTATTTAGGTTAGTTTTTCCCTCGTCGGTTGAATCATAAATTCGTGCGCATTCATCGTCATCAAAGAACGCACCCAATGTGAGTGAATCTCTACCAATTCCCCGTTTTAATCATGTTTTGGGTGTATCATGTGTCGTACAATTCTTTTATTTTATTTAAACACTTGTGCATACATCATATCCGTGATCAAATGTGTATCAATTGTTGTGTGAATTATATGTAGATTGGATTTATCATTTTCAGTGCACGCATTTCATTAGGCTCATCAGTTCCCCGTGGGATACGAGTTGAGCATCAGGAGCCTTATTAGATCGGCTCCGTTTGATTGAGCCTTGATCTCACATAAATCATCATTCATGTCATATACTCATCCAAAGTGGTTTGTGATTGTTTATCTATATATGTTTGCTCACATGTGATTATTGCACGAATTTTCTTTATTAAATAAAACAAGAAATTAATAAAAATGTTTTATCAAGGTTCACTCGCCAACTTTTGTTTACCCAAAATCTTCTCGTTTTACACATGATACAGGTGATCCAGCTGAGACAGGAAACACTTAGGAAGCTAGAAGAATAAACAAGTTTATGCTTTGGAATAATTATGTAGTTTCATTTTCTTGTAATTGTATGAATTTTGTTTTGGATATTTAAGTTTGTAATTTGAATTTAATAAATATGAAACATCTTAGTAAACATCATGAGCTTTGGTGATAACCCAATTATGCCCTGACTTTTATTCCGCTGCGGGTCGGGGTGTGACACCCTGGCTCGATAGTTTTTGCATCAAGATGTTCAAAAAAATGAACACTGACATAACAATTATAAATTTTATGAAGTTTGTTAACATACAATCGTCAAGATATGTATTTTAAAAATAAACAACATGATAGTTTTAAACTTTGTTAACATACATTTGTCAAGATTGGGTATTTTTTACTATCTAACATATTGTATTTTTTTTACTATTTTATCATCTAATTTCATTAAATATTTAAATTATTTTAGAAATCATCCCATAAAACAATTATCATCATTATTTTTTATTTTTTAATGTTTTAATCAATAAAATTTTGAGTTTTCTTTTATTATATTGTATAGACGACTATGTTTAATAAACTAATTTAAAATCGTCAATCTTTCGATAGACCCTCTTGAGTGGGTTAATTAGACTCTAAAAAATAGACAAACAAACAAGACAATACTTTGCAACCAATTTTCTTCTTAATTCATTCCAAACATAGACTGCTTTTATAGGCTCAACAACAAATAAAATCAAACTAGAATAATACGTAAAACTAGGAAAATAATAACCCACTAAATACGAAATATAACCAACAAGTAAGGGAAATAATTAGTAACTTGCAGCAAGCACCCACGTTCATGGACGAATGCATGGTATGATCTTTGTATGGACTACATGGTTTGATGTCACATATCATATGCATATAGATATGGATATAAATATAGACTATAGTTATTATTAGTTAATTTAATTATTTATCTTTAAGTTTGTTAGTAATTAATTAGCTTATAAGTTTTATTATTAGTTGGTTAGCTATGATCTCATTATCTTTTCCAGAGAAATCTTTTATATACAAAAGATATGGTTTTATTTATTCAACACACACAAGAAATATTATTTACCAATACAACAGTTTTTCACAGTTTCAACATTAGAGAATGACATACAAGAGTTGTAGAATAACAAATCAACATATCTTCATTACAGTATGTGTAATTGTTGTACCTGGTCAATGTGCTGAATTTAGAATATCATTAAAATATTTTTTTTTCTCTCATTGCGAGGGTTTCTTTATCGTTTTCCAAAAAACAAATCTAGATAAACGTCTTTCATAATTGGTACTCTATACAAATTTGGCTTTTACTACATACACCTTCAAGAAAATGACAATTTGATCAGCATCAAAAAGGGTTTTAGCACCCATTTGGCTTCACTAGTGACCAAAAATGAGTTGTTGCTCATAAAGAAACACTACAAGTACAATGCTATAATGTTGGGGGTTTTGGAGACCTATTTTCTTTATGCTTGAGTAGAAAATAAGGAGGTCCTAACTCATGTAAAAATTTAATCATTTGCTACAATTATTGGCATGTTAATTATGTCACAAACCACCTTTTATAATATTTAACATTTCTAATGATCTCACTTGAGCTATCCTTTCTTTCAGCTCCGGGTGACAACTCATGTTAAGACCAAAATTACACATCTTGAGTCGTGATGTGCGCATTATAATTACGATGGTGAGACGGTCCCTAAGCGCGCAAAAGGATATGTACTCGCCCTATCTTTTTGAATTATTATTATCGGGTACTGGTATTGATAACTCAAGGAAGGGAGAGAAGACATTCGAATGATGATTTAGGTACCTTAAGTCATAGGATAGATGGATACATGACATATTGGCATGATTAAGATATGAAAGCTCCATCATTCATCCTATCGAAATTTCCACATTGTACTTACACAACTAGTACCATCTTATGATTTCTCAATTCTCACCTGTCAATTCAGTTAACTCATTTTCATTTAATTTTCCGATTTTATTTTATAAGTGACAATGTTAAGTACGTAAGAGCAATTCCACTTGTGGACATAATATATTCACATGAATTATATGTTACATTTTTGCCAATTAAAAGAAATATATATAAAAAACCCTAATCAATCATATGTATTCCTATTCAATCTAATTAAACACAACCACATAAAATAAAATCTTTTTGAGTCTATTATATATATATGCATTCGTGGTTATGTTGCTGGATGTAATGACTTGAAATGCTTCATGTTCATTTTCCATTGACATGCAATGTCCTCTGCAATAAAGAACAGCGTCTATCGACGTACCCAGTAAGCCACGTTTTGTGAACCCGATAGCGTATAATCCACTCTCGCCTTTCCAACCTTCCGGGAATGGTTTCGTGGGGAACCCATCTTTTTCTGAGAATAAGTTTGTGTCCTAAAAAAAAATCATGAAGACATTAAAACTTTTGCCAATGTAATTATATTATGTTAATTACTTAATTCTTTTATGGTTTGGATCCAATAAGAATGAAAAATTGTTCGATAAGCAGAGAAGCAAAACAATTTATATAACTTTTAACTGGTAAAGATAACAACTTATATAAATTATCTCAATAAGTTGTGGATTCAAGTTTGTGCATTTAAATATGCATATATTAAAGTTGAGTTTATAGCCTACCTTTAACCAAGTAGTCACATTACTTCTATAACCTGTGGCTAAAATAATAGCATCAAATTTCTCAATTCTTCCGTCTACAAACTCCACATTATTGCATGCTAATCTCTTTATTCCTGGATAAACCTACATTAAGTTTCATTTTGTCCATTTAGTAACAACATTACAAGGCGAAAACGACAACTCTATTACCATTTTAATAGTCACAAATGGTCATTTTTATAGTAGCAATAGAAGAAAAAAATCTGAACCTTGATGTCGCCACTTCTAATCTTTGCGAGCGTGCCTACATCCAACACAGGTGTTTTGCCATAAACCGTCTTTAGCTCAAGGGGGCCAAGCTTAGGTCTATTGAGTCCAGTTTATTTGTGTCCCCAATCATGAAACGTGATGCTAGTAGCAAGAACCGGTCGACTATTTGAATGGGGAACCATTTGAGCAAAGACATGGACAGTCCAAATGTTGACCTACCAAGCATCTCTTGTGGCAACACATGCAACTACAAAGTTGATCACCAAAAAGAAAAATGAGACCCAAATTAAAGCTACTTCCAAAATCAAAAAGGCCATAGAAAAGGAAGTTAATGATGGACATATTTCATATTTTGCATAAAGTAGGATCTTTCTTGCAGTGAGTGATTCCAAGAAAGAGGGAATATTATCAAATGCAAGTAGAAATACGCATGCAAACGAAGTCCCAGAAAGTGAAAGAGAACAAAAACTTTATAATATATTTGATTAGTTTTATCATTAACTATTTAATATATAAGCCGACGTAAAAGATTCTTTACAGTTTTTTTCCTTTTTGTTCTAAAAATGTTAACATGAACTTCCCATATTTCTAATATTTTATAAAGAATCATTACTAATTTAGTTGTCAAATTAATGATAAAAGTTGATTCATTTTTTTAATCTATATCTCTTTTAAATACATAAATATGGAAGAAAGTTGCTTTCTTATATTATTGATAATATAATATCAAGATTCACATAACATGAGTTATACAAATTCGGATTTTTAATAAAAGAGCTAATTAGTGAACGGAAGATTATATTTGTAGTTCAGGTTGTTACTCATCACAATATAAATTAAAAAAAAACATTGAGTTAATTAATATGTAGTTCTCTCGAAAACCCTATAACCAAATTTAATTGTGAAAAAAATATTGTCACTGTTCTTCATGCAAAGGAATGTTTGGTTTATAATATTTTTAAAACCGGACAGTTTTATATGATTATTGTGTTTTCATATCGTAAATAACCTGTTATCTGATTATTCTGAAACACATAATCTATCTTAGAACGCAAATATATGTAAGAAGGTGAGATTTAAGAGAGGAAGTTCTTACAGAATCTCTAACTACAAGTGATGGGCAAGCATTGTAGTTGCATAGATCTAAGCAAACCTCCATGCCAGAATTCCCACACCCAACCACCAAAACCTTTTGGTTTTCAAAACAATCACCACTCTTGTATGAACTTGTGTGCAAAATAGGTCCAGTGAACTCGTTCATCCCTTCGAACTTCGGTACAACTTCCTCAGCATTCTCGCCGGTAGCCACTATCACCCATCGGCTAACATACTCAACCATCTTTGTTTTCACCCTCCATAACCCACACCCTCTATCGTATTCCGCCCTCACAACCGTAGTGTTGTAAACCGGCTTCAGTTCAAATTTTTTTGCATAGGCTTCAAGGTAGGCTAAGAATTGTTGCGTTAGTAGGGTAAGTTGGGAAATCATTAGGGAAAGGCATAAGTGGGAGTTGACAAAACTGTTTAGGGAGATGAAGACAAAGCCGGTTGTATGTCTTCATTTTCCATAAAGGTGCTATACAATTGGTCTGTTCAAGAATCAAGGCGTTAACACCTTGATTCTTGAGACAAGCGGCTACAGCGAGCCCTGAAGGCCCCCCGCCAACAATGACTGGCCCTGGCACCCAACAGGGTTTGCCAAGGAGTCTTCTGAAACTGTGGCGGGTGCCAATTGAGATTGGAAATATGGATCATGTACTCTCTTCGCAAACTCTTCCATGAGCCAACTTAACAAGAAGTTTTCACGAGCAATTTTTTGGATACACAACTATGCAAAAGAGTAAAATTTAGGGGTGCAATTGACTAAATTTGTCTAAGAATATAATCTTGTTTTCTTGGATTAATTTGGGGTGGAAGAATGTGTTTTAGTATCTATAGGAGGAACTCTCCAAGTAGAAGTGCTTTGATTGCGGGTATACACACATGCATGTATGTCATATATATATAACAATAATAAATAAATATATATGTATATATACACACATGTGTGTACATCAAGAGTTGAGGGTAGAGCACATGAATACATGATGCAATAAATTATATCAGCTTCCAAATAATGTATTTTGTGACAATAAAATGGTAACACCATCCACAATACGCTGTTATTATAATTATGAATAATTCTGTCATGTCATTTTAATTTAACTGCTACCATTGTAACGTATTTTTCGTATGATTATTATTCATATATCTTTTAACCGATCAATCCTACATTTTAAATACTTAATATACGATACATTATTTTATCTATGACTCACATCAGACGCAAGATTAAAATCAAACAACTCTGTATTGTTATTTTGATTCAAATCATACGCCGCCTCATTCGACTCACTAGTCGAGTCACCACCGAAACAATAATCGTCGTCCTAAAAATAGCGTTAGATAACTTCAATACATAGAGAATATAGAAGATTCGAATAGAAGTTGAATGAAAAATCAAGAAGATTATCGTCGTTTGTATAGTAAGTTTTGACAGAATATTACGTCTTGTCAAATAAGTAACGCACAAATCGAGGAATATTACATCTAGTTAAATAAACAACGCACGAATCAAGGAGTATTACATCGAATCAAATAACTCGCACACGAATCGAGGAATCTTACGTTGAATCAACAACTAAAAAAACAACGAAAGGGGACACAATCGACCAGGCCAGCAACTGTCGACCAACGCAGTGAAATAAAGAACCCACATTCCAATTGTCGACTACCCTCTCATATTGTTATTGTATGTTGATCTTGCTCGTGTATACGGCCACACAAGCGTATAGAGTGCTCGCGAAACATGTACAAGCACCTCAAATTCTTATTTTCACATCTTTTACATAGCATGTATAACATACTACCCGTTATAAAAAGGTGTGAAATAAGAATTATGAGTATTTTCTTGGTTTGCATAACTTTCAAAGTGGTGGGGGCTGGTATACAAAATATAAATTAAAAAAAAAAAAAACAAAGGCCGTTACGTACTTACGTGTACCTCGTGAGAAGTTGAGAACAATCTGGGACCGAAGCTACTCGACAAAAAGAAATATATATTTGAAAAAAAAAACAACCCCAGCTTTCATCATTCCATTCTCCCTCATAATCTTTCCGCTACTTCAGATCTTTCTCATCGATTCACAGGTACACATGTTTTTTTTCCTTCATTTGCGATTTATCATCATCATCATTATTTCTTAAATTTCTGTTATTTTTGGCGATATTATGTGTAGTGGTATTAGTTTTAAATCAGTGAATTGATGCTATCTAATTTATGTAGTATTTTGTAGATCAATTTATGTGTGGTCTTAAGTTTTATATTCTGCAGCTTTTTTATCTAATGTTTATGTGCAAATGGACGGTTAGTTTATTATAATCAAGTATGTGGGCTATCAATATACACCATCCTTTGCAATTATTGTAGATAATAAATGAACTGAAAACATCGGAGATAATCCAAACAGTGTAAACAACTTTGAGAACCATGTTTATCCTTATCATCGCACTCCGGTCTAGGTTATATTGCTAATTCTTCACATGAAGTTGGTAAAATCATTGTTTTGCTTTCTCATGATGTTCATTCTGTGAAAATTACAATGCTTTTCTTGTTATGCAAATCACATGTTATTAAAGCTTGTTAACATCATTAAAATATGATTGTTTAAAGTAACTAGCAACTTTAATTAGTATGTTTGTGTTAAACTTAATTTTAATAAAGAATTTCACTAAATGGCATGTGACAATTTCTTATGCTATATTAACTATAATAAATTTCAAAGACATGTGGTAGTATCTCCTTGACTTTCAAGAATAATAATAAATATATATTAAAATAATTTTATATTCATAATTATATCACTTCGATATTATTAATAATTAATATTAATATTAGTTATCTACGTATCTCTACTTTAATAAAAACAAATTTATTGAAAGAAGATGGGATAACAAAAAAAAAGTTATACAGTATATACTGTAAAAATATATATATAAACCGTATATATATATATGTGTGTGTGTGTGTGTGTTCTTAGATCGTAAACAAATTCCATTTCATCTACTTTGATAACACTTTCCAAAATAAGAAATATTAATTTTGAAATAAAATTCTTAAACGCATTATTTAAAATGAATAATGTTATATTTTCTTTAATGTTATATGTATAGTTACTATTATGGTTATATGTATTCCTATCTAAATTTATATATATTATGTGTGATACAAGAAAAAATATGAAATATTAAAAATAATTCAAAATTTATAACAATTTAGTTCATCGAATACAACCTAACAATAACATATTTATTTAAAAAAATCATTCAAGTTTATATAATGGAAAACACAATTTTTCGAAGAACTCGATCAACTTCATGATCATCTAAAAGCCTTTTATTTTTTATCATCAAACCTATATAATACATAGGTTTATAACCTAGTAATATTATAAATAATTGATTGTCAAAATAATCTACGCTAGTTAACAAAGAATGAGAATCTTTAATTTTGAAAAAAAAAAGTTATTCACCACAAACTACGAAAAGGATTACATGAATGAAATGGTCACAAAGTAAAAGACGACTATTGTCACACCCTGACCCGCAGCGGAATAAGAGTTGGGGCATAATTGGGTTATCACCAAAGCTCATGATGTTTACTAATATGTTTCATATTTATTATATTCAAATTACATCTCAAAGTTCCAAGTCAAATTCATACAATACAAGGAAAGGAAAAATTAACTAAAACAATCCATAATCTAAACTGGTTTATTCTTCTAAGCCGCCCTATATGTTTCTTGCTTCAACTTGATCACCTGTATCATGTGTAAAAATGGGAAATTTTGGGTCAACAAAAGTTAGCGAGTGAACCTTGTTAAAAACATTTGTTATTGATTCATTATTGTAATTAATTTAGGAAAATTGTGCAATAATCATATATGAACAAATGTATGTAAACATAACGATCACAAACCACCTTGCTTAAGTATGTAATAGGAATGACAATGTATATGTTGGCAACGTCCCGTTCACGCTCATAGGTAATGGGGAACGGACGGCCCATGCTAATGTATGTGAGATCAAGGCTCAATCAAACGGAGCCGATCTTATGTTGGCAACGCCTGGTTCACGCTCATAGGTAATGGGGAACAGCTCACGCTCATAGGTAATGGGGAGCGGCGGCCTATGAAATGTATGTACTGAAAATGATAAATTAAATCTAAACTTCAACCACACAAACAACTGATACATATTAAATACACATTTGATCATGAACATGATGGATGCACAAGTGTTTAATTAAAATAAATGAATAGCGACACATGATACACCCCAAAATGTGATTAAAACGGGGAATTGGTAGAGATTCACTCACCTTAGGTGCGTTTGTTTGAGGTGTTGAATGCGCACGAGTTTAGAGGATTGATCGACGAGGAATAACTAACCTAATTAATAATGAAAAGGTACGGTAAGTATGTGGATTTTATTAACTATTTTAATAGGATTTTCGGATATATTTTTGTGAGTTTAAGGCTATTTTCTAACTTTAAAAACGTTATTTTTAAGTATTTTTAATTGATTTTTAAATTAAATAAATAAATAAAAATAATAAAAAAATGTTGACTTTTGACCGTTGACCGTGACCGTTGACCGGTCCGGTCGATTATATATGTGCGCTGGGTGAGACTCGAACCCGTGACCTCCCGTACGCGTGCACGCAGCTCTACCAACTGAGCTACGTGTCTAACCCGAAATAATTCTGTTTTTAATTATACTTATATACTATTTAGATTTATCCAGAAATTATTTATTTTTAAAAAGGATTTTAAATGTATCGAACCGGTGCTGACCACAGGTCTCGAACCCGGGACCTGTGGGTTAACGTGCACACAGTCCACCGCTAGACTGTGTATCTAACCTGGTTAATAATCCGGTTTTTATTATACTTAACATGATTCTGTGAGTTAACCCGGTTCGGTAAAAAGGCATTTTTATTTCAAGAGAGTAAGGTTGGGACCGGAATCGAACTCGCGACGTATAAGTATTTGTTTGCACACAGTCCACCGCTGACTGTGTGTCTAACCCGTTCATAAAACTGATTTTAATTAATCTTATGTTATAACCCGTCTTCGTCTTCTTCGCTCAAGAACACAGACAGTGATAACTTGACTGATTTATGTCTAATTTGATTATCAAACATTATAAGTAATTGAAAGGTAATGAATGGAGAGAGTTTGGGGATAGGAGGTACCGATCCGTGTCTTTCACAGAACTCCGGCAAAGGTCCGTCGGCTCTGATAGTGAACTTCGGCGGCTCTCAGCGTGATTCTGGAAGTTTCAGAAGTTTTCCGGCGAAGGTAGGAATTTCGACAACGTCGTCTGGGATTGATTCGTGTGGATGTGAGTCTCGGTTTTCCGGCGAAAGTCCGGTGATGGCAGGATATTTCCGGCGAGTGAAATTTCGTCGAGAAAAGGTGCGATTTTGAGCGAAAAGGCTACCAGTGAATTGTGGGTGAATTTATAGGAAGAATCGAGACGCATGGGGTCTGATTTCAGTCTCGATTCATGGTCAGTCGTTCTCCGGCGGTTACGACTGATGTCGCGGGTTCAGACATCGGTTATAACCGACGTTGAGGTTAATTCTTCGAATAAATTAGAAGAAACCGTCAATTATCGGCGAAATCGTCGGGATTTCCGACGATTGCGAATTTGGGCGCGACTTTGACGGATTTGATTTCCGTGTTTTATTATTTGAATTAATTGTTTCGATATGTTATCAAATAACCAAAGTGGCGGAGTTGTTGGATGTGTGAGAGTTAAGACTTGTGGATTTCCGGCTGACCCGGGTTTGACTCCCGGCAGCCGGTTTTTCTTTTTAATTAATTTATTTTATTTTTTAACAATTATAATTTATAACTTCTAATTTGTTTATTAATTGTGTATCGTTTAAAACTAAAATAAGTCATAAATAAACAACAAAAGTTTAAAACTGATTGTTCGGTTAATAAACGAAGCGGGTTTTGAAAACCCGTTTTTCGACGGATGTTACAACTATAATTTGAGAATAGCGACCACATTAACGACCGAAATGAAGTGGACACAAAAATAGCTACTGATAACGATTCTGTCCTAAGAATGATTGGAAGTTAAATTATAAAACACACAAAAAAAACAAGGACGGGAACCAATTATATAAAATAAATAAATAAAACTAAATTTGATTGTCAAAACACAATTTTACTTTTTTTTGCAACAAAAATATTGTGTACATAAGTACACATGTATGTGTATGTATGCATACAAATGACAGAAATACTATATACTGATTTTATTATTGTTATTAGGGTTTTTAGATTTTTTCACTACCAACTATCATTTTGACTTCCATCATTCTTGACTTAATACTTCGTATGTTGTGTCACTCCAATTAAGTGGTTTTTGGCTCCCCTTTTGTCTTTTAAAGGAATATTCACTTGCAGTCATTAGTAATTCACAAAGTGCTAACCTAATATTATCAATAACAAAAGTCAAACACTAAGAAACATAATAACACAACACACAAAGTATTAAGTTAGGAGTGGTGGGAGTCAAAGTGATAGTTCGGAGTGATAGCGGCCAATACCCAGTAGTTAGAAATGATAAAATTCAATAACCCTTATTATTATTATTAATATTAACTTAGATACCCATTTGCATTTGATATTACGTTTGACTTTTACCTAAAGGTTTAATAATCGAAGAAACATAATAAGATCCTTCCTATTTGCATCAGCTCTCATGTACTTTCCACTCTTTCTTTTTTGAACGGCCAACTAAATCACCTGATAAACATAGTTTTGATGTAGAGTAATTCCTACCATATAATGCACCCTCAACAAATTAAAGTTTTGCTTATATAATCCTTCTAACTTCCCTCTTTTCATAACTTGGCCAAAGCGGAGACCTGCCCTTCCCTCAACACACTTCTCTCATTTTTACTGGAATATATGTAAAGATATTGATCGTCATATGTGCCAAATATTAGTGATTACAAAGAATTTGTTTCGTAAAATGATAATGCAAAACAAATTTTAAGATGTAACACATACAAAGAAACCAGCAGAAAAAGTCGACCAACATTCGTCTATCATAATCATATCTCTTGCTATAGTTTGATGAGACAAATCAAGCCAAATGAAACGAGAAAATGTGGCTAGATGAAATGTACTATATATAACCACAAGGTATATAAGACTAATGATAATGACTAATGATCCTGTTAGCCAATAATATTATCACGATATTATTGGCATGTATTTTCCAAATATTGTATATCGATTTGTTAGTTAGGATTGATTGTTATTTCCGTGTATAGCTCCTAATTAGTCTCACAACCTTGTATTATTTATAGGATATCATTTGTTAATGAGAATCAAGGAAATTCACAGACTTACATGGTATCACAAACCTTGGCCTGATCTCGATCTCGCCACCCCTGCCATCCATTTCCTTCACGTTTTTTTTCTTTTCTTTTACCTGTTATTCAACCATGGGTGACAAAACACCACAAAGTTCAGCCGACCCCAAATCTCAATCACTCCACCCTGTCTACACCGTAACGAACATACAAAATAAAGTTCGGGTACTGGACGGTATTGAAGTTTCATACCCAACATGGGTTAAACTTTTTATGCTCCACGCCACCGGGTACGATGTGGTTGACCACATCGACGGTTCGCCGGCACCCGAGAAAAACACACCGCAATATGGATCGTGGAAGAAGATTGATGCAGTGGTTCTACAGTGGATCTACGGCACCCTCAGTAACGACCTTCTTGTTCGTGTTATTGAAGACCAATCAACCGCATACGAGGCATGGATCCGGGTCAAAACTCTGTTTCTGAACAATAAAGGACCCCGTGCCATGGCTCTACAACACGAATTAACCAACATCACCCTCGCCTCCATGCCTAATCTCGAAGCCTATTGTCAAAAAATCCGGGAGCTTTCCGATCAATTAGCCGCCGTCGACTGTCCACTCAGTAATACTCAACGAATTCTCCATCTCGTCAACGGCCTCCCGCGGGAATACGATACCACGGCCTCCATCCTGAATCAGAATCTCCCACCATGGGAGCAAGCTGTTGAACAATTGCAAGCCGAGGCACGTCGGATCACGGCACGAGAGGCCCGTAACCCGACCCCTGTCATTGCCGCCGTCACCTCACAACCCGAAAGAAACCGTCCCAACAACCCTCCTCCTACATCAAACAGAGACAACAACCTCCGCACCTTCAATAATCGCCGAAATTCACAGAGGGGTAATCGGACCTCTAATCGTGGTCCAGGTTATTCACAACAACAGCCTTATCAGGCTCACCCTCAATTTGTTCCGAATTGGGCCCCTCACCAGGCCTATTACCCCTATTGGACACCGCCCCCTTGCCCCTTTCCAACTCAGTCGTGGGCTCAGCAGCCATGGGGACCTCGGCCCAATTCAAAGTCCAACAACAACTCCTCACAAGGCTCTTCTAATACTAATCAGGCACAGGCCCACTTTGCTGGAGTTGATCCACTTGAACCCACCAGTTTAGCGAATGCGGTTCAGGCCCTCTCAATGGACTCCGGCTCACGCAACAACGAACAATGGCATTTCGACACAGGTGCATCGTCTCACATTACTTTTTATACTAATAAACTTGATACTTTTTCCACTTATTCTCCTATAGAGTCCATATTTGTAGGCAATGGTCATAAACTTCCAGTTATGGGTTCGGGATCTACCACAATAACCACACCCTCTAAACCATTACACCTAAAATCCGTTTTGTTTAACCCAAATATCATAAAAAATCTTGTTTCCGTGCGCAAATTTAATGTTGACAACAATACTTCCATTGAATTTGACCCCTTTGGTTTCTCTGTGAAGGATTTCAAGGATGGCACGATCCTGAGTCGTCACAACAGCACCAGTGATCTTTACCCGCTCACTTCACATGCTTCCGCCACAGCTTGCTTTGCTTCCACTACAGTCTCTCCGTTTTGGCATCACCGACTTGGACACCCGGGTCAACATGTCATGGAGTTTCTAAATTCAAAGCATTTTATTTCATACAATAAACCAAAATTTCCATTTATTTGTCAATCTTGTCAGTTATCCAAACATAAACGGTTGCCATTTTTGGATTCTACTACTCGTACTTTTTTACCGTTTGCAATTTTACATTGTGACTTGTGGACTTCACCTATTTTGAGCCATGCAGGTTATAAATATTATATGGTGTTGACGGATGATTTTACCCAATATACTTGGGTCTATCC
This sequence comes from Scalesia atractyloides, assembly GCA_947069175.1. Taxonomy (NCBI): domain Eukaryota; kingdom Viridiplantae; phylum Streptophyta; class Magnoliopsida; order Asterales; family Asteraceae; genus Scalesia; species Scalesia atractyloides. Next base: position 1,563,757 of record CAMTDV010000011.1, on the reverse strand, counting down.
GTTAAAATTTAAGTCTGAGACGTTTACTAAATTCACAATTTCATCAATTCGTTGCCACCCAATTTCGCATGCCAATACAATCTTTTCAATGCGACATGGGTGGTGAATTTGCCAACACCGAGTTCCAAAATTTTGCAACCAAACACGGCATTCAGTTTCGTTTCTCCTGCCCACATACCTCCCAACAAAACGGGAAGTCTGAACGCATGATTCGACGCATAAATGAAATCATGTTTACCCTCCTCACCCATGCGTCGCTACCTTCTTCCTTTTGGGTTGAAGCCCTCCACACCGCATCGTACCTTCACAACATTCTTCCAACCAAACTCCACAAACTTGACACCCCCACCTCACTACTCTACCTTCGACAACCGTCATACGACCACCTTCGTGTTTTCGGATGCCTTTGCTACCCAAACACCTCCTCCACTCGCCCACACAAACTTGCTCACCGCTCCGTCCCATGTGTGTTTCTTGGATACCCAGCAAATTACCGCGGGTATCGGTGCTTGGATCTATCCACGGGCAAAACCATTTTTTCTCGGCACGTTACCTTTGCTGAGACAAAATTCCCGTTCTCAAACCCGGCCACACCACAACCTACCCACTCCTTCCTTGACCCCTCCCCGCTTATATTTACTCCATCCTTCCAACACTCATCACCTACTGTCACGAACCCACCTACAAATCCTCCACCAAGCCCAACATTCCAATCCGACCCAACACAAGTCCCACCTTCTGACCCCATCCCGTCAAACAATAACCCCATACCACCTCAACAACCACATCCACACCCTCCAAATGACTCCACCCACCCAATGCAAACCCGATCAAAATCGGGTATCCATAAACCCCGTCAACCTCTATCACTCAACACCGAAACCTCCCCCTCCATTTCCCCACTTCCCAAATCACATCTACTGCCCTCACTGACCCTAACTGGAAGGATGCCATGCAAAACGAATATAAAGCTCTATTAGAAAATAACACATGGAAATTAGTACCAAGACCGAGTAATGCCCCTGTTATTCGATGCATGTGGTTATTTAAACACAAATTTCATGCTGATGGAACCTTGGAAAGACACAAGGCTCGCCTTGTGGTAAATGGCAAAAGCCAAACCGTTGGAATCGACTGTGACGAGACCTTTAGCCCCGTAGTAAAACCTACTACAATTCGCACAGTTCTTAGCTTAGCTGTGTCAAAGGCATGGCCAATTCATCAATTGGATGTTAAAAATGCATTTTTGCATGGACATCTTAACGAGACTGTTTACATGTTTCAACCCCCAGGGTTCACCTCTTCTGAACATCCCAAATATGTGTGTAAGCTTCAGAAGTCCCTTTATGGCCTGAAACAAGCCCCACGAGCCTGGTACCAACGTTTTGCAGGGTATGTATCCAGATGTGGTTTCAAGAGTAGTGTATGTGACACATCTTTATTTGTTTATCGCAAGGAGAACAGATGGCCTACCTTCTCTTATATGTGGACGATATTATCCTCACCGCTTCCCATGCCTCTCTTCTCCACAACATAATCAAGTCGCTATCCACCGAGTTCAATATGACTGACCTAGGTCAACTGCATCACTTTCTCGGCATTGCGGTCCTCAAACAGCAAAATGGAATATTCTTATCACAGTCCACATATGCTGCTGACATTTTATCACGTGCTAACATGTCAACCTGTAATCCAGTTAGCACCCCAGTTGAAGTCGGATCTAAACTCAGCGCCACTCAGGGTACTCCTTTCTCAGATGGATCGCTATACAGGAGTCTAGCTGGTGCATTGCAGTATCTCACTATTACACGTCCAGACATCTCCTACGCATTCAACAAGTGTGTCTCTTTATGCATGCACCTCGAGAGCCTCATTTTCAGCTACTAAAACGCATCCTCAGGTACATCAAGGGGACTCTCTCTCAGGGACTACACATCACACCCTCCCCCTCCACTAAGCTGACTGCTTACTCGGATGCGGATTGGGGGGGTGCCCGGACTCACGACGGTTGACTTCCGGCTACTGTGTCTATCTAGGCGACAACCTGATCTCTTGATCATCTAAGCGCCAACCCACCATATCCAGGTCTAGTGCTGAAGCCGAATATCGAGGAGTAGCTAGCACGGTAGCCGAGACTTGCTGGATACGCAACCTTTTACTTGAACTTCATGTCCCGGTCCGACATGCCACCATCATCTACTGTGATAATGTATCTGCAGTCTATCTTGCTGAAAATCCGGTGCAACATCAGCGCACCAAACATGTTGAACTAGACATTCATTTTGTACGTGAGAAAGTTCGCCTCGGTGACATTAAAGTTCTCCATGTTCCGGCTGATTATCAGTATGCGGATATCTTCACCAAGGGTCTCCCTAAACACCTGTTTCAACGCTTTCGGACCAGTTTATGCCTCCGCACTATTACGGCTCAAACTGCGGGGGACTGTTAGCCAATAATATTATCACGATATTATTGGCATGTATTTTCCAAATATTGTATATCGATTTGTTAGTTAGGATTGATTAGGATTGATTGTTATTTCCGTGTATAGCTCCTAATTAGTCTCTCAACCTTGTATTATTTATAGGATATCATTTGTTAATGAGAATCAAGGAAATTCACAGACTTACAGATCCATGTATATATTTTTAGTAACGTCCTTATGCCTTTTCAATCTACTTGATGGATTGATTTTATCAACCACAAACCATTAAGTTACGTGTCTTGCGTATCTTCATATTTTTTAGTCATATAATAGGTGCTTTCAATATACAATGGCCATGATGACACATTGTTAGTCATTTAATAGGTGATTTCAATATATAATTGCCATGATGATACATAATAGTAAGTATAATGTTACATACCAATATTACCACAGGAGGGTCGGTCCGATCTCGAGGGTGGAAAGAGGAGATCAATCAAAGTTAAAGGGTCGTTTAGTAAAAAAGTTGCCGGTTTGACATAATAGCTACCGGTTTGACGTCATCTTTAGCGACTATTCGAAGATTCACTACAATTGTTTTTCTCGATCACATTTCCTGTCCAATCCTCAATAAATACCACTTCACTTTCCCATCACATTATAGTCTAGCATTTTTGAGAGTGTGATAAGTTTTACAGGAGATCTTGTGTTCGATTCTCACAAGAGATGTTTTTTTTCAGATTTATTGGGCTTCCTTCTGAATTTGTGTATGGCAGGGCGGACCTACCTTAAGAGGCTACCCCTTGCCGGTCCGGCGGTAGTGTAAATTTTGGAAAAATCTGACGTTTTTTCGATTTCGTTACCCCTTTTTTTATAAAACGTTACCCCTACGAAAATTTTCTAGATCCGCCACTGGTATATGGACATTATAGCTTAGTGGAGATGGATATGATCGGGTGGTTCCGCTAGTGACAAGATGATTCTCCAATGGTCTGTCAGATATCCAAATTTACCGTTAAAAAAAGACTACTTAGAAACTTCAAAGCCTAGCAGCGATTAATATGATCAGGTGGTTCCGCTGTGAAAAGATGATTCTCCAGTGATTCGTCAGTAATTCAAATTTGTCGTTTAAAAAAAAGACTAGTTAGAAACTTCAGAAAATCGTGACTCCTTTATTGTTATTAAGTGATATCGTTTATACCTCAACGTATTTTTTAAATAAAAATAATTTCAAAAAACTCATATAAGACTGTTAGAAATTGTTATAAAGTGAGAAAATACTCAACCTAAAAACATTAGGTTATGAATTTTTGTTTATACCATATCACTTTCAACCATTGTTTTTATAAATTGACTTGTACCTTGTATTAATAAAAATTTTTCCTTTCCTTATTAAGAAAGAATAACAATTTTTTTTCTATTAATTAGTTCCCACTTCCCACATCTTTTCCAAGTATTGAAGCTTTTTAGAGATGTATATTATAAAGATTCTCTTAAAGATTCTTGTGTGTTGATTATAATATTTGGTGATTATCGAATTGAAAATATGCCTACTATAATGGAATCCTTTTTACCTTTCATAATTATTTTCATAAAAGAATGTATCCCTGTAATCATCATTATATGTGCTTTATTAGGTCACTAAATCAAATTTTTTGTGCCCCACATAGGTTAACCAACGTGTACATTACACGTAGTTACTAACTACTGAAGGATACTTATATAGGTATCATCGTGTTGTGGAAATTTTTTTGTAGATGCAATATATAAAAAGAAAGAATTTAAGGAAACTTGCTTAGAATTGAAATTTGTTTAAAAAAATGAACTTTAAGTGACTAGAATCAATCAAAAAAAGTTAAAAACTTGTGATGCATTAGGTTGATAAAACATTTTAAGGGAAATGGATCTTTATTACTCCATGACCTACTATGACTACCGGTCTTGTTTCAGGCCCCACCTCATCCTTGTACACAGCCTATTGGTCGTCATTGCATCATCATTGTTGTTGACCCCACACCCCCAAATCCCCAACATCGTCGTGCAACCACCTTTGACGGCAGTTGTACATGTGGAGGTGGTGGCAAGACCAATAGTAGTAATGGAAGCAATGGTGGTGACCATGGTTGTGGTAACAATGGTGGGTGCGACGAGGCGACAAAGTTTTAAACCCATTATTGGAACAAAAAATCATGCTCGCTGGTTAATATGAGACTTGTTTTGAGTTAAAACTTTGGCACTTGATATGTTCATTTTAGTTATTGATGAAAAATAAAAGAAAGTAAAAAATTGACAACAAAAGGCAAAAAAACCAAAAAAAGACTTGAAAAAAATGAAGTAAAAAAAACAAAAATTACTACTTAAAAACGGGTAACTTTGAGATTTGTTATGTTTTGGTAAAAAAAGGGTAAAATAGTCATTCTCTAATCTATTTTTAACATAATGAGTATATTTGATATTTTTAGCTTTTAATAGAAGAATATATTGTAATTTAAATTTTGGATTGTGTATATATGTAATTTATGAAGCTGGATATATATAAATAACTTAGTATTTTGTAGAAATCCTTGACCTCCGAATTATGTTATAGCCAAAGCTCAAAGAGTACGATTATACAAACCTAACAATTTTACTCATGAGGAACAATGACATGCTTAAAGTAGAATTGTGGACCATCAACCCGTAGAAAAATAACTTGCTTTTAGCGCTATATGTTCAATAGAGCCTGCAACTTAATTAATACACCATGGACCAACAAATGTGTTCTACAACAAGAAAGGAATACTAGAGCTAGGGAACGAGGACACAATCTCGTCGCATGGTAAACTTTGTCCTCTTCATGACGCCCGCTACTTTCAAGACAATCTGATTGATCACACTTATAACTCGTCGTACAAGAATTAGAATGGAAAGTTGTAACAATCTAGTTGAAAATTGTTTTCTTTTTTCTTAAACAGAAATTTGAAGTATTTAGCGAAACGAAATTACACATAATAGATTTTTCGCACCCGATTACTCTTTGGCTATTCATAAGCAGAAGTCACCCCTCACCATCAACAATCTAAAAGGTAATTATATCTTCATACATGATACATCCACCTTTACTTTATTTGTTTTTAACAATTATTATTCTTTAAAACCACCTGAGTATCTAATTTAAATAGATACAAAATGGAGCCCCCCCACAGACAACCTGAATTTCCAAAAAGGTGTTCGTCACCTTTGATATCTTCACACACACATACGTGTATATCATACATACACACATATATATATATAATGAGGCGGGTTCGTATAAAAGGGAATTTAAATAGAAAAGCGTACAAAGTTAATTACACATAAAGTTAATTATTTTTTAGGACGAGTGAAGTAAAACACTTATGCAACATATATATAACTAATTACATATCATAATTACGCAACGTATAAAAATTATTATGCAAATTATGTCAAGAATTACACAACTTATATTAAGCATTTATCACTTCGCACGTTAACAACCCTTTGTATTTTAACATTAATCTATCCATCTATATATTATATAGATTTAACGTAAGCGTATAGATAACTAGAGTAATTATATTAAAATCACTATAGCTTTTGACACTACTTTATTTTTTGTAGTGTAATTATTCTAGTTCAAAATTGTAGAGTAATGATAAATACTCTAGTTGTCTATACGTTTAGATGATTAATTTCATATGTACCAGATATCATCCCTATACACATACATACACACATATAGAAAGGATCATAAACCACTTTAATAAACAAAAAAATACTTTTATTTTTCTTTCTTTTTATATGTTACTAATATTTATGGAAAATAAATAAATATATATAGATATACACACCTCATGTGTATACATTGGGTAGCTACATATATATATACATATATAACTCGTCAATCTACAATTTTTTATTTGTTTCTTTGCAACACAAACCTTATAAATAAAAAAAATAAAAAGGATTAAAAAAACTAACTGGTTGGTAGTAGTTTTCCAGGTTTTTTTATAATGGTTTTCTCATTAACCTAACCATATATATATATATATATATATATATATATATATACACACACCTCATATGTATACATTGGGTAGCTACATATATATATACATGTATAACTCGTCAATCTACAATTTTTTATTTGTTTCTTTGCAACACAAACCTTATAAATAAAAAAAATAAAAAGGATTAAAAAACTAACTGGTTGGTAGTAGTTTTCCAGGTTTTTTTATAATGGTTTTCTCATTAACCTAACCATATATATATATATATCCAAATTACAAATAAAAAATACTTTGTATATTTCTTAGTAATTACACCTAAAAATATAGAAAATATTTTTTATTTTTTAAATTTGAACGTTATTTTCACATGTTCTCACAACTATAGTCGTTTATATATATATATATATATATATATTTTATATATATATATATATATATATATATATATATATTATATATATATATTATATCCAAATTACAAATAAAAAAATACTTTGTATATTTCTTAGTAATTACACCTAAAAATATAGAAAATATTTTTACTTTTTTAAATTTGAATGTTATTTTCACATGTTCTCACAACTATAGTCGTTTTCATTATCTTCATACCATATATATAATTACAAATGGGGAGCCTTGGTTTCCACTTATGGAAGTATTAAAGAGGGAATTATTGTATTTGTCACTAACGAAAGTAGTATTATTATTGAACATCGATTAGGATCCATAATGGAGTGGTTAATAAAGAAACCAACAACTAGTAGCAAGTGTTCTTTTATTTAGAGTAAAAAATGTGCCTATACATAACCACTCTATTATATTACAGCATCTTGGGTGTTTTATCTAAAAGTTTACACCACACGTATTCATTAGCAATGCTGCCCACGAGGCTTAGAGAAAAACCGTTGATTTTCCAATGAATCTAAACATACAACACAAAACATGTTTGGCGCAAATGACGATTTACCTATTCCCGTTGATTAGCGGGACAATAACAAAGCCCTGTGAATTTTTCTGGTTTCGTGTTCTCATGGATATTAATATATATATATATATATATATATATATATATATATATATATATATATATATGATGTGCGATGAATGGTTGGCATCATAATAAATTGAATTTCTCTAAGATTCTTTGTAAATCTATAAGTATCTAATATATTGTAAGTTAATAATAATAACGGTACTGATAACTAAAACCTGTATGTTAAGTTTTATAAACAGGACAACCATTGCTTTGATATTAAATGCTGTAACAGATGAAGCGTTACTAAAGTATATAATTTGAGATGCCTTTCAAGTTTCAAAGAAGAATTTATTCTTCACCCAAAGATGTTTTATATGGGCTATACAGGAAACAAAAGTTCTAATAAATATCCAGCCCAGCCCATTAAAGACTAAATCTGCTCAAAGCCCTCAAAACTCAGTACTAATCGAAAATAGTTTCTTTGTATAATGAAAAGGTTAGTGTCTTATTAAGGGAAACCCCAATCGCCCCCAATAAAAGTAGATTAACGCCTATAATCGCATCCTCTAAAAAAAATCATAGGTCTGGCACTGTATAATAACATCCATCCAAAGTTTAAAACGAACGGTGACAAGTTGTTGTTAATGAGAATTTAAAAACACCTATGCTAAATTTGGCTTTTTAATTAAAATAGTTTATACTAATTTGTTGAACTCAAATATACATATATACCAATATGCACATTATTATTATTGTATAAGTTACACCATAAAATCAATAATTGTTGGTTTGTTTTACAGATCGTACATTAAACTGTAAAAACCAAAACGACTTGCTTCTATGTAGGCGGTCCAATCAATTTTAAGCCCCTCTCTCTCTAAAAGACTGTACATAGAAAAATAGTACGTGGAGTGGTGTCATCTTACAAGCTTTCGGGTAGCGCATCATGTTACCTAAGTGTCAAACGTTTTGTTCTGCTTATGATCAGGGCAAGTATTTCATTCCACCATGGAATCATCGGGGGAGTGGCCAACAACTCTCAATGGTGCTTTTGACGTATAAACACATTTGTGCGCACACATTTTACAAATCATTGAGGCCGTCCATGGTGAGAACCTAGTAGCCACTAAACCCAAGCGCTCAAGAATAAGCCAAGCTAATACGATCTTCAAACATTTGGTATGTCACAACTAGGCTCCTAAATTGGCATGGATTGAACCCAGTAGCCACTTTCAAAAAATATTAAAAGATAAATGCAAGGGAACAGTCTTCCCAAATATACAGATGTACAGTAATTTTTTCTCTCTTCTCCACTCACAACTATTCCTAAAATACAGAACTCATTTACAAATATATGTAGAACCTTAACTTGTTGTGAATGCTCTAAAGCCCATCAAAACATTTCAGCAGTTAATGGTTGTATTATCACATAAATCCCCAAACCAAAGTGGCCAATTATGGTTAATTTCAAAGAGTTGACCTGATGCGGTAAGAAACAATTCCCCGGGCATCTTAACACCGAAACATGATGATACCGAAAAAATATTGAGGTTCATCACTTATTAAGGGATTGTTTGACAACTTCTGAATTGATAAGTATTGAACCAGTAAGAGGTCTGAACCATTAAGAACCAGTATAATGTTTAACCATTCAGAGGCAAATGTCTGAATCATTCAGACGTCTGCTCGTGAAAGAAATAGTCTTAACCATTAAGTGCTGAACCTGTAAAAGGTCTGAACCATTAAGAGTTCATTAAGAGCCCAAACAAACAACCCCTAAGCTTAAGGTGGTCATGGATTGAACATGTGTGCTCATTTCCTTGGGTTTAGCACGGAGTGCTTATACTCTTAAGAAACTTACACTTGCAACTTGATTATAGGGCTTAAACACACAAGTCGCCTTCTCTAGACTTCAAATTGAGACCATAATAGACATATTTTACCCTTCAACAACATATTTTATGGATTAGTGATTTGTATGAACTTAGGCCATGAAGTTTCCCATTGTGATTAAATGCAAGAAGAATTCATACTTGAATCAACCTTCACAACACAAGTTGGGCAACAACACTACCAAGTTACCACCCACCTGATTTGAGATGTTAGTTAAATCGTCAAAATATCCTCAACTAGACACAACTCTAACAAAATATTGTGGATTAGGGTTTATGTTTTGTTTTCCCTTGATTACCCATGGTCTTGAAAGTGCCTTGATGCTTCCGAATCACTAGATTTTGTGTTAACTTTTTTTGAACTTTAAATCAAGTTCTTCCTTTCAAAAAAATTATCCTTAGTAGTTTGCTCACGTGCCAACCAATAACTTTATTTTTCTGATATTTTTACAAATATATATAACTATTAAATCATGCACTTAAACTATCAGGGCTCTATCCCAATTGGTCAGAGTTTGGCTCTGTATCCGGCAGGTTGTTCGAAAACCCCCCCCCCCCCCCCCCCCCCCCCCCCTGCTGTCAGTTCTTATGTGCTCACGTCAACCTCCACCTTGCTGATGTCAGCATTATATCTAAAATAATCTTTTAAGACTTATTAGATTCAGAATAGTTAATTTTTTCCATAGTTTAACGTGCCACAATAATACCATGCGATGAAAATTTTCTTTTATGGTTTTTGTCTTATAAATCACATAGTTACATACAATTAAAATGGTTCATTTTTCATATATTTTATATGCTTTGAATACACTCCAGTTTTTAAATTACGATTATGGAACGGCTTGTTTGTGCGAAAAAACAATTCACAGGTCGAAACGTGTCCATCTAAAGGTAGAAACCACATATCGTGGGGTTTAGCTTCGAAATCGTGTCATCTTGTGATTGGTTTACACACAATTTTGGAAAAGTGCCTGAAAAAAAAAAGTCAACGAAGGGTTGTGTTCGAGTTATTTGGTGTTTATATTCTAAGAAGTTTGCGTTCTATATACAGATCTTGTTAATCTAACCGTTAAGTTTGTGTAAAATGATTATTTTACTCTTGCGGTAAAGTAGATGGACTGTTTATTTAATTTACTAAAATTAATAAACCGAAGAAAACCGTGTGTTATGCCATCGAGATTCTTTCTTGTTGCAGCGCAAGCCTCTGCTACTGCAGTGGGTGGTATGGTTTTCCGAGGAACGCCGCTAGTCAAACTCTGACGCCAGCGTAGGCCCGGTCAAGACAGCATAGTGTGGTCAGAGTGGGTTAGGACCCTCTGTTTGAGAGGATGTGAGATCTCTTTCTCAACTGTTAAAGATTCTCATTGTTCAAAAAAAAACCCAAAAAACCCTTTTAAGACGATACCATAACAAGAAACACTCTTCGATTCTTCTTCTTGGTCACTCCTCCTTTTAACAATTTTAACAAAAAAAAATCACTCAAGAAAAATCACAACTATTATATCTTTAGAGAACATGATTAAAAATATGGACCTTAGTCTTATGAACAATGAAATCACTTATTTTATTATATAATTACAAACTTTTCATATGTTTGATAACCAACAAATGGTCATTTTGTCTATGTTTAGTGAAGAACCAAGAGGAGAGAAGGGAGAAGACTAGAAAGGAAGAAATAGGAACGTGCACGATTCACTCTTATACAAGATGATCTAGAAAGTCATAACATACATGATTATGTATAGTGACGGATTCAAGTTTTTTTCAATGGGTTCATTGTTTTTAGATGCTCTAATTTTGTATAATCTGACATAAAAAGTTCTAGTTCAGTTCGACGGTTCTAGTCGAATAAATGTCTTTACATAAATACATAATCGCATAATCATTTCATTCCATTAGCAAATTAACAATATTTCAAATAACCATCATAATTCACTCCTCACTATTAAATTTAAACACTTACATATGTAGGGAACCTTGATTTAATTTCACCTTTAAAACACTTACATGTCTAGGGAACCTTGACCTAATTTCACCTTTAAAATAAACTAGTGAGTTATGTCCTTGCTTTGCGATGAATACCGATATAAAAAAAGTTGTGACATGTCCATAAGAATATCAACACATGTTTCACATTGATCGAAAACCATAAAAATAAATACTGGTACCAGTTCCGATATGACCAATACTAGTACCGACGTTCAGTCAGAATCTACTCGATTCATTATAATACCAATACAACATCGACACTCATTATATCCTATGATACAAAAAATACTTTATTTTAAAAACATCTCTTTTGCGAAAAAAAAATATATATGGTTAAAGACATATATTATTTATATATATTATAAGGATTGAATTGAAACTAAAAATAAAAAAGAAATTCAAAGAAAGAGAAAACCGATAGCATAGATACCGAACTTCATATGTATATAATATCGACCTTCATATGTGTGTGTATATATATATGAGATCAGGAGAAAACGCATGTAGCTTGCATATGGATGATCTTTGACATGTGAGTAGTATGTGTATGGACTTTTTGATAATATTACCAGTAGTGTAAGTTAGCACAAACGTCACATGTCAACACCAAAATCGTTTTATCGTTTTCACACTTTTAGGCGTTTTCCCCAAATCCCAACCACACACACACATATATATATATATATATATATATATATATATATATATATATATATTCAATTTTGTGTAATTTGCCGACCAACAAATATTTTATTTTTATAAGAAAACTTGCCTTAAAAGTATGATTGGTTGGTATACCACACATTTTGTATTTTGATGTAATATGGATCTTGCATTCTTGCCTACATTATAGGGAACTAGACATGAGCATTTACTTATGATGTTGATATGTAGTCATAAGTCATGGAATGACGTCACTTAATAGTGAAGTAGGTTTGTAACATATTAATATTGTTCTTATTTACTTGATAGTCTAAAACTTCTGGTGCAAAGATGATTAAATAATGTCGAAGAAACACGAAGAAAAGATGGGCAAATATGTCAAAGAACCAAGAAGAAATCTAAAAGAATGTTCAAGAACAAGTTAGTAATCGTATAAAACTTGATTATACGTAAAACTCGATTACAAAAATCGTTAAACATCCTTATTAAGTCATTTGAATTCAAAGTTAGTCACATAGTTGGGCGGAAACATAGCCGAAAAGGCGAAAACACATGTACATGCCTCTACTTACATCGAGACCTTCAAAATAATTCAAAGTCAATCAAGAAACCATATTTCAATCAGAGCCTACTACAAAGGTCTAGCAAGCTCAAGTTGAATGGACTTATTGATGAGGTTTAACCTTAACTATACCGGCCCACCCTTTGGACCAAGTGAGATCTAGTAGATTTTTTCATGACACTCCCTTAAATTGATGGGTTCCATCCTCCGAGCGAGGTTGGTAGCAAGATCATCTGCATAGAAGGTTAATGACTTTCGGTCATCGACGATAGGACTAGGGGTGAGAAGGAAAACCAAATAACAAAACCACGACCAAAATTACAAATAAGAAAAAAATCAAGATAACCTAGCTAGTTTTGAAAACTGATAGTTTGTCTATAGTTTTTTTATAACCGAGTTTTATGGTTATCAAATTTTTTGGACCATCATTAATATCAACCTTTATACTTTTATTTTTTATAAATAACTTACTATATGGTTGAAATGTTATGATTTTTGTAAATGACATATTATTTGCACCATTTTTCTTCTTTATAAATTATGGGGTTAGTGTTATGAATGTATCCATTATGTAGTGACTTTCCACATTATAACCCCTATCTATGAATGCATCCATTATGTAGTGACCTTCCACATGTATAACCATTTCTCTTATTTAGTATTGAACTAATGTGAGTGCCTATATATAATGACATTTGTATATGATGTTAGATGAATGAATAAGAATTCTTCATGTTCTATTCTCTATATGATTTCATAGTCTAGCTCTCATGTTTATATACATATATATTAGTTTCTAATAGACCGTTGTTTCACAACACGTTATCAGCACGAACGTACTCTATGTGTTTTGCCACCCTTGGTATCCATTTTTCCTTGCCTTTGATATGCATTATTTTCCAACCTAACTCAATCTCGTACGTTGAGAAAGCAACCCAGTAATTATACAACTATCTCTACTAATAAAGGTATGATTCTTCGTATGATTATTTCATATTATATTTGATGATGATGATGATACATCAATCTTACTGGTGGCACTTATTAATATACATATATAAACTTAAAACTGATCATTACTATAAATTCTAGGATGTAGTCTCTTGATTGAACTCTTATCTATATATTTTTTTCATTTGATTTTAGAAGTTATTATATATATTAGCATGTTGGTATTCATAAGGATTTAGATGTTACATCATAAATTATGACGTTACAATTGACTAATTCATCTTTTTTCTAAATTTTTAATTGAATAACTATAGTTTTCGTTGGCGACGACGATATTACGAATATTTATTTTATTTTTTTCTCTTTTAAAATTGATCCTTTCTATTATTCTAAATTGGCTGGATTATCATTTAATTAATTTAATTATAATATATGTTGTTTGGACTCTTACAATCTAGTGATGCTCATCTATATATTCTTTGAGCCAGCATATTTATATATTTATGCTTTCTTTATTAACCTTGTTAAGTTGTAAATAAAATTTTATTGAATTATTTTGATTTGAGTAAGTTAATTTGCAATCTAGAGAATATTATATTGCTTTTAGAATCCATGAAAAACAATTAAATTAAATATTCAATATTAAAAAGTATGGAACTCAATATTTATGGACTAAACAATGCAATTGAATTAGGTATATATGCTTGTATTGGTGGTAATATATACATGATGATGTACTAGATTTTCATTTTGTATAGTTTATAATTTAAATGGATATGAATTTTGTAATTAATTCTTTTTATTAGTCATTTTAATACATAGCATGCCAAAAGACTTTTACATAATTAGATATAAATGAGTTATGTGTGTAACATCAATTGATTTAGTTTTAAATAAACTATACAACTTTATAATACAATATATTGTTATTATTATTGTTATAACATGATTATGCAAATATCGTTTGGTACTTATACAAGGTTAATGCTATGACAAATTTTGCATATAAAAATTCATATAATAATTAATATTGCTAGATATCATTAGTTGTTTTTAGATAAACATTTTCTAGCGATGTCGGTACCTCTAATGCATTAATGATTAAGTTTAACAATTTATTTGCATATTAACTGTTACTATTGCTAGTATAAAATAGTGACTATTGCTATTGCTTCATATGTACAATGTATAGATTGCTTATAAGATATCATAATTGTTTAAATATCAATATTTGAGAAGAAAAAAAATGAGTTGTTACGTAATTCATCAGTATTACAAATTTTCAAATAAAATTTTCAAATACAAGTAATAAATGATCTGAGAACTTGAAAGAGATATATGTTTAAGTTTTAAGTAAGTGTTCAAAATATATAAGATATTATGTTTGGTTATACCATAATAAGTTATTACATAAATTGTATGCGTTTGTTTATTAGTGATAAAAAGGTTTCTTACTTTATAAAGGCCATTATAAGTTGTTTTTATATGATGGCATGCTATAAGGTCATTGTATTGTATGATTTTTTGCTATTTATACCTTGTATTCTATATGCTATCACTTCTTTGTATCGATAATACCGAATAGAACAACTAAACCAAAGTTGTGGTTTATTGTCATTCTCATGAAAAAGTATAAATATGCTTCGATTTGACACCCAAAGTGTCATACGCCTTGTATCTCATTATAAAGTATAAAAGAAATATTATATGACTCGGACATATAATTACATCTCAATTGACGTTATACAAAGAGAAGTTTATTTATAAGGGAAATCGTATAAAACAAATTTTGTTTGTCAAACCTCAAATATACTCCTGAAGTAGCAATATCATTTAAAGGGTATAAACGGTTTGAAACGACTGTATATCTATATGTTCAAGAAAATAATGGAAAACTATAAAAATTGTATGGTTTTACTCTGATTCATGAGACGATCATCTTAGTAATAAGATTGACCATCAGAAGTGCAACAATCATCATGTTAATAAGAGATCAAACTATCAGAAATTATAAATAGTCAAGCTAATAATGAGATCGAATATCAGTATTATAATGATAGTCATGATGAGATCGACCACCAAAAGTGGTAAACTAGTGATTACATAGCACGATGGTTTGAACTTTGAAATTATAATACATTATTTCATATCTTATGTTTTGTATTACATACGTTCAAGTAATACATATACAATATCATAAACCATAAGTTTATGGATCATGATTATTTACTTTATTAGTATAACCGGTTAGACCACACCGTGTCAATGATGATGTGAAATATAATGAAGAACTTGAAGATTCTTCTAGTTGATAGCATATTATGTTTGCTTTTAAAGGGGAAATTATATATTTGCCAATTAATGTTATAATCTCTAAAATATTATGGAACGAATGAAGGATGTACGTATCCAAACATGATATCATTTTGTGTTTTTAAATCGATGAATCGTCTAAATGGTCATCAAATTTACAACTTGAAGTTGTGTGTAGCTTAGCTAATCAGATAGCAAGCATATTATTCCATATTATCATATTTATGGTGGTTATAACATTGATTTTAGTATCCATGTTACTAATGATTATTGGAATAAGTATTGAACTTTTTAAATGCTTACGACACAAATTGCTTTTGTCGAAGACGATGATCAAACGTCTAAAAATTGATTGCAAAGCCAATAATCAAGATAGCAAAAATTCATATTTGAGCACATGTGATTTTACATGCGGTAACATTATTTCACATCAAGCCAACATATTGTAATAGTTTCTCCCAATTATAGTTGGTTTTGGTCAGGAACCAAAAATTTCTCATCAAACTTTTTATTGTGCGGTATACACTGGAATTGATCCACCACAACGCACAAAGATTGAAACTCAAATAATGTTGGGAATATATGTTGGGTGAAAATACTATTTATTATTACATACTTAGAGCAATTAACGAGAAATTTATTTATGGCTCGTTAGATCTTAATTTAAGTAAATTAACATTTCCAACATTAGGGGAGATTAATGGCAGTTGAAAAAGGAATGGGTATGCATGAATTATCATTGATCCTTAAACAAAATTTGTGAACAAGAAGTTCAAAAGATAATTCGTTACCTAGATTAAAGAATCAATCACCAGAACATGTTAACTGACCTAAATAAAGTGACTAAGTAAGTCACATAGTCAACTGATAATGCTCCAATTAAGTTAATTGTCCTAGTAGGGCAAACCATATATTAATGAGTCTATTGCACGCTTGAAGCGTGGTAGACTAGTCGATTCCAAGAAAATAAAAATTCCTCGAAAATTTGGAGCAAGTAATGAAGAGGATGATCAAGTCGAGGTTATAGTAAAAAAAAGGTTTCTTGAAGAGACATTAGACATGATGGTTCTGGAAGAACCTCAGGTACCTGAAAATAAATAGCTCTTAGTAAATTATATCATGTCTAGAAGTGTATGGAATCGAAACAAAATCGACGTCGTTATACTTTTGTATATATAGCGCTTGAAAAGATGAAATGATGAGGATCAAGATTTAAAATTTGCCTATGAATAAATACAAAGAAATGATTGGTCAAAATGGAACGACGCAAATGAGGCAGAGTTGAATTCTCTATTGAAATGGAAAGCTTACGGGCCAGTAGTCCATAAAAAAAGTTGTAAAATTAATATAATTAGGTCTTTGATGTGGATCAATAATTGATGGCACAAGGATTTCGCAAAGACCTATGATTAATTATGAGGAGACGTATTCTCCAGTGGTGGATGCAATAGCTTTCCAGTATTTAATTATTCTGGTAATATGAAGAGAGAATTGATATACGTCTTATAAATGTTATGTATCATTTAGATACTAAAGTTTACATGCAAGTCCTTGAAGGATTTAAATTATGTATTTCATGTAAAGTAAGTTCTCGAGAACAATATGATCGTTGTATACAGATTCATTTTTTAATACAGTTGAACTCCTGATGAGTTTCTTAAAGAAATTGAGTTCTTTAAAGGTGAATCAAAACATCTTAACGATGTGATTCTTGTGCATCAATAAACATACATTGAAAACTTGTACCCAGTGATTGTGATATCTCAATAAATAGTGTACACGCATGGTACAATATGGATTTTGGAGATAAAAGCAAGTGTTCATGACACTTTTACATGATATAGATATCTATGTGTTAAATAGGCAAATTTATATAGCAAAACTCCTGAAGAGTGAAAGCACATGCATAAATGGATAAGATGGAACGAATTCCCTCATGGATTGATAATCTAGAAGCATTGGTATCAAAACCTCAATAACATACTATATGAAGTTGACAAAATATGCGTGGACTAAAATGTCGAGTCAAATATGATATAACTGACTCACCAGTGAGCTCGAAAACGAGAAATACATATGGTGAAGTTGGTCCATTTGTTTTCATTAAAAGAACGATATGAGGTATACAAGTATTGCAATATATATTGATGATGTCATTGAATCTCCCGAAGAGAAGAAAAAAAAGGAGCTCAAATATTTAAGCAAGAATTTGCAAATGAAATACAATATTGCAAATTTATGGCTCGATACGTAGGACATACGTTTATATTATAATCCATCAATCATAATACATCTAGAAAATGTTGGACATTTTCATATGGACAAAGCTTTTGGTGTAAGTACATTTAATGGTGTTTAAATATTTGATATAGATAAAAATGACTTTTATCATCTTCTATAAAGAAGCAAAGATCATTGGTCATGAAGTACCATAATTCAATACAAATTGTATCAATATATCTTGCTAGCTATACACGAACATATACCATTAAATTCATTGGCAAGATTTAACTCGTGTACGACGAGGAGATAGTGTAATGAGTAAAACATTTATCTTCTATACCCTTAAGGTACGAAAGGTATGGGTTCATATTTTACTAACCCATCAACAAGTTTGGTTAGTTTTGTAAATGAAGGGATTATAACAAAACACATTCATGGATCTTATGGTATCTACTTACAAGAGATGTAATTAAAGTTTTACATGAAGATCATACATCAAGTTCATTAATAGATTGCACATCAAGCGACAAATCACTCACTATAAAAGTTTTTCAACAACTTTCGTAGAAGATTGGCACTTGTTACTTGAAATGATACATATTATATTGAGGGGGAGACAATACGGTTGCACCATTTTTCCCTTAGCTGAGGTTTTGTCCCATTGGATTTTCCTAGCAAGGGTTTTTAATAAGGCAACATCATTAAGCGTATTAAAGAATAGTATTCCATCATGTGGATAGTCAAGGGGGAGTGTTATGAATGTATCCATTATGTAGTGACTTTCCACATGTATAACCCCTATCTATGAATGCATCATTATGTAGTGACCTTCCACATGTATAACCCTTTCTCTTATTTACTCTTGTACTAATGTGAGTGCCTATATATAATGACATTTGTATATGATGTTAGATGAATGAATAAGAATTCTTCATGTTCTATTCTCTACATGATTTCATAGTCTAGCCCTCATGTTTATATACATATATATTAGTTTCTAATAGACCATTGTTTCACAACAGTTAGTTGTTTTTATTGGATTAATTGACAAATGGGCTTGAATTGTCCACCCCGTATATTACACTTAATTAACAAAATCAACTTTCTCAATAATCATTTTTAATATTTTCGAGCAGCGTTATAAAGTGGAATCAGGCAAAGTCGTTAAATATGAGAAGTCTCACGTTTTACGATTTAAATATTATTTTAAGGAATATTCTAGTTACTTTTTTCCCTTTTGGAACAAATAATATTTATGTCTTTGATTAAACGAGTATTTAGGATACGCATATTACGACGAGACCATTAAACTAAAGTAAATTAAAAGTAAAAACATTAAGTAATTTTGCGTTACAGTGTGTTAACCGGTAATGCAATGGTTATTTCATATATTTTGACAATTAATAATGTAAAAAATGATTAGTATTTTATAATGTGTATGTATGGTAAATAGATATACAAATACTTTTGAATAAAATAAAAGGTCTATAAATGTGAATGCAATTAGACAAAAAAATAAATATAAATAAGAAACTACATTTGCAACTAGTTTTCTTTTTATAAAATAAGAAGATGTAATATAATAATTATTTACGTGGCATTTGCAAAAGAATTAAATGCATATTGAAGCAGGTTTCTGGTATTTAGAATCAAATACTGTATTTAATAGATAAAATATATATAAAAAGAAAGAAGAACTTGAAAGAATAATATCAAAGACAATTGAATAGTAAGTATGTGTGTGCAAGAAAAGTTGATAAATAATAGAGGGGTTAAGCATTTAGTATCAAATATAATATTTCATAGATAAAATACATTTAAAAGAGAAAGAAAAACTTATCAAAGACAATTGAATAGTAATTATGTGTGTACAAGAAAAGTTGATAAATAATAGAGGGGTTAATTAATAAATATATGATCTTCTTTTAAGGTATAGATATATGAATTAACTTATACAATTAGATACTAGTAAATAATTTAGAAAGATTATAGCCATGCAAGTGCATAAGTGGTAAAACTAAATCACTGAATAATTATACCGGGATACCTTCAATCGAGCAAATGCATCCCCTTCTATATAACAGTTAGAGTTGGATGCATGCCCGAGCCGCTTGTACCGGGGAAAACCCACCCGCCCGAAGGCCCACTACTGTAAAACCTGATTCGGCTCGATTTTGAACTGGCGACCTCAGAGAGTCCTAGCTCTAAACTTCATTGCTACCATCATCGTCTTTCAAAGTAATATTAGTGAAAGCTGAACTTAGGACCTTAAAGAGAGAAACTAAGTGACTAACCACTAAACCAATTTGTCATGTTCCACTTATTAATTATCTATCTATTAATTACTAGCATTGCAAATTCTCTCTCAAAACTTTTAACACCACTTTCGGTAAATCTTGCATTTATTAATAATTACCACAAATAAGTATAATTAATTGATTTTCATATTCAAACCTATTTCAATTTACTTATGAAAAAACTAATAATTTTTATTTTATATCCCATCAACACCATCAAACTATGTCAACAAATTCCAAAGGTAATTCAAAGCAATTCTACCTTTAACATTCTACTATTTTTCCTTACTATATACATGTTTCCCTTTTGAAATTTTTTTTATTTAAGCTTCTCAATATTTGTTTTAGTTGTATCTATAAATATTTAATTTTGTTATCATATGTTACAAATTTCGTTTATATTACCAATACAACAATTTTAATGTTTAATACATCCTTAAGACATAGGTGACCAGTGCACTTTTGATGCATTTTTCATCTCCCAAAGAAAACGTAATATCGTATAAGGTTATTCTTGTTACGATTAACTTCATTTGGCATGAAATAAACATAAAGATAATAGGGTGTTCATCGTATCGAATAACGAAATTTTGAATTATTCGAATCGAATTTTTATTTTTTTACATGAATTAGTATTCAATTCGATTAGTATTTGAAACTCGAATTCGAATAGAATTTGAACTGAATTCGAATAAATTCGATTTAATTCAAATTCACCCTAAACCACAAATTATTTTACTTTCATTTTTTTCTAAAACTACTAAAAATAATTATATTCAACATAAAATATAATAATCCGCGAAATTAATAAATTTGGGAATAAGTAGTATGGGTTATTTGTCAGAAGGTTTGATAATGTTATGAATAATAAAGTATCACTTATGTAGGTAGTTCATACTTTTGCCAAGTATAGTAGTTATGTGTGTGGGTATATATATGTTTGTATGTGTATATTCATATATTAAAAAAAAATATAAATTGAATTCGAATTTTGAATCGAGTCGAATTGAAAATTATAAATTCGTATTCGATTGTAATTCGATAATTGGACTTGAATAAGAATAAACTCGAATTCGAACATTTTTAATCGAATTCGAATCGAATTTCGAATTTTTCGAATACGAATGAATTTTCAACACCTTATGGTTGTTTTTCTTGATCAAAAATTGTAAATGGCTACATGGAAGTGAAATCCTTCAAAAATTGAGCTGAAAAATGGTTGCTAGTAGAGGTGAGAAAATTAACCGTCATAACCGATAACTGAACCATAATCGACATAACTAAACCGTTATTAACCAATAACCGTCATAACAGATGGTTGTGGTTATGAAACTTTGTTTAACTGACCAATCAGTTATGGTTATAGTTAGGAAGCTTTAGTTAACCGATATAACTGAAACTGAAGCGAACTTGTAATGTGAAGTCTATATAATGGATTCATGTTTTACATTAACTATATAGACGTAGATAAAAGTATGTTATTAACAAAATGATCTTGATGTAGATGTCCTCTATTTTGATGAAGAATTGATGTGTTTTAATCGTAATTTTTTTTGTTGAGAATTACCTTATTAAAAGGAATCTAACTAGTGTAGTTTAACCAAAAAATGTAGCTTTGATTGTCTTATAAAAAAGACCCAAGTTTAGTCCAAATTATGCAACCCCCCTCCCCCCCTCAATACACACTCTTATTTATTTCAAACTTTAATTGGTTATTTAATCAAAATTAACCATAACCAATTTTATAACTGATTAACAATAACCAAACTTCAATTATGTTAAAATTACGAGAGGGAAAGGGAAGAAAGTTGGATCTAGTGTTTGAAAGGAATGGAGGATGTTATTGTACCAAAATGCCCCTCACTTTTAAAATTTTAAAAGAAGTGTGTCAATGTTGGAATTCATCTTTAACTTCCTATCCAAACATAATTTGCTATTTGATATTTTCCATCTATAACAATATAAGTGTCACTTCTTGGGTTCTACCTACTTAAAATCATAGTTTTATATTATTTTTTTAAAAGGCAAATTATACTGAAAAAAACTATTCATACTTCTTAAGTAAATAATATGTTTTAACTTTGTATTTGCAATTAATTTTTATTTAGCCAAACTAATAACAGTGTGAGACTTGAATAGGAAGTTGTTCAACAAATGTTGATATATTGGCAGTCACTTGTTTGTTTAAACAGTATGCGAAATCATTTATGCAAAATAAATAAAAATAATGGTTTCAAACATAGGTAATATGTCACATAAAATCACTATTATATAATAATTATAATAATAATAATAATTGATATCATTATTTGTATTACTATTATTGTTATTATTATTAATGTTTTTATTATTAAATTATTATTACTATGTTATGATCCCCTATATTACAAATGACGATTAACGAAAACTGTTTTTTTGTTATAAATCTAATATAAAAAAATATTTTATCATTATAAATCTTATATAAAAATACATAAAAATATGTTTTTGGTAAGGTATAATTAAAAAATATCATTATTATTATAACTTATAGATTAAAGATATATTTGAAGTAGGGCAGATTTTGTAGAAGGGTTTAGCATATTTAATCTAACCAAAGTTATTGGTAAACTTAAAAATATATTTGAAGTAAGAAAACATATTTAGGTAATAATTTTAAAATAAACAATGTTGACATTTTATGATAATAACCCGATTTAAAAAATAGTAAAATTCAACTTTGATTAAAACGTTTTTTTAAGGGTACGATATGGTGTTGACACATGTCATTCTTTCGAATCATTTATTGGAAATATGATTTTTTAAAGGATGATGCAGATCGTATAGAACACAAACGTCAACAGTCAAATCTGCAGACGTTAGTTCTTATCTGGCGGCTATACCTATACAGGTCGTAAGACCCCTCGTATAGGCCTATATTGGTTTTATTAACTTGTTTTTTTTTACAAATTTTCATACAATAATCTATAGTTTTAATAAAGATTTATAAAAATGTAATATAGGTTTGGTAGAGTATAGTACAGTACAATACAATAATAAGTATAGGTTAATATCGTATCATCATCATACTCGGTAAATCACACCAATAGCAAAGCTAAAGTAGGGTATAAAGAGAGTAAGACGTAGACAGCCTTACCTCCACCTCGTAGGAATAAAGAGGCTGCTTTCAGTTAGACCCTGGGCTCCGATAGTAGTTTTGCATCAAGCCTTGGACATAAGTCACATAACACTTAGCAATTGGGGTAGTATCGTATATATGCAGTATATGTATCATATAGATTGTCTGTACGTGTCGTATCATTGCGTATTATGGCGCATTGTGACGTTTCTTGTCTATATGTGTCGTACTATGGCGTATTGTGGCGAAAGTGACCGTTCTATTAGTCCATACGGATACAAATTTTGTAGCGGATGTCTTTAACCAATTATCATTCAGGTAAACAAAAACATTTGAAAAAATATAACATAACCAAATTATGTATCTATTTTAATGAATGTATAAATTTAAAACAAAACTTATACCAACACTATACTATACATATACTACACCATACCTATACACCAACTATAAGCATATACGAACCTATACCACACCTATAGGCCTATACAAGAACACCTCACATATACTATTGTATACCATACTACACTATACGATGCATGTACCAAATCTATACTACGCTTACAGACGTATAAGAGGCATATACGGGATCCATACTAAACAATAATTTTTTAAGAATGTTTTTAGTTAGAAAAAATAAATATTTTTTAGAAAACTTCGTTAAAACTATATACGATTGTATAAAAGCTTTGCAAAAAAAGACCTTCAATTTGACTAGTATAGGGCTATACGAGTAGCTTATACGACCTATGTAGCTCTAGTCCCATATAGCTTCACTAGATAAGATCTGACATGTTAGTTTTTACTGAAATTAAAAAAACTATATAACCCGTATAGCTTTATACAACCCGTATAAAAACCCGTACAAAAGCAAGTGGGGAGAGTGAGGTGGATGAGAAGAAGTGAGGAGATCCATGCTTACTCTCATTTTGGCGCGTGATCCACCTGACAAAAAATCTAAAACACTGACCCCACAGCCCGTGACCCCCATGCTTGCACTTCTTCATATATGAACCCTCATAACTCCACACAACACATCGCATGAAACAATAGATTCAAACGACATCGTTGCGCCTTTTGTTCTCAAAACTTACCAGATGGTCAACGACCCCTCTCTCGATGCTTTCATCCGGTGGGGACCGGTAACAACAGCTTCGTTGTTGTCGAACCGCTTGACTTTTCGCAACGTTTGTTGCCGGCCTACTTCAAACACAACAATTTCTCGAGCTTTGTTCGTCAGTTAAACACATATGTAAGCATAGTTACTTACTGTTAATTAATTAACTGCTTCTTTCAATGTTTTCAAAACCGGACCGGACCAGAAGAATTGAAAACTGGTTTGGTTTAGCCTCTTTGACTCGTACTCATTTGAACCGGCCAGTTACCAGTCGAGCCAGAGTAGGTGGTCGATTTCTGACTTTTCATATATATATATAAATTTATTTATTTCTTTCAAAATCTTATTTTCTAATTAGTACGCAAACTCCATGATTTGTTTATTTAATTTTTTATATTTTATTAAATTTACAAAAAAACATAATCAGTGAACAAGTAAAACTAGAGGCAAAATCAAAACTTCTTTACCGAGGGTAAGACTTTTTTTCTATATCTTCTATAACAAGAGGGTCCAAAGTTTGTTTTTCAGGGGCGGTAGTGTAAATTTTTGAAAATTTTAACCCTTTTTTGACGTTTTTTAAATTTCGTTACCTTCTTTTTTATAAAATGTTACCCCTACGAAAATTTTCTAGATCCGCCAGTGTTGTTTTTCATAGGACAATCTTAGATTTTGTAAACGATAATCTAACGAATTATCAAAGGCTGACGTCTTACCTATTGTGAAAACATTGCTTCTGTCTCATCATCTCTTTTATTTTCAAACATGTGATTCGGAATTCGAACCAAACCAGGGGTTCAAAAAGGTGGATCCAGATCGCTGGGAGTTCGCAAGCGAGTGGTTTCTAAGAGGCCAAACACATCTACTAAAGAACATAGGTCGAAAACGACAGACTCAAAGCAAAAACATCCGAATCCGAACGACGAAGATGAACAAGAAGAAATGGCCACCGAAATTGCAAGGCTAAAACAGGACCAAAAGGCTCTAGAACAAGAACTAGTTGGAATGAGCAAAAGACTTGAGGCGACGAACGCCGGCCGGAGCAAATGATGGCGTTATTGCATAAAGTGGCGGAGGATCCGGAGATCCTGCCGCGTATGATCGTTGATCAAAATCAACGGTCGAAACGGTTGGAGGATAAAAAACGGCAACGGGTTTTGATTCCTCCATCGCGGCTGCAGGAGGATACATCCTGCGTGTCGTGGCCACAAAATATGACCACGAACAGCAGATATGCTGTTAACTCTGGCGGATACTCGCAGGAGCCGGATGTTAGACCTGCTCCGGAGTATCCGTTTTCACTATTGGCTGGCGGTTTTTAGCTCTACAGTTTATTTAGTTATTGTTGTTATTTTAAGTGGTTAGGTGATTGCAATTTCTTTTTGTTTTATTATTATATCTTTTTTTGTAAGTTATGAAAATTACAAGTTTATTCTTATTTTCTACAAATTATCCGCTTCAAAATTTAATATATACTTGAATAAAATATCAGATTTCTCTGAATTATTTTCTACAAATTATCTGCTTCAAAATTTAATATATCTAATCTAATCTAAATATTAATAAAAACTATTCTTATAATTTAGATTAGTTATTAACCTCTTTGGTATTAGGTTTAGACCTTTAGTGAGCCAAATACCCAATTTCGTTAAGGGACATATTTTTTCAAGCTCGAATAGGGTACACGAATTCTCAGGGCCGGCCCTGACTACAGGATGTAAAATTAAGTACAAAACTTCCTAAAAAGTTGATGATTAAGCACTTTAGAGACATGTTGGGTATTGATTATTATGAGCAAAACATTACAAGTTTGTGAAATTATTATCAAGTACATCTATTTATCTTATTGTAAAGTGTAAACAAATAATTTTCATTATTAAAATCATGTAATACTAATCTAGTTCTTGAATAAAAGATCATATTTTCTGAATTATGTTTGAACTTTGAAGAGCATTGTGAGTTATTAATGTATATAAACTTGTGTTTTGTAATAATTTAATATTTTGTAAGTTTAAAGTGGATATAAGAAATTCTAACTTTGAAAAATTTCAATTAATTTAACTGATCAATGTACAATTTCTTAATGTAAAACAGGTTTATATGTTATCTTCATTTATACATCATAAATAAATGATATAAAAAGTTATAAATTAAAATGAATAAATGTAATATATATCAAGTAATCTATGGTTAAAAATATACCGTAAGCTATATTTAGTTTATAACAAGCACATTTAGTTTTTAACTTCTTGTGACTAATTTGGAAAATCCGGATTCCCTACAATATCTAATCATGCATTATTTTCTAGAAACGATATCAAGATTTTATTAAAAAAAAAACAAAAAAAGGTCAAACATTAAGAAAACTTTAACAAGTAACTAACTACATTCACATTCAGCTTTTAACTTCATGTGACTAAATTGACAAATCCTGTTTCCCTACAAAATCTTATCATGTACTTCTTCTAGAAACGAAATCAAGATTTTATTTTTTCATGAAGGTTATTAGCATTTGTTAATTGTTATGACAACCAATATGAAAAACTCCGGTTGAGAAAGCGAGGCACTCCGAAACGTTTAGGTCCCAAGATCTGCTATGCAAAGCGCACACGTCACGTACACCACAAGGCGTTGAACTAAATAAGTTTTACTTTTTCTTACAACAGAAACTACGTCTCTCACCTGTTTTAGATATCTAACCTTTTTATCGAGTAAACATTTTTATAATTTCTTCATCTTTTGGGTTGCTTTTACAAAGTAATCTCCAACAAACCCTATATTTGACTCAAAAACTATAACAAGATGAGAAACATATAATCAAAACCGCATTTTGATTTTTCTATAAACCGCAACAAGTTACCCAAGCTTTTACATAATCCACACTCGAAATCCACATCAAATGTAGAGAAAACCATTTCAAACACTCGATATTATAGCCAAACAAGACAGAAACCGGACACTCTCACCTTAGTTACCTGAGCTGCAGCATCACTAGCCACCTGTAGCAGATGATAGAACATTGTATTCTTCCAAATGTTTCTGAAACTTACTCAATTCTGTCTGGAGTTGTTGAATCGAGGCTGCTTTTTGGGATAGAATTATATTTAGTTTTGTGATGTAATTGTCGAGTTGATTTCCTGGTTGATCTACTTCTACCAGCAGGTTCATTTCCTGCAAATGTGCCATAAAAATTCAAATGAGCTCGGGTGGGTTGACCCGTAAACATTATTTTACAGAACTGATCTATTGGTGTAAAATAAGTCAAGTAACCCGAATTGACCCATTTTCAGATAAATGGGTTGATATTACGACATATAAACCGAGCAAAGAGATGAGTTACCTCCCTAACGATATCCATAGTCTTCTCCACTTGTTTCCGATGAGCATTTACAAGATTTTCCTCTTCCTAAAATAAATAAAAATCAGTCCCACAAAGATAAACAAATTAAACATTACATTAGGGGTGGCAATTTTTGACCCGACATAAAAAAATATATTTGGGTAGACTAACACGACCCGTTTAAAACGGGTCGGGTTCGGGTTGACCCGTATTAAAAACAGGTCAGGTTTGGGTTGACTCGTATAAAAATGGGTTGACCCGTTAATCCATTTAATAATTTAGAAAAAGAAAACTTCTATTTTTTGTTTTTCCATTTCTATTTCATATGGTTAGTCATAATAATGTTAGTTTTAGCACACTATATTATTTACTTGTCACACTCACATTCACCATCATACATGTTCTTGATGACCCGCTTAAAACCCAACAACTCGCTTATAAGTCTTCAACATGTATGACTCATTTAAGAATACGGGTTGACCCTGTCGTGTTCGGGTTAACCCAAATTTATGTGGGCAGGTTAGGGTTAAAATCTTTGACACGAATAATAATATGGTCGGGTTCGGTTGCCCATTTCAACCCACCAACCCGCAACCCGGCAAGATTGACACTACTTGTAACTTGCAACCATATGCAAAAAGAAAACCAAAAATCACCTCAAGAAGTGCAGCAAGATCATCGTTGGCCTCAACAGTCGGTTTCATCTGAGTGTCTGGCTTCTCAAAGCTCGAAATGATTTTGGTTCATTGACCTCGATGAATAGTCAAAATCATCTTCCATTATTTCCTCATCGGTGCCATCATTATCACTTAAGTAATCTTCAGTTGGAGGTACATAAATAGTTGATCTTCCAACAGGAACACGGTCCATGGTTAAAGATGACGATGATGATTCTTTATCGGTTTGTTTACGCCATCCAAATCTATTAGGTTCATGTGGCTTTTCGGATATAACATCTTCGAAACGTGTTAACGTTGTTGAAGATACAGGCAATGCGATTGAGTTTCGAAGGTTGGATGTCGATGATGACACTCCTTCTTAGAGTTGCTTCCTTTTGATAAACTCTTAACCCTAATATGTGAAAATTAACCGAATCATATTCGATGATTCGAATTTTAAAGGAAAACAAGAATAATGTACATTGATATAAATGAAAAAACTAATAAAGAGTAAATTGCCATTTTCGTCCATGAGGTTTGACTAGTTTTGTGACTCTCGTCCAAAGGTTTATTTATCCACTTTTTGATCCAAAAGGTTTGAAATCTTGGCATTTTCATCTGACTCGTTAACTTCATTCATTTATCTCCGTTAAGTCGGGAGTATTTCGTCTTATTTGTTAACTTAAAGGGCAATTTGTTTGTTTTTTTTGCACTTTATGTACAAGCATTTAGCATAATATACAAGTATCCAAAAGATCAATTGCCCTTCAAGTTAACAAAAAAGACGAAAATACCCCTGACTTAACGGAGAAAATGGATGGAGTTAACGAGTTGGACGAAAATGACAAGATTTCAAACCTTTTGGATCCAGATGCGGAAAAACAAACCTTCAGACAAAAGTAGCAAAACTAGCCAAACCTCAGGGACAAAATGGCATTTTCTTCATAACTAACTATTAATTGGGTCACCTGTCAGCATATCGTAATGTGTTTAGAGTATGTTCACAAGACCCAGAGCTCGGTGAAATGCATGATATCATAACCGTACGCGAGTTACCAACAAACGAATCTCTTAAAACTTCCGTTAGTTTACTCCCTCTAAACGGAATATGAACCTGATCATTATCAAGGGCTCTAATACACTCCTTTAACGCGAGTAAACTTTTATTAATTTCGGCACCTTCCATCCTGCAATGTCAACAATCAAAATTTATTATTCCAATAACACATTTGTTTATTCATCAATCAAAAGAATTTCAAAAGTATTCACCTTGTTTGTTTATCATTATCGGTGGTATCTGCACCGCGCTCGCTTCCAGCAAGATCTATGAAAGATAATTTCCCGACCAATCGGGGCTGTTTGGATGCATTGCCGTCAATCAATTTCTTGACCGCAAGTTGAAGAATTGCGTGTGATCTTGAAGATTCTTCGTTTGCACCGGTAGTACCGGTGCTCCTTGTGGAATTACCTTTCTCGATTAATTCCTTTATTGTTTCGACGTTTGATACATTATATTCCTGCAAGCCCACTATGCAAACCTGTTGTTTTCCATCCTCTCTCATGCAAAGCTTCCTGTAAAAATAATATTTATAAGTTGGTAAAAGCTATTGATAAAAGTCTTGGGTTGAGATTAGGCCTATAAATGAACCGAACAAACACAAACAGAGGAATGTTCGTGTTTGTTCATTTAACTTTAAACGAACACGAACATGTAATCAAACATTTTTTGTTCATGTTCGTTTCTGAAGTATATGGACATGTTCGTTTAAAACCTAAACGAACAGTTCCCGGACGTAAATGAGCATAAACAAACAAACTTAAACGAACATGATTTAAGAACAATAAACAACACAAATGAACATAATTGAAGAAACATAAATGAACACAAACGAACATAATTTACTGAACATAATGTAATTTTTTATATAAATTAGTGATTAATTACGATAAATTCCATTGGAAAACCCATTTTTATTACTAAAAAGCTCAATTACCAATTAGTTATATTTATATAAGTTGTTAGAACGTTCATTTTATGTTTAATATTTATATGAATATTACTACTTATGTTTTTAGATTGAAACGAACATAAACAAACATAAACGAATGAATATAAACAAATGTAAATAAACGAACATAAATGAACAAAGTTCGGTTCGTTTAAAGGCCTAGTTGAGATGTATTATTATATTAAAATGAGGAAAAAAGGCTGAAAACTCACTTTCTATCATTAAGAAGATCAAAAACTTTCCCGCCGTAAATTTCAAAGAAACTTACGAATAACTGAAATCCTTGGTTTCGGTAGTTATAGTGCATGAGTCTTAATATATCATGGGAAGCTTTGAGGGGTAGTGGTTGCATTGTATAGGTCTTCCCGCTACCTGAAAAAAAAACGTTTAAAATGACATAAACAAACATGTTACAGAGGGGGTGTTTGGATGTGCTTCTATCGTTATCATAAGATGCTTGTTCCGCAAATTCTGACTAGCTTTTAGAAACTAATTTATAATTAGTTATGTGACTATGGGATACCTGTTTGACCATAAGCGAAGCAGGTTGCTTTTGTTTTTTGAAAGATAATTGGGATTATTTGCTCCACAGTTTGTGCGTATATCTACACCATAAACAGTAAAATTATCAGACGAAATATCTTAAAGAGTGCAAAGTGAAGTTGATGACACATTGACACAGTTTTATACACCCACTTCATCGTTTGTGACATCTTCATTCATCACAGCATCAAAAACAAATCCATGTTTCTCAACATATTCATGTCAAATCGACCTGCAAATAGTATGTTTGAGTCTCCGTGTTTTAGATTAGTAACACTAACACCAATCATATTCAATATAATAGTAATGTATTATGATAACATAACATAAAATATGCAGTTAACGCGGTAAAAAATCGGATATCGGTTAAGAACTGATATTTGATATATTTGTTATCGCGGTGGTAATGTGGGATATCGTAATTCTAATATCATGGAAAACTTATATATATTATAGCAATTTAACACTAACAATTCATTATACTCTCCTACCATTAACAAATAACCTTTTTGCAACTTGCAAAACACTAACAATTAGCAAGTAGGAACTCATTAAGACTTAAAATACTAACATTCAATTAAGACTTAAAACACAAATACCAGCAGTAAGAAGAAAAACGAATGGTAGAACTAAGAAGAAAGATACTGTTATCGGGAAAATCGGTGATATATCGGTCAATATTGCTGATAACATCGGTACCGATGTTCTGACCGATATTTTGCACCGCTATCTCACCAGGGGACCGATAATCGATATATCAGTGATATTAGCTGCATAGCATGAAAATTCAATCCAAACAACCGCAATACCTTGACTTTTGATTCATGAACAGTGAGTGAGCAACCATTAGGGTCTATGCTGATAATATCTTCTTCCTTTTTAGCAATTTCCTTTTTATTAAGCGGTCTCTTGCGTACCTGCATTCAAGATTAAACCTTTCATAAAGCAAGAAATGAAAAAAAAAACATCAAAACCATTAGGAACAAGATTAAGTTTATCGATTATGGAAAGTTGGAAACATACCACAACTTTAATCTTAGCAACATTACTAGCTTTCTCTTTATCCGCCAGAGAGCTCTTAACAACATTGTTCTCGGTTGAACCACACGACATATTAGCAAATTTTCCAGCCAAAAAGGAAGCATTTCCATCATCAACATTATCACCATACGAAGGTTGATTTAGCAGATTCAAGTTGTTTTCACTATGCACCTGCACATACAAAATATTAGTGCTAATTCACCAGGCCTGTAAACGAACTGAACGTTTAGTGAACAGTTCGTGAACCGTTTGGCGGGAAATTCATTTAATTAATAAACAATTTTTGTTCATTTTATTAAACAAACTAACATGAACATTTGCCCCCATTAAATCATTTATGTTTGTTAATAATCGTTCATTTACATTCATTCATTTATGTCCATTTACATATTGCTTTAAATTTACTTAGTATTTATTACTTATTAGTAATACCAATTAGCGCATTATGCATCAACCCATCAACCAATAAAAGTTTAGAACCAAACCTTGTAATCGACTAACAAATGAACAAAAGAACACGAACACACTTCATTTACGTTCATTGTTAGTTCATTAACGTTCATTTAGAATATTAATAACGAACAAAAACAAACACAAACACGTTCATTTTGCTTAGAGAACAAACATGAACAAGAAAGTTGGTTCGTTTTAGTGTTCGTGCCCGTAGTTAAAGTTAAACGAAGAACATGAACAAGCCTCGTTCGTCTTCGTTTAATTCATTTACATCCCATAAATCACTACTCTAATTCCAACAAAAAACTAAATCTGTAACATCTAGCACTATCCTCAACTCTTAAAAAAAGTGCAATCAATGTTAATTCACTCCTCTAAACCCGTCTTAAAACTAAATCAAGCTTCAAAAGCAAATCATATATGACTACATAACCATTGTTACATCAAGATCAAACAAGATTATTTAACTAACCTCGGTTAACAACTCGGTATCAAACGAATGAAGATCAAACAACCCCGGGCTAAGCTCATTAG
Source organism: Scalesia atractyloides (assembly GCA_947069175.1). NCBI lineage: Eukaryota > Viridiplantae > Streptophyta > Magnoliopsida > Asterales > Asteraceae > Scalesia > Scalesia atractyloides. The sequence continues at coordinate 1,530,645 of CAMTDV010000011.1, read as the reverse complement.
TTGACCCTTGCTCCCCACTCCCATACTTCGTTAAACTCGACGAACGCGAAAAACCCGATCGACTCACTTCACCAGAATTCTGTTGATTCCTATTATTCCCATAAAACCCAAAATCCTACACCCAATTCAACCACAATCAAAAGTTCAAAACTTATCCAACAACAAAGATAAACAATCACTAAATCGATAACCAAATGGTACCTGAAGAGGGGGCAAATTAGGGTTAGAAGAGTAAAGATGATGAAGACCAGCTGACTGGAGCCATTTGTTATTAAAATTAGATTCAATAAAGTTATCTGAAGATGGGTATTGTCTATTGTTGGACCCAGATCGCTGCATTGCAAAAGAATTCATGTAAAGATTGAATCTTGACACTTTCTTGATTAGGGTTAGAAAGATTGATTGATGGTGAGTGAGTTGGGATAGAGACAAAAGGGCCGGCCGGCGGTGGGAATGGGGATGTGATCGGAAGTGGGAAAAGGGGGTGGAGATGAAAAGGGTCAATTTCAGAGAAGGTGTAATGGAGGTGAAATGGTTGTTGAGATTGAGATTGGTGTGTGTTGTGTGTGTGTTATTGAGATTTTGAAAGATGTTTTGGAATTTGAAAAGAGGGGCGGGGAGAATGATTAGTGTAAGGTGGGGTAGGGGATGATGAGTATCATATCAATTGGATGTTGATTAGGGTAGTGAAAAATATATTTGAATTTTTTTTTTACTTTTTGAATTAAGTTTTTTTAATGGCAAATAGGGATCGCAATGGGGAGGGAGAGGGACGGGTATTGGTAATGTGAGAGAAGGGACAGAGTTTCTTAATATATGATTCGGGTACATGGTTTGGGTAAACGGATATACGGTTTGAGGTAATCGAGTCGGATATCATCCTAATCGCGTACCTCATAAATATTTTTTTAATCTCATACCAGAATACATGTCCCTAGGGATTTTTTTCGTCATCTTAACAACAAATTACACTACCTCTAAAATTTACAACACTTGTCTCCAATGTGAGTATGAGACTATAATCTAGAACCCTCATCACTTTAGAAGACTGATACCAATGGAACACCTTGATACCATTAAGTTACAAGCCCTTTGGTTTTTAAAATCGGTATTAACCCATATTTATAGTAATCTGAAATAGGGTGTTCTTGGTTTGGACCACGTTTTTGTGGGAATTATGTATCTAACTATAGTTAGGTTATCTATGAAGGACAGTTCAAAGCAATCGGTTTGATAGTTTGAACTCACTTTTAATGATTTTATCAAAATTATTAGTTTGTACTAGAAAATGATAAATATTGTTCATGATTGAAGTGTATATACATAACTGCATATATATGTAGATGTAAATTGATTTTTTTACTATGTACAAAAAATAAGGCTGTGTAATGTGTTTGGGTATCATGATTTTTCTTTGCTTTGTTTTTCTTTTTAATTTATAAGGTACTTACCAAAAATGGATTCAGTTGTTTTTGGTAATCTTTCATTGTAGAACTTTTTCTTTTTGTTTTTTGTTTTTGTTTTATTAATGTTGTATTGTTTGATGCAACCACTATGCAAGTACACATGTTAGTATATTTAAGGATCATAGTATCACACCATGATTATTACATTGAAAAATTATTTCTTGTCACATGTTAGCAGAGGAGATAACTTATTTTCGACATTTTGTGGTTGACAATATGTACTTGAATTTCAAGATTGATAAAATGTATATATTTCCATGATTGCTACATTTTATTTAACTTCAATATACATATATATATAATATATATAAAAATAGAGGCAATGTGTTTATAAAACATTCATCCACTTAAATACCTTCACTCATTTGAATTGCATTTGTGTATTGTTTTAATTTATTATCATATAATTTTAATTATATATTGCAAATGTTTATAAAAATAACATTAACCTGTTAACACTAACCCCAATACTAGTACTATAGTATCATAATATAGTATAAAATTTGGATTCTTTAGTATTTTGCAAGTTCAATAATTTCTATAAAAACATTTATAATGTTCCAAGTTCTGTTGATCTCCTCATAAATCATCAGCAACAACTTAAAACAAAATGACCATAACATACAGGTCGGGTTAAATTTTGCATTTCTTTTCTTCATTGACCTGATGAAAACTCAAAGTAACAGGTCAAACTTACCTGTTTTTAACGCGAACCCTATTCAACATGTTACACAGCCCGACCTGACCTGCCTGTTTTGCTGCTCTTAATTATATGCAATCGAGAAAAAAAAGAATATAAAACCATACACTTTTAAGTTTTGTTACACAAAATATAGAGATACAAGAATTAGTAATTACATAAAGACTACTGTTCCAAACTGAGTGAAGAATCATATGAAACAAATCAAATTTTACAGGCATCTTATGCCAAATAAAATGCTGCTGCACCATCTTCACTCTCTTCTGCATTTCTAAATACTTCTTCTCCGGTATCGCTCTAAGAATACGACCCAGGTTCACCACATCTTTCTCCAAAACAAAAACCGAAAACGCCTCCCAATTCAAAACCTCGAAAAAAGGCGGGACATAATTATCAGATATAATCACAAGGACACATCATAATATATCGATTCCACAATTCTCGGGCTGTATACTTCATACCCTCGTGCACAAATACAGTATTTACTACTCTTCATATACATGCGGTATTTAGCTTTACTTTCAATATCACGGGCCATTGGCCTGAGTATTTTAATATCAGGCTCTTTATCTTGCCAAGTTTGAATTAAAATCGGTCCAAGTTTCCGTGCATTCCGCCTGCAAAAAATGCAAGTATCGGTCTTTCTGAAAGCGGGTTTCCACCGAGATCTTGAACTGGGTTTTCCGCACTACGGATATATGTAGCGGGAAGAGTCGTGTCTTTGCCAATTTTGAACCCCTCGCAAGATTCGAGTTGCAAAGAGATCTAATGCAATTTCCCATATGATCCTTCGTTAGCTCCATCGCCTTGTTTCAATAGGGTAAAAGAAAAGATTCATCAAAGTCTTAAATGATTTGCTAGTGCATGTATGTACGTAGGGGTGTGTTTTTAACCGAAACTGCCCCGAATAAAATTAACCCGAACTGGATTATGGTGTTACCCGATTAACCCGAACAAGATGAACCCGAAACCCAAAAAACTATTTGAGTCTGTAATTGGATTAAAAAAATGTTAATGGGGTTGACCCGATTAACCTGAATTACATAAAAAATGTCAATTATACTTATACATACATAATAACAGAAAAGTCGAAAGTTCTTCCCATATGTTTTGTTTTTTGTTGTGAACATGATACTTTGTTTCGGTGTTCCATTGGTTTTTGAGCGACTAAAAAGATTCGGTTAGGTTGATATAATTTGACGTTTTTTTTAGTTTATACGTTTGGTTGATACAATTTGGTTTTGTGCTTATTGTATTTGATGGTTTTTAAGGTAATATATATGTTTAATGCACGGGTTTGAACGAAAAATCATATTGGGAGTGTTTTTATATGGCATTTTGTGTTTTTAACTTAATAATAATCGTGTTAAGTTAAATTGTAAAGTATGCATTGCAACTTCTATTTAAAAAATCCGTATACCGATTAACCCGGCCTGAGTAACCCGAAACCGATTAAAAAACCCGAATAATACCTCTATATGTATGTATGGAAAGCATACGTACCCAATCGTGACAAGCAACAAGAAAATGATCAGCTCCGTTAGTTCTGTTCCAAAAAGGATATTTTCCAGAAATTTAACTTGTGAAATCCTTTAAACGTTGTTCTAAATCTTTGCGGGACATGGGAGTTCGCTCCTGAGACGTATTTCTTAGTTTTAAAGAGCTAAACGGTAGATAAAACAAGTGCGCCTTTCTGGGATCTTTTACGACAAAGTTTCTATTTTTCTCCATCAGTTATTTTTTGTAAAAATTTCAGATTTATGATGAAATTTCTGAAGATTGAGCCACGACTTTTTATTCTGTGCAAAGGAATCCTATCATTTCTAGTCTATCTCTTTCTATTTCTTTTCTATATATGGAAAGTTTAAAAATCATCATATAATAATCCAGAAATTGCAATAGAAAAGAAAAAGGGAGGTTCATGAACCATCCTTCGGAAGCATATATGCCCCTTAGTTTTGGATCATGAAAAATCGGCTTTTTCCCTTCCTTGTTTATGTACACTTTTAATGTTTTTTCCATCGATTTGTAACTCCTGTTAAAAACGAGATTACATCGTGTTAAAAATGATTATGCAATACTGAATAATTAGAAGCAGATCATTAGATGGATAAAGTTGGACCTTTAAACGAACCGAATGAACACGAACGGAGGCATGTTCTTGTTCGTTCATTAAACTTTAACCGAACCCAAACACGAACATATAATTAAACACTTTTTTTGTTCATGTTAGTTCATTAAGAAAATGGACATGTTCGTGTCCGCTTATGTTCACGCGTTAAAAACCTAAACGAATATGATATAACAAACATAAACTAGCACAAATGAACATAAGTGAACAGATATAAACGAACACAAATGAACATAAAGTAGTTTATTTATATAAATTAGTGATTAATAATAACGATAAGTTACATTTGATACTGGAAAACTTAATTACTAATTAGTTGTATTTATATAGATATAACTGCTTATGCATTTATTAAAATTTAAACGAACATATATAAATGAACATAAATGAACGAACAAAGAGCGTGCTCATGTTTGTTCGTCTAGTTAAATGAACTAAAAAACTTTGTTTATGTTTGTTTGTTTATGAGATAAACGAACATAAAAGAGCTTGCCACCGAACAAGTTCATAACATTTGGTTCGTTTACAGGCCTATATAAAGCGATTCTGATGATTGCGGGTCAAATAATTACAAACTAATTACTCAGATAATCAAATTCCAATACTCGCATCGAAAAATTCCATAAATAAAGATTTTACCTTGAAAACCGGGAAAGATTGTGATAAAGAGAATCATGAAGTCCTTCAGTGCTCCCCAACATCGGCCCATTCTCAATCTTCATCCGTGCATGTTTAAGTTCCCGCTCGCGAGCAGATAAGAACTTATATTTCTAGCATACGCGAAAACAAGAAACTTAGTACAAACTCAAATCCCATATTTCCTAAAAAAGAAAATCATAACAACGAGCAAGTCCCTACACTGAAACGAGCAGCAACCGCCGATTCAAGAACCGAAACCATGTAAGAAAGCCGCGTTGGTTCTAAAGCAACCGCAACAGTTTGACCACTTTGACCCGAATCCTTTTGATTCATTTCACTTTGTGAAATGAAGCAAAGATTCATGATTACAACCATACCCTTTGCACCCTTCTTCTTCGTTTGACCCGTTTACTTGTGCCACTTCTATCTTGTGTGTAACAGACAGTGTTCTCAAAACCGGACCGGACTCGTTACCGTTGTTATAAACAGCCGATTCATTGACCAAAATACCCTTGGTGACAGGTGGTACAATCAAAGTGTAACTCTTGTAAGGAAAAGTGATCAACTGAGATATTATTATGAGAATAACTACCCCAAGGCTTATGATTAACACCAAAAGCCTCAAGATTTGCACTTTACATAATCTTTGCAATGGTCTTTTGGTTTCCATGATCTTGGACAGTTACCCAATTTCAAAACCCTAATTTCAAAAACCCTAATTTCAAATTTTTATGTCACATCTGAAAGTATTGAAATTTTTGCCTAAAACCCTAATAATATATTCATGGGTCAATGTTTTTCAACTCAAATTCATGAGATAACACATTCATGTTTGGAGTTGCAGATTAACAGATGATATCAATGAATGTGAAATTAAATAACTTTGATCAACATAAAACAACTGTGTTATGATATGGATATCTATGATCAGATAACTTTAGATTAAAGTGAAAGGACACAAATTCAATCTTACCAAGATAAGTGGGCGTTAGTAATTTCTTTGAAATGATGGAAGAAATACACATGAACAAAGATCTAATCTCACATTCATGTATGTTGTGAGATAAAATAATGCATAATAAACTTAACTTCTTTTTACTTAAAATATAAGTTTGTTTATTAATGTTATACATAAATACATTCATAAATATCGTTGTAATGTGTCTATCTATCTTTATATTTATGTAAGTTTTGATTTTCGTTTTATAAAAAGTTGTGCGTCGTATTAACATTAATCAATTTTTTTTGTGTTTTACTTTTTGCGATCAAATAAAATATGTAATGCCGTGTGTATTGCGTGTTTAAACTAATATAAGGGAAAGAGACTCAGGGGATATGGTTTGCTAGGACAGAGTTGCTATCGATAGAGGATTGGTCGAGGGAGTGCCATCATGTAGATGGGTACAAATAAGCTAGTGAAAGAGGAGTAAGGGTATGATGAAGCACGCCTAGGACGTAAGCGAATATAGATCACGTGGGTTTGTACAGATCTGTTTTCGAGTTGTCAACTGACGATTACTCCATCTATTAAGAAAGGACGTGTGTGTGAGTTTGGGGAGGGGGGGTTGTTTTATAATGAAGGGGATACTCTCTTCTCCGATGTGCATTATATTATTGTGTCATGTTTATGAAGGAGTGATATAGGATTAAGCCATGTGGCGATACTTACCAAAAGAAAGTGGGGGCCTTTTGTACGAATTAGAGTACGAAAAGAATTCTAGAGGATCCAGTTTCATATTTATGAAAAGTCAGGGTTGAAACATGTTATGAAACTAAGATAATTTATCTTACTATTAAAAAGAAAGAGTGGTCACCTCCAAGGCCTATAAGATCTTCAAATTTAGTATAGATATATTCACCTTTTTTCAAAAATATATATGAATTTATAATAGTATTTTAGGAACAAAATATACTTTTAAAAACACTACAGTTTTAATTTATATATGATTTCATAATAAAATGCTAACAACAAAAGGTAGCTCGGAGGTTGCAATCACAACCACCCAAAATTTGAAAACCATTGGGAACATTTAAGTCGTGGCATTCTTGTAATTAACTGAAACGCAATCGACGTATTCATTGATGTGACAGAGAAATATCATGTGATAAGGGTATTGTAAATAAACAAAACTTTGATGGAATATTGTATGCATTGATGATTACAATACATGTGTTAGTGATGATATTTTACATACGCTAGTTGCCCCATTCCAAGTATCAATAATATTTTAGTGTTTGTACACAACATGTATTGCATAAATTCTTCATTTCTTACATGGCCTTCATATACTAAAACTTATACTAGTTATAAGTAGATGCCAATGACAATATCAATTTGTAAAAGTAGCATAATAAAGAAGGCTAGATGGTTGAATACAGTACATTGCAAAACGTTCTAGACTGATAATACCAATCATATGTTTTTCAATCAGTTAACCATTATGAAACCATCATACCACCCTCATCTTCCTCCCCCATTGTTCCTTCATTGAACATGTAATCGCTTTGATACTCAATCAAGTACTGCGTCGACCTCTTCACATCCCAAAACAACTCATAAGCGCGACTCACATCTGCCATCTCAACAGCCTTCCCTTTCCTCTTTTGACAAGCCAACGCGGCTGATGTAATCAAGTTCATCGCATATCTTAGTGACGTGTCAACCCCGATTTTGGTCAACAAAACTTTTGCATCTTCGGATACATCCACATCTTCCTCTTGACACCGTATATCTAGAATCTTGCGAACGTCTTCTTCGGTGTAGGGTTGTGTGGAGATGATGAGCAGGCGGTCGAGGAAATCGATTGGTATCCCGTGTGGCGATTTGTAGTTTGTGCCACGAATGGTTGTGATTCCTCGGTTTGTGGCGACGACTAGTATGGGTGCCATATCGTTTTCTAAAGCGCGGTTTAGGAATGAGAAACACTCAATGTCGAGCATGTGGACTTCGTCGATGAAGAGGACACCTGGCACGATCTCGGCTTTTCCTTCCTCTCGCCACTCTGCAACCTTTGTGTCGATTTGTTCTCGGACCTCCGCTCGTATTTCACCGGTGTCGCCCGTGAAAAGAGCAAGAAACCCCTGTGTTCTGCTATTGATAACATCGATTTCATGAAGTGTAACGCAATGCACCACCTCTTTCCGCTTCTGCAACTCGCCATCCGGACATTGAACAAACTTCGTTTGTGGGCCCATAGCATCGTAATCTCTAGACCTCGAAAACGACCTACCAAGTTTCGTTATCTTCCCCGAAGCCTTATCGATTGCAATCACATCGCCACTCTGAACCTTATCCTTCCCCAACGCTTCGATCATCTTCGCCCCGAGATCGTACACCGTCTCCATCTCCGTCGTCTTCAAAGTCAACTTACCGGTTTTCGATGCCGCTCCAGTCACCGCTGGACGGTCAATCTGAATTTCGACAACTTCCCCTTCGATCACTTCGGTCTCCTCTTTGATCCTTACACCAATAGCCTTCCTAAAAGTACGGGTGAGCAGAAAACCAATCAACCGAATTGAAAACAAATTAACAGACAAAACTAAACCAAAATTACTAGGGGTGTAAACAAGCCGAGCTCAATCTCGGTTAAGCTCGAGGTCGGCTCGTTGGTAGTTTCTAAAGCTCGAGCTCAGTTCGTTTATTATCTGTGAATTACTACATGAAAGAAAAATAATATAAATAAAAAAACTCGTTTAGGCTTGCGAGCTCGATAAGTGAAGCTCGGGCTCATTTACCAAACAAGCTTATTTTTTGAGGTTCGTGCTCGGCTCACAAAACAAGTTTAAATAAGCTCAGCTCGTCTATTAGACAACTTTAAATAAGGGATAAATGTTATTAAATATTAATAAAACCTAATATTACCATAGGCTCGACGAGCTTGACATGCGAGACTCAAGCTCAGGCTCGATAAGACTCGGCTCGTTTCGAGCTTTTTCTCAAGCCAATCTCGAGTAGCTCCGCTAGGCTCGTTTGCACCCCTAGAAATAGCCAAGCCATACAAAAAATCTACGGTTCGGTTTTTATTTTTCTGACAACCTAAGTTTACGGTTCATTGGTTCAGTTTCTGTTTTGTAATTTCGAAAAAATCAAACCAAACCGAATAATGAAAAGAACTGCTTTTTTTCTAATGTCTGTTGTTGGTCTTATGGATTATAATTTTTTATTTTACGCCTATATGATTTCTACTCAAATGTGTATGATCAATTAATCATTAACTAACAAAAACATTTAAACCCAAAAAATTCAAGCCCAAACAACAAAACTGAAACCAAACCCATCATGAAAACCGAAAAAACCAAAAAAAAGAATTGGTTATTCGGTTTGAGCACAAAACCGACCAACGCACACACGTACCTAAAAGCTTGCATAAGCGCTTCTGTTTTAGACATCTCCAGCGAAAAAAGCTCGCTGCCTGCAAGCATGGCAAAAGGAGTTTCGAGTCCGATTGACTTAGCCATGCCCATGGCAATCGCGGTCTTGCCTGTTCCGGGCTGCCCAGCAAGAAGAACAGCTCGACCTGCGATTTTACCTTCCTTCACCATCTGAACGATAACTCCAGCGGCTTTACGGGCTGTAGTCTGACCGACCATACCTTCGGAACTGGCACGCGGTTCTAGGGCTGAGTCAAGGCCCAGCCCACGGATGTGAGAATGAGCGCCTATTCGCTCGATTCGGGTTAGGTCCCGGCTCTCTGAAACTTTTAGTTCCACCATGTTTGGTGGTCTTGGAAAGGAATATTGTAAAACTAAACAAAAATGTAGGTTAATAATCAGGATGAATATCATTTGCAAAAAACCAAAACCAAAACCAAACAGTTAGAATTTGGAACTAAAACAAACGCGTAGTAATGGTTTGGTTTTATACAAACTATCTGTTACAAAAGTTGCAGCCACTTAGTTATGCTGTTTAAAAGTAATAAAAGACACCAATTAAATAACATTTGATAACACATGCAAAATAAATAAACAGAAAATGAATCACCATATAACAAATAACAATTGTGCAAAATAAATATTCAGTCTTATGGCAAGCTATTACATGCAGTGTTGTAAGAATCACTAAGCGCAAGTCAGCCGGTGGGGTACAGACTAGTGATTAATCGCCATTAATCGATTCGGGATTTTTATACGTAATCTTCAGTTTTATATACATACGCACACATTTTTATGTGTACTTTTTTAGCAAGACAAGTTTTAATCCCTCATCGACTCATTTTTTAAGTAGACAAGATTAACTACCCAAATTTACAAGGTTTGACAGAAAAACGTCAGAATTCGGCCAGAATTTGTCTCGAACCACCGATTTTTTTCCTATTAGGACTGCCTAGGGCTACGATTGACCGCCTAGCGATTAATCAGCTAGTCGGGATTTTTACAACCTAAATTACATGTAATAACAAAAATAATTAAATTAAGCAATGGAAAAAGTTCATCTTCATCAACAAACTGATAGATATTAAAACAGTCAAGCTATTATTACATGTGATAACAAAATAGAATAACGAATTACTAAAATTACATGAAATTAGTAGTAAGCTGCTTAAATTGCTTCTTTTTTTTTTGCTATGAACTGGATCTTGAGTAAGAACATAAATCGTATTTCATATCATTGTAAAGCTAATCAAACTACAAACAATAAACTATAAATTGCAAAAATAGATACACTTTATAAAAATAATCGAGAGAGAAAGCATACCTTAGGGCACGAACACGGCGCACAGATGTTGAATGAGGGTTTTTTTATATAAAATTTGAAAATATAACTTCGTTTCAACGGTTATGGGCCAGGCCCGTTATCTTTTTATTCAATATATTCTTGCCATAAGCCCATAACTTACATATCTTGCTAGGGCCGCTAGTGTTGTTTAAAAAGCTCGTAGCTTGAAACTTGTTTGGATTTAGTTTTGAAAAAGTTTGTTTTATATGGCTTGGTTATAAAGTGAGCCAACCCGACTCGGCTTAGTTTAGATTATTTTACTTATAATATATTTTATTTTATTTTTATATATATTATAATATTTTACAAAAAATGATCATTATTTAGATGTGTTTTGAAGTGTCATTTGATATCTATGGTATATTTGAAGGTTGATTACGATGTTAATTAACTAATATTGTTCTTTGTTGAAATTTTAACTTATTTTGTGTTGGTAAACTTGATTTTGGTTTGAATGTATTGGGTTGAACTTAATTTAAATATGCTCTTTTGAACTATTGAATATTATTTTAAGCTACTTAATTTTGAGAGTTATGTATTATTTTTTTCTTTTTAAAATCGAGCAAAAAACCAGGCCGAGCCCGAGCTTAGATTTTCAGCTTGGTTTAAACCCAAGTTAGACCTTTAAACAAATCGAACGAACACAAACGGAGGCATGTTCTTTTCATTCATTTAACTTTAAGCCCGAAAACGAACATATAACAAACATAAAATAGCACATATGAACATAACTGAACAGATATAAACGAACACAAATGAACCTAAAGTAATTACTTATATAAATTAGCGATTAATAACGATAAGTTCCATTTGAAAGTTCAATTTTATTACTAGAGAACCCAATTACTAATTAGTTATATTTATATAAAAATAACTGCTTATGCATTTATTAAAATTTAAACGAACTAAATAAATGAACTAACAAAACGTGTGTTCTTGTTTGTTCGTTTAGTTAAATGAACAAAAAAATTTGTTCATGTTTGTTCGTTTATTAAATAAACCAACTTAAACAAACTTCCCGTCGAACAAGTTCATGAATAGTTCCTGACATAATAAAGTGCTAGATGATTGAATACAATACATTGCAAAAATCCTAACTAAATATCATTCTGGATGATCAAGTACATAATGAAGATCATACACCGTCTCCATCTCCGTCGTCTTCAAAGTAAACTTCCCGGTTTTCGATGCCACTCCGGTCACCGCCGAACGGTCGATCTGGATTTCTACAACTTCCCCTTCGATCACTTCGGTCTCCTCTTTGATCCTTACACCAATAGCATTCCTAAAAGTAGGAGTGAGCAGAAAACCAATTAACCGAATCAAATACAAATTAACAGACAAAACTGAACCGAAAGAAGGGTGCAAAGGAGCCGAGCTTCAGCTCCAACTCGTTGGTAGTTTCTCAAGCTCAGCTCAGGCTGGCTCTATATTATCTATTAATTAATATATTAAAGAAAAATAATAGACACATTTAGGCTCGCGAGCTCGATAAGTGAAGCTCGGGCTCGTTTACCAAACAAGCTTAGTTTTAGGTTCGGCTCATAACAATTTAAATAAGCTCGGCTTGTTTATTAGACAACTTTTAATAAGGGTCAAATTTATTAAATATTAATAAAAACGAATATTACACTAAGGCTTGACGAGCTTGATGAGCTTCACAATCCAGGCTCGATAAATAAGCGAGCTTTATTTAAGGCTCAAGCTCGGCTCGTTTCGAGTTTTTTCTCGAGCCATTCTCGAGCAGCTTGCAAGCCGCTCGGCTTGTTTCCTACCCCTAGAAATAACCAAACAATACAAAACCTACGGTTTGGTTTTTTATTTTTCTGAAAATCTAAGTTTACGGTTCACTGGTTCAGTTTCGGTTTTGTAATTTCATAAAACCGAAAAAAACTACAGAAACCGAATAACGAAAAAACTGTTTATTTTCTAATGTTCGTTATTGGTCTTATGGATTATAATTTTTTATTTTTACGCCTACATAGTTTAGGCTCACAAAACCGACCAATGCACACCCGTGTAACTAAAAACATTTAAACCCATCATGAAAACCGAAAAATCCAAAACTTACGGTTTTCAAAAACCAAAAAGTTCGGTTTTTTATGCAGTTTGAGCACAAAACCGACCAACGCACACCCGAACCTAAAAGCTTGCATAAGTGCTTCTTTTTTAGACATCTCCAGCGAAAAAGCTCGCTGCCTGCAAGCATGACGAACGGAGTTTCGAGTCGGAGTCTTTCCGGGCTGTCCGTCAAGGAGAACTGCTCGACCGACGATTTTACCTTCCTTCTTCATTTGAACGATGACTCTAGCCGCTTAACGGTTAGCTCATTTCTAAATAACATGTTTTAACAGCTAGAAAATATTAATCCATTGACAAGGATTTAACTTTTCAATTCCAAAACCGCCTCTAGAAGATGTACCAGAAAACTCTCTGGTTGTGGCACCTACAAACCCTTCAGTTGCGACATGACGATTTAAAATATGATGTTCCATAAATATTCGAATATTTGTAACGTCACTTCTAAAGCGACTGGTTATTTAAACGTGTTTAAACTGTCCAATGCTCAACTCAAAATACAACATTGCGACGTGCTTTTCTATTTGTGTTCAAACCGACATGCCACGACACACGACCGACATTATTTTTATCCACGTTTCCGTGTAACTTTGATCGGAATCACTTAGATCTAAGTTAATTGGGCTAGGGATAAGCAAATGGTACTCGTTACCAAAACCGAACCGTTCCATACCAGGGCTATTTTCAGTACCAATTCGCTACCCATTTTTTGCGATTTTCAGAATCGGTACTTTTGATTCGATACCGATATTTTTGGTTGATTTAACTTCACATACCTTATTATTGTACCAGTACCCGTACTCTACCCTACTGAACACTTCCTATACCGGTACCCATTTTCTATTATTCGGAATGGTACCTTTGGTAGATGTATAACTCATTCCTAAACTGGGGTAAGAAAAATATTCACCAAGTATTAGTGATAATGATATGGATTTAAGCCCTAAAACAATGGATGAATTACCTTATACCAAGTAAAAAATAACAATAGTTACCTAATTACCTTATGCCAACGATGCAAAATTGAAGATGAAAACATGAAAATCTGAAGATCAGATAAGGGTTTAAAGACTCACCTTTCATTCCCATCTTTTTCATCATAATTCCTCATCACCCAGAGCACAAAGCTAGAATCTTTATCAAAGAATCTTGTTCTTCTCATCAGGGTAACTTAATTTTCCATATGGGTATCTGCAATTTCTCATCTTTTTGTATAAACCATCGTTTATGAGTACTGGGTCAGAGTCAATTTATGTAATTTGTAATGCTGTTTCAGTTATTTATAGTTTCTTGATGATGAACTGAAGTCACTCTTGTTTGGTGTTCATAATTATTTGATGAAACTTTTGTCTAATTTTTGTGGGTTATTTAGATTACTTTGATTTTTGTGGATATTTGTGAAATCAGTTTAGACAATGTAGTATCTACATATGTTACATATCCCATTTGAATGTTTTCTGTAAGCAAAATTAAGAACATTTATATGATATTCAAGATAGTGTTTATATAGTCACCCACAAGATAAATTGTGTTGCTTGTATTTATAAGATATTTGATACACATGTTTCATATGGAGTTTGATTTGGATGAAGTTTGTAATATATCGGTAAAGGCTCGTTTTATGATAGGAGTAGATCTTGTTTCTTAGGTAATGTATTACTGAAATTCATAAGATAGTGATAATGATAAAATCTTTGCAATGAACATGGATGCATATTATATGTTCAATGTTATAGTTGGGTACGGGTTGGGTAACGGGTCTTGTTGACTTTTGACCCGTTTGACTTTGATAGCATATATGTTGTTTTGCTCAACAGGTGAAGCAGCTGATGAAGAATTAGCATAGTTACTAACGATCGCGACCTGAATTTGATTCGTAATTCAATAACAAGATGACACGCGTTATCCCATCTTCGACAAGTAGTATCTCGCTTATCCCTGGGTGCACTTTTAATACGATAAAAACCAAAAGCGGTTCGATAAAATGTTGTTCAACCAAAAGTTGTGTATTACCTCTATCAACATCCGTTAGATTATTTACACACATCGGGACATTCGGGTCCCACCATAAGCCACGATTTGGAGTAGCATCAGCCACTGGGGTGGATGTGGATGTACCTGTAGAACAAGTTGACCAATTGGATTCTCCTGTTTCGGGTCAAGATTCTGGTCAAACATCTAAACGAAGATCACGGCCTGTTAGAAAGAGTGAAATGCCACCGACGAAAGACGAAGAATTAATTCCGGGTGCAACTTTCACGGGTAAAGTAAGATCGATCCAACCGTTTGGAGCTTTCGTTGACTTTGGTGCTTTTACAGACGGGCTCGTTCATGTCTCACAGTTAAGTGACGGTTATGTTAAAGACGTTTCAAGTGTTGTTTCGGTGGGCCAAGAAGTGAAGGTGAAGTTAGTTGAGGCGAATATCGAAACGGGCCGGATCACGTTGACCATGCGGGAAAACGAGTCCAGTAAAAACACGGGTCAGAAGTCAAACCCAAGGCGGGACCGAGATGACGGGAGAAAAAGTACTAAATTTGTTAAGGGTCAAGAACTTGAAGGGACCGTAAAAAATCTTACACGTTCGGGTGCATTTATAAACCTTTCGGAAGGTGAGGAAGGGTTTTTACCGGCTTCCGAAGAAGCCGATGAAGGGTTTGGGAGTATTATGGGTGGCGGTTCATCGCTTGAAATCGGTCAAGAAGTCAAAGTTCGGGTTTTGAGAATTGCTAGAGGTCAAGTAACTTTAACCATGAAGAAAGATGATGATAATAAGGATTTAGACTCAAAGCTTCAAGGAAAAGTTTTTACCGCTACGAACCCGTTTCTTGTAGCGTTCCATGAAAATAAAGATATCGCTTCGTTTTTAGATGATAGGGAGAAAGCTGAAGGGGAGGATGTGAAGTCTTCAGGTAATGGTCGGGTTATAAACAATTGGGGCATCTAATATGATTACAAAAACTATGACTTTTTTAACAAAAGTGTTTTTTAATCACATGATAATCTATGCAGTTAATATCGGTGATACATCTATTGGTCCCCATGTAAATTATCGGTATCAAATATCACTCAGAATACCGGTACCAATATTATTAGCGATATTGACCAATATAACCGATATTTGTCCGAGATAATTGATTTATCACTGAATTGTTAGTGTTAATTTGGTATATATATATAAAAATCTGCATGATATTAAATCGGTATATATATTTAGCTAACATTTATATTATCACTTTGATCCGTTAGAGATAAAATCATAACCCAAATCGGTCCATTCATAAGTAAACTGGTCGAAATTAGTCAATTACGACTGCTATTGAGTGTAAACTGTAAAGATCTGATGAGTGATTCAAACAACTTATTTTGAATCAGATGAAGATGCAATCAAAACTGTTTCTGATGAAAATGGTAGCATTATCAGTGAAGAACAAGTAGAGATACCTCAGGTGGCATAAGGGCTCAATCGAACAAGTTAATGCCCCTGTAGTTTAAGGTTTGTTTTGATCATTTTTATGTTATTTCCTATAAGTAAAGATCTCTAACTAGTGATTTGTTGCTTCCATTAGATACCGATGTTTGAGCTCAAGTCGTAGAGAGTCAAGGAAACCGAAACCAAAGTCCAAGTGGAAGTTGATGCTGAAATTCCAGCTGTGGCACCAGTTGAGGACCATAAAGTTGTAGATTAAGAGTGTGTTTAGATGAGTTTAGTAGTTGTAAGTTGATTTGATGTAGTTATTTGTGTTGATTTGTAGGTTGAGCTTTAAAAGACAAGACATTTTGATGAATATCATGGTTTAAGGTTATAAAACATTTAACTTGATGGTATTTGGAACCATAATCTCTTACACTGTTTGGTAACTTCTGAATGGTTGAGTGCTAAACTAGTAAGATGTCTGGACTCTTAACTGCTGAACCAGTAAGGGGTCTGAACCATTAAGAGCGAGTATAATGCTTAACCGTTCAGATACAAATGTATGACCAATTCAGATTAGAGGGATCTTAACCATTCAGACTCAGTATATAACTATAAAAAGAATTTGAGTATTAATAATAAAATGTAAAAGATGGTAACGATGTGGAAATATAAGTATTGGTTAGAACGTTTGTAGAGTTGGAGAGAAAATTAATGTTTTTGATGCATTTGTAGAAATATGATCTGGCATAATGGCAGCAGACTGGACGCGTTTATTAATGGTTTTAGCCCCTTGCATTGAGGATGATTATTCCCTTAACATATGCTATAGACTATAAAGGTATACGATACATCTAATTGCGCTAAAAATAGTTATAGTTAAACTAGTAGTCAATAATTAGTTAAACATGCACACAACCTACTTTCTTAACAAACAAAGATTTACGGTAACCATAAGCAATTTAAGAAAAATTCAAACATAACACTCAAGTTGAAATTGAAATCACCTTCAAAAACACACATATGAAGTTATAAATCATCTCGAATTTTATAAATTTATACTAAAAAACTAAAATACTTCATTAACCCGACTCAATAAAAAAAAAGAGTCGTGACCCATTAAAAATCCCCTTTTATGGTACACGAACAAAAAGTTATCCTCCAAATGAAAAAAAAATTATGGGTCTGTCACTGTAAAAACCCGAATTCAACAAACTAAAAGACTAAACTTGTTTATATAAAATCTTTATTTTATTCCCGCGGTCAAAGATACAGAATTTTTTAAAGTTTTAATTCAAAGAGTTAAATTCTTTTTTCCTTTAAACGACCAACGAATATTATATAAGCCAGCAGTCTATAAAAAACGAAAAAGTTGGAATTCTTTGATGTACAATGCATGAATTTTAAAATATTTCAATCTTTAAATCGGTCAAACCAATGCAAAGTCAAACTATATCTAATGTGGAAGATATCATCATTCATTTTTAATTTTTAATGTGAAAAATGTGGAAGTTATCATCACTCATTTTTAGTGTGAATAATGTGGAAGATATCATCATTCATTTTTAATGTGAAAGATAAGATTATTATTTATTACAAATAGACGGAACCCAAAACTATAAGTACAGTCACCATTTCGTCACAAAAATTCACCACCATTTCGTCACTAAATATAAAAATGGCTCCGATCAAAGTTGGCGACACTATTCCCGACGGTATGCTTCCATTTTTTGACGAGAGTGATCAGTTGCAACAGGTTTCTGTTCACACTCTCGCAGCTGGCAAGAAAGTTGTCATCTTTGGGGTCCCTGGTGCCTTCACTCCCACTTGCAGGTATTATAAAAGCCTCAGTTTTTATAAATTATGTTGCTTTTGTGGGTGTTTTGAGTTCTTGGTTGTTGGAAACTGGAAGGTTGTTAGGTTTATGTTAACTAGAATTAAGCACCCCGCGTTGCGGCGACAAATAGCTGCAGTGTCATACTACTGTTAGGGACCACCAATACTAAAGTTGTGGTGTGTTACTGCGAGTAAATTAGACCGAAATGTAAAACATGGAAAATAATAACTAAATAATCTAGACCTGCACGTTATGACGAACCTGTCAAACGAGAAAAAAAAATAGACGATATAAAAAACCACACAGGCACTTTGCGTCGTATTAACTCCCAAAAACTTAGAACGAAGCGTAAAACGAAATGTAAAAACGTTGAACCACACACGCATGTTGCGGCGTGTTAACTCGCAAATTTCAGAACGAAACGTAAAATGAAAATTTTGAAAAAGATGAAAAGTACAGGAGACTATAGTTGAAAGTAAAAAATATGTGAGGTTAAATTGTAAAAGATCAAAATTTTTGGGTTAAAGTAAAAATTCAAAATAGTTTTGGGATAAAAGCATCGGGTTGGGTTGTTTGGGTTTTTGGCCGGGAAAAAGTGACCCGATAACTGAACCATTTAAAGTTCGGGTTGGTTGGGTTTGGGTTTTTCAGGTATTCACTAATTCGGGTTCAGGTGGCTTTGAATTCAGGTCGGGTTTTGGATAAAAATGAACAACCCTATATGTGGGACTTGAACCCAAGACCTCCCCCTCCCGTGTTTAAACGCTTTGGTTATTGGAACCCTAATTGTTTTGTTGATTTGGAGTGTGTGGGTGTTTCTTGATTTAGGGTGTTTGGATTATTTGGTTTAATATGGAGAATTGGAAGCAAATGATGGTTGATTTAGGGTTACAAATTATAGTTTTTGTGCAGTATTTTATTGACTTGTTATCCTAAATAGATCATTTGTGTTAAAATAAATACAAGTTTGTAAAAAATAACTAGTTTATGCAACCTCTCCCCCCCCCCCCCCCTCTTAAAAGGTCTCATGTTTGCAATCTTGTAATGGTGTAGTCTGAAGCATGTCCCGAGCTTCATTGAGAAATCAGAAGAGCTTAAAGCAAAGGGTGTGGAGGACCTTTTGTTGATTAGTGGTAAGTGTTGTTTAAACAAGAAATTTAATTGTGTCATTGTTTGAATTGAACATTTGTTTTTTTATTTATTTTTTCATGACCTTGTTCGCGGTTCGTTTGTTAAAAAATATATGTGTTCACGAACTGTTCATGAACACTTACTGAACGAGATTATATGTCCGTGTTTGTTTGTTAAGGAAATGAACACAAATGAAAACAAACGAACACAAACAAGTATTCATGAACAAAATGTGTAAGTACACCGACACTTATTAAGTATTTTATTTGTCAGAATATTGAAGTATTTAAATAAAATATAAAAACGAAAAAACTAATGAACTATCAAACACAAACTAACACGTTACCAAACATAAATATGGACGAACGTGGCCTCTGTTCATGTTCGTCCATTTAACTAAACGAATGAAATTTCTTGTTCGCGTCGTTTGTTTAATAAACGAACGAACACAAACGAACACGTTACCGAACATAAATATGGACAAACGTGGCCTCTGTTCATGTTCGATAATTTAACTAAACAAACGAAATTTCTTGTTCTTGTTCGTTTGTATAATAAACGAACGAACACAAACGACCTTCCAACATGTTTAACGTAAATTGTTTTTTATTTTAATTTGCAGTGAATGATATGTTTGTGATGAAGGCATGGAAGAAATCGTACCCACAACCAGAGACGAAGAACGTGAAATTCTTAGCCGATGGGTCTGCAACCTACACGCATGCACTTGGGCTGGAGCTTGACCGAACTGACAAAGGGCTCGGGATCAGGTCGAGGCGGTTTGCTCTGTTGGTTGATAACCTGAAGGTGGTGGTTGCCAACATTGAATCAGCCGGGGAATTCACTGTTTCCAGTGCAGATGACATCTTGGCAGCTTTGTGAACTTCTTTATAACATTCTAAACCTTGTTCTTTTGATGCCACTATTGTTCTTGTATTTGAACTTGAATGCTGATCTTTCTTTTCAGTCGGAATAAATGAGGTTTGTGAATTTATTTTTTTGTCATATTACTTTTTAGCATATGTTGTTTTTCTCTTATAACTTTTTAGTTACAATGTTTTATAGAGTTCCGAGTATGCTATTGCTTATCCTTATCGTCTCGATATAAATTTTGTTCAAAACTAAGTTGTGAACAATTATATACAAGTTATCATCGTTCTAATAATTTAAATAGCACGGTTATGTTTAAATAAGTTGCACACCTCCTCGACAAACCGAGTTGATGGCACGTCAGTCATACCGACCTCTTTCCCGACTCCATACCCCATAGCCATAGTACCCCAACTCCAGAAAGAAATAAAATCAATAATCTGACCCAATAAAAAAAAATCCCTTGTAGCCCATATGAAAATGTTTTCTATGACTATTAAAACCCGAATTCGACAAATTAGAAGACTAAACCTGTTTACAAATAAAACCATTATTTTTTTTATTTCTGCCTTAAGATATACAAGATCTTTTACTTCAAGAACTACACAAAAGAGTTGAATTCCATGGCCATCATTCATCAATGCATGAATTTAAAAACAATGCATAAACTGTCAATAGTCAGAACAATGCTTGGTCAAACTGTATTTAATAATAATGATAATAATGATTATAATAATAAATAATAATAATAATAATAAATAATAATAATAATAATAATAATAATAATAAGGTGAAAGATATTATGATTATTATTATCTACAGGTAGCAGCCGGACCCCAGGTTCTTATTCAATTATTCACACAGCTCAAGTGAACAAGCAGATGTTGCCTGAGGAAAACATATTCAAAGGTTTGAATTCTTGCTCATCAGCTGCCTAAGGTAACGGGTCGGGTGGGTACAAACATTTGGGGCATTTAATATGATTACAAAAAGAGTAAAATGTCAAAATGGTCTCTATGTTTAGGTCACTTTTGCCACTTTAGTCCAAAAATTTGAGACCTTTTGAACATGAACCCCTGTGGTTTCAATTTTCATGTCATTTTCATCCAAAAGGTAAACTTCAGAATTTTCTATTAACCTCCACCTTTTTTTGTAGTGTTCCTCATTTTGATTAAGATAATTTAAAGGATAAAAAGACAATTCTACCCTTCGTTAAAATGAGAAACACAACAAAAAAGGTGGAGTTAACAGAAAATTCTGAACCAGTTTGCCTTTTGAATGAAAATGACATTAAAATTGAAACCTCAGGAACCCAGATTCAAAAAGTTTCATTTTTTGACTAAAGTGTCAAAAGCAACCTAAGCTTTGACTGTTTTGGCATTTTACTTTTACAAAAACTATAACTTTTTTAATGTAAGTGATTTTTGAATGGGAAGCTTTGTTACTTTTATGCATTAAAAGTACATGTGGGCAACTTTCAATCCGTTTGATACATTTTCTTTATACGCCTTTAGCTAACTTTTATTTTAGTTTGTCGTTTTGATCCATCATAACCCAAAGTGGCCCGTACATAAGTAAATTGGTTTACATTACAACTGCTATTGACTGTAGCTGTAAAGATCTGATGAGTGACTGAAACAACTTATTTTGAATTAGACGAAGACGTAATCAAACGTGTTTCTGATGAAAACGGTAGCATCATGAGTGAAGAACAAGTAGAGATACCTCAGGTGGATAACGGCTCATCGAACAAGTTAATGCCCTTGTAATTTGAGGTCTGTTTTGATTATTTTTATGTTATATACTATAAGTAAAGATCTCTAACTAGTGATTTGTTGCTGCTGTTAGATACCAATGTTCCAGCTAAAGTTTTAGATTAAGAGTGTGATCGGATGAGTTTAGTAGTTCTAAGTTGATTTAATGTACTTGTTTATGTTGATTTGTAGGTTGAGATATAGAAGACTAAGACATTTTGATGAACATCAAGGTTTAAGGTTATCAAACATTTGATTTGATGGTATTTGTAACAATAAATATCTTAATACTCAAATACAATTTTATTATAAATGTGCTTCTTTTAACATGTTTTTGGATCTAGAACCAGGGACCCACTCTAATGACAATTTTTTTGAACGGAGTGGGAAATATAATATTAAAACTAGTAAGACGCTAGATAGAAAGGTACAAACACAAATACACCAAAAAGAAACAAGCAAACAATGCTAATGCTAAACAATATAATAAAACACAAACTACTCATAACAAAAATAATTTGCGTGAGAAAATGTATAGTTAAATCGGTAACTATGTTGCAGGCCCTATCATTGAAACCATTCGGGTTCACATGATTGAGATGGTTTTGAACCCTTAGACCATCCCTGATGGTATGCATTTGCGGAACACATTTGATGAGTTGGCATTGCATGTTTCATACTTAGCATTGGAAATGAAGAAGTTTGTTGGAGGTAGGGGTGTTAAAAAAAATCCAAATCCGAAAATCCGATCCAAACTATCTGGAAATTTGGATATCGAAATTTCGAATATCTGAATTTTCGGATTCAGGTAGTGATTTTGAATATTTCAGATATTTCAGGTATCCGAAATATCTGAAAATTTGTAAATTTATTTTTTTGGGATATCGAAGTATCCGAAAATTATCCGAAGCACCGAAAAATATCCAAAATTTAATCGATATCTGAAAATATCCAAAATACCCGGTGCGCTAAAGGTGTATGATACATCTAGGTGCGCTAAAAGTAGTTATGGTTGATAATTAGTTAAACATGTAAACGCCCTAGTTTCTTACCAAACAAAGTTTTACATTAGCCAAAAGCATTTTAATAAAATTAAACATAACACTAAAATCGAAACTAAATTCAACTTCAAAAACACATACGAAGTTATAATTCAAATAATTTTTTTTAATTTATACTCAAAACACCCAAAATACTTCATTAACCTACTCAATCAAAAAAACAAGAGTCGGTGACCTGACCCGATCAAAAATCCCTTCTTACTAACACACGAACAGAAAGCTATAGCGAAAATATCTTTTTTTGAGTTGGTCAGTGTTGAAACCCGAATTCTAACAATTTTTAAATTTACACTCAAAACACCCAAAATACTTCATTAACCCTACTCAATCAAAAAAACAAGAGTCGGTGACCTAACCCGATCAAAAATCCCTTCTTACTAACACGCGAACAGAAAGCTATAACCAAAATATTTTTTTTAGTGGTCAGTGTTGAAGCCCGAATTCTAACAAGTTTAGAGTTAGGAGACTAAATTTTTTATATAAAATCTTTATTTTATTTATGCAATAAAAAAATACAATATCTTTTACTTCAAGAACTACACAAAAGAGTTGAATTCTTTGATCTCAAATCATCATATATATAAAAAACAGTTAAAGACAAGAATCAAATCGGTAAAAAAAAATGCAAAGTCAAACTATGTTTAATGTGGAAGATATCAACCGTTACAAATAACCGGAACCCAAATTCTTATTCAATCGGTTACATAATCCCATTCATATCCGATCCAACCCACCTATAAATAACTCAACCACTCACCATCATTCGTCACTAAAAATCAATAACTCACCCACCACCACCAATTCGTCACTAAAATGGCTCCGCTCAAAGTTGGTGACACTATTCCCGACGGAACCCTTGCTTATTTCGACGAGAATGATCAGTTGCAGCAGGTTTCTGTTCACACTCTCGCAGCTGGCAAGAAAGTTGTCATCTTTGGTGTCCCTGGTGCCTTCACTCCCACTTGCAGGTTTTATAAAAGCTCTAATTTTTATAAATTATGTTGCTTTTTGAGGTGTTTGATTGTTGGAAATTGGGATATTGTTAGGTTTTATGTGCTGTTAATTGTGGAAATTTTGAATTGATTTTAGGATTAAGGGTTTTGAATTTTAGGGGTTTGGTTATTGAAACCCTAGTTGTCTAAATTATGTTGCTTTTTGAAGTGTTGTTTTTTATTGTTGGAATTTGCAAGGTTGTTAGTTGTTTTGTGTGTACATGTATTGTTAATTGATGATAATTGGGGAAATCTTGAGTTGATTTTGGGTTTTAGGGTTTTGGTTATTGGAACCCTAATTGTTTCTTGATTTGGTCTGTGTGTGTGTGTTTCTTGAGTGTGTGTTTTCGGATTGTTTGGTTTAATATAAAAATTGGAAGCAAATGGTAAGTGGTTAAGTTAGGGTTTCAATTTTGAGTTTTTATGTAGTATATATTTTGAATTTTTTTATCCTAATTTTGATCATTTGAGTAAAAATAATTAGAAGTTTGTAAAAAATAACTAGTTTGTAATCACATCCAAACACCCCCTAAAAGTTCTCATGTTTACAATCTTTAACCCTCAACTTTACATACACATGTTGGATGAGCTGAATTAACCTTGGAAACATCACTTTTCTTTTTGAATGTGAAATTGGATATTTTTTTTAAAGTTGTAACAAATTCTTGTTGATAATTTGTGTGGTGTAGTATGAAGCATGTCCCGGGTTTCATCGAGAAATCTGAAGAGCTTAAAGCAAAGGGTGTGGAGGATCTTTTGTTGATTAGTGGTAAGTGTTCTATAAACTAGAATTTTAATTGTGTCTAAGGGTGCTAAACGGGTCATGTTCGTGGGTTGGCGGGTTCAACCTGACCCAAACCTGAAAAGTTTAGACAAACCCAAACACGACCTGGATATTTGTGGGTTGACCCGAACATGACCAGTTCAACCCGAATTTTTTATTTTTTGAATTTTTTTACTAGAATAAGCACAAATATATACATTTTAATTATAAAACTTAATGCCAATTTTATTTCTTAAGTTATAATTTTGACACAAAACACCGACCCAATTTAATTTATGACAAACATATTTTTAAAAAATAAATATAATATAGATGGGTTAAATGGGGCCAACCCGTCAACCTGATCTGGTTGACACGAACCCGACTCGTTTAGGTAAACGGCTTTGCGGGTTCAACCTAAAACTGACCTGAACCCATTTAGACTAAACCCAAACCTGCGAATTTTGTGTTAGGTTTGTGTCGTAACAGAAATTTACAGCCCTTATTGTGTCATCTTGTTAATTCAATTATTTTTATCATCCAACATGTTTGAGCGCATAGGTATAAACACAAACTTGGATGGTCTACAGTGTAGAATATACGTGTCTGATTCAATGAAATAAGTTAAATACTTCACTTTTAACGGAAATCTTTGTTTTTTGGTTTAACGGATTTTTTTTTGTTTAATTTGCAGTAAATGATCCGTTTGTGATGAAGGCATGGAAGAAATCGTACTCAGAGACCAAGAACGTGGAATTCTTAGCCGATGGGTCTGCAACCTACACCCATGCACTTGGGCTGGAGCTTGACCTTGCTGAGAAAGGGCTCGGGGTCAGGTCAAGGCGGTTTGCTCTGTTGGTTGATAACCTGAAAGTGGTGGTTGCCAACATTGAGTCAGGCGGGGAATTCACTGTTTCCAGTGCAGATGATATCTTGGCAGCTTTTAAACTTCTTTATAGCATTTCAAACCTTTTCTTTTGATGCAGTCTTGTTTTTGCATTTGAAACTGAATCCTGATCTTTTCATTAAGATACAATAATTAAGGTTTTGCTTGAAGCAGTGTTTTCTGGAATGCTTGGATCTTTGAACATCATGCTATTGTAGCATTTTTAATTAAAAAAAGGTAAATTTTTGTTTTTTTTCAAATATGTTATTTTAAAAAATCTCATTAGTACATTTATTAATTGTTTGTAAACATAACCACTGTGGGTTCGGCTTGCGGGATGGATTCTGGGTTGACCAACCCATGCTAGATGCATGCACTTGATGCAATGTGGCACAAGTTAAGAATGTTCTATTGTATTGGATAGGCGTTCGTTTCAGAACAAATAGTACGTTGACAACTGCAAAAATTGCATAATTTACTTGCAAGTGTAATACAAAATACGGTTACACAATGCATCATCTACTAGTACTTTATCGTTCTCAACATAAACTTGATTTAGACAAGTAATCCGTGGTTTTATGCAAATGCATTGTGGTTCACACACAACAATACATTTACACCCCTTCTTGATTAGGCTACCCTGGTTGGAATTATGTTTAGATTGGCTCTCCAGTCAAAGAAGTTCACCTTCAACGGTATCCAGTTAACCCGATAATGATTGTGGCTATCCAAGTTAAAACATTACTTTTGGATTTTGTGGTTCTAAGAGAGTTAACCAAGAACCTACCTGAGTCCGACGAGACCCACCCATCTTTGTAATCAGATAGCCTCTGCCATTACATATCAGGTTATCTCTGTATCCTGATTCGGATTCCTCTTCCAACCCCCCAAGTTGTCATGATTTTGTATTCGATCGGCCCCTTTACATCTCTTATCTCTTCTATATGAATGAAATGTCAATTGTTTTCCAACTGGAAAGCTTTTGAATTAAATCTATCAATGATCGGCTACGGTTTTCAAGTCAGGTTCATATTAGCACCAACCGATGAGCCTATATTTTAACTAGGTTCATATTAGCTCTAACTGACAGGCCAAATATATAAATGAAAATGATCCCAATCGGCAAGGAAGCATACACGTCATGCTATTAAACGCACTCAAGCCAGTACGCCACATACTTTGCTTTTGCGAAAGTTTACCTAGAGGCTTGACTGCCAGCTTAGTGTGTTAACGCCTTCTCAAAGTCGACCTTGAATATTATCATCTCTTTGAACCTTAAGCCACTCGTAAACACACGGATCGAGCATTGCTCACAACTGAACCAGCCACTCTCTTTAAATTTTAACCTTTTTGCCAAAATCTTTAAACATAGTATCATTAGTTCTGATTGTTACTGTTTTTACTATTTATGATCAATTGTTGAATAAAAAAATCTAAAATGTCATATATAACCCTTTGTATCTCATTGTAAAACACATCAATCAACAAGTATATACCCTTTTCTCCCTATTATTTTTCTTCTCATGTTACTTCGCTCTTAGGCTAGTTTCATAACAAATGCATATTCGATGCATTAGTTGCACCGCGAGAGAAATTTAGAACGACTGTAAGAATAGTCTAAAACATGAGTTGCAATACGGCAATCTCAAGTAAAATAGAAAAATAAAACTTATCGTTTACAACTATTGTCTGCGATCAGGCGGTCAATCGATTTTCGATAATAAAAATAACATAGTAAAAAAAAGTACACCGCCCTGCATTTCAACAACTTGAATGCACCAATTTAAACAGGTGAAGATGTCAAGAAATTTAAAAGCTTATTCCAACAACGAATACTAGATTACTGTTTACAAACCCCAATATGGCAATATCCTTGTAATTTCTTGTAGTACTGCCAATGCCTACAGACGAGCCCTTGAACTTGTGGATGTTGATAATGGAGCGCTCTGCAAAACCCGTGAATATATCAGAACTATATAAATGGTTAGAAAAAAACCCGACAAACAAAGGTGAGTGAAGACGGTTGCATTCTCACCAATGTTACACCGTTTTTTGCTCTTTCTTCGAGAAATCTTGATGGCTTATAGAAATTACTGTACTTTTCCGACCATTTCTTGAGACTTGCATATATGTGTTTAGGCCCAACTAAATCTCCCCAGAACACAATACCACCGCTGCAGTAAATTTAATATTCTTAAAATCATCCTCAAAAAATAGTAAATAAATAAAATAAAAATCCCAAACTAATAATCTAATCATATAAATCAAAACTGAAACTATCTAGAAAACAAAAAATAAAAGTTAATGATTTGGAAAACAATCACTAACATTAAGAGCTTACCGGTAAGAAGGAAAACTCATTCCAAGAACAGATGCAACGTCAAGATCAGATGCCCGAACCACAACCCCTTCTTCTAGAACACGACAAGCCTCATTCACAACCGGAAACAATACCATTTCAACTATTTCTTGGTCGGTAATGGTTATGGGCTGCGAATACATATTTCGAGAGATATATTATTTACAAGTTCTTGCAATTCAACAAGGTCATTTGACCAAGACAGTCCTGGTCCGACAGGTTGGGCCACAGGTCAATTTTGTATGGTATAAACGTATCAAGTCAGCTTGGGTTGACCCCAAGCACTTTAATGTCCATCTGTTAATTAATATATTAAATAATGATGATAATAATAATAATAAATAATAATATATAATAGACTCGTTTAGGCTCGCGGGCTCGATAAGTGAAGCTCGGGCTTGGGCTTGTTTAATAAACAAGCTTATTTTTAGGTTCGGGCTCGGCTTGTAAACAAGTTTAAATAAGCTCGGCTTGGCTTGTTTACCACCAACTTTAAATAAGGGGTAAATGTTATCAAATACTAATAAAATATAATATCACACTAAGGCTCGATAAGGCTCGACGAGCCTGATGAGCTTCACATGCGAGGCTCGAGCTCGGGCTCGATAAGGCTCGGCTCGTTTCGCGCTTCTTGTCGAGCCGATCTCGAGCCGCTCAGATCATTTGCACCCCTACTTTCAACCCACTTGAGATTAAAAAAACAACCCAAATAGACCCATTCAAATAAATGGGTCCAAATTGTGACCTCAGCATTTGACATTTCACTTTCTTAGTTTATGGAATACAAAAGAGTACCTTCCCTCCAGGCATAATGTTGGCTCGTTTTCTAGCCTCCTTTACGATCGGGTACACTTGGGGATCAGGTTTTGGCTTGCTACCTTTCTCATAAAGGTAATACCCTTTCCCATTATTTTTACCTGAAAAATTAATCTCGTCTTAACTAAAAGAGTCTTTTCATTCTATGAAAAAATGGAGCTTTTTTACAACATATTCAAGAAATTACCATTTCGTCCACTTTTAATCAAGAGGTCAACGATGGGAGACCGGAATGTACGATCAGGAAAAGCATTGGCAAACTCTTTACCTACAGCAACAGCTACACCATATCCAGCTAAATCTTGAAGCCTACAATAGCAAATTCATACAACACTATTCAACTTCCCAGAGTTTGACTTTCAAGGTCAACTTATCAGTTTTCAAGTACAATGTAGCATAGAGGTTGTGACAAATTAAAAGAACATATCTTATCTGACTATTCACATGTTTCTTGAAATGTTCAACTTACGCATTATGATAAATTAAACTATTTATATCAATTTTGAACTTGAAAATGAGAGAGTTTGACTTTAGAAGTCAAAGTGCGAAACTTACTGGAATGGTCCCATCGGGAGACCAAAGCTGCGGATTAATCTGTCGATTCTAAACAAATCCACGCCTAAATGAAGCAAAATATGTGCACCTTGTGTATACGGAAAGAAGGTGCGATTAACCGCAAATCCCGTACAATTTCCGACCACAACCGGAGCTTTTTTTATGTTTTTTCCAACTGTCATAAGGTCTAATATCACTTGTGCAGATGTCTTTTCGGTTCTAACTATCTCCAGTAGAGGCATCACGTGAGCTGGGCTGTAATCGTTTCATAAAAATAATAATAAACAGTAGTTTGCTGACTTAGAGAAAATAGTTCGAATATATGGATTATGAAGTGTAACCTAAAGAAATGTGCCCCTATAACTCGATCTTGAGATTTTGTTTTCTCTCCGACTAAATTAAGATCGATGGTAGATGTGTTGGTTGCCAAAATGCAATGAGGTGGACACACGCTCTCGATCTCGCTAAATATTTTTTGCTTCAATGGAACATTCTCAATAACAGCCTGCGATAAGAACAACTCTATCAAGATAATAGTTACCAAAGAAGTTTTAAAGTGTGTTATTAGGATGTAAAACAATTAGAAAAAAAAATTACTTAAAGAAGACAATTAAGCATACGATGGAGTCATATCGAATAAGTTTTCATAAAGTTCACATTTTTACGTTATTAGGCTGCAAATTAGTAAAAACAACCTTTTAAAGAAGACGAGTAAGCAAATGATTTTACTAGATAAGGTCTTCATTAAAGTTCATATTATTGTGTTATTAAGATTTACAACAATTAGTACAAACAATGTTAAAAAGAAGACGATGAAGCAAATGATGGAAGTTATGCCAAATAATATCTTCATTAGAGTTCAGGTTATTAGGATGAAAACAACTAGTAAAAAACTATTTCAACGAAGATACTTGATTAAGCATATGATGGGACTAGACCAAACAAAATTTTTATGAAGTTTATATTTACGTTATAAGGATGTAAAAGAGTTTGTAAAAAACAATATTTTAAAGATAAACTTACCTCAATAACCATATCCACATCTCTAAATTCTGAGTAGTCTAAAACACCTTTAATCATCGATGAGGCTTTTTCCGCTTGGGCTGGTGCTAACTTCTTTCTTGCAACCAAGCCTCGGACATTTGCTAAACAAGAAAATGTCATTATTGTGAGTGTCATATAAATAGAAAGGGTACAAAGGGTAAAAGTTGACTAATATCAACCAGTTTTATAAGCACAGAGGATAAAAGTTTCCACCTCAAAGTTAAATGAACAACTACAAGATTGATTAAAAAAATAGAAGTATTTATTACCTTCTACGGTTTTTAGTCCCTTTTGAAGATACTCAGAGTTGACTTCCTTGAGAACAACGTTTATATTACCAAGAATTAGAGCAGTAGCTATTCCGGATCCCATTAAACCTCCACCAATCACGGCAACTTTCTTGACAGCCCGTGGCTTAAGTCCAACGTCGGTAACTGTAGGTACCTTTTCATTGACAAAAATAAAGATGAGATATTGTACAAAAATTCAACGTTCTTTGAAGATAAAAGAAAAATGTTCTAAAAATGGGAACGACAATTGTACCTTTGAGATTGCACGTTGTGCAAAGAATATATGAACAAGACCTTTTGATGTGTCCGAAAGAACAAGCTCATTGAACACCTTCACCTCCTGTAGAAACAAAATGTTAGATCTTCAATCTATTCAACATAAATAATTATCCTTCACCACTATGCAGTTAATGCGGTAAAAAATCGGATATCGGTCAAGGACCGATATTTGAGATATCGGTTATTGCGGTGGGATATTGGTAATTTTAATTATCATGCAGAAGTTTACATATGTAGCAATTCGATATACTCTCCTACCGTTGACAAATTAACCTTTTGCAACTTGCAAAACACCAACAATCATAGCAAGTAGGAACTGATTAAGACTTAAAACACTAACATTTAACACTACCAATTAAGACTTAAAACACTAATAGCAGCAATAAGAAGAAAGACGAATGGTAGAACTAAGAAGAAAGGTACTGATATCGGGAAAACCGGTGATATATTGGTCAAATATCGGTCAATATCGCCGATAATATGGGTACCGATATTCGGATCGATCTTTGACACCAATATTTTACATGGGACCGATAACCGATATGTCGGTGGTACCGTGGTATATCACCGATATTAACTGCACAGATAAGATCTTTAATTTATTCAACATAAATAACTACCCTTAGCCATAGCCATCATTTTCCATAAAAAAAGATAACTAAAACCAATATACCTTCAAAACACCAGCATATCCTCCATGAACAATGCCTTCTTCAATCACGTCAAGGCATGCTTGATGTTGTGGCATATTAGGGGCTATCCGTTTGGCTGATTCCCTAGCCTTTTTAATAATCTCGCGCGCTTCGGATAGTGAACCGATCTTGTCTGTCCGATGAAGTGAGCGGACCCACGGTTTACGAGCCTGGGCTATGTCTAAAGCCCATTGCCTAGACACTTTCAATAAATCTTGAGGAGGGACAATAGCATCAATGAGCCCTAGCTTGTGCCCTTCCTCAGACAGTATCGGTTTAGATGTCTACAAAAATAAAAATAAAAAATCGGATAATCAACTATAATAAAACGCATTGTAAGATACATCATATATGTGTGGATATGGGCTCACCAACATCATATCAATTGCCTTTGCCAACCCCAAAAGCCTAGGAAGTCTCTGGGTACCTTGAAAGTTGAAACCATATTCCGTTATTTAATAACTCTACTTGATTCACTAACTCATTTTAACTGAATCTTTGAAAACATAAGTTCTTAAACATAGACTTACCTCCAAAACCGGGCATAACTCCAAGAGATAATTCCGGCAAGCCGAGTTGAGTTCTCGGAGCAGCAACACGGGCATGGCATCCCTGCATAGACCAACAAAATAAAATCATAAATAAATATATGAGTGAAGTATACGGATAGTCCTTGTGGTTTCCAAAATTTTGGATTTGGTCCCTAGATTTCCAAAAGTACACGGATGGTCCTGGTGGTTTGCACTTTGTAACGCATTTAGTCCCCAACTTTTGTGAAAAGTACATAGATGGTCCCTGTGGTTTGTTGGCTGGGGACTAAATACGTTACAAAGTGCAAACCAGAGGGACCATCCGTGTACTTTTGGAAAGCTAGGGAACAGATCCAAAATTTTGGAAAACCACAGGGACCATCCGTGTACTTTACTCTAAAAGTAATGTCTATTAAACTAGTGAACAAACTTCAATACACAAAAACTACAAACCATTGCGACTTCTAGGCCACCCCCAAGTGCAAGACCTTGTACAGCGGCAACTATAGGCTTCTTCGCATCTAAACGTACCCAAAAAAAAAATAAAAAGAAGTGTCAGAAAATGCACACGGTAAAACTAATGAGTGTGGGAAACTAATAAGATTTAAGTTCAAATAAAACCTTCGAGTGTGTTGCTCACAAGTTCAACAGATACATCAGGTAGTTGAGATATGTCTCCTGCGATGAAATAGGTTAGTTTTTCGATACATGTTTGAGAAACACGATAATTACTGTAAGAGGTCAAAAAAGATATATCTAATGAAGTCGTACCAGTGGCGTGAACTTTTTGAAAAACATTGATGTCAAATCCACCAGAAAATCTTCCATTCTTGCCTTCATAAAGTAAGGATAGTCAAAGTTAGTCATGGAAGTCATTAGTTTGACTACATACTTAAGTTAAGTATAATCCAAAACAACTTATTTCATCCACAAATAATCAAATCACCAGTTTGGATAAGCAATCCAAAATCCCCTAAATTCATTTGAATTCCCTTGGATATGCATACCACAGTTCTATTT
The DNA here is from genome assembly GCA_947069175.1 of Scalesia atractyloides. Classification (NCBI taxonomy): domain Eukaryota; kingdom Viridiplantae; phylum Streptophyta; class Magnoliopsida; order Asterales; family Asteraceae; genus Scalesia; species Scalesia atractyloides. The sequence goes on along the minus strand of CAMTDV010000011.1, from coordinate 1,497,622 downwards.
TCAACTACTATTAAACAATGGTTCAGTTTTACCAAACAACCCTCTTCTTAAATTTTTACCAAGCAAACCCTAAACTAAAAAATTCACAAAATTCAATTAAACCAAAAGCTGGAATCAAGAATTTACCAGTCAAGACTATGGCTTTTACATCATCTCTCCTCATAGCTTCTGCAAATTTCTCCTTCAACCCAGCAAGAACTAACAGGATCAAAAGACAAAAAAAAAATTAATTCTTGACATAAATAGTGAAAAAAAAATCAAATCAAAATCCCCAATTAGCAAAGATTCAAACTTTTTCCAAATATCAAACAAAACCCAATTGCATCAGATCAAATCAAATAAACTACAGGCAACAAAAGCCCAGAAGTAAAAGAGAAATAAAGATTGTTTCTTGTGAAACAAGAAAGTAAAATCAAAATCCCCAATTAGCAAAGAACTAAACTTTTTCCAAATATCTAATCAGGGTAAAAGAAACTTTAAACAAAACTCAATTGCATCAGATCAAATCAAACAAACAACATGCAACAAAACTACAAAAGCCCAGAACAAAAAGATAAATAAAGATTGTTTCTTGATGTTTAAGAAACCTCAATTGAACAAGCTTACTTGGGAGAGCTAAAGCGTTGACCGGAGGGTTAGAGATGGTGATGAGGGCAACACCATCGGAACCCACATCCATTGTGACGATTACTTCCGGCATCTTTTGGTAATTTTGGATTAGCACGCAATGAGAGTTGATAAAGAAAGAAGAGATGATCAGGGTATATGTAGATAGTGAGATGAAATTGAGAAGATATGACACGAGTGTCAATACTTTGGCTCACAAACCTATGCCGCCACCGTGGGCGGTAGCCACGTGCTATATAGGTGTGATTATATATATTTTATATCGTCGTCTTATGATCAAATTATCTATTTGGATTCTCGGGGCATAACCCGTCCATAGGTGTACAAAATATCGGTTTTAGAATTGAAATCGTAAAAAAATCGAAGCTGGTTTTTTTCAACCGGTTTTAGAACCGAACCGGCAGTTATAGATCGGTTAGTGATCTTTATTTTCAAAACTGGTTTAAAAACCGAAACCGGTTATAGATAACCGGTTTTAAACCGGAAAAAAAACCGGTTTTTTTGGCATAAGCCGGTTAAAAACCGGTCCTAACCGGTTGGACCGGTTATTGTTTTGAGTTAAAAAACCCGTTAGTAACCGGAACCGGTATAAAAAAAACCGGTTATCTTTTTAAGAGAAAAACCGGTTCGGTTAAAAACCGAAACCGGTTTTTGAAAAAACCGATTTGTACACCTCTAGTCTTAATATTCTTATCTGGTCCGAATTGGATGCGTATCTTTGGTGAGGTCTGCGGTTCAGTTTCGTTCATCTGGTCTGTTGATGGTTGGGTTTACGAAGTGTCTGAAGCCTGCGTCGTCTTCTCTCACAAACAAACACAAGGTTTTCTTCATAACTTTATTTGAAAAATGTGTTTAAGAGTGCTAAAAGAATATGATGTGGTGATAAAATTATCTTTTATTCTAGAGGTTAAGTGTTTGAATCATGCAACGTACATATCTTGATGGTTGTTAGAAGTAGGGTAGTTTGTTGTTCGAATAAAATATGTTTTAGAAAATGTATATGTGTTTGCATCTTAGTTTAATAAGTTTGATTAAAATATAATATCTTGTATAGATTAAACGTGCACTTTTTTTAAACAATAGTTGTTACACTTGCAAGAGTGTTTAAGACTTTGTACAATGTCACTATTATACTATATATGAGCCTTAGTTAATGGCAAGTATTAGGTCCATTTTTATCTTTTTATGATATCACAATGTCTACTGATCATCTTCTAGATGTAACAACCCATTTTAGGTTATTATATGTTAGTTTGCATTTACTGATGATATCTTTGTCTAGTGGTTAAGAGTGAGGTGGCTATACCAAAACTAGACGCAAAGAACCAACCAGACTGACCTAGTGGATAAATCAGGAATACAGAAGCGGTGGCTGCTACAAGAATGGAATATTCCATAGCATTTGCTTCTGAAAGAATTTGAACTAATTGTGTCACAGTTGAGCGTTTCTGTCCAATCGCTACATAGACACAATACAATGTCTCACTCTCAGAGGTGCTCCTTGAGTTCATTTGCTTTTGGTTTAATATGGTATCGATAGCAATAGCTGTTTTTCAAGTTTGTCGGTCCCCGATTATAAGTTCTCATTGACCACGGCCTATAGGAACCAGGCTACCCCTTTCCTGGAAAGTAGTCACTACCTGAGAGCTTTGCTTCTCTTGGAGGTGCTAGGTTCAAATCCAGGCAAGGAGAATTTTATACTAACTTGGTGATACTAACTACTAACCCGGTTAGCAACATTCTAACCGTAAGCCGTTCAAAAAAATATGTTAGTTTGCATTTAAAGGATGTTTGGTGATATTAACTAATATGTTAAATTTAATAATGCGGGTATGTTAACCACATAACATTAGTCAAATGAGCGTTGTGAAACAATTATTATACTTGATGTGAAAAATAATTAAGTAGTTTATGAGGGGCTTTTTGTAGTCATTTAACTCATTTTGCACTTCTCACTTGTTTGTTTGGATTATTAGTAACGTACCTTAATGCTTGAAGTAGTAATAACTCTCAAAACTCCATGAATGTATAGTTTGCAGTTTGGGGTAAACTAGTGAGTTGATGCAAAAGGGTTGGACTTGATGGATAAAACTTGTTGTTTCTATTTTTAAGGTTGTATACCTGTAGGATTTAAATGATCATTGTATTAATTGAAGGTTAAAACCATGCATTGGTGTGGATGATTGGGAGAATTGACTTAGATGATATAAAATGGGGTGGGGGGGGGGGGGGGGGGGGGGGGGGGTCTGTGTTTATTCCAATCAAAATGTTGAGAAAATGCTATAAACATCTTTATTTTTTACATAAAGAAGGATTGAAGTTTGAAACTTTAATAATCATTTTACTAATCGGATGATTTTAGCGATGGAGATGAGTACTTGGTTTAATGGTCCTTGATCAAACGAGCCAACGGGCCAAAAGGGGTAAAATGGCATTTAATCTAACAATGGGTGTTAAGATGTTGGTAAGGTAACTATGTCTAACACATTAATTAGTATGCTAATTATTGAACTAATGTGTTTTTAACTTTTGAAAGTCAACAATCTGGTGTAGAAAAACAAGCATTTCAAGATCCTACATGCAAACATGAGATGCATAATCTAAGTAGGAAAGTATATGTATGTATAGTACATGGATTAAATGAATTAGATTATATGTGACTATGAAACACATATTTGGAGTTGCTGTTACTATGGTAAAGACTTGATGAATAGGTCATTGTTGAATATGGGGCAAAGTTAACTTAAAACAATGAATCACATAGGTAGTTATCTGATCATACGAGTTGACAACATAACATGGGTAGTGATATACGAGTCGAGAATACGTCATTATGCTCACATGTGTGGTTATGTGATTATGATAATATCATATGGGTGGTTATGTGATTAAAGGAGTTGTATCGGTTCTTTGTGACCCTAAATCTTAATGACAATGACAGTTTGATTCAGATGATTAAAGTTCTTGCATTATTAGTTTTCCTTAAACTAAATAGCAAATTAAAATTAAATTAAGATGTTTTAAGACGGAAAAACAATCAAAAGTTCAAAACTGATATGTAAGTGGCGTATGGTACACTCCATACGCCTGCTTGCACAACCCAACACCCAAACACATTGCCATAGACATGTGTCTACGCTAGTATTGAAGAATGCGGGGCAATGTACAGTAGTTGTATGCTTTATGGTGAGAAAAAGTTTGATTATGAGGTGCAATTCAATATGTTTACTCGTGTTCACTCATATACTATAGGGGGATTACCATAAACTATAAATTATCTGTAATCATACCTAATCATGGTGTACCAAGCACATAAATTATACAAGTCTAATATGTTGATAAATGATCACAACACAATCCGTTTCATAGCATACCATACACTTTCTTGACACATAAAGAAGATTACTCCATATCCTACCCTATATGCATTCTAATTTAATTTTACAAAAAAATCTTTGATTAGTACAAAAGTTATATAAAAACATTATTTTTCTTATTATTTAACTGTGTTTTAGTTATTTACAATGACTGGCATATCATGAATTTAATTTTCGGGTTTTCTTTTTCGCTTGCAATACCGTTACGAATGGAACCAATATCGACTAAATGCTCGCCACAAAGCCCACAAAAGTTATATAAAAACATTATTTTTCTTATTATTTAACTGTGTTTTAGTTATTTACAATGACTGGCATATCATGAATTAATTTTCGGGTTTTCTTTGTCGCTTGCAATACCGTTACGAATAGAACCAGTATCGATTAAATGCCCGCCACAAAACCCATAAGAATCCTGAATCCCACTACTTATCAAAACTTTACAAGTGGGCTATATCTGGACTCAAAACTACAAATGGGCTTCTTACCCGACCCGATAACCATCAACCCGATCTCAAAACAATGAGAAACAAGAATCCAAATCTTGATATGTGTATCCATCAACTAGGGTTTTAATTAGGGTTTCTTCATGGCGTCCAGTACAAGAGCTGTATCCAGATTATGCGTTCGTCTTCATTCAATTTCCCCAAATTCAACACTAAATCTACATCATCGTTCATCAATTCGGTCTCAAAGGCCCCAATTTCTCCTCTTCTTTCCGTACTTCAAGGTTTGTTTCAATTTCAATCCTTCAGTGTTACAATGAAAGAAATAATGGAAAAGTTTAGGTTTTTATTGAAATGCGGATGTTAACAGTTAAATTTGGATCTATAAACAAACCAAATGTTCAGTGAACCGTTCGCCGGGAGTTCGTTTACGTTAACCAGCACAAAGTAGGGGCTTTGTTAGATTTATTAAATGAAGGAACATGAACAAAGGGCGCCTTCCTTCAGTTACGTGAACGTTCAGTAATATGTTATAGGGATGAGATCAGTAATACTGGTACTGAAAATACTGACACTGAAAATGAATATAAACATAAACCGAAACTGAAAATCATAAAAATGAATACGGTAGTGGTACTGATATTGATGGTGTTTGGTCGGTAGCTGTCTGATACGGGACTGTTAATGTATCCGGTACAGTACTGGTACTCGGAAAAAAAGCTCATCCCTAATATGTTTGTTTATGTTTGTTTACACCTATGTAGTTAATATCGTAATATCGCGGTGATATATCGGTTATCAGTCCCCTGGTGAAATATCTATCAGGATATCGCTACCGATATTATCGGCGATATTGACCGATTTTTTTTATATCAGCACTTTCTTCTTAGTTTTAGCATTTGTCTTTCTTCTTATTGTTGCTATTAGCGTTTTAAGTCTTAATTATTAATTGTTAGTGTAATGAGTTCCTACTTGCTACAATTGTTAGTGTATTTGCAAGTTGCAAAAGTTTAATTTGTTAATGGTAGGAGAGTATACTGAATTGTTAGTGTTAAATTGCTATATATATATAAATTTTACATGATATTAAAATTACCGATATCTCACCGCGATAACCTATATCTCAAATATTGGTCCTTGACCGATTATCGATTTTTACCTCATTAACTACTTAGGTTTACACCCGTTCATCATGTGTATGTTTATTATGTCAAGCTTATGCCTTTGTAATTGGATAATTATGTTTATGATTATATGTTAACTGCTTAACAAGGCGATTATGTCAAATATTTGGGATCAAGAATGCGGTTTTTTTAGAAGGTATATGTTTGTTTGTGTTCGTGAACCATTCATGAACAAGTTCAATGCTAAACGAACACGAACAAGAATCTTCGTTTGCTTATTAGTTCGTGAACAAGTTCAATGCTAAACGACCGAACATCAACAAGGCTCATTCAATTCGGTTCGTTTACAGCTTTAATGACACCTAAACTTTAGTGGTTTGTTTTAGTTAATTCGATTTGTTGTGTTAGGTTACCAGTGGAATTGAGCGCTTTGATAACGATGATGCCGTTGCATACCGCGATTGCGTCGGCATGCTTGAAATCTGGATTGTTAATTGAGTCTCACAGCTGGGGTTTAGTTCCTCAAGGTATGTTTTTTATTCTTAATGTATCATCTATTAGCGTTTGATTTTGAATACTGGTTAATTTTAGATTGAAAATAGCTTTTAGGGTTTGGATAATCAGTTAAGAGTGTTCGGCATTGTGTTTTGAAAGTGATTATATGATAGTGTTTGGGTCTCAGATATCAGTCTATAGTTGCCGATTGTGATTATTACTTATTATTAGGTTATTTATAGGCTACTTTACATATGTTCTGTAATAATGTGAATATGCCGTCATTCCAATAGGTGTGCTAAACGGGTCGTGTTCGCAGGTTAGCGGGTCAACCTGACCGAACCCGAAAATTTTAGACGAATCTGAACCGAAAATCGTGTCATACATATGAAACCGAACATGACCTGAATATTCGCTAGTTGATTCGAACATGACCCATTCACCCGGATTTTCTTTTCTTTTTTATTTTTTTATGCAAATTAATATATTAAAATTTACTAAAAAAACACAAATGTATATAATACATTTACATTTAATTTATAAAATCTTATGTCAATTGCTCTTTTTAAGTCATAATTAAGGCATAAAATACACATCCTGACATAAAAAACATACTGTAAAAAAATATAATATAAGATAAATGAGTTAAATGGGTCAACCCGACCTGTTTAGCTAAATGGGTTCTTGGGTGCAACCCGAAACTGACCCGAACTCGTTTAGACTAAACCAAACTCACAAATTTCGTGGTAGTTTCGTGTCGTGTTTTCAGGTCGTGTCAGAAATTTACACCCCTACATTCCAACAATCGTTTATCGTGATAAACTTGAATCTAGTGATAATATGATCTTACGTTTCTGCGCCTAGTGATCTTGAATTCTTGATGAGAACGATGTTAATCAATGTATCGATCAATATGTGTTACATGATTAGCTATTCGGTTCTAACACTCTTCATGGTTGATATTGCAGGAATTTCAATGCCTTTATGACACATTGTTATGGCTTTTTGAAGCACAAGTCAAACAAGTTCTTTTTTGGTTTGTAGGATAACAAGATTTTTGTTGATTCAAGTCATACGAAAGATCATATTTGCTCGGTTTTCAATCTTTCTGTTGTGTATTTCGCCTTGAACCCGAATTGCTTGTTGTCCAATGAATAATAATAACATGAGCTTGTAGAATGGATCATCATTGTCATTGTAGTAGTCTCCATTGTCTCATGTTTAATAGTCTTTAGGTGATATTTTCTTTGAATGAAAATCTCTTTAACAGTGTTTATTTATTCTGCACATTATTCATTTTAGGGGCTTCCATAGATAATGTAGTCCAATATACATAAGCAGTTAATATCGGTTATCGGACCCCATGTAAAATATCGGTATTGATATTATCAGCGATGTATCACTATGTATCACCGATATTCCCGATATTGGTACATTTTTCTTAGTTCTACCATTCGTCTTTCTTTTTATTGCTGCTAATAGTGTTTTAAGTCTTAATTGTTAGCGTTAAATGTTAGGGTTTATGTCTTAACTCCTACCTTGGTTTTAAAAAGCGTGTCTCAGGCGCGTTTAAGCGCGAGCACAACAAGGCTCAAACCTGTGACTTTTAAGCCCAACGCCTAGAGGAATTACAAGAAGCCCCCAAAAGGGCGTTTTTTTTTTTTGGATTTTTCTGGGCTTTTTTGGCCTACGCTTTTATGCATCTAACTGTTGTTCCTTGGTTTTTTGGCTTGTATATACAACTATATATCATACAAAAACCTTACTTATAACTATATTTTGGGTAGGAAAAGCTGAAACCTATGAGATATATAAAAATATATATATAATTAGCTTGCGTCTAGGTACAAAGCCCGCCGCTTTTGTGCTTTGCGCCTTAGTTTTAGACCTCGTCGCTTTTGTGTGCCTCTCGCCTTTTCAAACCAAGACTCCTACTTGCTACAAGTGTTGGTGTTTTGCAAGTTACAAAAGGTTATATATAAATTCTACATGATATTGAAATTACCGATATCTCAACGTGATAACCTATATCTCAAATATCGGTTTTTGACCAATATCCAATATTTTACCGCATTAACTGCTTAGATCATATGCCAATACAAATATTCTGCTTTAAATTTTAATTTGTTCAAACTTCCAAGAACACATGTTTCTTCAAAGGATCATGCTCTATACGTATTGCCCTTTAAAAATCTAAAACAACCGAAACCAATTCGTCTCTATGGTTGTTGTAACCATGATCCGCCCCTTCAACGATTCATAACTCGTGGTTAGGTATGATCTTGTCAAACTCCGAAGCATCTTCAACTGGAATGACTTCATCAACCGATCCATGAACGGTCAACACCTTGCAATCTTGGTCAACTTTGAGCCCCGCTTCATGCATGTTTGTGTTCAGGCGTTCCATTAGACTTTCCTCCGTCACACGAGACAACAATTCTCCTAATAAGAAGAAGAATAGTTGTTATTCTAAATAGGGGTAGGTTAGGTAACCGATCATAAAAAATTCGGGTCAAAACATATAATTCTTTTGTACATTTTAAAACTGATTGGGTTGACCAAGAACACTTTACATCAATAAGCTCTTTTGTTAAAGATAATTAGTGTGTCAATATGACTACATAAATTATATTATTTAAAGAATAATATGGTTTTTAAATTAAAATGATTTAAGAAGATTTATGCATTAAAAAAACACTTTTGAGGGACTTTTGACCCACTAAAGGTAAAATATAACCCGAATTGATCATTAAAAGAATGCACTTACTACATCCCCCCCCCCCCCCCCCCCCCAACCCCATCTACATATGGGTCTACCATGATGTATCTATCAATAAGTGAAGCTCGAACTCGTTTACTAAACAAGCTTATTTTAGGTTCGGGCTTCTAGACAACTTTAAGCAAGGGGTAGGTGTTATAAAATAATAATATAAACTAACATTACACTAAGACTCGACGAGCCTAACGAGTTTCACATGCTAGGCTCGACTCGATAAACAAATGAGCTTTATTTTAGGCTCAAGTTCGGCTTGGCTTGTTTACTAGACAACTTTAAGCAAGGGGTAGGTGCTATAAAATGACAATATAAACTAACATTACACTAAGACTCGACGAGCCTAATGAGTTTCACATGCTAGGCTCGAGCTCGAGCTCGATAAACAAATGAGCTTTATTTGTCACACCCCAACCGAAGGCGGAAATATCGGAATGAGACGAAAACTAGATTGCAAGAGGCTTCATAACGCTAATTGTGTCAAGTGTTTAATAATTACCTTTTTACATAGTTTAAATCAAATAATACAAAATTTAGATCCCGATACGTAACAAATATAATTTCATTTCATTGATAACGATTTAATACAAGATATTGAAACGAAATACATGTTTGAAACAAATACAATACAATAAGTATTTAAAGTTTAAATGCATTCTAGGCAATCCTATTAGATTCCATTTGTCATCAAATTCCCGCAACATGAATTAAAAGCATAGATCAATACAAAAGTATTGGCGAGCATACAAGTTTAAATTAATTACAAGTATAAAAGTTTGTTTTGATTGTGACAAGTATATATTCAAGTCGAATCGCACGAATATGTAGACCACTTTCGCATAACAATAGCATATAATCGAATTCCTTAACTAGCATGCATAGTATTCTAAGCATAACGATATCATGAGAATACAAGTCAAAACTAATAAGCATAAACAAACTCAAGCATAACAAGTAGCATGTATAGACGAGTTTAAACTAACACATATAACTCACATAAGCGTAACTGATGGCACATTTGGTAATGTGAACACATTTAATTTTGTTTAAAATAAATTTTGTAATTTATACATGTTGCACCCCAAAATGCATTAAAGTGTAAAAAGGGGGTCGAGTATGCTCACTTTTGCGAAGCTTCCTTTATATCTTTCGTTGAGAGTTGACGATCGAATGATGGAATACCGTAGTTACCTCGCATGCGTAAACGAGAGTTATAAAAGTGCGGTAAAGAAAATAAATATACACTTATTATTATTATTATTATTATTATTATTATTATTATTATTATTTATTTTATAATTTCATTCGGATTTTGACACGCCTTCATTAGCGTTTTGACTGGTATGTATATATATATATTTAGTTGACGAAACATGGTAAACATACCTATATTTTTGACGGATAGTCCAACATATATATATTCGACGGAAAGTATAATAGATATATATGTTTAGATTCCGGCGAATAACTTAGTATATGCATCTACTTCGACGAAAGGTCTAGTAGGTGAATACATATATGTGCATTTTGACGAGTAGCTTAAGAGGTCATCGTACGCTTTGAAAAGCATAATAGACGTAGATATATATGTATATATATTGATGCAAACGGAAAGGATATATATATATATATATGTTTATATTTGATGAAAAACGGGCAGAGTTTCCCCTATTTTAGGACGATCCTGACACTATGAGTCGTCGATATAGATTTCAAAACGCAAATATATTAACACAATATATATATATATATATATATTCGATGTATGCTATTTAATACAAGGTTCGCTTCGCGTTAACTAAAAATAAAAAAATATAAAAATAATAATAATAATAACGACGAATGAAATAATCATGGTAGAATTTACCTAGTCCTTCGCCGAATGGTTTGACCAGGTTGGACCCGACAGTTGACTATTGTTTGACTGTTGTTGACCAGCGTTGACCGAACCGAGGCGGAAGTTAACAGAACCAAACGTCACCCAAGCGAACCAAGTGAACCGCCACTCAAATCAAGATTGAATTAACTCAACCGGACTGAACCTGAGCCGAGGCAAAACTGAACCCAAACCGTCACCCGAGTGGAAACCAGAGCTGACCCGGGTCGACCCGAACCCGAACCTAAATCTTGAACCGAGACACGCACCGGGACTCGAAACTTGAACCGAACATTGAGTCTAATCGGTACGACCGGTGGTAACCAGGTTTGACCCGAGACACCAAGAACAACCCGACTGACTCGAGACTGAACCGAAACAAACTCGTATCTGAATCGAGAGAACCATGACCCGAGACTAAACGTAACTTGAACTAGAGCCGAGTCGACTGAATCAAAATAACCCGAACCAGGACTGAGCCAAACCTGAGCTAGCCCAACTCGGAACCTAACACGAAGCCTAAAATGAACCTGGACCAAACCAGCGATGTCTAAACCGGAACCAGACCCGAACCACAGACATTATTGTTGCTCAAACTGGAGCCACTGCCGCTGCCGGTTATCGTGTTTCACCACAGGAGCCACTGTCGCCGGCGGTTGTCATCATCGTCGTTTAACAGCGTTACCCGCCGTCGGAGTCCGGTTCTTTAGGGAGAGGGGGCAGGGAGTCGGAGCGAGAGAGAGGGAGATGGGTGTTCGGCATTCACCGGAGAAGAAGGGGTGAATGGGTGAGCGTGACAGAGGGAGAAGAGGGCATGTGAGTGTATGCGACTCATGTGTATGTTAGGTGAATGTTTGTTTATAATAGGATTAGGGTATTTAGGTAGGGTTTTAGGTGTTGGGCTCAAGGCCCGTTAGCTAGTTACTAGGTTTTGAGCGGCCGGTTGCGATAGCGAGAACCATTGTCGAACCCGATAGTCGTTAGAACGTCGTGAGTCATAGTTTAGGTTTAAAACTTCAAAAACAATGGCGTCGCGTTCGTTAAACGCGTCGTTTTCTATGTATATATATACGTAGATTTATATATCTTATATATATATTTTTACATACATTTTTTTGTTATATATATATATGTATATATATATATATATATATTAAATAAAATTCTAAGGAAATCCGAGGCGTTACAGTCTCCCATTCTTTAGGAAATTTCGTCCCGAAATTTATTTAAGAGAAAGTCTTAGAAAAGATGGCATTTCATAGTATGTGCGTGTATAACCGAGAAATAGGTGATGTGTGATCAAAGTTTGTATTTAAATATAGCAGTGAAACACCGAATTTCTCATGGCACGTTTTCACGAAAGTTTGGTAATATAGTAGGGACACTTATATATAGGAAGTACCAGCGGCGTATCCACCATGTTCATACCATATTCCGTCTGTTTCGCTAATCGATGCAATGTTACGTTCCTGGCATAATCAGGGTTTATTAACGTATTACGAGTAAGAATGATAGCGTATAGGAATTTAAGTATATAAGTATGATTGTATTTAAGTATGAGAGTGTATACAGTATGAGTATGAGTATATGTGTGTGTATATGCACATTCTTGTACAATACACACGAAATATTTTAATTAACCAAGATTAACGGATTACTGGTATGTGAATAAACAGGTCAAACCATCGTGTACCGCAATGTAGACTACCCATCATCGTTAAAACGAAGAGGATGTAAAATAGTTTACTTAACATGACCTCAAGAATACGGGGGGCGTCACTCCTATAGCGCTACACAAGCACCATACATGTTAAGGTGTGGCTTGATCAGAGTTAATGACGAGTTCATCACATAAACATGTGAATAAACAAGTCAAACCATCGTGTACGCAAATGTTGACTAGTCAATATTGTTGGAACATAGAGTGTTTAAAATAGTTTACTTAACATGACCTCAAGAATACGGGCGGGCGCTACTCCTATAGCGCAACACAAGCGCTATACATGTTAAGGTGTGGTTTTATAACGAGTTTATCACATAAGAATGTTCCAGTAATCCAAATCAAATATCGTGTTTAGTATGCACCTATTGAATCATTGTGTAATAGATTTTGAATAAATGAGATGTTTGTTGTGCATAAATTCGATTTTAGTATAATGTTGACTTTGAAATGAATGAAGGAATAAGTATTATTTGCATAAAATTTAAGATAGCGTAAAAGAGAGGCTGGATATAATGTTGGAGTGTTTCGGGTTTTAGAAACTTCGACTATTCCAAAGTGTCTCGTATGTCCTTTCGAATTAAGGAGACATGATTTGGCCTAATAGGTATAATACTCTCGTCGCCAAGCGATTAACGGTATTTTACCCTTCCAGTTAATACATGTCCTTAATTTGATCGAAACATACGAAACTTTGGCAAGATTGAAAATTGAGGAGCGGAACCAGTCATCAAGGTGTGGATGTCAATCCTGGCTTGACAATTTCGTCCCCAAATTGTGGTTTATTGAACGTATCAAGATATAATCTCGAATCGTCAATAAGGATCCACTAGATTATCAAATGAAACTCCCATCAAGATATGGATATCACTCCTGACTTGATGGTGAATTTCGTGCGAAAAAACATGTAAAGCGGATTGAAACTCATCACCAATGGCGGGAATCACCCCTGTATTGATGAGTTATTTCGATTGTGGAACAAGAATATTCTCAAGAATTCGTATTGTGTTGTGTCTTAGGAAAGACATATTGTAAGTTTGAAGACCAAAGAAAAGAAAAGCAAGGTAGGAAGAATAACAATTTAGGCAAGTAATAAAGAATGATCAAGAGTATGGTACTTAAACTATAGATTAGGTCGAACATGGCAATTCTACCTAATTCCCTATAGTTATGGCTCTGATACCAATCTGTCACACCCCAACCGATGGCGGAAACATCGGGATGAGACGAAAACTAGATTGCAAGAGGCTTCATAACGTTAATTGTGTCAAGTGTTTAATAATTACCTTTTTACATAGTTTAAATCAAATAATACAAAATTTAGATCCCGACACGTAACAAATATAATTTCATTTCATTGATAACGATTTAATACAAGATATTGAAACGAAATACATGTTTGAAACAAATACAATACAATAAGTATTTAAAGTTTAAATGCGTTTCTAGGCAATCCTACTAGATTCCATCTGTCATCAAAATTCCTGCAACATGTATTAAAAGCATAGATCAATACAAAAGTATTGGCGAGCATACAAGTTTGAAATTAATTATAAGTATAAAAGTTTGTTTTGATTGTGACAAGTATATATTCAAGTCGAATCGCACGAATATGTAGACCACTTTCGCATAACAATAGCATATAATCGAATTCCTTAACTAGCATGCATAGTATTCTAAGCATAACGATATCATGAGAATACAAGTCAAAACTAATAAGCATAAACAAACTCAAGCATAACAAGTAGCATGTATAGACGAGTTTAAACTAACACATATAACTCACATAAGCGTAACTGATGGCACATTTGGTATTGTGAACACATTTAATTTTGTTTAAAATAAATTTTGTAATTTATACATGTTGTACCCCTAAATGCATTAAAGTGTAAAAAGGGGGTCGAGTATGCTCACTTTTGCGAAGCTCCTTTATATCTTTCGTGGAGAGTTGACGGTCGAATGATGGAATACCGTAGTTACCTCGCATGGGTAAACGAGAGTTACAAAAGTGTTGTAAAGTAAATAAATATACACTTATTATTATATTATTTATTTATTTTATAATTTCATTCCGATTTTGACACACCTTCATTAGCGTTTTGACTGGTATGTATATATATATTTAGTTGACGAAACATGGTAAACATACATATATTTTTTACGGATAGTCCAACATATATATATTCGACGGAAAGTATAATAGATATATATGTTTGGATTCCGGCGAATAACTTAGTCTATGCATCTATTTCGACGAAAGGTCTAGTAGGTGTATACATATATGTGCATTTTGACGAGTAGCTTAAGAGGTCATTGTACGCTTTGAAAAGCATAATAGTCGTAGATATGTATATATATATATATATTGATGCAAACGGAAAGGATATATATTATATTATATATATATATATATATATATATATGACTTATGCTTTTCAAAGCGTACAATGACCTCTTAAGCTACTCGTCAAAATGCACATATATGTATACACCTACGAGACCTTTCGTCGAAATAGATGCATATACTAAGTTATTTGCCGGATACTTTCCGTCGAATATATATATATTGGACTATCCGTAAAAAATATATGTATGTTTACCATGTTTCGTCAACTAAATATATATATACATACTAGTCAAAATGCTAATGAAGGTATGTCAAAATCCGAATGAAATTATAAAGTAAATAAATAATAATAATAATAATAATAATAAGCGTATATTTATTTTCTTTACAGCACTTTTATAACTCTCGTTTACCCATGCGAGGTAACTACGATATTCCATCATTCGACCGTCAACTCTCCATGAAAGATATAAAGGAAGCTTCGCAAAAGTGAGCATACTCGACCCCCTTTTTACACTTTAATGCATTTTGGGGTGCAACATGTATAAATTACAAAATTTATTTTAAACAAAATTAAATGTGTTCACAATACCAAATGTGCCATCAGTTACACTTATGTGAGTTATATGTGTTAGTTTAAACTCGTCTATACATGCTACTTGTTATGCTTGAGTTTGTTTATGCTTATTAGTTTTGACTTGTATTCTCATGATATCGTTATGCTTAGAATACTATGCATGCTAGTTAAGGAATTCGATTATATGCTATTGTTATGCGAAAGTGATCTACATATTCGTGCGATTCGACTTGAATATATACTTGTCACAATCAAAACAAACTTTTATACTTATAATCAATTTCAAACTTGTATGCTCGCCAATACTTTTGTATTGATCTATGCTTTTAATACATGTTGCGGGAATTTTGATGACAGATGGAATCTAATAGGATTGCCTAGAAACGCATTTAAACTTTAAATACTTATTGTATTGTATTTGTTTCAAACATGTATTTCGTTTCAATATCTTGTATTAAATCGTTATCAATGAAATGAAATTATATTTGTTACGTGTCGGGATCTAAATTTTGTATTATTTGATTTAAACTATGTAAAAAGGTAATTATTAAACACTTGACACAATTAGCGTTATGAAGCCTCTTGCAATCTAGTTTTCGTCTCATCCCGATGTTTCCGCCATCGGTTGGGGTGTGACATTATTTTAGGCTCAAGCTCGGCTTGGCTCGTTTCAAGCTTTTTCTTGAGCCGATCTCGAGTAGCTCGCGAGCCACTCGGCTCGTTTGCACCCCTAGACTCACTATCATAAATTCATAACTGTAAACGGTTAAACCTGTTTTCGAATGGACATCAATAAAACCATCCTTTTTCACTCTTTCCATATAATCTTTTCCCAAACGCTCCTCAATGCCCCTATCCATCTTATATCGACCAGACACGTTGATAACCGTGTGAATATCATGATGTAAAGATGCATATAAAACCACCACATTCCCACCTGCAAAAACATTTTAGATTTTTCGATCAACCCTTTAGCTCTCAAACTAAAATCTATATTGACTTTCAAAGTTAAAGTCAAACTGAACTTGAAGTTGTTTGACCTCAAGATGAAAATTAGCTAAAATGACATGCCTTTACTATGTCCAATAATTGCACCTATAACACGATTTTCTGCAGCGAAATGCTGGATTACTGCGTGTAAGTCATCAACCTCCTTAGAGTAATTACCAAATTGGAATAAACCTTCGCTTTCCCAGAAATACGACACTTGTTGGAATATGTTTCAACTTATGAGTTTAAATAACCAGTGAATTAGTGTTCCTATTTATAGCATGTGCATTGAGTTACAGGATTCATATTTCATTCCAGCTTTGAAGTTGGCAATTAGTATATTAACACCTTTGACTTTAAAAGTCAAAGTGCATCGTTTAACATTGCGACTTACCCATTTCCAGAAAAATCAAAGCGAAATGCACTAATCCCATGTTGTTCTAACGCAAAAGCGAGTTCCGCCATCATACTGTATTCCTGGATAAAGAACAAGCTCACAGTTAGAAGTGGCGGTTTTGACCAGTTTAATTATGAGCAAGTCAATTTGGGTTCTCTAACGGTCGAAGGGTCGAAAGTTTCCCAAAGTATTTTCCGATGCATCAAACTCTTAAATTGATTTATTCAAAAAACGGAATCAGACTGATAATATAGTTGGGGTAATCTTGTTTAACGTAATATTTATTTGTAGAAAACAATCAAGTGGACAAAAAGGGGTTGACCCAACTTGTTTTGGCCCGTACTAAAACTGACCCGTTTTGATCCATTACCCGACTCGCCCATTTTGCCAACTTCACTTTGCTAAAGTTTGCTGTTTTTTTTGCCTATGTGCCTTTGGGTATAATATATTCATCTTATGTACCTAAATATTTATAAAACATGAACATTAAAAAAAGATGCACCTTCGAGTCTCGCAAGCCATGGCACAATATTACAATCTCTTTGGACCCGGATTTCGTGTAACAACACACTTGTTTTGTACAATTATTCTCTTCTGTTCAACCCCTGAAACAGTTACAATTATATTGGATGCAAGTTCTTAAATCTTGAAGCATACCTTATAACTTTTAATGTCAAAGGGGTAATTTTGTAAAGTTTTAACTAACTCTATTCATGTATGCCCATTTCTTAATTCTACGTTTGTGACTGAAACAGAGGTTTAGTTTCTTTATCAGTTCTACAATTAAATGGGTGCATAGGATCACACCTGCTGCTGAAACTAACCTTAAAGGAAGTTAATTTAGTGTGAAATTGAAGTGTTATACATAAGATTGGTTGATAACTGACCTGGGTTTCGATCGACGGTGGTGGTGGAGTCGCCGGTGGCCGTCTTCATCTTCTGCTACTGTGGAGAGAGAGGTAATCCTAACAAAGGACAGAGTTTACTAGTTTTAACATACTTTTATACTTTTTTTTTCTTTTTGTTGTTGCATCTAGTATTACTAAGGGTGTTTTTCAAGGGGTTTTTAAAGGTTTTGGGTTGGGTTGGGTTGTTTGGCTCTTTGGAGGGAAAAATGTGACCTGACCGACTCAGTTAAAGGTCATGTTGACTGGGTTAGAGTTTTCGGGTTTGATCATCAGTTAATGATATGATAAAAAGTCTCAAAACATAATGTTCCAAATCTCAAAGACTCCAAATCAAAACATATTTAAAAAATACAATAAATATTCTACTCATTTAGTTTCGGGTCGGTTTTTTGGAATTTCTGGATGGAAAAAGTTACCTAATAACCGACTCATCCAAGGTTCGGGTTATTTGGCTATGGTTTTGGGTATTCCTTAATTCGGGTTTTGGGTTTCAAGTAGAAATGACTGCCCTAAGTGTCTGTATGGTAAGGTAACGCCCGGCCCAATACAAAAAGAACTCCCACCTTGTTGGTTGGCGTACACTGACCTTTTTTAGGTTTCATTCACGACCCTCTCTTAATTTGCATTTGTTAATTTAGAAAAAGTGAACACCTAGATGTATTCCGATATATATTAAAAATAGAATTGTATTCAAATTTGGTATCTTAAACTATACTGAGCACCGATACCCTACTAGTGTCGTAACAATACCGATCGAAACTGAATTCCTACCGCATCGTGTAAATATCTTAATAATGTTACAAATTATAAGGGGGTAACTAAAGTGTCCTAAAAATTTAAAGGGCATAAAGTATAATACTATAAACATATCCTCATCCAAATATAATAATGTAATCCGAAAGTGATCAACTTCAAACAACGGCCTCAAATGGCCTTCTCTTCCACCTTCAAACCTCTACACACCCAAAACCAACTTAACCCCTTTACACTCTGTAAGTACCCATCTTCTCTTAACTCCAATTTCAACAATTTCCCACATGGGGTTTCCATTTCATCACCAAAGATCCCACCTTTACTTCAAATTCAAGCACACACCACACTCACTCAGAACCAAAACCCTCATCCCCAAAGCAAGAACACTCAAAACCCACAATCAGTAGAAGAATTCTTGACAAAATACAACAAGGGTTCTCATCTTTTGAGTCAAAAAATGAAAAAATTGACAACTTGGGTCCCAAAGTTAAAGATTCAAGAAACAGAGTTGATAGTAAAAAGACGAGATATGATGGGTTGAATGAAAAGATTCATAAAAATGTGAACTTGAACAAGAAAGGAGAGGGTGTTGGAAAGAGGGTTAAAAAGGGTAAAAAGGGTAAATTTGATTCACCTGTAGCCGTCGTGCGTGTTGCTTTAGAAATTTGTTCGAAATTAGGGGATGTTATGGGTGCAATTGGGGTTTTCGATTTAGCGAAAAGAGAAGGGATTAATTTAGGGCAGTATCATTATGCTGTGATTTTGTATCTTTGTTCTTCAGCTGCTGTAGGGGTCGTTCAGCCTGCGAAAAGTGGGAGAACCGATTCGGGTCTCAATCCGGGTTCAGACCCGAATGGTGAAAATGTTGATGAGCAGACTCATAAGTTGGATATGGTTCATCAGACTTTAGATGGGTTAATCCGGTTTATAGACGAACATGAGGATTTATCGGTTAGAACTGTGATTAAAGTAGGTGAAGATGTTAAAGAATATGCACTCAAAAGGGGTTTCGAAATCTATAACGAAATGTTGTCGGATAAAGTCCCAATGAATGAAGCGATACTGACGTCATTAGCGAGAATGGCGATGTCTCGAAACGACGGTGACATGGCGTTCGAGTTAGTGAAACAAATGAAGGATTTGGGGATAAACCCTAGGTTACGATCATACGGTCCTGCGTTATCGGTTTTTTGCAAGAATCGGAATCTTGAAAAGGCTTTTGAAATCGAAGAACATATGCTAGCACACGGTGTTTATCCGGAAGAGCCTGAGTTGGAACTATTGTTGAGTGTGAGTATAGAAGCTAATAGAAGTGATAAAGTTTATTACTTGTTGCATAAGTTGAGAACAAGTGTACGAAAAGTGTCACCGTCTACTGCGAGTTTGATTGAAAAGTGGTTTAAAAGCAGAACCGCATCAAGGATCGGGAAACGAAAATGGGATCGGGAGGTGATTGATCGAGCGGTTGAAAACGGCGGTGGAGGGTGGCATGGGCAAGGGTGGTTGGGTAGCGGAAAGTGGACGGTTACGAGATCGGTTGTCGGAAAAGATGGATTATGTCGATGTTGTGGTGAAAAATTGGCAACGATTGATCTTGATCCGATAGAGACCGAACGGTTTGCTGAATCAGTTGCTAAAATCGCTAGAGAAAGAGAGCGGAATTCAAGTTTCGAGAAATTTCAAGTATGACAAAAATTTTACTATACTTTTTTAGTATTAATGTAAATCAAAATGTTCT
This sequence comes from Scalesia atractyloides, assembly GCA_947069175.1. Lineage (NCBI taxonomy): Eukaryota > Viridiplantae > Streptophyta > Magnoliopsida > Asterales > Asteraceae > Scalesia > Scalesia atractyloides. The sequence goes on along the minus strand of CAMTDV010000011.1, from coordinate 1,477,474 downwards.
TGAATGTATTATTTTTGTTCACTTTTAGAAATGGCTTGATTACTATGGACCGTTTGAAGCCGTTGTAGATGGAGCAAATGTTGGTCTTTTCAGCCAAAGAAGATTCAAACCATCAAAGGCAAGTTAAAGATTCGTTAGAGGTGGCAAAATGGGTGGGTTAGGTAATGGGTCAAAACGGGTCGGGCTGAAATTTAACAGCGAGTCAAATGGGTCGGGCCGGGTTGAACCACAAATACCTTTTTTGGAAAATTGGATTTTAATAATTCCAACTTTGACACATTGGACGGCAACAGTCCCAACTTGTAACCTATTTTCCTTTAGCGATCCCATACTAACTAAAAGAGTAAAAGCTAACCCAAAAAAGTCCAAAATGTTTGCTGATGTGGCAAAAAGTCAAAAGGTTTGCTGACGTGGACTGCTTATGCGGCAAATAAGTCAAAGTTTTGATGATGTGGATTGCTTATGTGGCGAAGTTATGCTGCACTGCTTATGTGGCAGTCCATGTTAGGAAAAACTAAATTGGTTAACCTTTAGTTAGTATGGTATTGATGAGGGAAAATTCGTTAAAAGTTGGTACTGTCACAAAACTTTTCCTTAGTTGGCACTGTTGCCGGCCAATATGTCAAAGTTGGGATTATGAAAACCCAGTTTTCCTTTTTTAAACAACAAATACTGACGGACCCTATAAGTGTGAGACCTTTTACCCGTATCGACCTCTTCATTGTTAGCTAAAACATAACCCAAATCGACCCATTCCTAAATAAATCAGTTGAACATTTTGACATTTAAAAACATAACCAAATCCACCTTACCTTAGATCTGTCTGACCGTTCTTTTTAGCTAAGTTTTTTATATACGTTATATTCGTAACTTTTTTTCGTTATATATCTTTAGGTCAATACTATTGCAAATGGTATTAGGCAGATGCTTCCTTCTAAAAGATGGCCATTGGTTATACTACACAATAGACGTATAACCGGTGATAAAATGGACGAAGGGCTAAATAAAACACTAGTTGAAAAGTGGAAAAATGCTGATGCACTTTACGCAACACCTACCGGATCAAATGATGATTGGTAAATTTCAGCTCCATCCATTTTTCTATTGTTTTTTTAGTTTATATGTCAAAATTATAAGTGTGGACGTTCTTTTTGTCAGGTACTGGTTGTATGCAGCTATAAAATTTAAGTGCTTACTTGTGACTAATGATGAAATGAGAGACCATTTGTTTCAACTTTTGGGGAATGATTTTTTCCCTAAATGGAAAGAAAGGCATCAGGTGAGCAATAACTTCATTTTTTAATTATATTTATGTCAATTTGAAAGTCAAAGTAGTTTGTATGACTAAAGAAAGTCAAATCAAGCGAATTTAGGAGCTTCTATTTGTTTTTTCTAATTTCAGGTTCGGTTCCATTTTTCTGAAACGGGTCCTGTGTACCCATGCCGCCTCCATGTTCTGTTGTGATACAGGTTAGCAATTAGCATTCTGTACTTGAATGTCATCTTTTGGTGTTGTGTGAATGACAGAAAGCCAAAACACACATTTAACATTAAAATAAAGGGTGAAAATGCATGAAATAGAAATGACCTTACGCTTTTTCCTGATTTTACCTACTGGCTTTATGCTGGGCAGCAAGTAGAAACCGGCATGTGTTTCGATTTTAGCAATCAATACCACCACGACTGATTTTACTTGTAAACTGCTAATGTGGTAATTGATTCAAGCCAACCGTCGCAAAAGATGCTACATGTGCAGAAAATGCTTAAGCGAAAATAATTTAAAAATTAAATTTAATAATAACTATAAAATGTCACATGAGATGCCAAATGTCATACAAAAGGCTCTTAACGTACAACGGTACGGCACCACCAATATAACGTGCGTAATTATGCAAATAACGTGCGTAATTAGGGTTAGCCCAATCCATGCGTAATTATGCAAATAACATGCATAATTATGTATTATAACGTGCATATTTTAAAAATGAACATGCGCAATTTACTCACGCACCGTCGCACGTTGAGGGGCTATTGTACGCTAACCTTCCCCTGTATATATACATACACTAAAATGGCAATAAATTTAACATCATATTTTTAAAAGAACAACATAAATGATCTGCTACCGTTGAACATGCCATTGTTTATTGCTAAAATTGGTAATAATGGGCAAGTGACTTTTATGTTACACGGCACCTAATGTTAAAGCTTTGTTTCTAAAATCAGGAAGAAGTGTATAGTTTGTTTCTATTTCGTGTAGTTTGATCTAAAAATATGGATTAATGAAAGATAAAATACATTTGTAAGTCTTTTGATACTCAACAGGAATCACGAGAAGGCCATTGGCATATTCCTATAGCTTCAGAAGAAGACTCTGAAGATGATCGAGTGTGGATATGTGTTACGCGTGATAAATCAAGTAAAAATAGCCAAGAACATATTGAAGTAACCGATGGTAACTATGAAGTTTGATTTGGGTGTTTCATTTATCATTTTGTCGGTCTCTTTCTAAAATCACATTGCAAATCTTGTTCGTTTTCTCGATTGAGCTAATCTTTTAAACGATCAAGGGATAATGTATTTACACGACACCTAAGTATTTAAAAGGATTCACTAAGATGCCCGACTATTGAAACAACTTTACAAGCCACCTCAGCTTAGTTTCATTTATACTAATTCTGGCAAAAATAACTTGTTGCATAAGTATGAAGTATAGAAAATTCTCCCAACTTTAAAGCTTATACCACATATGAAAATTAAAAAAAGAGTAAAATGTCATTTTCGTCCCTGAGGTTTGGCCAGTTTTGCGACTTTCGTCAGAAGGTTTGTTTTTCCGCATCTGGATCCAAAAGATTTGAAATCTTGCCATTTCCATCCGGCTCGTTAACCCCATCCATTTTTCTCCGTTAAGTCGGGGGTATGTCTATTTCCATCTTTTTTGTTAACTTAAAGGGCAATTCGGTCTTTTTCACCTTATGTAAAAAGACCGAATACCCCTGAAAAGACCAATTTCCCCTTTAAGTTAACAAAAAGACGGAAATACCCCAGACTTAACGGAGAAAAATGGATGGAGTTAATGAGCCGGATGAAAATGGCAAGATTTAAAACCTTTTGGATCTAGATGCGGGTACGAAAGTTGCAAAACTGGCCAAACCTCAGGGACGAAATGGCATTTTACTCACAGAAAAAAAAAAGATGCCCATGAACCTACACAAATGTTTTTTGGTCAATTCATCTAAAGGGGATTCTTTTTAGTAGATTCAGGGGTATTTTTATCATTTACAACTTTAAATGTAACAATGCCTTTAAAGTTGAGGCTTTTTGTGATCGCTAGAATCGGGTCGAAAAAATGCTTCAAAGGGTTTGCTTCTGGAACAGAAAGCAGTCAGGGGAGCGACAACAAGACGTCTCAAGAAATCGGTGGGAGTTTAGAAGAAATCATGTTGTCATCTTTTCAACTAAATCAAGATACAGTTTTGACTCAAATTATAGCGGCAGAGAAGGTTGGTGACTGTGTGATAGATTTCCAAATATGATGTGTTATGGGTTTGATTCTGAAGGCTTTGACTTTAGCTGACCATCCAGTGGAGCTGAACCCAGATTTTCCTAAAGAAAGCTACAACATCATTATGAAGATTGTGTCATATACTTTTTTAAGGGTCTTTTTTTGTAAAAATACATGCCTAGGTAATTATTATTATTATTATTATTATTATTATTATTATTATTATTTATTATTATTATTATTATTATTATTATTATTATTATTTAATTTAGAGTTTGTTGGTTGCTAGTTAATTATCTCCATGTCTAGTTGAAAATGAATATTGGAAGAAAAAAATTATATGGTTTGGATTAGGTAATGTAAATTTTCTTTTGTTAGCAGCTAATTAGTAATTAATCGTTGTAGTTTTCTGTTTATGTTATGTTTATTATGGATGTTACATTTTAGCTGACCATAACACATGGCTTTACATAGATCATCTTTTTGTTATAAAATATGTAACACCAATGGCCTCCTAAACTTATAGTTGATAGTGTTTCGTTATATTTTAAAGGAATATTGGATTTTAATAATCCTAACTATTCGTCATAGGTCGTCAATAGTCTTAACTTCAATAATAATCATTGAAAGTCCCAACTATTAACATATTGGCCTCCGATGGACCTTGACTAACAGACGCGTAACACCGTTAATCTCTGGTCGTCGGAAAAACATTTTTGGCTGGAAAACTCCTTTTTAGCCGGAAAACTCAACATTTTCGGCCCAAACCTCCTTGTAACCTTAAATCGGACCTTTACGAATTACTTTTCCTGGCCAAAAAGGTTTTTCGACGACCGAAGACTAACGGCGTTAGGATTCTGTCAGTCAGGTCTATTGGAGGTCAATATGTTAATAACCCCAACTATTCGTCGTTGGCCACCAACAGTCCCAACTTTAAAAATAACCACCGGCAGTCCCGACTATTGACATATTGGCCACCAATGAATCCTGACTAACGGAACCCTAACGTCGCTAGTCTCTGCTCACCGGAAAACCGTTTTTGAGCCAGAAAAAGTTTTCTAAAGGTCTGATCTAAGATTACAAAGAGGTTTTGAACAAATATGTTGAATTTTCCGGCAAAAAAGTTGAGTTTTCCAGCGAAAAAATGAGTTTTCCGGCGACTTAAATAATTGGGGTTTTTACTAGAAAAAAGTTTCTAAAGGTCCGTAATAAGGTTACACAGAGGTTTGAGACGAAAATGTTGAGTTTTCCGGCCAAAAGCATTTTTCCAACGATCGGAGAGTAACGGCGTTAGAGTTCTGTTAGCTAGGTCCATTGAAGGCCAATATGTTAATAGTTGGGACTGTCAGTGGTTATTTTTTAAGTTGAGACTATTGGCGGCTACCGATCGAATAATTAGGATTATTAAAATCCAATATTTTTTTATTTTATTTTTTACAAAATATCATAAAGTTCGTATTGCTACTAAAATAATAACCAAACATCGTATTTGACAATATAATATGATAATGTTTAAAAGTCTCAAAAACCTAATGTTCTAAATACCGAGACTCCAAACAAAACACATCTTAAATAAAAAGACAATAAATGTTTCGGGTTTCATTTTTCGTGTTTCGAGTGTTTCAGATCGGGTTATTGGGGTTTTTGGCTGAGGAAAAAATAACCCGATAACAAACCCATTTAAGGCTTGAGTTGGTCGGTTCCGGTTTTGAGGTATTCACCATTTCGGGTTTGGGTGATTTCGGATTCGGATCGGGATACGGGTAAAAATGGACAGCCTTATAAACAACTCCCCTCGCCGCCTTCACCAACGCCTTCAACTCTCTTCGCTGCTTCTGGTATAATTTGCATACAGCAAAACTGTTAAAACACACTTCTTCTCCACCTACGAATGAATGGCTCGTGGGTTACTCTTGCTCCCACATTACAAACCAAACCCACACTTAATCCAAACTGTCTCATCTTCATACCCAACTAAATTTCCTATCTTTCCCACTCCAACAAGATCAAATTTTGTTCGTTTATTATGCACTTGCTCCTCTACTCCCCAAGATGAACTCTCAAACTACAAACAAACTTTTGCCAAGCGTATGGCTATGGTTGGTCTCAAACCCCATCATCATATTGGTTAGTTTCCCCTCATAACACTTGTAATTTTCAATCTTGTGTCATATTATTATTATTATTATATTATACATCAACAAAATTACTCTTTTTGACCTAATTAATCTGTTATCTTTTGTTATATGATCTTAATAAGCTAATAATGATGATATTTGATCTTAATTCTTTTTATTGGGTTAGTAGGCGTAGGCAATTAGTTATCAAAATGGTGGTGGGGTGAGTTGTTTAGCATTGATAGAAGCTATTTTTGTTCCTTAGATAACTAGGTAACAAGCTGGCATTAGAAAGTTTCGATCTTTGCTCATAAAGATTCGATTTTTTTTGCATCAAGATTTGAACTTTGTGTGGTTTACTCCTTTGTTGGTGCGTTGTTTAGCAATAATAGAAGCTATTCTTGTTCCTTAAATAACTGGGCAGCAAGCTGACATTAGAAAGTTTTGATCTTTGCGCATAAAGATTCGATCTTTTTGCATAAAGATTTGAACCTTGTGTGTTTTACTTCTCTGTTGGTGGGATGTTTCGCAATAATAGAAGCTATTCTTGTCCCTTAGATGACTGGGTAGCAAGCTGACATTAGAAAGTTTCGATCTTTGCATATAAAGATTCGATCTTTTTGCATAAAGATTTGAACTTTGTGTGTTTTACTCTTCTGTTGGTGGGTTGTTTAGCAATTATAAAAACTATTCTTGTTTCCTAGATGATTGGGCAGCAACCTAACATTAGAAAGTTTCGATCTTTACGCAAAGATTCGATCATTTTGCATAAAGATTTGAACTTTGTGTGTTTTACTCCTCTGGCATTAGAAAGTTTTGTTCTTTGCGCATAAAGATTCGATCTTTTAGCATAAATATTTGAACTTTGTGTGTTTTACTCCTCCGACATTAGAAAGTTTTGTTCTTTGCACATAAAAATTCAATCTTTTTGCATAAAGATTTGAACTTTATGTGTTCTAACCCTCTGCGCATTTTGATTTTTGATGAAGATTTATTGGTTATAAGTTCTATCTTGTTTCAGCTGTGGGTGTTTCTGGTGGTCCCGACAGTATGGCATTGTGTTTACTAGCTGCTAATTGGAAAACTAATGGACTAAACGCTGCTTCAAGAGTAAACAACGGTTTTGTTGATGGATTATTGGCAATAATAGTTGATCATGGATTACGCGCAGAGAGTAAAAGTGAGGCAGAGATGGTCCAAAATCGGGTTCTTAAAATGGGTACTAAATATTCTCCAAACTCACGGTCTTGACTTTTTTTTGCGTGTCAAATAGTTAACTTTTTTTTACCGAACAATAGATTGTTAATACGGGATCCTTGTAGGAATCAGATGTGAGATTGCACATTGTGATTGGATTGATGGCAAGCCAAAATTAGGTCATTTGCAAGAAGCCGCTCGAGATATTAGGTACCAATAGTTCAATCTATGTGTGTATGGTTCACAATGACCTATAAAGTAGTTTAACATATGGGTAGCCTTAACGAAAAAAGTTAAATATTTGGATGGGTCCACATAGATTATTCCTATGTAGGGCTGCAAATGACCCAAACGTTCAACGAACAATTCGGGAACCGTTCGGCGGAAAGTTCGTTTGTGTTCGTTCGTTTGTTAAACAAACGAACACGAACAAGAAATACCGTTCGTTTAGTTAAATGAACGAACATGAACATGTTCACTCATTTATGTTCGTGAACATTTGGTAACGTGTTCGTTTATGCTCGATAGTTCCTTAGTGTTTTTAGTTTTTATATTTTATTTAAATACTTCAAAGTTCTGACAAATAAAATATTTAATAAGTGTCAGTGTATCATATATTCTGTTCATGAACGTTTGTTTGTGTTCCTTTGTTTTCATTTGTGTTCATCAACGTTTGTTGCCTAAAATTAACAAACACGAACACATTCATTTCGTTAACAAACAAACACAAATATAAAATCTCATCCGGTAAGTGTTCATGAACAGTTCGTGAACACAAAATTTCTTAACAAACGAACACGAACAAGGTCTCGGTTCGTTTGCAGCCCTCAATAATCCTATCTTTTTTTTAATCTTACTATTCATTATGATTGTGTGATAGTTTTGCTTTCTTCTTGCAGGTATGAAAAATTACAACACATTTGTAGTCAACACCAAATAGGGGTATTACTAATTGCGCATCATGCTGACGATCAGGTTCAATTCAGTACAATCTTATTGATAATTCTTACCAAAGATCTCAGTTTACATTCCTAAAATAGATGGTTCAAGATGCTTACAAATGAACAAAATTTCAGGCAGAACTATTTGTTTTACGGTTATCACGCAATAGTGGTGTTCTTGGACTTGCGGGTATGGCATTGACCACACAATTATTTGCAGCACATCGGAACAAAGGAATATTGAATAGCGTTTTACTTGTTCGGCCGCTTTTGGATTTCTCAAAACAAGATCTATATAAGGTCCGCTGTATTCTTACTTCTGTTTGAACCAAAGTCAAACTAGTTGGTCAAACGATCATTCTTTTGTGATGGTAAAGTTTTTGATAAATTTATTACCTTTGGGCAGATATGTGAAATGGAAAAACAGGAGTGGGTGGAAGATCCCACAAATCAAAATACCATATTTGCACGAAATAGGATCCGAAAGTCATTAAGAGACTTGTCATCATGTGAGTTTCATGGCTATACTTTCTAATTGCAAATATATATTACCCAATGTTACTAGTGGAGGATAGAGTTGTAAACGAACCGAACGTTCAGCGAACAGTTGTGAACCGTTTGGAGGGAAGTTCGTTTAATAAATGAACAAACACGATCAAGAAATTTCATTCAATAAGTTAAACAAACGAACATGAACAGAGGCTGCGTTCGTTCGTTTATGTTCTTGAACGTTGGGTAATGTGTTCATTTATGCTCGCATGTTTATGTTCATTTGTGTTCATTCATTTAAAGGTTTTTCTATGTTATATTTTTATTTTATTGGTTTTAGTTTTTGGAAATTTGAAACCATATTCATACTATACGCCTCCACCAACATCCCTCATTTGGCCATCTCAATTTCAGTTTATGTTAAAGCTTGACAAACTTCTTAAATTTTGTGTTTATTATGTCAACTACGTTCGGATAGTTATGTTAAGTACTTATTTTATTTTTGTGGATTATTCGTAATCTTTCCGATGAAAAATTCTTATTTTATTTTAAAATGAATATATAACGTTCATTAGTGTTCATTTATGCTCATGAACATTTGTGTGTGTTCGTTTACGTTTGGTAACCGTTCATGAACATGTTCATTTCCTTTATGAACGAACACGAACAAGAAACCTCGTTCGGTAAACATTCATACCGTTCATGAACATGTTCATTTCTTAATGAACGAATTGTTTGTTACATTCGGTTCGTTTACAGCCGTAATGGAGGGTAATTTTGGCATTTGACAAATAAACACTTTCTCGAAACTAACTGCTCACCTTCTACAGCTATATTCAAGTCCGAGTTACAAGCAGTTATTTTAGCATGTCGAAGAACTCGTGTCTATGTTGACCAAATTTGTCAAACGTTGATTAACCAAGCAGTGACTGTTATGCCTGTAAGTATCTATCTGTTTCTATATTATTTCTTTATTTTTATTTTTTATTTTTACAATATAAATACTTCAATCTTTTAACGTTCTTGCTTGTTTGATGCAGCAAGGATACGCAGTTATCAATTTAGAAATTTTAAATCCATCACAAGTCCTGGATATCTGTCTTTCTAAGTTCTTGACACTCCTGGTGCAGGTTATATCTCTAACGGGTCAAACGGGTCGAAGTCATCCAAACTGTGATCTTAATGCATAAAGACGTCAAAGCTGTTTTTTTCAACAAATGAGATTATTGTCAAATACAATGTAAATACTATAACCAGATTATTATTGAATACGAAAGTATTAACGGGGTGCAAACGAGACGAGCCCGGCCGAGCCCGAGCCCCACCAGGCTCGAGCTCGATTAACATATGAGAGCTCGAGCTCAGCTCGTTGGTAGTTTCTCAAGCTCGAGCTCGGCTTGTTTATTATCTATTAATTAATATATTAAATAAAAATAATATAAATAATAGACTCGTTTAGGCTTGCGAGCTTCATAGGTTAAGCTCAGGCTCGGGCTCGTGTACTAAACAATCTTATTTTTAGGTTCGGGCTCGGCTCGTAGACAAGTTTAAATAAGCTCAGCTCGGCTCGTTTACTAGACGACTTTAAACAAGGGGTAAATGTTATTAACTATTAATAAAAACTAATATTACACTAAGGCTTGACGAGCTTTCCATGCCAGGCTCGAGAGCCCGATAAATAAATGAGCTTTATTTTAGGCTCAAGCTCGGCTCGTTTCGAGCTTTCTCTCAAGCCGATCTCAAGCAGCTCGCGAGCCGCTCGGCTCGTTTGCACCCCCACGTATTTCAGGTCAATCTGACACGACCCGACCCGTTTTTACTTGTACAAAAAGTTACCCATCTTTCCACTTCTTTTCGTCTTCAAGATTTTTTGATACCTGATTTATTATTATAGTTCGTATCACAAAGGCAAAGACCGGTTAGGGGCAATGCACAGAAATTGCTATTGGATTACATTCGTACATTCCCGTGCAAGGTGTTTTTTTTTACCAATCTATTTCATAAACTTCTTTTAATTACTTATGTTACTGTTTATTATTTATTCACTACTATTTTCGCAATTTTTGCAGTGTCTTTTACTGCCGCTGGCTGTTACCTATGTGCAGCCCTTGGTTCCAAAGGCACCAAGATTATTATTTGTTGTTCGGTCAACTCCGCTTCACCTATGAATATGGAATCGTTTTATGCCGATTCTTTTGACAAACAAAAAGTCAACGTTTCTACGGAGCTATTACAAATCATAGAAAATGGAAAATCATACACAAATAAAATTGTATTAAACGTCTCAAATGTGCATTTTCTGAACGCAATGTCTTCTTCTTCGGAGTCGATTTTAACCGAAGCCAAACGGGTCAAGATTCCTAGCGAGCCAACGTTTACAAGCGTATTTTCACTGTACAAAACCGAATTCGAAAATTTTCAAGTAAAACCCGAGACGTTATCTGACGTTAAGTCAAAGAAGGGTATGGAATTAGTTAAAGTCAACGAACTTCTTCATGGGCAAATTGGTCATTTTATGGATAGGTTCTTGGTATCATGGGAGTTTGTCTGTGGAAATGATCGTTGTCGGTGTTGTGGGTCTGGTCAAGATTCGGTCATGGAGGTGCGACACATGGTAGATGCTGATTGGTTGTATCTTTCTGAATTGACCAAAAGTACGAATTTAGAAAATTGTCAACTTGAACAAGTGAAAAGAAGTCTTTCATCGTTAAAGTCTATTCCGGTTGCCGCAAGAAGAAGTCTTCCTGTTTTAGTGAACCCTGAAGGGCGGGTTGTAAGCATCCCGGTAATGTGATTATGTTAATGTTAAATAATTTATATAGATGTTTTCAAATCTATATTTTTAACACATTTATGCTAGGCCTGTAAACGAACTGAACATTCATGAACTGTTCAGCGGGAAGTTCGTTTATGTTCGTTTTTTAGTAAACGAATGAACATGAACATGCATTTTGTTCGTTCATTTATGTTTGTGAACGTCTGATTATGTTCGTTTCAGTTTAAATACATATGTAGTTATGATTATATAAATATTAAACATAAAAGGAACTTTCTAACTACTTAATATAAATACAACTAATTGGTAATTGGGCTTTCTAGTAATAGGTTTTCCGATGGAATTTATCGTAATTAATATTAGTCACTCATTTATATAAAAAAAACTTTATGCTCGTTACTGTTAGTCAGTTATGTTCATTCGTGTGCATTTATCTTTGTTCATGTTTGTTTGTTTATGTTCGTGAATTGTTCGTATAGGTTCTAAACGTACATGAACATGCCGATTTTTCTAATAAACGAACATGAACAAAAAAATATGTGTTCGATTATATGTTCGTGTTCGATTAAAGTCAAATGAACGAACACGGACATGCCTCTGTTCATGTTCGTTCGGTTCATTTACAGCCATTCATCTTTATCTTTGTGTGAATGCGCATTTTCCAGGACCTAACAAGTTTTGTTATTTATTTACAGAGTGTCAGCTTCAATATCTGCAAGTGTTTGAAAGTATCGGTTGAATTTAGTCCCAGAGTACCTCTTGGTGGTGGTTACAGCTCATTTTTATGACCCTTTGGCATCTACTAACAGGTTCAAGACACGTAAGTTTGACCCGTTACTTTGACTTTTCATCAGGTCAATGAAGAAACTAAATGCAAAATCATAGTTCTAAATCCAGTATTTTATGACATGTCAGCATACCAGGTGGACTCCTTGTTTGTGGGACCCATGCAATCGTACCACTCGGCTTATTTTTCTTCACAAATCGTATGTCAAAACCTTGATGGAGGAAGGCGGCGTAAACAATGCTTATAGTTTATGAGATCAATGAAATAGAAGCCGAATCTATTGCTGCCGGATAACTTGATTTGTACGCAACGAATAATTTATTTTTGACAAGTCTTTATTCGCTTTTTTGGTCTTTTTCTATAGCACGCTGGTAAAGTTATCATGAGGTACATCTTTTTTGAGCGTAAATAATTTTAGTTGCGAACAAATCATCTCGGTTGTTGTATAATAAGTATATCAACAATCTTACATTAGAAAAAAACTTGGAACATGAGTAATCTTGCTTATAACTGTTTTTAGAACTATCAAACTTGCAAAGTGCTAAAGAATCCATATATTATACTATTATAAAACTATAGTACTAGTATTCACTAGTCTTAATGTTATTTTTATAAATATGTGCACCATTTAGATTAAAATTATATGATCATCAATAAAAATAGTATGCAAATGTAATTCAAATGAGTGATGGTAGTTAAGTGGCTGAATGTTTCATATATTAGTTTATAGTTTTTCAACAACAAAAAAATTGTTTATATGAGAGTATTTTTTTATGTTTAAACAAAATGCCTTTCTGTTTTTCTAAAAAAATATTAAAGTTATATAAAAATATAGCAAACATAGGAATATAGACATTTTTTTTGTCAATCTTGAAATTCAAGTATACTTCCAAGTTTCAACCACAAAAAGTCCAAAATAAGTCATCTCTTCAACTAGTATGTGACAGGAAATAATGTTTCAATGCTATACTCATGGTATGATACCATGATCCTTACTAAGATGTGTAGTTGTGTAGTGGTTGCATCGATGATCGAACAACACAGAATAAAAAGTAAATAAAAGAAAAAGAAAAGTTCTACAATGAAAGATTACACCAAAAAAAAAAAAAAAAAAACTCAATCAACTGTTGAAGTCATTTATAAATAAAACAACATTCACCTACGCAAACAAAGATCATACCTAAACACATTACACTATGGGTGTTTGTTTACTTGAACCGGACTTGAAAAACTCCAAATTTGTTTTGAAATTTGAATTAGACATATACATATAGTTATGAGGAGCAGACCCAAGGCAAGCCTTGGGTGGGCAGGCACCTCCGTAAAACTTTTTTTTGTATTTTATAGGTAAAAATTCTCAGAAAATAATTATTGTATTCCCCACTGATATTTGTATCTATATACACACATAATTATTCCCATTTAAGTTGCAAAAAGTACGAAATCCTCTGTAAAACTTATGTAACAAACCGTTTTTTTTTTCTACAACAATTAGGGCATGTAATATACATATTTTCTCGAACGTTTTGAGCAAAAAAAAGGACCCCAAAAAGTACGGGTATTCATTTTCTTGTCTTCGGTCAATATAAGCATGTGTCCATATCCTCTTGGGCATACCTCTTTTGTTTGCCATACCAAGTGTCCCTAAACCATTGCCGACGGAAAGAGCAACACGAAACAAAGGGAATTGGTTAAAAACTAATAATCAAATTTAAACAAGCGAACAGATGAGGGAGAATTATTGTTTCGCAGTGATAAATGCGAAGAAAAGAAAGTAGTAGTAAAACTATCACTTGTGGCTTAGTGGTAGAGAGGTTTGGGTTTTCTGATAGAAACCCGAGTTTAATCCCTACTTGTGTCACTTTGGTGAATTAGGTAATGACTGATAGAGCCTAGCCTCCTTGCAAAGATGCCCACCTGGGTTGTCGTCCCACTGTGTGTTACGCCATAAAGTTTTGCTCTTGTGGTGGCACAAAGACTGTCAAGTGGCAGTCGGCGGTATGATTTACCTGGGGAACACCCAAGCCAAACTTTGAAGCCAATGTGGGCCCGGTTAAGACAACATAGTTTGGCTAGAGTGAGGCAACGGGACACTCCAATTTAAAGAGTGCGGTAGTCTGATACAAGAAATTCGTCGTCCAAAAGAAGTAGTAAAAATGTAAAACAAGGCTGAATATAAAATGAATCTTTTCAAATGGATGAAACAAGATTTTATGTATTCTTTTCATATGACATATCTTTTAAAAAATAAGTGATCCAAGTTCGTTTCCGTACAGGCGTGCTTCATGGTACCCAACTACATGATTGCAATAATAATAAGTCAACTTTGTTAAGCATTATCTTATCTCATAATATACTACATGAATGTGACATTATATTTTTCTTCATGCGTATTTGATATTTCTTCAATCACTTTAAACAAATTACTCACTCGCATTTCGTCTATCGTGTAAGATTTCATTTATGTTCTTCCCCTTTAATCTAAAGTTATTCGATCATGGAAACCAAAAGACCATTGCAAAGATCATGTAAACTGCAAATCTTGAGGCTTTTGGTGTTAACCATAAGCCTTGTGGTGGTGGTTGTTCTCATAATAATATCTCAGTTGATCACTTTCCCTTACAAGAGTTACACTTTGAGTGTACCACCTGTCACAAAGGGTATTTTTGTCAACGAAGCGGCTGTTTATAACAACAGTAATGAGTCCGGTCCGGTTCTGAGAACACTGTCTGTTGCACACAAGATAGAAGTGGTACAAGTAAACGGGTCAAATGAAGAAGAAGGGTGCGAAGGGTATGGTTGTAGTTATGGACATTTGCTCTCACAAAGTGAAATGAAGCAAAATGATTCGGGTCAAACTGTTTCAGTTCTTGAATCGACGGTTGCTGCTCGTTTCAGTGTAGGGACTTGCTTGTTGTTATGCTCGGGAACTCGATAAGTGAAGTTGAGGCTCGGGCTCGTTTACAAAACAAGCATACTTTTAGGTTTGGGCTCGGCTCGTAAACAAGTAAATAAGCTCGGGTCGGCTCGTTTACCCGACAAATTTAAATAAGGATAAGTTTTATTAAATATTAATAAAAATCTAATATTACATTAAGGCTCAAAGAGCTTCGCATGCCAGGCTCGAGCTCGGGAGTGCTGTTCACAAAGCTCGCGGCTCCCAGCTCGGCTCGTAACTAAAGGTTATTATTCTTGAATGTATTTCGATGATTATTATTGAATATCAAGACCCTTTAAATAGGGTGAAATACAGCCATGAAATTAGGAAAAGATATACACAGAGAATACAAAGATTATCTCTAAATAACTAACGAAAATCTATTCCTAAAAATACAATTATACTCGGCTGGCTAAGACACCCCCTCAGTTTGAGCGGGCGGAGGACAGACGCTCAAGCTGGACCGAAATGATTGGAATAGTTCACGAGATAATCCCTTTGTAAATATATCCGCATAGTGCATAGATGAGGGGACATGAAGAACTTTAATATGCCCAAGACGAACCTTCTCCCGAACAAAATGTATGTCAATCTCGATGTGTTTTGTCCGTTGATGTTGAACCGGATTATTGGACAAATACACCGCAGAAACGTTGTCACAAAAAACAACAGATGCTCGAGTCAATGGTGTGTAAAGTTCAAGGAGCAGGTTTCGTATCCAGGTTGTTTCGGCAACTGCATTTGCAACACCCCTATACTCGGCCTCTGCACTAGACCTCGAGACCGTAGGCTGATGTTTAGCAGACCATGATATAAGATTATCACCAAGAAAAACACAATAACCTGATGTGGAGCGTCTCGAATCTGGGCAACCACCCCAATCAGCGTCAGAATAAGCAACCAAATCATGAGAAGCCGAACGCACAAGCCGTATACCATAATAAATCGTACCTTGTAAATAGCGTATTATGCGCTTCATAAATGCAAAGTGAGGATCCCGAGGTTCATGCATGAAGAGACACACCTGTTGAACAACATAAGACAGATCTGGACGAGTAAAAGTCAAATATTGTAGAGCACCAGCCAAACTCCGGTATAAAGTCGGATCCGAGAACAAAGAACCATCGGTAGCCCTCAATTTGGAAGAAAGATCAACAGGTGTCGAGCATGGTTTGCAAGCTGACATTGATGCACGGGCAATTATGTCTTTGGCGTATTGGGCTTGAGACAAGAAAATACCGTTCTGCTGCTGAGTAACTTTTATTCCCAAAAAATGATGCAAATGGCCTAAGTCAGTCATGGCAAATTCCCTGGAAAGCGTGCTAATAATGTCGTTTAAGAGACGATCATTAGAAGCAGTTAGAACAATATCATCCACATACAACAATAAATATGCAATGTTAGACGAGTCCTGATGATAAACAAATAACGACTGATCACATGCACTGCTACGAAACCCTTTGGAGGTAATAAAGTTAGCAAAACGAGTGTACCAAGCTCTCGGTGCCTGTTTAAGCCCATATAAAGATTTCTTCAAACGACAAACGTGGTTTGGAAGCCGTTGATCATAGAAACTCGGTGGTTGATGAATAAACACAGTCTCATGAAGATCCCCATGAAGAAAAGCATTCTTGACATCAAGTTGATGAATGTGCCAACCGCGAGACACAACAAGAGACAAAACTGTGTGAATAGTGGCCGGTTTGACCATAGGACTAAACGTTTCATCACAATCCACACCAACCGTTTGAGAATTACCATTAACCACCAACCTAGCCTTATAGCGTTCCAAAGAACCGTCCGATTTAAATTTGTGTCGAAATAACCACATACAACGATTACGGGACGGTCATATGGACGATGAACAAGTTCCCATGTGTCATTATCCTGTAATGCCGTATACTCGGTTTGCATTGCATGTAACCAATTTGGATCAGTTAGGGCTTTGGCATACGAGGTAGGGACCGGGGAGAGAGAGATAGTGTTATGTATGGCCGAAGAGTGGAGTCGAGATTTGGATCGGGTTGTCATAGGATGTCGATTAGGGACAGTAGTGGGAGGTTGAGTGGGCTGGGTTGCAGCCGTATGTGGAGGTTGTGAGGTCTGGGCTTGGGCCGGCGGTGTAGTAGCAGGAGAGTTTACTGGGCCGGTAGATAGGCTGGTTGAGTTGGGACGAGGACGTCGCGAATAAGTGAACCGGTATGGGGCCGGAACTGGTTTGGGTGCAGAGTATTAATGGGCCTGTGGAAACTAAAGCCGGGTGGTGTGATGGACTCGTCCAAAAAATTATAAGAAGTGGGATGATGTGGAAGTGTATACGGGAACACATGCTCATCAAAAGTCACATGACGAGAGATGTGCACGTTGCCGGTGGTCGGGTCCAAGCACCGATATCCGCGAAAATCAGGTGGATACCCGAGAAAATGCACCGCATCGACCGATGGTGAAGTTTACGAGGCTGTGTTGCGGAGGTATTCGGGTAACAGGCACAACCGAACACACGTAAATGTTCGTAATCAGGTTGACGAAGGTAGAGGGCAAAGGTAGGTGTGTAAAAGTTTAGTCCTTTGGTTGGTAATATATTGTGAAGATAAGTGGCAGTGTGTAGGGCTTCAACCCAAAAGGAAGGCGGAAGATTCGCATGAATTAAGAAGGCCCGAATAATGTCATTCAGGCGGTGAATCATCCGTTCAGCCCTTCCATTTTGGGATGAGGTTGTGGGCAAGAGAAACGAAACAACAAGCCATTTGTTGGGCAAAAGTTTTAAAAGCTAAGTTGTCGAATTCACCCCCTAAGTCGCATTGAAAGGTTTTTATTTTGCGGGTAAATTGGGTCATTATTAACTGATGAAATTTGACAAAAGTTGGAAAGGTTTCGGACTTATATTTTAGGGGGTAAACCCACATGAAGTGCGAGAAATTATCAATTAGCACCATATAATACTTATACCCGGTTTTACTCGTGACTGGCGAAGTCCATAAGTCGCAATGAATAATATCAAAAGGAGCAAAAGTAAACGTATTGGACGAATAAAATGGCAATCTTTTACTATTTGAAATTTGACAAGAATTGCAAAGGTTGTGACTTTTGTCCTTATTACATTGAAAATTAAAATTGCGACTTAAAATATCTAGAACTTGAGCCCCGGATGTCCTAAACGATCATGCCAAGGAAGGTGATGGGAAGCAACAAAAGTGGCTTGAGGCGGCAGTTGAGGTGGCGTGAACGTGTAAAGAGTCCCGGTACTGTTGTGACGAGATAGTGTCTTCTTAGTTTTGAGGTCCTTCAAAGAAAAAACCAAACGGGTCAAATTCGACAGAAACTTGATTATCACGAGTAAAACGTCTAACGGAAATAAGGTTTTAATTATTTGTGGGCTGTAAAGGACATGTGGGAGGATATAGGTGCGGTTTGGTAAAGGGTGAAAACCCGTTCCTGATCCTTTAATCGGTAAAAACATGCCATTACCCACCAGAATATTACGACAAACAGTATTAGAGTCAGGGATTACGATTCTACCTGGGTCCTTTGTGACGTGAGACTCGGCTCCAGTATCCAAAACATCTGAAGTCCATGCCATGTAAGAATTAACCTTCATATTTGCCATGGCAGCACTCAAATCGGATGGACAAAGAGGATTATACATCGGCTGGGTGAAACCAGGTGGAGCGTATTGAGGCGGAGAGAAGCCGGTGTACTGCACTAGAGTCGACTGCTATCAGATTGTTTATTAGGGCTCCATTGCTGCTGAGTCGGGTACGGGCATGGAGGAGGTGTCCACCAGGCCCAATTTGGGAAGCAATTCGGTTGTCCCTGATATGCGGTCCATGGGGACTACTGCTGAAACCGTCCTCTGCCTCTGCCACGACGATTGGAAGCACCACCACGTCCCCTGCTGCCCCGTCTATTTCTGGAGGAATAGGAACCCTCGGACTGGTGGTTCGAATTTGCAGAAGCGGCTGGAGATGGTGGCGGCACTGCTGCAGCCACAAGTACAGTGTTGTGGGAGCCCTTTTGAGCCTCAATCCGTATGACTTCATCATTAAGCATCGCTATCGCCTGGTCCCAATCGACACCCTGCTGGTTAATTAAAGATGCAGGGGTGTTATATTCTGCTGGAAGACCCCGAACAAGCTGAAGAACAAGTCTTGATTTAGAAACGGTCTGATCAACATCAGCCAATTGACTTGCTAAATCGGATAGTTATTGGCAGTAATCATTAACCGAAGAGCAAGCGGTCAACGTAAGATTGCAAAACTTTGTCTCAAGCGCCGTAGCGCGAGCCTTTTTATTGCTCAAGAAAATCTTTTCGAGCTTTATCCAAGCCGCTCGAGCAACCGTGGTATCCATAAGGCGCTTCAGAAGATCATTCGAAACGGTGCTATAGATCCGTTGAAGGATCAATGCATCGAGTTCTTTCCATTGGTGAAGTTTCGGCTGGTGGTGCTGAATCGTCGATGTGATTAGATACCTTATATGCAACAGCGATGAAGGCGAAAAAGTTTGACCCATGCTGAATATGTAACCTTTGATCCGTCCAAAGTCCGAATCTTAGATTGAATATTCGTTACAGAATAAGCAGGATGAAGAGAAACAGTTTGGTCGATGATTCAGGCTCACTTCCTTTCGTCATGGTGACGAGGCCGGACGTATCCGGTTAAGTTTTGGGATGGAAAAAAAAGGAAGAAAGAAGAGGGAGGATATCAGAACCGGTTATGGCTCTGATACCATAAAGGTTATTATTCTTGAATGTATTTCGATGATTATTATTGAATATCAAGCCCTTTAAATAGGGGTGAAGTACAGCCATGAAATTAGGAAAAGATATACACAGAGAATACAAAGATTATCTCTAAATAACTAACTAAAATCTATTCCTAAAAATACAATTATACTCGGCTGGCTAAGAGTAACTTGCTCGAAATAAGCTCGAGAAAAACTAGCTAAAAAAACTCAATTTGAGATTACGTGAGCCGAGTTGGCTCATTTTGTAATCAAGCCTAGCTCGGCTCGATAAACTTTGTTTTAAGCTTTTTCTTGAGCAGCTCGTTTGCACCCCTGCTAAAAGCTGACATCATATCCAACTAATGACCTGCTTCTGATAATTCAATATTGCATGATCACTTTCAAAACACTGTGTAATTTCTTTTTCTGAACAGGAGTTACAAGTTGATGGAAAAAAACTTTAAAAGTGTATATATATACAAGGAGAGGAAAAAGCCGATTTTTCATGATCCAAAACTAAGGGGTATATATGCTTCTGAAGGGTGGTTCATGAAACTGATGGAGCAAAATAGAAACTTTGTTGTAAAGATCCTACAAAGGCTCAGTTGTTCTATGAATGTGTCCCGTCCGCCTTTTTTCGAGGTTTTGAATTGGGAGGCGTTTTCGGTTTTTGTTTTGGAGAAAGATGTGGTGAACCTGGGTCGTATTCTTAGAGCGATACCGGAGAAGAAGTATTTAGAAATGCAGAAGAGAGTGAAGATGGTGCAGCAGCATTTTATTTGGCATAAGATGCCTGTAAAATTTGATTTGTTTCATATGATTCTTCACTCAGTTTGGAACAGTAGAGTCTTTATGTAATTACTAATTCTTGTATCTCTATATTTTGTGTAACAAAACTTAAAAGTGTATGGTTTTATATTCTTTTTTTTTCTCGATTGCATATAATTAAGAGCAGCAAAACAGGCAGGTCAGGTCGGGCTGTGTAACATGTTGAATAGGGTTCGCGTTAAAAACAGGTAAGTGTGACCTGTTACTTTGAGTTTTCATCAGGTCAATGAAGAAAAGAAATGCAAAATTTAACCCGACCTGTATGTTATGGTCATTTTGTTTTAAGTTGTTGCTGATGATTTATGAGGAGATCAACAGAACTTGGAACATTATAAATGTTTTTATAGAAATTATTGAACTTGCAAAATACTAAAGAATCCAAATTTTATACTATATTATGATACTAGAGTACTAGTATTGGGGTTAGTGTTAACAGGTTAATGTTATTTTTATAAACATTTGCAATATATAATTAAAATTATATGATAATAAATTAAAACAATACACAAATGCAATTCAAATGAGTGAAGGTATTTAAGTGGATGAATGTTTTATAAACATGCTCTATTGCCTTCTATTTTATTATATATATATATAATATTATATTGAAGTTAAATAAAATGTAGCAATCATGGAAATATATACATTTTATCAATCTTGAAATTCAAGTATATATTGTCAACCACAAAATGTCGAAAATAAGTTATCTCCTCTGCTAACATGTGACAAGAAATAATTTTTCAATGTAATAATCATGGTGTGATACTATGATCCTTAAATATACTAACATGTGTACTTGCATAGTGGTTGCATCAAACAATACAACATTAATAAAACAAAAACAAAAAACAAAAAGAAAAAGTTCTACAATGAAAGATTACCAAAAACAACTGAATCCATTTTTGGTAAGTACCTTATAAATTAAAAAGAAAAACAAAGCAAAGAAAAATCATGACACCCAAACACATTACACAGCCTTATTTTTTGTACATAATAAAAAAATCAATTTACATCTACATATATATGCAGTTATGTATATACACTTCAATCATGAACAATATTTATCATTTTCTAGTACAAACTAATAATTTTGATAAAATCATTAAAAGTGAGTTCAAACTATCAAACCCGATTGCTTTGAACTGTCCTTCATAGATAACCTAACTATAGTTAGATACATAATTCCCACAAAAACGTGGTCCAAACCAAGAACACTCTATTTCAGATTACTATAAATATGGGTTAATACCGATTTTAAAAACCAAAGGGCTTGTAACTTAATGGTATCAAGGTGTTCCATTGGTATCAGTCTTCTAAAGTGATGAGGGTTCTAGATTGTAGTCTCATACTCACATTGGAGACAAGTGGTGTAAATTTTAGAGGTAGTGTAATTTGTTGTTAAGATGACGAAAAAAATCCCTAGGACATGTATTCTGGTATGAGATTAAAAAAATATTTATGAGGTACGCGATTAGGATGATATCCGACTCGATTACCTCAAACCGTATATCCGTTTACCCAAACCATGTACCCGAATCATATATTAAGAAACTCTGTCCCCTTCTCTCACATTACAAATACCCGTCCCTCTCCCCTCCCCATTGCGATCCCTATTTGCCATTAAAAAAACTTAATTCAAAAAGTAAAAAAAAAATTCAAATATATTTTTCACTACATCTAATCAACATCCAATTGATATGATACTCATCATCCCCTACCCCACCTTACACTAATCATTCTCCCCGCCCCTCTTTTCAAATTCCAAAACATCTTTCAAAATCTCAATAACACACACAAACACACACCAATCTCAATCTCAACAACCATTTCACCTCCATTACACCTTCTCTGAAATTGACCCTTTTCATCTCCACCCGCTTTTCCCACTTCCGATCACATCCCCATTCCCACCGCCGGCCGCCCGGCCGGCCCTTTTGTCTCTATCCCAACTCACTCACCATCAATCAATCTTTCTAACCCTAATCAAGAAAGTGTCAAGATTCAATCTTTACATGAATTCTTTTGCAATGCAGCGATCTGGGTCCAACAATAGACAATACCCATCTTCAGATAACTTTATTGAATCTAATTTTAATAACAAATGGCTCCAGTCAGCTGGTCTTCATCATCTTTACTCTTCTAACCCTAATTTGCCCCCTCTTCAGGTACCATTTGGTTATCGATTTAGTGATTGTTTATCTTTGTTGTTGGATAAGTTTTGAACTTTTGATTGTGGTTGAATTGGGTGTAGGATTTTGGGTTTTATGGGAATTATAGGAATCAACAGAATTCTGGTGAAGTGAGTCGATCGGGTTTTTCGCGTTCGTCGAGTTTAACGAAGTATGGGAGTGGGGAGCAAGGGTCAACTAATGAGCTTAGCCCGGGGTTGTTTGATCTTCATTCGTTTGATACCGAGTTGTTAACCGAGGTTAGTTAAATACTCTTGTTTGATCTTGATGTAACAATGGTTATGTAGTCATATATGATTTGCTACTTTGAAGCTTGATTTAGTTTTAAGACGGGTTTAGAGGAGTGAATTAACATTGATTGCACTTTTTTTAAGAGTTGAGGATAGTGCTAGATTTTACAGATTTAGTTTTTTGTTGGAATTAGAGTAGTGATTTATGGGATGTAAATGAATTAAACGAAGACGAACGAGGCTTGTTCATGTTCGTTCGTTTAACTTTAACTACGGGCACGAACACTAAAACGAACCAACTTTCTTGTTCATGTTTGTTCTCTAAGCAAAATGAACGTGTTTGTGTTTGTTTTTGTTCGTTATTAATATTCTAAATGAACGTTAATGAACTAACAATGAACGTAAATGAAGCAAATGAATGTGTTCGTGTTCTTTTGTTCATTTGTTAGTCGATTACAAGGTTACAAGGTTTGGTTCTAAACTTTTATTAGGTTGATGGGTTGATGCATAATGCGCTAATTGGTATTACTAATAAGTAATAAATACTAAGTAAATTTAAAGCAATATGTAAATGGACATAAATGAATGAATGTAAATGAACGATTATTAACAAACATAAATGATTTAATGGGGCAAATGTTCATGTTAGTTTGTTTAATAAAATGAACAAAAATTGTTTATTAATTAAATGAATTTCCCGCCAAACGGTTCACGAACTGTTCACTAAACGTTCAGTTCGTTTACAGTCCTGGTGAATTAGCACTAATATTTTGTATGTGCAGGTGCATAGTGAAAACAACTTGAATCTGCTAAATCAACCTTCGTATGGTGATCATGTTGATGATGGCAATGCTTCCTTTTTGGCTGGAAAATTTGCTAATATGTCGTGTGGTTCAACCGAGAACAATGTTGTTAAGAGCTCTCTGGCGGATAAAGAGAAAGCTAGTAATGTTGAAGAACAAGTCTTGATTCAGAAACGGTCTGATCAACATCAGCCAATTGACTTGCTAAATCGGATAGTTGTTGGCAGTAATCATCAACCGAAGAGCAAGCGGTCAACGTAAGATTGCAAAACTTTGTCTCAAGCGCCGCAGCGCGAGCCTTTTTATTGCTCAAGAAAATCTTTTCGAGCTTTATCCAAGCCGCTCGAGCAACCGTGGTATCCATAAGGCGCTTCAGAAGATCATCCGAAACGGTGCTATAGATCCATTGAAGGACCAATGCATTGAGTTCTTTCCATTGTTCGTATTAGGGTGAAGTTTCGGCTGGTGGTGCTGAATCGTCGATGTGATTAGATACCTTATATGCAACAGCATGAAGGCGAAAAAGTTTGACCCATGCTGAACATGTAACCTTTGATCCGTCCAAAGTCCGAATCTTAGATTGAATATTCGTTACAGAATAAGCAGGATGAAGAGAAACAGGTTTGGTCGATGATTCAGGCTCACTTCCTTTCGTCATGGTGACGAGGCCGGACGTATCCGGTTAAGTTTTGGGATCGGAAAAAAAAGGAAGAAAGAAGAGGGAGGATATTCGAACCGGTTATGGCTCTGATACCATAAAGGTTATTATTCTTGAATGTATTTCGATGATTATTATTGAATATCAAGACCCTTTAAATAGGGTGAAATACAGCCATGAAATTAGGAAAAGATATACACAGAGAATACAAAGATTATCTCTAAATAACTAACTAAAATCTATTCCTAAAAATACAATTATACTCGGCTGGCTAAGAGTAACTTGCTCGAAATAAGCTCGAGAAAAACTAGCTAAAAAAACTCAATTTGAGATTACGTGAGCCGAGTTGGCTCATTTTGTAATCAAGCCTAGCTCGGCTCGGCTCGTTTACCAGACAACTTTAAATAAGGATAAGTTTTATTAAATATTAATAAAAATCCAATATTACATTAAGGCTCGACGAGCTTCGCATACCAGGCTCGAGCTCGGTAGGGCTGTTCACAAAGCTCGAGGCTCCCAGCTCGGCTCGTAACTTGCTCGAAATAAGCTCAAGAAAAACTAGATAAAAAAACTATTTGAGATTACGTGAGCCGAGTTGGCTCATTTTGTAATCAAGCCGAGCTCGAGCCTAGCTAGGCTCGGCGCATTGGCTCATTCTTAGGATCGTTTAACTTCAAACTAGAGCTCGAGCCAAGCCGAGCCGCCTTAATTAATTTCAAGCTTGAGCTCGTGCCCATCCTGGCTCGACTCGTTTACAGCCCTAGAGCTCGGGCTCGATAAAACTCGACTTGTTTTAAGCTTTTTCTTGAGCAGCTCGTTTGCACCCCTGCTAAAAGCTGACATCATATCCAACTAATGACCTGCTTCTAATTATTCAATATTGCATGATCACTTTCAAAACACTGTGTAATTTCTTTTTCTGAACAGGAGTTACAAGTTGATGGAAAAAACTTTAAAAGTGTATATATATACAAGGAGAGGAAAAAGCCGATTTTTCATGATCCAAAACTAAGGGGTATATATGCTTCTGAAGGGTGGTTCATGAAACTGATGGAGCAAAATAGAAACTTTGTTGTAAAAGATCCTACAAAGGCTCACTTGTTCTATGAATGTGTCCCGTCCTGCCTTTTTTCGAGGTTTTAAATTGGGAGGCGTTTTCGGTTTTTGTTTTGGAGAAAGATGTGGTGAACCTGGGTGGTATTCTTAGAGCGATACCGGAGAAGAAGTATTTAGAAATGCAGAAGAGAGTGAAGATGGTGCAGCAGCATTTTATTGGCATAAGATGCCTGTAAAATTTGATTTGTTTCATATGATTCTTCACTCAGTTTGGAACAGTAGAGTCTTTATGTAATACTTGTACCTTTTATGTTTGGCAAAACTTGAAACTGTATATACATATATTCTCTTTCTCGATTGCGTATGATTACCAAAGGCAAAATAGGCAGGCAGTGGTGGATCCAGAAACTTCTTTCGGTGGGTTCGTTTTGATAGATTCTCACAATTTTTTTACATTTTTTCCAAACCGAGTGGGTTCATATGAACCCACAAAACAGGGTTGGATCCACCACTCCAGGCAGGCATGGTCTGGTTATGTACGAGGTTCAATGGGTCCGGGTCAAATTGGGTTTTGCTCAAACGGGCCACTTTAAAAAACATGTCAAGACAGATGTTAACCCACTATATTTCCTTTTAGTTCTTGAATTTATATGGATATTTTAGTTCCATCTTTATGGTTACATTCCGTGAATATAACTTTTGTGGGTAAAATATTTTTAAGTAAGCCAGTAGAGGTGCACATAACCGGGTTTTTGGCCAGAAAAAACCATACCTGATGTACCCGGGTATCACCGGGTATTGGCAATACCCGGGTCAGGTTTGGGTCCGGGTATTGGCCAGAAAAACCAAACTGGTGTACCTAGGTTCGGGTTTTCTATACCCGGATATAAAAATACCCTATTTTCGGGTATCAGAAAAAGCCGGGTATTCTAATACTCTATATCGGTATTGGATAACCTGGTGCAGGTTATGGTAATACCTGGTTTTGAAGCTGAGTTTTATGCAATTTTTTGTTATTTATTGGTTTCCAATTTAAGATCTTTAAATTTAATTACAAGAAAACCCGGGTATAAAAAACCAGATCCGATTATGAAAAAAAAACCCAGGCACAGGTGGGTAATAACCAGGTATCAAGTATAAATCAGATTGGGAAATACCAGGTTCCGGGTTTTCAGATCGCTAAGCATACCCGTTGTGTACCCTACAGGTAGGGTCCGGTAGGAGTATAGAATACCTAACCGGTTCCGGGTGGGGTTTTTGTGCACCACTACTTTTAAGTAAAAATTTGCACAATCTATATCTCAAAGATAAAATAATGTGACAAAAATTCAGATCTTCATAAAACCAACATATTTGTAGAGTAAATCAAGGTTCAAGAGTAACTAGTAACATTTCAAACCAATACAAAAATTACGCGATAAAAATTATAATCATTCATTCTTCCATGCGATTTTCATTGGATTCCTGTTGAACTTTAACAGGGACCTTGGCCGATGCTGTAGCCGATGCATCTTTGACCATCGCACCCGGGGCTCTGACTATGTGGATTTGCTGGTCAAGTTCCTTTATGGCCTCCTTTCTTTCCTTTACAACCCTAACCTTCAATCTGCATCATTATAAATTATAAACACGTTAAAAGTTCAGGTGGTCAGAAAAACGATCAAAGACTTGTTTGGGTTAAAGCATGTAGTCTATACGGATAGTGTAACCCAAATTGATCCATTCATAAGCAAACGAATTAAAATATTCCAGAAAAAATACCTGTTCTGAATGTGTTTTTCGCCCCTACGTGATCTGACTTTATCAATAACCTTGATGGCCTTGAGTGTGTTCTCTGTGAGGTTTCGGTCATACCTCTCTGGTCTGTTACGTTTCCTCTCAAACTCAAATGTTGCATCCTAAAAAAAGTTGTATATCATATAACCGTTAGCAACCCACCATTTTTATTATTGAAAATAAACGATTATATCACATATGATATATCATCATATCCCCTTCTAAAAGATCAAATTTCCATATACGCCCTTTCGAAACATAATAACAAATAGTCGTATACCCATATCGCCCATCTAAAAGAGAACATTATGTATGTGCTGATGATCCAGCATAACATTGTTTTCTCTTTCAGCTATTCAATTAAAAGATAGTTATAAACTTAAAAGTAACCAACTATAATTTATATACTATGAAACAGATAAACATGATATTTTAAAGTTTTACCAAAAAAATACTACAAAACAGTAAGCTGGTATACCTGAGTCATATCCTTGCCATTTAACCGCCGATAAGCCTTTGTCCACTTCACCTTACGAGGATTCCTCTTCATTTTGAAATTCTTGTGACATTTTGATCGACAAAATCTAAATATCTGCAATTTTGAAATTTTCAAAATTACAATCCAAGCTTCATTTAAGCTTTACATAAAATATTTTTTTATAGATAGCTTTCATTTTCTTCAACATTCATTTTTACGATCACGACTTGCTTTTTATTTGCGTTTTAATGGTCAAAAAACAAGTCGTGGCAATCTGTGGTTTACCTGAACTACGATACGAACACGGCCCAACGCAATGAGTGGATCCTTAATACTAGTTTATTATTAAATAAACAAGCTCATGGTGAACGGCGAAACGAATCATCTTACATCCAGATCTTTATTAAATATAACATATAATGAAACTACCTTTGCATCATTCCGTACAAACTGAATACCATGTCCTGGATATATAGTAGAAGAACAAAACCAGCACTTTTCCAACCTCATTGCTAAATATTACAACAAGCCCTAAATTTTCTGCAGGTTACAAAAAATGAATTAATGCCACAAAATCATTATAACTGCCAAACAATCTGCTCATCAATTTAATCCTACTGAATTATACGTTAAGTTGACACCTAAAGTAACTGTAAATATTATCGTACAAATTGCTATGAACTGGATGTTTCTTACACAAATCTGTAAAACCTATATGGTATTTCATATCTTCGTGACGAAGAGATGAAGCTAATCAAACTACAAACAACATCGATCGCAGAAACAGATAGATTTTATGAAAAATAATGATGATAATCGAGAGAAAGGGGGCTTACCTTAGGGCACGAAAAAGACCTCAGGATGCTGAATGAGGGTTTTGATTTAAACCCTAAAATTATCACTTTCTTTATACGAATATGGGCTGGGCCAGGCCCATCATCTTTTTTACTTACACGTCTATGTGTCACCTACTCCACCTTTAATCTTTATTTTTGTCTCAAACCGCACAAACCGGTATGGTTGTTTTTTGTTTGGTCTCAAACCGGTTTGACGTAGGTTAAAAACCAATTTTGGGGTTGGAAACCCTAACCCACCTAAACCGATTTGGATTGGATTTAAAATCGGGTTTAGTGTTTAAACTTATCAGGTTTTTGTTATAGGTGGACTCAAACCGGTTCGGTTGTTACAGATTCTCAACACAAAAATTTCAAACTTATACCAAACCATCGGGTTAGGTTGGACCCAGACGGTTTTGGGCCAAACAAGTTTTATACCGGGTTAGTTTTCGGGTAACGGGTCCAAACCGATTCTTTTTTTACATCTCTATGTGTTGTATTGACTATTGATATGAAATTAATAAAATTCTTATTGATGATTTTATAATGATAGGTTTTGGAGGCGTGAACATAAAAGAATTTAGAGATTCTTTGATTATTGTTTTATCAAAGTTTATACTAGTGTAAGTAAATAAAGAACCTATGTGTGTGATGTAGGGTTACTTCAAACAAAAAGGTGAAAACCCAATAAATTAAAACCCGGGCGAGGGTTGTTGGGGACGTTGTCCTTATGTTATAACCATCCTTGGGGTTCTAAGAACCCCTGGCTATCGTGAACATAACCTTTGTCTTCATCGTGAAGACGGAGTTCAATGGTTGCGCCTCGAAGGTAGAAAGCGAACAAAATATATGTTATTCAACAATGGCGTTGTTCTGTTGTTCTTATGCCAACGATGATGAAGATGTACGTGTGAGTGGTAAAAACATGACTACATTGGCCGGTCGAATGATGAGACGGTTGGGTCTCAAATGGTGATGGCTCAATGGGGGTTACCTCATGTTGGTCTTTATTACGAGCTATCAAGACAGATAGTGTGATAGATAGAGAAAAAAATAGATTTGCTAAGGAGGCATAATAAAACAATAGCACCTATCATATCATTATTTAATTTGATGGAAAAGAAGACAAAAGTACATGTGACACTCTTGCAACCTTCATATCATATTTATTATGTCCGCTCTTGTTATTTATAAAGCATGTGTATAAATATGTGTGGTTGATATATAATGTAAAAATAACAATTTTCAAAGAAAGGGTAGACAATTATTTAATTAGATGAATGAGATCAATTAACACACTTGATGACAACTTTATGGTTAATAGTTCAAAGGATATTTATAATGTGGATCTAGAGATGTATTTCCACCAATTTTATGAAGTTACAACCAATTTTATTGATCTCAAATACTTTTAATATACCAAACTTTTTTTGTAAAAAATATGTAGAAAACATAGTAACTTTTCTGTTCATTGATGCCAGATTTTCATGATAATTGTAAGTTCTAACATCTCAAATTTAGGGTATGATTTATATAATTATGTAAGCTTGTAGAAATTATTTTTATACTCATTTCATTCGAATTGAGTTATGTTGTTTATTATTGTAGTTGGGATTAATTATAATTATGATACAAGTTTAAGGATGTTTACCATAATGAAACTTGTGGGCTAGATGAGTTAAATGGTTAAACTTAAAACCAACCTAGTTGATTTGGGGTTTCAAGTTCTTTTAGAGAGATCATTTGACTTTTACAAAATAATGTTAACTTGGTAAGTGAGTGGTGACGTCGTGTGACACTCACGAAAGCACAATGCGCCACCCCTTCGTGAGACAATGCGTGAGGATGGTTGCGTGAGCCCACTCACGGAAGTGAGGCGATGCAACTTTTGATTTTAGTTATTTTATTATAATATTTTATATGACTAATAATTTGATTTATCTCTAATAACTTGTAATAAGTATGGTGTTCCCCCTTATAAATGTGAGGTTGTTGGTTCAAATCCTTGCAATTGTAAGTTAAAGGTGGAATTAAGATGTTAAAAAAACGTTTTATGTGATGCATAATATTACTTAGTTGTGACGCAAACAATACACATGTTGATGCATAGTAATACATAGGCTCCAAAAAAAGCTCACTTTGGTACATTGGCTAGGATATGATTAAGGTTTGATGCATGACAATACACTAGTGCACAAAATATAAAGTTTGTATATATAAATAACAGAACACTAAAGGAAATTACAATTATTGTAAAATTCTCTTGTTCCTCATTTCTGTTGACCCCTTTCAATAACATTGCACATGTAGAGAACAAATTAACATGATCAATACTAAATTAGGCAGGGAACATACATTGCCCCTGTTCGCCCATACTCAGGGGCGGATCTACTATAAAAACTACGGGTTCAAACGAACCCACTAGGTTTTAAATTTTTAGTAGAAATGCTAATACAAAATTTGGTATGAACCCATAAAAAACATCTGGGATGAACCCATTAACCAAATTTATGGATGGTGGAGTGGTTAAGTCATGTAGTTCCATGCTTGAGGTCACGGGTTTGATTCCTCCTGGGGTTAAAACCGTTTTAATTTTTTTCAGTGAACCCACTGAAAAAATTCTTGGATCCGCAACTGCCCATACTAATCAAGAAAATCTTAAATATGGCTCACAAATAGACAAATAGTCCCATTTAAAATACAATTTGGAAATAGCCATGGCTATTAAACAAATGAACCATACAAGTCTACAACAACTAATATATGGTCACACATTGGTTGAGCTCGTATTATCAAGCCCCTATTAATGCAAATCTTTTTTAGGGCCGATCTTTTTTACATGTGACCTTCACTAAATTTTAGTACCTTTATTATTATAAGTACACCGAAATTTTTGAACGTATTTAGACACTAGATCCTAACCG
Source organism: Scalesia atractyloides (assembly GCA_947069175.1). Taxonomy (NCBI): domain Eukaryota; kingdom Viridiplantae; phylum Streptophyta; class Magnoliopsida; order Asterales; family Asteraceae; genus Scalesia; species Scalesia atractyloides. The sequence goes on along the minus strand of CAMTDV010000011.1, from coordinate 1,446,221 downwards.
TTCATTATTTGTTCTGGTATCGGATGTATCTTGAATGTAACCATTGCGCGCACAGACACACACCACATAGAGTTTTATGTATGAAATTGATTTTTCATGTGAAACGTATAATATGGGTGGATAATCACGCAACTTATGCATAATAACAAAATCAAACTTGTGCACACATATAACACAACCTATATACATAATTATGCAACTTATATACATAATACATAATCACACAACCATATATTCACAATCACACAACATTTACATGCAACACAACACACTTTTAAGGAAAAATTCAATTACAAACCCAACACACTTTAAAAAAAATAATTTAAATATAGCAATATATCATTTAAATATATTAAAACACTCAATTAAATATACATATGTTTTTTTCAAATAATAAAATATATAATGGTTATATGGGTTTAAATGTGATAGAACTAAAATCAACAATTTTAGTGTTTACTATTTTGTTATAACTTTCTTGAACTAATTGCATAATTGTTATCATTTTTATCTTAACCATTGATTTTCCTTAATCAAGTGTGTACATAAATTTCACTTTTTTTTTTCTTCATATTTTCATATTTAATCAACTCTAATGTATATATATTTGAGTGTATGATTGGACTTGGCATTATATTACAATTTGATTTGGTAATAATGTTTGGCCATATCTATTAAAATGATGAACCCTACACTAATGAATCGAGGGTCACTCATTAAAAAGGTTGCATTATCGAGCCAAAATTTATTCAAACAAACCTAATAAAATCTACAATAAAAGATATTATGCATAAATCTAATAGCATATGAAAATATTAATGAAAATGCCACTAATACCATTTTTACAGTAAATATTTGTAAAAATCACATAAACATTTACACATGTTAGGGTGTCAATTGGGTTGGCGGGTTGATGAGTTTCAAGTTCTCAGAACTCGACCCATATATTTATTTATGTTACGTCAAGCTTATTTAAAATTATGTCCTGCTTTTGGTTGATCTATTCAGAAACATTTTTTATTTTGTAATTGGTGTCCATATAATTCTTCTTTTTGTTTCTTTGTTTCTCATTTATAGTTAACAAGCTTGATTTTTATATTTATCTCTAGGTTAAAGAATTGAATGGAAATCAAAGGTAGTAAAGATTTTGAAATTTAATTTCGCTTTTGAAAATCAAACTTCTGCTTTTCAAATAACCCCTTAATAACATCTAAATATGGTTTTCTTAAAAGACCCTTAATCAAGTTAATTCATATATTAAACGGGCTGTGTTCGTGTTAGCCCATAATAATATGATAAAACTTAAACGTGTCATGTCCGCGTTGACTTGATGTAAAAACTCAAAACGTGTTAGCCGATCAAAAACCTTTTTTTCATGTGTTTCAGATCAAAAACCTAACATATTACCTTAAAGGTAATACATAAGGCAAGTTTTAATTGTCTATATTTTTCTTCATAACTGTATATGATTAAGTTCAAAATACTACGTATACATGCTTATGTGATTTTCGTAAAGAATTAATTAGTTTTTCGTTATAAAGTGTAGGTACAAATTTATTACATAAAATCTATTTTGTTGGGCTTCATTTCAAGTATTATATCTGATTTCAACTAGTATTAAGGTTCTTGTGTTGCGGCTGGGCCAAAAAATGTACCAAATAGCACCAATGTCACACTAAGGCCAGCGACCATCAACACTGAAGTTGCGACGTTTTAATGCCAAGAAATTAGACCGAAACATAAAACATATAAAAGAATTACTAAGTCAATCTAGGACCCGCGCGTTGCGACAAACCTGTCAAACAGGAAAAAATAGACGACGTAAAAACGTTGAACCACACACGTATGTTGCGCAGTGTTAACTCGCAAAATTTAGAACGAAACGAAAACGAAAAAAAGTTGTGAAAGATCAAACGTACAGGAGAACAAAGTTGAAAGTAAAAAACTTGTGAGGTTAAATTGCAAAATATAAAAAGTTTTTGGTTAAAAGTAAAAAATCAAATAGTTTTAGATTAAAAGTGAAAATTCAATTCTTTTTTGAAAACCACCTTAAACATAAGTTGCAACATCTCTATATACAAAAAAAGTTGTAAACTAATAGTATGTAAATATCCTTTTTAAAACTATGTTAAAAGATATCAAATTACAGTTAATCAATTATGTTTCAAGTGGCTGATGGTCAATACAAAATGAAGCAAATGGGTCCATATGCAATAGCTTCGTTTTGCAGCCCATCAACATAATATAGTTTCAACTTTAAAGGGATCAGTTTAGCTGATACATCATAGATTATGGCAGGGGCGGATTTACCATATAGTTAGGGGTAACCTCCGCTACTTCTTGTCGCTCTGACGGTAGTGTAAATTTTGGAAAAAAATTGACTTTTTTTTATTTCGTTACCCCTTTCTTTTAAAACGTTACTCCTATGAAAGTTTTCTAGATCAGCCACTGGATTAGGGGAGTCAAGTGCATATAACCTTTTTTTTTAATGACAATCTATTGTTACTACTAAATTATATCAAATTAATCTTAATATACATCATACCTGGAGTTGAACACTAGTCTTTTTCTCAATAGACAAAAGCAGCAAATAACGTCGATAATTTATTTATTATTATTTTTTATAATTTTCCATCGCACCTTACGGTTTACTATTCAAAGTTATCCCACTCGAAATTCTTTTAATAGAAATGCTGACTGCTAATATTACCATACACACTCATTTACATAAATGAGATGACATCAGTGGCGGATCTAGAAAATATTCGTAAGGGTAACGTTTTATAAAAAAAGGGTAACTAAACTGAAAAAATGTCAAAAAATGTCAAAATTTTTCAAAATTTACACTACTGCCGGAGCGACAAGGGGTAGCGGAGGCTACCCCTCCGCCTAAGATAGGTCCGTCCCTGGACGACATTCACATGTCAGAAATGAATCGAGCCTATTAATAAACCAAATGGGCCCGGTGTATTTAATTTTCAAAACACAATTTATGAACGAGCGGGCCCAAGTGACCAGCCCATATGATAAAATGACCCATTATACACATAGCATTAGCAACATGCATTTTGCTACGATAAAGTATGGATGCGTAACCGAGTTTTCTAGATACCGATCTGGTACCCACGTTTTCCATTTTCGGCACCGTACCGGTATCATACCATACCGAACATTTTCAGTACCGGTACCCAATAACGATTTTCGGTACCTGTACCACGCTCATCCCTACGATAAAGTACATATCTATTGCTTTATAAAAATTAACGGTAAACTAACCTAATCATAAAGACACCTATACCCAGTGATGGATCCAGGATTTTTTCCAATTGGGTCCATTTTTTTAGGTATTGAAAATTTTCATAACAAAACGTTAAAATTTTTGGGTCGGTCCTTGTTCATGTCCGGTCATAGCGAAGTTTGAATTAGATTAAAAAAAACACAAAACAGGCTATACAAGGATTGAACCCATGAGCTCTTGATGGTAAAGAGAGAGGTTTACCACCACACCAGCTTTCCTTTTCTTTTTATCGTGTCTACCTAATTGTATTTATAGGATCCTTATAAAATTTAATATGCCAGATCTACTAAATTTTTAAAAAACACTGAGGTACGAGAACCCCGACCCGCTCTATGTGGAGCCACCGCTACCTATACTTGCACATTGTTATGAAAAATCACTGGACATAAGAAAATATCAATCTTAGTTTTGTTACTGCATGATGCAATTATTGAATAGAAATATAATGTTCTTAATTTATTTGAAAAATATAAAAAATAGACAATATAGCAAACTATATATGCACAAATATTTTGATGTAAAATCACAAGATATAATAAAAAGAACATCAACCTTAGTTTTATTATTGAATGATGCAATAACTGGAAGAAATATAATGTTTTTAACTTTTAGAAAAATGAAAGATAGACAATATAACAAAATACGTACATATCTATAAATACCTGGATGTTTCTTTTTTTTTTCTTTTCTTTTTTTGCTATTCATACATATATTAAGAAGTATTTATGGAAATTATATAAAAATAGATTAATTAAAGAATATTAATTAAATCTTACTTCACCAATCAATATTCTTAATTGAAGTTATTCTTATAAGATATAATGTAATTCTCTATTATATAATATTGGTCTTTGTAAAAAAAGTATATAAAATTTGATATAAAGAGGCCCTTTAATGTAAGACCTTGTCATAAATGATCATTTCTATGTTGCAATGTGAATACTGTCCCAGATATTTAACTAAAAAGGAATATTTTGAATTTTTTAAGATCTTATAGTTTTTAAATAAGATATATTGTTTTAATATGTTTAAATTTGGAAAATGTAGCATTAGACGGCGCTAGCAGCTGTTACACAATATTCAGCACCTCATATTATTTAATATTTGCTTTACTAGTCTTACTTCATTAGAATAAGTTGTAATTTCAGTTGCTTATACAACTAAGTTGTTTATAAGATGTGAAATTGCAATATTATCAAAATATAAAAGCTTGGTATAAACAAAATATGAAGCATTTAATAGTGAATGAATTAATAAATGAGTTTTCAAAGAAACAAATGAAAAACAATAAAAAAATTTCATAAGTTCGCCTTTACAACCGGCCGGCCCGAATAAAGACAGCTAAAGAAGTACTCAACCGGACCGCTTGTTAGATAGTTCATTGCCGGTTAAGTTTAAAAATGCTACTTTTAAATTAGTTAAACTCATGACCGACACTGAGAATTCATGTACACTGTTCGAGCTCGAAAAAACGTGTCTTTAGGCCTTAACGAAATTGAACATTGGACTCACTAAAGGTCTAAACCTAATGCCAATAGGGCTAATAACTAATCCAAATCATAAAAATAACTTTGTAAGTGAGTCTATGTTGGTGTTTGTATAGACATACTCTATTAATTTATTTATTTTACATATATATATATCAGAGTTTTTTAAAAAATAGAGTGCCCTTCAAAATATCAGACCCATGCTGGCGGTCCTTCCCCCACCCACTTCAAAGCCAGCAATGGTCCAACTCAATCTAAATTAACAAAAATATCGCATTTATAAACTTACAATATAATAATTTAAGTTGATAGAAAGGCATGGGAAGGTCATAAATATTCAACACAGAAAACATATAAAAATGGGAAGTCACACATGCAAGCACATACAAATATATAATGGAGCATTAATTGATCTTTTTTTATATTGTAATAATATTGAAGAACATAACTCATTAATTTGGCAGATAGATATAGCTAGTTTATATTATCTTTGGATGGTAGTAACGAAGGTTCCTTTGTTATAGTTGAATGGGCGACGCCAATCCCATTTACAAGCCAAGCATGGTCGGTATTAACCCTAATTTTAATTCAATGTCCCATGCATTACCATTCATTATGCCTTGAGATCCCAATCACCACCATATTGTGAGGAACATAAATTTGTTTGAAATTTTTAAAGGGAAATTTGAATGTTTTCGAATTTAGTTTATTCTACTTATTTGGGATGTAAGAGGCGTAAATTCTTATTTAACTGGCCATTTTTATATATGATGATGAAAAAATGTGTGCTAGCGTCGTAAATTCATAGACCCAGGCTCATATATACTTAAGACAAAGTTCTATTGTACTTTGTAATAGAGAAACTAAATATAAAATTGGAAAAAAAACGAGAACGAAAAGTATATGATCGACAGATAAATGTAATCTTTAACCAAAATTTACAATAGTTACTATCAGTCTTCGATTAAGACCACTCAGATTCTTAATAACCTAAGAATTTCCTAATCAAATTATTTATTGATCTTTTTTATATGTTTATAACATTTCACCCACCACCTAAAGTAATAACATATGATTCATATACTATTAAGATTACTTATAAGTACACTCTTGATTATAACCTTTTAGAATAATAGATGATATAATTCTATGATAATATATAGTACCAAATGATATTTAAAAGCATATTTTCAAATTGATTGCTCTCTTTCCACATGTCCATACATTTCAAGTGGGTACCACTCTTTCTATATTTTCATTCGTCAAAATTCCTTTTCACATACCCTCTAATTTTGTGCTACCCTTTATTATTTTTATGGGTTCCCTTCCCCCCAAGGTCGGTTTCCTATTGCTACACTTTCTCTATATAATATATATATATCTATATATACATACATACATGCATGTATATCTATCTATGCACTATATATACACTCCTCTAACACCAAACACTACTAAAACTTGTGGTTGCATTAACATTTCATCACTCCTCCCCCCCTCCCCCTCCACCTCTCTCTCTACAATTCGGGTCGGGTTAATTACCCATTTAGAGATTTCTTGATTATAAGCTACTAGCAACACAATGACAAGGGTGGCACCGGAGACCGAGTCAACCACCATCACCACATTACCTGAACCAAACCCGAAAAGAGTGAAAAGGGTCAAGGAGGACCCGAAAGAGGATCCGAATGATGAAGCCACTATTTCAAACACTAGTAGTTGTAACAAAGCAAACAACAATAGTAAGCATCCGGTTTATAGAGGTGTTCGGATGCGGGCATGGGGCAAATGGGTATCCGAGATCCGAGAACCCAAGAAAAAATCCCGGATCTGGCTCGGTACCTTTTCCAACCCGGAAATGGCCGCACGTGCACACGACGTCGCCGCACTTTCCATCAAAGGAAAGTCGGCCATCCTTAACTTCCCTGAACTCGCCAACGTTTTACCACGACCGCTCTCATGTTCGCCACGTGACATTCAAGCCGCCGCCACCAAAGCCGCTAATATGGAGCTCACCACCACAACTACTACGCCGTCAACACCCTCCACGTCATCTTCTTTCACGATGACGTCATCAGCTAATATGGAGTTCACTACCACAAGAACAACAACAACCACCTTAACAACTATGACGCCGTCAACACCCTCCACGTCATCTTCTTCCACGATGACGTCACCGGACTCGATAGTGACCTCGGAAGAGGTGTCAACGGTACTGGGTGAGATTGTGGAGTTGCCGAGTTTGGGAACGAGTTATGACTCGGCCGAGTCGTGTGACGATTTTGTGTTTGTTGACTCAGTTTGGGATTATTATTATTCATCTCCACCGTGGCCGGAAGAATATGATGTTGGAAGTTTCTTTGATACGTTATTATGGCAACATTAATAATGGTTTGTATGTTTTTTTTTTAAAGTCCTTTTCCCTATAATTAATGGGATTTTGTTTGGTATTTATTTTTCAATATCATACTTTTATATATTTAATCTTAAGTTCATGAATCATGATGATCTCATTTCATGTTTAAAACATATCTATAGAAAATAATGGGATTTGATTTTTTGATTTTTGATGCTCTCAATTATTATTTAGACTTATTAAGTGACACATTTTTCCCACAAAATATTTGATTCAAAGGTAAGATTTTATGCTTCATGGATATATTTTTGTCCTTTTCCTTTATGAAGAACATGGTCCATGATTCCATATAAAGGACCCTATTCCTAAATTTAGAAACATCAATATCCAACCTTTGTTTTATTCTTTTTTATTTTTCAAATAAAAAAGAAAAACTCTTTAGGAACCATCCACAAAAGCCTGGCTTTATAGTTTTTTAGAAAGATTGTAATAAAATATTTCGAAATAATGGTGAAGCGCGACCACTCTTTATGTATTACTTACCAATAAAATCGATAATTGAATACCGATAAACACTTAAACATATCTTTTGAGTTCACTTGACTTCGATACCTAACACGCAATAGCGGATCTAGAAAATATTTGTAGGGGTAACGTTTTATAAAAACAGGGTAACGAAATCGAAAAAACGTCAAAAAAAGTCAAATTTTTCCAAAATTTACACTATCGCCGGAGCGTCAATGGGTAGCGGAGGCTACCCTTACGTCTAAGGTATGCCCGCCCCTGCTAACACGTACTTGCTTATGCCTTTGATGGTTACTATAGACGAGTGAACTTATTTTACTTTGCCTTAAAATTACTTTCTATATATTTTTTAATATTTATAATATAATATTTATCAGTGTATTTAGTTTCGGAATATTTCTAACGATAAAAAAAAAACTAAATCAATAATTCATAAATAACTGATGAAATAAAAAATAAAATGATCAACTCTGAAAATTATTATTAATATCGATAGCAAACTCATTATTTGTTGTCTCTGTCAAGAATATATATGATATAATATTTCAACTACAGTTTGCATACAAGAAAGAAGAAAAATGGCCAATGACCATAGGCAAAGATCCCTTGTATATTCTCTTCTATAAAAAAGTGAAAGGTTATGTTTATAAAATAAAATGAACTTTTGACAAAGTTAGCCAATTAGGTACTTAATAAATTAATTAAAAAAACAAACTTTCCTTTATATATTGACCAATAGCTAGAAATTTAATGACTCGTCTTCGTATTATTGAACTTTAGATCATCTATAACTTTGTTTACGGTTTAAAATCTAAACCCGTCATTTCAATTTAAACCTGTCATATCAAATCAAACTTCACTTTTTCCTTCAATCCTAAATCATACTAAACCTTCACATTACACATCACTTATACACTAAAAATAAGAAAATGAAATGCACGTGTACATGTGATCCCCATTTAAACAAACCAAACTCGTCTCTTACACCAAACCGGACCACCGACACCTCCAACACAATGTGGTCCAGAAGTGGGTAGTCCAAATTTTAGACTGGCATTCCAAACCTAGCAATGAAGTTGCTCTTCGATTTTAATTACACACAAGTGGAATTCCTCCATGTTACGTGGCGAGAATTCGATCGTATTGGTTCTCTTTGTTATGATATCGACACTCATCCAAAAAATAAAATAAAGTCGTGATAAGCCCAAAATGATATCGACACATGTTTTGCATCATCAAAAACAATGAAAAACGAATGCCGATATCGATTTTGTTCGGTTGGAACTAGTTCGATTCGTTTGGGTACTGGTACTCGTATAGCCTACAATACTAAAGAAACACTTTATATTGAATGTAACTCCATCATAAAAATTTTTATCGGAACATCGATCAAAAAGAATTAGACCCACAACCGGTATTCAACCTTTTTTTAAAGTTAATGAATTCACGTTTTTAGAGAAAATACAATTAAATAAAAACTAAAAAGATTAAATACGTGTATTGTTTAAAAGTAAGAGTATGAATGAAATTAAAAATTAACTCTCTATATATACCAACTTATCATTGTTAGAAAGGAAAGACTAACCTTGGAGGAAACTGCAGCTAATCAACAGCCGGACATCCTGCGGCAGCTAATCCACAGCCGCATATCCAGCTAATCTTCAGCAATCAACAGCAAGGATAAAGACAGCTAGCAATCAGCTGCTGTCTTCTATATTTAGATTACGTTTTTTGTGTATAAATAGAATACCCTTCTTTGTAATGAGATATACGAATACACACATCAATTCAGTGTTTATGAATCAACCTTTTAACATGGTATCAGAGCAGTGTCGTTCTTGACCTGTTCATCATCTACCTTGCTCACCCAAAACCAAATCATCCTCTCAACCAAGCTGCCATGGCCGAAGCCGGTAACTTGGGAGAAGATTTATCAATTCAAATCGCCAACCTGCTCAAGAATGGCCTCAACCCACAAAACAGAAACCCAAAACTATCCGATAACCTTCAAATAAACCTCAAGCTCAACAGCCAGAATTACGCCTTATGGACCCGGATGATGAGGGTAGCCATAGGCGGTAAATCAAAAGCCTTCCTAAACCATCTATCAACCAACCCGCCGAACCAAACCAGCGAGGAATATGAGCAATGGGAACAAGACGACCTAGTCGTCTTCTCATGGCTCATACAGAACATCGAACCAACCCTTGCCAGCAACCTAACCGAATTCCCAACAGCAAAATCGCTGTGGGATGCCCTAGCTATAACATATAGCAGTGGGCGTGACAAGCTCCAAACTTTCAACCTACATGTCAAGGCGAATGAAATCAAACAGAACAATCTCTCCCTAGAAGAATTGTGGATTATACTCCAAGGAGTATGGGGAGAAATTGATCGGATTGACCCAAACCCTATGACCTGCCCAGCCGATATCCAAGCGTATCACAAAATCAGGACGGAACAGAAACTGTTCCAGTTTCTAAACGCCCTCAACCGGAAATATGACCCTATAAAAAGGGAAATACTCCGGTTAGAACCCCTTCCAACCGTAGAAACTGCATACGCTACTGTCCGCAAGGAGGCCGCTCACCAGAATATTCTGGGAACACCTCTCAATGACACACAGGGTATCACAGCGGGTCTAATGGCCTCTGAAATTGACGGACTAGGGCTTGCGTCAAAGGGCTACCGACGAGCCGATGGAAAAAGAATCGGAACCAGTAAAGACGACAAAACTCACCTCAAGTGTGATCATTGCGGCATGACGAAACATACCCGGGAACAATGTTTCAAACTCGTCGGGTATCCCGAATGGTGGTCTGATGGTCAGAAGAGAGGCACAAAGACTACGGAAAAGGGGAAGTCATCTAACACCGGCAGCCGGGATGTCACAGGAGATGGAAGCCGGAGGGTGGGTTTCGGCGGATTGACCGACGCCACAGATGAAGGAGACAAATGCTTAGGTAAAGGCGGAGAAGAAGAAAGAAAAAGGAGCGGTTGTTGGGCGGATGGGTTTGGGGCGGGTAAACCGAACCCATATAATGAAAACTTGAAGATGTCACATTTGGTCCCTGAAAATAAAGGAAATGCCAATATAGCCCACAAACATCACAAAAAACAAAAAACATGGATTTTCGATTGTGGTGCGACCGATACAATGACTTATGAGCTATCGGATATTATTTCAACAACCAAACCAGAAAAAACACATATTCAAACGGCAAACGGAGGAATAATGGATGTAAAATCGGGAGGAACTATTGAGATTTCACCCACAATAAAAATCTCTAATTGCCTTTATGTTCCTTCGTTATCACATAAGCTGCTTTCCATCAGCCATGTCACGAAGGAACTCAACTGTATTGTCCTAATGTACCCTACGTTTTGTATTTTACAGGATATCAGGACGGGAGTGATCATTGGGCGTGGCACTGAAAATCAAGGTTGTACTATGTGGATGAGGTGACTCAAAGTGGTGCTGTGATGCTGACTCATGGGACATCGGAACGGGAAGCTTGGCTATGGCACCGAAGATTAGGTCATCCTTCTACAAGTTATTCGCATATTTTATTTCCGAAACTATTTCCAGTTAATTCTATGTCACATTGTGAAACATGTGTTTTAGCAAAAAGCCATAGAAAAACTTTTAAACCCAATAACACTAAGGCTGCTTTGCCATTTTCATTAATCCATTCTGACGTATGGGGTCCTGCCCCAGTTCTTGGGGGGCAAAACCTTCGGTACTTTGTGATGTTCGTTGATGATTGTACCCGAATGACCTGGGTTTATTTTTTGAAAAACAAATCCGAAGTATTTAAAAAATTCACTATGTTTTACGCCATGATTCAAACCCAATTTCAAACAAACATCCAAATATTCCGATCTGATAATGGCGGTGAGTTTGTTAATACCTTGTTTAAATCCTTTTTCCAAGACAAGGGAATAATCCACCAAACTACATGCCCAAACACCCCAGAACAAAACGGTGTCGCCGAAAGGAAAAATCGCATTTTGCTAGAAATGACACGAGCTCTCCTGATTGAATCCCAGGTCCCGAAATATTTTTGGCCTGAAGCCCTTGCTACTGCTACCTATCTTCTCAACCGACTCCCAACAAAAATCCTAAAGCTTAACACTCCGTTACACACCCTTTCAAAATTCTTCAAACTACCCTCAGTTCTCACCCTTCAACCACGAATCTTTGGATGTACTTCCTTTGTTCACATACCTAAATCAGATCGAACCAAACTTGACCCTTGTGCTGTAAAATGTGTCTTTGTCGGGTATGGAATGAATCAAAAGGGATACAGATGTTATAATCCAAAAACACGTCATATGTTCACCACAATAAACTGTGACTTTCTTGAAACCGAGTATTACTACAATTCCCAACTCAGTGGTCAGGGGGAGAAGGAATGTTTAGACACACTAAGCTGGTTGGAATATGTTCCCTATGTACCAACTACAGAGTCACCAGAACCCAATCTCAGTGCCACTGACGGTCCTAATGTTCCTCCTAACCTGGTGTCCGAGGTAAGTGATACTCATCCTATTCAGTCTGGTGGTATTTTTGAAGTTTCTAATGACTTTAAGGATACCAATACTTCTAACCATGAAACTGCCACAGAACAAACTGAAAATTTGCAGGCAGATGAATCCAGACAAGAAGAACCACCATCGAGATATGTGTTACCCCCTAGAACAAACAGATGGGTTCCTCCGAAACGGTATTCTCCTGAAAAAGAACCAAGAAGATCTAGTTATCCTATAGCTAGTGTGGCCGATGGAAACTTCACTAAGGAAGCCAAAGCATTTATCTCATCTGTTTATTCCGAAGAAACTCCTACAAACGTGGATCAAGCCTTAAAATCTAAACATTGGAAGGAAGCAATGAACACAGAAATGGAAGCCCTAACCAAGAACAATACATGGGAAAAGTGTACTCTTCCGTTGGGAAAGAAATCCGTGGGGTGTCGTTGGGTCTATACGATTAAGTATAAACCAGATGGTACAATTGAAAGATATAAAGCCCGACTGGTAGCAAAGGGGTATACTCAGACACATGGGATTGACTATGCTGAAACATTCTCCCCGGTTGCAAAAATGAACACAATCAGGGTTCTTTTTTCGATAGCTGCAAATGAAGGGTGGCCACTTCAACAGTTTGATGTAAAAAATGCCTTTTTACACGGGGACCTAGACGAAGAGGTATTTATGGATGCTCCTCCAGGATTCACAAAAGATTTCAAAACTGGAGAAGTTTGCCGTCTGAAGAAGTCCCTTTATGGTTTGAAGCAGTCTCCCCGGGCCTGGTTTGGCAGATTTACGGTAGCTATGAAAAAGTTTGGATATAAACAAAGTAATGCCGATCATACTTTGTTTCTCAAAAAAAGAGGAAAATTCGTAACCTGTCTAATTATCTATGTAGATGATATGATCATTACAGGGAACGATAAAGAAGAAATGGTAAAACTCAAAGAAAACTTGTTTGCTGAATTTGAAATGAAAGATTTGGGCAGACTTAAGTATTTCCTCGGTATTGAAGTACTAAGGTCGAAACAAGGAATCTTCATTAGTCAAAAGAAGTATGTCTTAGACCTGTTGGCAGAAATTGGAATGATCGATTGCAAACCAGCAGATACTCCTATGAGTGTAAACCAAAAGTTTTACATGGAAGAAGGAGCAAAATTAGCAAATAAAGAAAGATACCAACGGCTGGTGGGAAAACTAATATATCTCTCACACACTCGTCCAGACATCGCCTATGCTGTAGGGGTAGTAAGTCAGTTCATGCACCAACCTCAACAGTCACATATGGAAGCAGTTTGGAGAATTATTAGATATCTCAAAGGAACAGTGGGTCATGGAGTCCTGTTTCAATCACATGGACACCTAAATGTTCAAATCTATACTGATGCAGACTGGGCAGGAGATAAGGGAAGTCGGAGGTCAACAGCAGGCTACTTCGCTCTAGTTGGTGGGAATCTTGTCACTTGGAGGAGTAAAAAACAAAAAGTGGTTGCTCTTTCAAGTGCAGAAGCTGAATTTAGAGGCATAACTCGAGGTTTAACAGAAGCCATGTGGATACGAAGACTCTTAGCTGAGATTGGTTTTCCGTCAAAAGAAACAAGTAAGATTATGTGTGATAATAAAGCTGCAATTCAGATTTCAGAAAACCCAGTACAACATGATCGAACAAAACACGTGGAAGTTGATAGGAACTTCATCAAAGAAAAATTGGAAGATGGTACGATTGAACTACCATTCGTTCGATCAAAGGATCAGCTTGCTGACATTCTAACAAAAGCAGTTAACGGGAAAATTCTCAATGATTGTTTGGGCAAGTTGAATTTTGGAAATCCAACTATTCAACTTGAGGGGAGTGTTAGAAAGGAAAGACTAACCTTGGAGGAAACTGCAGCTAATCAACAGCCGGACATCCTGCGGCAGCTAATCCACAGCCGCATATCCAACTAATCTTCAGCAATCAACAGCAAGGATAAAGACAGCTAGCAATCAGCTGCTGTCTTCTATATTTAGATTACGTTTTTTGTGTATAAATAGAATACCCTTCTTTGTAATGAGATATACGAATACACACATCAATTCAGTGTTTATGAATCAACCTTTTAACAATCATGTAGCATAAAAAACAATAATTGTATGTAAGAAAGGTAACTATATATTTCAACGTAGATATATGAGAAAAAGAATCATTGAAAAGACTTACAAGGCTAAATACATATGTAAAGGATCAAACTACGTAGATATCAAGTGATCAACCACTAATTCATAAACGTTAAATATTTCAGAAAGTTTATAGAACATCAAGTGCCGGAAGTAGGTATATAATCTGTGCCATTTAAAGTCATTTGTGTTACATAACCGGTAACATTTAACTGTGTTAAATCATGTCATGTCGTGTAAACCGCTTATTAAACATATAACAACGACATGCCGTCACCACATCCCAAAAGTACATCGTTGCCAATAGGGACGATTTGTTATAGTGCATGTCCATGTTAGTGTTTAATAAAATGACATATTTAGATAAACGTATCGTATTCGGATTTAATAGTCGTACTAATCCTTCCGTTTCGTGTTAAACATAAAATTCGGATTTGTATAGTTTATATATTTTAAAACATTACATACTCATTTGTTGTTACAATATTAGTTGTACTCAAGTTATAGCCACAGGTGAAGCAGCTCAATGAGTGCAAAACGATGATATACGAGTTGAAAAGTAGAAGATTTATTGTATAATTCATACTAAATGCCAAATTCTATAACAACCCAACTTTTTTACTGGCAATTAAATCATTCTTTCTATTAATCATAGTTTGTGATTTTAATTTGAATTAAACGATGGGGGTACATATAAATTGTGGAAGGAATAATAATAATAATAATAATAATAATAATAATAATAATAATAATAATAATAATAATAATAATAATATATTAAATGAGCGAGAAAGTAGTCAAGTCATATAAAAATTTTAAAATCTTTAGATGTGACAAAATCGGTTGAGCTTCTTTTGTACTCACGTGTCGGTAACACTGTTACAAGATTTAAAATATAAACATGTTGCATTTAGCTAAGGTTTTATGACATCGTTTATTCTTTGGACAGTTATAGCTATTGATTAGCATAACCAATATAGTTTCTAACAGGGAATTGACGCTAATGTAAGGTGATCCCACTTGGTAAAGGTTTATGTATTTTAAAGGGGAGGTCTCGAATTTAAACCCAAGTAAAAAAATTAATTAGGATTATTGATGTAGAACAAACGTTATCATTAATAATAGTTACGAACTTGGTTTAGTTTTTCTACCCCACAATCGCAAATGGGGATATTACATGTCACATTTTTGCGTTTTTTTATGGTCTATATTCCTAAAAATCATACCAACATAAAAATATAGTTCAGAAAATACATAGAATAAAAGGACCATCTCACGAAAATTTATAGATCCATATAACCAATCACCAATAGAAATTATATTCCATAATAGTTAAATGTATGGTTGGTCCATATGGTTTGTAAAATATTAAAAAGTTGGTCTCAATATTTCAATAATTACAGAGTTACAAAGTTAGTCTTAGTGATTTAATTTTTGCACTCGTATTGTCCTTATCATTAACCTATGTTAAGTTTTATATTGTGTGTAAAATAACTATATTACCTATGAACAATTAAAAAAAATAAAAATACAAAGATAGGCCCACGCCTCATCTTCTTCCTTCTATCTCCATCTCTCTCTAAAAAAGCCATACCACCACCTCCATCGTCAACCCAACACCACCACCTTCACCTCCACCGTAACCCACCACCACCGCCTCCATCGTTACCGGCAACCCACCACCACCGCCTCCATCGTCACCGTCAACCTACCATCACTGCCTCCAACTCCACCATCAACCCACCACCACCACCTCCACCGTCAAGCCACCACAGCTACCTCCACCGTCAACCTAACACCACCTCCCTAAACGACCACCACGTTCCTACCTCCCCAAACATTCACAAACAACCAACCTCTTCTACCCATGGTAGTGGTCGGTGGTTCATACAAGAGAGAGGCGATGGATAAGATTTGGTTTGATGGTAGGGTTTTTAAGAGATCGATAGAGAAATGATGATGAAGGTGGCCCATCTTATATACATATATATATATATATATATATATATATATATGATTATGATCATTTGTGAACAACTTCTTCAAAATGAACTGAGTGAACTAATCTTGACCATTGATTAATTTTTAGATTAAAAGGGTAAGATTGACATTAGCCCTCTATCTCTTAATTAAAATCTCTTAATTTCTCATATATTAATTCTCTCTCTCTCTCTCTCTATCTCACACACATTTTTAATTACTTCTCCATTATTTTAAACTCGTGTAGAATCAGTTGTTAATAACGTATATGAAACTCATAACGGAACTAGGTACTGGACATCAACTGTCCCTCCTTGATTCAAACCGTTTATGAAACTTTTAACGGAACTAGGTCGTAGACTACAAAATACACAGATGTATCAAAAGTCTGTACGCATCTATACAAATTAACAATTGTGTATCTTGTGTAAGCTTATAGTTAACGAGACTGTACACATGTATATAAACTAACAGCGGTCTATCTTGTAAATTGATAGTTAGCGAGACTGTACACATGTGTACAAACTAACATTTGTGTATCTTGTATAAACTGATATTATTAAAGACTGTACACATGTGTATACACTAACAACTGTGTATCTTGTATATACGGAAACTAACAAGATTTTAGGAATTTTGATTATATTGTTTAATAAATGCAATTTACAAAAGACGCAAATACTCTTCTGTCAATTAATTTAAAGGGAAGTTACAACATTATAACTACAATCTTGTCATTGTTTAAAATCTCTATATGATATAATCCAATGGCTCAGATTAGTTCACACAGTTCACTCTCAACCTAGTGTTCACTATAGAACCCTACCCTATATATATATTGTTCAGGGGCAATCTATTCATTTCGCATACACTTAGCTGAGAAACTTAACACAGGTTAGTGATAAGGAACATACGGGTTAAAAATTGCAACCATTGTGGCCAACTCTGTAATTATTGAAGTCTTGGGACCAACTCTGCAATATCTGCAAACCACAGGGACAAACCAGACATTTAACTCTTTCAACAAATTCAAAGAATAAAAAACCGTGAGATCTTTGTGGGAGCACATGTTCAACAACAAAGAGATCGTCAGAAACTAAGTAAAAACAACGAGAAGAATGAAGAGTTTAGGGCTTTGAGTTTTATTTAGTTTTTGACTAAACACACCAAATAGAGTTTGGAACATTAACTTAAAGTAATAAAAAATGTCAATAAGGGAAGTGTAATTTAAAATGAAGTCTCAAACGGAAAAAATCGCATGTTAAACTAGGGGTGTGCAAAAAAACGAATTAAACGACCCATAACTAAATTAACCAACAAAACCAAACCAAATAAAAATCGGTGCGTCGATTAATGGTTTTAATGAAAACCAAAAGTAGTGGTCGGTTATAGTTATCAATGTTTCCATACCCATCATAATCGACATGTGTAAAAAAAACTGTCTGATTTAGGACTTTTCACCATTTTTTAACGGGTTATTGGATTTTAGATTTTCACCCCCAACTATTGGCTATTGGCCGCTGCCACCCTCTCTATCACTTTGACGCCTGTCATCCCCATCTTAACACTTAGCGTGTCCTGTCACCATGTCGTTAACTGATCACTAACTTTTGAACTTGATACTATACTTTGGGGTGTCCTAAGATCCCTAAAACCTTCTTAAGATCCCTATGACACCCCCAAAAGTATAGTACCAAGACAAAAGTTAGTGATCAGTTAACCACGTAGTGACAGAACACACTAGTTGGGGTGACGGTGTTAAAATGATAGTTGGGGGTGGCAGCGGCCAATAGCCAATGGTTAGAGTTGATAAAATCAATAACCCATTTTTAGTATATAATGTTTTTGGTTAAACATTTTTAGTAGTTATTGGTTATTTCATATCGTTTTGGTTGATTGTTTATATTAATTCATGAATATATCATATAACTTTGTTTGAATATTCGGTAATAATTTATATACAATATTATAAATTATATGCATACTATGTAATATGCTAATTTATAGAAATATGTATAATAATTTATTTCATGTTAAAAAAATTTGCGTTATTTTTAGCTAGGCCTAAATTAGCGGTTAACCACCTATAACCGACCCGCTATAACCTTCAAAATCGATTAACCATAAGCACCATAACAGATCGGTTATGGTTATGATTATTCATTAACTGACATCACGGTTATGGTTTATGGTTTTCAGCCAAAACCGACCCAAAACTGACCCCACACACCCTTACTAAACAAGTTTTAGGGTTTGAACCCTTAAACACGCTTGAAGAAATGTTAAGAGAAGGTGGATTATACCACTAAGATATAAATGAATTTTGGCTTTTATTTTATACGAACAGATTTATGGGTTCACCGTCGACAATTTGACGAGCCACTCGGTTTTGATTGTATAAATGCATATATAATAAAAAATCTACATGCTCACTTAACCTCGTAGGAAGTGGAGGATCCATGAATTTTTTAAGGGGTTCTTTTGCTAGATTCTAATAATTTTCACTAATTTTTTCCAAACCATACAAGGTTTGCACTAAATTTTTCCATTTTTTCCAACTGAGAAGGTTTCTGGGAACCTAAGAACCCCTGGATTCGCCACTACTCGTTGGCTATGCCTTCCGTTCGCCAACCTGAACCCGACGTGTATACCTAAAACACAAAGCAGCATATGGTATGGGTGTATTTGATACCCGACGGATGGAAAACATATATTTCCGGGTATGGGAGTATATGAGATTAGGTGATATCTGGCCTGATTACCCGAGACTATATACCGTTTACCCGAATAATATACGTAAAACGTATACCCGCAAACTTTTAACTTTTGTTTTTACATTCATTTAACCATTGTTTAGTAATGTTTCATTCTTGTAACTTCATTACTAAAGTAAAGTTTTAATTAAAATATATATTATGATGAAAATTGTTTATATGTATATGTTATGAAATACAAATTTATTTTTTAGATTACTATTATTTAATACTAATATTTTAGATATTTTTATGGTGATGAATGATTTTGATATATTGTATAGATTTTAAAAACATAAAATTATAAAGGAGAACAATATACATATAGGGTTTAGGTTAAAATGTGAACATCTCTTTAATTGTGAACCAAAAGAACCATTTCTGGCCATTCAGTTTTTTATTTTTATTATCGTATAAAGAGTTATTTGGTAGTTACTATAACTATGTTGGTAGTTATCATTTGTAATTGAGATCCTTTAAATTTCTTTTTCTCTCTCATACATCATATCTCTCATTTGATCATCTATCTCTCATAACAAGACAAAAATCACGTCCATCTTTTTCTCATAAACACATTTCAATCGAGCTTTTGAGCATCTACATTATCAAGCAACTTTTTAAACGTGGCGATGGAAAGAAATGAATTTTCGATTTTTTCAATCTCAATACCACCACTCGCTCCTTCGAGTTTTGTAACTTCACCGTTACCAAAAGGATTTAGAACTCAAATTGCACGCTAGTCGCATATCATTGGTTATTTTCGACCAAAATTACGAGAGGGTGTTAAATCAGAACAAAGAGGCTGTTTGTGTCATCAAGATTCGGTGACAGATGGGTTTAGATTTTGAATGTGTAAGATTTAATCTTTATTTTGTAAATTATCTTTATTTGGTTTGATTTTTAATTGAATCAAGTTTCATCAGGATATGTTTTTTTTACTTTAATTTGAATGTGTAAGATTTTATTACGATTTATCTGTAGTTTCCGTCAAACTTTGTTCTTTAGAGGTAGCAAAATTAGAATTTGAAAGTGATGTATTATTTGCATATTTGGATTGGTCAATTAAAAATTAAAATTTATGTTATTTGATTGTTGAAACTTTTTTCTTGTTAATCGTTGAAGGTGTTGCAATCAGTGTTGTCTGTTACATGTGGTTGCGGTTGGTGCTGTAATCAACAACGACCATGTTTGTCAAGCCGACAAAGATGAAGGTGGTGCTTACAATCGGAGAAGATGATATTCGTGTACCAATATGATTTGAGACCGTTATATACATATGTGTACAGGAACATATAAACATATGTACATTGCTTGATTTTACTTTTTTTGTAGAGCTTGTTATATACATATGTGTACATGAACACGAATATATGCATATGGACATTGATTAATTTTAGTTGCTTTTTGTAATGTTATATTTATATACATATATGTACATACGAATTATGAACTATGTTTGTTACGATACATATGTGTTTATAATTGTTTTAATTATATGATTATGTATTTATATATATATGTATTTTACGAATCTTATACATGAGGCTCCTTATGAAAATAATAATTGGTGATTTAAATGGAGAGAGAAAAGAGTAGAGAGAAAATATTAAATTATTGAATTTGAAAGAAAATAATCTAATAGATTACAATTATGTCGTTTTTCTTTATTTTTAAATTTATAACATCATAAAGTAATCAATGGTTGAGATTTGTTCATTTTAGTTCACAAAACCATCATGTTCATTCTTGAACCACGCCCTATATATATATAATATATATATATAAGACACATTAAACTCGCAAGGGGTATTTTATAAAACACTAATTGGTATCTTGATACCCGACAAGCAACATACCAAGTAAAGACAAGATTTTACAACTAGATATGAAATTAAGATTGACCATACCTAGCCCATATCCGACCCATTACTATCTTGAGAGAGACGAAGAGAGTTTTGTTATTAATGAATAATAATGAGAGTGGAGAAGTTTGAATTGCATATATCAATTGTCAAAAAGTATTGGGTGGGAGGCATGCAAGTGTGTCGATGATAATGATTCATTTCAAAAGATATCTCATAGTAACCCGTTACTAAAAGTATATGCTAATTCTATAATTATTGTCAAATTACACTTTTTTAGAAGAATAATCATTTCAATTACATTATGTCACTATCCCCTACAATCATGCATAACCCTAACTAGAATTTCCATAAGGAGACATAAACGCATTGTGTATCGTTAATAAAGTGGATCCGTTACTATTGATACACTAACACGAGTTATAATGTTTTCTTAGATCATCACACTTATTTCTACCAATTACGTACCTGTTTTTATGTCTTTAGCTGTTACCACGAGTAAATAAATTAACACAGAAAAAGAAAAGAGGACAAAAAGAAATTGAGGTTTTGTTAGTAAGGGTCTACTGGTTTATAATACGGGAAAAGAGGGAATCATCAGAGTTTATTTTTGAAGTTGGAACCGTTGACGTCAACGGTTAATAGTAGGATTATTAAAATCCATTATTCCTTTTACAACCCAAAGACGGCGACGCACTTAAATTCTTTGAAAATAAAAATGATCACATTTATGTATAGCATGTTTACACATCGATATTACATATGTTTACGTCTATCTTATGTAAAAATTTTGCTATCTATCTAATGTTTTTATTGAGTTAATAGGTTTTTATTGTAATTCCAATATTGAACTAACTTTTACACTCACTTATTTTCATGCAAGTATATTTTGGGTGAAAATGTTTTTTACATATCATGACATTTAAGATGATCGGTATTATACAGAAATTGTACTAATACGTATAATGAAAATTTTGGATTTTTGCCTAACGTTGACATGTAACTTAACTCGGTCCTTTGAAAAAAATGACAAATACTATCGTATCCTTATTCCTAAACTACACCAAATTAAATCATAATTTACTTTCTACTACAAAGAATAACAAAACAATAACTATCGAATACAAAAAAAGTTCAAAATATTAAGACAGAGAATTATGGATGAAGCTATTGAAATATTTCACAATTTCAATGACAATATTTGATGGGAAGGCCATACAATAGACACCTTGGCTAATATGTTTATTAAAATAAATATATACATATAATATTGACTATATATCTATATGAACAGATATAGACACACTAGTGGGCGGACCTACCTTAGGCGAAGGGGTAGCCTCCGCTACACTTGGCGCTACGACGGTAGTGTAAATTTTGGAAAAATTTGATTTTTTTGACGTTTTTTCAATTTCGTTACCCATTTTTTTTATAAAACGTTATCCCTACGAATATTTTCTAGATCCACCACCACTGCTACTGATAGTAATTTGCATCGGCTATGTAGATCAAAGACATCCTGATAAGTGAAAGAATAGTGTTCATCTAGAGGGCAATTCATGCATATAATTACAAGGGAAGAAAAATTTACTGTAATCTTTATATCTAGAAGTGTACTTTTTATGTATAGGTTGTGTGTTGCATCTACATGGATTATTTGACATAATTTACGCCTATTCATATCACAGATACTTTTTACGAATAGGTTGTACGTTACATCTAATCATGAATTATTTGACACAATTTGCGCCTATTCATGTCACATTTCACAATTTCATTCGTCCATATCGTCAATGCAATATATTCTCACTAGTATATGTGTCTCATTTTGATAGAATATAAGAGTTACCGTTTGTGGCTGAAATATTCTTGCCGATGTTCGTTTTGGTAAAAGTTGATGTTCGTTTTGGTAAAAGTTGTGTAATGTATTATTTGATAATTTCTCCTTTTTCTTTTTAGTGTAGTATGACATGCACTCCTTAACCATCTTCAATTTCTTATTTCAACTTTCTTATATTATACGTCTATACATATTTATAAAATCTTTAATATATACACATATATTAAGTTTACACTACTAACTTCTCACTTAAGAAATTAAGAAATTGAACATCTTAGTCTAATAATAAGAATGATGGATTATAAATTTCTCTCAAGCTTGTAATCTTCTAAATAAGGATGTCTTAGTCCTTTTATATGCTTAAGCAAACTTTAAAATTGAAGTCTTTTGATAAGTGGTGTAACTAAAGCTAGGAGCTTTTTTCGTGAAATAAAAGCAATGTTACTCTATTATTATTATTATTATTATTATTATTATTATTATTATTATTATTATAAAACCTGCGAATCTTAATATTGCAAAGTTATGATTCTTTATCATAGGACTAAAAATAATCGTATAGGTTACTCATATCTCCTAATTAAGCTATAAAAGACCTACAACTTACAATGGCTAATCTACCACTCCTAATTTAATTTAACGTCTTTTCAAAACCATTGTCTTGATGAAAACTAAGACCTTTAAGATTATAGGGAGTGGGCGTGGAAGCCACTCCACGCCAGGTAAACTAGCCTGTGGGTGGTGTGGAGGGAATAACAACATCGACGAAAGCAACCAAATGAGCTTCTGATGTTTAGATTTGTACTTTTGTCGTAGAACATTTGGGTAGAATTATGCTTTCATTTCAGTTTAACTTATTCAAGAATCTAAACTAATCTGAGAATCTATGCACTACTTGACACATAATTATTGATTTAGACGTACATTTGGTACTTTGCCAAGACATTTGTCATGATGGATTCACTTTTTTTAAAGGATGATGAATTCACAATAATTATTCAATCTTTAATTATTTTATTGTTGGATGATTCTTAAATGTGTGATTCATTAACCTCCCATTAACATAGTAGTAACAATAGGTGGTTTAAAACCAATCAACGACAACCAGGGCTGCAAACGAACCGAATAAACACGAACAAGACCTTATTCGTGTTCGTTTGTTAAGAAATATACGTGTTCACGAAGTGTTCATGAATGCTTAACGAACGAGATTTTATGTTTGTGTTCGTTTGTTAAGGAAATGAACTTGTTCATGTTCGTTTGTGTTTGTTTATTAATTTTAGGCAACGAAAACGAACGTTGATAAACACAACTGAGCACAAACCAATATCGATGAACATAATATGTAATACAATGACACTTAATGTCACACCCCGGATTTCCAACCCGAAATCCAAACACCGGTGGGCCTGGTGGGGAGTATCGTGACATAAGTTGATAACATTATTGTCAATTAAACATAGCATAGCGGAAGTCTTGGAGTAAAATTACTTGTAACATCCGTCGAAAAACGGGTTTTCCAAACCCGCTTCGGTTATTAACCGAATATCCAGTCATAATTTTTCATTGCACATTTATTGCTCAAATTAATTTTAAACGATACATAATTAATAAATATTTAGAATTTAAAAACTATAATTAATAAACAATAAAAACAAGTGAAGAAAAAAAATAAAGGAAGCTGCCGGGTTTCGAACCCGGGTCAGCCGGTTCATCAAACAAACATTTCACCACACCGCCACTTGACTCGTTTGTGTAATTAATGAAACAAATAATATTTAAAATAAAACTCGAAATCAAATCCTGAGATCAGCGCGCCCAATCCGCAGTCGCCGGAAATACCGACGATTTCGCAAATCACGACCGTTTTTCTTTGACTGAACGCGTGAAATAACTTCGACATCGGTTATAACCGATGTCTAATCCTCCAATACCAGTCGTAACTGCCGGAGAAACATTGACCACGAATCAAGACCAAATTCGGACTCAATTCATCCTGATTCTTCCTTATAAATACCTACCCAAACCTCTGGTAACCTTTTCGCTCAAAATCGCACAATTTCTCGAAGCTTTAGCACTCGCCGGAGATATTCTGCATTCGCCGGACTTTCGCGGAAAACCGAGACTTACACCAAATCGGTAAATTTCTCGACTCTTTCGTTTTCAATCCATTATTAGACAAGTAATAACATAAATCGTTCAACTAGAATCCGACTCAGACAATGTTGCCGGGAATTTCTTCACTCGCC
The DNA here is from genome assembly GCA_947069175.1 of Scalesia atractyloides. NCBI lineage: Eukaryota > Viridiplantae > Streptophyta > Magnoliopsida > Asterales > Asteraceae > Scalesia > Scalesia atractyloides. Next base: position 1,421,184 of record CAMTDV010000011.1, on the reverse strand, counting down.
GGAAAATCGCTGGAAATTCCGAAGTCTCGCTGTGAATCGGTACAATCATCTAAACCCCCTGATATCCCTTGTTTAGTAACCTAATTTCACAACTCGTTGATCAAAACTGTTAATTGATTTACTCAGACGGAAGTCACAAATCAGAGCCGACGACTCTTGCCGGAATTCTGAAGAAAACATCCTGATCGGTACATTTGATTCCGTAACCCTCTCTATCCACTTTAATTCAATCAATTATATGATAGATGACCGATTTAAACAAGAACAGTCGGTCACCTTCGTTCTGTGTCTTTATAAATGAAGAAGACGAAGTCGAAATGTGTATAAGTATAATTAAAACTGAATGATTAACCGGGTTAGACACACAGTCCAGCGGTGGACTGTGTGCAAACATAAACGCACGTCACGAGTTCGAATCATACAACGTACCGACTTTCAGAAATAAAATCAATATTTTTAGAACTGAATCAGAACAAGTCATAGTATGTTTATAAGAGGAATATAATCCGTAAGATAAACAGATTAGACACACAGCCCAACTGGTTGGGCTGTGCGCATACGAACCGAAGGACCCGAGTTCGACTCCGGGTCCCTGCAAGCGGTTCGGCCATTTTAAATCATTTTAATATCAACCCAATAAAAATAACAATTAATTAGTATATATATATAATTAAAACAGAGAATATTTCGGGTTAGACACGTAGCTCAGTTGGTAGAGCTGCGTGCACGCGTACGAGAGGTCTCGGGTTCGAACCTCACTCAGCGCACACTTAACCACAGTCCGACCGGTTCAACGGTCTGGTCAACGGTCAAAAAGGTCAAAATTTTTATTTCTTTTTATTTATTTATTTAATCAGAAAATTATTTAAAAATACTTAAAAATAATATTTTTAAAGTTAGAAAATGTCCTTAAACTCACAAAAATAAATCTAAAAATCCTATTAAGATTATGAATTAAAATCTATTTATTTACCGAACCGCTTCGTTATTATTTAGGTTAGTTTTCCTCGTCGATTAAATCCCAAAACTCGTGCGCATCCAACGTCATCAAAAGAACGCACCCAATGTGAGTGAATCTCTACAAATTCCCGTTTTAATCACGTTTTGGGGTGTATCATGTGTCGTACAATTCTGTTATTATATAAATATAAACACTTGTGCATTCATCATATCTGTGATCTAATGTGTATCAAATGTGTACAAATTGTTGTCTGAATTATGTTTAGTTGGATTTATCATTTTCAGTGCAAGCATTTCATTAGGCCCATCAGCTCCCCGTGGGATACGGGTTGAGTACAGGTGCCTCATTCGATCGGCTCCGTTTGATTGAGCCTTGATCTCACAGTCATCATCATTCATATCATATACTCATCCAATGTGGTTTGTGTTTTGTTATATACATACGTTTGCTCACATGTGATTAATGCACAATTTTTTAATACTAAATACAACAAGGAATCAATAATAATGTTTTAACAAGGTTCACTCGCCAACTTTTGTTGACCCAAAATATTCCCCGTTTTACACATGATACAGGTGATCCAGTTGAGGCAAGAAACACATAGGAAGGCTTAGAAGAATAATTCAGTTTAAGCTTTGGATTGTATTACTTAGTTTCATTTTCCTTGTAATTGTATGGAGTTGATTTGACTATTTTAGTTGTAATTGAATTTAATAAATATGAAACATTTTAGTAAACATCATGAGCTTTGGTGATAACCCAATTATGCCCCGACTCTTATTCCGCTGCGGGTCGGGGTGTGACATTACTATTACAAACCGAAATGTTCGAAAATACAAAATAATATACAGGCTCGTAATAGAAGATCCACAGGCGGATCGTAAAATGTACAAAAAAGAATACAAAACAGATTTTAGGCAGATCTAAGGATTTACAAAATCCTCTTATTCTCTACCGAGCAGCTTCCGGCCTATTTTGTATTATACTTGCAGATTAGCCTTTGGAAGATACGTCAGCTTACGCTGGTAAATACACCCAACTGACTCATTTTATAAATATTAAAAATGATTTTAAGGGCAAACGGCACAAAATCTTTTATTAACTTAGGAAGGTTAACTTTGCAATGGACCATGCAATAATAATTTACCGTATCCCAAGCCCTTATAGGGGAAATAAGTCGAGAGTATTTACCTGAGCTTATCTTCTTCTTTTATTTTTAAATAATTCAGCCGTATAAAAAAGTACCAAGTGCAGATAGCATTTACCGGCAAGGCTCTAGTCTGGGTTATGGCATAAACTAGCCAATTAAATACTAACGGTCTTATAAACCGAATAGTGTACATGATCATTACGTATAACGCTTGATTAAACGATGATCGGATAGAATGTAGTTTAAACCCGACAAGTACTTGACTTGTATAATATGGGTAAACTATAAACATTCTGGATTTTGAGGCTAAATGACAAGGTTAAACCCGTTACGGTTAAATTCCGTAAAATAGTTACATATACGTAACTGTGAGCATAATAGCGATATCGGGTAACTGGATAAGTCATGGACAAGTTCTATATGCCATTATACTTTAAATAAGTTAAGATATCAGTAGGATATCAACTTATATACCCGTTAAGGTTTTAAAACGAAATTATGCCTCATAAGGGCAAATTTGGTAATTTTACACATAGTTTATAAATTATTGGGGATTCTGAGTTTATAACATGTACCTACTGTAAATATGTTTAAAATAAGTTTAAAATCAGTAGGTAACAAATCTTGGTCCATTAATATGGTTTAAAACCATACTCTGCGCCGAAACGGCGCTTATGTCGTAATTTGACGTTTTTAAGTGATGTTTATGAAAACTAACATTAAGGTCAGACTAAAATATTTAAAACATGTTATTTAATATAACATATCAGTAGGTAAATGATTTACCTTAAAAATATTTGATTAAAACCATTTTATAAGCCACAGGGGCTAAAACCGTCATTTATCGACATAGTTTAAGGACTTGCTTAAAAACTCAGTTTATAACTTGGTTTTACATCTCAAATAATCCTACTTATAATATTACATCAGTAGAAACTCATTTTTAAGTTCATTACCATTTAAAACCTTGTTTTATGCAAAAGGGCATTTTGGTCAAAGATGGCATAATTCTGGAACTTGTGCATAAACTTGGATTCTGATTATGATCATGTAATATAACCTCAGAGGGTTATGCTACATTATATTATGATCATAATGCAACTGTAACATCCGTCAAAAACGGATTTACCAAACCCGCTCCGTTTATCAACCGAACAATCAGTCAAATTTTTCGTTGCGAATTAAATGCCCAAAATAATTTTAAACGATCCGTAATCACTTATTATGCGGGGATATATATTTAGTTTTTGAAAAATTGATAAAAATAACAAAATAAAAATGTTTTAATCATGCCGGGTTTCGAACTCGGGTCTCTACCGGTTCAACCAAACGTTTAACTCACACACCGTAAACCACTCCGCCACTTTGATTTTCTGTTAAGTGAATGGATTTATTAAATCAAATAATGATGTGCGGAATTCAAACTCGGTCAACTTGCGCCCAAACAGCAGTCGTCGGAAATCCCGACGACTTCGCCCATAAAACACGCTTTCGCTCAATTTAATCAATCAATTAACTCTAGCGACAGCTATAGCCAACGTCTGAAACCGCGTCATCAGCCAAATCGCCGGAAGAACGGTTGACTTCGAATTAAGACCGAATTCAGACCCCATTCATCTCAATGCTACCCTATAAATACACCCACAACTCGCCAGAAGTCTTTCACACTCAAATCGCACCCTTTCTCGGCGAAAAATCACTCGCCGGAAATACTTGATACTTCGCCGGAAAACCGTATCAGTAATCTCTGAGCTTACTGAACCCCCTAAACCTTCACCGAAGTCACCCACAACCTTTGTAACCTTTCGGAAGACTCTCTGCTGCAAGAGACTTGTCGCCGGAAAAAGGATTCTGTCGCCGGAGTTCTGCCGGAAAACAGAGTAAAACCAGTCGGTACATCTCACGCTTAATTCATTCCCTTTTTACTTTTATCTCATTTGTAATTGATCATTAAACGCTAAAGGAACATGAATCAATATTCGAATCCGTCAGTCGTCACTTCCGGTGAAAACCAGTGAAGAAGACGACGTTACGGTAATGGTTAAGTATAATTAAAATCCAGATAATTACCGGGTTAGACACACAGTCCAGCGGTGGACTGTGTGCACTTTTAAAGCTAAGGTCACGAGTTCGAGTATTGTCCCTCACACGCCGCCTTGATAAAAATCTTTTTTTTCGCAGAGCTGAACCGGAGTGTTTTCGGTACATGTTAAGTTTATTGATAACTGACTTAATAATCAAGTGCGACACACAGTCCAGCGGTGGAGTGTGTGTCCGCTAACCCACAGGTCCCGGGTTCGAGACCTGTGGAGCACACCGGTTCTGAGTTTTAATTCATTTTTAAAAATAAAGGATTTCTGTTAAATCCTAATTAATGTATATATGTAATTAAAATCGGATATATAACGGGTTAGACACGTAGCTCAGTTGGTAGAGCTGCGTGCACGCGTACGGGAGGTCTCGGGTTCGAGCCTCACCCGGCGCACAACAATATGCCTATGAACCGGTCAACGATAGTCAAAGTCAACGGTCAAAAGTCAACTGTAGCAAAAATAAAATATTTTTTTTATTATTTTTATTTAAATTATTTTAATTAAAAATACTTAAAAATAACATTTCTAAGGTTAGAAAATAGCCTCAAACTCACAAAAATACACCCAACAATCCTACTAAAATAGATTAATAAAACCCGTTTACTTACCAAACCGTAATGCAATTTATCTAGGTTTAATCTCACTTGTGGTTAAAACCACTTCGCGTGCAATCAACGTCATCAACCGAACGCATCCAATGTGAGTGAATTCTTACAAACTCCCCTTTTTTATTCATGTTTTGGGGTGTATCATGTGTCGCTTAAACTAATTCTCTTATGCAAATTCGTGCTATACCATTATATGAACTAAATTAGAATGTAACTATTGTTTGGTTGTGATGTATTTCATATTGTCAAAGTTGTATACAAATTATTTAGGCCCATCAGTTCGTAAGAACAACGCGTGCCTCAAAACTCATTTATTAGGCCCATCAGTTCCTCGTGTGAGACGAGAACAACGCGTGCCTCAAAACTCATACATTAGGCCCATCAGTTCGTAAGAACAACGCGTGCCTCAAAACTCATTTATTAGGCCCATCAGTTCCTCGTGTGAGACGAGAACAACGCGTGCCTCAAAATTATCATTTGGTGTTTGTATGTTCAATATTCAATATTATGTGTTGTGTGAATAAATTTACATCTACATTTACTCATATGAGGTATGCACATTATTTATAATCAATTGGATAAACTCGTTCAAATGTTTTTCCATAGGATTCACTCGCCAACATTATGTTGATCCAAAAACCTTTTTACACATGATACAGGTGGACAGGTTGAAGCAAGGAAAACATAGGATATGCCTTAGAAGAGAAACAAGAAGCTTAGACTGATAGTTAGAACATGTTGTATCATTTATTGTAAATTTCCATTAAATTGTATTAATGAATATGAAACATATAATAAATGTCATGAGCTTTGATGATAACCCAATTATGCCCCGATCACCTTTTCCGCTGCGGGTCGGGGTGTGACAGCAACTTTAGATCAGTAGGTAACTAATCTAAATCGGGTCAGAATCAAAAGTCGAAGCAGAAGTCAAACTTGCGACTTTCGGTTGCGAACCGACCCTATAACTTTGACGAGCCGAACATGTTCTTACATGTTCTAATAACTATTACCAACTTTTTAAGTGTCAAAACAGGTTTCATAACATATATAAGATCAATTTATGATTTTCCGAATAATGGCTTGTTTGACTTTTTAATGTCATAACTTTGACCCGTCAATTGGTCTAGTAAACGTGATCTTCAGGAGGTGCCCTTTATAGGGACTAACACCTACCTTATTACGATCACTTAGTCATGTTCATTTCGAATAATGGTTGGACCACAATGGTCTTAACCGAAAGTCAAGGCGTTTTACGAAAACGCTTGACTTTTGGCTATAAAAGCCTATAAACGAAAATGCACAAAGAATGAACACTTACCAGTGATTCCTAGATGCAAAAGAACTATGTTGGATTGCTCCTTTTAATTAGGAATTTCCAGAGGAGGGAGAAGAGAAGAAATGAGAAGGTGCAAGTTGGAATGTTGAAATAATGCACCTATTTATAGTTGGAGAGCTCAAAGGAGGTGAAACCAGTGTTTTAGGGGTGTAAGAAGAAGCTTACAAGTGTCCCAAAACGTGGCATAACAGTTTAAAGAAGCCATGGTTTGGTTAAAATGGTTTTGGAGCTTTGCTTGGGCTCCAAAACAATTTTCTGCGTCAGAGTCTGTCTCGCGGGGCGCGAGAGACACATGCCAGGTCTCTCGCGGCACGCGACCGCCCCTAATTCAGTTTCAAAATTTGACACTTTGACCCCTGAACTATATAAAGCTAATAAAAACCTATTTAAACACCTTTTTGGCACTTTTAGCCCTCCGTAGCCAATACTTGGCATACCTAGGATTATGTCCGGACATTGTCGAGCTCTCGGTTCGTTAAAAAGGTCACTCAGAGGTATAAATTAATATGTTGACACTTTTAGTCCCTCCATTATCCAACTTTCACATATTTACAAAACTGAACCCTCTCGTCCAACAAATGGCACGTATGAGAGTTAGGACTTCACAAAGGATCACTCAGAGGCTTATTATAAGCATGTTGATTCCGATGTCACTCAGAGGCTGGGCATGTTGACGTATCAGTCACTCAGAGGCAATTGATTTAAGCATGTTGACATATCACTCACTCAGAGGCTGTTATTTATGAATGTTGACATCGGTTCATCACTCAGAGGCTCAACTTGAGCATGTTGACGCCTTTAGTCCTTATTGGTCTTTAACAGACTATATTTAAAATACAACACGTGTCACTATATTATTGGACACGATTTTTAAAGGGTGTTACATCCTCACCCCCTTAAAAGAAATCTCGACCTCGAGATTTTATTCAAAAAGATGGGGTATTTTTGTCGCATAGTGGACTCAACCTCCCATGTATACTCAGGACCTCTAAAAGCGTCCCACTTAACCTTTACTATAGGTATCTTTCTTTCTTCGGAGCTTCTTAACCTTTCGATCCTCGATCGAAATTGGTTTCTCAATGAACCTCAGGTTTTCATCAATTTGCACCTCATTGTGCGACATTGCTAGCGACTCATCGGCTAGACATTTCTTAAGATTAGATATGTGGAATACATCATGGATTCCATTAAGCTCCTCTGGCAACCTGAGCTTATAAGCTACAGTGCCGACACATTCGATTATCTCGAAGGGTCCTATATATCTAGGGCTTAACTTGCCCTTCTTTCCAAAACGCATCACACCTTTCCAGGGTGATACTTTTAGCATGACCTTGTACCCTACTTGGAACTTAAGAGGTTTACGCCTCTTGTCAGCATAGCTCTTCTGCCTATCCCTGGCAGCTTTGAGACGATCACGGATTTGCATAATCTTTTCCGTGGTCTCCAGGACAATCTCAGGTCCTGACAGTTGGGCCTCCCCAACTTCTGCCCAACATACGGGCGTTCTACATCTTCTTCCATACAAGGCCTCAAAAGGATCAGCCTTGATGCTTGTATGATAACTGTTATTGTAGGAGAATTCTATTAGGGGTACGGTCATCCCAACTTCCACTTAAATCAATCACACATGCCCTGAGCATGTCTTCTAGAGTCTGTATAGTACGTTCACTTTAACCATCAGTCTGCGGATGTAAGCCGTACTAAAGTTTAGTCGTGTGCCTAAAGATTGTTGGAAACTTTTCCAAAAGTGAGATGTGTATCTAGTATCTCTATCGGATACAATAGATACCGGCACACCGTGTAGGGACACTATCTTGTCCACATAGAACTTAGCCAGTTTATCTGAATTATACGTTTTTTTTATTGGCAAGAAGTGTACTGACTTGGTCAGCCTATCCACTATGACCCAAATAGTGTCATTTACACTTTTGTTCTTAGGTAACTTGGTAATCAAATCCATAGTTACCATTTCCCATTTCCAAGTGGGAATTTCTAATTGTTGTAGTAGTCCTGACGGTTTCTGATGTTCAGCCTTAACTTGCGAATACGTCAGACACTTAGCTACATAAGTGGCTATGGACTTCTTCAAACCCATCCACCAATAATTCTTCTTCAAATCTTGATACCTCTTGTCACCACCCGGGTGAACAGAGTATCTTGAATTATGTGCTTCCTGGAGGATTAGATCTCTAAGTCCTCCAAAGATCGGAACCCAAATTCTATCATTAAATCTTGGATTCCGTCATTTCCAGGCGTTAACTGATCCACAGTTCCGCCTAATTCCTCATTAGGGATGTTAGCCTCTAACAAGGCTTGCTTCTGCGCATCTAATAGCTTTTCACTCAAGCTATTTCTGAGCTCAATGCTCTTAGCTTAATCCTTATAGGTTTTGTCAACCCCGACCCGCAGCGGAAAAGGTGATCGGGGCATGATTGGGTTATCATCAAAGTCATGACATTTATTTTAACGTTTCATATTCATTAATACACTTTAATGGAAAATTACAATCAATATTACAACATGTCCTAAATATCAATCTAGGCTTCATTGTTTTCTTCTAAGGCATTTCCTATGTTTTCCTTGCTTCATCCTGTTCACCTGTATCATGTGTAAAAAGGGTTTTTGGATCAACAAAAAGTTCGCGAGTGAATCCTATGGAAAACATTTGAAAAGTTTATTTAATTGATTATGAAATAAAGTGCACAACCACACATGAGTAAAAATAGATGTATACTTATTCATAAATCAATTTAATATTAGACAATACACACATGAACAATAATGGATCGTTTAGAGGCACGCGTTGCTCAACTCGTCTCTCACGAGGAACTGATGGGCCTAATGAATGAATTGCATAAACATGATAATATGAAAGACATAACTACAAACAATATAAACTCAATAATACACACATGAACAATAATGGATTGGTTTTGAGGCACGCGTTGCTCAACTCGTCTCCCACGAGGAACTGATGGGCTTAATGAATGAATTTCATATAAGTTGACAAAATGAAATACATAATCACAACAATATAAACAATCTAAGTTTAGATCACGATATGGTATGGCACAAGTTTAAATAAACGAGTTAATTATTTTGTGACAGATGACACACCCCAAAACGTGTAATTAAAAAGGGGGAGTTGTAAGATTCACTCACAGTGGGTGCGTTCGGTTGATGATGTTGAATGCACGCGAAGTGGTTTTAACCACGAGTGAAATTAACCTAGATAAATAGCATTATGGTTCGGTAAGTAAACGGATTTTATTAATCCATTTTAGTAGGATTGTTGGGTGTATTTTTGTGAGTTTAAGGCTATTTTCTAACCTTAAAAATGTTATTTTAAGTATTTTTAATTGATTTTTAATTAAAATAAATAAATAAAAATAATAAAAAAAGTTGACTTTTTTGACCGTTGACCGTTGACCGTTGACCTTTGACCTTGACTGTTTGACCGGTTCGTATGCGTGTAAGTGTGCACTGGGTGAGGCTCGAACCCGAGACCTCCCGTACGCGTGCACGCAGCTCTACCAACTGAGCTACGTGTCTAACCCGAAATATTTCTGTTTTTAATTATATTTAATACTAATTAGATTAAACCGAAAATCAACTTATTTCTAAAAAGGTTTAATCAGTGACTCGGTGCGCTCCACAGGTCTTGAACCCAGGACCTGTGGTTTATGTTAACACACAGTCCACCGCTGGACTGTGTGTCCAACTTGTTAAATAAACTGATTTTTATTATACTTAAATACAAACTAAGTATTTTCATTTCTGACTTAAATAAAAAGTTTGATAATTGTTCGGACCGGTGCGGTAGTCCGGACTCGAACTCGTGTCCTGTGATTAAACATACACACAGCCCACCACTGGACTGTGTGTCTATCTTGGTTATTATTCCGGTTATTATTATACTTAACATGTACAACGGTGACTCCGGTTCGGTTAACAAAAGACATTTTTATTAAGGCAAGCATGCGTGGGACAAGATTCGAACTCGAGACGTTTACGTGTTTAATGTGCACACAGTCCACCGCTGGACTATGTGTCTAACCCGAGTTATTTCTTGATTTAAATTAAACTTATATGTTACCGAAACTTCGTCTTCTTCGTCAGTTTTAACCAGAAACGATGATTGACTGGTTCGAAGTTTTAATCATGTTCGTTAGCGTGTTTCAGTTAATTACAGGTGAGATATAAATAAAAAGAAAGAAAAATTAGGCGTAAGGTATACCGACTGGACTCCTCTGTTTCTCCGGCGGAACTCCGGTGACAGCAAAAGATTCCGGCGTCGTGTGTCTTGCGGCAGAGAGTCTTCAGCAAGCTTGAAAAGGATGTGGGTGACTTCGGTATAAGCTCAGGGGGTTTAGTAAGGCTCAGAAGTGAAGGGTTCGTTTTCCGGCGAGGTACAGAAATTTTCCGGCGAATGGAATTACGTCGGGTAAAGGTGCGGTTTTGAGCGAAAAAGCTTGCAGAGGTTCGAGGAATATAAGGCAGGTTATCGATGAATTTGGTCCAATTTCCGACTTGATTCAAAGTCATTACGTTTTCCGGCGGTTATAGCTTGTGTCGCGGGTTCATGCGTCGGTTATAACCGATATCCTAGTAAATGTTTACGTTAAGAACAAAAGAAACCGTTCAATCTCGCGAGATCGCCGGGATTTCCGACGACTGAAATTTGGGCGCCGGTTTTGAATTCGGGAAACATGTTACGAATTAATTGATTCTAATAATTAACAAGAAACACTAGTGGCGCAGTGGTTGGAGAGTTGAGTGTTAAGTCGTTGACCCGGCTGACTGACCCGGGTTCGAAACCCGGCAGAAACATTTAATTTTTATTTCATTATTTTTAACAATTTTTCAAAAAAAAATTATATATTCCAATATAATAATTAATTATGTATCGTTTAAAATTAATTTGGGCATTAAATACGCCACGAAATTTTAAACTGATTGTTCGGTTAATAAACGGAGCGGGTTTGGTAAAATCCGTTTTTGACGGATGTTACAGGTTTAACCTTCTCCTTGCGACTTAAGGCATCGGCAACTACATTTGCCTTGCCTGGATGGTAGCGAATCTCGCAATCATAATCACTAAGAGTTTCCATCCAACGGCGTTGTCGCATGTTCAATTCTTTCTGATTGAATAGATGCTGGAGACTTTGATGGTCTGTGTATATAACACACTTTGTGCCATACAAGTAATGTCTCCATAGTTTTAGTGCAAATACAACGGCACAGAATTCCAAATCGTGGGTGGTGTAATTCTTTTCATGCACCTTTAATTGTCGTGATGCATTGGCAATCACATTGCCTTTTTGCATTAGGACACAACCCATGCTAGTGTGCGATGCATCACAGTAGACTACAAATTCCTCAATACCCCCAGGTAGAGATAACACAGGAGTGTTGCTCAACTTGTGTTTAAGAACCTCAAAAGATTCCTGTTGCTTTGGACCCCAATTATACTTAATATTCTTACGGGTCAAAGAAGTTAAAGGAGTGGCTATTCTTAAAAAGTTCTCAAGAACCTCCTATAATAACCAGCCAATCCCAAGAAACTACGAACCTCCGTTGGGGTCTTGGGCATTTCCCAATTCATTATGGCCTCAATTTTGGCGGGATCCACTTGGATACCACGCTCACTTACCATGTGTCCAAGAAATTGAATTTTTCTAAGCCAAAATTCGCATTTAGAGAACTTTGCATAAAGTTTCTCATGCCTTAATAATTTTAAGATGCACCGAAGATGTTTCTCGTGATCAACTTGATTACGAGAATAGATAAGTATGTCGTCTATGAAGACAATGACAAACTTATCCAAATACGGTTTGCAGACTCTATTCATGAGATCCATGAATGCTGCTGGTGCATTTGTGAGCCCAAAAGGCATCACCAAAAATTCAAAATGACCATAGCGGGTCCTGAAGGCTGTTTTAGGAACATCTTCACTTCTAACCTTCAGTTGATGATATCCTGATCTTAAATCTATCTTAGAAAAATAACTAGCTCCTTGAAGTTTGTCGAATAAATCATCGATCCTGGGCAGAGGATATCTATTCTTAATGGTTAGCTTGTTCATCTCCCGATAGCGATGCACATTCGCATCAAACCGTCTTTCTTCTTCACAAAAAGGATAGGAGCTCCCCAAGGCGAGGAACTAGGCTGAATAAATCCTTTCTCTAAGAGTTCGCCTAGTTGAACTCTTAGCTCATTCATTTCGGTTCGAGCTAGCCTATATGGGGCTCTTGCTACGGGTGCTGCTCCTGGTATGATATCTATTCTGAACTCCACTTGCCTATCTGGGGGTAGGCCTGGTAATTCTTCAGGGAAAACATCGGGATACTCCGAGATAACTGGTAAGTCTTTAATGCTTGGTTTAGGCTCATTGATGGTTACTTGTGCCATGTAGACGACACAGCCTCTTCTCAAACACTTGGATGCCTTAAATAACAACACTTTGTCTGGCAGTCCATAGTGTGAGTCGCCAAAGATGGTGATCATTTCACCAAATGGGGTCTTAATCTCGATGAGCTTTTTATCGCAGGCAATGCGAGCTGGTTATGAGATAACTAATCCATGCCTAAGACAACATCGAACCCCGCCAATTTCATTGGCAAAAGAGAGATAGGGATGGAATTATTCTTAATGGATATAGAGCATCCATCAAAATGGAAGAAGCAGTTTCTAAGGTTCCATCGGCGAGTTCTATCTCATAAATTTTATCTAGAGTTCTTATGGGTAAATTTAGTAGTTTACTAAACTTATGATCAACAAATGATTTATCCGCACCCGAATCGAAAATAACTCTAGCATAAATATCATTAATGGGGAAAGTACCTGTTATGACGTTATTGTCATTAACAGCTTCCTTAGCAGTTAGCCGAAGGCGCGCGCATTCCCCTTCTTGGCCTCTCCACGGCTTCGGATTATTATTCCTTGAATTCTTAGGGCAGCTAGTTGCAATGTGCCCTTTTTCATTGCCAATATAAGCATACAACATCCTTAAGATCTTTACAATCTAGGGTCTTATGCCCCCTTCTTTTACATATGCCACAAGGTCTAGCTTGTGGGTCAGGATTACACTGTCCCCAGTGTCTTTGGTTGCAAGTCTTACAGAATGGCATCACAACCGACTTGCTTTGGTCCCCTTTGAACCCAAACCTCCCTTTATTTTTCTTATTAAATCTATGGGAGTTGTCTTCATCTCTCTTCCTTTTCCAGTCAGTTTCAGGCTTGACTGACTTCTGCCTCACTATATCAAGGGTGATGGAGAGAGATAGGTCAATAGCAGACCTATAGGTACTAGGCTGAGCAGCCTTTACCATGCCCTTAATCTCGGCCGCTAATCCATTTATAAATGCGCAATGCGTTTGGATTCAGGGGTGATAAGATAGGAAACTAACCTAGATAAGGAATTAAAATCGGAAACGTACTTCCGACAGTCTAGGTTTTCATGGAAAGAGACAAGAAGTCTGTCTCTGTTTTCTCCACCTCATGGGTTGGGCAATAAGTTTCCTTTATTAATTCAACAAACTTGGACCATCCCAAGTTGTACAGGTGTACCTGACCTGTTGATTGAATCATGGCCTTCCACCATGTTAGGGCATCACCCTTGAAGGATTGTGATACATACTTGACCACATCCTTTTCAGCACAACTACTGATGTCAACGATAGTCTCCATTTCATCTAGCCACTTTAGAGCTTCTACGGCTCCTTTTCCCCATTAAAGTCTCGGGGTTTATAGGAGACAAAGTATTTGTAGGTACATTCGTTCTTGGAAGAACGGGACCTATCAGCATAATCTATCCTCTTAGGTTCACTCTTCGCATTTGATGAGTGAACAGAGCTCTCCTTATGAGCTGAGGATGGTGGAATTGATAGAGGTCTAGAGCGAGTGGCACTCGGCTCTCTTAGCCTTTCTATGGCCTTACTCATGGCCCTTTCCACAGCCGCATCAATGCGAGCTTGGAAATCATTATCATTATTTATGGCTATATTTTCGGCGTCTTTGACGTTCCGATGGCTACTTTGTGCCTCATTAGAATTAGCCATTCTTCAAAGCTTTGGTTCTATATACCAAATAAAATTTCTCTTAGCCATGGTATAATAACCATATAGGCTTTTAAACATTGGATATAAGAAAATCCACTGCCTATACTAGTGTGAATAACATCACAACTCTTAGGCTTAACATATCTATATTTGGCCTAGGTCTTAATAGGACCATCGTAGGCAAATTACAATCTGGACATAGTCCATTATTATAGACAGGGGACCACAAAGTCACAACTGTCATTGTCATATTTGACAATTACATATATAGCATATAGGCTTGTCATTAATGGACATATAATAGGGCACATAGGCACTACATCACTAATGTATGTTTAGTCACCACACTGGTGATATTAGCCGGGATCAGGATAGATCACATAGGCTATATAGAATAGATTATAACCCGAAAGGGTAATACATCACTAATGGATGTTTTATTTATCATCGCACTGATGATATTAGCCGGGATCGAACAAATCACAAGGGCTATATAACCTGGATCAAATAGATCACAAGGGTTATACAAAATACATCTCCAATGGATGTTTAATCACCGCACTGATGATATTAGCCGGGATCAAACAGATCACAAGGGCTATATAACCGGGATCTAATAGATCACAAGGGTTATATAAAATATATGTCTAATGGATGTTTAATCACCGCACTGGTGATATTAGCCGGGAAAACAGATCACAAAGGCTATATAACCGGGATCAAATAGATCATAGGGGTTATATAAAATACATCTCTAATGGATGTTTAATCACCGCACTGGTGATATTAGCGGGATCAAACAGATCACACGGGCTTTTTAGCCGGGATCACACAGATCACAAAGGCTATATAACCAGGATCAAATAGATCACAAGGGTTATATAAAATACATCTCTAATGAATGTTTAATCACCGCACTGGTGATATTAGCCGGGATCAAACAGGTCACAAGGGCTTTTTAGCCGGGATCACACAGATCACAAAGGCTATATAACCGGGATCAAATAGATCACAAGGGTTATATAAAATACATCTCTAATGGATGTTTAATCACCGCACTTGTGATATTAGCCGGGATCAAACAGATCACAAAGGCTATATTACCGGGATCAAATAGATCACACAGGTTATATAAAATACATCTCTAATGGATGTTTAATCACCGCACTGGTGATATTAGCCGGGATCAAACAGATCACAAAGGCTATATAACCGGGATCAAATAGATCACAAAGGTTATATAAAATACATCTCTAATGGATGTTTAATCACCGCACTGGTGATATTAGCCGGGATCAAACATATCACAAAGGCTATATAACCGGGATCAAATAGATCACAAGGGTTATATAAAATACATCTCTAATGGATGTTTAATCACCGCACTGGTGATATTAGCCGGGATCAAAAAGATCACAAAGGCTATATAACCGGGATCAAATAGATCACAAGGGTTATATAAAATACATCTCTAATGGATCTTTAATCACCGCACTGGTGATTTTAGCCGGGATCAAACATATCACAAAGGCTATTTAGCCGGGATCAAATAGATCACAAGGGCTATATATAAGGTTAGGACATAGTCCATTACCTTGAAGGTTAGTGTGATTCCTCAAGTCACACAACCAAGAGTATGCACATTATTTGAATGTTAACATAAGAGGATCTTAATGGTTGATTATAAGTCCCGGTCGCATTGACCTTAATGACTTGGAGGCTTGAACTTATCCACCACCTCTAGATCAAGGGATAACTTCCCTTAACTATCATATATATATATTTGGCCAAATATGTGGTCTGTGCCACTTGGCAAATCAAAACCATTAAGATCTTTTTGGAATTATATCGCAGAGCACAAATTCGAGTAAAATCGAGACGCTCGTTTTCAAGAGGATGAATATATATATATATATATATATATAAAATTCCAAAGTACTTCATTAAATTTGCATAAGAAATTACAATACTTGAAACAAATAAATGAAACTGATTGTCCATGCAAGGACTAAAAGAAACAAAATGTCCACACAGAGACTACATATATTAGAAAAGACTTCACTCGTCTTTCTTTCCCTTGACTAGTTTGGAGAGTTTCTTGAAGAACTTATTTGTCTTCTTCTCCGTTTTCTCCGCCTGTTGCTGCATCTCTTTCATTCTTTCTAAGGCCTCATTAATGGCCTCAAGTGGTGGCGGAGGTTGTGGTTGGGGTTGTGGCATAACCGGATATTGGTACCCATAAGTTGGATATCCAGTCAGTGGATAAGTAGGTGGGAAAGGAGACGGGTAAAGTGCGTTGTGCATAACCGCCTGCATGTATGGGTCTTTCGACCATGCTTGATAGTCTACCGTCGTAGACGGATTAAATAGATCATATCGAGACGTGTCTGTAACATCCGTCAAAAAACGGATTTACCAAACCCGCTCCGTTTATCAACCGAACAGTCAGTCAAAAATTTCGTTGCGAATTAAATGCCCAAAATAATTTTAAACGATACATAATCAATTATTATACGGGAATATATATTTAGTTTTTGAAAAACTGTTGAAAATCGCAAAATAAAAATAAAATGTTCCAGCCGGGTTTCGAACCCGGGTCAGTCGCCGAATCGGTTCAAAGACTTATCACTTAACACACAAACCACTGCGCCACTTGTATTGTTTGGTAATTATTGGAATCATTTAATTCATAAAGTGACGTTACGAATTCAAAATCGGCGCCCAATAGTTCAGTCGTCGGAATCCCGGAAATCTCGCGAGTATTTAACGACAACTTACGTTATAACGTAAACCATTACTAAGACATCGGTTATAACCGACGTCTGAGTCCGCGACCAAAGTTATAACCGCCGGAGTTTTTATAATTTACGAATACAGTCGGAAATCAGGCCAGGTTCTTCGACGATTTGCCCTATAAATTCACCCACAACCCACTGCAAACCTTTTCGCTCAAAACCACACCTTTTCTCGGCGTAATTCCACTCGCCGGAATTTCTCTGCTCATCGCCGGAAAACCGGTTTCCCCATTGCCGAGCCTTATTGAACCTCCTAAGCTTATACCGAAGTCACCCACACCCTTTGTAAGTTTTCTGAAGTTTCCCTGCTGCAAGATACCTGACGCCGGAGTTAATTTCTGTCGCCGGAGTTCTGCCGGAAAACAGAGGAAAACGAGTCGGTATACCTCACGCTTATTTTCTTTTTCTTTTCACTCATATCTCACCTTAATGAACTGTAAGACGCTAAGAAACCGATTAAAAACTTCGAACCAGTCTGTTACCGATTCTGGTTAAAACTCGACGAGGAAGATGAAGTTCTGTATCGTATATGTATAATTAAAATCAGGATATTACTCGGGTTAGACACACAGTCCAGCGGTGGACTGTGTGCACATTAAACATACAAACGTCTCGAGTTCGAATCCGGTTTCACACACGCTGCTTTAATAAAAATCATTTTTTTGTTAAACTGAACCGGAGTCGCCACTGGTATATGTTAAGTATATTAATAACCGGAATAATAACCAAGTTAGACACACAGTCCAGCGGTGGACTGTGTGTATGTTTATATCACAGGTCACGCGTTCGAGTCCGGGCTACTGCACCGACTCGGACAATTATCTATTCTTTTTAATTAAGACAGAAAAGGAAATAACAAATTTGTGTTTAAGTATAATAAAAATCAGTAAAGTTAACAAGTTGCACACACAGTCCAGCGGTGGACTGTGTGTTATTTTAAGCCACAGGTCCCGGGTTCGAGACCTGTGGAGCGCACCGTTTCGTTGATTAAACTGTTTTTAAAATAAAATGATTTTCGGTTTAAACTAATTAATATATATATGTAATTAAAATCAGATATATAACGGGTTAGACACGTAGCTCAGTTGGTAGAGCTGCGTGCACGCGTACGAGAGGTCTCGGGTTCGAGCCTCACTCAGCGCACTTGTATACATGAATCGAACCGGTCAACGGTCAGGTCAACGGTCAGTCAACGGTCAACGGTCAGAAAAAAATCAAATTTTTTTTATTATTTTTATTTAATTATTTTAATTAAAAATCAATTAAAAATACTTAAAAATAACATTTTTAAGTTTTGAAAATAGCCTTAAACTCACAAAAATACACCCAACAATCCTACTAAAATAGATTACTAAAATCCGTTTACTTACCAAATCATAATGCGATTTATCTAGGTTAAACTCACTCGTGGTTAAAACCACTTCGCGTGCATTCAACGTCATCAACCGAACGCACCCACTGTGAGTGAATCTTACAACTTCCCCTTTTAAATTACACGTTTTGGGGTGTGTCATGTGTTATGAAAATAATTAATTTATTTATTTAAACTTGTGCCATACCACATCATGACCTAAACTTAGATTGTTTATATTGTTGTGATTTACTTATTTCCTTTTGTCAAATTATATGAAACTCATTCATTAAGCCCATCAGTTCCTCGTGGGAGACGAGTTGAACAACACGTGCCTCAAATCAAATTCATTATTGTTCATGTGTGTATCATTGAGTTTATATTGTTTGTAGTTGTGTCATTCATATTATCATGTTTATGAAATTCATTCATCAGGCCCCTCAGTTCCTCGTGAGAGACGAGTTGAGCATCGCGTGCCTCTAATTGTTCCATTATTGTTCATGTGTGTTTCATTTAATATCTTATGATTGTTGATTAAGTTACATCTATTTTTACTCATGTTTGGTTGTGCACATATTTCATAATCAATTTAAATAAATTGTTCAAATGTTTTCCATAGGATTCACTCGCCAACAGTATGTTGATCCAAAACCTTTTTACACATGATACAGGTGAACAGGTTGAAGCAAAGAAAACATAGGAAATGCCTTAGAAGAGAACAAAGATGCCTAGATTGATAGCTAGAACATGTTGTAATCTTTATTGTAAATTTCCATTAAATTGTATTAATGAATATGAAACGCATAATAAATGTCATGAGCTTTGATGATAACCCAATCATGCCCCGATCACCTTTTCCGCTGCGGGTCGGGGGTGTGACAGATTGGTATCAGAGCCATGACTATAGGGATATAGGATAGGTTATTAGACCCTTAAAGCCTATACTATAGTCTGCCTAAATTTTAATTGATTAGGTGGTTACATACAAACTTGTGATATTTATTTGTTTCATATTTGTTTATATTTACAGTCAAACATACATGCTTATATACATATTCATTATACATATATACATATTCATTATACATATATCGATGTTCATGTATTCAATTTATTTTCATACTCTCATTATCCAAAGATTTTGTGCAATTTTCAAATCTCATCAAAGTAAGTTCTGCGACGGGCATGTAGTAACTGGAAGGGTACAAGTACCGGTAGTCGGAACGTCCTGTC
Source organism: Scalesia atractyloides (assembly GCA_947069175.1). NCBI lineage: Eukaryota > Viridiplantae > Streptophyta > Magnoliopsida > Asterales > Asteraceae > Scalesia > Scalesia atractyloides. The sequence continues at coordinate 1,401,594 of CAMTDV010000011.1, read as the reverse complement.
TAGGCTGGCATTCGTATAAATCCAATATAACGGACCAGTTTGCCTACCTGGGGACCAACGATGAGAGTACGAAGGACCTATTAGGCCAAAGCATGCCACACCAAACGTCGTTCAAACTAACCCTACTTTGAGGTGTCACCGTGTCTACACCTGGACACATTCCGAATATCACACGTTGTATACATATTTCTCGATTTTCTCCGGGTTTTTGTGTACGCAACCTGGCAAACCCGTGCGAACCATATGAAAAACCGGTATTCATGGGGGCCCACATGATTACACAGGTAAAGTATGGCGGCATGTAGGGCCTAACAGCGAGCAAACCCAAGACATCCTATGGATGTAGTAGATTTATTTATCTATAATTATTTTATGAATGTTCATTCCTAATGTGACCCATGATCCCAAAAGCATCCAACTCACACTCTTGTCATGTATTCCTTGTAGATGTCTTCTAACCTCGCCGTAGGAAGACGAGAGCAAGTAAAGCCCGCGAACGCATGGCTGCCTTAATCGCTCAACAAATGGCTGCCGTAATACCCAACATTGTAATCCAAGTTCAGCAAGCACTCACCGCAAATCCTGTCCATCAAGCAAACCAAAACATTATCAACTCTCCCCCAAATACCACTAAATGCACCTACAAGCACTTCAAATCATGCGACCCTCCGAAATACAAAGGGACTGAAGGCGTCACCGCTCTCCTCCATTGGTTTGAAGAAATGGAGAACACATTTCTAAATTGCGATTGCCCTGACGATCGCAAAGTGCGATATGCTACCGGTCGATTATATGGGATAGCACTTACTTGGTGGAACACAGAGAAGGCCAAACGAGGTGTGGAAGATGCTATGACCTTAACTTGGAACGAATTGAAGGAAATCATGACCAGACGTTTTTGCCCAAGGAGCGAAATCAAGAAGTTAGAAGATGAATTTTACTCATTGAAGCAAATGGAAGGAGACCACATCACCTACAACAAAAGATTCCTCGAGTTACATCAAATGGTTCCCAACATGTTTACTCCCCTCTACCGTTTGATCGAGCACTACATTCGTGGTCTTCCGTCGAAGATTCAAGACCCTGTAATAAGTACCAAGCCTGCAACTTTGGAAGCAGCAATGGAGCTAGCAACAGAGCTCACTGAGAACCGAATCCAAAACAAAGACTTCAAGGAGGAGAAGAAGAAGGATAAAGAATCGACTGAAACCTCCGACTCCACCCAAGCCGAATCCCCTTCTCAACCCAATCCTAAAGAAAGAAGAGACGGGCAACTTTTCGCTGCTACCCAACGAAATCAACCAGTTTTACACGCTATACCCATCCGAGCTATCCCAATCACCCAAGTGGCACCCGACTCAGCTTACCCACATAAGAAACCATATCTTGGACCTCACCCTCGATGCAACAACTGTTTTTATCACCATACCCATACCCTACCTTGTCGTCTATGTGCAACTTGTGGACGCTATGGTCATTTGAGCAATGTTTGTCGCACCTTTCAAAACCAAACCTTTTCCCCTACTCAAAACATGGCCCAAACTTATCACCAACCCCAATACCCCATGTTCCCATATGCTCGAGCTTGTTTCAATTGTGGCGACCCTACCCACTTTAGAAACACATGCCCTCAATTGGTTAACGTTATCAACACTCAAGCCCAATCAAACCCAGTTAACCAAGTAAACCAGGAAAACCCAACCGTTAGGCCGCCAGCAAGAGGAAGAGTCTTCAATATCAACGCCAATCCTGTCGAAGATAATGACGGCCCAAGCGAAGATACTCAACTAGTCCTCTTCGCCGAAGATCCAGATTCAACTCCTATCGTTTAGTTTTATGTTTTTCCATGTGTAGACTGTTAGAGTAATTATTGGATATTATATATTATATATTGTTTTCAGTATATGCTTTTGCCGAGGCCGCAGCTCCCCATCCATCGAGGTTGAGCTTGATCCCCATTTTATTATGCGGTTGATCTTGGCGTGCCCGCACGATCGGCTCCATTTGATTGAGCCTTGATCGGTTATTTCATTTTACATTTCAATACATGCAATACGCTCGGCTCCGTTTGATTGAGCCTTGAGCGCACAGTTCAATTTACATTTCCAGTTCATGCAATACGTTCGGCTCCGTTTGATTGAGCCTTGAGCGCACATACATTTTCATTATCAGTATCTTGTGGTTATGGTGTTTGTTGTAGAGTCGCATAGAACTAATCATAACTGGCGGATAAAGTCAATGAGAATTTGACAAGAATATGGTGGATACGCCGCTGGTACTTCCTATATATAAGTATTCTTGTCAAATGATCGGAGGCATTATCAGGCGGTTATGAGAGGTTACATGCATAGGCTGTTTGTGTGATTGTTGTTTAGATTAAGTTGTTCAATTTCAGTACATTCAATACGTTCAGCTCCGTTTGAATGAGCCTTGAGCGCACAGTTCAATTTACATTTCCAGTTCATACAATACGTTCGGCTCCGTTTGATTGAGCCTTGAGCGCACATACAATTTCATTATCAGTATCTTGTGGTTGTTGTGTTTGTTGTAGAGTCGCATAGAACTAATCATAACTTGCGGATAAAGTCAATGAGAATTTGACAAGAATATGGTGGATACGCCGCTGGTACTTCCTATATATAAGTATTCTTGTCAAATGATCGGAGGCATTATCAGGCGGTTATGAGAGGTTCCATGCATAGGCTGTTTGTGTGGTTAAGTTATTCATTTTCAGTACATGCAATACGCTCGGCTCCGTTTGATTGAGCCTTGAGCATACAGACAATTTCATTTTAAGTACATTCAATACGTTCGGCTCCGTTTGATTGAGCCTTGAGCGCACAGACATTTCATTTTCAGTACATGCAATACGATCGGCTCCGTTTGATTGAGCCTTGATCGCACAGATATATTTCATTTCAGTATTTTATGATTGTTGTGTTGGTTGTAGAGTTATAGGACTAATCATAATTCACTGATAAAACCAATGAAAATTTGACAAGAATATGGTGGATACGCCGCTGGTACTTCCTATATATAAGTATTCTTGTCAAAAGATCAGAGGCATTATCGGACGGTTATGAGAAGCTCTATGTAGGATTTATTAGTTTCTTGGTAACTAATCATAACTTGTGGATAAAACTAATGAAAATTTGGCAAGAATATGGTGGATACGCCGCTGGTACTTCCTATATATAAATATTCTTGCCAAAGGATCAGAGGCATTATCAGGCGGTTATGAGAAGTTCCATGTAGGTTTTAGTATTGCCTTGGTTGGATTTTGTGTTACATTTATATCATCAGGCTATTTAAAGAGATTGGATTGTGTTCCATTTCTACATAAACTAACCTCTCCATCATAACAAACGAGAGAGGAACTTCCACCATTCAAACATATATGCTATCAGAATGTGGATTCAAATATTTGCTGTTGTGTTTATTCATGTTCGAATATTAGCTGTTGTGTTTATTTATGTTCAAATATCAGCTGTTGTGTTTTTATTTATGTTCCATGTAGGTTGTAGTGTTAGAAGTTTTGCCTTAGGATATAACCATACTTTCCCAAACGTATCTAAACTCTTATGCATGATATCATTTTTAGCAAATCATTTCTGCTTATCAATACTTATACAGTAGGCAACAAAAAGCGATTCCTGAATAGGGTACTTAACCCTTACAAGGAACGTTACCGCCTCGAACAAAAACTTAAACCCTTATTTTTCTAAGCAAGCAACTGTCAAACTAAACACCATCATTCTTTTAGTCAAATATATCACAATTTAAATTTCGGGACGAAATTTCTAAAAAGCAGGGGATACTGTAACATCCGTCAAAAAACGGATTTACCAAACCCGCTCCGTTTATCAACCGAACAGTCAGTCAAAAATTTCGTTGCGAATTAAATGCCCAAAATAATTTTAAACGATACATAATCAATTATTATACGGGAATATATATTTAGTTTTTGAAAAACTGTTGAAAATCGCAAAATAAAAATAAAATGTTCCAGCCGGGTTTCGAACCCGGGTCAGTCGCCGAATCGGTTCAAAGACTTATCACTTAACACACAAACCACTGCGCCACTTGTATTGTTTGGTAATTATTGGAATCATTTAATTCATAAAGTGACGTTACGAATTCAAAATCGGCGCCCAATAGTTCAGTCGTCGGAATCCCGGAAATCTCGCGAGTATTTAACGACAACTTACGTTATAACGTAAACCATTACTAAGACATCGGTTATAACCGACGTCTGAGTCCGCGACCAAAGTTATAACCGCCGGAGTTTTTATAATTTACGAATACAGTCGGAAATCAGGCCAGGTTCTTCGACGATTTGCCCTATAAATTCACCCACAACCCACTGCAAACCTTTTCGCTCAAAACCACACCTTTTCTCGGCGTAATTCCACTCGCCGGAATTTCTCTGCTCATCGCCGGAAAACCGGTTTCCCCATTGCCGAGCCTTATTGAACCTCCTAAGCTTATACCGAAGTCACCCACACCCTTTGTAAGTTTTCTGAAGTTTCCCTGCTGCAAGATACCTGACGCCGGAGTTAATTTCTGTCGCCGGAGTTCTGCCGGAAAACAGAGGAAAACGAGTCGGTATACCTCACGCTTATTTTCTTTTTCTTTTCACTCATATCTCACCTTAATGAACTGTAAGACGCTAAGAAACCGATTAAAAACTTCGAACCAGTCTGTTACCGATTCTGGTTAAAACTCGACGAGGAAGATGAAGTTCTGTATCGTATATGTATAATTAAAATCAGGATATTACTCGGGTTAGACACACAGTCCAGCGGTGGACTGTGTGCACATTAAACATACAAACGTCTCGAGTTCGAATCCGGTTTCACACACGCTGCTTTAATAAAAATCATTTTTTTGTTAAACTGAACCGGAGTCGCCACTGGTATATGTTAAGTATATTAATAACCGGAATAATAACCAAGTTAGACACACAGTCCAGCGGTGGACTGTGTGTATGTTTATATCACAGGTCACGCGTTCGAGTCCGGGCTACTGCACCGACTCGGACAATTATCTATTCTTTTTAATTAAGACAGAAAAGGAAATAACAAATTTGTGTTTAAGTATAATAAAAATCAGTAAAGTTAACAAGTTGCACACACAGTCCAGCGGTGGACTGTGTGTTATTTTAAGCCACAGGTCCCGGGTTCGAGACCTGTGGAGCGCACCGTTTCGTTGATTAAACTGTTTTTAAAATAAAATGATTTTCGGTTTAAACTAATTAATATATATATGTAATTAAAATCAGATATATAACGGGTTAGACACGTAGCTCAGTTGGTAGAGCTGCGTGCACGCGTACGAGAGGTCTCGGGTTCGAGCCTCACTCAGCGCACTTGTATACATGAATCGAACCGGTCAACGGTCAGGTCAACGGTCAGTCAACGGTCAACGGTCAGAAAAAAATCAAATTTTTTTTATTATTTTTATTTAATTATTTTAATTAAAAATCAATTAAAAATACTTAAAAATAACATTTTTAAGTTTTGAAAATAGCCTTAAACTCACAAAAATACACCCAACAATCCTACTAAAATAGATTACTAAAATCCGTTTACTTACCAAATCATAATGCGATTTATCTAGGTTAAACTCACTCGTGGTTAAAACCACTTCGCGTGCATTCAACGTCATCAACCGAACGCACCCACTGTGAGTGAATCTTACAACTTCCCCTTTTAAATTACACGTTTTGGGGTGTGTCATGTGTTATGAAAATAATTAATTTATTTATTTAAACTTGTGCCATACCACATCATGACCTAAACTTAGATTGTTTATATTGTTGTGATTTACTTATTTCCTTTTGTCAAATTATATGAAACTCATTCATTAAGCCCATCAGTTCCTCGTGGGAGACGAGTTGAACAACACGTGCCTCAAATCAAATTCATTATTGTTCATGTGTGTATCATTGAGTTTATATTGTTTGTAGTTGTGTCATTCATATTATCATGTTTATGAAATTCATTCATCAGGCCCCTCAGTTCCTCGTGAGAGACGAGTTGAGCATCGCGTGCCTCTAATTGTTCCATTATTGTTCATGTGTGTTTCATTTAATATCTTATGATTGTTGATTAAGTTACATCTATTTTTACTCATGTTTGGTTGTGCACATATTTCATAATCAATTTAAATAAATTGTTCAAATGTTTTCCATAGGATTCACTCGCCAACAGTATGTTGATCCAAAACCTTTTTACACATGATACAGGTGAACAGGTTGAAGCAAAGAAAACATAGGAAATGCCTTAGAAGAGAACAAAGATGCCTAGATTGATAGCTAGAACATGTTGTAATCTTTATTGTAAATTTCCATTAAATTGTATTAATGAATATGAAACGCATAATAAATGTCATGAGCTTTGATGATAACCCAATCATGCCCCGATCACCTTTTCCGCTGCGGGTCGGGGTGTGACAGTGTCTAAGTACGTGGGAATTGGGTTAGTATAACTCGTTGGTGGTGGTTGAACGGCAGGTGTTGGTGTTGGTTCCACTATAGGTGGAACATTAGAGGGTCCACCCATTTGTGGGTCCTCTTGAATGGTGGGGTAAGAATTGGGCAAAGGTGGCAGCGATCCCGACCTTTGTCCAGCACGTACTGACATACGTGCTCCACGCTTCCTCCTTGGTGGCTCAGGTGGTTGTTGAGGTTGGTCACGGGTTCCATGTGGACATCTTCTTGAACTGGGAGTGGTTGAGAGTGATGGGAAGGGTGTGGGCAAAGGTGAATTGATTCCAGTATTGGTCCCACCTGTTAGGACCTTGGTAGGGCGATCCGGCATATGAGTTTGAATCGCTCGAAATTTCAATGGGATGCACATTTGATCCCGATGGTGGCATCTCCGGGTCGGATTCCTCGTCTATAGGATGTGGCTGGTCCAACTGATTTTGATCAGCTGGAGGTGTTTTAAGTAATGGTTGGGGTTAAATTCTTCATGGTAGGAGTGGTGAGAATGAGAATGGTGAGAATGGTAGAGTGGTGTGAGTGGTAAGAATTTTGGGAATGTAAGGGCGAGTGTCTATTAGAGACGAAACGTCTCGCTGGTTGCCATGGAGACGAATCTCCTGATTCTTGATATGCATCTGAATTATGAGGTTAAGGAATACGCCCCGATGGTCCTTCCCTCATTGGACCTTTTCCTCGTCCACTTTGTCCTCGTACATGTGGCGGCATTTTCCTGTTAGAAATCAATTTAAAAACAATACTAATAACTTAATAATGAAATGAGTAATCCTAGGCCAATGCCTAGACTCGGAAGTCTAAGGAATGTGCTCGTGTAAGTTTGAGACTAAACACAAAAGGCTAGTGTTTAATTCTCTCAAACGTTGGCTCTGATACCAACCCTGTCACACCTCGGATTTCCAATCGGAAATCCAAACACCGGTGGGCCCAGGTGGGGAGTATCTTGACGTAAGTTGATAACATCATTGTCAATTAAACATAGCACAGCGGAAGTCTTGGAGTAAAATTACTATTACAAACCGAGATGTTCGAAAATACAAACTAATATACAGGCTCGTAATAGAAGATCCACACATGGATCGTAAAATGTACAAGAAAGAATACAAAACAGACTTTAGAGAGATCTAAGGATTTACAAGATCCTCTTATTCTCTACCGAGCAGCTTCCGGCCTATTTCGTATTATACCTGCAGATTAGCCTTTGGAAGATACGTCGGCTTATGCTGGTAAATACACTCAACTGACTCATTTTGTAAATATTAAAAATGATTTTAAGTGCAAACGGCACAAAATCTTTTATTAACTTAGGAAGGTTAACCTTGCAATGGACCATGCAATAATAATTTACTGTATCCCAAGCCCTTATAGGGGAAATAAGTCGAGAGTATTTAACTGAGCTTATCTTCTTCTTTTATTTTTAAATAATTCAGCCGTATAAAAAAGTACCAGGTGCAGATAGCATTTACCGGCAAGGCTCTAGTCTGGATTATGGCATAAGCTAGCCAACTAAATACTAACGGTCTTATAAACCGAATAGTGTACATGATCATTACGTATAAGCTTGATTAAACGATGATCGGATAGAATATAGTTTAAACCCGACAAGTACTTGACTTGTATAATATGGGTAAACTATAAACATTCTGGATTTTGAGGCTAAATGACAAGGTTAAACCCGTTACGGTTAAGTTCCGTAAAATAGTTACATATACGTAATTGTGCGCATAATAGCGATATCGGGTAACCGGATAAGTCATGGACAAGTTCTATATGCCATTATACTTTAAATAAGTTAAGATATCAGTAGGATATCAACTTATATGCCCGTTAAGGGTTTAAAACGAAATTATGCCTCATAAGGGCAAATTTGGTAATTTTACACATAGTTTATAAATTATTTGGGATTCTGAGTTTATAACATGTACCTACTGTAAATATGTTTAAAATAAGTTTTAAAATCAGTAGGTAACAAATCTTGGTCCATTAATATGGTTTAAAACCATACTATGCGCCGAAACGGCGCTTATGTCGTAATATGACGTTTTTAAGTGATGTTTATGAAAACTGACATTAAGGTCAGATTAAAATGTTTAAAACATGTTATTTAATATAATATATCAGTAGGTAAATGATTTACCTTGAAAATATTTGATTAAAACCATTTTATAAGCCATAGGGGCTAAAACCGTCATTTATCGACATAGTTTAAGGACTTGCTTAAAAACTCAGTTTATAATTTGGTTTAACATCCCAAATAATCCTACTTATAATATTACATCAGTAGAAACTCATTTTTAAGTTCATTACCATTTAAAACCTTGTTTTATGCAAAAAGGACATTTTGGTCAAAGATGGCATAATTATGGAACTTGTGCATAAACTTGGATTCTGATTATGATCATGTAATATAACCTCAGAGGGTTATGCTACATTATATTATGATCATAATGCAACTTTAGATCGGTAGGTAACTAATCTAAATCGGGTCAGAATCAAAAGTCAAAGCAGAAGTCAAACTTTGCGACTTTCGGTTGCAAACCGACCCTAGAACTGAAAATGACGAGCCGAACATGTTCTTACATGTTCTAATAACTATTACCAACTTTTTTAAGTGTCAAAACAGGTTTCATAAGATATATAAGATCAATTTATGATTTTTTCAAAAAATGGCTTGTTTGACTTTTTAATGTCATAACTTTGACCCGTCAATTGGTCTAGTAAACGTGATCTTCAGGAGGTGCCCTTTATAGGGACTAACACCTACCTTATTACGATCACATATCCATGTTCATTTAGAACAATGGCTGGACCATAATGGTCTTAACCGAAAGTCAAGGCGTTTTACGAAAACGCTTGACTTTTGGCTATAAAAGCCTATAAACGAAAAATGCATAAAGAAGGAACACTTACCAGTGATTCCTAGATGCAAAAGAACTATGTTGGATTGCTCCTTTTAATTAGGAACTTCCAGAGGAGGGAGAAGAGAAGAAATGAGAATGTGCAAGTTGGAATGGTGAACTAATGCACCTATTTATAGTTGGAGAGCTCAAAGGAGGTGAAGCCAGGTGTTTAGGGGTGTAAGAAGAAGCTTACAAGTGTCCCAAAACGCGGCATAACAGTTTAGAGAAGCCATGGTTTGGTTAAAATGGTTTTAGAGCTTTGCTTGGGCTCCAAAACAATTTTCTGCGTCAGAGTCTGTCTCGCGGGGCGCGAGAGACACATGCCAGGTCTCTCGCGGCCCGCGACCGCCCTAATTCAGTTTCAAAATTTGACACTTTGACCCCTGAACTATATAAAGCTAATAAAAACCTATTTAAACACCTTTTTGGCACTTTTAGCCCTCCGTAGCCAATACTTGGCATACCTAGGATTATGTCCGGACATTGTCGAGCTCTCGGTTCGTTAAAAAGGTCACTCAGAGGTATAAATTAATATGTTGACACTTTTAGTCCCTCCATTATCCAACTTTCACATATTTACAAAACTGAACCCTCTCGTCCAACAAATGGCACGTATGAGAGTTAGGACTTCACAAAGGATCACTCAGAGGCTTATTATAAGCATGTTGATTCCGATGTCACTCAGAGGCTGGGCATGTTGACGTATCAGTCACTCAGAGGCAATTGATTTAAGCATGTTGACATATCGCTCACTCAGAGGCTGTTATTTATGAATGTTGACATCGGTTCGTCACTCAGAGGCTCAACTTGAGCATGTTGACGCCTTTAGTCCTTATTGGTCTTTAACAGACTATATTTAAAATACAACACGTGTCACTATATTATTGGACACGATTTTTACAGGGTGTTACACTTAAATATTATATTTATCAGAATTTTGAGGTATTTAAATAAACTATAAAAAAACTAAAAACACTAATGAACTATCGAACATAAACGAATGCGTTACCAAACGTTCACGAACATAAACGAACGAACGCGACCTCTGTTCATGTTCGTTCTTTAACTAAACAAACGAAATTTCTTGTTCATGTTCGTTTGTTTAATAAACGAACAAACACAAACGAACTTTCCGCTGAACGTTTGATTTCTTTACAGCCCTAACGGCAACCACTCATCAGCCGTCACCGACACCATCCACCACCACCACCATCACAGAAGGGAAAGGGACCACGAAAGTGTGTAACTCTTCTCAAATGGATTTTCAAGGGGTGCCCCTATCTCTTCTTAAATAGATGTATACCCTTCATAGATTTGAACAATGTGGTCCTTTTATTTGGATTTTATATGTTTCGATAAATGGCTAGCTTTTTCATCGATTAAATGCGTTGGGTTTCTTTAAAAGGCAACAGAAAAACATGGTTGAATGTGTGCGAGAGCATTAACAACCAATAGATAGGCAACGTGTTATATATGTTACTAGATACACAAGATATTCCTTGGTGTTTTGAAAATCGGACCGTCAACTGAACCATCGTGTTGTGCATTTCCATTAGCTAACAACTAATCCCCATTGATTGTTTTTGTAATTAAAAACTAAGTTCATGATACGTTCACTATTTAAAGGTGATTGTGTTTACATATTTAGCTTTTTTTTTAAAAAGTGAACTTCATTAAACGAGGCCAAAGCCGAACAACTGGACCCCAAACAACAAACAAACTAGCACATATACAATGGGTATTTACATCATTCTTTCAAATTTAACTCCTTAAACGTTGATCTATTTTTAAGCCATAAAAAACCTAACGATTTTGTGTCTCCCAAGATTTCTTCACTCGATTCCTTTTCATCTGAGAAGATTTTGGCATTACGGCTCCTCCAGATGTTCCAGTAAACCACCAGCATTAGGCCTTTTAACATTTTTGTTCCTTTCTAAGGTTATATTATCGTGGAAGTCTAATATACCTTTAAACGAAAACGCTACCAGCTTTGGGAGACAAGTCCACCTGCAAAAAAAACGCCAAACCCTTGCTGAAAGGTCACATCCCGAGTAAATGTGGTCCCTTGTTTCTTCAATCTCCCCACAAAAAACACAATTTTGGTCTTGTATCGGAATACTATGTTTGGCTAAAGTGGATTTCGTAGGGATATGATTCCGCGCTGCCCTCCAAATGATAATGTTACATTTTGAAGGCAGCCACTTGCACCATTTGAAAAAGTCGCTATTAAGTTGCACCGCCTCCTCCATCTTATTATTTTTCACCGACGTAGTAGAGAACTCCCCATTTTCATCCCCAAGCGACTTCCAAGAATCAATATTTTCTAATAAACTGAATGGAGATAGCAGGTTAGAACAAACTTGCCATTCAGCTAGCTCAACATTGGATGCCAGAGATCTTCGCCAATTCCAGCTCCAACCGTGGACTCCATTAATTTGAACCACTCTACCGCAGCTAGCTCAACATATTTAGCTGCTATTTTTTTGAACAACCAACTAAATTACTGGATAAGTATCCTGGGATGCCCTCAATCGAGCAAATGCATCCCCTCCTCCATAACGGTCAGAGTTGGATGCATACCCGAGCCACCAAGCCACCAGTTCTGAAGAAAACCCGCACGCCTGAAGGCCCACTGCGGTAAAACTCGGTTTAGCTCGGTTTCGAACTAGCGACCTCCAAAGAGGACTAGTTCTAAACTTTATTGCCACCACCAATGTTCTTCAAAGTGATGCTAGTGATAGTTGAACTTGGAACCTCAAAGAGAGCAACCAAGTGACTAACCACTAGACCAACTTGTCACGACCATATTTAGCTGCTATTGAAATTAGATGTTTTGATCAAAATTAGGTTTGTAAACGAACTGAACATTATGCGAATAGTTCATGAGCCATTCGGCGGGAATTTTCATTTATGTGTTCAATTAGCTTAATGAACAAACACGAACAAACAAATTCGTCCGGTTAGCTTAGCAAAAGAACACGAACAAAGGTCTCGTTCGTTTGACTGCGTTCGTGAACGTTCGCTGATATGGTCGGTTTGATAATAATAATAATAATAATAATAATAATAATAATAATAATAATAATAATAATAATAATAATAATAAACGTTTTATTTAAACATATTGAAAACCTGAAATCCTATTTTTTTTGCTAAGTTAGCTAAAATTTGGACGTTTAGGACATTTTTGAGATAATTATGTCTAAGTTAGTTAAGCTTGATTCATTATTTGATAGTTGTAGTATAGTTCTTGTGTTTTGATTTATCATTGATGGTTGTATTTAACTATTTATATCCAATGTTTAAGGTTAGCAATAATTTTATTTTTTATTTTCAAGTTAAGTGTTTGTTTACTTTCGTTTGCATTCGTTTTTTATTAGAACTTTTCGCAAACAACTGAATTTCCTTAACGAACGAACACAAATACAAACTTATGTTCGGTATGCGTTCGTGAACAATTCACAAACATAATAATTTCCTTAAAGAACAAACACGAAAATGACCTTGTTCGTATTCGTTCGATTCGATTACAGTCCTAATCAAAATGACATAATATTAGATGACATAATATTAAAGATAAAATCATGTGAAAAACATGCAATTTGAATCCATGTAAGTCTATATCAAAATGACATAATATTAAAGATAAAATCATGTGAAAAACATGCAATTTGAATCCACGTAAGTCTATAAAAGATGAGGTCGTGCACATTAAAAACATTTAGGTTTGGTCCACCTTCCTTTACTTCCACAACCTAAACACAATCCGACAAATATCTTTTCTTGTTTGTTTCCGAATAATGACTAATCATGTTATCGTTGATTTACACATGAAGATGTGATGGTTTACACTAATTTTCATTATACAAATTACATCTACCGAAACGGATACATTCATACTACAAGACTACCAATTATGTGACAACACTGTTTTTTTCACATGAAATAGTTAATACTACAGTTTGCAAATAACATGTTAGGTATGTATATTTTTTTATATCAATTATCAAATTTTTTTTTTATCAAAATCTTAGTTTGCATTAGTTGCCCCTTAGCAATAGTGGGTAATTGGCTATTAGTTGCCCCTAAGCAATAGTCTATCACTAAACTCAACTTTGGGTAATTTTACGCATCGGTACTTCTAGTTCTGAGATATAGAGAAAGTTTAAAATACAAAAGTCTCTTAACGTACACGACCACCCGATAACGTGCGTAATTATACATATAACATGCGTAATTAGGGTTGAAACAACCCATGCATAACTTTGAGTTTAACATGCGTAATTTTCATGTTTTGTGGCATGCGGATTTTATTTTTATAACGTCTGTAATTATGTATTATAACGTGCATAATTATGCAAATAACATGCGTAATTAGGGTTAACCAAACCAATGCGTAATTATGCATTACAATGTGCATGATAATGTCAAGTTAATTACTATTATGTCACCGCGTTCAATTGAAGGCTTAAGTAGATCAGATGTGTGGTTGAGATGCTCGCTTCCGCTTCGCACGATAAGGTAGTTTTGTACGTTAACCTCCCCGTTGAAATATAATGCTAGTCCTAATTGTATCGCGTATTGACATTAGACTCGGGATCATTTGTACCATAATTGACAGTGGATTGATGATTTTATATGGATGTATTACATTTAGGTTCCATCCTACTCCAGTTGATTGATAAACATAAAGTTCTCTGCATATTATATTTCATTAAGTGACAATTAGCTAGCATATTTTGCTTATCGTTTATTAATCACTACCACTTACAACATATTTAATTTTATTATTCATCTTGTTATCAGAACATGTATCAACATATTAAGGCGAATAAATTTTCTAAATACATGAGAAGTTAAGATCAATAAAACGTGTAAAGAAGTGTGTAGACATACAATGTTAGCAAACACAATTGCATACAATAATTGGTTATAAAAGAAATAAAATATTATTAAAATCTTACTTCACAACATACGTGTGACACGTAACCTTTATGATCATCCGTAATGGAATTTGTTTTGAGTATTAAATCATAAATATAGACGTACCCTAATTTTTCATTTTTTTCTAAATAACTGTAATAATAAATAAATTACTTCTAGTATTTGGGAAAAAAAAAACTTTCATATTAGGGGTTTATCGAATTGTTTTCTAGTTATTCAAATTTTAGATTTTAAAACTGAATTAAAATATAGTTCGCAAATACTTACGTTAATAAACTTATTTGAATTCGGGTCTAATCAAACATGACTAAATTAGAAGAAAAAAAAGAAAATAAAAGCACAGAAGTTCACAGTTATAAATGTATTATACATAAAATTAAAAAGAGATAATACGAATCGGGATTATTTGAATCTGCTGGATTTGAGATACTTTATTTTGAAGATGAATTATAACTTCGGTTTGAAAAAAGCACTATTAGAATAAACCGAAATTTAAATTCAAATTCAAATTCAAATTCGTTATTCAAATTTAGTTCAATTCAAATATTACGTTATTCATGTTTGGTTCAAATAATGAAACCTTCTATATTTAATATAAAAGTATTTTAATATCTTTATAGCTAAAAGGCACGTTATTATATTTCTATATTAACGTCACTTCACCTTGTAATAGGCGCACACAAAATAGCCTTTTTCTTTCCCAAAGTGGAATTTTTTCTTTTAACTGTTTTTGTTTTTTTATGCCTACAAAGTATGTCATGTTTTATTCGATTTATTGACCAACTATAAATGGTTCATAAATATGTTTGGTGCTACGTTGATATCTAGTTATGTGTATTTAAAGCATTACCACTATCCGTATATAGTTTCTATAGATTTAATTGATTAATCTGCCAAATATAATTATACAGCTATGTAGGTTTTATAGATTTGAATCCCCTAGATAATCTTTTCTAATAGTGTACTAATTACTTTTAGATTAAAGTAATTTGGTGGTATCCCAAATCTATTATTGAATAATTCTCAAAAGAAATCAACAAAATGTAAGAAATTAAGTTTCGAAAAACGTACTAGCATTCGGATCAAAATATTGTCACTATCTATATAGGTGGGGAACAAAACAAAAATATCATAATGTTGCAACTCTTCATAAAAGGTAAAACTGTTTGGAGGAAAGTTGAGAGATCAAACGCCACTTTTTTAAGAACATGGATTGCATATTGATATCAAGTGGGAATTGGGGGGGGGGGGGGGGGGTAGTTGGTCTCATGAGGAGGAATGCGATGAAGGAGAATTTAAGTCGGTAGAAAACATTAAGAGTAAAGTTGACGATGCTTGTCAAATTGGGGATAATGTAGGGATAAGCATAAGTTGAACCTTCTATATTACAAGCTAAATTCAAGATCAGCCATATACAAAATAAGTTTCAAATCTCAACTAAATACAATATAAGTTTATTAGCATCCGAATCAATTTCCAAAAATGTCATAGGTATCTAAGTGCACTTCTAAATACTTGCAAATAATAATCAATTTTCTATCATATATTATATGTATATTAAAAGTAAAATAATTCGAGCTAATCCAATGTCACACCCCGACCCGTAGCGGAAAAGGTGATCGGGGCATGATTGGGTTATCATCAAAGCTCATGACATTTATTTTAACGTTTCATATTCATTAATACACTTTAATGGAAAATTACAATCAATATTATATCATGTCCTAAATATCAATCTAGGCTTCATTGTTTTCTTCTAAAGCATTTCCTATGTTTTCCTTGCTTCATCCTGTTCACCTGTATCATGTGTAAAAAGGGTTTTTGGATCAACAAAAAGTTGGCGAGTGAATCCTATGGAAAACATTTGAACAAGTTTATTTAATTGATTATCAAATAAAGTGCACAACCACACATGAGTAAAAATAGATGTAAACTTATTCACCAATCAATTTAATATTAAATAATACACACATGAACAATAATGGATCGTTTTGAGGCACGCGTTGCTCAACTCGTCTCACACGAGGAACTGATGGGCCTAATGAATGAATTGCATATAAATAGACAAAATGAAATACATAACTACAAACAATATAAACTGAATAATACACACACGAATAATAATGGATTTGTTTTGAGGCACGCGTTGCTCAACTCGTCTCACACGAGGAACTGATGGGCCTAATGAACGAATTGCATATAAATAGACAAAATGAAATACATAACTACAAGCAATGTATACAATCTAAGTTTAGATCACCATATGGTATGACACAAGTTTAAATAAACGAGTTAATTTTATGACACATGACACACCCCAAAACGTGTAATTAAAAATGGGAGTTGTAAGATTCACTCACATTGGGTGCGTTCGGTTGATGATGTTGAATGCGCACGAAGTGGTTTAACCACGAGTGAAATTAACCTAGATAATGGCATAATGTTTCGGTAAGTAAACGGGTTTTATTAATCCATTTTAGTAGGATTGTTGGGTGTATTTTTGTGAGTTTAAGTCTATTTTCTAACCTTAAAAATGTTATTTTTAAGTATTTTTAATTGATTTTTAAATAAAATAAATAAATAAAAATAAAAAAAATGTTGACTTTTTGACCGTTGACCGTTGACCATTGACCATTGACTTTGACTTTTGACCGGTTCGTATGTGTGTATGTGTGCGCTGAGTGAGGCTCGAACCCGAGACCTCCCGTACGCGTGCACGCAGCTCTACCAACTGAGCTATGTGTCTAATCCGAAATATTTCTGTTTTTAATTATATTTATATATTAATTGAATTAAACGGAAAATCATTTATTTTTAAAAACGATTTTAATCCAACGACTCGGTGCGCTCCACAGGTCTCGAACCCGGGACCTGTGGGTTGAGTTAACACACAGTCCACCGCTGGACTGTGTGTCTAACTTGTTAAATTATCTGATTTTTATTATACTTATATACAAACTAAATATTTTCATTTGTGTCTTAAATAAAAAGTTGGATAATTGTTCGGACCGGTGCGGTAGTCCGGACTCGAACTCGTGACGTGCGATTAAACGTTCACACGGTCTACCACTGGACTGTGTGTCTATCTTGGTTATTATTCTGGTTTTTATTAAACTTAACATGTAACAGCGGTGACTCCGGTTCGGTTAAAAAATGACATTTTTATTAAGGCAAGCATGCGTGAGACAAGTATCGAACTCGAGGCGTCTGCGTGTTTATGTGCACACAGTCCACCGCTGGACTGTGTGTCTAACCCGAGATATATCTTGATTATAATTATACTTATACGATACCAAAACTTCATCTTCTTCGTTGGACTCAACCAGAAACGGAGGTCCGACTGGTTCGAAAATTAAATCATGTTCTTTTAGTGTTTGAGGTTAATTACAGGTGTGATAAATAAAAAGAATGAAAAATTAAGCGTAAGGTATACCGAACTGGACTCCTCTGTTTCTCCGGCGAAACTCCGGTGACAGCAGAAACTTCCGGCGACGTATGTCTTGCGGCAGAGAGTCTTCAACGAGCTTGAGATAAATGTGGGTGACTTCGGTATAAGCTCTGGGGGTTCAGTAAGGCACAGAAGTGAAGGGCTCGGTTTTCCGGCGAGGTGCAGAACTTTTCCGGCGAGTGGAATTACGTCGGGTAAAGGTGTGATTGTGAGCGAAAAAGCTAACAGAGGTTAGAGGGGGTATTTATAAGGCAGGACATCGAATTTGGTCCGATTTCCGTCTTGATTCGTCGGTCATTACGTTTTCCGGCGGTTATAACTTGTGTCGCGGACTCAGGCGTCGGTTATAACTGCTGATGAGATTAAAGTTTACGTTAAAACGGAAGTAACCGTCCAAACTTGGCGAGATAGTCGGGATTTCCGACGACTGCAATTAGGCGCGCCGGTTTTTGAATTCGAGAATTATAATATGTATTAATTGTCTCTAATAATAAACAAGACACAAGCGGCGCAGTGGTTAAAGGGTTGAGTGTTAAGTCTGTGTTTGACTCGCTGGCTGACCCGGGTTCGAAACCCGGCAGGACTAATTTATTTTTAAATCACTATTTTTAAGACTTTTTCAAATATAAATTATATTTTCCAATATACTTATTAATTATGTATCGTTTAAAATTATTTTGGGCCTTAAATATGCACGAAATTTTTAACTGATTGTTCGGTTATTAAACGGAGCGGGTTTGGTAAATCCGTTTTTTTTTTCGGATGTTACATCCAAACCAAGCTAACAAGCGAGCCAAACCAAGCCTAGCTAGGCTCACTTTCCAACCGAGCCAGCTCAGCTCACTTTCAAATCTAGCCATATCAAACGAGATTTTTCAAAGCTAAATATAAGCGAGCTCCAAGCCATAAGATTTTTTAACAACCCTATTAATTATGTTTTAAAAAGGTACAAATATATTAACATACGCATAAACATGAGCGTATAGTGTATGTCATATATACATTTACACAGAAAAACTACAAATACCATATTTCTAAAAACTAGATCTTAAACATAGTGATATTTGCAGGGACGATTTTAGCTAGTTTATATAAACAAATAAACGTGCCTACTATCAGTGACGGAACTTGAGATTTTTGACCGTGGGGTTGAAAACGTGTATACCCAAAAAATTATAAAACCGATGGGTCGAAAACGTATATACCTAAAAAAATTATATACAAAAACTATATAACGGACACTATTGAGCAAAAAGTTCAGGAGGTCGGGCACCCCGGGCCCCCACTATGTTGCGCCGCTGTCTACTATAATCTCACTAATAGCGTTAGGTTATTTGAAGGGTCGAGAGGTAAGATGAGTGCAAACCGCAATTCTTACTTTTACATGAGGTTTCTAGTTAATTTTACAATGAATAGTAAAAAGGTTAAAATGATTCCTTTCAATAATGCTACTATAATATAATATAATGTATTATTAGTTTCGAAAAAAATTACCCTCTCTATATATTATGCTACATATAACACACCTGCACATATTCAACTGGCAAACTTTGTTCAACTATTGTCGATATTCGTTCATTTCTACAAAACTTGGGTAAACGCAATCTTAATTTTCTAAACGTATTGAAGTTGTCAATGTAGGAAATGAATAGTGTTTGGAGGTATGAAGGTTTGGCTTGGCAACAAAGTGTGCCGGGATAGATAATAACAAAAAAAAGAAAAAACTATCGATTATAATTTTTAAATTAATGCATATCAATCATTGTACCGTATCAGTTAATCCAAACTCATTGTTATGTTACTTTTTTTTTATGATTTTACCATCATCAAATAAAGTTATAGGAAAATACACATTATAATACAACAAGATTTATCACCCGTCACAATACGACAGATGCGTAATACTGTAATAAATAACACCAATGTCACACTGCCGTTAACGACAACTAATACTAAAGTTACGGCGTGTTAATCGAATAAATTAGACTGCAATGTATAACATAGAAAATGAAAATTAAGTCGATTTAGGACCCATGCGTTATAACGAATCTGTCAAATGGAAGAAGAAAAAATAGACGATGTAAAAATGTTGAACCACACACGCAGGTTGAGCCGTGTTAACTCACAAAATCTAGTACGAAGCGTAAAACGAAATTTAAAAACGTTTAACCACACACACACGTTACGCCGTGTTAACTCACAAAATTTAAGAAGAAATGTAAAACGAAAAATCAGCGAAATATGAAAAGTTTGGAGAACCAAAGTTGAAAGAAAAAAAATATGAGGTTAAATTGCAAAAGATAAAAACCTTTGAAAAACTCCTAAAGCATGAGTACAACACCTATATGTACAAGTATGTTGCAAATTTATAGTTCATTAATAATTAATAATTATTAATTAATGAGTTTAGATACAGTTTGCAACCGGAAAGAAATAGAAAACAATAGAATAGGTAGAAACATCATGTTCAAGGCTACGTGTTTGACATAGTTAATTAAGATACATTTTTAAACTCATCAAAGTGTTTTACTATAATGGTACAACACCCGAATGCTAGAAATGACCAACTACGCTTGAACTATGAGATATCAAAACGTCTTAAGTTGTTGGTTATTCATGGTGTTTCTATAACTTAATCTTATACTTATATCAAAGCAAGGAATTCAATCATTTAGTTGTATCGAATGTCATTAATACTAATTTAAACGGTTTAATGAACTACAAAATGGTTAAATTTATGGTTCCAGATTACATAAGGCGCAACTTACGGATAAACCTAAAGACCAATAAGATGTTCTAGCCATGTATGTGTGTTGCCTTCTAGTCTCTACTCGCTGCTCTTTGATTCTAGATGCGTAAGCAGGAGGATTTTCACTCGAATTTTGTGTGCGTAGGTCGTGATATGCACAACTTTGAAGATTTTAGGCTATTAGAGCCAAATTTTGCAATACCCCCCTACTGCACGTTTGCAGAATTTGAAGTAAAACACAACCAAAGATGTTTGCCAAACAAGTTGATTTCCTACCTATAAATCACATATAGGTTTATAGATCTTCATAGGTAGGACAAGCTCCTACCTATTTCTCATAACAAATTCATTTCAACCATATTACTTTGTGCATCAATATCTCATTTGTTTTGGCTATATTTTACACACTTCGTAATTAATTATGAATTTCTTGAAGGAGATCACAAACCCTTTAAATTATAATTATATAAACCATTATTACATGGTATAACTCTATGTGTACAAAGTTAAAAAAGCCACTTTTTTACTAATTTTTTCATGAGTAAAACATTGTTACATTGCATAAAAATAGAGACAAATTACATATTTCGTTCTTTATTTGTATAAGAAAGTAATTACACGAAGCATCTTTTACGTTAAAAGTTGCTATGGATCTCGTCTTTTGGTAGGAAGGATGTTTCCTTTAAACGTTAAAAGCAGTCAGGTGCGATGCATGTTAGGGTATTTTTATCCTTTTAACCGGTTTTTTTATTAAATAAAAATATATAAATCACCAATTTTAAAATTTCTTCCCTACCCTAACCCACCCCAATATTCTCATCAAAATTACCAACTCATCCAATCAGCTGGGATTATTGAAACACGTTTGATTCCCTGGAACTGAAATAGCCATTGATGAATTTGAATTTGTTGTCTTGAGATTGAAATTTGTTGTTGCTAAGTTCAATATATATATATATATGATTAGGATCATTTGTAAATAGATTTTTCATAGTGAACTGTGTGAACTAATCTGAACCATTGATCTCTTTACTAATTAACAAGGATATGATGATAATTTAACATATTATTTTATTTTTTCAATTTTTTTAAACAAAATTATATTATGGTAGTTACAATGTTTCCTAAAATCTAGATATTATCAAATCAAAACAATCATCTTTACAATCTGTTAACAAGAATCAAATTTTTTTCGAAATTTTTGTGTATTTCCAGTTTTAGTTCCAATTCATCAAAACAAATATCTTCGAATTTTTTGTGAATTCCCAGTTTTGTTCCAATTCAATAGAACAGTTTATTAATCCGAGTATTTTACACCTTTCGATATTATTCTTACAATCCTTATCTTTCGAAAACGTTGATAAATCCCAGATTTATTCCATTTCGATCGAACAGTTTTTTAATCCGCAATTTGTTACATCTTTTTGTTATTATTGTTTTCTTATATGGACGAACATATAACAAATATGAACAAGACAATGGTGAACGATGATGAAGTCAACGATCAGCCTGTCGGTAATGTTTTCGTTACTATATTGGATCGACCAGGTGCGTGATATTTTTGTATTTTTTCGTATAATTGATCCGTTCGACATGTTATATACTGGTTTAATTGTGAAGTTCTTCGCTGGGTCAGTTTTGTTTGATGTTATATTCGTTCATGTATTGATCTGAAAGTTCTTATTTCCGATAATTCATTGTATTTGTTCCAACGAGCATACCTGTTGTTTCATCCGTATTGTATATATGATTGTGTCACCGTTGTTGACGTTGGTTCCAAACATATTAATTGACATGTTTGTTTCAGATAAGTACACATGTGCATAGACAGTAGTATACAATGTATGTGATGTGTTGAGTTTGGTCCTGTGATTTGTAATTTAAATGAATAGGAGAGATTCATTTTGGTACACTTGTGTATAATTGCGGCCGTCACTAGTTCCAGTGTCAAAGGTAGTATACACAATGTATGTGGTGTTTTTGAGGTTGGTTCTGTGATTTGTAATATTGATGAGTTTGTTTCTGTGATTTGAATATTCAATAAAGTCTGGCCACCTGCTTTTGATAAGTACACCTGTGCATAGATAGTAGTATAGACAATGTATGTGATGTTTTGAGTTTGGTTCTGTGATTTTTGTAATTTTGATTAGTTTGGTTCTGTGATTTGAATATCCAATAAGTATGGCAAATGTATGTGATGTTTTGAGTTTGGTTGTATGACATCTTTATATTTCACACAAACTGTAATGATAAAGCTTGTTCCAGACTAGCACATCGTTGTCTCACTCAAATTTAACCCCAATACTGCTACTAGCTAGCTGTAAGTGAGTATCGAACACAAGGAATTGAGGAACTAGTGTTATCAAAAATGTTGTGCTACTATAACTAATTACCTAATTTGCAATAATTTAATTTCAGATTTTGATTAATGGATTTAGACTTTAACTACTCAATAATTCAAAAATTGGTTTGTTAACAGATTAATAAGGGAATGATCATCTTGAGTTTCCGGTTCAAAACGCATGTGTTTCAATTTTACTAGAAAGAGTCACATAGACATGACTCGTGCTTGATTAACTATTTGTGATAAAAGGGAACAAAGTACTCGGTGTCACACCCCGACCCGCAGCGGAATAAGTCGGGGCATAATTGGGTTATCACCAAAGCTCATGATGTTTACTAAAATGTTTCATATTTATTAAATTCCAATTACAACTTAAATATCCAAATCAAAATTCATACAATTACAAGGAAATGAAACTATGTAAATAATCCAAAGCTTAAACTGGTTTATTCTTCTAGGCCTTCCTATGTGTTTCTTGCCTCAGCTGGATCACTTGTATCATGTGTAAAACGGAGGATATTTTGGGTCAACAATAGTTGGTGAGTGAACCTTGATAAAACATTGTTATTAATTTCTTGTTTTATTTAATATGGAAAATTTGTGCAATAATCACATGTGAGCAAACATATATAAGTAAACAAACACAAACCACTTTGGATGAGTATATGATATGAATGATGATGAATGTGAGATCAAGGCTCAATCAAATGGAGCCGATCTTATGAGGCATCTGATGCTCAACCCGTCTCCCACGGGGAACTGATGGGCCTAATGAAATGCGTGCACTGAAAATGATAAATCCAAACTACATATAATCCACACAACAATTGATACACATTTGATACACATTTGATCACGGATATGATGTATGCACAAGTGTTTAAATATAATAAAGAATTAAACGACACATGATACACCCCAAAACATGATTAAAACGGGGAATTGATAGAGATTCACTCACAATGGGTGCGTTCTTTGATGATGATGAAGGCGCACGAATTTATGATTCGATTGACGAGGAAGAACTAACCTAGATAATAACAAAATGTTTTGATAAATAAATAAATTTTGGTTGAGATTAATATTTTTAATTAATGTTCTTAAATGGGATTTTTAGAATTATTTTTGTGAGTTTAAGGAAGTTTTCTAACCTTACTAATCTTATTTTTAAGTATTTTTAAATAATTTTCTAATTAAATAAATAAATAAAAGAAATAAAAATTGACTTTTTTGACCGTTGACCGGTCGGACTGTGTTTTTTTATATGCGCTGAGTGAGGTTCGAACTCGGGACCTCTCGTATACGTGCACGCAGCTCTACCAACAAAGCTACGTGTCTAACCCGAAATATTCTCTGTTTTAATTATATTTATATACTAATTAATTTTAAACTTATTTGGTTTTTTATTAAAAATGATTTATATGGCCGAACCGGTTGCAGGGACCCGGAGTCGAACTCGGGTCCTTCGGTTCGAGTGCGCACAGCCCAACCAGTTGGGCTGTGTGTCTAATCTGTTTAACTTATGGATTATATTATCTTTATAAACATTCTGTGACTTGATCTGATTAAGTTTTAAAAATGTTGGTTTTATTTCTGAAAGTCGGTAACGTGTGCGATTCGAACCCGAGACGTGTGTATTGTTTGTGCACACAGTCCACCGCTGGACTGTGTGTCTAACCCGTTCGAATATCCAGTTTTAATTATATTTATACATATACTCGACTTCATCTTCTTCGTTTACAAAAACACAGATCAGTGAAGTCCGACTGTTCTGTTTAAATCGGTCATCAAAACTTATAATTGGTTGGAATGAAATAGATAAAGAAGATTAAGGAATAAAATGTACCAAAACATAATGTTTTCTCAGATTTCCGGCAAGAGTCGTCGGCTCTGATTGGTGACTTCCGGCTGAGTGAATTGTTTAACAGTTTTGATTAGTGTGTTGTGCAATTAAGTTACTAAACAAGAGATATCAAGAGGGTTTAGATGATTATACCGATTGACAGTGAGACTTCTGTTTTTCAGTGATATTCCGGTGAGTGTGGGGTTTTCCGGCGGTGTAGTCTGGGACAGATTCTGGTTGAATGATTAAAGTTAATACATGCCGAATAATGGATTACAAACAAAAGAGTCGAGAATTTTACTGATTTGAAGTAAGTCTCGGTTTTCCGGTGAATGTCCGGCGAATGCAGAATATCTCCGGCGACGTGTTTTGGGATGAATAAAGCTTCGGAAACGATCGTGGTTCTGAGCGAAAGGATTTCCAGAGTGTTCAAGTGGGTATTTATAGTGGAAACAGGTTGAATTGGGTCAAGGTTCGCGATTGATTTCCGTCGGTTATGACGGAAATTGACTGCCGGCAACGGTTATAACCGACGTCGACATCAATTTGTGCGGTTCAGTCAAAAGGAATATAGCCAAAATCGCGGATTGCCGGATTTTCCGGTGATGGCGAGTTCTGGCGCGTTGATTACCGGATTTGACTTTCAGTTTTATTATATATGTTATTCGGGTTAGTGTTTATCACAAAAACAGTGTGTGGCGGAGCGGTGTGTTGTGTGTTTGAGTTTGTGGGTGACCCGGGTTCGAAACCCGGCGTCTCCATATTTTTTTTTAATTCATTATTTTTTTGTTATTTAATAATTATGTTTTAAAATTCTAATATATATATTAATTATGTATTGTTTAAAATTCATCTGAGCAATAAATACGCAACGAAAAATTATAACTGAGTATTTGATTTATAAACGAAGCGGGTTTGGAAACCCGTTTATCGACGAATGTTACACTCGGACTACAATGCGAGGTCGTTACACGATGACCAATTGATTAATACCCAACCCGTAAACCTTCCCGTGATATCTCGGTTGTCAACGACACCAAGAACGTACGAAATAAGCAATGAGCAAAATATCAACCAACAATTACAAACAATCAATCAACACCATAACCACCATAACATAGCAATTATTCTAGAAATTGTAAATCGAAACACAATTGTTTACCGAACCTTCCACACAAAATGATCACCAAGAATTCTAGCCTCTCATGTTCTCGCAATCAAACATACTTCCAATGTTTTGTTCATACGGTCGATAACACCAAAATAATGTTTAGAACTTGTTTAGAATCAATGAAAACACTCAAATTCGCCCCTTTTCGCCCTGCAGTTCGTCACCAATGATTGGATATGTGAAAAGGCTCCATAATTCGACTTAAATGGAGCAGTTACAACTTTCCCGTAGCTCACCACCGTAAGCTACGGTGCCCACCGTAGCTTACGGTGGGCAACAATTTCATTACGGCAGTCAGCCACTGTCTTACGGTGGGTTTTAAGGATGGACTCCACCGTAAGACAGTGGCTGACTGCCGTAATGAAATTGTTAGCTTACGGTAGTGTAGCTTACGGTGGGCAACAATTTCATTACGGCAGTCAGCCACTGTCTTATGGTGGGTTTTAAGGATGGACTCCACCGTAACCTATTTTGTCCTTCTTCAATCTCTCAAGTCCAAAGCCTCAATTAGCCACCTGCAAATCCCCGAAAAAGCACGTTAAAGTTCCCTCGTGATGCTCTTCAGTACCTGCAAAGGCATACGCACCGTAGACATTAAATCGTAACAATTAAACATTTAAATTATGGAATATTTGTCATTTTATCGCACTTGCGGGTTGTCCAAAAAACCACCCGTCACCAATGTATGTGATGTTTTGAGTTTGGTTGTATGACATCTTTATATTTCACACATGCTGTAATGGTAAAGATTGTTCCAGACTAGCACATGGTTTTATAGATTCATAGTATCGCCCACATTGATTATGTTTGTGCAATTTTATAGGTGAGTTTGGAAATGTAGCTAACTGTATACGGTTCAAGATCATAACACATATGTATATACTTTTAAAAATTAGCAGTTGTTATGTAATTCAGGCATTAAATTTTATTATTGTTTTCTGAAGAATTATAGTCTAATATATCCAGTACACATATGTGTATTCTTTGATTTTTCATAGTCTGTTTCTTTCACTTTCTAATAATTTCTGCAGAATCCGTTGCGAGCAACGTATATGAATCTCCTAATGGATCTAGGTATTGTACTCCAACCTTCCCTCTCGGTTTCAAACCGTTTATTAATGCTGGATTTAGTACAATTGAAGAAGCTATAGCCAGGTATGAAGAGTATGCTCAACTCGCCGGTTTTGGAACCCGTCTTGGTACATCGCAGAAGGAAAAAATATGTGACAAAATTGTTACTAATAGGCGATAGGTTTTATGTTCTATAGCCAACAAACCTAAACGTAAAGATGGTACGACTGATCAAGTAAATTCAAGTTCACCAAAAAGACGGTCCAACGTTAAAGTCACAAACTGCAAGGCATGTGTTAAATTTGTGCGTGTAAAAAATTCATCTGAGTATGAGATATATGACTTTGTAGAACAACATAACCATGGCTTTACTACCCCTGAAAATCTTGTTCTATCATTGAAGAGGAGGAAGCTTGACTTTTCTACCCAAGAGTTTATAGCAAAATGCCGAAACGCAAACCTAGGACCTACCAAGTCTCACAAAGTACATGTAGTTTTAAAAGGTGGTCATCATAATGTGCACGGAACCGTTGTCGACTACAAAAATTATGGGCATGATATCCGAGATTTTATCGAGGATAGGGACGCCCAGAATGATAATTGACAAATTCAAGGAACGTAGCAAAAACATGAAAAACTACACGTTTAACACCCACGTTGTTGATACCGAACTTCAGTTAATTTTTTTGGTGTGATGCGGTATCGAAATCAAACTATGACTCATTTGGCGATGTTATTGCCTTCGATGCGACATATCATACAAATATGTAAGTATTACATGAAATTTTTAACATATTATTTATCTTTTAATATACGTATCTAACTGTGTTTTGTAAAAACAGGTATGATATGATTTTTGTACCTTTTACTGGAGTCGATCACCACAAAGGGTGTACAATTTTTGGTGCAGGGTTGCTTCATAATGAGACTATCGAGTCTTATACATGGCTACTTAAAAAATTCCTTGAGGCACACAATGCTAAACAACCCCTTCTGGTGCTAACTGATCAAGATTATGCCATGAAACAAGTTGTCGGAAAGGTCTTTGACAAGTCAATTCACAGGTTGTGTATGTGACACATTATTCAAAAACTGCCGGTTAAGGTACTAAATCTAAATCAAAAATTTTTGTTATCAGTACATAAATGTATCATACTAAAGCAGCCTGGCGACTAATTAATTTTTTTCCTTTTTTTTAAATGTAGATCAAGGGGAACGACAGTAGGAATGCAGAAATAAAACAGAAGTTCCACAAGCTCGTTTGGAATGTTTACATTGAACCACAAACATTTGAGGGTAGATGGCAGAATCTTATTACTGAATACGGGTTACAAGACCATTCCTGGTTGTCCGAGATGTATTCGATTCGTGCGAACTGGATACCGGCTTATTTCCGCGAGATACCTATGTGTACTTTAATGAAGACCACTTCCAGGTGTGAAAGTGCAAACCACTTGTTCAAATCTAATTCTAGTTCTCATAACACCTTGGTTCAGTTCATGGTGTGTTACGACACATCAGTTGATGGGATACGAAACGAACAGAGGGAACTAACACATAAAACTGACACCACTAATCCTGAATTCAAAACATCTTGGCCTATTGAACGACATTCAAAACATCTTGGCCTATTGAACGGCATCCAAATAACATCTTATACTCTCATACTCAATTACAACCTTACCCGTCTCAATTTCCCGTAAGTGTTAGATGAATTTTACTTTTTTCTTTAAATTACCCGTTAGACTTTCTAAATACATTTTTATATTTATATAAATGCACCAAGGAAACTAGAAAAAAATAGAGTGAATTACTCTTTAACCTAAGGACAAACAAAAATAAAATAAAAAGAAAATATTTATGGTACGGTGCAAGTAACGGGTAAGCATGTTTTGGGTAATCGGGCCGACTATCACCTAATACCATATCCGTTATATACCTGCGAAAACTCTAAAAACTAATTACATACCCTGTGCCATACTCGAATACCAGTTCCATCAGCTGTCTCGAATGTTATAAGTTTCATAATTTCCCATCAAAGATGGGTTCATTTGTCATCTTTACTTAGGAGTTTGTTGTTGCCAGATGGGTTCTTGCATCGTACAAAGGATAATGGTCTTGTGTTAAAGCATTGGGTGCTACAATTCTTCGCAACCGTCGTGGCGCTATTGATATCAGAATTAAGAAGATCCTTTTCCCTTGTAGGAACAAAAAAGACTTTGGGTGACAAATACCTGAAAAACTTGATTATCATCGGGTAAAATTTTCCCTTAAATTATCCATCATTCTTCGTTACAAACCCTCAAACCCCAATAAATATATATATATATAATATATATTATATATATATATATTATATATAATATGCTTTCTGTCGGAATTTAATTGGATGTGATTTAGTTAATTAGTGGAGGAGAACCAAATTCAACAATTAAGAAAAAAACCAACCCCATTCAAACCCACAAACTCAACCTATTCGAAGGAGGAAAATAAGTTTAATCGGACCCAGTAAAAGCTAATTAGTGTATTATTGAAGATCAAGGATGAAATACATAATTTCTAATAGGCGAAAAACGTAACTTTATAAAAATAAATGGGACACTTTTACCAATTTGAATAAGGCCCAGTATAATGGCATAGGGCATACATCTGTTGGATTATCGACACCTTTACATATATATGGGTCGTATAAGTATACATGCCTCGTATTTAAATATACGAGTTCTATATCCCTTTTTTACATGAAATATATGAATCGTATTGTACCATTTGTATATGAACTATACGACTCGTATCTAAATATACGAGTCGTATATAGATACCTCACCCAACAAAGCATATACCACTTGTATATACAACTCGTATAGCGTATATACGAGACCTACGTATACTCCCTCTTAAAAGTTCCAATTGGGTGTATTGGCAAATAAAAATAATTTGTGCAATGATTGATGTAGAGCAATAAGATAACTAATCAAGTTGTTATCCTACAAATATTGGTTTAAATATATTCAGTTTAGTGTAAAAAGAATATTTACGTATCGCATATTTACGACATCATTATCATGTATTCATTTTAGACATAATTATTATTGAAAATTTTGAACCAAACATATAATTTTCATTTTCAAATAATAATAAAATAATAAGAGTTTACCCTAGACAAAGAGACAGGAGGGGTTTTGATATGAGGTTGAAATAGAGATAGAAGAAACATGCACATGCAAAATGACAGTGCAGATTACACAGTGGCCGGCCCCGCCCTCTGCTCCGCCCCTTCGCCGCCGGTACCGCCATGTTAGCTTCTTCATAACATCGGCAATGCTGCTAATCATAGAATCCACTGCCAACATATTTTATTTTAAATAAATTTGGTCAAAATTCAAAATAGTCATCTTCTATTAACTATTTTAAAATATATAACCATGCTTCTTAATTATGTCGTGAAACCAATTCAATCCTATATTTGACCTATCGATACATTCCCAAATTTGAGCTCATGGGTATATATATTAGTTTAATTGGTATGAGAAAATCTGAATTATTTGATTTTTTAAATGTCTAATTTGTATAAACGAGTCTTAACATACAAAATACTTAACGTAAAAAGTGAGAAGAGATTTTTTTTTTAATTATCTACTTATTAAGCATGTATCTTAGTTTCAGATTAAAAAAAATCATGATTTTATACTAGTAGAGTAATTATGTAATTTTGTAGAGTAATTATAATTACAATATACTAGGGTAAATTCATGATTTTTTTTTGTTTTTACAGTTTGCAATTAAACTTTATTATTAAGTTGCAAGGAAAAATATTCAAAAAAATAAAAAAAAATTCCTCCTTAACTTTTTACGTTAATGGTGTTTTGTATGTTAAGAGTCATTTGTACTTGATCTGTACAATAATCATATACATGCAATAACCAACGAAAATTCGTCTCCAATAGTCGTTGGAGATGTAATAAACTAGATTTTAACAACTGTTAATTTTCATACGTGACAGATCAACAAGTCTTACGTCTTCATCTATACAGATCAATTACTTCCTAGTAGTGACAAGAATGTTTAACTTCGTGAATTTCGGTTGTTCTTTTGCTAGCATCATATCTTTGCCAATATATCTTAAGTTGAAAACAGATGATTACACGTTTCTTTTCATCTATATACATGGTTTACCTTCATAACATTATCAATAGTGATTGTAATTTTTTTATAAATATATTTATACCTTTTCCTTTAACTATGATATGTAAGATTATGTAATTGATACCTCACACTCTTTTCTAACTCTCAGCATCTCTATCAAGAAATACGTGCAAGTATATTATGCAGTTATCCAGTTAATAACACACACAACCGAGAGGTGTCAGGGCGATGCGACGAGGAATAAATTCTCAAGTGATCATGTAACATGTAATCTTTTTAAGTTAAAAAAACCTCTAGCAATAGCATGCTAAAATTAAAGATAATAAAATGTTCTCTTTCATGGTGTATTTCAAAAAAAAAATTAAAGTATGAAAATGTTCGTTTAAAATTATGTAAGGAAAACTCACTTGATAAAATCTCTTGTCTCTCCGTGAAGTCTTGGTTGAATCCCTAGCAAGAGTAGATTAGATATATTTGGCATAATTTAAGAGTATTTGAACGTTGTCATTCTCGAAAAAATTCACGAGTGTAGTTAGTTTAAAAGTAAAAAAATATGTTTTAGAAAATTGTACCATATGTTTTAAAAGTAATATATGATTTAAACTCTTATAATTTTCTAAAATTATATTATCCTACTTATATGTATTATAATATAGTATAAATATAGATATATATTATGTATAATAAAAATCATGAGGGTAGCTAGTTTATAAATAAAAAAATATGTTTTAAAAAATTGCATCATATGTTTTAAAACTTATATACTTAAAGTCTTATAATTTTATAAAATTATATTGTTATCCTAATTATATTGTATTATAATATGGTATAAATATAGATATATATTATATAAAATTAAAATAAAAAATATATATATCCTTTTCAGATACAGGATATACTCCAACGTTCATATTTCACAAGAAATACTTCAAATAAATACCTATGATAAATAAGGAGACACCAACTTTGATATTAAAAGTAGGTCCCCTTTCTCCTTGCAGATAATGCCATGATATATGACACCATGCATGACATTCATTTATAAGTTGTAGGGTAACAACCCATTTTCCTGCCCTTCATCATAACATAAATTAGAGTGTGACGTAATTCATCAAGGGTAAAATTGATTATTAGTATCCCAACAATATAACTATACACACACAATGCTATCATATAATAAAATTAGTAAAGATCTAAAGCAAACTTTGAAGACAATCTACAAGCATAAGTAAAATTTGTTTTTATGTATGAGCTGTTCATGCATAAGTAAAATTCTTACTTAAGGGTCACTCAAGGTTAAGTTTTAGATCATAAGTTTATATGATTAGTTATTTCCATTCTACTTTTTAATTAAATTATCAAACTTTTATAACAGATCATTTCTTCATATATAGTAAATCAAATTATTTTCATTTCTACTTCGAGTCTCATCCTTCTATCCTTTGTTTATCATATATTAATTCTAGTTAGTATTACAAATTTACAAGTGACTAAAAAGTCATGAAATTACATTGTTTTTTTACTAGTTTGGTAATATATAAACACGTGTTGGCTAGTTTATTCACTTATTTTCAAAACTGTGATTACGAACTACTTGAGTTTGCTAGTAAACACTCTACTACCTAAGAACAATAACATAATTTCAAGGAACGCTTTAGAGCCTAAATACATAGCCCGTAATGCATTTGGAATATTTAAAATTAAAAATAACACAATTAAATAATATGAGTGTAAATCAAATACAAACAAGTCTTAATATACTAACCATGATAAGTGAAGTAATATATATATATATGTATACATATATATATATATATTCCAAATACTTATGATTGATTTACTTGAAAATATAAAAAAGAAAAAAAAAACAATTTTTTCATGTATTTACTCTAGTAGAGAAATTATGTGCAATTTTTAACGGCAAATTTAGATCACAGACGGCCACTGAAGTATAATTGTGTCACCAGCAGAACCACCCGATCATATTTACCTCCACTAGCAATAATGCTTATACACCAATTCAGGAGAAAACCCAATAATTTTAGGAAAACCCCTTTGAGAATCAAACTCAGGACCTAATAGTACCTAAGTCTTTTCTCACCCCACAAGATGCTACTAGTCTATAATGTCATGGGCAAAAATTATGCGCAATTAATTACATAATTATTCTGCTAGTGTAAACGTATGATTTTTTTATTTTTTAGATTTTGGGACTAAATTTCGTGCTTAAATAGATGAGAAAAAATATTAAAAAATGAAACAAATAAATATATACCTTACTCAAAATAATATATACCTTTACTCTAAATAACATATATATGTAATGATTTAAATACATATTAAACTTATGAAATTATTTATCTTCTTAGAGCCAAAATAATGTTTAGAACATCGTTCTAATTTTTGTTCAATCATTTAATGGTTATACTAGCATTCTCAACCATCACTATCAGTTATCCCGACATCTTCCTTGACGATCGTTTATAACCATCATTACTTTGATCTAAAACAGTAGCTATAATTATTTTTTATTTTTAGAAATGAAAAAGGATTCTGACTTTTTATATGTGAAAAGTATGTAAAAAGGTGTTGTTTACAATGGGCATGAAGACTATCTAAGCCACTTTTAGCACGTTCATGTGTGTGCAAAAGGTTGGATGAATAATGGTTGGAGATGATAAAATTATTATTGACCAATACCCTAAAATCAAAACTACATCAATTATTAACTATTAAATACTTCCCCCTTAAATAATAATTGACATAAAAAAGAAACAAAAGTGGTGTAGATATAAACTTTGATTTGTGCATGTCTACTTCAATGAGATTGGCACTTCTACCTGTCTCCTTGCCGACTCTTATAATATTTATACATCTATTAGGGGCGGATCTAGCATGTTACTAAGGGTAGCACCCGCTATCCGTTGACGCTCCTACAATAGTGTAAATTTTGAAAAAAAAAAATGACCCGTTTTTTCGATTTCGTTACCCCTTTTGTATGAAATGTTGCCCCTATAAAGATTTTCTAGATCCGTCACCGACATGTATGAAATATTAGTGATGATTAATGTTGTTATTATAGTTATTAATGAAATTATTAGACTACAATTAGACTTTTGAGAAAAGGGACACTGGATTTACAAACTAAATGATAGAAGCCAGATTTTTTTAACGGTTGAATTTTATGAAAACCGACTAGCAAGAAACTAACTGAAATAGGAAAAAAGAAAACAATTACACAACTGTGACTGGG
Organism: Scalesia atractyloides; assembly: GCA_947069175.1. NCBI lineage: Eukaryota > Viridiplantae > Streptophyta > Magnoliopsida > Asterales > Asteraceae > Scalesia > Scalesia atractyloides. Next base: position 1,367,223 of record CAMTDV010000011.1, on the reverse strand, counting down.
TTTTAAAGTAACCGAAAATTACCTGAAAGATGTGACGGGACTATGCGATTTAGGAGCATAATGCATCTATGATCTATCTTGTTTGTTCTTTGAATCCTAAAGGTGTTCGGTTTATAAAGTTTACAAGTGATGGATTGGCATTAAATGTGCATGTACTTCTAAAAAGTCGAATGTATATAATGTCTTATAAAGTGTCTCATCTTTGTTCGGCATTTACTAAAATAATGTATAGTGTGTAATACCATGTTATGTAGTAAAAGTGTATACGATGATATATGTAAAGATGTGACAGTGTGAGTGCTGCAAATGAATTGATTTTTTAGCGAACAGTTCATAATCGTTCGGGGGTAAGTTCGTTTAATAAATGAACAGACACGAACAAAAATTTCTGTTCGTTTCGTTAAATGAACGAACATGAACAGAGGCCTCATTTGTTCATTTATGTTCGTGAACGTTTAGTAACATGTTTGTTTGTGTTTGTTTATGTTCATTAACATTCGTTTGTGTTCGTTTATGTTCATAAATACTTGTTTGTGTTCATGTCTGTTCATGAACGCTCATTTGTGTTCCTGTACGTTCATGAACATTCGTTACTTAAAATTAACAAGCGAACACAAACAAGTTCATTTTCTTAACGAACGAACATGAACATAAAACCTCGTTCGATTAGTGTTCGTGAACACATGTATATCCTTAACAAATGAACACGAATAAGGCCTTGTTTGCATTTATTCGGTTCATTTGCAGCCATAAGTGTGAGAAAATTTTGATGTGATCATTGTAAAAAAATACAACTAATATGTTTTCCACATGGTGAAAAAACCAAGTACATATAGACGGTTGTTAGGTGCAAAATTATTAAAGAAGTTTCCAAATGTACACACCAATAATAATGTAATTATGTGATGTAATAAAAAGGTTGAAATGATAAAATAACATATTAAAAGTTAAAGGCCCATAATTTATAATTCTCAAAACATAATAATAAACTAATTTTTAATTATAATTTGAACGGTGGAGATGAATTTGATCTTGATCTTTTGGCTAATTTCCATAGAATCACTTTTGTGATGTTTGGAGAAGTGGACGCTTCAAAAAGAATGAAACAAATTTGACCCAAAAGTCAAAGACTTTATGGTGGCAGGCGGTAGTTGTCGGTGGGGGAACAGTGTTGGGTCCGCCATCGTTTGGCTTTTTCCGGCGATCCTTCACCGCTTATTATCTACCACGCATTCATGTTGGTATTATTAAAGGACAACCTCCACGTGCAGCCGGAGTTTGTTGATCTTTTTATGACAATAGTGGTGGCCGGAGGTTGATCTCAGGTGCTGCTTTTGTCTAAAGCTGTACATTCGGTTAATTTTGATAACCGGTTAAGTTAACCAGTTTAGGCAGTTATTTTCTCATTTCTTGCTTTAATCGGTTATTCACTTTAACCAGTTCAGTTAATAACCGATTATTTTTAAGTTTTTATCATTTTTTTCGGGGTTTCCCGGTTAACCAGTACATTGGTTTAAAACTAGTTAAAAATAAAAGGTTATTTCTAAAGGAATCTCTAACTTGTTAATGACTTTTGCTTAAAAATAACCATTAATTAGTTATTTCTTAAGCAGTTATTAACCGTTATGATTTTGATTAATAATCGATTAGAGTTATTTAACTGGTTATTTGTGCATCTCTTACCATGAGACTCCATGGTAGTAAGCTATGATTGATAAGTTAAGCTCGACATGTTTACAAAAACTAGAGCAATATAGTAACTTGATTGGAGCTCGAATGATGCATTAATAAATAAATAAATGAATATATTTTAGACTCTTTAAAAGGAGTAATGGTAAGATTATTGTCATGTAAACGTTATGGTTTTGAATTATGAAAACAACCTCTAGTAGAAATGTATGGTAACAATGTGTACATTAAGCCCAATTTGGTCTCACACCCCGAACATACGAGAGCCTTGTGCATCAGATTTTCCCTTTTAGTGTAACACCCCAAATAGTTAATAAAGAGCAGGTTATGAATCATCTATGGGTTTGAATGTTTAATGTTTTGTATGATCTAGAATAAACTCCCCCTCTTCTCGGTGTTGTGGCGAGGGCATAAAATCATGCCAAATAGTACCAATGTAATATCACCGCCAGCACCAACTCCGAGTTGATCAATGACCTGCATGTTGCGACAAACCTATCAAACAGGAAAAAATAGATGTAAAAATATTGAACCACACATGCACGTTGCACCGTGTTACCTCACAAAATTTTGAATGAAACGTAAAGACGTTGAACCACACACGTACATTATGTCGTGTTAACTCACAAAATTGAGAATTAGACGTTAAACGAAAATCTGCGAAGGATGAAACGTATAGGGGATCAAAGTTGAAAGTAAAAACTGTGAGGTTAAATTGCAAATAATAAAAAGTTTTTGGTTAAAATTTAAAAAAAATTGTGGGGTTAAAATTACAAAAGAAGAAAAGCTTTTGAGCTAAAAGTAAAAAAATCAAATTTTTTTTCAAAACCCATGAAGTATAACACTCTCATGCACAAAAATATTGCTAATTAATGGAATCTAAATTGGTTAAAGATATAAGGGCCAAAAGGGAAATGGATGGAAGGCTCATAAGGGGATTTTAGTCCATTTATATGAATGAAGCCCTAATGGAAAGCTTACATCAACCACCCTCATTTCTCCTTTAAGTCTGTCAAAATGAGGTGTTGTGTGACTTTAAAGTCGGCTACAAGCAAGGATCGAAGAGTCAAGGAAACAATTTTGTTTCCATATCTACGGATTTTAGGGTGCAAAGGGGATTAGTTCAAGAGGTCCTCGTCGGTTCTAGCTTAACACTAAGGGGATCTCATGGATAAGGTTGGTCTCACGTAAAAATTTACATGCTTTTGATGTTAAATGCTTGATATGATCTAGACGTTAAAGAAGCTTGGATTAGAATATCAACCACCACTTTGCGCGACTTAGGGTATATCATGAGTTTGTGCGCCTAATACGCAATGTGACACTTTTTGCCCAAGTTTGCTTGCACGCAAAATTGAACCTTGCGTGCAATGATGAACAAAGTTAGGTCATGGACAACGCATAGTTTATCGTAATGTAGTTAGCACAATATGTATGTGGGGGCGAAATGTTGCCCAAACGAAAACTCACTTTGTGTGTGGCATTATCTACATGCATAGCGCAAAGGGTTAAGGTCGAAAAGTTGATGAGTTTCATCTGATTCTTTGATTAGTTGACCAAGTGCTTACAGGTCGGACTGTACGTGTTGTTTAGTGAAAAGCTAACTCCTATGTAAGTTCCAGATGCTCTTTTTTCTACCATTTTGAGCTGATATGTATGCAATTGTACTTGTAGACAATTGAGGTGCATAATAACTATTATGTACTCATACATGATTTTTTAGTAAGGGATATTAAGTGATTGAGGTTAAGTAGATGTGTGTAAACGAATTGACAGTAAATTATTTAAGTCTTGCATGTGTTGCTAGAATTAATGATGTCTACTATATGTTACTAGAAACGTGTTGATGGATCATGTGCACACGTTAGTATAGTAGGTATTGATGATTGTCTTCGTGACCAACAGTTAATGGTGAAGTTCGCTTCACAGTTTGATGTTTGTTTTACTATCAAAGTGGGCGTGCATAATTGATTGATGTTAAAATGTGATTTAATAATGATTATTAAATGTTTTCATTGAAATGATAACTCCTTGTTTTTAAACTCACACAAAAACTCCCCATCATAGTTGTATCGTTTTGGCATGCATGTTAGGTTAAATATGTATTGATGCTCGTTCAGAAGTCACAACACGGAGTGAAGGCTACCATACCCTAAAGTCTGGCATCCTAATGACCAAGTGGACTTTTTATGACTTTGATTGTTATGTGTAAACTTTGAAATTTTGATGTACCGAATACTTAACGTTTTTCAGCAGCTATTACGTTTTGATGCTTGAACCCAATTGTGAGGTCACCCGAGTTTGGGCCTTACACACCTTACACTCACATAGAATTTAAGTCACAGTTAAAGAGAGTTCATCCCCGCGAAGGCCATCTGTGGCCATTGCATAACTGCGTCCATGATGGGTTTGGGATCTTACATTCAATAAGAATACGATGCTAGGTAGAGTGTTCATAAGTTGTTGAAACTAAGCAAACAACACAAACAAACGGAAGTTGGTTTGCGGGTTCGAGAATTGTGCACTTTAACATCCAAGTCGATGGATTTAAACTTAAAGTGGGTCATGTAAATCAAACCGCACGTTTAACCTTATTTTATTTATATCTTTTTTTCATTTTTGAAATTTATAATTACGTATGTATATCCATTGTAATCATGAACCATCTTTATTATTTTATAAACTTTAATATAACTAAAAAAACTTTAAAAAAAAAGATAATATGTATACACTAGCAAAACAGAACGATCAAATCCTTAAAACCGGCCAGTCCGACCAACCTACCTACCCAACCTGACTAGTTTAGTTTGTTACTTTTCCAAACCGTGGTCAACAGCTAGACCTAGAGTTTTTTAGAAAAGGCAAAGCCCGATCGTGAAAACACCTAATATTAGGTGTGAAGGATGTACAACTCAACATTTAACGCGTGTGAGCACCACCTTGGTGGTTTCAGTATGGGGTTTTTTCTCTCGGTACAATCTTGTTGATCAAACCGCATTGTCGTATGCTTGATATACAACATATTCAGCTCAATACACAACTAAACAGGTGAGGGATGTGAAAGATGACAATTTCAATGAGCTATGGATGGAAATGAGAAATCCAATGTGACGCTAATGTGAAAGGGAGGGAGTGTTAGGAATGTTAGGGACAACATCCTTCACCCTTATGCAAATTTTAAGAGGATATACGAAGTTATGAATTATCCACGGCGACACTAGAAACGACACTAAAACTCAATTACAAAATCCTTTGGTTCCTGACATAGCCATTTCTATAGATAAAAACTGTATCACATCTTGTAAACAACTAAACACATAAACAAAGTTATAGTGCAACCATGGATTTTTCTCCATTGTTCCACATTTCAATGTGATGAGCTACCTTTCTACAACATGTTTATATACCAGACAAATCAATACATGGTCAAAAGATAAAGAGTAAATTACAAAGATCGTAATGTGATTTGATTCAACTTACGAATTTCGTTTCAAAAGACAAAAGAGTAAATTATAAAGATTGCCATGTGGTTTGCTTCAAATTACGGATTTCGTTTCTAGTCAAAACGACGTATGGTTTTTGTCTTCATTTAACTGTTTGCTTGTACTTATGGTCTCTCGTCCACGTGAAAGTAGTTTTTATGAGATATGGATTCCACCAAACCACAAGGACGATAAACGAACAAAAGGTATGGAATGCGATGAATATTGAAGGCATATTGTACCGATTTAGACTTCTTTGTCTTCCCTAGGATCCCGTTCTTTTGAGGTTTTAAATTTATAATCAGAACCATCCAATGGGAGTTGTGAATGCCTACTGATGTGTTGAATGCGGTCTTTAAAAACTAACTTGATCTAGACACCCTAGTTTTAAATTTATTAAACTAAGACTCTTTAAATACTAGACCACTGACAGGTAAGTGTACCTATCGTAAGTAGTAAAGCCTAATGAAGTCCGAGTATCGAACCCACAAGACACTAGCGACGCTAATTAGACTTCGAATCTACTAATTACTTAAATGGTTTGTTTGGATTTTGAGTTTTTTATTTAATTAAACTAATATCCTAAACTAACTACGGGTTTAAAATACCAAGACGCAGGCCCAAAGGCTACTAAGGTGAAATCAAGGATGACAGGAAAGTAGGTTACCTAGGCAAGAATTTTTAGATACATGAATAAGATCCTAACCCTGGAATTGAATGAAGATTCTGTCTAACCCGATAAACCCCCGGAAGATAAACCGAATCTAACCATATGACACGTGAAGAAGTGCTAAAATGGACTGACTCGAGTTATCGACCACCAAGTCCCACAACTATCAGATATAAAGTAATTTATGTAACAAAACCCTCAAGTTATGAAGCTGAAATAGCTAAGAACGTCGAACCCCTAGGAAACTCTAGACGTGAACCAATAGATGAATCCGAGCTATTGATCACCCAACTATCAAACAACGCCCAACTAATAACCTAGCAATTCTATATTAGATTTCTCACCTCTAGAAGATATTGCACGTCTTAATCAATTGGTTTTAATAATTATTAAATTTGAATTAAATTTCTCACCTTCAAGGTCTAAACTGAAATTTTAACAACCTAGACTGTCTCCCGGCTCTAAAGTAAATTTCTAAGTTTCTAGAGCAATGAAATCAACAAATATTGCACGTCTTAAATGAAATTTTGAGGTTTAACTCCACAATATGAGTTAGCTTAAAATAATATCTTTCCAATTTCGGTCCTTCTTACTCTATCGTATCCTTTACCACCATCAGTTTCCACAAATTATTTCCTGACATGGTTTCGACTAATGATCCTCATATGGAACAGTACGTTTGCGCAAGCGAGAGTGCATATGTGCTCTTTTAAAAATGGGACGATGACAATCAGGTCTATATTTGGTTGACTTAAAAAAAATTGTTTAGTAGCTATATCTTAGATTGCGACTTTACTGTCTCGAATTCCAATTGTTTTGTCTCGTAGAGGCTAAAGTCGTTGATCAAGGTAGCAACATCGAGGTGTTTTGTCTTGTAGTTGCTTAAGTCGTTATTTAAAATAGCGACTCACTATAGTAAAAGTTGCTAGTCAACCCAACAACGTCACTTATTGATCAGCGACTCCAACAACTAAAAGATAAAACAACTTCATCTGATTTATTAAGTTTGTGAATTCAAGAGAGTAAATCGTTATCTTAGCGCAACTAACCCATTTATCAAACTTAACCAAAAAAGGGCCCATTTTCATCATCCCATTCCGAAATAAATCATCTCTTTAAAATATTCACATATGCCTATGTATCATAGAATATGTTTATACACGTGTATGTGTATCTATTTAACTGTTTATCTTGATGTATAGCGCACACACATATACATGTAGACACTATGACACTAAGCCAATAGGTTGAGTTGAAACTAAGATGTAACAAGCATTAAAAGTTATGCAAACACCATACATGAAACAGGATAGTTTATACATGAGACTGTTGAGCATTGTTGGAATGGCCTGAGAGTCGATTCGGTATTGACCATCTCTCTATGCAAGAGAATGAAAAACAAAACAACCATAAAATTCAATAGATTAAAGTGGTGAAATCTACTCTATTGACAAAAAACTTTGCTAAATTAGAACTTAAGTACAGGTCTTTCAACTGTAAGAACTAACAAGAAACAGACTTGAGTTCTCGCTAAACCATTGCCATGACAATAACGACAAGTCACAAATAGGAACTTATTCTACCGAAAAGATAAACCATAGCGAGAAAATGACAACTACTTTATATGCTACAAAGATTATATGAGTAACTAATATAAAAAGTGGACCCAAGTAAGACTGAGGTTGTATACTTGTATGACCAAACAACGTGCCATATTAGTATCGTGTAAGGAATTCAAGAAACTCTCATCGACTAGAAATCAAAATACTATGGTCGTGTATAAGGTTTGGTTAAGTATAATTATACTATTACTATGATCGTGTACAGTGGCAGATCCAGAAAATCTTCGTATGGGTAACGTTTAAAAAAAAGGGTAACGAAATCGAAAAAATGTCAAATTTTTCAAAAATTTACACTGCTGTCGGAGCGCCAAGGGGTAGCGGAGGCTACCCCTTCCCCTAAGGTAGGTCCGCTCCTGATCGTGTATAAGGTTTGGTTGAATATAATTATACTATGGTATGCATTTTTGTTTGCCATAAATATACATACCACATACCAGATAATTAGGTTCCTTAATATGTGGGAACACACCAGCCATAAAAATATGTTTGTATCATCACTTGGGTAGGCCACAAGACCTGAACTATGTAAAACTTTAATAATTTCAGCCAAAACTCTAAACATGTTTTATTTGATTCTACCATAAATGAAAACCAGAAGCTGAATATGCCTCTGCAGCAACGTCATTCTTTCAGCAAGTCTTATTTTTTTGTCATTTTCAACACATCAATTGGCACCATTCACCAGCGGAACTCACGAAGAATGATGCCAAATGCTTCATATATATATAGATTCATCATTTGGTACGAAATCTCGATATTAAAGGCATTAACACTCACTCTTGTCTATTGGGAACAAATGTATATAATTTATACAATAACAAACCTGGAAGATAGAGGGTGAAGATTAAAGCAAAGATAGCAACAGCTTCACTGTCATGGCTCCCAGCCACTGATCTAGATATGTAGGAATCTTAGGATGGCACCTGTAAGATACAGAATTTTCAATTACTAAATAGACCATAGATAAATGTACCCAAACATGAAACTTTTTCTCACTTTATCTTGGAGTAAAGATCCACATTAATGTGACAGCTTGACTACATAACTGCGTATCCGACACATTTAATTTCTCACTTTATAGTGACGGAAGATTAATGTTTGTCCACTAGAAGAAAGAACTAAAATTGACCAGATATCTGTTTGCTGAACAAAGTCCTCTAAATATTCAAAATAATTGAATACATATATGCCAAGAAGAAAAACAACATGGTTTCTCGTATCGGACAATGAAATTATATTTATCAGCCCACCAACGGCATCAAGTTTCATGTACACTTGATATACATCACACATGAGCCCCTTGGTTCCCGAAAACTACATCACTGTCATATTTGCGTGCACATTAATCCGAAATGAAGTAGTTGTAGTGAACACTTATATGTCCACCAGGTATGTTCTTAAATCCAGGGAAACAGTTACAACAGACCAGTTGAGGTGGCTATAAGAGGTATCAATGGAGAAACATGAAGAAAGAACCACCCAAAAATAAAACTATGGGGGGAGCGAACCGCTTTGAGTGTAGCAAAGCGCAGTTCACCCTAAAAACTGGCATGAACCACGAATAAGATTGGCCTGAACCGGTCTGAGACGGATAAAAAGGGTCTGAAACTGGTCTAAACCAGCCTGAAAGAGCTAAAAAGGTGTATAACCGGTCTAAACCAGCCTAAAACAAGCCTAAGGGGCTGTTTGTTTCAACTCTTATTGGTCTCTTAATGGTTCAGACCTTATACTGGTTCAACACTTAATGGTTCAGACCGTTTGTTTCGCAACCAGATGTCTGAATGGTTTAGAGATTTGCCTCTGAATGGTCAAGCACTATATTGAGTCTGAATGGTTAAGACCTCTTATGTGGAGTGGTTAGACATTTGCCTCTAAGTGGTTAAGCATTATCCTGACTCTTAATGGTCCAGACTTCTTACTGGTTCAGCCCTCTTGCTGGTTTAGCACTTACCCATTCAGAAGTTGCCAAACAGCATCTAAAACAGATTGGAATACACGAGTGGTTTGCTTGTCTCGCGCATGCGCTTTTTAAGCGCCTAGGGCCCAGGCGACAGGCTCACCCTTTGCGCCATGAGCCTTTAACTACCTAAGATACGAATGTCATAAATCATGGTCTTCGTCTTTAAATTCAACTAGTGCAGCAATGAACAAAGAGACTTCAAAGCAGATAGAACTATAGAAATTCCTAACCAAATCAGTCTATTCTTGTATTACAACTATTGTCACTGAGAGTAAGAAGTATAACTAAAATTCTAATTTGACTTGTAATATAGTAACAACAACAACATTATAGCACAAATTATGAAAATACTGCCCCAATTATTGAAGTAAATAAACAAACACATTTCATGCCTTAGCTTCATTCATGTTTAAATAACATTCATAAACCAAAACCTGAGTGATGAGATAAGGATCGAATGAATGAATAACACTTGCATACACAATTCACAACTAGATTATTATCATGTACATATCGATCAATGTTTAGATGTACATATCGACCCAAACTTGCTTATCTTTTATCATAGTTTCAACGTTATTAATTTACGAGGTGTATACCAATGTACAAGTGGTTGAAACAAGCCTTACAAATTTTCCGTCACATCTACAGTGCTAAGAAATCGCTGCGCGTCGCAAAACGCAGACTTACTACGATTCTAGTTTTAACCAAGTAAGTTATCAATGTATTTTCGTTATTAAAGTTTAACAAATGATTTGTTTCTTTAACACAGTGACACAATAATAATTTATCATGTAATTTTCTCTCTTTTATGGTTCCCTATATTTGTTATGTGATGTGATTTATAATTTGCTAATCAGTATACATAGTTTGTTAAGCTTTTATCAAAAATATGTAAAAGTTGATATCAAGTTTATTTGTTTAGCAAGCTAAAATTATCTTTTCTTTTTCAAAGTAATTAACTGGGAAAAAGCTAAATTGTAATTGTATGTTATATAGATTTTTTATTATGTGGGGTTTTATTTAGTCTACTTAAATTCTGCATTACCATCAAGAATTATTAAACTAAATTGGTTACATTTTAATTTAGAGTAAATTGCACAAAACATCCTTTATGTTTCCTCAGACTTGCAGGTTCCAGCCTTAATGTTTAAAACTTGTCAAAAACAACCTTTACGTTTATTTTTGTTGCCGGTTCAGTCCTTTCTGACTAACTAAGTTAATTATCCTAGTTTAATTCCCTCACATGCCTAACATGTGAGGGTATATTTGTCATTTTAGATTTGTTTTTTTTTTCTACAAAAACCTTCTCTTCTCTACTCACACACAAACACACACAGACCATTCATCTCTCTCTGCCTTCATCTACCACCACCACCACACACCGCCACCACCTCATCTACCACCGTCCACCTGCCACCACCACAACCAACAACCACCGTCAAGCACCACCGCCCCCTGTCTCCTGCCGCGAAGCCAAGCACCACCGCAAACCCTAGCCCCCACTCCAAGAACCCACCCCGTCGCAACCACCACCACCGCCTTCGTCGTTCCACCACCGCCGTCGTCGTTCGATTTGGGGGTTTTGTTTGAAGATGAAGAACATCAAATCCACCACCGCCGATCTCTCTCTTCTTTCACTCTCTCTCTCTTCTTTCCCTCTTATGCAGGTCTGTGAAGGTGGTGGCGGAGATGTGGGGGTGGAGGTGGTGGCGGAGATGAAGAACATCAAACCCACCACCGCCGTCGTCGTTCGATGGGTTTGTTTGAAGATGAAGAACATCAACCCACCACGCCGATCTCTCTCTTCTTTCACTCTCTCTCTTCTTTCCCTCTTATGCAGGTCTGTGGAGGTGGTGGCGGAGATGAAGAACATCAAACCCACCACCGCCGTTGTCGTTCGATTTGGGGGTTTTGTTTGAAGATGAAGAACATCAAACCCACCATCGCCATCACACCACCGCCATCAAAACCCACCACCGGCGTCGTCTCCTGCCGCTCTCTCTCTCTCTCTACGGTCTCTCTCTCTCTCTCACCGATCTCTCTCTCTTCTTTCTCTCTCTACGATCTCTCTCTCTTCTTTCTCCCTCTCTCTACGGTGGTGATGTATCAGGTGGCGTGGTGGTGGTGGCAGCTGAAGATGATGGTGGCGGAGTTATTTGGAGGTTTTGGGGTTTTGTCGGAGGTGGAGGTGGTGGCAGAGGAGGTGGTGTCGGAGGTGGAGGTGGTGGCCCTCTAGCCGCTTGTTTTGATGACGACGACAACTAGGGTTCTGATGGTGGCATGTTGGTTGGTGGTTCAGATGGTGATGGGTTTGTCTGGGTTGAAGATGGTGGTCGGTCCGCTTGGCTGTTGGTTCAAATATGGGTTCAATACATTGTAGTCGGAGATTACGGATTAAGTCATTGAAGGAGGTTGTGTACAGGTCGGTGAACAATGGGTTTTTAGTTTTGATGATGTTGTGTTTTTTGAGGGTTTTATAAGAAGAGGAAACAAAATGACGAATATACCCTCACATGTTAGGCATGTGAGGGAAATAAACTGAGATAATTAACTTGGTTAGTAATAAAGGACTGAACCGGCAACAAAAATAAACGTAAAGGTTGTTTTTGGCAAGTTTTAAACATTAAGGCTGAACCTGCAAGTTTGAGAAAACATAAAGGACGTTTTGTGCAATTTACTCTTTAATTTATAGTTTTTTTAATATATTTAACCTTATATGTATAATGCGTTTTTCATTTAGTTAAAAAGAATTGATGTGTATCTCATTTTCTAAACATATTTAAATTATACAAATAACAAAACTATAGTTGTCAACTTGTTATACACAACAAAAATTTATTTTATAGGGATTGATATGAACCTCTTAACAACAACTTCACACTAATTTTAATATCATAAATTCTACATATAATTTGAAAATGCTATATGGATCGAAATCTGGTTCTTACCTATACTTTACTACATATATGATAGGGTATACTTGTCTATTTTGTGTGTTTTTAATATTAAGGTATAAATCATTTTTGTATATATTAAAACCGAGCTCGTATATAAAATTTATTGTAAAGTCACACACACATATAGCAATGATATACTGCAAATTATGAAACTTCTGCCCCGATTATTTAAATAAGTAAATAAACATACACAAATCATGCCCTAGCTTCATTTATGTTTAAAAAACATTCATAACCTAATTAATTCATAAACCTAATTAATTACAAAATAGATAAACTTCAACCTACGTGACTCTATGACTAAAATAGCATCAAATTTATGAACAATTTCATACTTAAGAGCATGTCTAGTTGTAAGTGAAACAAATATCCCACTCTTGGGCATGGAGCGACACGTGATAGCCCGGTCAGCATTAGGGCATTATGAGAATTAGTTTAAAATTGGTGTAGTGGTATAATGACTAATAATGCCCTATCCAATGATTACTTAATTTTTTATGTTTTTCTTTTAAAATTAAATCTAATAATATTTCGTTAAATAAATAAATATTACATAAATAATAAAACACACACAAATAATACTACTTGTCTGAATTGTCATCTTCGCTTTCGTCGTACTCGTCATCTTTGTCTTCCTTGTCATCAACTTCTCTTCACCCTCGTTTGCAATATTTAGAACCGACCATGCGTGTTGGACCAAATCAAACGCTAATGCGGAATGTGCGGCTTCAGACCGCATTTCATGTGCATTGTTCACTCTTTCTTCCATTGTTGCTTGCGGATATTCCTGAACAACTTCCGGTACATAGTTTTGGCATATTCCTTTTCCTTTGTCTTCCAATATCATATTATGCATGATTATACACGCACACATAGCATCTCTCATTTTTTCTTTGGTCCATGCACGACAAGGATTTCTCAAATAATGCCACCGTTGTTGATGAACCCAAAGCATCTCTCAATGTCCTTCCGCGAAGACTCTTGAACTTTTTTAAAGTGGACTCTTTTTTTATTGTACGAGTCCCTAAACGTCTTTACGACAATCGAATACATAGGATAAACTGGAATAGTCTACCAACGAAAGAATCATCGTTTGATGAAAATAGAATAACCGCCCATTTTTTGTGTTGTGTATTTACGGATATACACTATACAATCAACTATAAAAAAATTGTTTATCAATTTGTATTTTTAATAGAATATAGATAGGATAAGGATTTTTGTTGATAACTCTAAAACGGGCCTATAAAGCAATTTGATCATTCTTCTGATATGGAATGGTAGTCTAAATAGAATCATGATCTAAAGATATCTATTAACCATAAAATATAGACCCCTCGCTCAGTGACTTCATCAGAATTTCTAATTTATTGATTTAATCTGGAAGGAAAGATCATGTACTATAATTTTACTATGATGAAAAATTTTCTATTTTTATCGCTTTCTAGTTAGAATTGATTGTTGTACCTACCCAATAATCTAATATGAATGATTCACTCTATTTTCTGTTTTTGGGTCATAATCATTATGTAGGAGAGATTGCTGAGTGGTTGAAAGCGTAGCATTGGAACTGCTGTGTAGGCTTTTGCTTACTGAGGGTTCGAATCCCTCTCTTTCCTTACCTTCACCTAATTTACCGATCTTACTAACCACAATCTAACCACAATAGATCAAATAGCAATGGATACGACTATTCCAACAGTTAGACCTTTCTTTAATATGGATTCTCTATTCCTAATGGCTGTGGTACAGAAAATACTGTTAAAGATCCATCACGCAAATAGTATTCTGCGGGTAGTAGTTTCCGTTTGCATAAAAAGATGCTTTTGCAGCTCTACCAGAAATGAAATCCTCTACCAACGGAGATTGTTTGAAAACGTTTATATCATTGCCTGACCTCGCGAACACTAAAGTAAGCCGACCAAACCCAAAGGTCGTGTGAGGCAACCGTCTGAAATGTAACAGATGTCCCGTCTTCGTTGCCTCGTGTGTGTTGACCTCACCATGCTGTCGGACAATTATATCACCGCCAATGGCGACAATCTAAGCTCCTGATCATGCCCGGTAAACCATGTTGATTAGAATGGACCTCGTAAATTTGTTGAAGATCGTACCATGTAGGCTTTCTAGATAACGGACACCGTACAAATTTATTATACCTTTAAAAAACAAATATATATAATTCTAAGTTAACTAAAAAAATAATGCACGTAATATTTATAGTATTGTAGTGTACCGTGACAAAAATGCTCCAAGTTATCGCGCATTGTTTTCTTGGCCATCTTTAAATACTCATCGTTGATATCGGTCGTGTTTCCGTACACTAGGACTCGTAGCGCTGAAGTACACTTATGAATAGCGGTAAATCCAAGTGTCCCTCTCGCATCCGCTTTTTGTTTAAAATAATCAAACTTGTTTTCCATGTCTCCATCAAAATGCATAGAAATAAACGTTTACTCATCCGGAAACGACGCCTAAAAACGTTTGGGTTTGGGTAAGTAGGCGCTTCATCGAAGTAATCTTTCATCAATGATCGTTAGCGAACGCCGGTCTCGTTCAATATATTTTATTGGCAAAATTTCACGTTGAGACCGACTAGAATGTTTCATATACCACGCCACGAGTTCACACGCACTCGTAACCGCCTATTGCTCGACCTCCTCGTCGGTTGGCTCACCCTCATCGGCTAAAAACTCTTTGTAATAAACATTGGTAATGGACGGCAAAAATGGGGGAATCCATTTTTTTTTATAGAAAATGGTCTGTATTTTGGGTTTGTTATTGTAGGTTTTGGTTTATGGTTCATAGAAAATGGAATGTGAGAGTTTGTATATATATAAATATGAAATAAGAAAAAAAATAAAAATAATAATATAGCTGTTTTTTTTACCGTTGGCTCATTGGTGAAAAAAAATCGATCCAGCGTTTTAAATAACACGTCCTCAAATTTTTTTGAAAACCACGCCCGGGGGCCGGTGGTATCGGCGTTTTTGGGCGTGTTTTTTTTGCCCTCCACGCCCTTTCAAGTCACCACTACAGGTGGTCTAATAACATTTCCAAACGCGAACCGTATAGTCGATGACGCATGCGGTTGCTTGCTGATGTCATCTATGAGAATCGCCACTAACGGCCATCGAAAACCGTCTTACCTTGATGTGTGTTATTGGAGATGATCGTACACGTGGAATGGGCTTATTGGTGAGGATACATGGACTTTCATCGAGTAAAAAAGCTTAAAGTTTTGTGGGTGCATTGGGTTTTGGGTATAAACCGCGCCTTGCTCGGGAGGGGATGCGATGCGGGTATGGCGGTGTCGGGTTAGGTTATGGTTACGGATGCAGGCATGAGGTGGAGACATTGCTGAACGGTCATATCAGGTGGAGCGGGTTCAAGATGGGTTCTGACGTAGGAAGAGCGGGTTCATGGCACGTTCAATTACGGGAAATGAGGTGTCAACCAGTGATTTGGCGATAAACGGTTCTGATAGATTGAAATTTTCAGGTTATCAATATATTTTCTTGAGTAAGGATTTGTTTGTTTAACACAATAAAAAGATAGATATTTTCTCTTGTATTTTTTTCTCAATTTTACGTCATATACCAGTTAAAACTACTCGTTTCATTATAGTCTAGTATACAATAGTTTAGAACGTAACTAAATTGCTGTCGTTAAATAATACTTTACTAACACCGTCACACTTAAAAGTTAAACAACAAACCCAAGATAATCGAGGGGCTGAAACTGTAAAGTTACTCAAAACACATCAACCACGCCGCCTCAATCCCCAGAGCCCCAAAATTATATAAAACTGAATTGAACAAACCCTAAATTGCATCCCCAATTTCACCCAAACCAGAAAACTCGATTCATCTCAATTCGATATCGATTAAGTTCGTGATCTCTGAATCGATCGATCGTTGATCCAGACTGTATAGATCTCAGGTCTGTCACCATTATTTTTTACTACATCTGATCTATTTAATCTTTAACCTTTTCATGTATGTTTTTGTTTCGTAGCACCTTAGATTATATGCTGATGACGGTTGCCGATTTCCGGTTGCTAACTGTTGGAAAATCTGTTGAATTGCATACGGCTAGTTTTATGATTTTGACCTAATTTTAATGATTGATGTTTATCTGTTTGTGTGATTAAAATTGGTAAAGTTTCATGATATTAGTTGTTGCTTTGTTACAAGTTTGTGTGATGAATTGGTTATATAATATGTTATGTGTTAGCATATGTTTATGTTTAGATGATGGTATTATTTTGGAAATTTGTTTGATTTTTGTTATGTAGTGTTCTACCTTCTTTGTGTTTTAGCTGGTTTAGTAAGTTGTTACCTTTTACATGATTTGTTATGTATTAGCTGCAAATGTATAGATGATGGTATTGTTTTAAAAATCTGTTTGATCTTTGTTATGTATCGAGTGTCCTGCCTCTTTTTGTTTATAGCTGGTTAGTAAATTGCTACTTGGTTACAAGTTTATTGCTCACATAATTTGTTAAGTATTTGCTGTAGATGTATGGATGATGGTATAATTGAAAAGTTTGTTTGATTGTTGTTATGTATGAGTGTTCTACCTCCCTTTGGTTTTAGATGGTTTAGTTAGTTGCTACTTTATTACAGATTATTTGATTAATTGCTTACATAATTTGTTGTGTATTAGCTGCATATGTTTAGATGATGGTATTATTTTGATATTTTGTTTGATTGTTGTTATGTATGAGTGGTGGCATGCCATGCTATTGCTATTATTTGTTTGGGCTGCTGATAAAGTTGTTTGAGTTAGGCTGTGTATTTTTATGCGATGAACCTATTCTATATGTTGCTTGTATTCATCATGCGTATGACTTGTATAACAATATACTTGCTAGCATTGATATTACACAATGATGTTTTGTAGGTTTTCACAACAATGGCAGCTCTGAAGGAGATCTTGCCACCTGCTAAATCATCCGCTGCTACATTCTATGATCATTCAAGTGATCCGTGGTTCAAACAAAGATATTCCGCTTCAACAGAAGAGGAAGTAGCCAATGTTGTTAAAACCAACCCTATCCCAATATACAACACCCCAGAAAGATTGAAATATCGGCCATCGAAACCTCAAGATTTTGGCGATGGTGGAGCGTTTCCCGAGATTCACTATGCACAATATCCACTTGATATGGGTCGAAAAAAAGATTCGAATTCTGGCCCGAAAACATTACCTGTTACTGTCGATGACAAGGGGAATTTAACATTTGATGCTATTGTGAAGCAAAATGAAAATTCTAGAAAGATTGTTTATTCACAACACAGAGATATTATTCCGAAGATTCTGAAAGACGATGAAGAAGAGTACGAAGAAGACGTTGAGAAACAACAAGAGATTGAAAAAACCACACTACAAACAAAAGAAGCTCTTGAAAAGATCGTAAACGTGAGGTTGAGTGCCGCACAACCGAAAAATGTTCAAACACAATCGCAAGATTCGAAATTTATCAAGTACAAACCGTCACAGCAGTCGGCTGCGTTTAATTCGGGTGCGAAGGAAAGAATTATCCGGATGGTGGAAATGCCAGTGGACCCGTTAGAGCCACCGAAGTTTAAACACAAGCGGGTCCCAAAGGCTAACGGGTCACCACCGGTTCCCGTCATGCACTCGCCGCCACGACCCGTGACTGTTAAGGACCAGCAAGATTGGAAAATTCCACCGTGTATTTCGAACTGGAAAAACCCGAAAGGGTACACAATCCCTCTAGATAAACGTTTAGCAGCCGATGGTAGAGGGCTTCAAGAGGTTCAAATTAACGATAATTTTGCAAAGCTTTCAGAAGCTTTGTATGTAGCGGAACAACAGGCCCGTGAAGCCGTTTCCATGAGGTCCAAAGTTCAGAAGGAAATGATGATGAAAGAAAAAGAAAGAAAAGAACAGGAATTGCGTGCATTGGCTCAAAAAGCCCGATCTGAAAGAACCGGTACCGGGCCCGCTATTGGTTCGGGTCCAGGCTCGTTTGCACCTGACATGAGTATGATGGATACCGATGAGCCGATGCGGCCCGAATATGAGTATGAACGTGAACATGAGCATGAACGTAAACATAAACGTGGGTCTGATCGGGACAGGGATCGAGACCAGCCGAGAGAGACAAAAGAGGAGAGAGAAGAACGGATTCAGAGAGAGAAAATCCGAGAAGAACGACGTAGAGAACGTGAGAGAGAAAGACGATTGGAAGCTAAGGACGCAGCCATGGGAAAAAAGAGCAAGATCACACGCGATCGGGACCGTGACATCAGCGAAAAGGTGGCTCTTGGTATGGCGTCGGCTGGGTCGGGCCGTGGCGGTGAGGTCATGTATGACCAGCGGTTATTCAACCAAGAAAAGGGAATGGAG
The DNA here is from genome assembly GCA_947069175.1 of Scalesia atractyloides. Classification (NCBI taxonomy): domain Eukaryota; kingdom Viridiplantae; phylum Streptophyta; class Magnoliopsida; order Asterales; family Asteraceae; genus Scalesia; species Scalesia atractyloides. Next base: position 1,348,462 of record CAMTDV010000011.1, on the reverse strand, counting down.
TCCGGTTTCCCAACCGATGATCAATACAACATATACGATAAAGGCTTGTTCACTGCGCAACCGACATTATCGACATTATACAGGCCGAAGAAGGATGCTGACGATGAGATGTACGGTGGGGCTGATGAGCAGCTAGAGAAGATTAGGAAGACGGACCGGTTCAAACCGGATAAGGGGTTCACGGGTGCGGGTGAGAAGAGCGGTCCAAGAGGCGGACCTGTTGAGTTTGAAAGGGATGTGGTTGAAGATGCTGATCCGTTTGGTCTGGACCAGTTTTTGACAGAGGTTAAGGGTGGAAAGAAACCGTTGGATAAGATTGGTAGTGGTGGGACGATGAGAGCGAGTGGTGGTGGGTCGCGAGATGGTTATGAAGGGTCGGGCCGGACCCGTATTGGGTTTGAAAAGGGGCGGTGATTCGAGCCCAAGTGGTCGCTGGCTCCGCAGTCGGTTGCTGTGAGAGCTTTGCTTTCTTTGAATGTTGCAGTCTTTTAATTTGTATTAAACCTGGATGTTTGTGTTAACCATGGATTGTAGTTTGTGTTGTTTTATTGGGACTGTTTTAAAATATAAACTGAGAAGTAAATGTGGTTGTTGAGTATGACTAGTTGAAAAACTGTTAAAACTGTAGTCCTAGCGCCTTTGAGCTGCTGTTTAAAGACCAGACTAGATTATATTATGATCGTCACAGTACGGTCATGTGTTGTTTGTAATGATGATTAAGCAAGATCGTGCAAGTAGTCTAGATGCAACTGTCAAGGACCGGGTTATCGAAGTGAGATATTGGTAATTTTAATATCTTGCCAAATTTATATATATAGCAATTTAACACTCGGTAATATCTTGCAAAATTTATATATATAGCAATTTAACACTAACAATTCAGTATACCTTCCTAACATTAACAAATTAACCTTTTGCAGATATTATTTTTCCTGTCGAGACATCCGTCATGGATATTATTTTCCTGACCTGATGTATGTGATAGATGTCATGTAAGTTTTACTCTGGAGTTCTTTTCATGTGTAAAAAAGGATAACTTATTGGTATTCTTTCTATGATTCCACATAAAACATTAAAACTGGTCATGAGAAATCATTAATTAAAACAAATTTCTGATGATTATGAGTTTACAACAGGTTTAACTGAAGACTTTTAGCAGCTACGCATGTGTTTCTAGCAAATCTATGCAAACGCTTCTGAATCGATTTTGCTAAATATTTGGAAAGAGTTGTCTGTGAGTAGTCAAATAAGGTGGTCGATTTCGGCTGCAAAAAGTAATACAAGCATCATTCATACAAAAGAAAGTAATTACAGGACTTGCAAGTTCAAGAGAATTAGCAGTCGGTTTAAAACATAGATATTCAAAAGATCACATATACTCAAAAGTTATGCTTAATTATGTGGGGTTCTGGTTGGTCTTGGATCCTCTTGCGAGAACTTGTTACCGCCTACCGGTAAACTCACAGGATCTCATCAATACCCTGCTAACCAATGGGACTAGCCGATTAGGTAAAACGCAGACTGCGTTAGGCAAGTTATCTACAAGGGAGTAAAGGATAGAAAACCAGTGAAAGCTCTGAGAATATTATATCATGAAAATTTAGTCAAATAATTCATGGTATGTATACCATGTGTGTTATCACAAGTGATTTATAAGTACGGATCGAAACGGGCCAGGTTGGCGTCCAAGACACTTATTCTCCTCTTTAAAAAGTAAAGTATAAATAATGCATGCATTAATAATAAACTTAATCTGTGTGAAACATTTGACTAGTTCCCTTTTTAGCTAAAGTTTTTTATCTGACCCGCTTGAGATTAACAAAAAAAAAACAACTCACTTGCAATCCTATTATTTAAGTTAACCGTTTGCTTCGCAAACTGAGCTTCATAATGCCTTTTAATCCATAAAAATTGATGGATTTTCTACGATTGCGACATAACAGTAGCGCCTGCAAATTTGTCAAATTATGCAGATTCTTCCTCACCTAAGTGAGAACAATTTAAGCAAGTTGACTCAAAACAATAAATATTTGCTAACTAAAGTATGTTAATTCTTTAGCACTCAATATGATTAGTTACACATTTAACCAGTTGATCTTGGTACAGATAAAACTAATCATGCTTCTGGTCATAACAAAAAATTTCATTGTTAACTAACTTTGAACGATAATTTCATCGTTTTGTCTGGTTTTCAACAACACCAATCCGGTTCACAGGGAAACAACTTAATATAATTACATCATGAGGCCTAAAAGTTATTTAGTCAGCAAGATAAAGCTGTAAGTTCATATTACTATTGTTAGTCCAACTTTGTTTATATCAGATGACTTCCGTAATTTATACTTTATATATACAGATTACATTGATACTGATCTATATTTAAGATTGCTTGAGTTGGTCCAACAACTCACCTAAATACCACAAATAATGCAAAATGAAGCGTGCCATTTCGTGTTGATGATTCTGTTTTAGTGTTCTTCAAGTTGTATAGGATTTCATACCGCACCAAATAAATCATCAAACAGAACTCAAACTTATTGTAAAAATGCCAAAATTAAACAGATGATCAATTTTCCTGGAGTTATTTAAATTGATAATTGATTTTTTTTTCAAATAATTGAATTTATTTTTTTTCAAATTGATACAAAGTCAATAGGTATTACTCATAATCGCAAGTTAACATGAACAGGTCGATCCGAACGCGACACAGTTTTAAGTGGGTCAGACACTACACGAATATATATATGGGTCGTGTTTTGCTTGAATGTTTTCAATCCATCCAACCCAAAACCTATAGATCTGACACAATTGTCTGTGTGTGCAGGGGCGGACATACCTTAGGCGCACTACCCTTGGCGCTCCGGCGGTAGTGTAAATTTTGAAAAAATTTGACCTTTTTTGGACGTTTTTTCGATTTGGGTTACCCCTTTTTATAAAACTTACCCCTACGAATATTTTCTAGATCCGCCACTGTGTGTGTATAACTGTGTATACATATATCAAGAGATAAAATCGTGAAATAATAATTGAGTTTCAATATTATTTAAATGAACTTGTACTGTAACTGTAACTATGCAAACTACTCAAGTCTAATTATTGTTTCATTGCTGTAAAAATTTATATAAACGGTATTTTTTAAACCTAATTGACTTAAATAGTTCATCTATAAAATTTAGTTAGTTTTTAGTGATTAGATTTTTAAGTGGCTTTGAATGAAACAAATATAAAACTTAGTTATTGTTACGCGAGTTTTTTTTTCATATTACCTCCTACTACAAATTATGCATGAAAAAAATAATGTAAATACTAACCAAAGATTCATATGTGTTCCTTTTTAAATCACTTAATTTTAGTTTTCTTTTAATGTATATAAAAAAAGTTTCACAGCAATGAAACAATGGAGTCGAACTAAGTTTAATATTTTTAAACTTGAGCTAAACACTCAAAACTCTGCTCATGATCTATTCTATAAGTAGCAATAATGTTAGATTACTAGGCTCAGCCCAACAAAAAGCCCAAAAGTTAATACTGTTTTTCAACTTGGGTGTAGAACTTTGGGCTTCTTTATGTTATGAAAAGTTAGACCCAATCGACAACTCATGTATATATTATATAAAACGATAGGCAAATTACTAAGATAAATTAAAATGGGTTCATGTTAGAGATGGGCATAAAAACCGGTTCCGAACCCGAACCGGTAGAACCGAACTGGAACCGGTTCCAGTTCCTACCCGAAATTAAGTAGAACCGGTTCGGGTTCAAAATACCGTTGGTTCCAACCCGGTTCCACAATTTTACCATTTGAATCGGGTAGTAACCGGTTCCTACCCGTACCCGATTCCTACCAGTACCGGAAATTCAGTTCTAGAAGGAACCGGTTATACCCGTTAAAATGTTACCGTTGGAACCGTTATACCCTTATAATGTTACCGGTGGAACCGGTTATACCCGTTAAAATGTTACCGTTGGAACCGGTTATACCCGTTAAAAATGTTATCCGTTGAAACCGGTTATAGCCGTGTTTTCTCTTAGTGGCAGGGTTTTGTCAATTAGAAGAACAAGACTAACTCCGGAATCGCTAGAGATGGCAATATGCTTAAAGGACCATTTGGATGCCGTTGATCGTGTTCAACATAAAACTAGTCATAGCAGATGAAGTTGAGTTAGAGCATAAAATTGTTGACGAAGAGGAGGACGAAGAAGTGGAGATTAACGATTCGGACGACGATTGTACCGAGGTACCCGCACCTAAGAGAAACTCATCGGAAAGTGTTGCACCTGCCGCTAGTAAACGATCAAAGAAATAAAATCTTACTAGAACCGGTTCTGAGTAATTTTTTTTTTTTTTTTGTAAACGGTTAATTTTTTTTATATATTGTAACCGATTAATTTGTTTTTTAATTTTAACCGATTATTGTTACTATTTTTATTTATCAATGTAACTAATAATAAAAATCAAACATAACAAACACAATAGAAAGAAACATTATACCAACGGTAACATTTATCAGGAACCGGTAAGTAGGAAGGGGTTTATATACAAAAAAAAACGATTTTTTAATCAGGAACCGGTTCCAACGGTAACATTTTATCAGGAACCGGTACGTTCTGAACAGTAAAAGTCAGGTTTTTACTGTCAGAAACCGGTTCTGGACAGTAAAAAGTTAGGTTTTTACTGTCAGGAAACCGGTTCTGAACACTATCAGGAACCGGTTCAGCACCAAACCCGGTTCCACACCATACCCGGTTCCATAATACCCGTACCCGGTTCTACACGGTTCCATATTCTTGGGTGTGAACCCGGGTAGGAACTGGAACCGGTTCCACACCATACCCGGTTCCAATGACATCCAAGCAGAACGGGTCCGGGTTGGAACCGGTTCCGGGTAATAATAAAACCCGATTATGCTCATCTCTAGTTCATGTATACAAACTTTATAGTTAATGAGGTTTGCATCGAAATGTTCATTTAGGAATGTTCACTTTTATTGCGAAGTGGATTTTCAACGGTTTTATCACGTACAATAGATCATATATAAGCGTGTTTCCAAGCATGTTGTTTGTGCTTGCGTGTGTTCAAACGTTGGGTTCACAACTTCGCGTAAGTGTGTTTGCTTGTGTTCGAGTGTTCACTCGTATTTGTGTGTATGTTTTAACATGTCCATGTGTTCTTGTAAACATGTTTTGGTTTACATTCCTCTTTTAGTGATATCCGTTTTGTCTCCTCTGATCGATCATTAATGATCTCAGCAGGAGGTGTGCTTTGTCAGATATTGAATGGAGCCACATGTCATGGCAGTTTATCCCTGGTGTCAGACTTGCCATCAGCCGAAAGTGGAGAATGTGTGACAGTCGCTGGCGTGCCTAACATGATGTATAGTGGTTTATAAAAATTTTGTATTTTTTTCTTTTGTTCGTTTTTTAAATAAAAGCTCATCTTCTCTCTCACACCCACCATCTCTCTCTCCTCTTTTCCTAATTTAAAATTATTTATGACTATTCAATTTTAAGTTCAGTTAGTAACCTATGAAACAAATATTCAAAACAAATCATAATGCATATTTCCAACATTATTTACAATATGAAACATTAGTGGATAGATTAAAGTACAAAAGTGAGTTCCCAAAATGAAGTTGTACAAAAATGGGCAATTAAATAAAACAACATATAACTTTAAAGATTAGTTAAATACTTCAAAAGGGGAAAAGCCTTCATTCGTCTTGAATTATTAATCGCGGATTGATGTCCCCTAATGATGTTGATCATTGTATTACCTTTTCATGATGGTCTTTTTTTTGTTTTCTAAATCTATTGAGTTTTGATATCGGCCATCAAATGTGAATAAGTGATAAATCAGTTATCATGCAAAAAGAGAGAAAAAAAACAATTAGTGTTGCTATACGATGATATATTTATAGAGTAACGTTCCGATACAAATGGATCTTAACATACAAATGAGACTTAACATGAGAAATGAAGGAGATTTTTTTTTGAATTTTTTTCTCATCTTGTCAAGCACGTATTTTAGTCCAGAAATCCAAAAAAAAAATCATGTATTTACACTTACACATAGTTACTCTAGAGTAAATACACATTTTTTAACATTTTGCAACTAAACATCATGCTTAAATAGATGGAAAAAAAATTAAGAAAAATCTTCCTGCATTTCTCATGTTAAGACTCAATTATATTTTATCTTTACACATAAAATATATATATTGTCGTGTGTGCTTTTACCAAATTACAATTTATATTTGGTGAAAATAATCTTGTTAATAGTTTCTCTCTGAATATTTAAACAAAAAATAAGGAAAAAAAAAAGCAGATTGATATATGTATTAACCAATGTTTTGAATACCATATCAGTTCTGATCGGCTTATCCAACAAGTCACAAATCACAAACCACTCTTCATGAATAGAGGTCTAAGACTTTCATTTTAACACATATACTTTGTCCTTCTGAATTGAGAACTATTAAATTCTCCTTCAGATATTGACAATGTAAGACTTGTTCATAAGAGAGTTTTGCGGGATAGTTGTCTACAATTTCTAGAATCGAGAAGGTCCTACGTTCTTGTTCTAACATTAATTGTTTGAAAACTAAAGTTACACAAGAAAATAGGTTGTCCTGACGAATTGAGAGCTGACGCATATTAAATTATATTAAAAATATTAGAAGAAAAGACATAATAAAACACACCCCAAGTAATATATCATGTACCTCTCAAACCTCAATTATTCGTTTTGTCTATTAAACTTGTCAATTACCCTAAATTAATTATGAAATCGACAATTGCATTTAATCTTAAACTTTGACACATCCACCATGACTTCTCTATTGATTGTTTCAATTATTGGAGTTTAACTTGTTATCCCTTATAGATACTACATACATAGGGGAAGATTTATTTGAGAATAAATTTTATGTGAGAAGAAAAGGAAGAAAGGTATAATGGTAAAACATTAAATAGTTTATAACTCATCTCATTAATTATGTTATCTCTCATTAATAGAAAAAAAACATTATATCCTACACATTTCAAAATTTATCCTACATATGTCTTACATTTACCGGAATTTACCCTACACATATGTAAATTTACCCTACACATTTTAAAATTTATCCTACACATGTCGAAAATTGTCCTACACCATAAATTATTTTATCTTGAAACGGTATATTAAAAAAATAAGTTACAAGTTTAATTAATTAGCTAATTAATGACAATTATAGATTTACTTATATGCTTTTTCATAATATTAAATACACATATTAAATGAAGTAAATGGAGAATTTCTATTGGTTTAAAAATTATTATTTTTATTTTTAAAATTTTTCTTATTATTTAAACTCTCCATATATATATATATATTAAGTTGGAATTAATTCCGACTAAGATATCAAAAGTCATGGGCATTGCGTTACGGATGTGAAGGCGAGATGAAAAAAAAGAAATTAATAAGAACGAATGCACGAATATAGAACACAATGAGAGTGAAGAGGAAGAAGAGAGGAAGCATGGTACATGTCTGCGGGCCGTACATTGTACCCTACGAAATTGCCACGTGGGCCACATTTATGATTTGTCCAGAACAAACACCAATGATTAAAGCTAGAGCAGTTGTTGTGTATATGCTTTGCTATGAAAACACAACACTAGCTTTATTAATTCAACAACCAAAGGCCAAAAAGTATGAATGTGCACAACCTCCTCAACCACTACAAATATATCTCACCAAAATATGAAAAATAATATTTTATTTTATTATTATTAAACCATCCGTAGTGGGACTTTTTGGCGTTTTTTGCCCAAAAACGCCCCCAAACTGCCCTCTGGGTGTTTTTTTCGAAAAAAAATCCAAGCAACGTGCTTTTTTTCCACCCCGACTCTTTTCTTTGGCCAATGAGATCATTCCAAATCAGATATCATTAGTTTTTAATTAAAAAAAACAAAATAATAATTATTGGGTAATCATTAATGGGGCGTTATACCACTATACTCATTTAAAAAAAACATCCAATAATGCTCAATTGTTGGTTTGACCGACATAGGACGCAAAACGCCAAGGGTGGGGCTTTGTTTCACTCTCCCACTACACATGTTCTTAGATTAAACCTTAATCTCGCCATTGGTACATATCTTTGTCTAAAAGTTGTAATGAATTTCGAAATGTCACTTTAATTACAGTCTTATATTCTTTTTATTTGATAGCAAAAGTATTTTTTATCCTCTAGTTGTATTCATTCTATACAAACTCAAACTTCATGTGATAACGAGAAAAAGAACTCATAGTTTAGAGCACTAACCAGAGAACTTGGATCCGAAAGTAATGGGTAAAAATTCGAATACATGCAATTATAACAAAAAAAATGTTACATGTAAAGAAGTCAAACAATTATTTGCAAATGTAAGAAACGACGAGAAATACACATTACACGGTATCCTTAAACATACATTCTTAAAGTAGCCGTTTATTTTCATAAAACACACGAAGTGATGATGAATGTTAGTTATATACAAAGTTTATTACTATTGTCCCATGATGATAGTTTAATGGTCCGGACAAACAACATAAAAAGGAAAGTCGGTCTAGAGATTGAATTTTGATTTCATGTATTTTGTTTGCATTTTATATGATATATCTGTCCCTTCCTAAGACTCATAACGGGGAACCTCAAAGATGAGTTACCCATAAAAAAGTTTGTCATTGCTAAAGCACACTCGTTTTAAGTCATCCTACATAAAAATGGTTGATAGTATATTCTTTAATTACGACTACTTAATTATCCCCCCACGTTTATGTCTAACTATTCACATATCGTATGAATAAGAAAGTAAAACATAGCAAAACATACTAAGAGTGTAGATGAAGATATATATACGCATATATCTATATATAGACGCGTTTAATACAAAGTTATATTGTATATATAGTTGTATTAACATTTGTAAGTAGTGTTAATGTTAATTATTTATAAAAGAGAGAAAGAAATTGAATTATGCTATCATGTAACCACTTAAAAGAACATATATGTCCTTTTGAACACTTTGATTTTATTATATAAGTTAGGTAAGAAGGCTTATGTTTATAGAATGGGGCCCAAATTTCTAATAATCTAAGTAATATGAATAGACCATCCTCCTATCCTCACAAATGCACCGTCATCGCATTAGCTGGAGTATCTTTGGGGAAATCATCATGAAGTGAACTAGCCAATAACATACAAATTAAATGCAATTAATAACTTTTTTCTCTTTCAAAAAGTAAAAAAATAGCAATATTTGATAATTTATTATATTGTGAGATTTATAATAATAAAAAGCTAGCTAGCTCACTTGGTAGAGGCTCTTGTCTTTTAGTGATAATTTGGTGTAATGTAGTAATGATTAGGATTTCGCATCCTTATTTTAGAAAATAAATATTTGTATCATAATGCGAGACATTAAAACATAATAAAAATATATGTATATATATATATATATTATTAAACGTTATTCGTGTAACGCCTCTTATCTTCGTATTTCTATTTAAAAAATGTTCATATTCGTATTCATATTCTAATTTTAGGAACCTTACCTTCGTATTTTAATTTCAATCTCACAATTCGAGGCGTTAATCATAATAAAATTCATATTTTATACATATTTTTTTATTCACACGACCGATCATTTAAATACGTATTTATACGCAAACCGACACAATTATACGTATAAATACTTATACGCACATCCTCAATACTTGAATTATACTTTTATACTTTTTATATACTCAATTACATAATATATACTCAAGAAATACCAAGAAATATACCAATCATTTTTTCCACTTCATCAATCCACTTCCACCTTCTTTAACCAATCATATTTCACCATTTTCACATCCTTTCTCCACCAATCATCTTTTCAATCATCTTCCACCTTTTTTAACCTATCATATTTCACCATTTTTCACCAATTTCTCCACCAATCATCTTTTCAATCATCTTCCACCTTTTTAACCAATCATATTTCACCATTTTTCCACCTCCTCTACTTATAAATATCAACCTCCTTCTACCATTTTTTTCACACCATTCTTCTCTCCATCTCTCTAATTCTCTCAATCTTTCTAAATCAAGAAATCTAAAAGGACACTAAGTGTTCCAACCATGCTTCTCTCAAATCTTCCAAGCAAGGAAGAGAACTCTAAGAGTTCTAAAAGAAAACACTAAGTGTTTCAAAGGAAGCTTGAAGCTCCAACCTCCAACTCTTCACGGAATCACCAAAGGAAGCTTTGCAAAACCGTGAGCAAACTCGACCCCCTTTTTACACTTTAATGCATTTTGGGGTGCAACAAGTCTAAATTAAAAAAATTATTTTAAACAAAATTAAATGTGTTCACAATATCAAATGTGCCATCAGTTACGCTTATGTGAGTTATATGTATTAGTTTAAACTCGTCTATACATACTACTTGTTATGCTTGAGTTTGTTTATGCTTATTAGTTTTGACTTGTATTCTCATGATATTGTTATGCTTAGAATACTATGCATGCTAGTTAAGGAATTCGATTATATGCTATTGTTATGCGAAAGTGGTCTACATATTCGTGCGATTCGACTTGAATATATAATTGTCACAATCAAAACCAACTTTCATACTTATAATTAATTTCAAACTTGTATGCTCGCCAATACTTTTGTATTGATCTATGCTTTTAATACATGTTGCGGGAATTTTGATGACACGTGGAATCTAGTAGGATTGCCTAGAAACGCATTTAAACTTTAAATACTTATTGTATTGTATTTGTTTCAAACATGTATTTCGTTTCAATATCTTGTATTAAATCGTTATCAATGAAATGAAATTATATTTGTTACGTGTCGGGATCTAAATTTTGTATTATTTGATTTGAATTATGTAAAAAGGTAATTATTAAACACTTGACACAATTAGCGTTATGAAGCCTCTTGCAACCTAGTTTTCGTCTCATCCCGATGTTTCCGTCATCGGTTGGGGTGTGACAGATTGGTATCAGAGCCATAACTATAGGGAATTAGGTAGAATTGCCATGTTCGACCTAGTCTATAGTTTAAGTACCATACCATTGACCATTTGTGATACTTGTCTAAAAAGTTATTCTTTCTATCATGCTTCTCCCCCTTTTGATCCTAAAACTTACAATATGTCTTTCCTAAGAAATGAAACACAACACACGCTTTTGAGTATATTCTTGTTCCACAATCGAAATAACTCATCAATACAGGGGTGATTCCCGTCATTGTGACGAGTTTCAATCCGTTTTACATGTTATTTCGCACGAAATTCACCATCAAGTCAGGAGTTATATCCATATCTTGATGGGAGTTTCATTTCATAATCTAGTGGATCCTTATTGACGATTTGAGATTATATCTTGATACGTTCAATAAACCACAATTTGGGGACGAAATTGTCAAGCCAGGATTGACATCCACACCTTGATGACTGGTTCCGCTCCTCAATTTTCAATCTCGCCAAAGTTTCGTATTTTTCGATCAAATTAGGGACATGTACTAACTGGAAGGGTAAAGTACCGTTAATCGCTTGGCAACGAGAGTATTATACCTATTAGGCCAAATCATGTCTCCCTAATTCGAAAGGACTTACGAGTCACTTTGGAATAGTCGAAGTTTCTAAAACTGAAACACTGCAACATTTTAACAAGTCTCTCTTTTATGCTATCTTACATTTTATGCTATATAATTCTTATTCTTTCATTTTTATTTCAATGTCACATATACTAAAATCGAATTTATGCACGACAAACTTCGCATTTATACTAAATCTATTACACAAAGATTCTATAGGTGCATACTAAACATCATACTTGATTTGGGATTACTGGAACATTATATGTGATAAACTCGTTATAAAACCACACCTTAACATGTATAGCACTATGCGTAGTGCTATAGGAGTAGCGCACCGCCCTTGAGACTTGAGGTCATGTTAAGTAAACTATTTCATACTAAGTAAACTTTTTACACTATGTTTCAACAATATTGACTAGTCAACATTACGTACACGATGGTTTGACATGTTTATTCACATGTTTATGTGGTAGACTCGTCATTAACTTTGATCAAGCCACACCTTAACATGTATAGCGCTTGTGTAGCGCTATAGGAGTGACACCCGCCCGTATTCTTGAGGTCATGTTAAGTAAAGTATTTTACATCCTCTTCGTTTTAACGATGATGGGTAGTCTACATTGCGTTACACGATGGTTTGACCTGTTTATTCACATGCCAGTAATCCGTTAATCTTGGTTAAACTAAAATATATCATCGGTATTGTACACGAATGCGCGAATACGCACACTTACATTTATACTCATACTTATACAGTATACTCTTTTATACTTAAATACCATTATACTTATATACTTGAGATTCTATACACTACCATTCTCACTTGTAATACGTTAATAAACCCTTATCGTGACATGGAACGTAACATGTCATCGATTAGCGAAACGTATGTAATATGGTATGAACATGGTGGATACGCCACTGGTACTTCCTATATATAAGTGTTACTACCATATTACCTAGGTTTCATAAAACATGCCATGAGAAATTCGGTGTTTCCTTTCACCTTATCGAATACAAACTTCGATCACTCGCGAGCTATTCTCGGTTACACCAACTACTTCGAAAGCTAGAGCATTGTTACACCAACTACTTCGAAATGCTAACTCTTTTTAAAGTCTTCCTCTTAAATAAATTTCGGGACGAAATTTCCTAAAGTAGGGGAGACTGTAACGCCTCGCTTTTTCGCATCCTTATTTTAGAAAATAAATATTTGTATCATAATTCAAGGCATTAAAACATAATAAAAATATATGTACATATATATTATTAATCGTTATTCGTGTAACGCCTCTTATCTTCGTATTTCTATTTTAAAAATGTTCATATTCGTATTCATATTCTAATTTTAGGAAACTTACATTCGTATTTTAATTTCAATCTCAAATTCGAGGCGTTAATCATAATAAAATTCATATTTTATAAAATTTTTTAATTCACACGACCGATCATTTAAATACGTATTTATACGCAAACCGACACAATTATACGTATAAATATTTATACGCACATCCTTAATACTTGAATTATACTTTTATACTTTTTATATACTCAATTACATAATATATACTCAAGAAATACCAAGAAATATACCAATCTCTTTTCCACCTCATCAATCCACTTCCACCTTCTTTAACCAATCATATTTCACCATTTTCCACATTCCTTTCTCCACCAATCATCTTTTCAATCCTCTTCCACCTTTTTTAACAAATCATATTTCACCCTTTTCCACCTCCTTTCTCCACCAACCATCTTTTCAATCCTCTTCCACCTTTTTAACCAATCATATTTCACCATTTTTCCACCTTCTCTACCTATAAATACCAACCTCCTTCTACCATTTTATTCACACCATTTTCTCTCCATCTCTCTAATTCTCTCAATCTTTCTAAATCAAGAAATCTAAAAGGACACTAAGTGTTCCAACCATGCTTCTCTCAAATCTTCCGAGCAAGGAAGAGAACTCTAAGAGTTCTAAAAGAAAACACTAAGTGTTTCAAAGGAAGCTTGAAGCTCCAACCTCCAACTCTTCACGGAATCACCAAAGGAAGCTTTGCAAAACCGTGAGCAAACTCGACCCCCTTTTTACACTTTAATGCATTTTGGGGTGCAACATGTCTAAATTAAAAAAATTTATTTTAAACAAAATTAAATGTGTTCACAATACCAAATGTGCCATCATTTACGCTTATGTGAGTTATATGTGTTAGTTTAAACTCGTCTATACATGCTACTTGTTATGCTTGAGTTTGTTTATGCTTATTAGTTTTGACTTGTATTCTCATGATATCGTTATGCTTAGAATACTATGCATGCCAGTTAAGGAATTCGATTATATGCTATTGTTATGCGAAAGTGGTCTACATATTCGTGCGATTCGACTTGAATATATACTTGTCACAATCAAAACCAACTTTTATACTTATAATTAATTTCAAACTTGTATGTTCGTCAATACTTTTGTATTGATCTATGCTTTTAATACATGTTGCAGGAATTTTGATGACACATGGAATTTAGTAGGATTGCCTAGAAACGCATTTAAACTTTAAATACTTATTGTATTGTATTTGTTTCAAACATGTATTTCGTTTCAATATCTTGTATTAAATTGTTATCAATGAAATGAAATTATATTTGTTACGTGTCGGGATCTAAATTTTGTATTATTTGATTTGAACTATGTAAAAAGGTAATTATTAAATACTTGACACAATTAGCGTTATGAAGACTCTTGCAATCTAGTTTTCGTCTCATCCCGATGTTTCCGCCATCGGTTGGGGTATGACATAGGAGTTGTGTACCCTTAGTCGTTCATAAAAAATGCATTCTATTCGATTCGAATACACCCAATTTAACTCGAAAACATGAAACAACGACACAAGCCTAGCCACGGTCGGAAAGGACGACACCCACGGGTCAAAGCTAATCACGACATGGGGTCGAATGACACAGTGATTTGGATCTTGTAGCATTGTTCTCGTATAGTCCGAAGTGTAATGCAAATGTATGTTTTCAACATACCACATTATTAGCATTTGAGGGAAAGTTTAGCAACAAAACAACTATTAGTAAGAACTACAAACCAAATTTTATGGAAATGGTCATGGAATATATGATTTTCACAATAAAGTTTTGATAAGTGTTTCAAATGCATAATGAATAAATGTACCAAACGCATTGAAATTAGTCAAACACCAAACCACTATCCATGAAATTCAATAAAGATAAATTTATTGAAAATAAATATTTTCATTTTAATTCTTTATTTTGTTTCTATGATTGTGCATTTAAACATCTAACTATTGGTTATTATGATTATTAAATTACGTACAAAATCAATGATGCATTATTCTTAAGAAAAACATATAATGGCCGATACAATACGTACTAAATCAATGATGCATTATTCTTAATATTTTTTCACAAATTTTGGCCAATACAAACAAGTAAATAACCATTTTTTAATCATGGAAACTTTATATTACTCTTTTCATGTGATACGAACACTTCAAATTTATGTACTAATAATGGAAGTGGGTGTCCTTTTAGTCAACGAAGTCAAGTGAATTTTATGTGATTTCCTATTTCAGTTGGGACACATGTAGTTGTAGATTTGTAGAGTAACATTTCCCGTCAAAAAAAAATAGTAGATTTGTAAAAGATCTAAACATTTGAGTTTATCATCTTATGTGATTTGAAATCTATTGGCAAAGCATATGTTTTCGTGAATTGTTTAATGTTGCTATAGGCTAATATAATGTTGTTAATGGACCAACATAGTTAGCAGCGACATATTTATTAAGGGATATTAGATTTAAATAACACTAAATTTTACTAATTGGTTGATTACACTTCCAACTTTCGATTTGTACATTAGCACTCCCAACTTTCAACTTATTGCCCGATAATACTCCGTAACAAATAGAACCCTAACACAATTAGCTAATGTCAGATGCCACATCATAAAAATTGTCATGTCAGATGCCACATCATAAAAAATGCAACATCGACTGCCACATCAACTGTCATGTCATATGCCACGTCAGCAAAAAATTGCCACGTCAGATGCCACATCAGCAAAAACTAATTGAGTTATGGTTTAGTTAGTTAGGAAGTGTTATCAGCCAATAAGTTGAAAGTTGGTGGTGCTGGTGTATAAACCGAAAGTTGGGAGTGTTATTAGCCAATTGGTGAAAATTGTAGTTATTTAAATCAAATATCTCATTTATTAAGGGTTCAGGAGGTGTTTCCAATACCTTTCAATATTTTTGGCGAAATTCAAAATACCCTTAAATTTATGGTAAAAAAAAGAATTGTACGTTTTGTGAATGTACGATAAAATAACAATTTTAGGATACTCCTATTTTTTTCTTCTAGATCTGTCACTGATTAGGAATGTTATTCGATCATGTTTGGGTTGAATTTCGGTAATTCCAGATCTATACACAGTTGTATACCTATTAGGTAGGGCTAGCTTAACCTTTGTAGGGACCCAAAGCGGCATCGGAAATTGGACCTTTTCTTAAAAAAAAACAATATTCTTTTTATTTAAAACCCTAACATTTATGATGAACACATGTTTTATACACACAAATACATATCGATGTTGGGGTGAGTTTTAATAAAAAGTAAATCCTTCAAGGAATAATGGATTTTAATAATTCTAACTATTAGTCGTTGGCCAACAACGGATCACAATTTTAAAAATAACCAGTGGTTGTCCCACCTTTTCGTATATTGTAAACCAATGACCTTTACTAAACCGAAAAAGACAAGGAGACAAAAAGAAATTAAGTTTTTTTTAGTAAAAGTTCATTAGTTTACAATATGTGAAAAGGTGAGACCACCACTAGTTATTTTTTAAGTTGAGACCGTTACCGGCAAACGGCTAATAGTTTGAATTATTAAAATCCATTATTCAATCCTTCAAAGTGTCTGATTTTTTTGCTCTTTTTGTTAAATCTAAAAATTAAGGCAGGTTAAATCATAAATCACATATAACTCTAATTGTGAAATGTACTATATATATATATATATATTATATATATATATATATATAGATATATATAATATATATATAATATATATATATATATATATATATATATCACCTATTAAATTCTTTATCCTTACAATTTCTAATATGTTGACAGGACCAAATTTTACAAAACCATATTCAAATAATCGAAAAATGATTTAGGGTTTTAGTAGATAATCAAGAAAACTGGACTCATTAAATGTGGGTGCCATAAGCAACATCTTATATTTTATACCGTCGAGCCACCCATGTTGTTGGATACTTAACTTCTTATAAATGCAAAACTACTTTAACTAAATTATATTGAGTCTTGTACATGAAAACACATACTTTATTTTATTGAGGAGTTTCAGTGTTTATAGTTTTATACCGTGCTTATTATTGGTTTGTGAGAGTTTTATTTAATTCGATAGTTGAGATTTCTACATGTATGGGATCCGTTGTTATAAGGCCAACTTGGGCATGATTACACATACTTATCTTGAATTTATGCAAAGAGTTTTTTATATAGCTCGAACCACCGTCGTTCAAGTTACATGACACAAACCTTATCGTTACTTCAAAGTTCGCTTTTGTAACTGTTGTATCAAAATACTTATTTTTTTTAAATCATATGTTATTAAATCCAACTAATCATTTAAACACACTCCAAATGCCACAATCATGTGTTATTAAAGTTGTTTATTTTAAGAGATGATTAGACTCCATTTTAATGTAGTCGAAAATAATGTTAGTATTTATAATTCATATCAACTAAATTAATTACATTACCGGTTTCTTTTCCTTTCATAAACCCTATATATACATACATCCCTTCTATATCTACTTCCCACCACACACACACACCCTCTCCCTCTCTCTCTAACTCTCTCTCTAAAAATGGCCAAGAAGCTTTGGGCAATAATAAGAGCAATCCTTTACATGGTAAAAAAAGGATCAAAAAACATACCATGGTTTGAACTCCACATGCTATTAAAAAGATCCACCAAGATCGCCGGAAAAGCCATCGGAAACCTACTTCTTGACCACCAAACACTCACCTGCCGCCCTAACAACATCCACAACACCGTAGTTGCTCCGCTCGCATACGAGTTCAGTTGCAGCAACACCCCACTATTCCACCATAAACGTAAACACAACAAACGCTCACATTATCCACATTATTCACATAAAAACCATGACCTCACTGTTAATAATGTCAAAAAAGTGTTTGACATTTTGAACAGTTATGAGTCGGACCCGGAGAAGTCTCCGATGACACTTTTGGGATTTGGAGAGTCTCCGAATGTCCGGCAGCTGCGAGTGACGGATTCACCTTTCCCGGAGAATAATAACATGGGGAGGAGGATGTTATTCAGGTGGATATGAAGGCGGAAGAGTTTATTAAGAATTTTATAAAGAATTGTTGCAGCAGAAGAAACGAGCCGTCGTTGAGCCGCCATCTCCATTGGATTGTTACTGGAAATGGGGTCAAGTCCGGTGAGGTTTTTTTGGTGGTTTGATTTTAGGTTAAGTTCTATGTTTTGATTCAGTTTTTGTTTTATAATGTTTTATGAGTTTATGTTATAAATAATGGAAGTTTTGGATTTCTTTTGGGTTAAATGGTTGTGTAGATTTGTGTATTTATGTATCAATGTATGACAATTATAGTTAAGAATGTAGTTTTTATAAAAGTTCTAGCCAATGCTATTTTTATCAATTTGGAATGACATTTAAATTGATCCATATCCGGTAGTAATTGAGCTAGAGTGTTAAAACGATAGTATATCCCACGTGATCTGCCCTTTGCATTTGTAGGTTCCAAAATTCATGTTCCAGGTTTAAGAATACAAAGGGGCTGTTTGACAACTTCTTAATAGGTAACTGTTGAATCAGTAAGAGATCTAAAACACTAAGAGTAGGTATAATGTTTTACCATTCAGAGGTAACTGTCTGACCAATTCAGATAAAAGGTCTTAACTGTTCAAACTCAGTATAATGCTTAACCATTCAGAATCAATATAATGATTAACCATTTAGAGACAAATATCTGAACCATTAATTGCTAAACCAGTAAAATGTCTAAATCACTAATATAGCTCATTAAGGGCTGAAACAAACAGTCACATAATTATCCAATGCATAAGTAAGCAACTTTCAAAATGGTGTCATATGTTTTATATTTTACATGAAAACAATTATCGGATATTATATAAAACATATAGAATCTCTAGTGTTACGTGACGTTGAACCCTTGTATATAATCTTCACACCGGACCCTTGTATATAAAGGTTGGCAGATGTGTGTGTTCATTTTTGTTTGTGCGAATCTTCGACATTTTGATGTTCATTACTTTTGTTTGGCGTGTTGTCTTTAAGATGGTTGTTTTCCATGGTAGTTATAGTTGTCAAAAGGTTGTTGGGTAGCCATTTCTTACCACTTGCATTACTTTATGAAATCTGATAAGTAGTTAATCCCATTTTCGTATATTTTTTTATAAGAAAAACAATAATATGTCACAAGGTTTTTAGAAGCTCGATGTATTAAATTTATAACTAATAATATTTATGTGTGTGTTTTTATGTTATTTTACGACTTAGTTTAACTTTTTTTTCAACAGAC
This sequence comes from Scalesia atractyloides, assembly GCA_947069175.1. Taxonomy (NCBI): domain Eukaryota; kingdom Viridiplantae; phylum Streptophyta; class Magnoliopsida; order Asterales; family Asteraceae; genus Scalesia; species Scalesia atractyloides. The sequence continues at coordinate 1,329,197 of CAMTDV010000011.1, read as the reverse complement.
TTGTCATACTTTTATAATAAATTACACGAGTAGTTTAAAAGTTTTATTGATATATTAAAGTACATGTCGGAGAAAGCCTAATGTATTATTAGAGTTAATTTTATGCTTTGAATTCCTTGTTAGTTTGAATATACTTTATTTATTTATTTATTTATTTGTGTAAGAAGAGAAAAAAAACTTAGGACTTTTGCAAGATCTTATTACAAGACAGAAGGTAAGAAAGTTATGTATTAATCCATATATTTTCTTGAATATTTTCTAATAATTCTTGTATTAAAGTGTCTAAATAATCAACACCTTGTTTAAGACATTAAAGATGTTGATTGCCTAAAGAGGTGTTCATTTTAGAATCACGTTAAGAACTGTAAAAAACACATAATAAATTTGTAACTTTTGCTTTAAAAATGATACAAAAGGCTTACTCTCTGTTATCTCATAAAATATCAACAAACTATCCATAAATGTTTTATTCAGATATCCAAGTTGATCAACATAAAGTTGATTATGAAAAAAATCGTTCCCAGATGCTTATATGTAACATCCCAATTCTTCAATAAAATTTTCTTTAAACTCGTCAGGTGAGTTTCACGACCTCCATTTGCATGTTTTATATAATAAACCAAGGGAGAAACATGCTACCTGAAACTGTTTAAAGTTTAACTGCTTGTCATATATGAATGTGAATATGATTTGCTTTAAACGTGATTTTGACAACTAGATCTTATATCCATTTAACTTCGGGATATAATCGTTGGACAGAGTTGAGTAGCGATATTCGGGTTGGCACCCCCACTCTTCATCGTGGTTACGCTAGCTAAAGTACACAAGCGCCATTTTAAATGGCACTTGAGTAAATATCTCCGATTACTGAACTTGCAACTGTGAACTGAGTTTAACTTTGACGCCTATTGATTAATGTGTAAATCATTAACCATGGCATAACAGAATGTCAGTAGGCTTGGCTATAACTTATATGATCTTCATGAATTTAGTTGAGATTAACATTATGAATGCAAGCAACAACATAGCTCTATCGTATCAACTTTATTTAACTATTTTATTGAGTCTTAAACATGTAAGCTCACCAACTTAATAGTTGATCCCTTTTTAGCATGTTTTCAGATGATAACAATGTACGTAGCTAAGAATGTGAATTTAAATAGTAGAGACTTGTTTGCATTAACTACGCTTTGCTTGCTTGAGACTTGGCATAATAAATTTTGTTTTGTCGCATTAATTACCACGTCTTCACCTTCACGGAGAGTGACAAGGTTGACTGGTATTGAAAATAGGTTAGGTTTGGGTAGAGCTGTATAACAAATAGGTCCATTAACCCATTTAAGTATTTAAAGAAAAACTTTTATATTTTTGTTTTTTTTCCATTTTTGATTTGCATGGTTAATTATAACAATATAAGTTTTGACACACCATATTAGTTACTTGTTACAGTCATACTCACCATAAAACACGTTAACATGTATGACGTGTTTAAAAAACGGGTTAAACATGTCATGTACGGATTAACCCTATTTTATGTGTGTATGGGTTAGGGTTGAAAATTTTGACACAAATATTAATATGGGTCGGGTTTGGGTTGCACATATCAACCCGCCAACCTACCAACCTGCCTACCCGACACAATTGACATCCCTTATAGTGTGCATGCTACTGTTTATAGTAATTTGTTATAGTTCCGTATAAAGATTTGTGTTTTTACATGGTGTACAGTTATGTTATCTACCGATGTGCCTTGATTTATAACATATTTAATGTTTTCTAAGGTTTATTATTGCCTTAATTAAACTAAAACCCACGAAATATAACTGATTTTTAGTATGCAAATCAGGTTAAAGTTGATTAGCTAAAGAATTATTGGATGGTGATATTAGTGAAGGCATCCCATATTGGACTAGTGGCATCCTGCGTTTCATTATCGTTATGTTTGTTTAAAGACAATGGTTTTTATGACTTGCAATCACATTTGGATTTTATGATTGTTATTTTCCACTGCGTTTAAATGAAATTTAACAATTGAAACCCCAAATTTAAGGTGTTTCTTTACATGTTAAATATCAAAGGCAAACAACCACTAGGGTATTCAGTTTACCCTATGGTATTGGAACTTGGTTTGGTTTATCTTTGCGGACTCTTAAGTTTATGACTTAAACAAGTCGTCTTATCATGTTTTTAGTTAGGGGTGTTAATCGTGTCGAGTTGATGGGTTGACGGGTTTCGGATTGATTTGTTGAAATGTGCAACCCAAACCCGACTCATATTATTATTTGCGTCAAAGATTACAATCCTAACCTGCCACATATAAATTCGTGTCAACCCGAACACGGCCGTTTAACCGTATTTATAAATGAGTCATACATGTTGACGATTTATAAGCGAGTTATTGGTTTTAAATGGGTATCGATAATATGTTTAATGGTGAGTATAAGTGTGATAAGTAAATAATATCATGTACACCAAAACTAACATTATTATGACTAACTATATAAAATAGAAACGGAAAAAACAAAAACAAAAATATAAAAGTTTATTTAAATATTAAACAGGTTGACGGGTCAACCCGTTTGTATATGAAGCAACCCAGACCGGAGTTGTGTTTAACACGGATCAACCCGACACGTTTTTTAGACAGATAGTGTTAGTCAACTCAACCTATTTTTTCTCGTGTCAGGTTCGGATCAGATTAGGTTCGGGTCGAGTCAATAATTGCCGTTCCTATTTTTACTTACACTACTATTTTAACTAATATAATAATAAAAAACTAAAATAATGATATTCATAACATGTAACAAATAGGATATTACAAAATTCCAAAGTAAATTAAAATGAATAAAATTTTGTATGCCACTCATTAGAAGTCTATTGATTACGAAAATAAATCTTACATGAAAAACAATCTAAGGTGTTATTATCGTAGGGTTGTCGTATGTGTTAAGTATGGAATTTATGTTTCTTGTAAATCTGACAAATTTAATAAACTATTCCAGTTATCATGGCCTACGTTATATTTTGTTCTTCAAAATCATGATAAAATTGTATAATTCGATTTTTAAATTATATACCATAGAGAGAGAAAGATTTAGCATTTAAATTTTGTAGCATAAAAAAAGAAAGATTCATGTAAAACAATATGGGTCTAGTTGATATGAATTAATTAAACAGGCAAGTAAATAACATGGACAAACGAAAACGAATGAAATAAATCATCACTATTTTATTCTCTTGTTTAGTTACAATATGGCAATTAAATAAATGATTACTTTGTTAAGCAGGAAAACACAAGTAATAAAATTGGTGGTGGTCGGCAATGGTGGCAGGTAGTGGCGGGTAGCGGTGACGACGACGAACGTGACGTGCAGTGGTGGCGGTGGTTGTTGTTGTTGGTGGTGGTAGGTGATGGATGGTGGGTGGTGACGATGGTCGGCGTTGGGCGACGGCAACGGGTGATTGTTGTAGGTATGTAGCGAAGGGGTGGTAGTGGTGATAGAATGGTGAAAAGAAATTGAATGAAAAAAAAAAACAGGAGAAGAGTGAATGAAATGAATTTCTGATGTTTAACACAAAATACTACGAGAACACATATAATAATATAAGTTATTTTTATTCTAATAATAATAAAATTTTAAAAACTAGTAATTTTAATTGTTATTCATTCTCTTTTGTTGACAGAGTTAGTTTGTTTTTCTTTTTGTTATAACCAGAGTTAGTTTGTTTTTCTTTTTGTTATAACTACACACGTGTAAATCGTATATAGGTTATATTTTATATAATAACACTTGAATAATAACTTTCTTTTTTAATTTTTTGTTTACTTTTTTCTATATTTCTTTATGTCTTTTATCCTTTAACTTTTAGTGTTAACACTTATAATTTTTATCTTTCTAAAAAATTATAATCAAGTATTATATTTCTTTGTCTTTTGTCTTTTTCTGTTTTTTTTTTATATTTGTGATTTTTTTTACCTTTTACCCCTTAACTTTTAGCGTTAGCACTTACAACTCTTTAATTTTTTAATCGAGTTTTACGTATTTATTTTTATGTAAGTGTCGGTATAAATTCAAAATAACTTACGTTTAGACGTAAATTTTTACCGGAAATAATATGTTCTTATTATTATTATTATTATTATTATTATTATTATTATTATTATGTACGTTTTCAGTTGTTCTACATTTTAACGTAAATTTTAATTTTTTATCTATAAATGAGTCGGGTAAAATATAATACACTTTCGTTCTTCTTTTTATGTACCTTTTCAATTAGTCTACGTTTTGATGTAATTTTGTTCAGAAACGAATCGATTCAAATATAATACATTTTCATTAGACAATATAAATTCGAGTCACATTATGTTTTGACACCACCGCAACCGTAGCTATTTTCTTGCCTTCTTATTTTTATGGACGCGTCGGTATAAATTTAAGTTGATTTACGTTTCGACGTAAATTTTCTTCAGAAATATGTCGAGTCAAACATAATACGTTTTTATGTACTTTTTTTGTTTCTTTCTTGATTTTTTTCTAGTCTTTATTATTTTTAAAATTTTTACTTTTCTTTATGTTTAGTGGTTTAGTTTTAGGTTATTTTTTGTCAAAGTTATATTTAAGTTAGCGTTTACGTTTCTATTTACAATTAATTTAAAATTAGTATGTTCCTCTGTCCAATTTAAATTTATATTTATGGTTTTTGGTCAATGTAAAACATGTGAGGATATTCTTTAAACATATTTTTTTCGATTGCTATACTGAACCAAAATAAATATCAACCGAAACTCTGCAGCATAGTACGGGTAATCATACCAGTTATCTATATATGTTTTAACTATATGATGCAAAACATAAATACATATGAATATATTAGTTTGAGATTTTCTTTGTACACAATCAAAATGCCTATATGTAAGAAAAAGTAAAAATATCAATTTTTCTTTGAAAAAAATTGTGATGATATCTTTTATTCTTGCAATACTTAGTGAACAAAACTTAAATATGATTGCATAATTGCTATATATATATTGTTGTTTTACATTGGAAAATCAAGGGACCGGATCAAAAGCAAACGAAATAATACTTCATATGGCTGATTTGATTTGTCTAGCTTTCAATTCATTCGTTTGAATTATTAAGTGACATTTTAAACTCTACACAAAGCCTACTTGTGTCATATGTGATATGTGTCTTGGTAAAATAAATTATTGTTTGGAAGATTTCGCAAAATCCCAATTAAAAATAGATTATATTGCATAAGAAAACACTAGACATGTTTAAAGTTGATTTTGTATTATGATTCTATGAAATTGAATCCTGTCATCTTCAATGGGCATGATATGATTAACCAATAATTGTACACGCACATTATTATTTAATATTTTTTACGACTTGGACATCTCATTTGTATTAAGTATTACTATTTTAGACAACAATCTACGTGTCCGATTTAATTACATGTCATTTTATAACCATTACTTTTTTAAACAACGTGTGCAAACTGATATCTTAAGTCAAATATCTTGTAAGTTTATTATATAATATAATTAGTGTACTTGTTAATTAAAGAATTTTTTTTCTATCATATAATTATTAAATACTATTTATGTGACTTGTGAGACTGTTTCACGTATTTATGATATGTTTACATGTTTTGATACAAATAAACTTATAAAGTTTATACTTTTATATATTTATATGTGAACTTTTGTATGGATATCTAGCTACTTTTTGTTTATCTAATTTGTTTTTTAAACAGTTGTCAAGAATGTAACTTTGTTTTCTGTTAGGGGTGGAGATTTTTATTGGGTCGTCGTATTTAGTTAATTTTTACCCAAATACGTCTAAATGCATAATTATCTTTTTATCTACAACTATCACGTCCAAAACATGTTAGTAGTATTTAGGAAGAGACATTTCTTATCAACTTAATGTTTCTCTAGTGCACGACAGATATAGAATTTATCTATGGTGTTACATATATCTTCAACAATAAAATGTAAATATTAATTTATATAATTAATAAACTAAAGTATGACACGACTAAAAGAAACGTAAAACTTGAGTCTTGAAAAATATTTTAGTATATAGCCAAGAAACGTGAATGGAATGTGATGTAGAATGTTGTTTCTATTAAGCGATAAAAATATCAAATAATTAGGGTAAATGACTGCAAAAATATTTACAATGTTATTTTTAAGTATCATCCTAAAAGTTTTCAAAAAATAAAAGATTGATTTTTACTTTTTATATTTACGCTTTTTGTTAGGCCTACTTTTTCGTGTATCTAATTTATTTTCGTAAAAGGTGAATGTTTATTTCAAACACATGTATGACTTTTATACATGAACAAATTTTATTATCTCATTACTACATGTTTTAATATAAATATAATATAAATATAAATATAATTACATGCTTACTTAAGTATGTTAACAAAAAAATGTTTTTTTATGACTTTCTCTTGTGTAATTCTTTTTAATCAAACTTCAACGTAAATACGTAATTGCTTCATATCAGTCCCAAAAGTCAATATATGATAATTTACTATGTAATTACTTCGTATAATACTCAAAAGTCAATTGCTTTCTATCTGATACTTAATACTTTTATATAATCAAAGGCCATGTAGCCCATTAATGTTAAGATGATGGTCTTCTAAGTGGTGATGGTTCAGTTCCTATTGTCGATAAATGAGGTAGATTTAGGTTGCAATTCAAAAACGAAAAAAAACACTTAAACACTTTTATTACAAACGTTATGAGTTAATCATGTTTAAAAGAAATTGTAAGAGCATACGTGTTTATGATTGTCAATCTATAATATTTATTTTTTTATTTCATCTAACTAAATAAAAAAAATATTTATCTATTATCCTACCTTATATTCATTTTTTTTTTGTTTGCAGCTTAAAGGGGGGTTTTGTTGTTTCTAAGATCATACGGAGTGGTAGGCTTTGTGGTGACAAGGCAACACCTACACGCCAGGAACATCACCACGTAGGGTGGCGTAGTGATGGGGGTGGTGGTTTCTTCACCGGCATGGAGGGCAAATGGTGTGGTGAAGTGGCGGCGTTTCATGGATAGGTGGATTTTGTGAGTTTTGATTGATTCTTGTTTAATTTTTTTTATAAAAAGGTCATTTTCACGCCCTCCCACCCCATGCTTTTTTTTACCATGCTTCATTGTTGACGTAACAACCACATGACGCTGAATGCCCCCTCTTTATGTCTTTCCACTCTGTATAATCTGACAGGAAAAAGCAACGTGATAATTAAAATGATCAACTAATCATAAAAAACTTGTGACTCTAGAGAGAAAGGAGGCAATCATAGATGATTCTTATACATCCGTTATGATTCGCATAAAAGTCATTTAGTTAACTCAATCGCTAGTTCTCAGTTATTAGAAACCAAACAAATAAACCCTTAAGAGGGTAATACCAAGAATCATGCAACTTAAATCAAATACATTTAAATTATTTTTCTTCTACTCTCAATTTCTAAATACTTGCTAATTACATATTCAAATTGTATCATCTCAACCTCATACCAACTTCTGCTTTGTTCATACCAACTTAAATCAAGTGTTTAACTTTTTCTTACATGTACGGGGACTCTCCACAGGGTCATCATCCTTGGATTACCTTCGTCCACGCAAGCTTTAATTACAATCAAAATCTCCTCTCATCGACAACCATAACATTCAAAATGCGTAGATAACAATTCATTTCATGCGAATTTTTTTTAAGCTACATGAACTTTTTACAATAAAAATTACATAATTAGAATTATTAAAAAAACAACATCATGTCAAGACTAAGGACACGTAAACTTGAAATATATTCTAGTATATAGCCAGAAAAAAACGTGAATGGAATGTTGTGTGGAATTTTATTGTTATTAATCAATAAAAATGTCAAATAATTAGGGTAAATGATTGTGAAAATGCTTGAGCAATTATTAACGTTGAGTTGCACATTGTGAGTTAATTATTAAGAAAGTGACACATTTATTTTGTGTGTATATTGTCAATTTGATATCCCATTTCGTGTTACATCCGATAAAATATCGGCCGCTTAATTAATAATTATTATAGACAGATGTCATACACAGGGGAAAATAAATATGTGCATGTAATTAAGCAATGTTATTTTATTTTATATATTGTTTTATAAATCAAAATGTTTAATAAAGAATATTGTGATACACGTGTTTCCATATGAGTGACTAAGAAGAAGATTAACTGCCAAACATTGTTAGATGTATCATGTATGTATAATGGACATGGAGATCTTAAGATAACATACAAAATGTGAGATGGGGGTTGTTATCACATAACAATTATATGAAAATATAAAAAGCATGAAAAATATTGGAAAATATCGAACGTATATGATTATAACCCAGTCAAGGACGGACCTACCTTAGGGGAAGTGGTAGCCTCCACTACCCCTTGGCGCTCCTACGGTATGTAAATTTTAGAAAAATTTGACTTTTTTAAACGTTTTTTCAATGTCGTTACCCCTTTTAATAAAACGTTTTTTCAATGCTCTCTGGAACACACAAACGTAAGGAGGTATTTGCTACTAGAATGACATTCATGAACATTTCTTTAAGAAAATGGGTTGATATGGATATAAAATAATGGAACATGGGTTGGATTTTTTTTTCAAGTTAGTAAAAAAATAATTTTAGTGTTTTCAGTCAATAGGTCAAAACGAAACATCATTAAAGTATACTAATTTAAAATGCATCTAAATGAGTTAGCAACACCCACAACAATTGTTTCTCGCCACCACCTCTAACACAACACCATTACATGTGGTCTTAGCAAAAGTTCAATCGATTTAGGGTCTCACTGGAAGCAGCCTTTTTATTTTTACGAAGTAGAGGTAAGGTTGTCTATATATTACCCTCGCTAGACCCTACCTTAACTTTGCTAACGGTAGGATTTACTGAGTATGATGATAATTTTAGTGCTTGCTTTACATATGCAACCCGCTAAGTGGTGTAGCTTACACAAAGTACAAACCCCGATGCATCCAAAAACGTATAATATGTATTCCAAAGAAAATTGGATAAATACTAACTTGGATATTTTTTCAATGAAAACTCTAATAATATATGTACTTTAACTAATTTAATTTTTCTTCTAATAACTTGCGTTCTTTAACTTAGAAAAGAAAAGGCTAAAACGGAACTGTGTTTAATCTTACTCCTCGACATTTAGGTATAAATTTCGTTAAAAACGAAGATGTATTAAAAAATATTTTTTTGGCATCGTAAGCTATAGCGAGTTTTGGTGGCGTATGGGTACCGTGACGAACCAGACCTTGACCGAACAACGTCGGCACCTATATCTATATCGTTTTTTTGGTTTTCAATCTCTATGAAAGACGTGTCGATATCCTTTTAGGCATATCACGACTTTATTTTTTTATTGTTTTTTCAAAGTATTGTGTTATGAACATTCATTCTGGCCCAGCTTATACCTATAATACTTATTTTGGCCCAACTGCCCAACTAAGAATGAATTGGATGAGAAGCTAATATAAGGCGTGGAAAGAAACACCCTGCTGGAAGCATTGGGCCAAACCTCAATCAATTAGACTTGCATGGGCTGGAGCCCATCATACTGGCCAGAAAAGGATATACTCTTAGGAGGAGACAAGATGACACTTTGTAAAATTTCATTTACATGATAACAACAATAAACCAACTAAACTATTTTAATTTTTGAGGATTATAGAATGGTTAACAGGTTAACGAGTTAAACTCACAATATATATTTTATTTTTTACTTTTTTTAAAGCCAAATATTATTTGATACATTTATTATCACTTTATTTGAAATTACATCGAGATAGAAAATAAACAGGCAATAAACTGTGTTGCTACCCCTTTTTGAATATCAAAACTAAGTTTTTTAAAAACTACATTCATAGATCTCCGGGCCATAACATTACTGTGCATGGCCCTTTGAACTAGGCTAAGTAGGTCCACAGCATCTGGCTCATAAACCCAAAAGTATCAAAAGCAAATGGGATAAACACGTGCTGGTTGACTTAGTTCATTTATCTACAGCTGAAAAAAAAACACACCCGTTTATTAGATGATGAGACAGGCGTAGGTGCACAAATTGGGCTCTAGGTCCAAACCTTCAGGTTGAAACTAGGCCCAGTTGGGTCAACAAAAGTCAAAACTGGGTCCTAGCCAAACTCGGTCGGGCTGGGCCTACTTTGAAAACAGGATCGGGTTTAGCTGGGTGGAAAGTGCGGTTTAACTTGCTCAGGTCGGGTTCGACAAGGTTCAAAGTATAGGGTTACAACTAGATTTCAACTTTACAGGTAGGGTCGAGTCTAAATCAGGTACGAAATCAGGTTGGTTTGGGATCAAAACCAGGTTAGGCTTTCAACTTGTTTTTTTTCACCTCAAAAGACGGGTCAACTATACACAACCGTGGCCCATTGTTTCATATGTTTCTGTATCTTGTGTATATTCTGGCCAGCCCATTATAATTATGGGGTCAAGTTATTCTACAAAAACTTTTAAAAATTAGAAGTGTACAAAGACACAATGGATTACACAAGATGACACAATGTTGAGTAAAATATAACAAAATACCGAAAAAATATAACACAATGTTGAAGAAAAAAACATTGTGAGTCGCAAAAAAGACACAATACTCAAATATAGAAAAGACACAATGATAATAAACAAAACTTCTAAAATCTACAATCCATAAATCCAAAAGTGAAAACCTAAAATTTCACATCGTAGAGTTCGATGAGAGAACTCCAATGCCACTTGAATGTGGTCAATCGGAGTCTGTCTGACACCCTTTGTATGACTTCTTACTTTGTACCATTATTATCGTGTTTATTACGCAAGTAAGTAATTCAACACCTTAGGTGAAATCGAACCCAACTAACTTATTTAAAAATAAGATAATACAAAGTTCTGTGACTTTTTCCTAAATTTAAAAGAGTCGGTGTCTTTTATGTAAAATACTTGGTTACCAACGGTTTCCTAAACAAACACTTGCCCCACACGCAAGTAACCAAGATTTATTAGTATTCTTATTAGTCTTATTTATAACCACTCCCACATCATAAAGACATAATGTCACACCCCGACCGCAGCGGATAGTCGGGGCATAATTGAGTTACCAAAGCTCATGATGTTTACTAAAACGTTTCATATTTATTAAATTCAAATTATAACTTAAATATCCAAAACAAAATCCATACAATTACAAGAAAATGAAACTATATAATTATTCCAAAGCTTAAACTTGTTTATTCTTCTAGGCCTTCCTATGTGTTTATTGTCTCAGCTGGATCACCTGTATCATGTGTAAAACGAGGGATATTTTGGGTCAACAAAAGTTGGCGAGTGAACCTTGATAAAACATTGTTACTAATTTCTTGTTTTATTTAATAAGGAAAATTTGTGCAATAATCACATGTGAGCAAACATATATAAATAAACAAACACAAACCACTTTGGATGAGTATATGATATGAATGATGATGAATGTGAGATCAAGGCTCAATCAAACGGAGCCGATCTTATGAGGCACCTGATGCTCAACCCGTCTCCCACGGGGAACTGATGGGCCTAATGAAATGCGTGCACTGAAAATGATAAATCCAATCTACATATAATCCACACAACAATTGATACACATTTGATCACGGATATGATATATGCACAAGTGTTTAAATAAAATAAAAGAATTATACGACACATGATACACCCCAAAACATGATTAAAACGGGGAATTGGTAGAGATTCACTCACAATGGGTGCGTTCTTTGATGATGATGAAGGCGCACGAATTTATAATTCGATTGACGAGGGAAGAACTAACCTAGATAATAACAAAATGATTCGATAAATAAAAAAGTTTTGGTTGAGATTAATATTTTTAACTACTGCTCTTAAATGGGATTTTTAGATTTATTTTTTGTGAGTTTAAGGAAATTTTCTAACCTTAATAATCTTATTTTTAAGTATTTTAAAAAAAATTCTAATTAAATAAATAAATAAAAATAAATAAAAAAATTGACTTTTTGACCGTTGAACCGGGTCTTGACCGGTCAGACTGTGTTTTTTTATGCGCTGAGTGAGGTTCGAACTCGGGACCTCTCGTATACGTGCACGCAGCTCTACCAACTGAGCTACGTGTCTAACCCGAAATATTCTCTGTTTTAATTATATATATATACTAATTAACCTTTAACTTATTTGGTTTTTATTAAAAATGATTTATATGGCCGAACCGGTTGCAGAGACCCGGAGTCGAACTCGGGTCCTTCGGTTCGAGTGCGCACAGCCCAACCATTGGGCTGTGTGTTAATTTGCTTATCTATGAATTATTCCTTTTATAAACATTCTGTGACATGATCTGATTCAGTTCTACAAATGTTGGTTTTATTTCTAAAAGCGTAACGTGTGCGATTCGAACCCGGGACGTGTGTATTGTTTGTGCTCACAGTCCACCGCTGGACTGTGTGTCTAACCCGTTTGAATATTTAATTTTATAAATACACGTTTGCATCTTCGTCTTCTTCGCTTAAAAATTACAGAATAGTGAAATCCGACTGTTCTGGTTAATCGATCATAACTTATACTTGTTTGAAATGGAAAGAAGATTAAGTGATAAGGTATACCAAGACGGAGCGTTTTCTTCAGATTTCCGGCAGTGTTCGTCGGCTCTGATTTTTGCGATTTCCGGCTGTATGAACTGTTTTAACATTTTTGATTATTGGTTTGAACGATTAAAGTATAAATCAAGAGATAGCAGAGAAGTTTAGACAGTTATACCGACTGATGAATGAATACGGTTTTACTGACTATCGATTCCGCCGATGTTCCGGCGAAATTGAAATTCTCCGGGGACGAGCTCTGGAAGGACTAAAGCTTCGAAAAAGAGTGCGATTCTGAGCGAAAGGTTTACAGGAGGTTTGAGTGGGTATTTATAAGGAAGAACTGGATGAATTGGGTTTGAATTGAGTCTTGATTTGCAGTCAAAGTTTTTCCGACGGTTATGACCGAAATTGACTGCCGGCAACGGTTATAATTGATGTCGTGATCAGTTATGCGCTTCAGTCAAAGGAAAAACAGCCAAGATTGCGGAGTTTAGTCTTTTTCCGGCGATTTCGCGTTCTGAGAGCGCGGTGATTTCCGGTTTTGAATTCGGGTTTACTTTAAGTATTATTTATTTCAGTATTGACACAAAGAAAGTGTGTGGCGGAGTGGTGTGTTGTGTGCTTGTGTTTGTGGGTGACCCGGGTTCGAAACCCGGCGTCTCCAATTTATTTTTTATTCACTATTTATTATTGATTATAAATTATGATTTTTAAATTCTAATATATTTATTAATTACGTATTGTTTAAAATTAATATGCACCATAAATACGCAACGAATCTTATAACTGATTATTTGTTTGATAAACGAAGCGGGTTTGGAAACCCGTTTTTCGACGGATGTTACACATAAACCCTCCTAAACCCTCACCCCATATTTAGATGATCACACCGGATACCTCATGCGAACCATGCCCAGACCGGATCTTAGACGACATCGGCGGCGCGTTCAGCACGGGCGCCATCGACGGTTCCACCTTCCACTTCCTCAAAGGAGTCTACAACTCACCAACAGGTAATTGTGATAACAATTATCTTTCAAAAGTAGAGTTTATATATATATATATATATATTATATTATGTCATACTTACATAATCTATATTAAATTGGTAGCCCGTTTATCGGCTAGGGGTGTTCATTATTTGGTTCACTTGGTAACCGTAACCGAATACAAATTCGGTTATTCCATTCGCTTTTTGGTCAGACTTTTTTTTTAACTCGGGCAATTTGTTTAAATCAAATTAATCAATTTCAATTTTTTATTTTGATATAACTATATAGATGTATATATGTTAATTGTTAATTTTAGCCCATGTCCAAACCTAAGCCCAAATCCCTCTTTACCCATTAGCCCATTCTATCATCCAAAAAGACCGAAACAATAAAAGAAACCATCAATCCTACTCAACACGTGTTTATCCTATTCACTTTTGATACTTTTGGTTTCCTTACGCCAGAGACTGTGGACCTACTTACCTGAGTTCAAAGGTCATGCACAGTAATGTTATGACCTCGTGATCTATAGATGTACTTTTAAAAAAACTTAGTTTTGCTATTCAAAAATTGGCAGTGGCGCAACTTGTCGCCCGTTTACCTTCTATCTCGATGTAATTTTTATTGTATATTTATCTTTATTTAAACCAAAGAGAAAATATTAAATCCTAATGGTAACCTGTGTCGCTCGACTATTTTTTTATTTTTTTTTGTTTTAGACTTGTTTGAAGTTTATACTTTTGTTTTAGACTGGTTTGAACTTTTAAGTCTGTATTTTGGTTTTCGTTTGTACTTATAAGTTCTATTATAATTTTTTTGGAAAAAATTGATTTGGTTGAATTTGGTTAGTTCGGTTTTAAACCAAACTCATATTCGGTTATTCGGTTTGGTTAGACAATATTCCAATTTGGTTCGGTTACGAGAAGAAAAAAATAATAACCGAATTAACCAAACTGAATTATCCGAATTAACTGTAAACCAAACTGTTAGGACACCCTATTATCGGCGCCACAGAAAAAGAATTTTTCAGAATTGTGATAATGATTGTATTTCAACAGTATAATCTATCCTGATGTGATCAAATAGGTAGCCGTTTCATTGGCGCCACAGAAGCGGTCGCTATGCACACGCCACGTGTTGCTGGCAGCTTCGCCGTATGGGGTGGTTTATTCTCCGCATTCGATTGCACAATGGTTTACGCGCGCTAGAAGGAAGATCCATGGAACTCCATCATCGCTGGAGCCGCCACAGGAGGGTTTCTTCAGATGCGCCAGGGGCTGTTTTTGGTGGCGTTTTGTTGGCCCTGATTCAAGGGGCGGGAATTACGCTTAATAAAGTTATTAGTTCGCAACAACCGCAGCCGGTGGTTATTGAGGAGGCGCCACAGGTGGATTTGGAGCGTTCTTCCGTGTCATCTCCGTCGTGGTTTGGTGGCAGGCGAGAGGAGGAGAAGCCGGAGTTGAAAGTTGAAGTGTTGGAGAGTTTTGATTCGCCAATGCCGCCTACTTTCGAGTTTCAGTGACTTTGTTTTGATGTAGTTTTGCACAACTGGTTGAAGATCTTTGTGTTCTTGGGTATGCTTAGAGTTTAGTTAACAACGACATGTAGTTACTGGGGATTTTATGATTTTGTTGGTTGTAACATATATTATCATAGAAAATCGAGAGCTATTTCCGAGAAGAGTGTTTGTGACATTAACATCGTTCTGTACTGTCCACATAAGGATATCATGGGTCAAATCACTAACGTGGAAGAAAGAACTCCACAGTTAAACGTTCTTATCCATAAATCACGAAAAGATGCAAAAGAAACGTTTTCATAACTAAATGTAGGAGTTTCCGAACATTGTAAAGTTCTAAAACCTCGCTTTATTCGCTAATATATCTTAAAACATGTGAACAACATACAAGTCCATGTGACACTAGAATAGCCCATAATTTAACGGGAACAGACATCAGGAAACAAAACCAAGATCCAAAAAAGCTTAAATAAATGTACATAAAATACCATAAATTTATGTGGACTCTATATTCGAGATATTGTGAGTGAGACGCTGCAAGAAGAGCCGCACCGAGACCCGACCCATCATTTGATAGCTCGACTACGATGTTTCTAGATACTTCTTCACCTAACAATTCATTCATGGTGTTTTGCATTGTGTTTCTGAACTTGGTGTAGTGTTCAAATAGCCCGCCGTCCATTGCTATTACGGATTTCTGGTTTCCTTCTCCTTCCTTGCAAGTATCTCTTCCAATTTTTTTGAGGACTCCTAGGATTCCAGCCGCTGAGAGACGGCACCACGAGTTGCCACAAGGTCACAGACTTCCACAATTATTTTTCTCATCTTTAGAGAAGTGTTGGATATCTACAATTGTGCAATTGAACCGTACATGTCACAAACATAAATAAATATGTATGGGTGAGCGAATTAAAACGAACTAAGGTCCAAACAGGTTGTGATGACTACCAAACATATTACTCATCCGTTTTCTTAAAAAAAATTATAATAAATGACTTATATGTGAAAACAAAAACTATCTTATTAGAAAAGTAATCCAACATTTCTGCAGTTGAATACATCAACAAGGGGGTGAAAACGAGCCGAGCCGCTCGTCACCTACTCAAGATAGGCTTGCCAAAAAATCGAATCGAGCCGCGCTTAAACGAGTTCGAACCCGAACCTTTAAACGTGCCTATTATCCATATAACTTCTATTTAACACGTTTGATGTATATTTACATAATAATTATTATATATTAAAAAGTATTTAAATAATATATAACGTGTTATATATAAGATTTATAACTATAAATATATTCAAAAATAATAATAAATGTGTATAAATAAAATAATTAAAGAACTAATTAAATAACAAATGAGCCGATTTCGGTTAGAGTTCCTTCATAATTGTCAGTTCACTTTCGGGTTCTCAGCCATGAAAATGCTAGCTATGTTTAATTTTCATAAAAGAGTAACTAATTATTTAGGTACATCTGTACATAAACTACACCTAAAACCAGGCAAAATAATACATAAAGCTACATTTAATTCAAATAGGAGTTGGTGGTTTCATGATGTATTGGGTTCAAAACAGAGAACAAAAACATCATAATATGTACCTCGAGGATATCTTTCAACTTGGTTGCAACCACTTTGAGATCCGGAGTTGAATCATGATGCATTGCAGACATATCAGGGGTCTTAAATCCAAATTTAAAAGTGTAGAATAATTTATGCAACCAAATTGACCATACTAAAAGTGTAGAATGAGACTATGTGAAACAACATCGTACCTTAATATAAAGGGCTTTTGGAGTTTGGATGGCACAATATCTCCAAAAAACTCGCTTCTTCCGCCATCTTTAACAAGACTCGTCTCACAACTTCCCCAGATACATTCCGGAAATCATTTTCTCATATATCTGTTTGAGTAAGATTACATTATATATGAATAAACAATATAATAACGGTATTAATCCAAAGGTTAATTACCCTTAAAGGTAACTTGCTTCGATTTTTGTTATCGTATCCAAACATATTTTTAGCTTTTTACCATTGTATGTAGACAATTATCTACTTGTGTAGAAAGATGGTGCATGGCACCTTTTTTTATGACACGGTGATTTGCCAGTCACCGTTTCACCTTCTATATAAAGTTACTTACAATGGTAAGTATCAAGCAATGATACCAATAATCATGCTTGGATTCCCATTCGATCATGAGTGGGACCCATAACATGTGAACTTTAAATAACCTGAGAAAAATATATCCAAAAGGGCAAAATCTTTACCTGCTCTCCAGGGTTCATGCTATCACCATCAAGACCTTCATCATACTCGGTCAACGGGAAGGTGACGTCCGGAAGTTGCCCCATTCCATGTTTATAACCTTAATATTAAAAACAACCAATTATGCATCTATGTAAAATATAACTACTTGGCAAAAACAGGCAGGGAAGACGGGTTGGGTAACCAGTCAAAACGGGTCATTTTTGTACAGGTTGATCCAAAACACTTTATGTTCATAATTTTTTTAATATTTTCCATAAATAATTGCTTGGGCAATTGTCAAGGAAAATCTGTAGGCTTCCACTGAATTCGCACACAATTCCCCGGACTTCTAAACTTAACAAAAAGAAAATCCTTCTACAAAGCTAAGGGACTTAATCATGCCATCATCAACCGATCAGATCATTCATCGCAGCAGCCTTCCGTTCCGTTCATTCATCAGTTTAGTAGTCATCAGACTTTGATAATCCACGAAATCAGAACCAAAGAACAAGAAGTGACACTGCTTTGAAGATATAAGGGATGAAAGGATTACTATGAGAGCTGCTGCAGAGGTAATATTTTTTAAAACGGTACACAAGAATATGAATGTTTTGGAAACAATTAAGTTGAGGGGCCGGTCGGGTCATAAGAATTAAAGTCGACTAAAAAGCCTGATTTTCAAACCGTTTGACCTGTTTCCTTTTCCAATGTCTTTGTTTACCCATTTGACCCGTTTAAGATAGAACATGACCCAAATCGCCGCATTCGAAAATAAATAAATAAATAAAATCACTAACCATCTCTCCTGATTTAGAAAGTAGACCTTGACATTTAGGAATTGCATTCGCACGCTCCACATATGCTGCATTAGTTCCCGTACCTAATATTACAGCAGCAATGACATCGGAATTACCATATCGCCCTCCTGCTAATGTTCCAACTGTATCATTGACCTGCATTTCCATTCTATGAAATTATTTTTCAAAATATTTGTAATATGCTAATCACACAAACAATTGATCATCGGATTTTTACAATATTATACGGTAACAACATATTCAAGCAACATCCCAACTACAACCCATTTTATTACAGATACTTATCTGATTCTAATTAATTAAAATATATATTACATGTCAGACTAGAAGTAATAAAGCAAAAAAGAAAAAAAATCCCAAAGCCGAAACACGCATATCAAGGCCAGCCCTTTCCATTGCTTTTGTCAACTCTTCTACAACATCCGCCCCAACCTGTTTGAAGCAAACAAATAGAACTGCATGAACAGAAACCCTTGTTTGACTATGGTAAAATGGCTATTGTATCCTACAAATCTTTAAACAAAAACAAAATTTTAAAAAAAAAGTCACGCTTTCCATTTAAGAAAAAAAAAAAACTTTGTTTGTGTTTTGTCTTTATGAGGTTGATACTATAAAACTACAAAAGGGTAAAACAGTAAAAGAACATAGGTATGCAACAGTCAACACTCACTGCATCTTCAATATTGAAGCCTTTTGTCCATCTTACAAGAGTCCCTCCTGCAATTGATGATTGTTTAACCGGAAACGAAAAGGTAAACCCTAATTCTCGCTGCGTGCCAGGTGGAATCTGCATATCTTCATCCTCAGTAGCCACAAATTTTGCAAGTTCTCCCGCAATAAAATCAAATAAATCCTAATAACCAAAAAATATCAACTGAATCACACTAAATATATTAAAATTTTAAAGCCATAAGATTGCTTGATAATAACAATTAAAAAAAAGATTAAGAAAACTCACTTCGGATTTCCCGATCATGAGATTTGGAGGGACCGTAACTTCTTGAAATTCTTTTTTCACATTTTCTACTCCACCTAATTTCACACGAAGAACGCAAAAGTTTGTACCACCAAGGTCAAGGGCATAGAAAATTCCCGTTTCGTCCCTAAGAGGAAGAACAAATTGAGTCACCACATCTTTTAGATTCTGATAATCACCTTTTGAAATTTATGTCAAAATAATCAGATTTGGGGAAGTATTTAAGAAGTTGTAAAAGAATTCACTTTAATTACTATGAAAATGCGCATACAAACACACACTAAAATGAATATTATCTTTCTTTTCAGTTTCTCTATTCGAACACCAAACGAAGGTGATATTGGCAACAAAATTAGTGGCTATTAGCATTCTCTAAAAGAAAATACATTCTTCAACTGTAACTAACAACATTGCATTAGAAAAGCAAACCAAGATGCACCGTCAATAAATGTTAAAACTCAAAGCTTGTATAACTATTTTTAATCAACCAATAGAATCAAATAAAGTAAGTCTAGAACTAAAGGAAAGCAAAAAGTTCATAACTTTTGAAATAGATGAACAAATAACATTAAAATTTCAAAAAAAAATACACCTGATTAACAAGCTTCAACATTCCTAACTTCCTTTTCAATAAGGATTGTTCATATATATACATTTATTAGTACATAAAAAAAAATCAACTTACAAACCCTACACAAAATGTCAAGGTCAAACAAACTTGGTCAAACTTAGCCCAAAATTCTGCAGAGCACATACAGCTTGAAAAATATAAACTTTTTTTGAACATATCCCAAGTCATTTGAATATAAAAGCACACAAATACCCGAATCAACAAGTAGGATAAGCGATTAAATATACACTTAAAACAATTATAAACAATTTCCCACAAACACTAATATATCAAAAAACTTTCAACTTACAAATCCTACACAAAATGACAAGGTCAAACAAATTTGGTCAAACTTAGCCAAAATATCTACAAAAGCACATACAACTTGAACACAAAATAAAACTTTTTTTGATAAATCTAAATCAGTTGAAGATAAAACCAAATACAAATACCGGAATCAACAAGTAGGATAAGCGATTAAATATACACTTAAAACAATTATAAGCAATTTCCCACATTTATTAAACATCAAAAAACTTTTCAACTTGCAACCCCTACACAAAATATCAAGGTCAAAGAAAATATCAAGGTCAAAGAAACTTGGTCAAACTTAGCCAAAATATCTACAAAAGCACATAAAACTTGAAAAATACAAACTTTCTTTGAACAAATCCAAATCATGTGAACATCAATGCTTATCCAAATCTTGGTGTTTTAGAACGCATCCCAATTCCTTAAAACAAATGGTCAAACTTTGTAACAAGTTCAGAACTTCAAACAGAAAAAGTCAATTCCAAACATTACAGACTAAATCAAATCTCGAAAATTCAGAATGTTTTAAATATTCCCAAATCAATAAATTCACACATAGGATAAGCGATTAAATGTACACTTCAAAAAATCAAAAACAATTCCTACAATACATCAAAAATAAATCAACTTACAAACCTACACAAAATATCAAGGTCAAACAAAACTTGGTCAAACTTAGGCAAAACATTTACAAAAAAGCACATACAGCCTGAAAAATACAAACTTTCTTTGAACAAATCTAAATTATTTCAAGATAAATGCATATCCAAATCTTGGTGTTTTACAACACAACCCAATTCTTTTGAACAAAAGGTCAAACTTTGTAACAAGTTCAAAACTTCAAATCAGAAAAAGCCAATTCCAAACACTACAAATTCAAAATTAAATCACATAAACACTAATACATCAAAAAACATTCAAACTTATAAACTGTACACGAAATATCAAGGTCAAACAACTTGCTCAAACTTAGCCAAAATATCTACAAAAGCAGCTAAGCTAGAAAAATACAAACTTTCTTTGAAGAAATCTAAATCACTTCAAGATAAATGATATCCAAATCTTAATGTTTTAGCACACAACCAATTCTTTAAAAATTAAAACAAATGATCAAACTTTCTAACTAGTTCAAATCAGAAAAAAGTCAATTCTAACACTACAAATTCAAAAATCAAATCTTGAAACTTAAAAATTCAGAATGTTATGAATATTCCCAAATCAATAATATCTATAAATTATGTATAAATATAAGTATATTATACCCGGTGGGAAGATTGTCAACATAGCTGATTAACATCTTGAGTTTACTACCACCGTCAGAAGCAAGTCCGGCGTGCATCTCCACCGTCATGGCGTCAGCAATCTGCCGGAGTTTTGAAACCGGAGTTCCACACTTGTCCTCAAACTCCTTCAAAATATCCAAAGCTTTTGCCCACTTGCCGGAGTTCTTCCCTTTTCCTTCTCTGTTGTGGACGAAAAGCAGGAGCTAGGGCTTCAAGTATCCGTGGTTACAAGGCTTAATCGAACTCCAATCATCACTAGGTATCACACCTTGTAATTTGTTTATAGTTTTATGAGTCATGCATGAGTTCTGGTGTTAATCTTTTGTCGAACTTGGCTGCGTTTGCTTGATACTCTTGACATTATGATGATTACATGTAATGCTAGTTGCTAGTATTCATGTTTGATTGATATTATGATCACATATGAGTTCATATTTTTTTTATTAGGGTTTTGATTTTCGTATGATATTGGTTAAATCTTGTTAGTTCTTGATGCTTTAGTGATAAATAATCTGAGTTCGATGATATCCTGCTGTAAGTGATGTATAAGTGTTGTTGTTCGCTAAACATGTTAACGGAATCACTCGAACACGCGTTAGAAAGTAAAGAGCTGAAAACAGGAAGCTGGTTGATGTTTACAGTCGACTTCAGTTGGCTTTAACGGGGTCATAATTTAATGAAAATTTGATTTTCTTGAGTCTATTACGTGGTATTTTGAAATACGCTTCTAATGACGCTGGAATCATGCTTTTGGACGTCGTTTGCTATTTTAAATAAATTGATTTGTTTCAACTATGAAAGCTAAGTTTTTCTGCAGATTTTACGTGATATGTTTTGCGTCATAACTTGCTGTGTATCTGGATTTTTCCTATGAAATTCCTTCTGTAGGTAGCCTTTGATGCTATAAGAATTTTGCCGCTGGTTTCAAGTCAATCGGATAAACGAGGAATTTTTAAGAAAATATTTAGTGGGCAGGGGTCAGATTTCGACGAATATGACCACTGTTCAGTGTTTGATTTTCACGGAAAATCCTTAAGGAGTTTGGTCACCAAATTTTTACACAATAATCGATGCTCCGATTGACATGCGCTGTAATTTTTTGGGAATCTTCCGGTACACGAACTATTCCGGATAACACTCCGAAAACTGTCCGAAAATGCACTATATTGTTGAATTTTTATTGAAGAGTATTTTAAATCTTTCTTGACACTTGTGTTGTCGCTAAGTGATATCGTGATAGATGCATGCATGATAATTGTATTGTATGAT
Organism: Scalesia atractyloides; assembly: GCA_947069175.1. NCBI lineage: Eukaryota > Viridiplantae > Streptophyta > Magnoliopsida > Asterales > Asteraceae > Scalesia > Scalesia atractyloides. The sequence continues at coordinate 1,306,510 of CAMTDV010000011.1, read as the reverse complement.
AAAATGTGTTACATGCTAGATACGTGTAGGATTCATGTTTCCGGCGTGAGCACACACACTAACCCTTAAACGGTAATCATGCTAGGACGTGATTGACCGGTTCCATCTCGCGTATTTATTTTCATTCCTTAATCCGAGCACTTAAAGGTGAGTTCACTACTCTTTTACAGGCATGCGTCCTGAGCGTTCAATCACAACCCACAACATTTCGATCTTCAAATATTTGAATCATGAGTTCTATTATAATAGAATTCCACCATTCAAAAAAAATATTCTACTAACCTAGAAGCCCTAAAAGCCTTTTAGTTTTATTTAACAATAAAAAAACTTTATCACAACGAGGTACAACTAGCAAATACGTCACTCTTCCCACCCCATTTAGAACTTCGTACACCTGCACGATATCCATAAGAAAGACATCCATTTAATTTTCTCCTAAACACTTATCGGAGACGGGATTTATTCTTGAAGACCACCACATTCTTGCTCTCGATAAGGAGGCCCATAGTGTTATAAATATGATAGCAATTATCATTGTTTATTTTTCTTTTTCAAACGACCCTGAGCTCGGGCATACTATGACTTTTCCCAGATTGAAGTTGTCTTATCAATTACTAAATTAATATTATTATCCATTTGGGAATAGTCTAATTATGTCGATGAGTTTAGAATAATAAGGTGTAAGGGATTCGATTCTCTTGGTATAAAAATTTAGCTGTTAAAAAAATATTAAAAATAATAAGAACTCCAGATAAGTCACAACAATATATCCCTCATTCTTTATATTAAGTGTTATACTTTTAGTAGAAAATTAATAACAAAATCATTTAAAAAAAGTATTAAAATATCTTTTATACCTTATTAAAATTCTGTATAAAGAATGAGGACTATATTGTTGCGATCTCTCTCTCTCTTCCGACGTATATACATACACATTATATATAGTGGCGAATCTAGAAAACTTTCATAGGAGTAACGTTTTAAAAGAAAAGGGTAACGAAATCGAAAAAACGTCAAATTTTTCCAAAACTTACACTAGCGTTGGAGCGCTTGTAATAAGGTACATCCGCCCCTTATATGAACGTATATATATATATATATTATCTGTTGTGGACTTTTCCCTCTTAATAGCAATTTTTAAAATCTGTGAGTTGTTACAATTTGTTTGAATTAGAAAAACCCCTTTCTCTTTCTTTGGCTTTGAGGAATAAAATGGGGAAAATGATAAGGTGGTTGAAGTCATTGTTTGGTTTCAAAACAGAATCAAATTCCGGTGACCGGAGAACCAACATTCCATCGTGCATTGGCCGCGCACGTCGATACACCATTAGTTCTCCGCCGGAGACTCCAATTCACATCAACAACTGTGAAGAACAGAGCAGACGGGCAATTGCAGTTGCTGCCGCCACCGCTGCCGCGGCTGATGTAGCCGTCGCGGCCGCCCAGGCCTCCTATGCGTTCGCCCGGTTAACAACTCAGATTCGATCAGCCACCGCCACCGGCGATCGGGAGAATTCAGCTGCAATCAAAATTCAGTCTATGTTTCGTGGGTATTTGGTAATGAACAACTCCAACTGAATTATCTTTAATATAATTGCAATTAGTGGCCGGACCCATAATTTATTTTCATCAAGTCGGTTTTTTTCGATGGTTGAATGTCGGGTTGGGACACATGACTCACGATTTTTTTTAACCGGTAAAATTATGAGCTAAAATTAGGTTATCATGACACGAAAAGGTTACGCACCGTTTTGAATGAATAAGTGAAGAAGGTAGTGCACAACAAATTCTCGATGTCGAGGGCCAGAGTTTCGTTTTTGGTAGAATTGAATTTGTTATTCAAAAGGAAAGGGGTTGTGGCGCAACTTGTGCCCGTCTACCTATAATTCTAATGTTTTTGCTTCTCGAATGCAAAGTTCAAAAATCTCACGGTCGCGTTCAAAAATCTCAAGAGGTTGGTCAGCAGTGGCGGATTCAGAAATTTCTTTCGGTGGGTTCGTTTTGATAGGTTCTTGCTATTTTTTTCCAAATCATACAAAGTTCTCACTAATTTTTTCCATTTTTTCCAAACCAATGGGTTCATATGAACTCACTAAACAGGGCTGGATCCGCCACTGTTGGTCGGACAACCGTTATATAAAAAAATATCCAGTTTTAATTAATATATAATCATCAAATGCTATCTGGTAGCAGTAACAAGGTAGGTAGGAAAGGTGTCGATCCTCGTACATGGGTGGAACCGAAATTTACTGTTTCATTGATGGGTCTATGAATAAAAACCTAATTTCGATTTCGAATGATCTAATTTGTGTGGATTTAACAGTCAAGGAAAGCATTGAAGGCTTTGAAATCACTAGTGAAGCTTCAAGCAGTTGTGAGAGGTTATTTAGTGAGGAAACGAGCAGTTGAGATTCTGCAGGGGATGGAGGCTCTGTTTAGAGCACGATCCAGTGTTTGTGCACGTAAAATTCGTCTTCGATATGATGAATATTATCCAAGAAGATCAACAGTAAGCATACAATTTGTCGATCTCGGTTTTGTGTTAATATATCTGCTGAATTAATGGTTTTCTAAACTCAATTGGGTCTAGTTAATAAGTATACTTAATAGGGTCTTGATGGCCGCAAGGCCGGTTTAACCCTAATTCTAGTCTCCAAAACAATAAATCAAACCGGGCCAATTGGGCCGGTCGGGCAAACCGGCAGCTTTTACAGTTTTACCCGTTTAACTGTTAGTTTTGCGGTTTGTACTGATTTTTTTAACATTATTATTAGTTTGTATTAAATTAAAAAAATGATAAAAGATGGTTTATGATTAAAATATATAACATAAATTCATATATCAAAAATGAAAAAAAAATATATTAAGTTATATAGGTTTACAAATGGCACCCGGTTTGGTTTACATGGCTAATTCCAAGTTTCGAACCGTTAAACTGGCAAAACCATAAAAACCGGACCATGAAACAAGCAGGGGCGGACCCAGGTGTAGTGGTGGGTGGGCTGGCGCACCTCTTGGAAAAAAATTAGTGTATTTTATAGGCAAAAATCCCGATCGCACCCCTTGAAAATATAGTTGAACCTCTCGTTCGCACTCCCAGAAAATAATTTATGGGTCCGCCACTGGAAACAAGACGTTTGAATATCAAACCTGCCAAACTGATTGTTTTTCTTTAGTTTGAACCATTACGGTTATTAAACACTTTGATACTCATTTTTTATTATCAAATTTAAAGAGTGGGGCTAGTGAGGGAAGAACTAGAAGCAGAATTTCGGGTAGACCCAGCCCAATTGAGGTGGACCTCGAAAAGCCCAAATCAAGACTAAAACGAGCCAACACATGGGCTTGGGCTGCAGACCAGAACCCATCCCCTTTATTGAGTAACCCGAGCCATCTTTTGATGATCGGTTCATCAAACCATCATGAGTTTGAGTTTCGCTTCTCCACAACCCACAACACTCCTCGTTTTGCGTACTCCTGTGGGCCCGTCGACTACGGGTCGATCTATGATGGGATTTCTAAGGATGACTCTTTTGCGAGCCACCCGGGTTACATGGCTAACACCAAGTCTTTTAGGGCTAAGGTTAGGTCCCGTAGTGCACCAAAACAAAGGCCAGAGTATGGGCTTGGGGTCAAGATGAGTGATGGGCTCACTGAGGTGGAATTTGGGCTAGATATGGAGAAGTCAAAGTCAGCGTCAATGTTAAAAAACAGTTTCAAGAACTATGTGATGGATTGGAAACTCCTCAAAAAGTCTACGTGAGTGGTTAAGAACTTGAGATAAAAGTTTTTTTTTTTATTTATTTGTTTATTTATAGGAGGAAAATTATGCAATTTGAGTTGAATTCAACTTCCATTGTGACAGTTATTTTTGAATTAGATAACCTCATGCCATTTTATTATTGATGAAACAAAAATATGTATTATCTTGAATTTAGATTATTTAACACTAGTTTTTTTTTCTTTTAACTTGTGTTTATAATATATTTAAATTTGACTTGGTGAACCTTGGCACTTCATGATTATAAAATAATAATAACAATAATTGAATATATATATATATATATATTATATAGTGTTAATTAGACAAGAATTTCATTCGTGTATCAAATGATGTATGGCTATTGCTTTGATTTATATATGTTAAACAAATATGCATAAAAAACTATGAATGATAAATGTGATGATGACAAGTTATCTCACAAAGATTTTAAAGTAGTATATTGTTAATATTTTTCTTAGACTACGGGCTTATCCTCATGGCGTCCTGGTGCAGCGACGGGCCGGAACACCGCCACCCAGGTCGTCCTCGTCACGAACGTCTTGGGCTAGACAATGAAGACGGGCCTCACTTCTTTATTCAACACACACACAACTATACATACATACATATGTATGTATATATAAAGAGGCTCATCACCCAAACCCTAGGCCCATCCCTTTCTCACACCCGCTTACGTGAACACCTATGTGGCGGATCATCCTTTTAAAACTACCCTCCTCCACACCCCATAGTGTTATAATGAACTAATGATAAAAAAAATTCAATACAGAAATGTTCTATTATAAAAAAAGCATTAATCATAATATTTCAAAAGCTTCCGATTTTAGGTTTATTTTAAATACATTAGACAAAAGGTTTTGTGCTTGTGAATGTATTAAAGGAACTGCTTTTTGTATTTATTCTACAAAAACATAAAAAACATGTGAGATAGACAACATGTGTACATTGAATTTGGTTGGGTTTTATAAATTTAAATATATTGCTATTTGCACATAGCTTTATGGTTGTCTAACAAATTTAAGAACACACAAATTAACATAACCGAATTTAGTAAAATCTTATGTTATCAGTCAAATCTGACCCAAATAGGAGCCCAATTAACAGATAAAAATGTGCCATGGTTTATTTAGTACTGATATAATGATTACTTTGTTTTATTATCCATAAGGAATAGTGTATGGGGTTGTTTTTTGGACAATTCAATCTTAATCTTTTTTCTACTAAAAGTCGTTAAGCTAGAAATGCCACTTTATAACCCACAAGAATATTATTTGGTTACATTTGTACCAAATTTAGAAAAAAAGGAAAAGGATAACAAATATACTCTTAAAATATTTGAAATAAAAATTATATCATTTGTTAGTAAAGGAGACGAATAACAAATATACTCTTAAAATCTTTGAAATAAAAATAAGATCATTTGTCAATATTTTACTCTATAATTAGAAAAGTTTCAAATGGTTACAAACTAATGGAAATTTTAGAATTCAGTGAGTTTCTGTCATATTTGCAATTAAGAGTTTTATTACAAAATTATATAAATAGAAAAGTTTCAAATGGTTACAAACAAATGGAAATTTTAGTATTCAGTGAGTTTCTGTCATGTTTGCAATAAAGAGTTTTATTACAAAATTATAAAAAAAAAAAAAAGAATAACAAGAGGATATCTTTAACTCCTTTATTTATTTTAATTCCATGAAAGTACTAAGATTAAAAAGGTATTAATGTCACTTTAATTTGTATTATAGTTTCCTTTGAAGTACTCAACATAACTTCTATTGTTTAATCTAAGAACTAATTTATATTTCTTGTTGCGGAGATGGATAACCATCAAAATCAGGGGCAGAGCTAGCGTATTAAAAGGGTTAGCACAGGCTACCTCTCAACTCTGTCTCCGTACCGTTTTCTTAGCGTAAACCTCTAATTAAAAAAATTAAAATGTCCTTAAATTTTTAGGCTAGCTTCGTCACTCATCAAAATCGATGTCATTATATGCATGGTGGATTTATTGGTTAATAAATTATTGTACAATGTTATTATTATCATTGGGTTAGTCATATGCAATGACCCATTGATAATACTTCACGTAATGTCAACTTTTACATTTGTAATTATATGTCTATCTGTATAAGCTAAATTTAGATTTTTGGATATGAGTTGTCAACTTGTCATCAACAACACATTATAATGCCATGTTATCAAAATTTATGTCAATTTAGTGGTTTATATATCGTTTAATATTATTTTTTTAATGGCATCTTTTAACTTAACACGAAACCCTAGTACTCGCAAGATCTGAAAAGACAAACTTTACATTAGGTAAGTGCTTATGACCAAATATATTTCTAATACAAAGTCAATAAAATACATATTTAGAAGACCTCGAAATTTGTAAAATTAATTTTACATCTAGAACGTTTTTCTCGTAAAGAAACATTTCATAATCAATTCCTTCTAATAAGCATATATATTGCCATCCCACGATGAACAAGAAAAAAAAACTTTAAAAAAACACTAAAAGAGATTTAATTTCAGTCAGGACCTTTTGTTAGTTAAACTGTTACTGATATGGAAAAATTAGAAACAGAAACAGTGAACCGGGCTTGTGTTTGACACAATTCCTTTAAACGGATTTACCGTCTGTTCTCAGGGTACGCTGGTTCGAAGCAGCAACAGCGCACTGCCGGACCTGAACACTTGTCTGAAATGAAAGATCTATGTGGGACAAAATGTTTCACCCTTTGAGACTTCATTCACACATACCCAAATTTCCAACACCTTTTTATGGATTTATAAGGGTAGAGTGGACACATTGCTAAGATGGAGATGAGTAGTTGCTGGTTGGGTGAGTACTCATAGGTTACACCGCCGCAACCCAAGCAAGGGGAGGAGATCCTTTTTCGAGTTCTGCTAAGGAGAGGAGGAGAAAAGTTAGGTGTCGTATATACCAATATTGTGTTCTTTTGTAGAAATTATTGTGTTATGATAGTACTAACATTAGGTTGGTTATTTGCAATGACATATTGATAATATGTCATGCTGTGTCAACTGTTAAATATGTGGTTATATTTTTGTCCATGTTAAATAAAGTTAAATATGTAAATATGAGTTGTCATCTAGAACACATTATATTGTTATGTCACTTAAATTTATGGCAATTTATTGGATTGTCGTTTTTCACGTTCTTTAAAACAAAAACGCTTAGCAACATTTGAAAACAACCAACTTTACATTCGTCCGAAGGGGCAGTGCACTGGCGGTACTCCGGTGACTTTCTCTAAGGGAGGTCACTAGTTGGAGTCTCGTTTATGACAAAATGTCATGTGCCAGCCGATGGTTTTACCACACTGAGACCTTTGGGCGGTGGGTTTCTTCTAGAATTGGTGACAACCCGAGTCACCAACATTGTCCACGATCCCGACTCGGGTGGCCTTTTTGCTCATGGGTGACCCGGGTGGTCGGGCTTGTTGGATGTTAAAAAAAAAGTTCAGTATTATCTTAATTGCTTTTGACCTCAAGTAGATCAAATCTTGTAAAATTAAATTTTATAATTGATAAGAAAATTTTAAAGTTCATGGTAGATTATTAAAAACAGAAGAGGGCTTGTCAAGAAAACCAATTAAGTGACATTACAAATAGATAGAATACCTGTTAACAGAACAGATGGAGCACCTAAAATCTTTATATGTAATACAACCTTAAAAATGTTAGTATGTTACAACTACTAACTGTTTTCATACAACAATAAACTGTTTTGAAGGTAACTTGGATGACTTATCCACTACTTATTTAAAAAAAACTTTGATAAACAATCCCAAACACCCCATATTGGCCTAGTAATCAAATAGCAAAAAGATGTTAACACAAACAAAAGAGTAATTACAATAATATCAGAGATCAAAATATAATGAAAATATAACAAAATATACACTCCAAAAATAGAACTAAACAAGTGTCCACTTCCATCACACTAAATCATGAAAGATGATAATACAAGAAAAAGTTATCAATTCAAAGTTTGTTTAAATTATTCACACCTGTTTACAACTCCAAACTTTAATTACCAGTACGTATACTTTCCTGCAAATTAATTCAAAACTTTTTAGTATAATCAGGAATGACAATAATATAAGTGTCACTTTTAAAAGGTTGAGGATATGACTAGGTGTATACAAGCAGAGTTAGAATACCTGATTGGCTCGGTAATAAAAAGCTCGAACAAGACAACCTAAAATACAACTGTAATTATTAATTAGATATATGAGCTAGCCTATGAAATATAAAAGCTGTTTAGGCTCAATCAAACAAAATGTATAGTATAGTGTATTAGTGTAGTGTAGTGTTAGCGTAGCGTATATAGCGTAGGTAGCGTTAGCGTATAGCGTACGTAGCGTATACTACTTAGCGTACGTAGTAGCGTAGCTAGCTCTACTAGCGTATAGCGTAGCGTACGTAGCGTAGCGTACGTATAGCGTAAGCTAGCGTACTACAGCGTAACTAGCCTACACTAAGCGTATGCGTTAGTTTTGTTGTGTTGTTTAGTGTTGTGTTTGTTATTTGTGTTGTATTGTATTGTGTTGTATTTGACTCAATCCTAAAACCACTCATCCTAAAACCCTAGTCGGTTTCAACTTAGTCCCATATGATACTTTGTAATAGACTACGGTGTTGTTTGTTTGTTTTTTAAGCGGTAAAATGTCTGCAGTCTACGGACCACATCTGCAGATATCTGTAAAGAAGAGGTGGACCAATACCTCTGCGGTGTGCAAGAAGAAGACTGATTGTTTTTAACATATGTAGACTTCTAAAATAAACTGGTGGTGGTGTACGGACGGTAGTGGTGGGTGGTGGACGGTGGTGGTGGGTGATGGTGCTTTACCCTCTGCAGACCTTAGAAGATCTTAGAAGTGGTTGGCCAAGTCTACACCAAGAAGAGCTCGAGCAGATGTGTTTTTAATGAAATGTCTTCGAAAAACAAACAATCTGCAAATGGCAATGTCTGGGCGTGGTCTGCGGCGCAGACAGAAGAAGCTACACAGATCTTTTTTAAAAAAACAAACACCACCTAAGTCGGTTTCACCTTAGGCCCATATGATACTTTGTAATAGACTAACAGTAAACGATATCGAAGCGAGCTTGATACGAGCTTTTAGCTCGTTTGAGATTGTTCTCAAAATAGCTCGAGCAGAGCTCGAGCTCAAATAAGTAGACTCGAATCGAGCCGAACTCGAGCTTCTGAAAACATGACAAGCCAAGCTCGAGTAGGGGAAGGCTTGGGCTTGGCCCGGCTCGTTTACACCCTAGAATGAGCCAAAACTAATTTTTTTTAAATTTGAACCGGAGTTACACTTTGTTAAAAAGTAAACATAAAACAAAAATTAACGTACTTTCACAGTGTCTCGTTTTAGTCATTGTACATTTGAATTAAAAGATTTTTCTTGATTGGTTGCAGTTATCTTACGATGAACCCAACTGGACAAGAACTTCTACAAGAATTTCACATATTGACATTGACGAGACAATAAAGTGAAAGTACATTTGTAATTAATAAAACAATTTTTTTTTAAATTTATACCGTAGCCCATATCAACCCATTCACAAATAAAAAGTTCAACCGATATAAGTATGATGGGGGTGGAGACGTACAAGAGCAATTTAAAAACCCTGTTCAAGGAGATAGTCACCGAGCCGTTCAACAATCATGTTGCATTGGCCTGGAGCCATGGGTTCATCATAAATACCAATGATCAAGGACATTGTTGTCTTTTTAATAGTAGCACCTCCTGGTCCCTGAAGTTAACAAGAATATAACAGTTATAATACAGCCACTAAAAACAAGAATGTTGTGAAATGTTTTTTGTAAGTTTCTCAAATGGAAGCATGAAAAATGATCAAAAGTGGCAATGTGTGTTGTCTTGGAAAAGTTTCAAACATGAATAAGGTTAAAAAATTGAATATATGTGTATGTATGTTAGGGTTCACATAACTGGTCAAGATATAACACGATAAGACACGACACGATGACCTGAGATGCTAGACACGAACACGGCATGATAGCTTATCGTGTCATTCTTTCCAAACACGAATTGTTTAGAAACATGTTAACACAAAATGGCCTGTTAACAAACCTGTTTAGGGACACACTATATATCACATATTTCAGAACTGTTTAGTGAAACAAAAATTGCCAAAAGTTTATAAAAGTCTTAACTAATACATAATCCTTAACATAACAATTCTTAGCAAATTTAAAACAAAAATCCATAAAAGTCAAATCATAACATCCATACAAATATAGAAAGGTCGCTAATGTTAAGACAAGAAACCTGTTAAGCCCAAACACGAAACCTGTTAAAAACGTATCGTTTTCGTGTCGTGTTAACAGGCCCGCGTCTGAAATTGCCAGCCCTAATGTATGTAGAGTATTATTGACATATTCAGATTTTAAACGAATATATCACACGCATACACACAATTATGCACTTGTGTATCAACATATACCCATTGGAGTTTGGACATTATCAAATATATAAATATACAGATTCGTCACCTTTTTCCCTCTAATCACAGCCCCAGCCTCGCCTTGAATAACCATATACTTGGTACCACCAAGGTATAAACCGGTTGGTGCAAGAGAACCAGGTTCGTTGAAGTCATTCATGATAGCAGTTATTTCCTCTGGCTTGACCTGCAGTATTAGCCAAGAAATATGTTAAACATTTGCAAATTATGAAAGATACATAAATCAAAATATATTGTCACATTTATGAGTGCAGAAAATTAACTCAAGTTTGCAAATGTTGAAAAATAACTCAATAGTCGATAAAAATGCCATAGACTTTCGCAGAATCCACACACAAGTCCATGGACGTTACTTTCTAAATTATCAAATCCCTTAGAACTAACAAACTACAAGGTTCTAGACACCTTCTAGAGTAAAGATTAAAATTTCATTGCGCATATCTCTAAAAGAATGTTCACAATCACACACCTTTTTTAGTGTGAATTTGCCTACGATATATTTGTTAATTGTTATAGTGACTGGTTATAACTTTAGAGTCCAGACTCTTCTTATAGGGCTAACAAACTACACTGGCGATATATCATTTCGCTCAGATTGTAGTTAATATCACGATATATCACCGATATATCGGTCCCCTAGTGAGATATCGGTGCAAAATAACGGTCAGAATATCGGAACCGATAATTATCGGCGATATTGATCGATATATCGCTGATTTTCCTGATATCAAGACCTTTCTTCTTAGTTCTACCATTCGTCTTTCTTCTTATTGTTGTTGTTAGTGTTTTAAGTCTTAATTGTTAATTGTTAGTGTTTTAAGTCTTAATCAGTGCCTACTTGCTATTGCAAGTTGGAAAAGGTTAATTTGTTAATGGTAGGAGAGTATACTGAATTGTTTAAGTTGCTATATATATAAATTCTGCATGATATTAAAATTACCTATATAGACCGATATCCGATTTTTTACCGCATTAACTACTTAGGTTCAGAACAACACCAAATTTCCCAAAAATACATTCCTTTGCTAACATTTGCAGATAAATTATCCAGAAATGTCCGGTTTCTTTTTACTTTCCGTGACCAATAACGATCCATATCTGCGTAAATTTCAGTTTAATCCATCCACAGTTTAACCAGATTTCCAATTCATTTCACCCAAAAATCAAAACATTCATTTATCTTCTCATCCAAATAAGCCTTACTCCACTGAATGTAAATTACGTCCTCTGTTTATAATCTCTCATTCAGTCTAATTCCGATCCAGAAATTTTAAATCCTTACATATAAATATAAATTTAGATCAAGCTTACACTGTCACGTGTCTAAAGCTTGGATTTTTAAAGCGCACGGGCGATCGCTTTTTCACTTAACGCCTAGTAAACCAAGAAGCGCCAATAAAGCGCATATTTGGGGGTTTTTTAGGCCTGAGGCGTACGCCTCTGGCCTCTTGTAACTAGGGTGTTTTTTATGCAGCAAACTGTTGTACCTTGGACTTTTTTTAGCTTGTACATGCACGTAAAATCATATAAGAGCATTCACAATGGTTACCCTATAAATTTGTGAGCATGTTACTTATATTATAAGGAATAGTTGTGAGTGGAGAGGAAAGAAAATGTTAGTGTTCGTATAGATTTTTTTAATATTTTTGTAAGTGGTTGCGAGTGGAGAGCAGAGAGAAAAAGTAACGATAAAGGTATAAAAACATTATTTAATTGAAAAGTAGAGAGAAAAAGTAACGATTTTTAGTGTAATTATATAAATGGGATAAGAAATTCAACGTGAACGCTCTAAAAACCTTAATTATAGCTATATTTTGGTATAGGTAAAAAAAATATATAACTGTCTTGCGCTTTGGGTACAAAAAGCTTGCCGCTTTTGTGCATTGCGTCTCGGTTTTCGGCCTCGTCGCTTTTATGCCCTTCCCATTTTTTAAGACCAATGTCTAAAGTTGCCAATATTTCCAACCAAATTAATCGGATTCAAACCGACAAGGTCAAAGTCAAACCAAACAACAACTCAGCTTGTTAAACCCTAACATCAACAACACACAGCAGAACAATTTCACTCTGAAATGTCATCTACTTATCAACAGTATCGATTCAGGTCAGATCCGATCATCCGAATCAAACAAACTAACACGAGGTTAATGAAGAAAAACTAGGTCAAAGACTCAAAATATTGTGTGTGTGTATATATATATGTATATGTATATGTATATATATGAGTTGGACCTGAGGGAAGGTGGCTGATTGGGCCCAAACGACGCCGTCGTGACCGATGATTGCGGCGGCAGTGAGGTGATTTCCTTCGATCTCGCACATCAAGTGGTCATCCACGTACGCTTGCCACGACATCGTGTTCCGATTGATTATCGGTGGATTTGAGTAGAAAGAATGAAAGAAAGTTGGATTATTGTGGTGAGGAGATTAATATCACATACATATACATATATATATATATATATATTTGAATAGGTTTAAGAGTGAACACAAGTGTATTTGCGTGTGTAAATCAATTGTCATGATTTGATGATAAGTACACTGGCGTATTTTATAATTTAATGATAAAATCCTAGCCTTATATATGTGTAAATCAATGATCAGAATTAGTTTATAAATACACTAGTGTTCACTCTAAACTTTACCCTGTATATAGAGAGAGAGAGGGTGAAAAGTGTGACGTGCAATTGTGTGAATTATTCTTTAGTCGTTGTTGGTATGGTTATGGCCCCCATTCTTACAAGTTTCTTTCCCTAAAAATTAATCAAAGAAGAACAATATTTTATTTTTTATATTAATCAAATCCATATATTCCTCAATTATAAAAGTTATTAAAATTAGGGTTGACAGCTTCTTACATGTTTAAAAAAAGTACAATAATAAAAAAGTACAAAACTTAAAAAAACAATTAAAATTAGGAGACTAAGGGTTGTTTAATAGCCTGAATCAGTTAGCATTAAGTTTGTTTAGTTCACTGACAGAATACTCATGAATGAGCCAGTAAGTGTCTTACTCGTTAAATTTCAAAATGATGTTTGATGAAAATTTTACCCACTTATTTATTCACATGTGTTCATAACCCTTAATCGATAACTCACGCACCACCTTTTTGACCAACGACCTCCTCCACTACCAACTAATAGGGCCGAGCTAAGTCAGGTCTCTTACTGGTTCTCTTACCTAATTAGACCTCCTAATGGTTCAACAATTAATAAAACAAAGGTTGCCGAACAGTCCCTAAGCTCCATCATTTCTCCTTCTTGGTATATAAACATACAACTTTATTATAGATATGAGGTATCAAGTAGTTACAAGAGTCGTATTTATGTTTTTTAACCATGTCCTTTCTAACATGTTAAGCATGATAAGACTTCTTTTTCAGTCTTAATTAAAATGCATTTTTATATAAGTTAAGAAAAAGTAAAGGAAAATATATCAAATTTTTCTTGATGTATAACGCCCAACTAAATAGGATACTTCCATTGTGTAGCTCAATCAATTGTTGCACGGATCACATTTCCCACCAAAAACTAGAAGAATTGTATAAATAGTTATACATATTGCTTTAAATGTGATATATTGGCGATTTTTAAACGTTTAATTTTCTCACTCCATACATATGATTTTCTTTTATATATCAACTAGTGAGTTACACCTGTCCTCTGCAGCGGGACGACCTGATTTATAATGGAAACGTAAACGCAATAGTAAAAATAACGTTCATGATAGAAATTCGTTTGATATTGGTTCGGTTTATTAAGATACTGACACTTACCGAAAGAGAAACAAAAAAGAGTCATGATACGACCAAAAAAATCATCAAGATCTGTTTACATCGATCGAAACAATGAAAACGAATATCAATTTCGGTACTGACGTCGTTCAGTTAGTATCAGACTGTTTGTTTTGTTACATGTACCACACTAGGTTCATTTGAAACTTAATAAAGAAAAAGAAAAACCAAAAAATATTAAAGAAAAAGGAAAAATGAAAAAAATCACAAAAGACAAAAATAACAAAAAACAAAAATCACTGTAGCTAAGAACTTTATAAATTATATATATAATATATAATAATTTTTTTTTATTTAATGAGATATTATTTTAAATTCAGAAAACTTGCCAAGTTACATCAAAACAGAAGGTAGCCGGGCAACAAGCTGCGCCGCCAATCCTTTCTGAATTGCAAACCCTAACCTTCCAAATACAAACCCTTGCCCCCTTGGGGTTGAACAATTGTTGTAGATGACCCGTTGAACCCTCGTCAAGAAGTGGATAGCTTCTAGCGCTAGGGAGCCAAAAGTATCAAAGGCAAAAGGGACAAAGACATGCTGGTTCTTTGCGCAAGCTTTAGCGTGCTTATCCACTTTCTTTGATTCTGCCTTTCTTGCCGCTTGTCCAGCTACAAACTCGTTTTCCCTTAAACCAACCCAAGGGGAAACCCCCGTGAGGTCTACACAAGCATGTTTCCCCCCAGCCCAGCCAAAGACGAGCAGATCCGCTGGTCGCAGAGTAGATCTCCCTTCCATAGGGTCCATGAGGAAATTCACAGGGGCCTCTTTCTTAGCCGAAATCCCAGCTCTTCTTAAGATGTCCCACAAAGCATCACGCACCCAGTCGTGCCGATATTTGAACCCAGGGAGCTCTTTACAGTGAACTGCATGCTCCCCGTATTTATCCATACAAGCTTTAGGACATATCGGGCAAGCTTCATCTTCCGGGTACATAGGGATCATCAACCGGTATTTGAGAATGGCTCTATATTCTACTGCAGACATACATTGTCCCAACCCCTCAATTGGTATAACGGTCAAAAATTCCTGAGCATGGGGACCTTTCAGGCACTCAAACACCGGTTTCTGGCGGGATGACAAATTAAAAGCTTCTCCCAGGCTTTGAGCGATTTTGCTAAACAAAGCATTCGCCAAAGTTTTTTGTGGCTTCGAGGGGGCGGTGTCCCTATTAGAAAAACCGCCAATATCCAAGTCTGGGAGAGAGACATTTAAGCGTTCAAGCGCCTGCTGATAGTCCGGGTCAAGCCCGACAACCTCACAGTTTCGAAGGATATGATCCTGTAGTTCCCAAGACTGAGCTCTAGATGCCACAAAAGCATAAGCCCCAACATCTCGAGCTGAGAAGAGGCCCAAACCACCTAGACGCATTGGCAAAGATGCCAGACGCCACTGGAGGTCACCAAAGAAGGGGTCGCCACCCACTACTATGTCTTCTATAGCCTCTCTAAGGCCATCATCAAACCCAGATACCGCATCCTCCATAAAATGCGGTTGACAAGTCCGCAACCCAAGAAGTAACTTAGCGACCCCCATGCATGACCTTAGCAGAAGGAGTTCACATTGGGGATCTCTTAGGCAGGGTAAGAGTTTCATGAGGTCAACCGCCCCCGAGGCTCGCCGCCCTGCCAACTCCTCAATAAAGCTAGGATCCCGACTAACAGCTCCACCAAGGAGCTTAATCCCCTTCTCTGGTCTACCGATCCCTCTCGGGAAAAGCCCATCTTAAACTTTCCGCCCGTCGCCTGTCGGCCAAAAAACCTCTGTTTTCTTAATGTTTAGATAAAGCCCTAGAGATGGCCCCTACTCGTTGATGATGTCTAAGGCCTTAGCAACCTCAGAGGCGTTGCCGATAATCGTCCCATCATCCAAGTACCAAGCATGAAACGGGAGTTTACAGCGGTCCTGAACCCGGAGAATAAGGGGATGTAAGGCAAGGGCAAAGAGAAGGGGCCCCAAGGGATCTCCCTGTTGAACTCCGGTAGTAGCCTCAATACACTCGTTACCAACATACAACCTAGCAGGCTGGGCGTAAAGAAATTGGACCCACCGATAGATTGACGGGCAACGCTGATGAACCTCGTGCAGAAAAGCTGTGCGGTCGACCGTGTTGAAAGCATTGGAGAAATCTACAGTAAGCAAGGCTAAGGAACCATCTGCATGAAATGAGTTGAGAAACCTGTTTGCACTGTGAAGCACCGCCTCTGCCCCATTTGGCACCCCCACCCCAAATTGATAGTCACCCAAGTACTGGGTCATGTCTTTCCCGACCTTCTTCATCGCCACCTTTGAAACCAACCTTCGCCAAATACCCCCTACAACAATAGGTCGAATTCCTTTATCAGGCTTCAATAAGGGGGTGAGGGGGGCCGAGGCAACAAACTCAGCAAGCACCTTAGGGCAGGATCCCCAAAGCCATAAGTTAACAACTTCAGTAATGCTCGTAAGCAAACCTGAGGAAGTCACCGAGTCCTCGCCACCAATAGCATCTAGCAGGTGTTGGGCCCGTATCCCGTCTCTGCCACATGACGTCCCTTTAGGAAAGGATCGAATACATTTGGGCATGCTTCGAACTTTTGTTGCATAGATAGCAATTCTCTTTATGAATAGAGCAGTATGAACTACGAACATAGATAATTGCATAGAAAGTTGTATAAATAGCTTTAAATAAAGTATATGAATAAAGTATATAAGAAGCTTTTCAACCGTTTAACTTTTCTCTTTCCGTATGACTGTCTTCTATGTGTGATATAAAGAAAATCCGTGGTATAATTTTAATTTTTATTTTATGAACCAGTTCATATGTGTGCATATTTAATTTGTTACAAGGATTAGTCAAAACACTATTGACAAGTATGCATATATATATATTTTATGTTGGTGAAATAAATCTTTAACTAGTGAACAATATGTATATGTACATATTTAAACAACGGAAGCGTATGTAACAAAATGACATGAACATTTTATATCAAGGAACATTCGTAATGGAACAAGGTCACTGACATGCAAACACGAAATATAAACGCAAAGCATAGGGGGTTTAGATATACCTTCGGTTAGTAATAAACCGATTGAGACACCGAGGTTCAACGAATAAGTGCTAGTTAACGAACTAGCAAAACATGGGAACGGGTCGAGTAGCGGCGGTGGTGGCCGGCGGTGCACGTGGCAGCGGCGACAGGGATCGGGAACAGCGGCGGCGGCAGGGTGGCCCGGCGGCGGTGGCGGCGGCGGGCTGGCTGGCGGCGGCGGTGCTGGCCGGCGGCGGCAGTGGGGTGACCGGTTGTGGGTGTATGTTATTGAGAGAATTTTGGTTCAAGTTCTTGCAACCTCAACTCCATTCCATACATTTCCCTTATAAAGAGTATGGAGCTTCATGCATGTTCAACACATGGTGCTCATGCAAAAGGAGGTTGGACATGTGTTGAGAAGATTATGAACAACCAATAAGTGGCCATGCAAAAAATGCATGCGCGACAAGTGGCATAGCACGGGTGTATGTGTGACAAATGGCGAGATGAATATATACCCGTCTCACCCGGTCCATGTACCTGTCTCTCAGTCAATACCCGCAACAATAATATAATCCCACTTATGATCATAAATAAAATTATGATCCGTTTTGCATATTGTTCGTAATTATCAGTTAAACTAGTTAAGTGGATTTTTAGTTCGTCGTCCACGGTGTAACTCTTACGGGTCAAGACTCGGTCGGCAGCGTTGACTTATCGAACCGGACATAAATATCCAACAGCTCCCACTTGGACGGTCTCTGATAAGATCTCAACGCAGACAGCCAGCGGTGCTCTAGCTACACATAGCTGCCCCCAACAGATCATGACACTTTAAAGTCACTAACCAAGGTATCTTCCTTTTAGCAACGGCTTGCTACTTGAAGATAGTAGACTTATGGTAATCGTTGTCATCTATCATTTCTGTAAAAGACATCGATTGAACAATGAGACATGGATCAGGTTCAATCTCATATGGCGTTCAATCATTATCGTTCTCGTTTAAGAATCAAAGTGGTCCAATCAAAACACAGTAAGTTTGGGTAAGGCCTTACACTTCACCAGTTTGAATCAACGAGGGCGCCCAGATGTCTAACTGTTACATTCAATGTAAGAGTACAGAATCCCATATTGACTACATACAACTCCCACTGAACTTCAGAGCTATTCCCCACCAATGCCTTTATGACTGGCAGTTACGCGACAGCGGTTGACACTGATCAAAGAATATTCTTTAGTAAACGAGAGTTCTAGTATGTATCTTAGGTCAGAGGAAACTAAATGAGTATACCAAAATCAAATACATCTTATGACCAAGATCCATGAAGATGATTTGATGCGAGTTACATCCGACGTCATTCGTAATAAGGTCTGTGAGTTTGGAAGTCAACTCCTTGAGTCCAAAGTCAGAATAGTCTTAATTCAGAATCATTCCCACGAGTCTGACCGACTATGAATAATTTAGAATACAAGATTCACGGATTAAACGTATCAAATTCGAACACAGTTGTAGGATTCAAGAATTGCATTTAACTAGTAAATCAAAACGAATGCAAGAGTACAACTGTTTGATGTTCGTACATCCAAATACTAAATCAAAACATATCATTAGCTAATCTAAGCCCAATAGAGTCCATGTGACAATCATGTTTTTCTTGAGTCATTGGCTTAGTAAATGGGTCAGCTAGGTTTTGATCTGTGTCAATTTTGCTTATGACGATGTCTCCACGTTCCACAATTTCACGTATGTAGTGGAACTTTCTTAAAATGTGCTTGGCTTTGTTATGGGATCTAGGCTCCTTGGCTTGAGCAATAGCACCTGTGTTATCACAAAATATCTGGATGGGTTTCATGATACTTGGATCCACATCGAGATCTGTTATGAACTTCTTCATCCAAGCAGCTTCCTTTGCGGCATCTGATGCGGCAATGTACTCAGATTCCGTGGTGGAATCAGCCACAACACTCTGCTTGGAGCTTTTCCATGAAACAGCTCCTCCGTTGAGAGTGAACACGAAACCCGTGTGTGAGCGATAGGTATCTCGGTCAGTTTGAAAACTAGCATCAGTGTAACATTTTACAGTGAGCTCCTCATTGACTCCTCCAAATATCAAGAACATATCTTTTGTCCTTCTCAAGTACTTAAGGATGTTCTTAACTGGAGTCCAGTGGGCAATCCCAGGGCTCTGCTGGTAACGGCTTGTCATGCTTAAGGCATACGAGACGTCTGGTCGAGTACATACCATAGCATACATGATAGAACCAATCGTGGAAGCATATGGAACTGTTTCCATTTGCTTTATCTCACGGTCTTCAGAGGGAGCTTGTGATTTGTTCATGACGGTTCCTTTAGTCATTGGAACACCTCCTTTCTTGGAGTTTTCCATTTTGAAGCGTCTTATCACTTGATCTATGTATGTGCTCTGAGTTAGCCCAATAAGTCGCTTAGATCTATTCCTATAGATCTTGATTCCCAGAATGTAAGCGACTTCTCCAAGATCCTTCATTGCGAAACTAGATCCTAACCAGTGCTTAATTTCCTTAAGCATTGGGATGTTATCTCCAATGATCAATATATCATCTACATACAAGATGAGAAATGATATAGCACTCCCACTAGCCTTTCTGTAAACACAAGACAAAACCAAACTCTTTGACTTTCTGGTCAAAACGAAGATTCCAGCTCCGAGATGCTTGCTTGAGTCCATAAATGGACTTGTTTAGCTTACATACCTTATTAGGATATTTTTGATCGATAAAACCGTCTGGTTGAACCATATAAACATTTTCAGAAAGATGTCCATTAAGAAAGGCGGTTTTAACATCCATTTGCCAAATTTCGTAATCATAGTACGCAGCTATGGCAAGTAATATCCTGATCGATTTGATCATAGCAACGGGCGAGAAGGTTTCATCATAGTCAACACCTTGAGTTTGATTGAAACCTTTCGCTACTAGACGTGCCTTATAGAGTATGGAGAATTTTGGTTCAAGTTCTTGCAACCTCAACTCTATTCCATACACTTCCCTTATAAAGAGTATGGAGCCTCATGCATGTTCAACACATTGTGCTCATGCAAAAGGAGGTTGGACATGTGTTGAGAAGATTATGAACAATCAATAAGTGGCCATGCAAAAAATGCACGCGCGACAAGTGGCATAACACGGGTGTATGTGTGACAAATGGCGAGATGAATATATACCTGTCTCACCCGGTCCATGTACCTGTCTCTCAGTCAATACCCGCAACAATAATATAATCCCGCTTATGATCATAAATAAAATTATGATCCATTTCGCATATTGTTTGTAATTACCAGTTAAACTAGTTAAGTGGATTTTTAGTTCGTCGCACACGGTGTAACTCTTACGGGTCAAGACCCGGTTGACAGCGTTGACTTATCGAACCGGACATAAATATCCAAGATGATATACGATTGTATATACATTTCAAGTACTTAAAATTAATTATTTGTTGAACACATCAATTCTTTATGAAATTTCATGATGATTATATACTGTGTTGGTTGTAATTGACCCTTTCTTTTTCTATGAAATCAAGGACTGGGACTTGAGGTCCCCATCACTTTGTAAAGGATGGATTTGAGTAATTTGAATGGCATAATCAACACTAAATTATTCCCCACACGTTATTCTTTTTATTTATATACTTGTGACATCATATATTGGTCTTGAACTGCATCAAATATTTAATTCCCAAAGATTTTTAGAAGAAAAAAAGATCAACACAACACACAACTTTCTTTTTGATAATTCTAGAAACCACAATATATATATATATATATATAATATATATATATATATTATATATATATATATTATATTAAAAAAATTTCTATCTAACTTGTTTTATAATGAAAGGCTTCTTGTGCCCATACATGTTAGGGTGTCGTATACAAGTTGATGAACAAAGGCCACCACATATCATGAATAGGATGCTGTCCTCATCATTGCTTTGCAAATGCTCACCACTATGTTACATGAGAAGGGTGATGAGGTGGGTGTACCATCCTACATCTTACCTTTTTTCCCAATAAACTTTGAGAAAAGAAATATAAAATCAAAATATTACAAAAAAATCTAGAGTGAGTTAATATATTATAATTTAAATTTTATGACCATTTTATAATATCTTAGTTGGTCAACAATATGTTTCTTATGAAAAAATTTGTTTGTTGAAAACCTATTTGAACAAGATTATCGTAAAACAAAAATCAATACACAAAACAAGATTTATAATGGTTCGGGAGTCGGGTGAGTGTTAAGTAACCTTACATACACTTTTTTATTTCCATCAAATGTTTCTCTTCACTAAGCACATGTCACAAATCAAGGTAATGATCACCTTTGCATCTTTCTACTACAATTTCTTATTGTAACAATGTGAATGAATTACTCAAATCGTGTCATTAATGAGTTAGTGATCTCCTCTTTAAGTCTCAATAATATAGTAGTGATTACATCTTCAAGTCTCACTAATCTATGTAGTAATCACATCTCTCTTCTCATAAATTTAGGTAGTGATCATCTTTACTACGTTATTTTTGTCGTTTTTTAGTCTTTCAAGCATTTTCCTAAAAGGTCTTGATTGATAATTGGCATTTTTTAGAAGTATTTCAAGCATCTTCCATAGGTTAGACATTCATTGATGACCAAGGGTCTTCTTTTCTAATAGTATGGGGGTGACGTTAACGCTTGTGATTTCTAAAAGTATCATGTGGACACATGCATATATAATTACATTTAAAATTATATCACAGTTTCGATGTCCAATAGCTTGGGTGTCATCATTAATGCTTGGGATCTCTAGAGGTGTGATATGGACATATGCATATATAATTACATTTAAAATTTATATGACATGTTTCGATTTTTTATGTCATTATATGGAGATACACGCATTATATAAGGCTAGTCGATGTAGGAGGAGGTAGTTTTCAAAGGATTCTTCGTCACGTAGGATGGGTGTAAGGATGGGGCAAAGGGGATAGACCTAAAGAAATGGGGGATGGGCCTAAATATATATATATTGTGTGTGTGTGTGTGAGAAGAAGAGCCCCGTCTTTAACGTCTGAAGGCTGCCACTTAAGACGACGCCGACCCCAGGGAAACGGTGTGGGGGTGTTGCCGGGCCAGGCCAGGCCTGGACGACCCCACACCGAGTAGCCTAATTATATTTAAAATCTATATCATTTGTTCCGATTTTTAGTGTCATTATAATAAGGAATGGATTATCAATGTGTGATCATATATGCACCAACTTGTTTAGTTATTTTTAGTTATTATGGTATGAAAACCTTTTTCCTAACTGATGTTTTCATCAACCAAACAAACAGATACAAAACAAAGATTTGAATCACATTTGTATTATAAACATAGAAAATAAAATACAATTATGAGATTTCTCTTATTCACATATATGCCATCTTGTAGACATTAAGTGTCACATTAACAAGATAACACCCAACTTTTGAACATATTTGAGTAACACGTTATTGAACTTAAGGATTCCTTATAAACAATACACATAACCTGGCATATAACAAGGACGCGGAGAGCTTAACTCCAAAAAAGTAAATAAAACCGTTTTTATCCTCGTATTCGAGACTATAGACACATAAGTACTGCGAATTGATGATAAGAGCGGGAATCACATGCCCTGGTCCACGAGATAATCGCCCAACCTTTCCACAACCATGTTGCATTGACCAGGAGCCACGGGCTCTTCGTATATGCCAAACACCATGGCTTGACCGGTTTTCTTGATGCAGATCCCTCCAGCTCCCTGTAAATTCAAATATTATTTACTAAGGCACAGTTGGTTTGTATCTAGGAATCATTATGGATGAGTTTCATAATATAGTGAAGCGGGAATGGATTTCTAAACCCACCTCACTATAAATTAAATTATGCCTGAATTGGTGGGTTTGATTCTCATATTTAATAATATTTGAAGTTTAAGGCTTGCCTGCTATTAAAAACTACAGTTAAGACTGGTTTTCAAAGAAGGTACTAATAAAACAAATGAATGAAATACCAAATGTATGAACCCAAGAGGTGGGAATGGGTCTAGTCGTGTTGTGTTACACCTCTAGTGGGTCAAACAAGTATGCTAAACAAGAGTACATTGAAAGTAAATCGGGTCGAACCTGCTATAAGTCCCTAAAGTGTATCTACTTTTATTATTATTTTCTGAATGGCTAAACTTGGACACCATGGATTGAACCCTGATTTTCCTATTCTAAGTTCTATCTACTCACCAACACCATTGGGCTATTCGCAAGTGTATCTACTTATTTATTAAAAGTTTAACTACCAAATTTATTGTATACGAAAAAAGTATATAATTTTTGTAATCATTTTTGACACCTATTATTTATGAAAAGTTTAAGCGTATGGAACAAAAAGTGTTTCAGGTCAACCCAACATGACTCAACCTGTGCCAAGTTTGTCCCATTACCCAATCACCGCCTCGTCTCATTTTGCCACCTCAAAGAACTCCTTCAAATTAAGCAGCACTTTGAGGCGCAACTGTTTCTAACACATATGTATAATGTGTGAGAAACAAAATACAAAAACAAGTATCAACATGAAACTTAAAAATGGTGAAATCTTTTACTAAGGATTAACAATTTACATAAAAGACAGCCAAGGTTTGATTTTTCGACACCCTCATTTATACGCGATATAGTAACACGTCTTCAAGTAATGAACAAGTATCATATTAAGTAATAACTAATTTGCTTTAGTAAACTGATTTAGTAATTTGATGACACTTCAGATGACTTTCAACCGGTTTGGCCTGTTAGATATTTTAACTTTTTCAAGCTTTACCAGTTCGACTCATGAAACCTAACCCAAATAAACCTTTTTTGACATAACCGGGTTGAAGTTACCTTCTTTCCACGAATAACGGCTCCAGGCTCGCCTTGGATCACCATGTACTTTGCACCAGCAAGAAATAAACCCCGTAGGGGCAAGGGTACCGGGTGCATCAAATTCTTTGATGATAGCATTAATTTCATCAGGTTTAAACTACACAAAAGAAGAACACATGATTAGTTGAATTCTTATAAACATACTATCATATAACCTATGATCAAGTTTCTCGAATGTGCATGCATACCCATAACATAACAAATAATGAAGGATTAGATTAAGAAAAATATTTAAACAAATTATTATTAATAAAGGCAGACCTGAGGGAAGGAAGAGCTCTTAGCCCAGACGGTACCGTCAGTGCCAAAGATAGCGGCGGAGGCGAGGTGCTGACCGGTACCTTCAATGTCACACATCAAATGTTCATCAACGTAAGTTTGCCACGACATTTTGAGAGAGTTTTGTATATGATTATTGTGTTAGAAAATGCAAGTGTAAAATGTGAGGAAATGATGGATTTAAAGTTGATATGAAGACAAGAGATGAGTTGAGAACGAGCGGTGTTCTCGGCAACGTCGATGTTTTTCATTCAATCACTTGGCTATGTTT
The DNA here is from genome assembly GCA_947069175.1 of Scalesia atractyloides. NCBI lineage: Eukaryota > Viridiplantae > Streptophyta > Magnoliopsida > Asterales > Asteraceae > Scalesia > Scalesia atractyloides. Next base: position 1,281,891 of record CAMTDV010000011.1, on the reverse strand, counting down.
AAGGTATTCTTTCACAATGTTGCCAAAAATAGATAAAATTATGCACAAAACAAGCCAACCAGTTTTAACATTTTTGTGTTTTATTTTTAGTAAGCCTTTTTATTGTTAGACTATAAGTAATAGGCATTACAGGAGGCATGAATAAGAGTAATAACGTACTCAACACCGTTCCCCTTCCCTTAGGGGTTATAGGGACATAAATAGGGATAAACATTCTAGTATAATACCAAAGAACATTAAGTAATACTTTCCATTTTTTCTCCTCATTTAGCATTATACTAGAATGTTCATCCCTCTTTATGTCCCTATATCTCCTAGGGGAACAAAGAGCATTAAGAGGTCCTAAGAACTTGGTGTAGTGGTAAATTGGTTTGCCTTCCCTAGTGGAGACGTATTTAAGGGACATACGGGTGAAGGGACGAATCGAGGCTTTGATCCTGGGTTCTGATGGGGGCGAGGGTTTACGCGTGGGGGGGGGGGGGGGGGGGGGGGGGAGGCATGGTCTCATGGCGGTCGAGGTGTCGATCTTTGACATAGACCCGAGCAAGGTGGGTTTACACTTAAGATTCTTTGCCGTTAAAAAGAGCATTAAAAGACGTTAACTATTACATATTTGTTGATGCTGATGTGGCGCAAAATGCCTCTTATGGGGTATTAACCATTATGGATGTCACACCCCGACCCGCAGCGGAAAAGGTGATCGGGGCATAATTGGGTTATCATCAAAGCTCATGACATTTATTATATGTTTCATATTCATTAATACAATTTAATGGAAATTTACAATAAATGATACAACATGATCTAACTATCAGTCTAAGCTTCTTGGTTCTCTTCTAAGGCATATCCTATTTTTCCTTGCTTCATCCTGTCCACCTGTATCATGTGTAAAAAGGTTTTTGGATCAACATAATGTTGGCGAGTGAATCCTATGGAAAAACATTTGAACAAGTTTATCCAATTGATTATAAATAATGTGCATACCACATATGAGTAAATGTAGATGTAAATTTATTCACACAACACATAATATTGAATATTGAACACACAAACACCAAATGATTGTTTTGAGGCACGCGTTGTTCGACTCGTCTCCCACGAGGAACTGATGGGCCTAATGAATGAGTTTTGAGGCACGCGTTGTTCTTACGAACTGATGGGCCTAATGTATGAGTTTTGAGGCACGCGTTGTTCTCGTCTCCCACGAGGAACTGATGGGCCTAATGAATGAGTTTTGAGGCACGCGTTGTTCTTACGAACTGATGGGCCTAATGTATGAGTTTTGAGGCACGCGTTGTTCTCGTCTCCCACGAGGAACTGATGGGCCTAATGAATGAGTTTTGAGGCACGCGTTGTTCTTACGAACTGATGGGCCTAATGTATAAGTTTTGACGAACTGATGGGCCTAATGTATGAGTTTTGAGGCACGCGTTGTTCTCGTCTCCCACGAGGAACTGATGGGCCTAATGAATGAGTTTTGGAGGCACGCGTTGTTCTTACGAACTGATGGGCCTAATGTGTGAGTTTTAAGGCACGCGTTGTTCTCGTCTCCCACGAGGAACTGATGGGCCTAATGTGTGAGTTTTAAGGCACGCGTTGTTCTCGTCTCCCACGAGGAACTGATGGGCCTAAATAATTTGCATACAACTTTGACAATATGTAATACATCACATCCAATAATAGTTACATTCTAGTTTAGTTCATATAATGGTATAGCACAAATTTGCATAAGAGATTTAGTTTAAACGACACATGATACACCCCAAAACATGAATAAAAAAGGGGAGTTTGTAAGAATTCACTCACATTGGGTGCGTTCGGTTGATGAGGTTGAATGCACGCGAAATAGTTTTAACCACGAGTGAAATTAACCTAGATAAATCGCATTATGGTTTGGTAAGTAAACGGATTTTATTAATCTATTTTAGTAGGATTGTTGGGTGTATTTTTGTGAGTTTGAGGCTATTTTCTAACCTTAAAAATGTTATTTTTAAGTATTTTTAATTGATTTTTAAATAAAACAATTAAATAAAAAAATAATAAAAAAATATTTTATTTTTGCTACAGTTGACTTTGACCGTTGACTTTGACTGGCGTTGACCGGTTCGAAGGCATATTATTGTGCGCTGGGTGAGGCTCGAACCCGAGACCTCCCGTACGCGTGCACGCAGCTCTACCAACTGAGCTACGTGTCTAACCCGTCATATATCCGATTTTAATTATATATATACATTAATTAGAATTTAAACAGAATTCCTTTATTTTAAAAACGAATTAATCTAGCGAACCGGTGCGCTCCACAGGTCTCGAACCCGGGACCTGTGGGTTAGCGGACACACATTCCACCGCTGGACTGTGTGTCTCACTTGGTTATAAACTCGGTTATCAATATACTTAACATATTCTTAAATCAACCCGGTTCAGTTTGCTGAAAAAAAAAACGAATTTTTCTCAAGGCAGCGTGTGACGGACAATACTCGAACTTGTGACCTTAGCGTTAAAAGTGCAAACAGTCAACCGCTGGACTGTGTGTCTAACCCGGTAATTATCTTGATTTTAATTATACATAACTATTACTGAAACGTCGTCTTCTTCACTGGTTTAACCGGAAGTGGCGACTGACTGGTTCGAAATGTTGATTCAAGTTTCTTTAGCGTTGTATGATCAATTACAGACGAGATAAAAGTAAAAAGAAAGGAATTAGGCGTGAAAAGTACCGGCTGGTTTTACTCTGTTTTCCGGCAGAACTCCGGCGACAGAAATCTTTTTCCGGCGACGAGTGTCTTGCAGCAGGGAGTCTTCAGAAAGCTTACAAAGGGTGTGGGTGACTTTGGTAAAAGTTTAGGGGATTCAGTAAAGCTCAGAGATTAAAACTCGGTCTTCCGGCGAAGTATAAGATTTTTCCGGCGAGTGAGTTTTCGCCGAGAAAGGGTGCGATTTGAGTGTGAAAGGTTTCTGGCGAGTTGTGGGTGTATTTATAGGGTAGTATCGGGATGAATGGGGTCTGAATTCGGTCTTAATTCGAAGTCAGCCGTTCTCCGGCGGTTATGGCTGATGTCGCGGGTTCAGACGTCGGTTATAACCGTTGTGAGAGTTAATTCTACGGTTAATTTGAGCGAAAACATAATTAAACGGCGAAGTCGTCGGGATTTCCGACGACTGCTAATTTGGGCGCAAATTACTGAATTTGATTACCGAACTTTAATATATGAATTAATTGATTCCTTTATTCATCAGAAAATCAAAGTGGCGGAGCGGTTGTTCGGTTAAGTGATAAGTCATTGTTGCCGGATACAGACCCGAGTTCGAAACCCGGCATGATTAAAACATTTTTATTTTGTTATTTTTATCAGTTTTTCAAAAACTAAATATATATCCCCGCATAATAATTGATTACGGATTGTTTAAAATTATTTTGGGCATTTAATTCGCAACGAAAAATTTGACTGACTGTTCGGTTGATAAACGGAGCGGGTTTGGTAAATCAGTTTTTGACGGATGTTACAGTATCCCCTGCTTTTTAGAAATTTCGTCCCGAAATTTAAATAGTGATATATTTGAAAAAAAAATGATGGTGTTTAGTTTGACAGTTACACGCTTAGAAGAAATAAGGGTTTAAGTTTTTGTTTGAGGCGGTAACGTTCCTTGTAAAGGTTAAGTATCCTAATACAGGAATCGCTTTTTGTTGCCTACTGTATAAGTATTGTTAAGCAGGAATGATTCGCTAAAATGATATCATGCATAAAAGTTTGAATATGCTTAGGGTTATATATTAAGGCAGAAATTCTACAATCTACACAAATAAACACAACAACTAACAATTGTATCCACATTCTGATAGCATATATGTTTGAATGGTGATGGTTCCTCTCTCGTTTGTTATGATGGAGAGGTTAGTTTATGTAGAAATGGAACACAATCCAATTTCTTTAAATAGTGAGATGATGTAATTGTAACACAAATTTCAACCAAGGCAATACTAAATCCTACATGGAACTTCTCATAACCACCTGATAACGCCTCTGATCCTTTGGCAAGAATACTTATATATAGGAAGTACCAGCGGCGTATCCACCATATTCTTGTCAAATTTTCATTGGTTTTATCAGTGAATTATGATTAGTCCTATAACTCTACAACCAATACATCAAACATAAAAATACTGAAATGAAATATATCTGTGCGATCAAGGCTCAATCAAACGGAGCCGATCGTATTGCATGTATTGAAAATGAAATTGTCTGTGTGCTCAAGGCTCAATCAAACGGAGCCGAGCTTATTGCATGTATTGAAAATGAAATTGTCTGTGTGCTCAAGGCTCAATCAAACGGAGCCGAGCTTATTGCATGTATTGAAAATGAATAACTTAATCACACAAACAACCTATGCATGGAACCTCTCATAACCGCCTGATAATGCCTCCGATCATTTGACAAGAATACTTATATATAGGAAGTACCAGCGGCGTATCCACCATATTCTTGTCAAATTCTCATTGACTTTATCCGCAAGTTATGATTAGTTCTATGCGACTCTACAACATAAACAAACACAACAACCAGCGCTTGAGTCTTAATTCTGATAGTATCCGTGTTTGACAAAACCTCTCTCGTTTAATATGATGGAGAGGTTAGTCTATGTAGAAGTGAGACACAACTCAACTTCTTTAAATGATGAAACTGAGATATGTCGTGAAGTATGATGATATGAATATTAAATCAATGAGTATAAATCAAACTGAACTAGTAATTTGCATTAAAATTTCTTGGATAAAATCCCAACTGAGATACATGAAAATCGAGATATAAAGAAAAACATAAAAACTAAGTGATTGGAGTTGAATCTTGATTCTTGGTGAGAGAAGGCTAGTTAAGTGGTTGGTTTGGTCCGTTAACATCTTCAACAGGATTGGCGTTGATGTTATAAACTCTTCCTCTTGCTGGCGGTGGAGCTGGATTTGCTTGGTTTGCTTGGTTAACTGGGTTTGCTTGAGCTTGGGCGTTTATGATGTTAACCAAACGAGGGCACGTGTTTCTAAAATGGGTAGGGTCGCCACAATTGAAACAAGCTCGAACATATGGGTACATGGGGTATTGAGGTTGTTGATATGTTTGGATCATGGGTTGAGTAGGGGTTGAGGTTTGGTTTTGAGAGGTGCGGCAAACGTTGCTCAAATGACCGTAGCGTCCACAATTTGCACATAGTCGACAGGGTAAGGTAGATGGATGGTGATAAAAGCAGGTGTTGCATTGAGGGTGAGGTCCAATGTAAGGTTTCTTATTTGGGTAAGTTGAGTTGGGTGCTACTTGAGCGTTTGGGATAGTTTGAGGAGGTACAACTTGTGAAGCTGGTTGGTTGCGTTGGGTGACGGCGAGAATTTGCCCATCTCGTTTTCTCTTAGAAGTAGGTGGTGTAAAGGATTCGGTTCGGGTGGGGTTTGAGGTTTCGGTTGATGCTTTATCCTTCTTCTTCTCCTCTTTGAAATCTTTGATCCGGATTCGGTTCTCGGTGAGCGCGGTTGCTAGATCCATTGCTGCTTCCAAAGTTGCAGGCGAGGTACTTATTACAGAGTCTTGAATCTTTGATGGAAGACCACGAATGTAGTGCTCGATCAAACGATAGAGGGGAGTAAACAAATTGGGAACCATTTGATTTAACTCAAGGAATCTCTTGTTGGGTTGGGTTAACGGAATTAGCGGTAAGGGCTTGTTGAACTTGAACTACGATGTTGGGTATTACGGTCGCCATTTGCTGAGCGATTTGGGCAGCCATGCGTTCACGGGCTTTTCCTGCTCTCATTTTCCTACGAGCGAGGCTAGAAGACATCTACAAGGAATACATGTCAAGAGTACGAGTTGGATGCCTTTGGGATCGTGGGTCGTGTTTTGGGAATGAACGTTCATAAAATAAATATAGAAAAATAAATCTACTACATCCATAGGATGTCTTGGGTTTTGCTCGCTGTCAGGCCCTTCATGCCGCCATACTTTACCTGTGTAATCATGTGGGCCCCATGAATACCGGTTTTTCATATGGTTCGCACGGTTTCTGCCTGGTTGTGTACACAAAAACCCGGAGAAAATCGAGAAATATGTATACAACATGTGATATTCGGAATGTGCCCAGGCATGGGCACGGTGACATCTCAAAGTGAGGTTAGTTCGAACGACGTTTGGTGTGGCATGCTTTGGCCTAATAGGTCCGTCGTACTCTCATCGTTAGTCCCCAGGTAGGCAAACTGGTCCGTTATTTTGGATTTATACGAATGCCAACCTAGACAGGACGTCCCGACTACCGGTACTTGTACCCTTCCGGTTACTACATGCCCGTCGCAGAACTTACTTTGATGAGATTTGAAATTTGCAACAAAATCCTTGAATAATGAGAGTATGAAAAATGAATTGAATACATGAACATCGATATATGTATAATGAATATGTATATAAGCATGTATGTTTGACAAATATGAAACAAATAAATATCACAAGTTTGTATGTAACCACCTAATCAATTAAAATTTAGGCAGACTATAGTATAGGCTCTAAGGGTCTAATAACCTATCCTATATCCCTATAGTCATGGCTCTGATACCAATCTGTCACACCCCGACCCGCAGCGGAAAAGGTGATCGGGGCATAATTGGGTTATCATCAAAGCTCATGACATTTATTATATGTTTCATATTCATTTATACAATTTAATGGAAATTTACAATAAATGATACAACATGATCTAACTATCAGTCTAAGCTTCTTGGTTCTCTTCTAAGGCATATCCTATGTTTTCCTTGCTTCATCCTGTCCACCTGTATCATGTATAAAAAGGTGTTTGGATCAACATAATGTTGGCGAGTGAATCCTATGGAAAAACATTTGAACAAGTTTATCCAATTGATTATAAATAATGTGCATACCACATATGAGTAAATGTAGATGTAAATTTATTCACACAACACATAATATTGAATATTGAACACACAAACACCAAATGATTGTTTTGAGGCACGCGTTGTTCGACTCGTCTCCCACGAGGAACTGATGGGCCTAATGAATGAGTTTTGAGGCACGCGTTGTTCTTACGAACTGATGGGCCTAATGTATGAGTTTTGAGGCACGCGTTGTTCTCGTCTCCCACGAGGAACTGATGGGCCTAATGAATGAGTTTTGAGGCACGCGTTGTTCTTACGAACTGATGGGCCTAATGTATGAGTTTTGAGGCACGCGTTGTTCTCGTCTCCCACGAGGAACTGATGGGCCTAATGAATGAGTTTTGAGGCACGCGTTGTTCTTACGAACTGATGGGCCTAATGTATAAGTTTTGACGAACTGATGGGCCTAATGTATGAGTTTTGAGGCACACGTTGTTCTCGTCTCCCACGAGGAACTGATGGGCCTAATGAATGAGTTTTGAGGCACGCGTTGTTCTTACGAACTGATGGGCCTAATGTGTGAGTTTTAAGGCACGCGTTGTTCTCGTCTCCCACGAGGAACTGATGGGCCTAATGAATGAGTTTTGAGGCACGCGTTGTTCTTACGAACTGATGGGCCTAATGTGTGAGTTTTAAGGCACGCGTTGTTCTCGTCTCCCACGAGGAACTGATGGGCCTAAATAATTTGCATACAACTTTGACAATATGTAATACATCACATCCAATAATAGTTACATTCTAGTTTAGTTCATATAATGGTATAGCACAAATTTGCATAAGAGATTTAGTTTAAACGACACATGATACACCCCAAAACATGAATAAAAAAGGGGAGTTTGTAAGAATTCACTCACATTGGGTGCGTTCGGTTGATGAGGTTGAATGCACGCGAAATAGTTTTAACCACGAGTGAAATTAACCTAGATAAATCGCATTATGGTTTGGTAAGTAAACGGATTTTATTAATCTATTTTAGTAGGATTGTTGGGTGTATTTTTGTGAGTTTGAGGCTATTTTCTAACCTTAAAAATGTTATTTTTAAGTATTTTTAATTGATTTTTAAATAAAACAATTAAATAAAAAAATAATAAAAAAATATTTTATTTTTGCTACAGTTGACTTTGACCGTTGACTTTGACTGGCGTTGACCGGTTCGAAGGCATATTATTGTGCGCTGGGTGAGGCTCGAACCCGAGACCTCCCGTACGCGTGCACGCAGCTCTACCAACTGAGCTACGTGTCTAACCCGTCATATATCCGATTTTAATTATATATATACATTAATTAGAATTTAAACAGAATTCCTTTATTTTAAAAACGAATTAATCTAGCGAACCGGTGCGCTCCACAGGTCTCGAACCCAGGACCTGTGGGTTAGCGGACACACATTCCACCGCTGGACTGTGTGTCTCACTTGGTTATAAACTCGGTTATCAATATACTTAACATATTCTTAAATCAACCCGGTTCAGTTTGCTGAAAAAAAAAACGAATTTTTCTCAAGGCAGCGTGTGACGGACAATACTCGAACTTGTGACCTTAGCGTTAAAAGTGCAAACAGTCAACCGCTGGACTGTGTGTCTAACCCGGTAATTATCTTGATTTTAATTATACATAACTATTACTGAAACGTCGTCTTCTTCACTGGTTTAACCGGGAGTGGCGACTGACTGGTTCGAAATGTTGATTCAAGTTTCTTTAGCGTTGTATGATCAATTACAGACGAGATAAAAGTAAAAAGAAAGGAATTAGGCGTGAAAAGTACCGGCTGGTTTTACTCTGTTTTCCGGCAGAACTCCGGCGACAGAAATCTTTTTCCGGCGACGAGTGTCTTGCAGCAGGGAGTCTTCAGAAAGCTTACAAAGGGTGTGGGTGACTTTGGTAAAAGTTTAGGGGATTCAGTAAAGCTCAGAGATTAAAACTCGGTCTTCCGGCGAAGTATAAGATTTTTCCGGCGAGTGAGTTTTCTCCGAGAAAGGGTGCGATTTGAGTGTGAAAGGTTTCTGGCGAGTTGTGGGTGTATTTATAGGGTAGTATCGGGATGAATGGGGTCTGAATTCGGTCTTAATTCGAAGTCAGCCGTTCTCCGGCGGTTATGGCTGATGTCGCGGGTTCAGACGTCGGTTATAACCGTTGTGAGAGTTAATTCTACGGTTAATTTGAGCGAAAACGTAATTAAACGGCAAAGTCGTCGGGATTTCCGACGACTGCTAATTTGGGCGCAAATTACTGAATTTGATTACCGAACTTTAATATATGAATTAATTGATTCCTTTATTCATCAGAAAATCAAAGTGGCGGAGCGGTTGTTCGGTTAAGTGATAAGTCATTGTTGCCGGATACAGACCCGAGTTCGAAACCCGGCATGATTAAAACATTTTTATTTTGTTATTTTTATCAGTTTTTCAAAAACTAAATATATATCCCCGCATAATAATTGATTACGGATCGTTTAAAATTATTTTGGGCATTTAATTCGCAACGAAAAATTTGACTGACTGTTCGGTTGATAAACGGAGCGGGTTTGGTAAATTAGTTTTTGACGGATGTTACAATGGATTGTCTTATAATTGTTGGAACAATTTTATATATACTTGCTAATATTTTTAGAGTGAATGTTATTTTTGTCAATGTGGTTTGGCATTTTTGCCAATTTAATCAAAACCACATAAATGAAAGCACTCTAAGGAAATAAACATAAGTTTTCCTTTGATTTCATTTCCTTTCCTTCTTTAAAAAAACTTTAGCACATGACTTATATTAAACATTCTTTCAAATCCTTTATTTTCCTTCTTTAAATGAAACTCGGGAACACAACGTAAACAAGACACTGGAAACCATTTAATCTAAATAAATAGCAATCCTTGCTCAAAGAATGCATATCTTTAGGATTTCAGACAAGCATTTTACACTTCACTAGTCTACCCTAATAATCGGAAACCCAAATCCATTGATCATAGAACTAAAGACATTATAGACATTGTCAAACCATGCATATAGGCTGTGATCAGGGCCGTCTTCGAAAATCCTAAAAAATTTTTGACTCTGTTCGAGACAAAAAATTGGGCTCTATTGAAAATCTCCATTAATATAAACTCATCAATCACTAAAATTTATGTGGATGTAATTTAAATAGTTATTTTTAGTTAAGTTTAAGAAGTAATTTATTAATTAAAGGAAAAGATGCAATTGACAAAATTAAGCATTTAATGCCACTAACAAAAAAACCAAAAAATAAACTAAAATAAAGAATTTGGAGACACCAAGATTAGAACCCGGGTCTCCTTGTTGTTTAAGCAAGGTAGTAACCACTAGTACAAGGGTCATTTATGTTATCTCTCGATTCAGTGCATATATACTATATTATATACCATAAATTCTATACAAAATTAAAAAGATTTGACACCCGGAGGGTTTGGGCCTTGTGCTGTCGCCCACCCCTCACCACCTTCGGGCCAGCCCTGGCTGTGATCCCCATTGCCAATATATAGACCGACCATACACTATTCTCCCACATACATCTAAGGCGTTTTAGTTATTATCTACTCATTGCCGTGAGTCACACACGAGGAGTAAACGATGTTACCCTTGAGTAAAGAGTGAAGACTATAAAAAAGAAAACTCGGCATTAAAAAAAAACAAAGTATGATATATGTAATTAAATCTAACAACAACAATAATAATAATATTTTTTTAATGATCTATAAAAACTTAATCACCTGAGTAAATCACATACGTAAATGGTAGTGGTGATCTGGCCCACCACCAATCTAGAGGAAATTCAGAGCCCGAAGGCTACTATGGTAAAACTCATGGTTCATCCCAAAGCATTTTTGCTTAGGCGAGACACGAATTCATGACCTTTATATCGAAAGGTCAAAAGTAGGGGTGCAAACGAGCCAAGCCGAGCCTTACCTTACTCGAGCTCGGCTCGATTAGGCCTTGGATTTTGGGCTCGAGCTCGGCTCAAAAGCTCGATCTAAGTATCTATGGCGCGAGCTCGACTCGAAAGCTTGATCTAAAACTTAAAACCAAGTGAATGCATGCATATAAGATACTTTTGTGCTAAAAGTAAAATAAGTACATGGGTTGGGCCGGGTAATATAAGGTTAGTTTAAACTTATACTTAGCTCGATAAGGCTTGATGAGCCTACACGAGCTACACATACAAGGCTCGAGCTCGAACTTGATATCTAATTGATCCTTATTTCAAGCTCGGCTCAAGCTCAATAAGACTCGACTTGTTCGAGCTTTCTATCGAGTCGATCTAATGTAGTTTGCTATCGTTTGAACCCTAGTCACAAGACTTAGAATAATAATATTTCTCTAAATCGAAAGAAGAAAAATTAAAAAAATAAAATAAAATAAAACAAGTTGATAATTTAAAGTGTACACTCTTACAGCGACCAAATCCCACCAATCATACATTGAATCCACCATGGATTCCGGCCGATTCACCATCGCATTCCTCCTCCTCATCCTTTCTCTCACCACCCCCACCCTATCGGAACGATTAATCCGGCTACCGCAACAATCACCGTTCTACTCGTTCTGTGAAAGCTGGAAATACTCCATCGAAGCGAACGATGCTGGAGTCTGGTATCTTGTTCCCGAAAAGTGCGTTAACTTCGTTAAGGAGTACATGAACGGAGACCGGTACCGGTCGGACTCAGAGGTCATTGCTGAGTACGCGTTGGAGTATGCGAAATCGGTTAATGTATCTGGTGATGGTAAAGATGCTTGGGTCTTTGATATTGATGAGACTTTGTTGTCCAATCTGCCGTATTATGTGAATCATGGCTACGGGTAATTTCGTCATTTCACTGTTTGAAATCCGTATGGTTATATGAATTGTGTAATTAGAATGAAATTCATGCATTTGAAAGTTCAAATTTAGTACGATTATATGAATTCTATCTGGATTAGTTAGACCTAAATGTTGTAATTAGGATTAAATTGAGGCGTTTGAAAGTTAAAATTAGGTAGGTGTGCATGGTTCGGTTTGCTTATTAGCATTAACCGTAACCGAAGTCACTCATCGGTTAATTTCGGTTAATCTATGGTAAAAAAATAACCGATAACCGACTTTCAGTTAATTCTGTTTGTTAGCGGTTTGGTTATTGCAGACATGCATTGTAAGGTTTTATGATTTAAGCTATGTGTAGTGGAATAACTAAACCACCCCAAAAGTGTTGCCACGTAAGCAGTGGGCAATAACTAAACCACCGGATAAATGTGGTGTAGTGGAATAACTAAAACTTAAATTAAAGAAAAAATTAAAAAAAGAAACAAATATGATTGGTTGAAGACGTGGTGGTGGGGGCTTCGTTGGCGGCCTTTAATGGCGAGACGACGTGGTGTTTAACAGCCCCGTGCTGATTTGGCATGGGGGCGATAATGGACTACACAAGGTCTTATGAAGTTGATGCAAGGCTGGAGTTCATCTGATTTATGGAAATGGATATTACTAGGCTTGTTAGTGAACTGAGATTATGAAAATATGAAATTCAAATTAGCATTAAGTTCATTGCTGCTAAATGGTTTTAGAATTGATAGTGCTTGAATCTTGTCATTTAGTTTTTTTCTATATGTCAATGGAAATAGAATAGGTATAAAAAGGATTCCTGTTTGAATGCAACTCTAATCGCGTGTGATTTTGTATCTATATATTTTTGTAGATAGTGTAGGATGAATCGAATTATGCTTATAAAGCCATACAGTAATTTCTGATTTACACAGTTGACCAGAAAATTATACCCCAAAACATAGGAGTTGTGAATTGTGATTTATACTCAGTGATTTTTATTTGAGTATATAGCAAGACCCTGCTAACAGGATGTATTAATTCTGAGTAGTTATTTCATGACACATTTCTGATCACAGACTTTAAATGCTATGTGATCAAACTTCATGGTCATGCTTGATGCTTCTACTCGAATTACATAATTATGTTGTAAACACCTATAAAGTTGGTTATTATTTAGGAAACTGCACAAAATAGATATGATTTTACTTGTATGTTGCGGGTGTGGTAACTCCAGCTGCTACATCAGCTGCCACATCTGCAGTAACGCTTTTGGTAAAAATATAATCTACAGTTTTGAAAAAGTGATATTGACAGTATAAGTAAAATGATGATTTATTGTCACATTAACATATACTAAAATGACAAATGAATTCCCACGTTAGCAATTTATTTAAAAATCAACAAAAAACTGGTGAACATGTTATTCGTTGCCAATATCCGTAATGACTAATGACATGTAACTTAGTTGCTATAATCAATAATAAAATGTAAACTTGTTTCTATTTTGCACCTATTTTAATATTGTTTGTCAAAGTCGGGAAAAAGTGTTGCGTTTGCGTTTTCTAATATCATTAATATGAGTGAATCGCAAGTTCTCGACACATAATTCCTCAAGTAAGAACATAATGCTTTAACATAACAACATCCTTTATTGTTAACTAGATTGATTTCTTCTAAATAGATCAGAGGTCTTTGACGAGAAGTCGTTTGATGAGTGGGTAGACTTAGCAGAGGCTCCTGCCTTACCAGCAAGTTTCAGGTTATACACAGAGCTTCAACAGCTAGGGTTCAAGATTTTCTTATTAACGGGCCGAAGTGAGTTTCAAAGAGAATGCACTGACAAAAATCTCCAGTATGCTGGATACACCAACTATGAAAAGCTTTTCTTAAGGTAATCTATATCTAAAACCTAACAATTTTTTAAGTTTTATAACTTGTCCTGTGGATATTGATGGTAAATTTTGATAAAAATAAACTGAGAAACGACATGGGTCATTATTCATAGAGGCGGTAATTTCGACTGAGTTACTTGTAATTTGTAAATAGGTAGGTTAGGTTGATTAGGGTTTATTTTATATCAAACGGGTTAAGTAAAAAAATTAGCTAAACAAAGGTTTGGGTCGAACAGGTTGAAATCGTTTGAAGTCTTTTTTTAGTGTGAAGTACACTGATAGTCCCTGTAGTTTACCAAAGTTTTGGATTTGGTCCCTAGCTTTCTAAAAATACACGGATGGTTTGCACTTTGTAACACATTTAGTCCCCCAACTTTGCCAAAATGGATAGTCCCTGTGGTTTGCACTTTGTACTGCATTTAGCCCTAACTTGGACCTGCTGAAACCTTTAGATTTGTTTTTTGGGGACTAAATACGTTACATAATGCAAACCACAGGACCATCCATGTACTTTTGGAAAGCTAGGGACCAAATCCAAGATTTTGGTAAACCACAAGGACCATCCGTGCACTTTACTCTCTTTTTTTTTATATTTTGCATAGAACTTTATAAATAGTTTAACTCATAGAGGTGACATTTTCGAGCCATTTACTTATAATAAATGGGTTGATTCGGTTTCCGTTTGGTGTCAAACGGGTCAATTAGAAAAAGATTTGTTGAACTCGTCCAAACTTTTAATATCTGTTAAAGGTATACAATCTCCTAAACCATTTTCTTCCAAGAACTAGATTCACTATCGTAATAATATTGTTTTTCTAATCACCATTAACTCATTGATTATTTGTACACCAAATTAATAGACAAGCAAAAAAGTATGTCCGGGTCAACATGGTGTGTGTCCATAGTTGTCAATAGCGGTCGCTATAATGAATATCATAGCGTATAGGTCGAAGGTCGCTACATGGCATATAGCCATAAATAGCAGGATTTCGTTTTTTTAAATATAAATAGCAATTAAATATAGCTATAAAATAGTTGGCTTTTAGGTTTTTGTTAAACATACGTGTAAAATAGTGTATATACCATACCAGGGTATTTTGATATAATATACATATAAAGTTTTTTTTTAAATATTTGTGTCGCTATTTATAAAACAATGCCTGCTATTTCTCGCTATGTAGCATATAGGTACCTTATCGCTGTTTGTCGCCATTCACCGTTAACATAACCTGTTTCAACCCATACTAAAAATAATCGGGTTGAAACTGTTACCCGTTTTGCCCGTCTCTAACTACCGTTGTCCAATGAGCGTGTTTCACAACTTTGATCTGTATACTAATGAAACAGGGGAGATTCAGATTTAGGTAAACCAGCTACTTTGTACAAATCTGAAAAGAGACAAGAGTTAAAAGACGAAGGTTATCGAGTACGTGGAAGCTCAGGAGACCAGTGGAGCGATTTGTTTGGTTTTGCAACAGCAGACAGATCTTTCAAATTTCCAAATCCATTGTATTACATCCCCTGATACATTAAAAAAGCAACCAAATTTCGAAATTGATTTCTTTTTCAACCCACGTTTGCCTGCTGTATAAGTGCGTATTTGATTGTATTTCTTCGATTGTTTTGACTTATTTACTTATTTAACGTGTAGATTCCCTTTGTGACGGGTTAAAGGAGAAAAGCCCAAAATGTCCATCTTCTTCAAGTTATGATTTTATGTCTAATAGTTATATACATAGCGACAACTACGTTTTGAAGTTCATACTTGTTAATGTGTATTGATCAATAATGCACCACCGTGTGAAGAAGACCGTGTTTTGGTTAAACTGTTTAAAAACGACATATATACAACATGTTCAGGGGCGGAGGACCTACTATGGTTCGTGGGGTGGTGGGCGCCCACCTTGAAAAATAACTTTTTGTGCATTATTTAGGCAAAAATCTAAATCGCACCCTTTAAAATGTGATAAAAACCTTTGATCGCCCCACCAGAAAATAAATCCTGCGTCCACCATTGACCATGTTTTCAAGGACCAGACAGGTCAGTTAGACCGAGAAGTTGGACAGGGTTTGAGGATTTTTTTTAGTTGTGATATTCGACTTAAAGACCTTTGGTATATTTTAGAAAGTGGTTTGGCAACTCTTAAAAAAATGTTGGTGTAATATTTTAGGAGATTTTAACTAAATAATCTTATAGCTCATTTCTATGTAGATGAGGTTACCAGCTCTTCTACAAAGATGTTAGTGATTTATTTCTAGATACATAAATTAAATGCCTTAATAGTTTCATTAATTTAATTATTCTTTAAGAAGTTTTTTATATAAGTTTTATCTCATATTTGAATGTTCTAAATCAATTATGATGTCATCCGGATCTTGAATGTTATCCTGCCGGTTCGATCAGTCTGATCAACGACCGGTTCGATTATGAAAATATCGGTTTACACAAACATAAGTATATAAATCAGTTGTAAGAGTAGTGATACCTGTAAATAGACTTAAATTATTTCATTCAACCTTATGTGAGATGCTAATCTTAAAAAACTTAGTGTTGGTCTAGGCCCAAATTGGTCTTGGACTGTTTTTGAGTGGATCGAGTTCCTACTTAACACTTTTTTTAGTAGCTGTCAAAATGGTTTCCAAGGTTTGATCACTTTTGTCCAAAACTCAACTTTTGAATGTAGGTCTCTATGGTTTTATTTTTATTGCTATTTTCATCTAAAATTAAAATTTAGTCAGGTTTTTTCTGTTAACATCCAACTTTTTTGTGTTTTTCCTCCCTTTGATGAAGGGCAAAATGGTCTTTAACGTTGTATTATAACAAATTAAAAAAATCTAACCATTTTACCATTCATTAAAGGGAGGAAAAAGACAAATTAATGGATGCTAACTAAAAAATCTGACCAAATTTTGATTTTGGTTGAAAATGACAACAAAATTGAAACCAAAAGAACCAAGATTCAAAAGATTTGAATTTTGAACTAAAGTCACAAAAGTGACCAAACCCTTAGGGGCCATTTTAGTAATTTACTCCTTTTTTTTTATTTTTTAAACGTTTTTTAGTTATGTTCTGTTTCATTGAATATAACGTTTTTTGGCATGTTTCAACTTAACTTTTGTAGAATCTAGAAATTTTATTTTTCAATACATAAGACTTTCCTTGTTCACCAATGTAAAATTTAACCCAATAAATTAACGAACACAAACAAGAACACATATCAACATGCACAAGTAATCATAAACTAATAAATCTATACAAACGAACACCACACGCACACAAACACTGAACAGGCGTTTGCTAACACAACGAAATGATTTGTTTATTTGTTAAACAAATAAACATAAACAAACTTCATAACGTCTTATTCACAAGCAATCAATTAACAAGTTGTACTTGGCGTTAAACTTTTTCTACAAGCGGAATTGGTCCAAAGGAGCATGCCAATAATGCGAGGGTTGAAGGTTATACATTTAGAAAGCAAGGTACATGTACTCTAGGGTTGTAAAAGAGTCAATCTACTTAAAATTAGCTCATTAAAAGCTCGAATCAAGCAGAAAATAACTTAAGTAAAAAAAACTTGTTTACGAAAGGAGTACGAGCTCGTGCTTCGTATACTAAGTTTGGCCCTTACATATACAAGTGCACTATCTTTCATGTAATATAATATATACATACCACATAATAGTAAAAGTAAAAGTAACTATAGGTATAATTATAATAAAAATAACTAACAAATATGTAGTGTGTATATATAAATTATAACTATACATGTATCTCAAAGAATTATATATGTACATAAATTAATTATTAATGCATAATAAAATAAATGATTAATCTACTTTTACTTAATGAATAGAAAATTGGATATGTGGCATTTTCATATTTCATCTTATCAACTTTTTTTTCTCAAATTTCCATAAATAAAGAAATATTTTATAAATTAGAAAATAGTAAGTTAATTCTATTTCAATATCAATTATATATAAATCATTATTTATAAATAAGAATAACAGTCCTTCATTATATATAAATCGTTAACTCATATCATAATTTTATGATAATTAATCATTAATTAAATCAGCATAACAATTATAAATAAGAATAACAATCTAATTTATGATGTACCAATAGAGTTAATTGCATTTACTTTAAATAAAACTTATACTTAAAAGATACATAATAATAAAAAAATAATATTATTTATATACATTATTATATGTAAAATTTAATACATAATTTTAGTCATATATGTATGTATGTATGTATTTCATATTTCGCGGTATTTAGCCCGTGTAATATACGAGTTATTATGATATTTCAGTGTTGCTTATTAATGTATACGGGTTTTTGTGATAAGTTAAAGTTAGTTGTTTGAAGTGTCATATGGTACTAAAACTACTTCATTTATATAAGTTTTTTTTTATAAATTATATAAGTTATATATTTTCTTTTATACAACCCCGCATATTCCTTGCAAGTGGAGTTCGAGCTTTCGAATATAATACTTGAAGCAAACTTAAGCATTGTTAAGCTAAATGAGTCGAGATTGATTTAAAGCAAGTTCAAGTACGAACTCAAGTTAGCTAGTTTAAAGCTATATATCTTTAGTCTAGAGAATCCACAAAAGGCAGAAATTGGAGCCATGCATGTTGTGATATTCCTTGATGCCATTCTCTCTGCACTTCCTTTATGTGACCGAATCTACCAAAAAAAACACACATACACACAGTCAGTATGTGTGCTATAACAAGTAGTAACTTGAACTATTTCACTTGTACAATGTCCCTTCTTCTCCTACTTTTATAAAGGCATCCAAATTTTCTATAAAAGGGCCACGAATTGAATGCCAATTCTTTTAAATAAAATAATACTTACTTACTTACATGATTATCGTTTCTATTTCATGTTAATGTTTTTTGAGTTTCTTTTTATCAACTACAAAATCGAAAGAGCGAGAGCAAGTGTACATGTGCGCATCTAGCTTACTAATTTTATCAACTACCCAGCCAGCTAATTTTATATTAACAAAGATATCTGACGTCATAATTTTTTTGATATTATGTACGCATGTGTTTCAGATATTTGTACGTACATGCTACTTATAACGCAATCTCAATAAAAAATTACATCGAGATGTGGATAATAATATGGTCATCAAAGAATTTCTGTAATTAAGTTTAGGAATTGTGAAGTAACTTTATTAACGTCTAGGAGTAGCAGCGTTTGTCCATAAACAGCAAATAATCACTATTCCTACAAGTTGTTTCTTCATGGTAGCAAAGGAAAAAGCTTAAAGATGAAATACTAAAATAAATAAAAATAGAGAGACTAAAGATGTATACTACCAAAGTTAAAGTAGATAGACTAAACACGTATTTTCACAAAGTTAACCAATAAAAAAAAGATTTTGAAAAACATAGGGCTAAAGACGTATATTAGTGAAGTGGAAAGAATACAAGTAAAATAAAAAAGAAAAAAATAAAATAAAATAAACCAAAAAAAAGATCCAAACAACCGCCTAACACTATTCGTGATCATACCCTTTAAAACTATATACAATAACACTATTAGTAGCCATGCCCTTTAAAGCTATATATTACAATATACATTACAATTCTATTAAGTTTTCTTTATATTTTATACACTTTATGAATAATTTGAAATTAAAGTGAAAAAGCAATTAATATGAAACTCAGCTTTTTATATAACTACATGTACGTCACTTGAAAAGCAAAGGCTTATTACATGCACGTTCATCAATCTCTCTCTGCCCCTTTAGTTTATTCGATATGACAAAATCCAGCTTTATATATCAACCACCAGAACACGAAGATTTGGGATTATGCTTAATAATCAGACCTAGTCAAATCTCATATAACTTTAAGTCAACTCTTAACCTGGATTTAAGCTCACATCTTGACTTAATTAGTATAATTAGCTAAATTATATTGGTTTATACATATATAAATTACAGGATTCACTTGGTTTTATTGCATCTTTAAGAACTGAGATTTCTTTTGATGTGTGGGTGTTTTAGGAATTGTAAAAGTGTGTATAGGTGGTTTTTGGTTTCACATTAGTTTCTAGGCGGTTCGCTACTTCAATAAGCAGACTCTAGTTGAAACCGTCTTATGTGGCAACCAGACTCGTTGAACATGTGTCTTGTTTCCTTAGTATCGTCAAATAACTAATGTTTGTGAACTTGAGCCTGTTCTTTGAACGAGTAGACTCAAAGAGTCAAACTTGGGTTAATGAATCTATTGAGTAGACTATCTAGAAACCAAGATGAAATAAAAAATCACCTATAATCACTATTACAATTCCAAAACTAACTAGATATTATAAAACTTCTATGAATTAAAAAGGTTAACAAATTAAGGTGCAAAACTTTAAATTATTTGAATGTGTTAAAATAATAAATTTAGGTATAACACTTATAGCAATGTTGAGAGAGTAAAGAGTTAAAAACTATATTGACATAGTAATTTGACGAGTTAAAACAACAAACTGTAAGGTCCAACTATGTTCCAGCATAGAAGAGGATCTTTCATAGGTACACCTAGTAACGAGATAGTTGATGACAAGGCCAAACAAAGGGAGCCCAACATTGAATGAAAGCAGTACATTGTAATCGATCATGTAAATATCGTAGAGTGGTTTGAACCCCAAGAAATATATCAAAACATACCCAACTCTTTAAAGCAAAAAGTCAAATCCATGATAATATTGTCATGAACATATACAAGCACATAGCAAGTGATGGAATCCCGACATTACAAAATAAGGAAGTATCCAAAGACACACTACGTAAACCCAATTTCAATGAGAGCCATAGATAGATTGGAAAACCAAGGTCGTGGGTTTTGCTTAAGACCAAAAAGCGCCTTCTATAAGATACAAACATGACGAGGACGAGTCGAATCAACAAATCTAGGGGATGAACCATATACAAAGGCTAAGATAAGTCTCTATGTAGAAAATAATTGATGATGTCGGCCTTTCGAATATATATCCTCTAGAGGGGGCAACATATAGAACCATGTTGATATTAAATGGTTTAACAACGGAAGAAAATGTCCTAGTATAGTCAATGTACTCTATCTGATGAAAGACCTTGGCTACAGCCTAGGCTTTATATTTGCTAATGGATCCATAGGGTGTATCTTAATCATGTATATCGACTTACAACCACTAACATCGATGCGAGAGGGTGGCGACACCAATCCCTAGGTTTGGTTATAATGTAAAGCGATAACATCGCACCAAATCAACCATTTTCGAGCCTAAGAGAAAGTAACATGCTCATAAATATGAATAAAAGAAGCGTGAAAAAGAATATGATTGGAAAAGTCCTTAGGCTAACGAATATGATCACTAGAACGAGTTATCATTGGATTAGATGGATAAAAAGGTGGTAGTCGAGGTGAGAGGAGGGGAGGACAATGGTAAGGATGAATTGGTCGTATGAAGGACTGAGAATGAGGTTATGATAGTACTGAATGTCTATGGAACAACAGTGGATGATTGAATCGAAAACTGATCTCACAAATAGTGAAATTACAAGAAGTGAAGTGCCCCAAACCCGGGGTCTCAGCTATTGGATTTACTCTTCCGCGTACAGTCCTTAAACCATAAAAATTTATTAAAACATGTAGCGAAAACTTTAACACATAACACTTAAGTCGATTACCAAAAGTAAATAACTATCTTTAACTAAAACAAAACATATGAAATAGATGGGATTCCAGTCTTCCAGCGGGGCCTTTACTAAAGCCAAACCTCAAGCTATCACACTTTAAGTTGGTGTGCATACTAAAGATCAGTTACGCTAAGTGAGTTCTAGTTTATAAAGAACATTATAAACTTCAGAAAAAATAAACACAATATACATGTAAGGCACATCATTACATCATGTAACTTTACATAATGAAACAAAATGTAACACTTACCTACATACGATAACATGCACATTATACTAACAGTAGTTGTACAACCACCTAGAATTCGCAAACGCACCCCCTTGTCTTTGGTCACGCCGTTAACTTTAGATGCATTTATGACCACATTGTTACCTTTAGACAATGTTTGAGACTTCGGTATTACCTTTAGACACTAATATTAACTTTAAATGAGTTATGTAACATTCGTCGTAAAACGGGTTTTGAAACCCGCTTCGTTTAATAATCAAATATTCGGTTGAAAGTTCGTTGCATATTTATTGTGCCGGTTATTTTTGATTCATAACTAATAAATATTTTAGAATTTAACCATAATTAATAAATAATAATAATAATAATAATAATAATAATAAGTAAATCAAATAAAAAAAAACAAATAAAACAAAACAGGGTAGCCGGGTCTCGAACCCGGGTCTACCGCGTAGACACACACACATCACACCACTCCGCCACACACATATTTGTGTTCAATACTTAAACAAATAACATTTATGGTAAAACCGAAAAATCAAAACCTGTAAATCAGCAAACCCAGAACCCGAAATCGCCGGCAAAACTGAAACTCCGCAAATGTTGCTACTTTCCTCATGATTGAAACGCGTAAACTTGATTTCGATATCAGTTATAACCGTTGCTTAACACACAATTGAGTCAAAACCGTTTCTTTTGAGAATTGAAATCATTGACCGTGATTTTGGTCTCTAAATCGAAACCGATCAGCCTGTCCACCTTATAAATACCCACCCAATTCCTTGTAAACATTTCGCTCAGAACCGCACTCTCTTCCCGAAATTTTATTCCTTTCAAAGCACGTTGCCGGAGACTTTCGCACTCGCCGGAATCTCTAACCAGAAAACCGTGGTTGTTCTCCAAACCGGTATAATTATCTAAACCTCCTTGCTATCTCTTGATTAGTAATTTATTAGCTCAAAACGGTAATCAAAACTGTTTAATCAGTTTATTCAGTCGGAATCATTGTCGGGATTTTTGAATGGTGAAAAAGATGAAGTGAGTTAGTGTTTAAATATAAATAAAAACGGGTATTTAACCGGGTTAGACACACAGTCCAGCGGTGGACTGTGTGCAATTACAAAGCACACGTCCCGGGTTCGAGTCGCACATGTTTCCGATGTTCTGAGATAAAACCAACACTTTTTAAACTTATTCAGATCAACTCATAGCATATATATAAAATTAATATAATCCATTGTTTATGCAGATTAGACACACAGCCCAACTGGTTGGGCTGTGTGCACTCGAACCATAGATCCCGAGTTCGATTCCGGGTTCTGTAACCAGTTTCGGCCATATTAAATCCTTTTTAATAAAAACTAAATAAGGTTAAAGCTAGTTAGTATATATATATATAATTAAAATAGAGAATATTTCGGGTTAGACACGTAGCTCAGTTGGTAGAGCTGCGTGCACGTATACGAGAGGTCACAGGTTCGAACCTCACACGCTGCCTGAATTACATGCTATCCGACCGGTCAGACCCGGTCAGACCTGACAAGGTCAACTTATTTTTAATTTTGTTTTCTTATTTATTTATTTATTTATTAAATTGAAAAATTATTTAAAAATACTTAAAAATAAGATTTCCTAAGGTTAAAAATTTGCATTAAACTCACAAAAATAAATCTAAAAATCTCATTAAGAGCACTAGTTAAAAATATTAATCTCAAATAAAATTTATTTATTTATCGAATTATTTCGTTATTATTTAGGTTAGTTTTCCCTCGTCGGTTGAATCATAAATTCCTGCGCATTCATCATTATCAAGGAACGCACCCACTGTGAGTGAATTCTTACAAATTCCCCTTTTTATTCACGTTTTGGGGTGTATCATGTGCCGTACTATTCTTTTATTTTATTTAAACACTTGTGCATATATCATTTCTGTGATCAAATGTGTATTGATTGTTGTGTGAATTATATGTAGATTAAATTTATCATTTCAGTACACGCATTTCATTAGGCCCATCAGTTCCCCGTGGGATACGGGTTGAGCATCAGGAGCCTCATTAGATCGGCTCCGTTTGATTGAGCCTTGATCTCAAATACATCATCATTTATGGCATATATTCATCCAAAGTGGTTTGTGATTGTTTACGTATATATGTTTGCTCACATGTGATTAATCCACGAATTTTCTTTAATAAATAAAACAAGCAATTAGTTAAAATGTTTTATCAAGGTTCACTCGCCAACTTTTGTTGACCCAAAATCTCCCCTGTTTTACACATGCTACAGGTGATCCAGTCGAGACAGGAAACACTTAGGATGGCCTAGAAGAATAAACAAGTTAATGCTTTGGAATAAACATATAGTTTCGTTTTCCTTTGTAATTGTATGAATTTTGTTTTTGGATATTTGAGTTTGTAATTTGAATTTAATAAATATGGAACTTCTTAGTAAATATCATGAGCTTTGGTGATAACCCAATTATGCCCCGACTTTTATTCCGCTGCGGGTCGGGGTGTGACAGATTGGTATCAGAGCTTGTGACTATAGGGATATAGGATAGGTTGTTAGACCCTTAGAGCCTATACTATAGTTGATTAAATTTTAATTGTTTATGCGTTACATGCAAAATTCATGATGTTTATATGTTTCATGTTTATTTTCACACCCAATATTATGCAAGCACGTTCACAAGTACATGTTAATATGCAATGCTCATTATAATTCATATCCTCATAACATATCATGTCTATAAGAGCACACACCTCACGATTTCCATGATTTTTGCAATGATTTTGTATTTTTCAAATCACATCAAAGTGAGTTCTCGCGACGGGCATGTAGTAACTGGAAGGGTACGAGTACCGGTAGTCGGAACGTCCTGTCTAGGCTTGGCATTGTATAAATCCAAAATAAAGGACCAGTTTGCCTACCTGGGGACTAACGATGAGAGTACGAAGGACCTATTAGGCCAAAGCATGCCAAACCAAACGTCGTGTGAACTAACCCCACTTTGAGCTGTCATTGTGTCTACACCTGGACACCCTCCTACCATACATCTCGCAATCATGTTTTACGATTTTCATTCGGGTGGTGCGAGTGTTAACCCCCGACACCAATGTGAATCCTACCAAGCCCAATAGTCATGGGGGCCACATGACTACACAGGCAATGGTATGGGGGACATTTGGAGGCCCAAACATGAGCAAACCCAAGACATCCTATGGATGTAGTTAAAGTATTTTCAGTTATGTTGTTTTCATTTTTTTACGGCACATGACACTAGGAAATTCTTAAACTCACAATCTTCCTGCATATGTTCCTGTAGATGTCGGCTAGGCAATTACGTGGAGGTAGAAAGTCAGGAAAGTCAAACGAACGCTTGGCACGCACATTGCTAAACAAATGGCGCAGTACTTCCCGACATCGTGCTACAAGTTCAACAAGCTCTCACCGCTAATCCTATCAACCCTCCCAACCAAGAAGACCAGAGCGTCGCCAACCCTCCTTCCAAAACCCCCAAGTGAACCTACAAACACTTCAAGTCCTGCGATCCCCCAAAATATGAAGGGACTGAAGGTGTCACCGCTCTCCTTCACTGGTTTGAAGAGATGGAAAACACTTTCCTCAATTGCGACTGTCCCGAGGACCGTAAGGTTCGTTACGCGACTGGAAGACTGTTTGGGGTAGCCCTTACCTGGTGGAACACGGAAAAGGGTAAGCGAGGAGTTGAAGATGCCATGGCCTTAACATGGGAAGAGTTAAGGGAAATCATGACAAGACGTTTCTGTCCAAGAAGCGAAATCAAAAAAGCTGGAAGACGAATTCCACGCATTGAAACAAAAAGAAGGAGACCATACTTCATATAATAAGAGATTTCTCGAGTTGAACCAGTGATCCCCAATTTGTTCACCCCCTTTTACCGCTTAGTCGAACACTACATTCGAGGCCTCCCCTCGAAAATCCAAGATTCGGTTTTAAGCACTTCTCCTGCAACACTCGAAGCCGCAATGGAGTTAGCCACAGAACTCACTGAAAATCGCATTCGAAACGGCAAGTTCAAAGATGAGAAGAAGAAAGCACCTATTGAGACCCCAACTCTAAACCACCCCGTCTCATCCTCAAAGGTTGCTGGTAAGAGGAAGCGAAATAGCAAGAATTTTGCTGTCACTCAAACCAACCCTCCTATCACTGCTGCACCAATCACCCAAATTGCTCCTCCAGCTGCACCATTCAAAAAGCCATACACTGGCCCACACCCAAAGTGCAACCGTTGTCAATACCATCACTCTCCCGAAAACCCCTGCCAACATTGCACAAGTTGTGGCCGTGCGGGTCACACTATCCAACCTGCGTACCCTTCAGCGAATGAACCGCAGTCAACCTCCAACCCAAACCCAAAATCAAATGGTGGGCCAAGCCCAACAACCCTTACTTCTACCACTCTGCACAACACGCAGCCCAACCTTACTACCAACCCAACTACCCCATGATGCAACCCATGCGAGCTTGTTTCAACTGTGGGGACCCAAACCACTTAGGAACACTTGTCCACGCCTAGTGAACATCATCCATGCCCAACTCAAGCGAACCCGGTAAACCAAGCTAACCAAGCTCCTCCACCTGCCAGAGGAAGAGCTTTCAATATCAATGCCAACCAAGCCAGGGCTGACAACAACATGGTCAACGGTACGTTTCTCATCAATGGTAGTTATGCATCATATTATTCGATACTGGTGCGGATAAGAGCTTTGTGTCCTTAGAATTCGAACCTATCCTCGACCAACCTCGTGTTAATCTCATTGAATCTCTAACGGTGGAAGTTGCTACGGAAAACCCACTTCATTAAATTCTATTATACGCAATTGTACTCTCACCCTAAATGATCACGATTTTCCAATTGACCTCATTCCTATGAAGTTGGGAAGTTTCGATGTTATAATCGGTATGGACTGGCTCAGCTAGCATCACGCTGAAGTGGTGTGCCATGAAAAATTTATTCGCATTCCTCTTGCAGACGGTCAGACACTACGTATTTTTGGGGAAACCCCTTCTAAAGGACTCAAATTGATGTCCTGCCTTCAAGCCCGAAGATATCTCCGCAAGAACTATGTCGCATTCCTAACTCACATCGTTAAGAAGGGAGGCAAGGAGAGGAAACTCGAAGATATCCCAATTGTGAAGGAATTCCCACAAGTTTTTCCCGACGACATTTCAGGACTTCCTCCTGTGAGAGAAGTCGAATTTCGCATCGATCTTGTACCTGGCGCTACGCCGGTCGCAAAATCTCCTTATAGGTTAGCCCCATCCGAGATGCAAGAGCTGGCCAGTCAACTGCAAGAGCTGACTGACAAAGGATTTCATACGTCCTAGCTCATCGCCTTGGGTGCACCTGTTCTTTTTGTGAAGAAGAAAGATGGAACGTTTCGCATGTGCATTGATTATAGAGAACTCAAACAAGTTGACGGTTAAAAATTGCTATCCACTGCCTCGCATTGATGACCTCCTAGACCAACTTCAAGGCGCCACCTACTTTTCAAAAATCGACCTTCGTTCTGGTTATCATCAGCTTAGGGTGCGTGAAGAAGATATCCCAAAAACCGCCTTCCGGACTCGTTATGGTCATTACGAGTTCATGGTTATGCCCTTCGGCTTAACCAACGCCCCCACTGTCTTCATGGATTTAATGAATAGGGTATGCAAACCCTACCTCGACCGTTTCGTCATAGTCTTCATCGACGACATCCTTATCTACTCCAAGTCTAAATCCGATCATGAGCGACACCTTCGACTCATCCTTACACTCTTAAGGACTGAAAAGCTTTACGCTAAGTTCTCAAAATGCGAATTCTGGTTAGGCGAAGTACAATTCCTTGGTCATGTCGTCAATGACAAGGGAATTCATGTCGATCCTTCAAAAATCAAGGCAGTACAGGAATGGCAAGCGCCACGTACCCCTACCGAAGTTAGGTCATTTCTTGGTTTGGCTGGTTACTATCGACGCTTCATTGCCAATTTTTCCCGTATTGCTGTACCACTCACGGCCTTGACTCACAAAGGAAAACCCTTCCTTTGGGGACTAAGTAAGAAGAGGCTTTCCAAACTTTAAAGCGAAGGCTTTGTGACGCACCTGTCCTTACACTCCCTGAGGGTTGCGATGACTTCGTGGTTTATTGCGACGCGTCAGGGCAAGGACTAGGCTGTGTATTGATGCAAAGAGGAAAAGTGATAGCCTATGTCTCTAGGCAACTCAAAGTTCATGAGAAGAATTACACCACCACGACCTAGAACTTGGAGCCGTTGTGTTCGCTCTCAAGATATGGAGACATTACCTCTACGGTACCAGGTGTGAAATACACACTGACCACAAGAGTCTCCAACATATCTTCAACCAGAAAGAGTTGAATATGAGGCAACGAAGATGGGTCGAACTTCTCAACGACTACGACTGTGAAATTCGCTATCATCCTGGCAAGGCAAACGTGGTGGCCGATGCGCTCAGTCGAAAAGGTTATGCGAACTCCATTCGTCTTCTATGTTCGCAAATCATAACCGACATCAAAGATCGAATCCGGGCAGCTCAACATGTTTCTGTAATAGAAAATGACGTACGCGATGAGCTGTCATGTGGAGCTGAACTCAAAATCGAAACCAAATCCGACGGTATTCTATATTATCTAAACCGCATATGGATTCCTGATCGCGATGACCTTCGTGATTTCCTCATGAATGAGGCACACAAAACACGATACTCTGTACACCCAGGAGCGATAAGATGTATCAAGACCTACGATACACCTACTGGTGGCCTGGCATGAAAAAGGATATCGTTTTTTGTTTCTAAGTGCCTTACCTGTTCCAAAGTAAAAGCTGAACATCAAAGACCTTCAGGACTTCTAGTCCAACCCGAAATACATGTATGGAAGTGGGAAAGCATAACCATGGATTTCATTACCGGGTTACCTCGCACCTCCAGTGGGTATGACACCATATGGGTAATAATCGATCGTCTTACAAAGTCATCTCACTTCATTCCGATTCGCGAGGACTTCAAGAATGAGAAGTTAGCTGTATTACATCAGCGAGATCGTAAGCCGTCATGGTGTACCATTAAGCATCATTTCAGACCGTGATGGTCGTTTCACTTCACGAACATGGCGAGCCGTACAAACCGCTTTGGGTACACGATTAGACCTCAGTACCGCCTTTCATCCTCAAACTGATGGTCAATCTGAACACACCATCCAAACCCTTGAAGACATGCTAGGAGGATGTGTCATAGACTTCAAAGGGAACTGGGACGCTCACCTACCATTAGTTGAGTTTTCGTACAACAATAGCTATCATTCAAGTATCGGCATGGCTCCTTTCGAAGCTTTATATGGTCGTAAGTGCCCATCTCCAGTATGTTGGCACGAAATTGGGGAAGCGCAAATCACCAGACCAAATTAATTCAAGAGACAACCGACAAGATCCTTCAAATTCGAAACAATCTTCTAGCGGCTCAAAGTCGTTAAAAGAGTTATGCTGACAAACGACGAAAGCCCTTGGAGTTTGACATTGGTGATCAAGTACTTTTAAAAGTATCACCGTGGAAGGGAGTGGTTCGTTTTGGCCAGAAGGGCAAGCTAGCACCACGCTACGTAGGACCTTTCAAGATACTCGAAAGAGTAGGTCCCGTAGCATACAAGCTTGACCTACCAGAAGAGCTCAACAGAATTCATCCCACATTCCACGTATCAAACTTGAAAAAGTGTCTCGTCGATGAAAACCTCCATATCCCTCTAGAAGACATTCAAGTCGATGAATCGATGCACTTCGTTGAAAGACCAGTGGAAATCATGGATTTCGGAGAGAAGCGTTTAAGACGAAGTCGTATTCCAATTGTCAGGGTACGTTGGGAGTCAAAACGAGGACCCGAGTTTACTTGGGAACATGAAGACTCAATGCGCGAAAAATACCCGCATCTTTTTCCGGTTACCACTACTGCTTAAATTTCGGGACGAAATTTCTAAAAGTAGGGGATACTGTAACATTTGTCGTAAAACGGGTTTCGAAACCCGCTTCGTTTAATAATCAAATATTCGGTTGAAAGTTCGTTGCGTATTTATTGTGCCGGTTATTTTTTATTCATAACTAATAAATATTTTAGAATTTAATCATAATTAATAAATAATAATAATAATAATAAGTAAATCAAATAAAAAAAACAAATAAAACAAACAGGGTAGCCGGGTCTCGAACCCGGGTCTACCGCGTAGACACACACACATCACACCACTTCGCCACACACATATTTGTGTTCAATACTTAAACAGATAACATTTAAGGTAAAACTGAAAAATCAAAACCTGTAAATCAGCAAACCCAGAACCCGAAATCGCCGGCAAAACTGAAACTCCGCAAATGTTGCTACTTTCCCCATGATTGAAACGCGTAAACTTGATCTCGACATCAGTTATAACCGTTGCTTAACACACAATTGAGTCAAAACCGTTTCTTTTGAGAATTGAAATCATTGACCGTGATTTTGGTCTCTAAATCGAAACCGATCAGCCTGTCCACCTTATAAATACCCACCCAATTCCTTGTAAACATTTCGCTCAGAACCGCACTCTCTTCCCGAAATTTTATTCCTTTCAAAGCATGTTGCCGGAGACTTTCGCACTCGCCGGAATCTCTAACCAGAAAACCGTAGTTGTTCTCCAAACCGGTATAATTATCTAAACCACCTTGCTATCTCTTGATTTGTAATTTATTAGCTCAAAACGGTAATCAAAACTGTTTAATCAGTTTATTCAGTCGGAATCATTGTCGGGATTTTTGAATGGTGAAAAAGATGAAGTTGAGTTAGTGTTTAAATATTATAAAAACGGGTATTTAACCGGGTTAGACACACAGTCCAGCGGTGGACTGTGTGCAATTACAAAGCACACGTCCCGGGTTCGAGTCGCACATGTTTCCGATGTTCTGAAATAAAACCAATACTTTTTAAACTTATTCAGATCAGCTCATAGCATATATATAAAATTAATATAATATAGTGTTTATGCAGATTAGACACACAGCCCAACTGGTTGGGCTGTGTGCACTCGAACCATAGATCCCGAGTTCGATTCCGGGTTCTGTAACCAGTTCCGGCCATATTAAATCCTTTTTAATAAAAACTAAATAAGGTTAAAACTAGTTAGTATATATATATAATTAAAATAGAGAATATTTCGGGTTAGACACGTAGCTCAGTTGGTAGAGCTGCGTGCACGTATACGAGAGGTCACAGGTTCGAACCTCACACGCTGCCTGAATTACATGCTATCCGACCGGTCAGACCCGGTCAGACCTGACAAGGTCAACTTATTTTTAATTTTGTTTTCTTATTTATTTATTTATTTATTAAATTGAAAAATTATTTAAAAATACTTAAAAATAAGATTTCCTAAGGTTAAAAATTTGCATTAAACTCAAAAAAATAAATCTAAAAATCTCATTAAGAGCACTAATTAAAAATATTAATCTCAAATAAAATTTATTTATTTATCGAATTATTTCGTTATTATTTAGGTTAGTTTTCCCTCGTCGGTTGAATCATAAATTCGTGCGCATTCATCATTATCAAGGAACGCACCCACTGTGAGTGAATTCTTACAAATTCCCATTTTTATTCACGTTTTGGGGTGTATAATGTGCCGTACTATTCTTTTATTTTATTTAAACACTTGTGCATATATCATTTCTGTGATCAAATGTGTATTGATTGTTGTGTGAATTATATGTAGATTAAATTTATCATTTCAGTGCACGCATTTCATTAGGCCCATCAGTTCCCCGTGGGATACGGGTTGAGCATCAGGAGCCTCATTAGATCGGCTCCGTTTGATTGAGCCTTGATCTCAAATACATCATCATTTATGGCATATATTCATCCAAAGTGGTTTGTGATTGTTTACGTATATATGTTTGCTCACATGTGATTAATGCACGGATTTTCTTTAATAAATAAAACAAGCAATTAGTTAAAATGTTTTATCAAGGTTCACTCGCCAACTTTTGTTGACCCAAAATATCCCCTGTTTTACACATGATACAGGTGATCCAGTCGAGACAGGAAACACTTAGGATGGCCTAGAAGAATAAACAAGCTAATGCTTTGGAATAAACATATAGTTTCATTTTCCTTTGTAATTGTATTAATTTTGTTTTTGGATATTTGAGTTTGTAATTTGAATTTAATAAATATGGAACTTCTTAGTAAATATCATGAGCTTTGGTGATAACCCAATTATGCCCGACTTTTATTCCGCTGCGGGTCGGGGTGTGACAGTCTCCTTTAGCCTCTAAGATGTAACGCCCCAAAACCCAAGTACTTAATTAGCTAGTAAGGCTTCTTGGGATATGTGATAAAACAAATAAGTAAGCCTAGTTAACTTGGTTAGGATTATTGTTAACTAAATAAATAAGTTATGACCAAGTAGAAATAAGCAAGCAATCTTGAGGGACCAAATGGGTATATTATTAAAAAATGATATAACTAGTTAGTGGAGAAGGGGAGGAACATCAAAACAATGTCTGATGTTCGATATTTCAAGGGGAGAAAGAAACCTCATTCAAGTTTTGAAGAAATTCAACAAACTAAAGAAATTTGGCTTGATGTTTATGTGCATGGGTTAAGATTTAGCATCATCTATATCCTTAACAAACATGTGGTAAGTCGTAGAAATTGATTTAATGATATTGCAAGTAATTGGTGTATGATAAATTCTTGAATTTGTATAAAATTTAGTATGAAGGTGTGTTAGAATCACCAAATAAAACTCTAGTTATGAACAATTTCAAGTAATTTGATATATCGACATAAAACCCATTTGGTGATGATGAAGATGGCGAAATGGGTGGATCACCCATGTCCAATGCACAAATTTGATGTATCATGTAGTAAGTCATGTGTACTTGTTATATGGATTGAGTATGGTATGGAATTTGTGTGATGTTTACTTGTGTTGATGAATGAAAGTGATAAATAAGAAGAAAAGTATAAATGACAATAATATGTGAAATTATATGCAAGTAATGGGTAAACATGTATAGAATGTGATAATAATGTATTTGATAGTAAACTAATATGAGAAGTGTATTTTAGATATAGTTCATGTGGATATTATGTTGAAATGATGTTGGGTTAGCTTAGTATGGGTTAAGGTGTTAGTTGTCAAGATATGAAAATGCTAGTGTGGATGCAATGGATTATGTATGTATATAGTGTATGTATATAATTAAGTGATCATGTAGTTGTATATGTCATACCATACGAGTATGTAATGCGTATAATGTTAATACTATGGTCTACCTTATTAAGATGGATACATGTTCATAAGTTGAAAGTGTGTAAGTAGGACAGCTGACTTTCTGAAAGTCAATAATGAATGAATAACATGGTTAGCCTTTCGAACACAATTGTAATAGTAGAGAAGTCATGTGTTATGTACTAGATGATATATGTGTCGTGTATGATGATAATTGAGTTGCGTGAATATGGAACAAGGTGACTTTTAGTATATGCCTTATGTATGTGGTATTTGGTTAATAAATAGTCAAGTAATGTATGAATGGAAACAAATGAATGTTAGTATGAATGAGCATGAGTGCTAACCATAATGCGATTGTGATGACATGAAAGGATAGGAATCACATTAGCATGGACTCAAGAACGAAAGGTTAATGGGTCAAGCGGAGATGAGGAAGCAAGCATGAACACGAACGCTTAAGGTAATTGATTTCCGAACTATATTTATTATTATGTAATGAGTTTTGATTGCAAAAAGGATGTGAATCATGAAAGAATGGGTAAGTAATGTTAGAACGAATGTAAATAAGGTTGTATTGGGTAATATATGGATTAGTTATGAATAAAAACTCTCGTTAATTTCAAACGGGTCAAAATTTAGAAAGTATGTGTCGAATGTGGAATTTGGATGTTCTGGTATAGGAACCATGTAAGAACGTTCAGGTAATCATAGTACTAAGGTATGTATTGCTATAGCGGGCCATAAGTAGTTAACTATGTCGGAAATAACTTCGTAAAATCAAAAGGGTCAAAATCAAGAACGTATGATAAAAGTATAGATTTGATTATGGAGACATGGGGTTAAGTGTTAGAATGATTTGGGGGCTTAGAATAATGTTATTATATGATTTGGGAAGTTCGGGATGCGCAAATGGGGTCGAAACGTCAAAAAGAACGAAATCCGACATAGGTACTACAAGGGCAGCGTCGCTGACAATGGTAGCAGCGGACGACGCTGGGCAGCAGTTGGCCGACGCCCTAAGTTGCTGTCTACGCGCTAGCCAATGCCAGTAGCCCCGTTTCTTCGTTTTTCTTTGATTTCGGACCCCGTATACTTATTCCCAAGCCGCGTTAAATTTCCATAATGTACCCCAACCTTACCAAATAGTTTTGTGAGGTATGGGTGATTATAGAACTCATTTTTAAGCTCTAGAAATGTACCCCAGACTCACTAAAGAGTGTTTGTGTGGTACGGGTAAGAATGGGGCGTGTAGGCAAGTTTGTGTGGGAACGAAATAAATATGTAGGAATGTATGAATAGATTAATTGTATGTTAGTGAATTGAATCTATTAGTAAACACGAATAGAAATGAGTATATGCGTAGGTTGGTATGTACGAGACTTATATGTATAGTAGTTTGTGACTAAGAATTATTAGTATGAATATGTGAGAATGTAAGTTATATGTAAGTAGGATTTATCATACTCAAAAGAGTTGGATTAGATAATATGTATGCATGTTATTGAACCATAAGTATTCGAATGAGTGAGACTTCTATGTATGTATGTATGTATGTATGTATGTATGTATGTATGTATGTATGGTGTGTGTAATTAAACATGAGTATTAACGATGCTAACTGGGTTGCCTTTGAAAATGAAATGAAATGCAGGTACATTATTGTTGACTCATTGAAGGTTAAGCACCGAGATGAAATGCTTGAATTCAGAAAAATAATCGAATGGAATGTATATGAAGATAGAACGCGACGTGATCCTATAATTATGAATCTTAGATTATATAGAATGTCACCTAGTACTAATGATGTGAATGTATGTGATGAATGCAAGTTGTACGGAATCACGGATCATCATCACGAGGTGTAAGCGGTTGAAGATCGAGTCATAGGATAGATTGTACGGGAATGTGTGATTATGTAATTTAGTAAACATAAGTTATGTTTTATTTCATAAATGAGAATGAAGAATGTATTTATTGTAAAAGAGTTATTTTAAAATGAACTTTCAAGTATGTCAAGACGTTTATAAAGAAAAAATTTTAAGGCTTGTAAATCCGCTACGTCTTTATGGTTAAAACGTGTTTGGGTCTTACATAAGAGTGCAACATGAATACTTTAGTTATCTATAATTTATCACTTTACTTCAACTTTATAAAACTTTACACGTGTCACGTTTGTAATTTAGAGAATAAGACTTTAGACATGTCTCTACATCACCTTCCCGACACCTATGTGGCTAGTAGCCTTACTATTTCTTTCTTTATAAAAATAGACTTTACTTTAAAACCCTTTATCAAGTATGCATAGTACCTTAAAATAGTAATGTAAAGAGGTTGGGGGTGTCACACCCCAACCCGCAGCGGAAATAAAAGTCAGGGCATGATTGGGTTATCACCAAAGCTCATGACATTTACTAATAAGTTTCATATTTATTAAATTGAAATTAAAACTTCAAATATTCAAACACATCGAGTCATACAAGCACAAATAGAACTAGAACATTGTTCAGCATATAATAACTTTGTTTAATCTTCTAAGGCCATTACTAGGTGTTTCTTCCTTCAGCTTTTTCACATGTATCACGCGTAAAACAAAAGATTTGGGTCAACAAAAGTTGGCGAGTGAATCTTAGTAAATCATTAAAACAGTTGAATTATATTTGTTGTTGAATAAAAATTATGCATGAATCATATGTGAGCATATGTATATATATAACCAATCACAAACCACATAATATCCACAATGAACACATGACATGATGAATGATGTACTTGAGATCAAGGCTCAATCAACGGAACCGATCTAACAACCCGTATCCCACGAGGAACTGATGGGCCTAATGAAATGATTGCACTGAAATGATAAAATGTAACCACACATAACCACACAAACAACTATACATATTTGATCATGAGATGATATTAGCACAAGTGTTTAAATAAATAAAAACATGTACGACACATTATACACCCCAAAACATGATGAAAAAGGGGAATTCGTAGAGATTCACTCACAGTGGATGCGTTCCTGAATTGATGAAAAGTGTGCACGAATTGGGATGAGATTCGACAAGGAGATCTAACCTAAATAATCAATGACGCAAAGATTCGATAATCAATAAATAATATATACTATTTTGATTTATGACATATATTTTTTTACTAGTGTTTAGGTAAGTTTTACTTTGATTTTAATAGATTTAAGACTAATAATATGGTGATAAAAGAATGATTAATTAATACTTAATATATTAAAAAAATTTACCGCTAATAGTGATAAAAGAATCATTAATTAACAGTTAATATATTAAAAGATTTAATGTTAAGAGAATAATTGATTAACAATTAATATATATAAAATATATATAACTAAAATAAATAAATAAAAAAAATTTAAAACTTTGTCAGACCTGACAAGGTAACCAGACCGATTTTTTTTGTGGATTTGGATGCGTGTGACAGGATTCGAACTCGAGACCTCGCGGTTGCGTGCACGCAGCTCTTCCAACTGAGCTACGTGTCTAACCCGTTAAGTTCTTGATTTTTATTATATTTATATTCTGTTTAAGTTATTTATGTTTTAATTAAATTAAAAAGATTTTTGATATCAAACAAACCGCGTGACAAGTGGGTTTCGAACCCGTGACCTACGGCCGGTTTTGCACCCAGCCCAACCAGTTGGGCTGGGTGTCTAACATGTATATTGTTGGATTGTTAATAACTTTAACAACTTACTGAAAGGTATCATGGTTTAGTTTTTTTAAAAAGGATTTTGTTATTTTATGGAATCGGTGTGGTTTGCAGGAATCGAACTCGTATCACTTGCGTAAAATGCACACAGTCTACCGCTGGACTGTTTGTCTAACCCGAGTAAAACACCAAGTTTTATTTCTCAAATAAACTTATTGACTTCATCTTCTTCATTTAAATAAACCCAAACTTTACCCTCCTGAATCAATTCTTGATTCATTCTGATTTTATTATTCGATTGCATATCATTCGCGAATGCTAAAAAAATTTCGAAAGAAAGACTACCGTTTGAACGAAACCGGTGGCGATTGGTGGTTCCGGCGACCTGACAGAACTCTAGCGACGGCTGCGTCACTTGTTCAGAGCGTAGAATAGGTTTTGAGAGGAGGTGAGCGAGTTTGGAACCGTGGCTAGCTAGGTATTTATAGGTGGTTTGATCCATCAAGGTTTCGGTTTTTAAAATTGTAATTTCGGAAAGAACAATCATTGACAGAGAGGTAGGATTTAAATTTACTCTAATTAAGCACTGGAATTGCTGTCAACAATTCAAGGAAACTGCGTTGGAGATTGGCGAAATCTCGGCGCCGCGGTGATGGTAGTTGCAGGTTTCCTTGTTGTATATATTAATATTTTTGTGCTTGGGGGATACCACATCTTGTGTGTGTAGCGTAGTGGTGTTTGGTGCGTGTGTGTGCCCGGGAGACTCGGGTTCGATCCCGGTTTCCCCCTTTCCTTTTTATTCAAATTTTTGATAGATTATTTTTAAAGTTTATTTTATCTTTCTTATGGTTTTAATTATTAATTAATGTTTTAATTATTTATTAGGGTTTTAATTATTAAAATTTTGAATTCTAACATCCTTTATTATTTGCGACAAAATTTTAAGAATTACGACAATAATAAAATACGCACAAGATTAGTAAAATGGTGCGGGTTTTCAAAACCCGTTTTGCACAAATGTTGCGGGGGGTAGACACTCACTAGACCAACTCAAATTTCCGGTCCCCTAATATTGCAAAACGTGACTTTTTGCCGGACAACATTTCGCCCCAATATGGGACTTTTCGCTACACTACACATTTCGCTGAACATAGACTTTTTGTTCAACATACATTTCACTTACCAAACTTTTCATCAAACACTAACTTTTTGCTGGGCATTACATTTTGCTAATCTTGACATTTCGTTAAACATACTTTTCGTTGAGTGGATGATAAAATGTACCCGTTCTTGCTAAAAAAACCCCTAAACTAAGAAGTTATGGCAACTTTATTGTTGCAGACCTGTAACCAAACCAAGATTCTGAATTTATGATTACCTATGCATTGAGATGGACGTGTATCATGTTTCCGTGCATCATAGTTAAAAAAAATCCCAACTTTTCGTGAAACAAACATTTGGACAAAAACAAACTTGAAAACTTAATGAGCAGCCTTAAACTACCTTCAGATTGCTTGAAACACAATCTTGAATACACCACAATCGTTTCCCTTAAACCCCTTCTCAAGTTTGGCTCGAAAACAAGTAAAGATGAGGGTTCTCCTTCTATCATCCCTCTCCCCCTCTCTTTCTCTCAAATTGAAGAAAAAGGTGAAATGAGAATGAAGGCTACTATTGCATATGTTTAGAATTCGGCTCGAAAACAAGCAATTTTCTCTCAAAGCAATTTTAAAATGCGGGAATAAAATTTAGATGTTAAACTTTTGTATTACAAAGTTGATTGCAAAAATGGCTCTTGTGGTTTGATCATATTGCATGTTTGACATCCGAAAACGAAAAAAATCCAAACTTAGCCCCCAACGTTAATATCCCTTAGTTTTTAACAAAAAAGATCATATGTGCCTATGAAACTTCACTTCATATTTTCATGAATGTGTTTGAGATAGTATATGTGCTCGACACATGGAAAGAAGTTTGTAATTGTTGGAAGAATCCCCTGTTCAAAAGAAGTAGTAAGTCAACATAGGTACAACAGAATGATTAAGACTGTTAAAAACATACCTTTTGCCTATCACTAATGAAGGTAAAACTAGAGTTTCTACCTAAATCAAGATCATCACTTAAGAGTTCTAAAAACCATGTCCAAGCACTGAGATTTTCTTCCTTAACAATTACATAACAAAGTGGATAGATTCCATCGTTGGGGTCAACACCCACAGCACTGAAAATTTGTCCAGAATAAGGACGTTTCGTAAATGCACCATCCATGCCAAGCATATCCCTATCTAATGCCTTACTACCCTATTTTAATGCCCTTTAACAAACACAAATTCTTTTGAGCTTTTTCGTAAGTTCCTTTACTTTACCTTGTTTAACTTCTATCCTAACAGTAGGACCTGGGTTTTTACTCTGCAATTCATTGACATAATCCCTCAACAGACCATATTGTGATGTGAAATATCCTTCCACCATTTTCTTTGCTTTTTTTCTTAGCCCTGTATCCTTTTATCCTTGAGACCCCAAGTTCATATTTCCTTTGAAACTGTTCTTGAACAACTTTCATAGGAATTTCAGGGTGTTCTTCAATCTGATTTATCATCTGTTGAGATAAGAAAGTGGATGTGCAGGCCTGGATTTTTCTAGTTTGAAGACATTTATGTACCTCTATTAATGTCTTCACCATTCAAGATTCTAGATTCTGACCCATTAACTTTTGAGTTAAGCAGTACCTAAGGACATTAGTATTGCTCAGGATTTGTCTTATTCCCCCGCCAACAACATTAACATTGGAATCTTACCCTTTTTTCCACCAACCCTTTACTTTTACCTTTGTTCACAGGAGGTTCTAATAATTTCAACAATTATATTATTTTAAAGATCGTGGGATTTTAAATGGTATCAGAACCAGCGTTTGGGGTGGTGTGCCAGCGAGGACGTTGGGCCCCTAAGGGGAGTGGAGATGTAAGTCCCACATTGGTTGAGGAGAAGAACGAAACTTCCTTATAAGGGGGTGGGAACTTTCTTTACCAAGATGCGTTTGGCCTGAGCAAGCAACTCGTTGGGTAAAAACAAAACTGTGTGTTCCTTAATGGGCAACCCATTGGGGGCAAAGCGGCCAAGTAAACTTTGCCAAATATTGTCCGCTTTGCCCCGATGGGTTGCGCATCCAGCAACTCACAGTTTTGTTTTTACCTGACGAGTTGCTCACCCAGGCAACTTCCACCCCCTTATAAGGAAGGTTTCGTTCTCCTACTTCTCAACTAATGTGGGACTTACATCTCCTTTGTAACAACCCAAGTAAATTGTGCCAAGATATTGTTCGTTTTGCCCCCGATAGGTTACCCATCCAGATACTACTCTGGCCCAAGCACACTTAACTGCGAAGTTCTGATGGTATCTGGTGCGTTAGTGCTGGTATGATCTCAACCTACCGGGGGAAAGTGGACAATTGTAACATTTGTCAAAAACGGGTTTCCAAAACCCGCTCCGTTTTGTAATCGAATATCAAGTTATAAATGTCACGTTGTGTATTTATGGTTATTTTTATTTTTAATGATACATAATTAATAAACAAACTAAACTATAAAACTTATTTTTGATAAAAAGTGAAAATAAAATAAATAAAAATGAAATGTTGCTGCCGGGACTCGAACCCGGGTCAGCTGGTTTATAACTTCAAAGTCTTAACACACACCCACATCACCACTCCGCCACATGTTTTTTTCTGTCATTTCTAGGAAACAAATAACTCTTATACACAAATATAGTTAAACCGGTTGCGCCAACTGAGAAACCGAAATCGGCAATTCAACCGTCTAATCGTTTGATTAATCGCACATTCAGGTTTATAACCGATGCACCGGCGATTTTAATCAATTCGGATTTGAATGAACTTCAATTTTTATCATCATCGGTTTTTATAACCGAAAATAATCAAAGTCCAAATTACTTCAATCAAGACCCCTCTCGCGACTCAGAAACATCATACAAACCTTCCATTTCACTTTCGTCATACATTCAGTCCATCAGAA
The DNA here is from genome assembly GCA_947069175.1 of Scalesia atractyloides. NCBI lineage: Eukaryota > Viridiplantae > Streptophyta > Magnoliopsida > Asterales > Asteraceae > Scalesia > Scalesia atractyloides. Next base: position 1,241,320 of record CAMTDV010000011.1, on the reverse strand, counting down.
CGCTTAAATCAACTCGCCGGAAATTTCTGCAAGATTCGCCGGAAAACCGTATTCATCATCAAAACGGTAATATTTCAATACCGTTGTAGTCTAACAATTGTTAAGCTATTTCTAACTTAAACCTTTCAATTGAAATCGAATTCAGACACCGTTATCAGATAATTCCAGTTCGCCGGAAAATTTCTGGAAATCTTTATTTCCGTCTGTGAAACGGTAAGGACCTTCAATCACACTGTTAAGGTTTGTTTATCACTTCAATTCCACGATTGGCTAATCAAAATGGTTAATTGTTTGGTTCAGTTGAGGTGCACAAAAACAGAACCGACGCATTGCCGGAAACTCTGTGATAAATCATTCCTACGGTATGTTTACTTCCAACACCGTCTCTGTTATTTCATTTTAGTCTTATGAATGTTTGATAATCGTAAACGCAAGAAACGGATTAGTAATTATGTCGACTGTAATTTGAATGAAGAAGACGAAGTTAGTTAAGTTATAAGTTTATTTAAAATCAGTAATATGAAAGGGTTAGACACACAGTCCAGCGGTGGACTGTGTGCAAAACATACGCGCATGTCACGAGTTCGATCCCTGATACACGCACTCCCTATGTAATAAAATGCCTTTTTGTTTAAAACTAAACCGGGTTAACTCCGTTAGTTGTTAAGTATAATAAAAATTGGTATATTAAACAAGTTAGACACACAGTCCAGCGGTGGACTGTGTGTGATGTTTAAGCACAAGTCCCGGGTTCGAAACCTGTTACTGGCACCGGGTTGTTGAATTAAAATGTTTTTGAAATTAAAAGAATTTTGGTTAAATCGAATTAGTATATAAATATAATTAAAAACAAGATTATTTCGGGTTAGACACGTAGCTCAGTTGGTAGAGCTGCGTGCACGCGTACGGGAGGTCTCGGGTTCGAGTCTCGCCCAGCGCATTCATGCACTTTGACCAAACCGGTCAACAGGTCAACGGTCAACGGTCAACGCAAAATAAACAATTTTTTTTATATTTTTATTTATTTAATTTAATTTAAAAATCAATTAAAAATACTTAAAAATAACATTTTTAAAGATAGAAAATAGCCTTAAACTCACAAAAATGTATTTAAAAATTTCATTAAAATCCTTAATAAAATCCACTCATTTACTATATTTTTCCGTTATTATTTAGGTTAGTAATTCTCGTTGTTCAATTCTCCCGACTCGTGCGCATCTCATCATCTCCAATCAAACGCACCCAATGTGAGTGAATCTTTACAAATTCTCCGTTTAATCACGTTTTGGGGTGTATCATGTGTCTTGTTATATATATTATATTTAAACCATTGTGCATACATCATATCATGAACATGTGTATTCAGTTTGTTTCAACTGTTTGTGTGGTTATTGTTAGATGCAATTTATTATTTTCAGTACATGCAATTTCATAGGCCGCCGCTCCCCATTACATTATGAGCGTTGAGCATGTTCCCCATTACATTATGAGCGTGAACCTGGCGTGCCCACATACGATCGGCTCCGTTTGATTGAGCCTTGATCGCATAGACATTTTTCATTTTCAGTACATGCAATACGATCGGCTCCGTTTGATTGAGCCTTGATCGCACAGATTCATTCATGTTATTTATCGTATGATGTTGGTATGTTAATGTATGCTATCATATGTTATTGTATGTTATAGTTGTGATTGCTATTTGCCACTGCTTGATTATTTACATTTGCTCATTTATGATTATGCACAATTTTTCATTGATAAACTAACAAGTAAATTAATAATAAATGTTTATCTAACAAGGTTCACTCGCCAACTTATGTTGACCCAAAACCCCCCATTTTTACACATGATACAGATGAACCAGCTGCAGCAAGAAACACTTAGGATTGGACTAGAAGAATAAAATGATTTAGAGTTTGGGATTGTTTTGTTTGGTTTATTTTCTTTGTATTGTATGGACATGTTTGGATATTTGGAAATGTAACTTTGACTTTAATAAATATGAAACATATTAGTAAATATCATGAGCTTTGGTGATAACCCAATTATGCCCCGACTCTTATTCCGCTGCGGGTCGGGGTGTGACAACAATATCTTGGCACGATTACTTGGGTTGTTACAAATGGTATTATAACCACTCACGAGTCGTTTCGAGATGGTGGGGGCAAACCTCATCTCCCCTAAGGGGGTGATTGTAACGATATCAATACCGATACTGAGAAGATTAACTTGGAACATTGTGACACCCTAGGCAAATCCTACATCGGCCGTGGCCAGAATAGATTCTTGGTTCATAAGACACTCACCGCCTCGTAAATCACCAACGCGTTTTGGGCTTAGTTGGTTGTGGAGCACATGAAAACTCCATAGTTAAGCGTGTTCAGGTTGGAGTAGTACTAGGATGGGTGACCTCCTAGGAAGTCTCAATCGGAGCAGCTAAAAACAAATCCGTGAGTTTCTAGATAAGCAGCCCATAGGGGGCAGAGCGGACAATATCTTGACATGGTCCAAAAGATGTAAGTCCCACATCGGTTGGGGGGGGAACGAAGCCTTCCTTATAAGGGGATGGAAACATTCTCTACCAAAATACGTTTTGTCTGGGCGAGCAACTCGTCGAGTAAAAACAAAACCGTGAGTTCCTGGATGGTCAACTCATCGAGGGCAAAGTGGACCATATCTCAGTACGGTTTACTTGCGCTGTTAAAAGTGGTATTAGAGCCAGGGCCGTGCTAGTGTGCTAGCAAAGATGTTGGGCTCCCTAAAGGGGGTGGAGATGCAAGTCCCACATTGGTTAAGGAGGAGAACGAAACTTTCCTTATAAGGGGGGTGAAAACCTTCTCTATCAATATGAGTTTTGTCTGAGCGAGCAACTCGTCAGATAAAAACAAAACCATGAGCTACTGGATAAACAACACATCAAAGACGGAACGAAAAATACTATAACACAGTTTACTTGAATTGTAACGTTTATTATTTTTTTCATTTGAACTTCACCTCTGTAACTTTAATGTATAGTTAAATAACTTAAGACTAATCATCCGATTACAGATACTCTTTAAAAATGTGTTAATCAATTGAGTTATGATCTAAAATCTAAATAGGAATAATCATTTGATTATTAGTGGACCATGAATATGTATACATGCCAAGTTTTGAAAGAAAAAGAATACGAACCAAATTAATCAAAAGGTAATTTAAAGTGTCCGCTGGTCATGTTGGGATCGATGCATATCTCAAGAAAATATCTTGTGATTTCAATCACGTTATTTTCCCGCGACTGCAATGATTGGGGCTTTTACTAGAAAAATGTTCCTAAATGTCCATAATAAGGTTATAAAGAGGTTTGGGAGGAAAATGTTGAGTTTTCTAGCGAAAAATGAGTTTTCCGGCAAAAAACGTTTTTCTGGTGACTAGAGACTAACGACGTTAAGACTCTGTTAGTCAGGGTCCATTGGAGTCCAATATATTAATAGTTAAGACTAATGCTGGTTATTTTTAAAGTTAAAACTGATAACGAATGACAAATAGTTAGAATTATTAAACTTTAATATTTCTTAATAAAAAACAAGTGAACGACAACCAAAACCAATAGTTAACATTATTCACAATTCTATTCATGTGCTGTCCACTATACAAAAACAGAAGGGGTATACAAAATATTAATTAGAAAGAAACAAATAATTCAAGAAAATAAAAAAATCTCCATAAGATGATAAAGTGTAATCATGTTGGTGATGATTTTCATGCAGAAAAGAACAGTTCTTTTTTTCTTTTTACTTTGGTTTTGCTCCTATATCTTGGTGCCAGTAGATAACTAGAGATGAACCTTTTCTTGAATTCTTTTTTCTTCTTTTCCTCTTTTTGGATGCTTCTTTTCTCTTTACCAACATGGGGTTTGTTGTACAGTTAGTTTCTGGTTAAGCCTGATTTGTATATGTATCTAAGGCCTGCAAAAGGAGTTCTAGAGAGAGAAAGAGGGAAAAGTAAAAAGAAAAAGATTGAGGACATGGGGTCTGTGTGTTGGTGAAAAAGAACCAGCTGCAACTAGGGTTCAAGTAGGGTGGTCTCATGATGATGATAGTGATGCTGTCTTTTTTTTACTTGGTTTCTTTTTATTTTAATTTTTTTTATTTGCTGATTTCAATGATGATCTTGACTGTCAGGATCAGTCCAGAAGGTGGAGTACTTCAACCAGTCTGCCTCTTGGTGGTTTGTGATTGATGATTCCTGCATTTTCAAGTTAGACTTTAGGGTTAAGGATTATATACAGTTTGAATTCATGTTTCTGTTTAATAAAATCAACAGGAATACGAGAACGGGGGTTTTATCCCACATGATGTGCTTAATACAAAACCAAGAAACCTAAAAACTATATAAATATTTGTACGTTATTTATAGATTATAATCACGCACAGGTATTGGGAGCGATAAAAAAAGACGGTTAAAAGTCATCTTATATATTATAATTGTGTGGTTCTTGCAATTTTGTACTTAAATTAGTTCCGCGTTAAAAGCTTGCAATTGTGTATTTAAATTGGTTCTCTATTTGCATTTGTATCTCTAAACTTTACCTTAGAATCCCGTACCTTTACGTGTTTTTCAAAATCCTATTATGTTGATATTAAATAACTAAAAAGTTTGTAACTATAATAACTTTTTCTAACATTAGAAACTCCATCTTATAAAATGTAAGGGTAACATGTGTTTTCTTTCTATTTTCAAAAGAAAGAAAGAAAAAGTTGGTCATACGGAGATTATACCTAAATTTCATGGTGCTTTTGGCCTTCAAACACATAGGGTTTTGTGTCTCTCTTTGTCCTAGGATGCCATTCGTCAAAAAAAAATTTTGGGTCATGCATCGATCTTACAATCATTTTATAACTTTTACCTTTCAGTTCGAAATTAGAAGTTGATTGTAGCCTAAGTTAATTTCATCTTTAATTAGATCATATATCGGTATCATACAAATTTTAATAAAACTTTTTTTTCTATTAATGAATAGACGTAAAGGATCTTATTTGACGAGTTGTCAGTATCAGTGATTATGAATACAAAAACTATAAAAAACACATCATTTTAACATGTTTTTATAAGGCATGTATAATCTTTATCGTTATCATTTGTAACCACGATATATAATTAACTTTAAAGTGAAATTGGCGATGAATTTTGTGCAATTTGTTAATGGCACTGGCATTATAGATGTGATATGTTATTTATGAATGATAAAAAATCTAAAAATAAAGGTATTACTAGGATTTTCACTTTGGGACATATTTGAGTACAAGCTTGAGTTTCTTTGTACTTATTGTTCAAAAAGAGTGAAAAGAAAATGTTGGATGCCAACATCCATGATTTAGTCTTACTTTGAATACTAATCGACAATCTAAACTCTCTTGTGTCTTGTCTTTTGTTTTATATTTGTCATGTCAATGATTAAATTATATAATAGCATGTTATATATTTATTATATCATATAAGTCTAAAGTACAAGTAAATTAAAAATAAGTGGATTTATCACTTTTAAGTGTTTTCTTATAAAATAAGAAAATCCCAAATTTGAAATAGAGAATATATAGAACACAATTAAAGAAGTACTAGACACATTTGCGAAAGGAAGAAAGAACAAAGGTTATTAAGGGAAAGAGAATACCAAGAAGAATAAGGGCAACTATACAAAATTTACTTATATATTAGTTTTCTAAATTGGTATTAAAATATAATGAAATTCAAATAACCTGTAATACCGAATCCAACAAATTAATAAAAAGAAATAGGCAATAAGAAGCATCAAAAGAGAAAAGGACAAATAAAATGCTTTATCCCTTCTCTTCCTTTAGTTAAAATAATATGGCTTTAATTTAATTTTAATTTTTCAATGTAATATAAAATTATATTTACATAAAATTCAGAGTAAAAAGGTGGTGAAAAACTAACCTCTTTAATATCAGTTGATGATGATGGAGTGCACCCCATTATCAGTTCCTCCAATCCTGATGTTGATCTCCCTCCTCCCATCTTATGATGATGTTGATGCTGCTGCTGTTAATAAAAAAACTATTATTTTTTAATATGCATACATGCATGCTTACATTCATACATACACATTATTAATTTTTAAATGCATACATACATGTTTACATACATACATGACCTTCATATTCAAATTTGAGCATTTATGATATCGCATAGAGTTACAATTAATGTTACAAATAACAAAACTGTTGACAGGGTCTAGGACGGATGGATATATGCAAAACTTACTTTTATCTATAGGAATAAGCAAACCTTATCTTTATCCCATAATAACGTCACCGCTAATGGCCTAATTAAGTACCACTAGCCCTTGAATCCATTCCCTTATCAACGGCTAGATTTAGCACTTGCACAAGCACACTAGAGCGTAGGCATTAGCGGCTCGGGTAAGCAACAAACCAAATGTTGTTGCTAAATGTCAATTGTCGCCGCTAATTCCCGTATTTTTTTTGATGATCATACTATATCATTAAATAATCAACATACTACATACAAGTGATTCATACGATAAGCTCAGTTCTTAACCTAAAGTTGGTTTTCAAAAACATGTCTCTACATACAAAATCTATGTGGGAAATGTAAATCACCTGAAAATTGTCCATGATTCTTGAGACATGGAATGAGTCCTCATCAAGCATAATGGAGGTGTGATGCAGGTGATGTGGCGTGATGAGGTGGCGAGACAAGAGTGGATACAGGATGAGTTGGCCTGCTGACGTGGAAGCCAGCCGCTGCCATCTGTTGATGATGTGGATTGTGTTGGGTCACTTGTTGTTGTTGTATTTGTAGGTCATGTTCATTGCACGTGATACCTCCCACCACTCCTATATCCCTTCCGGTTGAAGCTTCTCCCCCTGTTGTACCCACCTGCATCAAACAGTAGTACACTTGAATAAAGTGTTTGGAACAATGTACAACAAATAAAGCACAAAGTACCATAGGGATGATCAAGACTTGGGTATGCTGATAGCACAAGGCAAGTATGTGATAAAAGCAACCTTTAACCCATTTTGAGTTCATCTCTTAACCTTGCACTCAACTAATTTCTACAATTATGTCCCTTGTTTTATGCCCATAATTAAGTTAACATCCAGACAAACTTTGATGTATTTGATTGATATTGGTGTATCACATGAATAACAGAAAAAAAATGAGAAGAAAACAAATATATAACAAGTGTATCATGTATAAAAACATCTATCAAACTTAAAACATATTTTAATATACGTAACATACTAAAGTTATTACATTTGCTTTCTTCTAGCTTTTAAATTCCTTAAAATCAGAACCAATAAAATCAATAAATTGATTTTATAATCTTTCAGTTTTAAAAATATAAAAATATGGATACGAATTGAATATAAGTCAGTAAAAAGGTTATATTTGACGTGTTCAAAAATAATAATTTGTACTTACACACAATTATATACGTGTTGAATTAAATGATACAATATTTTTATTCCTTAAAGTGGTTAAATATATCATGCATATATAGTTAAACAAGAAAATCAATGAAAATAACGAATATAACATGTGTAGCATGTGGCGTAATATATATATATTTAAAAAACGATTATGACTGTTAACAAGTTGAAAAGAAGTATCTTCCTCTAAATGAACATGGTCGTAGAACACGAAACAAAGTGATCATTTTATAAATTGTGTAAAACTCACCTCGTCAAAGCTTTTCCGAAACGGAACAAAGCTAAAATGATCAACACCTTTTAGATGTTGCATATGGTCCATGGGATTGTCGCTCGACATAACTGCACTAACGCTAACCGCTGACAGTTCATCCATGTTATTATGAGCACGAGTAGAAGTGTTAGCTATGTTGATCTCTTTTGAAGAACAACTACCACTTCCACTCCTGCTCATTTCATTATTTGCCCCCTCGATGGGGATCACATTCGATAAGACATTGTTATTATTAGCCCTTTCAGACCAATTGCATTGCCGTGGTTGAGTCTGATAAAATATCTTCGACACCACAAGCTCGCCCTCGCGTTCTTCCTCATTTTGTCCAAGGTGGTATTGATGCATTACCCAATTGGTTTTCTCGGGTTTTCGATTTTTACCAAAGTTTGTGTATAGTACCAAGATTTTCTTACACCCTTTTTGCTTTCCATTAACCATAACCGGTCGGGTCTTGCCTGTTTTGTGCCAACGTGTTTCACCACCTTGTAGATCACATTCGGTTTGGATCTTTCTTCTTTTTCTAGTACCCGTGGTGTATGCTTTCGATGGCCGATGGAAGAAGTGTCTACTCAACCCGTCTCTTGTCACACCTGAAACATCAAGAACATATTTCAGTGATTAGTTCATCTGTTTTAATCTGCGGACCCATAATTTTTTTCCTATGCCATCTTGTGTATTTATTTTTCAGTCTGGATTTTTATAGTGTGTTAGTAATTTAGTTATAAACTTCTAATTCAAAATTGAATTGCAATCAAATATTCCAAAATCAAAAGTAGGTTTATAGGTGTAACAAATAAAAGAAACCCTAGATTTGAAAAACCCATCCATTTAATGTTTCTTTTCTTAAAAGACAAGAAACCACTGTGTGTATTCATAGTAAAACCTAACTCTTGAATTCTGGGACAAACAACACTTAACAAGTTATGTTTTCTTCTTCTTCTTCTTTTTTATATGCTCTTGTTTCTTTAAAGTCAGCAAAAATAGTAAAAAAAAAAAAAAAAAACCCATCAGATTTGTTGAAAAAGACAGCAATGGTCTCTCATTCATGCACACATGACACAACCGGAGATCAAGAAAAAGAAAAGAACGATCACCTGGAAGCTTTTCAGGATGAGTATAACAAATCCCATCTTCACCTTCAATTGTAGGGATGAATTCATCAATCAACGGGTGAGATTTCAAGTTCTTGGCTTCGACTTTGGCTTCAAGATGTTCGATCAGTTCCTGATCCGTTGGATCAAATTTAACTCCTGCTGGTAGACCCACCCAATCCTGTAAATGATTTACAGAAATTAGTAAAATAATTACAAGAAATATATAATCACATAAAAATTTAATCTTTTTAAGAGATGAAGTTTTGAAAATGAAAAAAAAAAATAATATGATAGTTGGAAATTTGTTGATACATAGATAGAAAATTCAATAAAAGCTCGGAAAATAATCAAGATGATAAATATTTCAGGTTGAAGCTCTTGAGAAATTAAAAAAAAAAAGAAAAAACTGGGAATTTGGTGTGAAATAAAAAGAATTAGAATCATCAAGAAGCATGAATTGAAATTCTTGAAAATACAAGAAAAAAAGATTGCTGGGAATTTTGTGTTACATAGATAGAAGAGAAGTTCAAGAATTTGCATAAGTTTATATCTTTTGAATTGATTCTAGATTATTATTTTCCAAACCTTAGAATATTTTTGGAAAGCATTAATAATAATTCGTACCGGTTTTCCTTCAAGTCGATGACCGCAACCGGGACAGTGTTTGGATCCACATAACTGGTGTTCTTCAAGCTTTGCATCAATGAGATCAGAGCTTCTGATGTTCATTCTTGTTCGTATTCGTTCATAAACCGTATTCGCTACTTATTATTATTCATCAACATCCATGAAATAATCATCATCAAATCACCGAAAAATACAGGAAAATACTATAAGAGTCGATCAAGAACTGCTTTTTACTGCAAATTTGAAGGATATTTATGATGAAAAAGAAAGAAAACACATGTTGGTGAGCACCTGAATGAGATAGATTCTTGAAAAGTGATATTATCCTTAGAACAAATATACTATTTGAAGGAGAGAGAGAGAGAGAGAGATAGATAGTATGATAATTAACCTGTGGCTTTAACCATGAAAAACACCAGAATTCCTTCAAACTTTAACTGAATTCCAGAGAGATAAAGGAAAAGTTGTCTCTTTCTTACTGTATGGAATGTATGTATAACACATGGAATACCACCTTTCACTATTTCCTAATTTTAGGATAACTTAAGGTACTAGCTAGCTAGCTAGGCGGTTCCTTATGATTCTCACACTCTTTGTGTGTATTTGTGTGTATATGTATATATACACACATATACATGTATGTATAATGTATAGAGAGAGCCATGATGTATATGTTAGATATGAATGAAAAGCTTAAAGCACACAGAAAGAGGTTTGGTTTTGAGAGTCTTATTTGACCGCTAAAGCAAAAGCTATACGGGACTGTCATACCAACTATATTATGTTTGTTTTTCTTTTGAAATAGTTAAACAAAATAACTTGATTTCCCTTTAGTTTTGGTAACCATATATAATTTTTTGATATGTAAAATACTAAAATGTACGTTAGTGTATATGTTGGTTAACTAAAATACCATGATTCTAACCAACTGAACGCTATAAAATTTAATTAATTAGTAGTTTAAGTATATAGTTTATTTTTAATTTGCAAAACTAATGTCAAATCATGTATTATAGGTCTATGATGCTATCAAATTCTAGGTTTTAAAAGCGTTTACATCTCATTCTTCTTCTATTTTTAAATAATTTAACTAAAACGTACATTATTATTTAAGATTTATTTTTTTCTTTTCAAAAACATACACATCTCATTCTCGGTCTTTATCTTTATCTTACTCATATATATTTATTTTATTTTTTTCTTATATATAATATAATATATATAGTTGCTTGGATTTAAGCCTATAAAACATATAAGTTTGCTTTGTTTCTTTTAAATGATTAATTTCATATATACTCTTATAAACTTGAAAAATTCATATATACCTAACCAAAACTAAAAATATCATATATACACTTATAAAATAGTTAAAATATCAAATATGCTCAATTTATTAAAAACAATCTAATAAATGATTATTTTACCTTTACATTTTTAGGCTTTAAGTTTTCGTATATGCTCATTTTTTAATTTAATATTTTTATATAACATATTTTATCTTAAATTTATTTCTACCACTTATTATTTTTCTTTTTACCCATGAACAATAGGATACTACATATATAATATTTAAGTTAAACAAATTATGCTATTTGAAGTTAAAGATTATAAATGAGATTCCAAAGTTTTAGAAAAACAGGGGTAAAATTGTCATTTATAAAATTGTGGTTAATGAATCAGATATAATGATATTTCAACTATTTTTTCAAGGGTATATATGATATTAACAATTTTACATGGGTACATATGATATTTAGAAATTTTGTGGGGTATATATGAAATTGCCCCTTCTTTAAATTAGTTTTTATTATAGAGAATAAGATGTGTTGTTTTAGATAGTTTCTTTAAATTATTCGCTATAATATAAAGATAAAAGTACACGGAGGGTGAGATGTGAATGTTCTAATACAACTAAACTATAGCAAAAGGTGTGGATGTTTCGTTTTATTACAACATCGTGGTTGTATGTTAAAAACATTCTATACAGTTATAACACGTTAAAATCTATATCTGTACTATATAATAAAAGAAATTATTTAGAAGACATTTGTTATTATATTAGGTCATGTCTTATTAATTATTAATAATTAAATTTAATCTCTTCTAATTAATTAAGAGTAAATTGCACAAAACATCCTTTATGTTTCCTCAAACTTGCAGGTTCCAGCCTTAATGTTTAAAAGTTGCTAAAAACAGCCTTTAAGTTTATTTTTGTTGCGGGTTCAATCCTTTACAGCTAACCACGTTATTTTCTTTAGTTAAGTTCCCTCACATGCATAACATGTGAGGGTATATTCGTCATTTTGGTTGATCTGGTTATAAAACACATGATATCTGGAAAGAAAATGTAATTTCTTTTTAAATATAATATAATACATATTATATATTTGATATTATTATATATTATGTATAATAAACACACACATTAATAAACAACCACAACAACAAACCGTCTCCGGTCTCCACCCCTCAGAAGTAAAACCACCACAGCCCCCACCCATCACCACCCTAACAAAACCACCATAACAACTACCCATCTCCAACCTTAGCAAAACAATCCCTACCCTTCTCCAACCACTGCTCACCATCACAACCATCTTGCCCCACCGTCACCAACCACCACAACACCAAACACCAAACCCTAACCTCCCCTCAACCACTACCGTTCTACCTGTTAATGCACCCAACAACAACACCCACAGTTATCACCACCACACAAGAGAGAGATGCGCATGGGAGTTTAGAAAGGGAAAAAGAAATCTGAGAAAATAGAGAAAAAGAGAGAGAACCGAGGGGGCACGGTCTGCTTTGACTTCCAGTTCCGGCTTGAAAGACCTAGCCGCCGTCGGCCTTGGCGGATAGGGTTCCGAACTGTTTTGACCTTCAATTCCGGCCTGAAAGACCTAGCCGCCGCCGGCCTTGGAGCTTCCGATTTGTTGTCTTTCCGGCCTTTTCTTTCCGATCTATTTCGGCTGGGGTGGCTGGGGTGGAGGTATGCTGACGGTTGGTGGAGGTGATGGTGGTGGTTATGGTGTTAGAGAGAGAGAGAGAGAGAGAAGGAAGGGGGTTGTGTTTTATAACCAGATTCATGTGAGGGATAACCAGAATCATGTGTTTTATAACCAGATCAACCAAAATGACGAATGTACCCTCACATGTTATGCATGTGAGGGAACTTAACTGAAGAAAATAACGTGGTTAGCTGTAAAGGATTGAACCCGCAACAAAAATAAACTTAAAGGCTGTTTTTAGCAACTTTTAAACATTAAAGCTGGAACCTGCAAGTTTGAGGAAACATAAAGGATGTTTTGTACAATTTACTCATTAATTAAAGATAACCCTCCTACTAAATATTATTTAGTTTAATATCTTATGGATAACTATTATTTAGTCTAATCTCTTCTAATTAATTATAGATAACTTTTCTACTAAATATTATTTAGTTTAAATTTAATGTATACTTCTCATTTATAACTTTTTTAATTACTTGGTAAGCAATATTACATTTTATCCAACCCGTGTGATACACGTGGTTTTAAAGATATAACTTTTTTTATTATTTGGTATATAAAATTACATTTATTCAACCCGTACAATATGGTTCCTATAGATATAACCAGTGGCGAAGCTTGAGATTTTCAACCAGGAGGTCGGAAGTCATAGAACATAAAATTATACCATATAAATTATAAAACAGGGGAGGTCAGAAACATAGATAGCTAAAAAATTATATACAAAACTACATGCCGGACATTACTGAGCGAAAATTTCGGAGGGTCGCCCTGCACTTGGATAGAACTCTTTATTATTTAATATATAAACTACCTTTATTCAACCTGTATAATAAAATAGATTCTTAAAATTATATTATTTTATTATTTAGTATATAAAATTTATTTATTCAATCCGTATAATACACAGGATTATAACCAATTTAATTATACGTTAAATTATACTTTAAAAAAATATACATAAAAGGCTATCCCAGATCGCACTGGTACTAACACGTTATCCTCCCTCCCAGAGAACACCTGGATTTGACTCTGTACACCTCCCCCTCCCCTTTTTCCACATTCTCACCCCACTGGTTTTGGTTTTTTTTTCTTAATTCTTTTTTTTTTTCATTTTGATTTTTATTTCCTTTACTTTTTACCTTTTTTTAGATTTCATAATCATAAGTATTCTTTAACTTGTTTCTTAGTTTTTTATTTTATTTTTTGTTTATTTCTTTAATTTGTTTTGATAAAAGTGCCTGAAAAGTCTGTGTTTTTTTATTATTTTTTGGGTTTATTTCTTTAATTTATTTCTTTGTTTTTCTTTAAATCTGGTTTGTTTATTTCTTTAATTTGATTCTTTGGTTTTTAAAAATTCTTGAACATACACATACAACGTATTTCTTTATTTGCACTCTCATATAAATTTTATTAAAGATCGCACCCCCAATGTGTATTTCTATATTTAAAATGGAATTGCCACAAAGTTGTACATTCTTCAAGTTATACCCAAAACACAATATTGTTATCTTATTAGATTTATAACCTTAATTTACGATATATATAAAGTTAGGGTAAAATCAAAACTTCTAGTTATGAGAACTTAGAACTCGGCCAAAAAGAAGGTTTTTTCAAGAAATTTTTTAATCAATAATCCTAAAAAAAAACTAACTTTTCAAAAAAAAAATTGTTGATTTAAATCACCGTAAAAAACTTTACGTTTGGTGTGAAGACTAATGTCAGCAGCTTTTTACTACAGCACAAAAAAACTAAAACACTGCTCCGATTTTTTTTACAGCTGTGTATGTAACATTTTAATCTACGTGTGTACAAAAAATGGTAGCAAACCTCACCTAAGAAGTAAAGTTAGCTAAGTTATCACATCTCAAGGGGGTATTCTTTTGATCTCTATCCTATATATGTGTGTTTGTTATGTTACGAAGTGTTTTTACGTGTAAAATGTATGAACTGGTGCCTCATATATATATATATATATATATATATATATATATATATATATAGAGAGAGAGAGAGAGAGAGGTGAAAAATAAAACGAAAACCCATTTAAGTTGAAAAAACTCAAAAAAAACCCTATGTAACATTTTTATTTTTTTCTAAAAAGTAGCAGAATGTAACATTAATGTGCTTAAACATTTTTATAAAAAAATGTAAAGAGCGCCTACTTGTTTTATTTTTTTAAATGTTCAAAATTTGTATGTTACATTTTTTGGACATATATATTATGTAACATGAAATTTTTAACATTTAAAAAAAATAAACTACTCGGTGTTTTTTTTGTGTTTCTTTTATAAAAATGTTCAAATATATGTATGTTACATTTCCTATTTTTTTTAGAAAAAAATAAAAATGTTACATAGGGTTTTTACAAAGGTTTTTTAAGTTTTTTCAACTCAAGTGGATTTTCATTTTATCATTCCCCTATATATATATATATATATATATATATATATATATATGAATTATAAGGAGAAATTTCATGTGAGCTGTAAAAACTCTAAAAACCTAATTGATGGACATCATGCTACCACGTGTTACACTTTTTTGCTGTAAATTTTTTATTGATACCTGTAACATTTTCTGATATTATCACACTTTTCGTAACAGTGGAGAGGAGAAGACAGCATGTATTACATTTTTTCAATTGTTCATATTTTTTTGTAACCCACTTATAACATTTTTTATTGTTTTTGACAATAGTTTTTTAGATTATATAAAGTGTATGGATTTTATAATTTACGAATTTTTTATTTTGTAATGCACATAAAAAAACATGCTACATTTTTTTCAACGAGATTTTTATGTAACAATGCAATTGTCACATTTTGTTTCTGTCAAATGAGATATGAGAGAGAAAAGTGTAACCTTTTACACTTTTTGTTAAACTGTAACATTTGTGTGAAAAAAATAAGTTTTTGTACCTTTTTAATATCTACCATTAATCATATGAGATAAGTGATGGAGATGAAGTTTTCTAGCTTTCTTTAACTGGTGTGGGTCTTCAATTTATATATAAGGATTTCACTTGTTCGTGGTCAACTCTTATGCATGTAAGTAATTACCTGTGTGTTTATGGTAATATGCTCCTTTCTTAACGTAAACTAACCTATTTTTAAATTCTCCGGTATCTACAACTTGTAATTTGAACACTCTACCTCTTGAATAGAGCGGATGTGCCTTACCCCCATATTAGTGTTAGCATAACAAGTTAGACACAACATGATAAGACATATTTACCTGAAATGCTAGACATGAACACGAACGTATTAAGAACCAGGTTACACTATATGACCTTCTTAGAGACATAATAAATGTCAAATATTTGATGAAATAAAAATTGCCAAAAGTCCATCAAAATCTTAATTAATATATAATCCCTAACATAGTAATCCTTTTGAATAAAATCCCACAAATGCGTAATTAATACATAAGCACATAACATATCTTAATTAAAAATCAAATCCTAACACCCATTGAAATTTTTTTTTAAAAATATATAAACATGATTAAACATGTAAATGGGGCTGCAAACAAACTAAACGTTCAGCGAACAATTCATGAACCATTCGGTAACATGTTCGTTTATGTTTGATTGTGTTCGATAGTTCCTTAGTGTTTTTACGTTTTTATAATTTATTTAAATACTTTAAAACTCTGACAAATAACATGTTTAATATATTCTGTTAATGAACGCTTGTTTGTGTTCGATTGTTTCCATTTGTGTTCATGAACATTAGTTTGTGTTCCTCAATGTTCGCTTTCGTTCGTTGCCTATAATTAACAAACAAACACGAACATGAATACGTATACATCTTAATAAACAAACACGAACTTCATTTGGTTCGTTTGCGGCCCTACATGTTAATAGATGTTTAATCTATTTAGACACGAATTTAACTGTTTTAAACGTGTAAACCTCTTTTAGATATTAAACTCTTTAAGATATTAAACATGGTAAGCTAAAATCAAACTTATTTAACTCCATATCGTTTTAGTTTCTTGTTAACAGATTCATGTTGAAAATTACCAGCCCTATAGCACACCATGTTTCCTGAAGATGATAATATGCTCTCTACTAATAAGTGTACGGTTATATAACTATATTTAATTATTTTACAATGTTTTTAATAAAACTGAGAGAGAGAGTTCACATGCGTTTTTCGATGTGGAGTAGTCCAGATGATGATGCTTTTGCCATGGAGGCATGGAGAGCAAGGTTGCTTGATTTCCAAGTAAATTCACCAGTATACTTGATGGACCACCACCACCACTTTGTGTGTGTATATATGCATATGAGAAAGGAATAATATTACTTAAAATTCCTTTTTTTAAAAAGTATAGTATATCGAGAAATATGAGTTGTGGGTTAAATAAGATCAATTAATAAGATTGATTGTAGCATGTATTGGATTTGTGCTATAAATGTAAGTAAATAAAGTGACTGTCATAGGCAAAAGTAGAAATTCAATGTAAAATGCTAATTTAAAATTAATTAATAAATCATAAGCAAGCTATTTATATTTATATAATATAAATTTATAATATTTTGTTGCATTAGTGTTTGTACATCAAGCTTTGTGGTTGTATTGTGTATCTCATAGTTGTATCCATAACTTAATTAATTGACAAGTTATTTATGCATTGATAGTTGTATCCTATGCTTTGTGAATATCTTTTAGTTTTTTTATTAGTTTAGTTTTCTTTTTACTTTTAACCGTTGTACTTTTTAGCTTTTACAATTTAACCTAACGCTAGTTGATCCTATACTTTTCATTTTTATAAACTTTTCGTTTTACATTTCAGTCTAAATTTGGGAGTTAACATGCCCCAACGTGCGTGCGTATTTCAACGTTTTTACGTCTACTTTTTTTCCGTTTATCGGCCCTATTGTAACGAACGGGTCCTCGATCGACTTAGTTATTTTTATGTTTTACATTTCGCATTAACACCCTTCAATGGTTGTGCGTGATTCACCGCTTTTACATCTACTTTTCGCTATTTTTTTTTGTTTTTACGATTTTTTTCAAGTGTTCATGGTTACTTGCGAGGGAGGGGGATGGCATTGATGTTATTTGGTACGGTTTTACTCCGCCGCAACACGGGGTGCTTAATACTAGTTTATCTTAAATTGTTTTTAATATTAACGCTTACTTCTACTATATTATCACACTAATAATCCTAAAGAAATCTTCTATGCCCAAATTTGAACATAGGATCTCCCCTCTAAAAGACATAATCTTCTACCAAATGAGCTAGCTTTAATTGTTTAACAATAATTTTTATATCTAGATACAATTAATAACATCCACAATATAATAACCGCCTAAGCAAGATTCAAATCGTCTCATCATATACTTTTAATTTAATTAAACCAAACCACTTAGTTTCAAAACTCTACCTTTAAAAAAAGTGAGGCATTTCAAACGTATAAATTTTAAAATGTACAAATAAAAAATAACACTCTAAAAATTAACCATAAGTGATTTTGTTTTACCATTAACTAGTCGATAAAACTCAATATGTTTCTTCAAAGGAATGGCTGATTTCTTTGGGAAAGTAAGGAGTCATTTCATAGCCATTTTTTTCATTCAACGTTGTTTTCTCATCTGATATGGGCTGAACAAAAATGTAGAACGGATGAATTCTCTAGGAAAGCAAGGAGCCTTTTTATACTCATTTCTTTCATCCAATACTATTTTCTCATCCATATGGGATGAGCAAAAATCAGAATCAACGAATTTATTGGGAAAGCAAAGAGCCCTTAGCCATTAATTCATTCAAAGTTGATTTCTCATCCGATGTAAAATGAACAAAAGTGCAAAAAAATCCAATAGATATGAGGATTTTATGGTTTAAAGGATTGTACCTTATGTACTAACACGTGTAATTACTTAAACGCTTGAATTTTATGTAAAATTATTTGTTTTCACTTCATTGTATTATGTATTATATTATAATATAGTTTAGATATAGATATAAAGCATAAGTTTTACCCCACCTTGAAGACCACTTTCATTCCTATGTTCTTCTTAGGCCGAACCATCAAATAAAAATTAAGTGGTTTTAGAAGATAAAAAACTTTGAGAACTTTAATGAAAAACTTGATAAAAATTGATTAATTATTGGGAGAAGTTTTCTCTGTCTTTATACTAGCTTTTGTCCCGTCTATGTTGTGGGGCACTAAGTCGAATATTTTTCTTTCATAGCATGTACGTCTATATTTCGGTTACTTGTACATACTATTCATAACATGATATAAAAAATCGAGTCAACCAATTAAAACAAAACACTATCATAGTTTTCCTAAAAAAATTAAAAACAATGGAAAAACTACCGCTTGGCACGAATAAAAATTACACCGACCCAACCAATTAAAACAAACACTACCATAGTTTTGTAAAAAAAAACACTAAAACGATGGCATGTCTGTAATTTTACATTGGGGGAAAAATCGCAATTTGACAGAAAGAAAAAACAAAAACAATAGCAAAACTGTAAATTTAAGCTGATGGCAAAATCGTAATTTACTAGGAGAAGAAAAAAAAACAAAACCAATAACAAAATTGTAAATTTAAACAGGACAAAACTATAATTTGACCAAACCAGTGGAAAAATGTCAAGACAATTATCTGACACTATTCCCCGTGATAAATGTATTGTTAGAAAATTCACTTTGTGAACGTATATATATGTTTGTATGTATAAGTGTGATAAATAATTGTACTATGTATTTTTTCCCCTAAAACACCACTTGATGGTAAATTAAATTATGTACGTAGGGTTACATGAATCAAGTTATATTGTTTCACTTTCTCTTTTTTATATATTAATCTTAATGAGTATATCGTATTACTAAAGAATACTTGAATAATAAGCACCGATTCCAATCTAAAAGCAACCATATGTAGGGATGAACTAATCATACTGTATGCTGACTTATGAAGTCAACTTATTTGATTAATTATACATGTATTAATTACTATTTTTTTAAATATAATATTTATGCTTATAGTTAAACATATCTAATACTTAATAATAATTATATATTTATATGTCAAGCTTCGCAAGTTTGCATGATGAAAGTTGAAAATGCCCATAAACTAATTAATCAGAAATACCCACGTTAGTGTAAATGTAGTTTTTATATCAATTATAGATATAATTTATCAAGAACTACTATATTAATTATAGATGTAATTTATCAATAACTAAGTACAGACATCTGTATTACACAGGTTACATAATAGAAAAATATGATAAATAATCTATAAAAACTTTATATAACTGATGTATTTTTATTACTATATAATAGTTCATACAACTTATTTGAATCTATCACAAAAACTGGTCTATGTTAATTATTAACTCTAAATACCATAATAGTTTGTGTATTACACGGATTAAATACTGAGAAATACTTAATACACAAATATATATAGACAAAATACATAAATCGACCTTTATGTATGCTTAAACTTGTAGATTATAGCTTTAAGTTAAAAAAATAACTCTAATCAACCTTTTGCTTTATTTATTTTTTTGCGAGTACCAACCTTTGACACAAACTCAGTTTATTTATTTTTTTGTTAAGTCACCTTACATATAAAACATGTGAGGGTAAATATGTCTTTTTACCATCCCCTCCTTTACTAGCCACCACCATCATTCTTCATCCTTATCACTATTGTCGCCACCGTCAACCTCCACTGTCACCGTCACCATCGGCATTAATCTCCACCATCGACCTATTAATAGACGAAAAAAATTACCCCATATCATACGATCTGTCAATAAACGAACACTCCCTGGAGGGGTGAAGTGTGGACGCCGCTAGTGGAGATGTGGAGTTGAGAGAGAGATGTGACCATGAGTTGCAATGTTTGATGTTTCAAAACTAGGGTTATGTTTATGTTTTTCCTTTGTTCAAATCGTGTATATCAAACCTCCACCCTAATTCCTCTTTTTCTTTTTTAAAATAAAAATTATTGATATATGTTGGGTGCTTAACATATTAACTGGTTTTTAACTTGTTTAGAATCGAATATTAACGGGTCTTATTGTGTCGACTTGTTTAAGACAAGAAACCTGTTAAGAGTCAAACACGACTGTGCTAAGTTCGTGTCGTTTCGGGTCGTGTTTTCGCGTCTGTTTCTGTAATTGCTAGCCCTAGTCACTAGTCACATGAGGTTATGAAAAGGCCCGTATAGAGGACAAAAGTGATGGTTAACATATTCTTAATGTATCAAAAATCTGTTTCAAGGAGTTGTCAGGCTTTAAATGCAGACATGACTTGGTCATGGATGTTCCATGTGATATGCTTAAGCGCAGGAATCTCCGCCAAAAAAAAGAGGCTCATTAGAATTTCCTGACAGATTCGCTTGAAGGGAGGTCCACTCGCTTGAATGTTCCCCCTTGTCGGCCTTAGGGAAAACGTGTCTATGGCTGGCCAGGCTGTGTTGAAGGTAGAATTAGGAAAAATTGCTAAGAATGAAAAAAACTATATGAGTATCAACATGTATTCATTCCATTTACCTTTGATACACTTGGTTCCCTTGCCCTCAGAGCTATCGGTTTAAGGACAAAGTACAAAGTGTCATGTACAACAATTTCTCAACGCCGAGGAACCAAAATTTTGTTTTCTATAGGATCAGATTTGCTATTAAAAAGAGAGTTGCACTGCTGCTTGTTATCCGTTTACATGTTATTCTATTCTAAATTTTCTATGATTTATCGATAAATGTAAATATAATTAAGATATTTTTGCTTTAAACAAAACAATCACAATAGATGCCATTAGCCATATATAATTACATAGACCACTGTAGCAAATCTTTAGGTCCTGACTTTTGTGTTTTTATTACAACAATCTCATATATTGCACCCCATGAGAAAGAACAGGACCACTCCTCCCCACTCCAAATAAATAAAAAAGTCGTTAATGATAATTCGTGTTTTCCACAACCAAAAATGTATAATTTGGTTTACTTGGGCGGCTCTTTATGTTAAAAATAAGCAATGGTTTAATTTAGGCCCCAAAAATTGAACGAGGCTATGTTATTGTACAATTATAATTCATAAATGGCTTGATAAAGAAATGAGAAGGAACCCATAAAACCGTAATTACTTCTGGATCAATTTATATAATCATATAAATCAATTTTAATAACTAAAGATTTTAGGATTGATAGTTAATTTACTCCTATTAAGTATCTATATATATGAATTTAAACTCTTTACCTCTTGAATAGGAAGGAAACACATAATCACACCACAATGTCTTTAATGTCTATTTAGAGACTAGTAATAGTTACTCAGAATCCATAATGTTATTGAAGAATTATCATGATTGGCTATTTTATAGCTAAAAAAGGATCCTTTGAGCAAATATAATACGAAACTATTATTCAATTTGTATGGAATAAAGTTAGAATAAGATGTTTCATATGCAGACATACATACATCTATATACATATATACAGTCTAGGGCGGACCTATATAGAGCGGATCAGGGTCCCTAGACACCAATGCTTTCTAAAAAATTAGTAGAATCGAATATATTAAATTTTATAAAGACCCCTTAAATATAATTAGATGGATGTCATAAAAGAAAAAGAAAAGCTTATGTAGTGGTAAAACCCCCTCATTACTAACAAGAGGTCATAGGTTCAATCTTTGTATATCCTATTTTTTATGTTTTTTAATCTAATTCAAGCCTCGCTCTGACCTGGCCCGAACGAGGACCGTCCCAAAAATTTAACGTTTTGTTATCAAAATTTTAAACATAAAAAAATAGACGCCATTGAAAAAAAAATCTGAATATGCCACTGTATATAGTTTACTATCATTTCAAGTCATGAGTATATACAAAATGATCTAAATTTATATTTCACTTTAGGTCTTAAACTAGATTTAGCCATCTCTATAGTCTTAAACTTATTCTATAAGTGTATAACAAATATATAGTTTTCTTTATTTTTTTAAATGACCTTACATGATGATGTCTTGCCATTCTTTCTTCTTTTTCTTCTTCAGGATACTTCTTTTCTAGGCTACTTTTTTTTTGTTAAGAGATCAAAAGGTCTAAACATGTAAACCCAAACAGTCAAAACATTAATCTCTTGGTTGCCATGAAAAAACAAAACCATCATTTACATGCTATCCATGTTAACTTAACCAGTCTTATTCATACAACTTTATTCATAAACTAAATACGATTAATATGATATCATGTACACAAAAATACGGTTGACATGATCTTGCAAACAGGATATTGCTACCTTTGAACTTTGTATTCGACTATACGAGTAGTAGTAATCTCGAGCTAGTCGATCTCATTTTGAGCCCTGTGTTTAAAGTTGTTTGTGAAACCAATATAAACTGATAAACTCACTCATATATAGGGTCTATCCATAAACCTCGGATCATATTTAATGACCCTTATTACAACTGATCGGAAACTATAAGATGTGTGAAAACACATGTTAAAGACAACATTGAAGACAAACTTTTAGAAGTTGCAATCTTGACATTGTATTATGGAGTCAAAGATTAAATGATGAATGGTCCAAAACGTGGTTGGGGGTAAACGAGAGGTCATGATTGTTAATCGGGTCATGTGCGTCATCTTCTTGTTCTATATCCTTTTGTAAAAATAAGTAATTGACTTAACATCTAAATGGTCTTGTTTAAGCTCTATTAAATTCAAACTTGACTCATTATTATTCAACTACTTATTTTTATGTTATACAGAATATATAACATAATATAAACTGTTTAGTTTTCTATAATAACTATATGTAATAGTTTTTGTTATTAATTAATTGTATATAAAATTATATAAGTAATAAGTTTGTTTAGGCTAGGGCTTCAATTTCATTTAAACTCTTTCAAATTAAATTTATATTAAACTCTTTCAAATTAAATTTAATTTAAACTTCTAAACTGATCTTGACACTGTTGGCTTAAAGTTTAAACTCTAATTCATAAAATTACATACAAAATGGCAAACAATCATGCAACTATTCAAGAACAAGTAAACAAGCCCTTTGATTGGGTGTTTTCTTTTGTCCAAACAATTGATTGCTTCAAAATTCTTGGTTGACACCTTTCATTTTCTTGAATAGGATAAACCAACATGGGGTCCCATATTATTACAATTTATGTTTTTCCATGTATATCATTCTATATCATATTTAATAAGCGAATATTATTTTGTTAGATATGAAAGTGACATCCTACTATTATTTTTAATAACTTGATTATAATAGTCGTAATTAGTGACAACCGTTTATAAGTGATCTGATCCTACAGTTGTTTATGTTATTTTCTATATAAAGATGTCTGTGTATTTATGTAAGAGAAGAGATAAAGAGATCAGTAGATATTACTTAAAAATAATATATATGATTCCACCTTTTCAAAACCGATTTTAGGTTAACATCTTATCGGTCTAATTTCAAAATTTAACAAAAAAAATGTAACTTACTATAAGTTTATTATATGTTCGTACGTTTTATCTATTCATTAATCAATTATTATTACAAAACCATGATACTTATCCTATCTATCATTAAAAAAGATAATAAAAATATCTTTGATACTGTTCGATTCAGCAAAGTGAAAACAAACTTTATAATATCGATCATATATAAAAATTAATTTTAAGTTTATAATAATAATAATAATAATAATAATAATAATAATAATCACAAAATATTATTAATAATAATTTATAGTATATCTCTCACTAAGTATAAATAATAATAATAATAATAATAATAATAATAATAATAATAATAATAATAATAATAATAATAATAATAATAATAATAATAATCACAATAATATTTTATTAATGATAATTTATACTATATCTCTCATTCATGCATGTGACTTAGTGATTCCTAATTGAAGAATGATTTGCTTATAAAACCAATAGAGAGGGAGACAGGCAGCATGCCTTGTCTTCATTATTAAGCAACATCTAAAAGTCTTGCCACAAACAAACAAACATTAAAGTATTTGTGCTATAATAATATATTACTTGTCTCTATATTTATAATTATGGGATTTGATATTTATACCTTTAAGAGGTATAAGATACAATTTTATACAATCATAATCAATTGATGATAGTTATCTTTAAATATGATGGATTAGTTCTAGTAGTGAGCATAAAATAACCAACCCTAACAAAAAAATATAGAGTATTGAAATCAAAATGCCTAACTAATTGAGAAACTAGAAACAAATGATATGGCTATAATCTATAAGCAAGGTTTACAAATAATATATGCCTTGCCAAAAACTTGTATGATTTTTACAAATAGTATATTACTTGCCTCCTTTTTTAATTAACATACTTGTTTTGTTGTTTGACACTGATTTGGAATTATTAACTGAAACAAGCTTATGTTGAACTGTACCCTAGACTAACAATTGATCAAACCACCTAGCTTCCCAAATAACCAGAAATCTAAACCTTCTTTTTTTAACTAAACTAATCAGTTAGAAAAATCCGAAACCGGAGAACCTGTCCAACACATGCTCAGGCTAATTAATTTTGTGGTTGATTAAATTGCAAATTTATAGTGTTCATAAAATAATTTCCTAATTTATTTTCAAAGAAAAAGCCGGGAATACTTGTAAAAACAGGTGTTTCCAGTCCCATTCAAACCGAAAAAAAAACCAGCGAAATAGGTCACTAGTTACTAGTAGTTACTCAAGGCTTTTAGCCTAGCGTTATCTACTAAAGGTGTTCCTTCTCAAGTGGTTGGTGGTTCTAATCCCATTAATTGAAATTAGAAGTAAGTTTAAGGGGTGTGTGAGTTAGTCGTTGTAAAAGAAGATCATATGTTTTGTTTCATGCCTATTTCAAACAAACATTAACCGAACTGAATGAAACCGAATGGCTTGCTTTGCAGATTGATTTACGAACATTGAATCTTGACTTAGTTTTAGTAATATAACAAATAACAAAATGTTACACTGTTACATAGTCTAGAAGTTTTTCCTCATGTAAACTCTAAAATAAATGTTCCCCTTATTTATTTTTTCTTGTAATTTCAGTATATAACAATTAATATATTACAATATTACATGGCTCTAAAGATTCATGTCAACCCAAACCGTATCAATTATATTTTTAAAGTAGCAACAAGTCCAAACCACTCACTCAAACTAACAATTGATGCAAACATTTGTACCTTATTCACCTTTTACCTACATATTGTGTTGAAAAATCTTAGAACAAAATATGACTATCAAAAAGCCTTAGCCCACTCGCATCCGTCTTGCTATGCCCAAGTTACATGAGAAGATGGTTATCGCTTAGTTCCCAAATCGACTCGATTAAAAAAAGTTATTGAGACGGTGCATGAACCACGTATATAATGTGAGTTCTGCCTCATAATATCCATTATCCAACAAAAAAAACTAGGTGATCCCGGCCCATTTTAGTTTTTAAATAGATGCTAGTATTTGGGACTCATGCATTGCGACGGGATTATAAAATCGAACACAAATTAACCTAAAAAAGTTGAACCATGTACACACGTTACGGCATTTTAGTTTGCCAAAATTAGACTGAAACGTAAAACATAGAAAATGATAACTAAATCGTCAAAAGACCCGCGCGTTGCGATGAGGTGGTTAAACTGGATAAAATAGACGTAAACGATAAAACGTTGAACCACACACACTCGTTGTAACGTGTCAACTCTTAAAATACATACTAAACCGTAAAACACTCACGTAAATTTATTTACAATCAAATAAGGGTTATATATGGCTATTATTACTTTACTATTATTAATAATAGGTTTTTGTCAAGTATTCTTTAATTAAATAATAAAAAATTTAAAAGGTTTTCAGTTAGTTCATCAAAATGAAGAACGGAGTGAGGAACTTTCAGTATAAAGTAATATCTCACAAATGATCTTTAAAGTACCCTAATAATAGAGAAATGAAATGAGAAGTGGTTACTTGACTATTAATGGTTCATCAATTTGTACCAAACAACAACAAGACATTCGGTTTAATTGGGCTGCAGTTTAATTGAGATTGGGCTAGGCCCAATATGAGCAGTGGCTAACAACAAGACATGGTCCAGGTTGATTGATGTTTTGGGGGGTTTTTAATTTATATTCTGGAAGGGACATGTGTGTTTGGCAGCATGATTCGTCCTGGATATTCTCGGTTTTGCAAGGCGAAATATCAACGTGTCGGACTCATCTTGTTTGTTGTGTCACGGGTATGTGGAATCGTGTGATCACATCTCATATCTTGTCACTTTGCACAATCAGTTTGGCAAAATGTCGTGGCTTGGTGTAGAGTTTCACCTATTGTGGCATTTGACTTGAATGATCTTCTGCATTTACATGATTGTAGTAGAGGAAAAAGAAAAAAAAAAGCGTTACATGCCATTGTTCTTATCGCTATTTGGTGTATTATGTTTAACAAAGTGCAGATAACATAATTAACAAATCTTATGTATGTCTTTTTATTTTCTAAACCAATCTAAAATTATTATTATTATTATTAATTTTAAATAACTTACATCCACTCCTTGTTTCATTGCGTCTCACTTGAAACATGCTCCTGCTTCTATATTTGTCAGGAGCCTCGTATCTCCCCGTCTCCATGAAAAGGTTTGGTATTATAAACGTCTTTTCTTTTAAGACACACGTAAATAGCTCGCTACTTATACGGTCCAAAAACCATATAATACAAAATTTTTTTGTTGGTATAATATACATGCAGGAAGATGATATTAAAAGCCATACCAAGGGTAGCATAAGAAAGAGAAAGAAAAGGTCTTGCAAGCAAGCATAACATTAATTATGGTGAAATTTATTTATTTATTTTATTTAGTACAGGACTAGTAGTTGCTGCGGGTTATTTATATTTTATATTACTAAATTTGCTTGGACATATGTTTTCTTAATCAACAAATACCATCCACGCCTTTATTACGAAAGGAAAATTACAAAAGTAATCATGTACTAAAACTATTTTCAAATTTGGCAACCGTCACGCGTCCTTGGAGCGGTGCATCATGCGTGGGAATGCGTCTTTGGAGTGAACCCCAATAAAAAATGGACACGTGACCACCATGACTTTCATAAGGGGCATGGGATGCGTCTGGGCCCACCTGTAACATTTGAAACGACACGTGTCCTTTTTTACTAGGTGTTTGAGAGGTCTGCATATAGACACACCCCATGATTGATGCGCCGCTCCAAGGACGCATGAGGTTGCCAAATTTGAAAATAGTTTTGGTCAATGGTTATTTTCGTAATTTTCCTTATTATGAATTTGCTGGTCTAGTAAGATAAAGTTTTTAGCGATTGCTAGGCCATACTTTTGAGCTAAGTTTAAAAGAATGAGGTGAGGAAATGTTAACAATGGTTCATATATTGGTACACTAGGTTGTTTTGTACTCTATTATATATACCCATGCACTTAACACATTCTATTGCATTCCATCTTCTGCTATATTACACTATGAGGTTGTGTTACATATGAATGTATTAAAAGTTTGTTTTTTGTTACACAGCAAGTTGGTTATCCGGAGCAATATATTCCATTCAGCAGCATGACGCTCAAACATATGAGATGTCAGCGGAAGACTCACAGTTGATGATGACCCAAGAAGAGAAAGATCCAAACTTTCAGAGCCAGGCTATCAAGAATATAACCGTGAGGTTGTGGATAGTGATGATGAAGATGATTTGTCCAAAATGGATACGGTGGACGAGTAAGTGTTGTGTTCCTTTCTAAACAATGACTTTGAACCATATTGATATGTGAACTCTGTTGTACAGGCAAAGGGGCGGCTTCACAGGTGGGACTTTGAGACATAAGAGGAGTGGGCAACGTACAATGAGCAGAAGGAAGCAATGCCGAAAGCTGCGTTTCAGTTTGGCGTCAAGATGGGTGCAAGACGAGAAAGCAGAATAAAGACCAAAAAATTACTAACCAACTCCACAAGATTAACAAGATACTCGCCAAAAAGACGATGGCAGTGGTGATGATGAATCCCATCCTGGAAAGAAGCAAAGGGTTTAAGCCCTTAAACGCATATTATGCACTGCTTATCTTATCACCTGTCAGTATTTAAGCATTAAACTATTGTTTCTAAATGATTATACTTGCTATCTTCTTTGCATATGTTGAGCCTTGGTTGCCGGTAATTGTCCCCCCTGCCGACGAGACCAAAGAAGAGTGCTCAGATTCGTTTCCAAAAGTCAATTTTATTTTAATTGTTTGCTAAAAAAAGATACATAAAAAATAGGTACGATTTTTAACAAACAAATTATATGTTTAAATTAAAAAAGAAAAATAAAAAGTCTAAAAATTTTTCGTCGACCCAGGCTCGGGCTAATGCGTACACCACTTTATCATCCCATGGTTGCATGGTTTTTTTCACCTGAATCTCGGTTTTTTCTTTCTCTTATGTGACACTCGTTTGTTCTGTTTGGTTTGATTCCGTGGTGTCTCCGTTTGTGTCTCCGGCTCCTCCTCATCCGGTTATGTCTCCGTAATGAAGTCAGGCTCGTTTTGTGACAAGCCGAAACCTTGTGATAAGCCATAACCTCCCATGTTGAAGTTTGGATTCCAACCGTATTGATTTGGATCCCATGAGAGGGGTTGGTTCATGAACCTAGTTTGGTTATGATTATACTCGACAAACCCGGTTCCACATGCGGTTGGTCGGGTGAGAACCGGAGCAACATGTTGGTTAGAAGCGTTCGTTTGGTCCAGGTCGCCACTAGATCGAGGAGAGAGAGTGGTATACAAATCTTGAGTTTGTTGTTATAAAATATTGAGTGAAGAGAATGATGGTATAGAGAGTGATTTAAAAATAATGAGGATGAAAGTTATATATAAGGTTTAATGATGGTATCAAAGAATATTACCGTTGAACGGTAATAATCACACATCCCAACCATTTTTCATCCGTTATACACATCGTGAGCTGGAACAAATTCAACCCATAGCGCCGGGGGGGCGGTGTGCCCGGACGCTATGGAGCGTTATAGGGGTGTTTGGCATTATATGAAGCTCGAGTACACACAGTCGCTAGATGCTGGTTCTGTCCACTGAGTTGTTTTGTAAAAGGGAATACAAAGCTATATGAAGGTCCAGTGTGATTTGTCATTAAAGATACAGAAAATGTTGTTTTGATTATCTATTTTATAATAATAAGTTTCAATATCCTTTCTAGTGTTGGTTGAGAAGTGTCAGATGCCTATTTTAGTAATGGTTTTTATGACGCTTATCAGTCACAAATTAGTTATAAGGTAGTTATAAACTGATCACATAGCTTGGGTAAATGCAGGATTGTGTTGAAGACATTTTTTGCATAGCATTGTTTTTTACCCAAACTCCAAATTTCAGGTAGGGTCATCCCCAATGATGAACATAGAAACACAAAACATAACATTAAGGTAACAAATGTTGCCATAACATAATGGAGACTACAACATACCCACACTGGGTTTTTTGCATTCCCGTATAGGGTTTCCTAATACCCGACCTGGAAACTGGGTTTTTTATACCCGCAAATAGGGTATTTTAATACCCGGATATAGAAAACCCGAACCTGGTACATCAAGTATGGTTTTGCATGCCAATACCCGGACCCGAACCCGAGTATTGCCAATATCCGAAAATCAATACCCGGTCATACTCGTACCCAGGTGTATACCTGAATCCGGGTATTCAAAAAACCGGTTATGTGCACTAACATATCTCCATTCCCACTCTTATACATACTTATCATGTATATGTTATACTTGTGATTCATATACATAATCCATAAGGGTATACTGGCTTGAGCTTCAGAGGGTGACCTCTAATGATTTATCTTGCTGTTTACAGCTCAAGATCGGAGTAGGGAGAACGAAGAGATACTTACCACTGAGACCACCCAAGCTAGGATCGAATTTTATACATCTTTTTCAAACAAAGGTTCTCTCAAATTTAAAACAAACTCAATGGTTTGTTTCGCGGATCGATTTAAGAACACCGTATCAATTAATACTTTTAAAGTAGCAACAAGTCCAAACCACTCGTTCAAACTAAAAGTAACGCGTTTTTTAAATTTTCAGTACGGTATTCATTCAAAGACATTAAAAACCAACACTTGATGCAACATTTGTGCCTTATTCCACTTTAACCCTACATATTGTGTTGAAAAATCGTAGAACAAAAATGTGACTATGAAAAGCCTTTATACTAACTTAACATAGTATAGAGAGCGCTTTTGCGTTAGCCCACTCACTTACTTATCCGTCTTGCTACCCCAAGTTACATGAGAAATCGGTTACCGTTTAGTTCCCAAATCAACTTGATTAACAATGTTATCGAGATCATGCATGAAACACGTATGTTATGTGAATTCCGACACAATTTTGATTTTTTTAATAAATATATTTCAAAAATGGTATATCGTCCATCGGCTGACCCCACTCGAAAACTCCAAAAAAGAAATACAAGGGATACACATCAAGCCTTAAAATCTAAGGGTACCGAGAGATTGCCTTATATAATTCTTTTAAAAGGCCGAATAACATATCATTATTATCCATGATTATCAACTGTAAGATACCTTGAAAGAACCACAAGGTGAAGAAGAAAGAGTACCGAACTTTGGCACTTTGAAGCGATCCCGCCATTACTGGAATTTGCGGCTGACTGAATCATAAGTTGGGACGTTTAGGACTGAAAGGAACAGTAAATTAAGTAAAAGTCAGAAGTGAAACTTTAGTTAAATAACAATGGTTTGTGATGAATTTAACAATTGAACGTTCCATAATTTACCAATTTGATCCCTAGAATTTTGTCTTGAGTGGCTTTATCCCTAAAAGTCTATTTGTCTTATAAGATAACTGATAAAAATGGGTGGATTTTTAGTAAGACAAATAAACTGTAGTGACTAAACCACTCAAAGAAAAAAAAATGTGTAATAGATAAATTAGAAAAAGTAGATTGGTTAAATGTTGAAGCAAGAGACGTTTTGACTTTATTAAATTATTAATAATTTACCATCTCCATGAGAAGCCATAGTGAGAGGAGAGGAAAGAAGCTTTTTCGCGATGGAAGTGATGTCATTGCCTTATGATAATCTTATAAAAATTCCAGTTTTCTAGTGAAGTGAAAATAACAAGTTAGTACAAAATCCACTCAGATCATAACATAATAATAAATGTTAATAATAAATAAAAATAGCTAAAAGGATAAATTAACAAAAGTCTCTATTAAAATTTATTAATAAATCACCCTTCCAGAAAATATTAGAAAGAAGAAAAACCTTTTCGCATAAGTGATCCTGGCCGTTACAATCCCGTAGAAAAAATTTGACCCGTTACCTTTGACTCGTAATTTACACAAGATTACGCACATAACATTAAATAAAATGATAATAATTAAATAATTGAATATAAATAAAATGACATAAAAAGATCAAAAACTTTCCCCAATGTAGTATTTGTCTACTAATCCTTCTGAAACAACCATCTGCAATAAGGAATCAAACAACACAGCCATTTTAGATGAGTGTCATATTTAACGTTAATCATTGAAATACTGCCAAACTCCGAGTTGAATTATAAATATACTCTAAATGTATAAATTCCAAGAGTTCAATTTTAAGAATAAGGCAGCCTTTTGTTGAACTACTCTATTGTTAACAACTCTGTTCAACTTGTAACCACTGATATTAACTGAAGGAAAGGTATATCACCAAAATGGTTATTCAGATTATATTGGGTAAATTGCATTTTACGTCCTATAAGTTTCAGCAAAATTTCAGACGATTTTAACTAACGAAATTACAACAGATGTCCTTTATGTTTTAATTTCTTTACAGCGGGTGTCTTTTATTTTTGTGATCTTTTCAGGGAGAATGGACACCGCCTATAAAGAAATTGAACATAAAGGACATCCGCTGTAATTTCGTAAGTTAAAGGACAACGCATGGAACTTTGCTGAAACCTAAAGGATGTAAAGTACAATTTACCCGATTATATTAGAATAAAACTCAAAAAGCGTAGAAGTTAATATATCGTATCAAGCTTACCTTCACCATTAGTGGCAACTGCAATGAGTTCTTTTGCTGCTACATCAATGGCTTTTGATACAAAGTCCGAACTCTGAAGTTTATTGATAAATATTAGCGTCTAAAAGAATGTTATTTTAGTTATGATAGATATAAAATAATTAAAAATGTAAAATGTCTTACTGTGGTAGCTTGGATTCCAAATATGGCGGTGTGGTTATAGATAGAACTGAATGCTGAAAACGACTGAATCTCAGGGTACTCATTCAGGACTCTAAGATCTGCTCACAATAATTATTAACTAAAATATTACAATTTGCAAGCTAAGTTAAAGCACTAGAAGTCTAGCATGTGTATATATAAAATATTTAAGTGTGTCAGGTAACTTACAAAGCCGAGAGTACATCCCTTTTCCGGGCCCACCAGCTGAAAAAGATCCACCTCCGCCCAATAGCATCTGCAAATAAATATAATAATTTTTTATAACCTATACTCATAAGAGGACATTCCATTAAGTTAAAGATGGTAATTTTGACTTATGTACTTATAATTTATAAATATGTTGATACGTATTTACTTTATCACTAAGAGATCACATAAGTAAAATGCTAAGGGGTCACATGAGTAAAAATAAAGAACTGGCTTAAAAAGAAAAAAAGGTCACAGGTTGAAAGCCACCAAAGTGTAACTTTTTTATACATAAAACCTCCTAGATTAATATTACTAAAAGAAAAGATTATTATTGAAATAATATCATGAGGCGCCATTATTAAGTATTGCATAAAAAACTCCATGAAGGCCCCTACTATTATGAATTAATTACCAAAAGCTTACCAATTATCCCCTTTTCAATTGTTAACATTTCTCTTTTTGTATTTTATGTATGTTAACATATATATTATAACTATCTGTAACCAAAATGAAAATATTTCATTGAAAAATTACATCATCAATGAGTTCTCTTCAATACCTTTTAAGGGAACCCAATATTAACTTATTACTAGTGTTCTATATTTTACTTTAAATCTAATCACAACAAAGAAAACAATTATTCTTCAAACACAATTTACACGCATCTGAATTTTTAATGTATAATTCTTCAACTTTTATGTATAATTCTTAATTTGTATCGCAGTATCAGTTCAGTTTAGTAGGCACTAGCAGCCTGCCCTCTTATGAACCATACTAAAAATTACTCGTTTTGACCTCATACTCAACCCACACATAATGGAATTTCTCCGTAAAAGACAGAGAATGGAATCACAAAATTGGTTAATTGACCTCAGCGAAAAAGGATCATTTACTGCATTCCGTTAAACTAACAAAAGAGATAACTGAAGGTTGCAAAGAGTACCTGAAGAACTGTCAACGTCATGGCTTCTTTCTCCTTAAGCCAGCCACCAGGAAGTTCGAATGCAAGTGCAAAACTAGTTTTCTGATAACAAAAAGAAACTTGATCAATGCATCAGAAAGACGCGACACACAGATAATGAACAAAAATGAAAAAAAGAGCAAAAAGATTAATATTAAATTAAATTTAAGACACACCCCTGTATCAGCCATAACACGGTGATCACCTCCAACATACACCGATTTTGGTTCCTCAACCTGAGTGCCACCTGGCAAATCAGAGAGAAGAGGTTCGGCATATTTCAACAGTTCCTCATGTTCAACTCCTGTTGCAGCAAGTACCATTCGAGGAGCTGTATAGTTCGCCTGAAATTTTCAAGCAATATATCTTCAAAAACAAAGTCTAGATGGAATGAATAAAAAGGGCATGTTCGGGATCGCTTATCTAAACAGCTTATGCTTAATCAGATAATCAGCTGATTTCACCTTTAAGGGTTTGAAGTAAGGAATCGAAACTGCGAAATGGTAACAGCTCTTAAATAAGCTGTGAGCACTTTTCTTTATCCAAACACTCAAAAATGCTTAAATGCTTTTAAATACAAAGAGTAACACCACGTACAGCTACAAAATCCTCCAAAACTGTACTGTTTATTCTGGTGAGTACGCCTTCAGATGCAAGAAGAGGATTTGCAAGTGGACCAGAATATCCAACTGAATGAACTGCCTCTAACAGCAACGCCTCAGGATTGTTGGCGTATTCACCAAGCTCAGCCTTCACTTTCTCAATCTGCCGAAAAAGTTTTATGGTTTCAATCAAAAAAGGATTTAGCCAACCAGCATTGATCGTTTTACTGATCAAGTCTCTTTTAACTTTTTAAAGGATTTATCCCTAAAATTTCATTTTTTAAGTGGGTTAATCCCTCTGTTTTTTCTCTAATTCAAACCTATATAAAGCACTAACTAAATTCCACTATTTAAACATTTTAACTAGTACAAAAAAGTATAGGACAAATTCACTGTGAAAAAAAGTTCCAACGAAACCTCCAAACATAGTTGTTAATAGCGAGCATAGCGCCCGCTATAGTGAATGGCGTAGCGTAGCGCTTATGTGTCGCTATATAGCTGGTAGCGACAAATAGTGGTACATCGCGAGTTTTATATTTTTTTGGTAAAATATACATATAAAATATTTCTAAAATTTTCTTCTAGTGTATAACATGAAATAGCGCCCGCTATTTCATCACTATCGCTACATAGCGTAAAGGTTGCTTGTCGCTATCGTCCACTATTCGCTATCGACAACTATGCCTCCAAAATGTTTCAAGATGCTGTTAGATTTAAATGTTGAAGCTTAAAAGGCCTCAAATTCAAAAGTTCTCAAGGTTTTATAAGTTTCCTGTTCAAGTTGAAAATTGCAATATGTCGGTCAACGTTGCTAAGTTTATAAGTTTCATAAATCCTGATTAAAACTCAAATCAATATGCTAACTTCTTTGCCCAAAATGTTGAAAGTTCGTTGATTTTTAACATTATTAACCATTTTATCATTCAACAATATTCTTGCATGTTTTTAGACGAACTTAGTATACACAAAGCATAATACAAATTTAGGTGGCTTGTAAAGTAGTTTCAAGACGTGTGGCATGAATAAAAAGGTAAATACTTATAAGGGCTTGCACAAACATTATCCCATCAAAAAATTAATAAACATTATCCCATCAAAAAAAAAGAAAAGATAATGTATAGTACAATAAAACAAATCCAGTGGTGTATTGAAACTACTTTAAATAACAAAGAAAATGCCCTTAATATTTTCAGAAGACAAGAATACCATTCTCACTATCAATAAACAACTATTCAATGTAAAAAAGAAAACCAACAGGTTTTATCATTTAACAATAATTTGGCGTGTTTTTGCCCAAATTTGGTAAATATGAAACAAGATAAATAATTAGCTGCCTTATAAAGTAGTTTCAATATGATGAAAAAAGTTGAACGCTTGGGTGGCCTCCACATAAACCCCATCAAAAATGCAAAGATAACACAATTATATAGAACTGAAGAAAAAAAAAATATGAGAGCACCTGTTCTTTAACCTCCCACTCCAAGAAAGCTTGATTTCTTACAGAGTCAATAAGTAGCTCTACCATTTGAGGAACATAAGTTTTAAGGGCATCATAACTGTAACCCATTTGCTCTCTAGAAGCAGAGGCCGTCACATTGCCGCCAATTGCCTCCACTTCCCGCACAACGCGCAAGTGGCTTCGATTATATGTGCTTTTGAAAGCCATACGTTCTAGAAGGTGTGTAACACCAAATGAGGCTGGTGTCTCATAGATTGAGCCGCTATTAACATACAAACCAATCGAGGCAGCAGGGTTCTACACAAAAGGGTAAACACAATTATGATCAAGCAACAGCAAATAATTACTAACATTGACCAGATTATGAATGCAAAATAGCTGACTTACTGATGACGATTCTGAGGCGATTTTGATTCCATTTGAAAGGGTTGTTATCTTTGTCTTTCCCGGTTCAACGTTATCAGGTAAAGAAGATGGAAGTTCGATGCCCTTGAGAGGAAAGTCCAACGGAGGTAAGGTGGAAGCACTTCCTCCTGTAAACCAGCTAAACAAACCCCCTGATGATGACTTGGCGGCAACAGCACTTGAACTAGCAAACCTAGTCAGCATCCATTTGCCAGCCTGGCCCTATTGCATATCCAAATGTCAGCAGAAAATTATTATTTGTACTTCACTTTTATCTAGCAATTAGAGCATGTGTACCAAATGTAAACTAGAAGAAAAGTGCGTGTGTAGAAACTCTAGTTAGTTCTTGTATTTGAGTTTGAGCGAATGGTATTTACAAGTTAAAAAAAAAACAGTTTCATAGTACATTTATCACAGATTTACATAACTACATCAAAACATCTTATCTTTCTATTTGAGGTTCATAATTCTTGTAGCTTACAGTTGAATAACGCAAACGTTCACACCAAATTTACAGTAAGTTGTTGCAAAACCAACCACGTAAACACTTCTCGCAATCTAGCTTGCACAATTGACTAAAATACAACCCGTATATAACCAAATTGCAAGCACCTAACCAGAAATTCACCTTCAATAGAAGTTAACCTACATGGCTATATCTCCCCATGGTCGAAGAACCATAACATGTAAGTTTGATAAGTTATTTCCTGTATACTCCTACAATAAATGTGAGCATTACATATCATACATTAACCTATGTAAAGGTTTCTTACTATTATATTTTTTACTATGCACCATATGAAATTTCTCACATCAACAAACCTGTGTGCATCACCAATCAAACATTTTATATTCATTATTCTTATAAATTACTACGAATACACACCAATCATCAAACCGCAAGAGTATAAAACAATAAATTACATTACGATCAGATCTACAAACCCTAAGATGCAGCTAATAACATAATGACATGATTCAAATTTCAACAGAGAAAACATGAAAAGTTCAAAATATCCAATTAACAGGTGAAATGATTGATTCAAATCAGATTATTCTCTATTCGATCAGACGATTAATGAACAATACTGACCTTTAGGGTTCTGATTCTGGAGATGTGGCACGATACATGACAATCGATGCGTAGGGCGAAACCGGAAACGGAAATTGTGTTGATTTATTATGTATGCACTGTTTCCCTCTCGATTGCCTGAACAAATTTGGAGGTGATTGTGCGACGAAATTTGGGGGTACGACTTACGAGAGGCGAGAACGAAGAGCAAAAGTGAGAATATTTCTCACGACGGCAGAGTGAAATCTGGGCTCGGCCTTTTTTGTCACTATGGGCCTTTGAAAGGGTAATGGGCTAGAAGAGTAATAGCTTACAAATTTACACCATCTTAGCACCCTGCTACGAGTGGACTAAGACAGAGGTGTTTAAGATTGGATTATTTGGTTTTTGGAAATTGGATATTTGAAAATTTTGGATAGTGAATATTAATATTCGAACCCGTATCTGAAGTTTTGGATATCTGAAACTTCGGATACGGATTCGGATATCCGAATTTATAAAACAAAAATAAAAAAAATGTTTCGTGCATAGATTAAAACTAAATGTATATTCGATTTTCTAAATTTCCAACGTTTAAAACAATCAACTTTTATAAATTCACACTCGAATCCAATTATTTACTATTTTTAACTATATTTCAAACTAAACATAGTGCTCATACACTATATGTAGTTAAAAAATTATTAGTTTTCGGATATGGGATAGCCCGATTATCCGAAATTTTTAGAATTTCACAACATCAGTAGTCATGGTTCTATTTAACGATGTAATGACATCTTTACTTGGAATGGATTGTCACGATATAGTTGTTAAAGAAGATTATCCAAGCCCACATATTTTACCGACACCCTTACGAGCTATAAGAGGAAAAACCAAACTATTTCAACTTCAGTTTCGAGAACAAGACATCAAACACAAAATGTCATTCACAGTGATCAAGGTTTTTGAACCAAAAAACCCAAGAACGATATTGCAAGCACTTCATCAGGACCTTCGACAAAATCAAAGAAAAGACAAGTAAAGTGATCCAATGGTATGAATAATACCCTTTCATTTACTTACCTAAGTTGCATGTTGTTCATACAGCCTTGCATAAAGATTCTTTTGGACCTTTAATTAAATGTTTTAGAACTTTTTAAGCAGATGTTGAAACTGTTGCAAAGAAGAAACAAAGAAACTAAAAGTTGTGGTCATTGTCAACAACACAATCAAAAAGGTAAATTTGACTCATACAATATTACAGTCAATTTTTTTCTAGGTTATGTATAGGTATCATGCCAACCATAAAAAAACAATTGCTTTTGCATTTAGATAAACGTAATCAGTTCCTTCTTGCAGGTATTGCAAATATCGAGGGAACAACTATTTGTTTTTGCATTGAAGATATGGCGACACTACCTTTATGGTACCAAGTGTGTGGTCTTCACCGACCATAAGAGCCTTCAGCACATCTTCAATCAAAAGGAACTCAACATGCGTCAACGTCGCTGGATAGAGTTGGTATACGACTACGACTGCGAGATTCGCTACCACCCAGGTAAAACGAATGTTGTGGCCGATGCAGTTAGTCGTAAAACTCATGCGAAGAGTACTCATTGTTACCAAATTCTTAACAACCTTCAAGATCGGATTCGTGAGGCACAACACTCATCCATTAACGAGGACAACATGTACAACGAGATGAAGTGTGGTGCTGAAGAACAACTCGTGTCCAAATCTGATGGAATGTTGTACTACCTCAATCGTGTCTGGATTCCGAATCGTGACAACCTTCGTGACTTCTTAATGAAGAAAGCTCACAAATCCAGATATTCCATTCATCCTTGCGCTGACAAGATGTACCAAGACCTTTGTACGTCTTACTGGTGGTCTGGTATGAAGAAAGATATCGCCTCCTACGTTTCGAAATGCCTTACTTGTTCCAAGGTAAAGGCCGAACATCAACGTCCCTCTGGCTTACTCGAATAGCCAGAAATCCCTGTCTGGAAATGGGAGAGCATAGCTATGGATTTCATCACTAAACTCCCTCGTACTTCGTCTGGTCATGATAATATTTGGGTAATCATTGACCGTTTGACCAAATCCGCTCACTTTCTCCCCATTCGTGAAGATTACAAAATTGCGAAATTAGCTCGTATCTACACAGATGAAATCTTTTGTCGTCATGGTATTCCCTTTGACATCATCTCACTAACATCTTATGATTTTACAACTCCTCTTCTATTTTTACTTTCTTTTTCTTTTGTACAAAGTGGGTGAGCTAAACCATTTTTTGATGAACTTTCGTTTAAGCTGGTGTGAGAATGTTGGAAGCTTGGATTGTCCAAATTAAGTTCCACCACCACTTGTACATGTTATTGTACTTTACTTTCTTTTGATGAACTACCTTTCATTTTCAAAAGAAAACAATTTCCAAATTAAGTTATTGTTATGCCATGACAATTAACAAGAGTCAAGGCCTATCTTTAAGCAAAATAGGTGTTTATCTTCCTCAACCAATTTTCGGCCATGGACAGCTATATGTTGCATTCTCTAGAGCCACCTCTCCGGATGCCTTGAAAGTACTAATCGTACCACAAGAGAATGACCCTCCTAACATAACAAAAAATATTGTTTTCTGAGACTTCCTCAATCAAATACTCCATATAAGGGTATGTTAAGTTCAATACAATTAATGTGTGTGTATATATATTTCATTACATTCTTTAAACATTGACTCATTGCTTTACAAGGAACTCCTAATGACACTCAAAGAGATATATGTGACTAACTAGGAGTTATAAGGAGACCTTTTAGTACATAATCATGTAAGCTTTTTGTAATATATTAGTAATAAATCATTGTTATTATTTTTCACTGTCTAATATTTATACTCATTACATAGATTATACTACAAAAAAATCGAACAACATGAAGCACTATTCAATTCACTTATGACGCAACAACATGGATATGCTATAGAAGAATATTTAACCTACCTATGAATGATATGGAACAAAATTTGTTCAATTGTGCATGACAAAAGATCTTCACCACTACTTCCACTTTGTAGAACAATTGCTTAAATATGAGTGTGATAATAGTATTTAAAATGAATATTAATGCTTGTTTATATAGATGTGCCAACTATTGTATACTTTAATCTGGACAAATAACTTAAGACAACAATCATTGTTATGCTTATACAAACGAATCTTACATTTGTGATTTAAACTTTATATTCAACTCTGCTGCAACGCGCAGGTAGCGTATCCTCGTTATATACAATTTGGGTTATTGTAACTAATCCATTGGGTTTATAAGTTTACTCTCGGGTATCAGGTATACCCTTTTTATGATCTTGTGCGGTTAAGAATCTTTGTTGGTATGCAGCTTATCATCCGAAACCCGATCTTAAATTCACCGTAAAACCAAAATATTAAATATTCAGTTACAGTTTTAGTATTTTTCAAGTTTAATAACTTCAGCATATTATTTTGAGTTGAATACAATTTTTGTCCCTAAGATTTGGCCAAATTCCCCCCCCCCCCCTCACAAATCTCTCAGCAAACCAAACATGTGCAGTTGTATAATTTTCAAGTTACTTCAACGTTTTCATTAATTTACAAATTTGTATACAATGGTTATTACGATTTTACAATCAATGGTTACAAATTTACATCAGATTTAAACAACAGTTTCACTAAACAACAACGACTAGCAAGCAGCCGGCCGGCCGTCTTTCCTTGGGTCACTAACAGCAGTAAGCATCCCCCTCAAAACCTGCTGATGATCATAACTCAGTTTTCTGTTCTCATTCGGTTTCTTTAACGTTTGAACAATTAGTTGACAAATAGCACCACCAGCTTTTGGTTCCAACTGATGACCCCTTTCAACCAAAAATTGTATTCGATCATCCGAGAGTTCAATGTGATCACCATCAATCACTGTCCAGTTTTCATAAGACACCACATTTGGTATCAACTGCAAAACACAGTACCATGATTTTAGAGGTAGCGAATTGGGCTGGTTCGGATGTAAATTGTTTCTAGTAATGTTTCTAACGGGTCGACTTGCATTGACCGCAAGCATACTTTGTCCATTATTTATTAATAAAGAGTTAATCTGTAAATGTGATTACAAAATCTAAATAGCTACTGTAACAAGCTAACTTTTTATTTTCAACTCATTTCGCTTTTAGCTAGTTGGACCCATTAAGAATAAACCATAATCCTGTTTGATTCATTCATAATTTTCTTTAAAAAAAAAAAGAATAGAATGCCATTTTCGTCTGTGAGGTTTGGCTAGTTTTGCGACTTTCGTCCAAAGGTTTGTTTTTCCGCATATGGATCCAAAAGGTTTGAAATCTTGTCATTTTCATCCAGCTCGTTAACTCCATCCATTTTTGTCCGTTAAGTCTGGGTTATTTCCATCTTTTTTTAACTTAAAGGGCAATTAAGACTTTTTCAAGGGTACTCGGTCTTTTTACATAAAGTATAAAAGGCCAAATTGCCCTTTAAGTTAACAAAAAAGATGGAAATATCCCTGAGTTAACGAAGAAAAATGGACGGAGTTAACGAGCCGGATGAAAATGGCTAGATTTCAAACCTTTTGTATCCAGATGTGGAAAAACAAACCTTTGAATGAAAGTCGCAAAACTGGCCAAACCTCATGGACGAAAATGC
This sequence comes from Scalesia atractyloides, assembly GCA_947069175.1. Classification (NCBI taxonomy): domain Eukaryota; kingdom Viridiplantae; phylum Streptophyta; class Magnoliopsida; order Asterales; family Asteraceae; genus Scalesia; species Scalesia atractyloides. Next base: position 1,199,218 of record CAMTDV010000011.1, on the reverse strand, counting down.
CATTTTACTCCAAAAAAGACAAGGAAAATGAGAGAGACCTTGTGCTAGACACGTGGCGACTGAACTGCATTTGAAGGGTCCATGCCCAAGATAAAATGATTAATAAAAACTTGTGCAACTGCTGGAATAATGTACATTCCACCACTGCCTCCAATCACCCCTGCTAACTGTTCATCCTGTACAACTAACATTTTCAAAGTCAAGACTAGCATGTTTGACTTTCAGAAGTCTAACTTTGATGTAATGTATACAAAAATCATCTTTAAGGTCAGGCATAGCTCACTTGACTTTCTAAAAGTCAAACCTTGGTATTTGTCAGTTGTCCTAGCATTTTAAGGTCACACGTAATTCATTTGACTTTCAAAAGTCAAATTTTGGCATTTAGTCTCCACAGTCTAAGCTAGACGTCTGTTAGCTCTTAACAAATCGAGTTTGCTAAAAAGAAAACGGGTCAAGCGTTGCCCGATGCATAAAATAATATTAAAACTTCTAAATTTATAATATCAAAAAAGGACTAAATTCATATAATATTTTTTTAAAGTTGAAATTTTTATAAAATCATATATACACTTTTTAACAGACTACATCACAGTTACTACTTCCACAGTAAATAAAATAAAAGCACCAATAACAATATATTATGATTTTTGTACTAATTGGAAAACAACCACATAAACCAATGATATAAATATGATAATTTTACTGCTGATTAAGTAAATATGATGTTACATACCAAACGAGAGAACTCAACCCAAAAGACTGACCCTCCTTAAGGGCCAACGTCCTCGTTGGTCACGGCTGGCTCTCTCCAGGCCACCACTCGTGGGCCACCACTCCGAGTTTGGCTCTGATACCACTGTTACATACCTCACTTGACTTTCTAAAAGTCAAACCTTGGTATTTGTCAGTTGTCCTAGCATTTTAAGGTCACACGTAATTCATTTGACTTTCAAAAGTCAAATTTTGGCATTTAGTCTCCACAGTCTAAGCTAGACGTCTGTTAGCTCTTAACAAATCGAGTTTGCTAAAAAGAAAACGGGTCAAGCGTTGCCCGATGCATAAAATAATATTAAAACTTCTAAATTTATAATATCAAAAAAGGACTAAATTCATATAATATTTTTTTAAAGTTGAAATTTTTATAAAATCATATATACACTTTTTAACAGACTACATCACAGTTACTACTTCCACAGTAAATAAAATAAAAGCACCAATAACAATATATTATGATTTTTGTACTAATTGGAAAACAACCACATAAACCAATGATATAAATATGATAATTTTACTGCTGATTAAGTAAATATGATGTTACATACCAAACGAGAGAACTCAACCCAAAAGACTGACCCTCCTTAAGGGCCAACGTCCTCGTTGGTCACGGCTGGCTCTCTCCAGGCCACCACTCCGTGGGCCACCACTCCGAGTTTGGCTCTGATACCACTGTTACATACCTCACTTGACTTTCTAAAAGTCAAACCTTGGTATTTGTCAGTTGTCCTAGCATTTTAAGGTCACACGTAATTCATTTGACTTTCAAAAGTCAAATTTTGGCATTTAGTCTCCACAGTCTAAGCTAGACGTCTGTTAGCTCTTAACAAATCGAGTTTGCTAAAAAGAAAACGGGTCAAGCGTTGCCCGATGCATAAAATAATATTAAAACTTCTAAATTTATAATATCAAAAAAGGACTAAATTCATATAATATTTTTTTAAAGTTGAAATTTTTATAAAATCATATATACACTTTTTAACAGACTACATCACAGTTACTACTTCCACAGTAAATAAAATAAAAGCACCAATAACAATTATTATGATTTTTGTACTAATTGGAAAACAACCACATAAACCAATGATATAAATATGATAATTTTACAACCCAAAAGACTGACCCTCCTTAAGGGCCAACGTCCTCGTTGGTCACGGCTGGCTCTCTCCAGGCCACCACTCCGTGGGCCACCACTCCGAGTTTGGCTCTGATACCACTGTTACATACCAAACAAGAGAACTCAACCCAAAAGGCTAGCCTAGTGGGTGAGGGAATCCATTTGGTATATAAACCCCACATTGGTTGCCCATACAACCGATGTGGGACAAGTCCTATACCTTGCAATGGTTTCGGTCCGTAACATATGATATCTTTAACATTTCAAAAAGTTGACTCGTTTGACTTTCAAAAACCATAACATAAACTCCTTTTTACCTTAAGAACGATAATCGGTGTCATAGATGACAAAGGTTTTTTATTCGGTCTGATAAAATTTGAAGGCGAAGGAGGGAGGCTATCTGACGATATCTCTGTAGGAACCGAGAAATCGCCCATCTCGTTGTTCAGCACAATGCCTGTGGAACGAGACATAACCCCGCCTCCAAAGGCGTAATTCACAGTCGTCGTCATTGATACCACATTTCTATCATTATCTACTATGCAAAAATGACTTGTGCCATGGTCTTGAAGCTGACTCCACCTAGTTCAACAACAATAGATCACTTTAATGATGACTTAAACAGGAGATCAACTTTTACAGTAAGTCCAGATCATGACTAGAAAGGTACAAAGTCTGTATAATGATCCAAATGAGACATACACACATCTTGAATGACTTTAACATAAGAGTAAAGTACATGGATGGTCTCTGTGGTTTACCAAAATTTTGGATTTGGTCCCTTGTTTTCTAAAAGTACACAGATAGCCTCTGTGATTTGCACTTTGTAACACATTTAGTTCACAGTTTTTTTCCAAAATACATGGATGGTCCCGGTGGTTTGCACTTTGTAACGCATTTAGTTCACAACTTTTTCCAAAAGTACAAGGATAGTCCCTGTGATTTGCACTTTGTAAGGCATTTAGCTCACAATTTTTTCCAAAAGTACATGGATGATCCCTGTGATTTGCACCTGTAATGCATATAGTCCCTAACTTGGACATGCTAAAACCTTTAGATTTGTTGGCTGGGTACTAAATGCGTTACAAAGTGCAAACCACATGTGCCATCACTGTACCTTTGGAAAGTTAGGGACCAAACCCAAATTTTGATAAACCACATGAACCATCCGTGTACTTTACGCTAAACATAAAAAGTATGACTAAAAAGGGACAAAAGTGAAAGTACGTTGGTAACAAAACAAAGTGTTTCATGCCAACCCGACTTTGGTCATTTCCACTCGAACAAAAAGTCAATGGTCCACCTCTAGCTTTGACATTATGGTCAAATAATGAAGACTTTGTTTACCTAGGCATGTAGTATATGGAAGGGAAAGTTGTGTTGTCCAAAATTTTTTCTTGGATATTCTTTGCGAATGAGGGTGAAAGCATATCAGCTACTGTCTTACTTATATTAACAAAATCCGGGTCTCCCAAATCCATCCGTAGAGCAAACATGTGCTTCAATGCTTCAATGAAACGATGTAATCCCAACGCTCCTTTTGCGGCATTTGAATTCTCGTAGCTTTGTAAGATGTTTGCCACCTTTGTTTCACAAAGTTCATCAGAGTTGGCAATGTCAACAGATTTACTTATTAATGGTTCACTTTGGTATGTTTTAATCTCAAACTCATTAAATGGGAACAAATCAAGAAACTTTAGCTATAAGAGGAATGTGTTAAACTAGGGGTGTGCACCGTTTTATCAACGGTTCAGTTCAGTTATTTTGGCTCGGTTTTAGCAACGGTTCAGTTCGGTTGTTCGGTTTTTGGAACAAAATTACATAAGATTCAAAAATAAAAAAGTGTAAAGTATACTCCATGATTCAAGAATTTTTTTAGATGTTTACATTTTTAAGTTATGATATTTAACACTTTTAGTTAATATTGTTCACATAAACCTAACGTTTTAATCTATTTTTATGTTTTTCCAAATTTAATTAAGACATCTTCTTTTGTAATACCTTAAAAATCATTTAATTTATATGTTAAATTTTGTTATTTCTTGTAGGCAATGGATAAGTCATTTTTAAGATAGATAAACATGCTAATGTTTTTATTATAAATACTTAACATTCAAGAATAAAACTAATAATTCCAAAATCAATATATATAAAAACACTAAAAAAATGATTACAGGGTTATTCAGTTCGCTTCGTTTTTTTTTCGATTTTCAAAAGTGTAAAACCGTAACAAAACGCATTGTTGAGTTGCATATTCAACCCAACGATGCGTTTTATTAAAAAGAAAAAAACATACCAGAGCTAGCCCCAATGTACCACTTGACGGGGGTGGCATCCCTAATATAGTATACCCCATGGTATCGACTGCAACCGCATCCGAAACCTCAACGTCATAGTTCCTCAAATCTTCCATTGTCAAAATCCCGCCTGCATCTTGAACGTCCTTAACCAACTTCTCCCCGATCACCCCATCATAAAACGCTTTCGGCCCTTCATTCGCTATAACTTCTAAGGTCAAACCGAGCTTTCGGTTATAGCAAATGTCCCCGGCTTTTAAAAGCTCTCCGTCTGGAGCAAACACTTGTTGTAAACCGGGATCATTTTTTATTTTATCTTCATTGCTTGAAATTTTACCAGCAAGATAAGGTGCGACCAAGAACCCGTCTTTCGCAAGCCGAATGGCTGGATCAAATAGTGTTTTCAAAGGTAATCGCCCGTATTTTGACCAAGCGTTATGCAGACCGGATATCTCTCCTGGAACACCCATTGATAGTGCTCCTTTATATTTGGCGTCAAGATTGTTCTCATACATGTTCTGTGTGAGTTGAACAACATCAATAACTTACAATATTCGATATATATTAAGAAAAAACAAACATTTACATTTTTTTTCTTGATTTTACCAACTTTAAGTTACACGTAAAATGTAAACCAAATTACGTGTTACTACTGATTTTAGCACATAATGTAGCACTCTTTGATGCCATGATGTTTGCACATCACAAGCCGTATGGGAACTAGGGGCGGCAATTCTTGACACGACCTGAACACAATACGAAGAAAACAGGTTTTGAGTCGACTAATACAACCCATTTGAAAAATGGGCCGTGTTCGGGTTGACCCGTTTAAAAACAGGTCGGGTTCAGGTAACCCATATAAAAACGGGTTGACCCATTAACTCGTTTGAGTATTTAGAATAGGTTTTGGGTCGACTACACAACCCGTTTAAAATTTAAACGGGTCGTGTTCGGGTTGACCGGTTTTAAAAACAGGTCGGGTTTGGATAACCATATGGAATACAGGTTGACCCGTTAACCCATTTAAGTATATAGAACATGATAGAAACAAAGAACAACCTCTGAAGCAGCCAAAGGAGCAGTTTCCCTAAAATCAAACGCTAGCGTTTGCGAAGTATCCGCTGATCGGACCACCATAAAACCGCCACCTCCGACACCACTAGCCATAGGATTCACAACTCCTAGACACAAAGCAGTAGCCACGGCAGCATCGACCGCGTGACCGCCCTCTCGAAGGACCGACGCTCCGATTTCGGAGCATCTAGCGTCATCAGCAGCAACCACTGCTCCCATAGACTCAACTGTATCACCAGCTTGTACTCTCTTTTTAAACAACCGCACGGAACTTGAAGTGCCTCCAAATGTAACGATAATAACTGAAAATTGTTATCTTGGTCATTAACATTATCTACATAGCAAAATTAAGGGCTGCAAACGAACCGAATTTTTAGCGAACAGTTCATGAACCGTTTGGTGTTCGTTCGTTTAATAAGAAAACGAACACGAACAACAAATTTCATTCGTTTTTAGTTTAATGAACTAACATGAACATGAACAGTAGCCGTGTTCGTTCATTCATGTTCGTGAACGTTCGATAACGTGTTCATTCGTTTATATTCGTTTGTGTTCGATAGTTTATTAGGATTTTTAGTTTTTATATTATTTAAACACTTCAAAATTCACACTAATAAAAAAATTTAATAGATATTAGTGTATTTTATATTTTATATATATTTTTTTAGTGTTCGTTTGTGTATGTGTTCATGAACATTCGTTTGTGTTCGTTTTCGTTACCCAAAATTAACGATCGAACACATGTTCGGTAATTGTTCATGAACACATGTTCAATTCCTTAATGAACGAACATGAACAGAAAATCTAGTTCGGTAATTGTTCATTAACAGTTCATGAACACAATTATTTCCTTACCGAATCGAAACACTATCTGTTCGTCTGCAGGCCTACCAAAATTCATAATATCCTAAATCTAAAACATCTAAACAACAGCTCATGACACAGTAAAAGTTATAATAAATTTTCATCAAGATTCATAAAATATAACGATTTTAATAGATTTAATAAAGTAGATCAAAACTAAAGTCAAACTAGAAGGATTTATGATGCAAATTAAAGAAATTATTCTACCGATGATCAACATGATGAACAAGAACAACAGAGTTGTTCTCCATTTCTTCTTCAGCTGCTTATTGTGATCTTCAGACAATAGTGGAGTTTTCATGGTGAGTTTGGTCATCATCTATGACAAAGTGTGGTACTCATGAGGATTGATGTTTTGTGTTTGTAAACCAACTATTTTTTTAATATATTGGAAGTTGGTGCCACATCTTTTTCTGTTTCTATATGTATTAGATATTTATACGGGAAAGTGATAAAAATTGTAAAAGTAATCAAAAATCAAAAATTTTGGATTCAAATTTTAGAATGAAATATGGATGGTATTAAATATTGGGTGTTCCTGTGGGTTTCAGTAAATATAAATATAAATACAAAGTATAAATAAATAAAAATTATTCATACACACTTATAATATAATATAAGTATATATAAAATATAATATAATTATATAAAAATAAAATAACTACAGGTATACTCGTTCTTTTATTAAAAAGACGCGTTGGGTATGCCTGGCTCAAAACATGCTGAATATTTGTCAAAACTATTAATTAAACGGTTTCGAATGGACATGGTGTGGTGGTAACATGTCACCTCTCGTTTCAGGTTGAGTGTTCAAATCAAGCAAAATAAAGGTGTAGGAGTATTTAGTACTATGTTAGTTTGTCATTAAAAAACTAAAAGAACCATTAATCAAATGGTTCTTCAAAAAGAAATGGTTCAATAGTATAATTATTTAGAAATAATTATTATACAAATGTTTCAAGTTTTCTAGAGTGAACTGTGTCAAGTTTTGGGAATGGGAACCGTTGGATTTGAGAATATAAAGTTAAAATAAATAAATAAATGTTCAGGAATATAATTGAATAAACGGGTATATGTTATCGGATAATTGAACTGGATAAACGAGTATATCACCAAATCTAATACCAATCTCATACCCGATTACCCGAATCTATACTCGTCTCAAATATTATATTTCGGGTTTTAAGTATTCCCATCGAAATCAGGTTTCATCATCATCCCTACATTGAATCTTACTTAATAAAAAGTTTAAGAAATAATCACACAAATCATGTAAGAGCACTCATAATCTAGTCTCTTATCTTCTTTCTTATACTCAGTGAAAATGTGATATTTTATTTATTTTGATCTCATATTCCATATTTTGAGTGATTGTAAACTGAAAAATACATTATTTAATTGATTGCGAATATATATAGGAAACTAAATGTGAGAGATTTTTAAAAAGTGAACAAAAATTTAGGATAAATGTGTATTTTAGTTAAACTATATGGGTGATTAGGATTTTTTTTGTGAATACTTTATATTTGTCATTCATATTAACTTCTCTTATACTTATAACATCAAGTGTTTATTAGATTATAACATGTTTTTTTTCTTAGACACTAGTGCCGTTAAGATTTTTTGTAAAATCTAAATCTATATTTATACTATATCATAAATAAAAAACTTTGAGAACATATATCGCTTCGAGATGCCCCGTTACTCTTATTTTTCCATCTCTTCTTCCTATTAAATAATACTATTAAATCATAGTTTTACTGTTCATTTCTCATATTAAATTATAATATTAAATCATATTTTCCTGTTTCTTTCTTATTTATCTGATATTTCTTTTTTTAAACTATTTTCTTTATTTTTTTCACCTATTAATAATTAGTTTCTAAGCTAGTGACTAATATACCTTAATGGAGAGGCAGACACAATTTTTTTTGTTTTTTCATAAGAACGCAAATAATAATATAAATCATTCAATTTTTTTAATGTTAACAAATTTTAAAATATATGATAATGATTGAAATGAAATACTTGTATAGAAACAAATTTCGTTAGAACACGCACATGTAAGTCGTTTGTAGTTTATATTCCCTATAGCAACAAAAATAACAAATTTCGTGAGAACACGCACATGTAAGTTTTGTTTGTAGTTTATATTCCCTATAGCAACAAAATCAAGATAGGGAGAATAACGGCAGGCAAGTGCCTGACACTCTTCTATTGATTTAATCAATTTACGATTTTATCTTCGTTTCAAAATTACAATTTTGTCATCAGTTCAAAATTATGTTTTTGCCCTCAGTTTTAAATAAACTTATGCTTTTGCCCCAGCTAAAAATTACAATTTTACCCTCGGATTAAAATTACAATTTCGCCCCGTTTAAATTTACAATTTTGCCATTAGTTTTGTTTTTTTTTTTCTACCAGCCAAATTACGATTTTGTTCTCAATTTAAATTTGCATTTTCTCCATTGTTTTTTTTGTTTTCCCAGTCAAATTATTATTTTGCCCCAAGTGTAAAATTACACTTATGCCATTGTTTTAGTTTTTTGACAAAACTGTGGTAGTGTTTTGTTTTAATTGGTTGACTCGGTGTAATTTTTATTCGTGTCAGGCGGCTGCCTGGCACATGCTCATTTGTCCTGAAAAATTCCAATTGTCCTCCAGTTTAAAATTATAGTTTTTTCATCGTTTTTATTTTTTTAAGCAAAAGTATAATAATGTTTTATTTTAATTGGTTGACTCAATATAATTTTTTTGAGATCGTGTTATGAGTAGTATGTACAAATAACCGAGACACAGACATACATATTATGATAGAAAAATATTCGGCTTAGTACCCCGCAACGCGGGCGGGGCAAAATCTAGTTACCTACATAAAACGTGTATAAATTGTAAAAACAAATTTTTTTATGGTAGTTTTATACACCTAATGTGATACCCGAGAAAACTCCTCAAACGCTTTGATTTCTTCACTAACTGCTTACTAAATTTCGAGACGAAAATTTGAACTTGGGGATGATGTGACAAGTCACATTTCCAAGTTAACACTGTTAACTTTTCTCGGTTAAATATTTAGGATCTATTGAATGTCATACATGCATTTATTATACGTACAAGTTAGTAACACACGGACACACGAAATTGATATAAACTAGTGGGACTAGTCTTGTATCTTACACCAAAGTTAATTTGTTTAACTTTGTGCACAAATTGCAAGTAATTGAAACTTGAGGGACTTGTTGTGTAGCAAGTTAACTTGAATTTTATAACTTTCTTTACAATTTTCAAGAGTTTGAAACTTAAGGGACTAAAAGTGCCCTTGTTGGAATTCAAGGGTTTAGTGTGACAATTATTAAACATGTGTTATTATAATAACTTAATCTCTACAACAAAACCCTAATCTACAAAACAAACGTCTGCCTCCTCTCTTCTCTTGGTGGACGAACTATAAGCAAGAAGCCTCAAGCTTTTCGGTTTTCAAGTCCCTAACAACTCACATCACTCCTAACTCGGTAATCCTTAAAATATAGCTTTTGATTATTGTATAATTCTTCGTATATTGGCTGCGTTTTCTGGATTTGTTCATGATTCTTGATGATCTTTGATGATAACTTGTAGTTTTGGTGCTAGAAATCATGTTAGTCGATGATTAGATTGCTTATGTGTTCGGTTAAGCCGCTAGGGTTTTGATTATGGGTTGGATCTTGTGATTGTGATGAACTAATTGTTATATGATTTAATTTAGAATGATAATCTGCTGTGATTAAAGATTTTAGGTCGTTGGGTGCATTAGATAATCGTTTGTGAGGTTTGGGTGATAAAACAGAATCTGTCCAGAACGTTACAGCCGACTTTAATCGGCTGTAACTGGATCAAAAGTCAACAAAAAGTGTTGTTTCTTGATTCCATGATGTACTTCCAGGAAATACCTTTCGAACCCACTGGAATTGCATTTTTTCGACGAAAACTGAATGTTTTATTAATTTTTCCGTATCGAAGGTTCAGGCTGCGTTTTCTGGCAGAATTTGCAGCACATTACGAATGTCATAACTCAATGTAGGAATTGAGTTATGATATCAAATTTTTACTGTAGGTAGTTCCACGAGATCACAAAAATCTCCAACTGGAATTACGTCAATCGGATAACCGACTATTTTTAAATGAATTTTTCAGTAAGTTGCAGTCAGAAAGTGAATAATCTGATTGTTGCTTAGTAAATGATTTTTATTAAATTTTGGGTTAGGAGTTAGACTCTAAAATTTTAACACAAGTCAAAACCTTCCGCGCGGGTACGCCTTATAAAAATATCATAATTTTTGCAGCATCGTAAGTATGTAAAACGAGCTTCCGAAAACAGTATGTTTTCAGTGATTTTACCTATGCATGGCTTTAAGTTGTTAAGTGATGAATTTGCTACTTTTCGTGTCCGCACATGCATGATAATTGTATAATTGATGAATGGAATGTCGTAGTGTACATTATGAATCTATGCTTGAAAGCTCTCGGCATTATGTTGTGACAACTTGTTTGCATGATAATTGTTAGATGTGTGTAAGGCTTGCGTGAATTACATAAACGACCCCTAATGTTCTTGGTAACCATCTTAGGACGTGGTTGATCATCTTTGCTACTATTTGCACTTATTTCTTACCGAGCAAAACAAATGTGAGTTCACACCTTTACTAAAAGCATGTATTCCCCAGTGGTTGGGAACCTCACTTTCCCGTGTATGGGATTGCCTTAGTATTCCTGGTATGGGATACTGTTAACTTCACTTTCCCTGGTTAGGGGATTGCCTAGTATTCTTGGGGATAGAATACTGTTAAATGCTATTTATATTTCATGTCTTTAGCGGATTAAACGAACTCTATCTGAAAGTCCCCACACATTATACCGATTAATCGTCGGGGCCTGGCGAACGGGATATTAGTTGATAGCGCTATTAGGTTCGATAAACCTCACACCGTACCTGGGAGGACGGGCGTGAACTTTTATGCCTTGGCAACTGGTCAATGATGATAGACATTGACCTGGGGCACAAACAACTTAAACAGTCAAAGTTTCGGTATCACACAGTTTAGTAGCTTAAAGATGGGTTAGCTCCCCGTGACATGTTTTATAAATGAAGTAATTTAACAAGCTAAGTTCTTTTTGAAAACAATAATGAAAAAAAAAACCGTGAACTCGCCAACTTTATGTTAACATACTATTACATGCTTTGCAGGTCGTTAGGTACAGCTATGGGCGGGCGTTGCAATCTGCTGGAGTGTGTGGTTTGTTAACGCTTTATGTATCGATCATCTATTAAACTTGTGGTTTTAAGTTTCGATGGGTTTTGCTTTATTTTTTTCCGCTGCAACATAAACTGTGTTTTGGACATTTAAACTTTATCGCTAATCATGATGATAGTGATGCTTTTATAATTTGAATGGTTGGTTCAACATGATTAGTGGCTAGATTCTGGTCAGTCGCACGCCTTGCGGTAAAACTTCGCATGTGGATTTTGAGGGTGTGACACCAAACATATAAATTTTGTGTTTATGGAGTACAAAATTTTAAAAATATGAATATTTTTTTAAATTAGTTTGATGTTTTGTATTTACATAACATATACATTTATAATATCACCATTTAACTTTTTAAATGGCCATTGTGGTACTAACCACTTGGTGAGATGGTAGAGGTGTAAGACTTTTTATGTAAAATATTTTATTATTATTGGTAAGGGATTGTTACGTAATTAATGGAAGTAGAAGGTGAATTAGTGAATGTGTAACCAACTATTACTAGCTCAATGTTAGTTTCATTTGGTTGGTTTGTAAGAGTACTAACAGGTAATTTAGCAATATGGGATGTTAATTAAAAGTTGATCAACTCTCTCTTTGAATTCTTCATTTCATCCTTGACGTTGGTTTCAGAGCCGATCCTCATCGCATCTCAGGTGACCGATTGATCCATTGCTGAACTAAAGATGACTATGGAGGCGACAATGACAAAGATGATGATGATTAACCATGAACAGTTGATGAGAAATCGTAGCAACTAGTGGTTTGCGGGAACTTTGGTATCGGTTCAGTTTGTTCCGTTATCGGCACTCGCTATAGCAACTAAAATAGGAAACTGAAAAAATAAAGTCGTGATATGCCCAAAAGGATATCGACCCGTATTTTATGCCAATCGAAAACCATACAAAAATATCGGCTCTGATGCTACCAAGATTGGTACCGATGTTCGGTTGAACTCCTTTTGGTTCGTCATGTATCGATACTCGTATAGTTTACGATCAAAAATGTGAACTTTTAATATTGTTATGGGCACTTAGTATAATTTTCAATAACATAAATTACTATTCATTGTCGGTTTCGATTCAATTTACTATGATAGAGGTACGATATACATTTTAAATAAAAATCAAAATAAATATAATATTAAAACTTTAGTTTTCTATTCATCGAGACTTTCTTTCAATATATATATATATATATATTATATATATATATATATGGTAGGGTTCTAGAGTGAATACAACTTTGAGAGTGAACTGTGTAAACTAATCTGAGCCATTGGATTATATCATCTAGAGATTTTTAAATAAAGGCAAGATTGTAATTATAATGTTGTAACTTCCCTTTAAATTAATTGACAGAAGGGTATTTGCGTCTTTCGTAAATTTTATTTATTAAACAATATAATCAAAATTTCTAAAATCTTGCTAGTTTCCGTATACACAAGATACACCGTTGTTAGTGTATACACATGTGTACAGTCTCGATAATATTAGTTTATGCAAAATACACAATGTTAGTTTATACACATGTGTGCAGTCTCGCTAACTATCAATTTATACAAGATACACAGCTGTTAGTTTATACACATATGTACTTGAAAAATACACATGTGTATAAATCTGGTTTATACCGACCTGTGGAACAAGATATAATTATACACAAGTGTATAAGTCTTGTATATACTGACCTATATACACATATGTAAAAAAACATAATTTAATTAGTTTTAATATTTAATTTTAAAAAGAACATAAGAGTTTATTTAAAAATAAACACTAGCCATTTAATCTCTTATAATTAAAATAATAGAGAGACAATTAAAAATGAGAGGGAGAGAGAGAGTTAAAAGATAAGAAAATTAAGTGATTTTAATTAAAAGTACTTGACTAATATCAATCTTACCCTTTTAATCTAAAAAATCATCAAAGACCACGATTAGTTCACTTAGTTCACTCTCAAGAAGTTTATTACCAGTGATCCTAATCCTATATATATATATATGAATTCATTTGTAAGAAGTTAAGTTATCTCAATTTAATATCTAATCTCTAATAAAATATATTAAATATTCCTATTCTCATACTTAGTAACCCTCAATGCAGTGAAAATGTGTGTTAAATTTAATGTCACGTATAAAAGTCTTTGTCTCTGGACTTGAGAAGTCAAAGTTAATAGATAACAAAAACATAAAAACATAAAAAAGAAAATTATTGTTTCACCGTAGCTAATAAATTGGTATATGAGTTGAGATCCTGTACAAACAGTGCTAACTATAAGAACTGTAAGAACAGATCTTAGCCATTGATAATTTAAATCAATGGTTGATATTGATTTCAAATAAAATCCCTTAATTAATAATTAATACTATCAAGTTAGGGGTATCTTAGTCATTTGGCAATTTCCCATTAAATACTAATTCCACTAAGTTTTTTAAACTAAAATAACTTTTATATACTTCATTATTTTTGGAAAAAAAATATACCATAAAATCAAGTATTTTTTATCTTTAATATGAGTACCGTGTATATATATATATATATATATATATATATATATATATATATATATATAGAGAGAGAGAGAGAGAGAGAGAGAGAAATGAGATGGGGGGTTCATTTGAGAAGAAATTTAATGTGAGAAGAAAAAGCATAATGGTAAAACATTAAATAGTTTATAACTTATCTCATTAATTATGTTATATTTCATTAATAAAGCAAAAACATTTTGTCCAACACATTTCAAAACTTATCCTATATATGTCTTGCATTTACCGGAATTTACCCTACACACATGTAAATTTACCCTATACATTTCAAAATTTATCCTACACATGTCGAAAATTGTCCTACACCATAAATTATTTTTATCTTGAAAGAGTATATGAAAAAAAATGAGTTACAAGTTTACTTAATTAGCTAATTAATGACAATTATAGATTTACCTATATGCCCTTTTTCATAATATTAAATACACACATTAAATGAAGTAAACGGGGAATTTCTATTGGTTTACAAGTTATTCTTTTTATTTTTACAAAATTTTTCTTTTCATTTGAACTCTCCACTATATATATATATATATATATATATATATATATATAAGTGACTTTTGAAAAAGTTATAAAAATGTGTTTTGTAATTGTGCTAGTTATCTAGTTGAAATGTGCTAATATGTATTGCGTTGATTTTAAATGTATACGTAAGTTCTTATTTTGATGTGTAATTCTTATGTGTTGCTATTTTTTCCTTTTTATGTTATTATTGAAAGCATATTTGGAAATTAACTTGTTTTCCACTAGTTATGTAATAGTATGTGCTATTTACAAAATTAAAACAAAAACATGACACTATGCTAGTATGTAACAGTATATGTTGTTATAAAAAAATGAAATTGGGTTGGTTATGTAATAGTAGTAGTTGTTTGCAAAATTAAAAAAAAATCAACTTGTGTTGATTACGGTGCTCATTAATGTGTTGATTACAGTGTTATCCTAATTACGGGATATGCTGACGGTGGTGGTGTGGGATGTTACCGTCCGATGTGCTCATGGTGGTGTTGATGTTGACGATGTGCTAATTACGGTGTTAATGATGATGCTGATTACGGTGCTGATTCGACGTGAAGAATAGATTAGGATTTGAATTAACCTTGCATGAATTTAGGGATAATTTAGTTATTGATTTGATAGTGCTAATGTTGTTTATGTTGGTGTTACCGTCGGATGCCATGTCGGTAGTGTTACTAGAGTGCTAATGTCGCTATTTGCTAATGTCGTTTATGTGGTGTACTGCAGGTTGGTTAGATCTGGATATGTTAAAAAAATTCAAACTTTGGTTCTTAAGATTTTTACAAACATAAGAGTTTGTATTTGATCCCATACCATTATATATATAATAATGTATGGATGAATCAGATGCCGATGTCGATAGTAGACGATATTTATCAAGTTTTCTTAGCCACTCATTCCCTTAAACACATCCCTTTACTGCAACTCATGTTGCTTAATGTAACAACCCGAACAATCAGGTTAGTGTTTGCTCACGACTTCCACGCTAGTTTTGTTACGCCGTGTTTTTATACGTGTGCATGACGGGTTATTTTTATACGTATGCGTGACGGATATAGTTTATAGATATAACGTTTAGTTTAAAATAATAATAATAATAATAACAATAACAAACAAATCAGAAGATATATGTGCGTATGCATGTGATCAAGAAAAAAAATTAATTAAAAATAATAAACTCACCTAATCTTGGGCCACAAGTGACTACCCCATCTGCTTATATGTATACGTAGTATGTATGTAATATGTATGCATATGGTGAAAAAAAAACCTAATACTACCCACCACCACCACCGCAGCGGCAGTCGGCAGAAGCCCCCCCCCCTCACCGGCGCGACACCCACACCCCGCCGCTCTCTCGCATCTCTCTCGGCTCTCTCGCACTTTCTCTCGGTCTCCCACTTCGGTTCGGTTTCGATCTCGGTTAGGTATATTATTTAATAAAGATTTGTTGTATATATAATTGAAACTTGATTTGGTTATGTGCTAGGTGTTACGTGTTCTTGTGCGTAGATGAATAAGTATATTTCGATTGTTATGTGGTGAATAGATATATTTGGCTATGTGCGATTACGTGTTCTTAATGGTTTCGTGATCATAGCATTTGGGGATTCGGGTTATTTGTCGGTTAGGCATACGGGGTATTAATACGGGCTTCGGGCTACTAAAGTTCATGTTTTGGTTGAAGATTAATTATTACGGGTAGGTATTATGGTAAATACGATCGCGGACTGTTAGAAACTTATGTGGATAGGTTGTGTGATCGCTAAATAGGCTAACGGAACCACTAGAACGTGCATGAAGAGGTTAAACGCTAAAAACAGTAAGATGTTGGAAGTTTGTAGCCGACTTCAGTGGGCTGTAAACGGGTTAAAACATAACGAAAATGCGGTTTTCAAAAGCCTAAAATGAACCTCTTCGAAGTGCCGTTCAAACCGCATTGGTTTCGTAATTTTTGGACTTTGTTTGGTCAGTGAAAACATTTAGTTCGTTTCAGTGGTCATAGCTGCTAAAAATCTGCAGAAAATGCAGACGACGTTTCTGGTCATAAATAAGGGTATTTTGGGAATTTTGTTATAAAATTTGATTTACAGAAACTAAGAAAGTAGACCGAACTTCTCCAACTGGAATCAACTCGTTTCGATACTCTGTGATTTTTAAATAAAATATTTAGCGGACAGGGGGCAGAATCATCAAAATTCAGAACACTGTCCATTGAATGATTTTTTGTGCAAAATCTGTAAGGAATTAGCCTTTACGAATTTTATACAAGCACGTAGGAACCTTTTAACACATCGTGTAAATTTTTGGTAATTTTTAGTAACCTGTAACTATTTTATAAAAATCCCTAAACACAGCCGAAAATCTAGGAAGCGATTGACCGGACACGACACTTGCTTTCGAATTCTTACCGAGCAAACAAAGGTGAGTTCACGTCCCCTACTTTTAAATGGTTTTAAATACAGGGGGAGAAAACATGTGCCCGCTATGGTATAGTAGCGCTAATTCAATAAACTTACGACAATATGTTACGGTTTAGTAACATGCATATAAAATCTAAATTGATTTGAGTTATGTTATACGATTTTGGTCACAAAGTAGCATATCACTTTAAGTCCCCTGTTAACTTTACGAGCCGTTAGTAATGGATTTTTAGCGACGAAGTTTATGGTAGTACTACTGGGCCCAACAAGCCTCACCTGAGCTAGTCGCGCTAGCCAGACCAGTAAAGGTCTAACGGGTGTTGAATTTGCCTAACATAGTCATGGTTGGTGATAGCCTGACACCTTCAGGGGCAACAACGTTAGCTTCGGTTCCAACTCTTCGGTGACATAACCTAGGCTAGCTACCTACAGATATAACATGAACTTGATAATCAATTTGGGGTTCTTGATACGGGATTGGATCAAGGGTAACTTATACATTTCTGATTCGGGATAGAATAAGGGGGAAACATTTATTACACCTTGGTTCTGGTTTGAACCAGTGGCCAGTTGGGAAATAACCAAAACAAACTAAAACCTATGAACTCACTGATCAATTATGTTGACACTTATTTCTTTGCATGTTTTCTTAGGTGGCTAAGGATTCATGAGCACGAGTAGGCAGTCCCGCATGAACATTCTAAACTATTTTTTTAAAGTTTGCATTATTTACAATTCACTATGTTGGTTTTGTGTTCGTGTTGGCGCTACAAATTATATTTTCAAACTTTGTTATGCTTCCGCATTTTTATTTAATCCAGCGTCAAAACTCGGTTTTATTCATGTAAAGGTAAATCTGTATGGTCATGTGTCGATGATCCTGGTTTATCACGCGTCTCGAGGTAAAACCCCGCAAGTGGAATTTGAGGGTGTGACACTTAAGTTTTCTTAGATGATAGTTTTAAATTGCATTGATACGTGATAACAGTAGTTTCTGATCAAGATCCTATATTGCTGATTCATTTGTATAAGAAATTCATGCAACTACAAGGTGTTTCACTCGCCTTCTCTGCAAACACACGGGCGAACCAAAGTGCTTAATGTTCAATCGTAATAGTCGAAGTACTGAAAATGTAAATTGACGGTTAAAACAGCTTAACTACTCATTAGTGAGGAGTTAAGTTGTTAACGAGCAGGATTGTACTTAAACATGCAATGAAACAATTCTTCTTCTCTTAACACAATCAAATTATCATCTAACACAACTTATATAAAGAGTATGAATTTATCAACAAAACCCAAATTGGAAGAAAAAAAAATATGGGTGAAAAAAATGAATAAAAGCCTACCCATCTTTTATACTTTTCTTTGAGTTTTCTATCTTTTAATTGACTAACACACACACAAATAAGGTATTTGTGGATGCTTTCAGGACTGCCAAAAAATGTTGGGGTCATTACAGTACAACGTTCGATCTTGAATTTCTTGATTAGCCACATGGTAATCGATTAATTGTGCCTGTGCTATTTTACAAACCATCAGCCCCGATGGAAGCATCCACCAACCACCATCATCCCTGCAACGAAACACCACTACACATTCATAACACGACATTGACGATGTAAACAGGGTTATGTCTGAGAAGAAGAAGAAAAAGAAGAAGAAAACTATACACTTTCACTTAAAACACGGTTTAGTCCCTAAACGTTTTTCGTGATTGGTTAAGCACTCAAGAATTCCTTTATTAGAAAATCACAAATATACCCATTGTGAGTAGTCATAATGTACGAACGTGACCCACTTAATAGTCTTACAAAGAGATACTCAAACAAATTACGACAAAAATAAAGTACATACAAAAAATATAGTCTTACAAAAAAAAATAATGTACGAACGTACGCACTTAATAGTCTTACAAAGAGATACTCAAACAAATTACGACAAAAATAAAGTACATACAAAAAATATAGTCTTACAAAAAAATTCTCAAAAACATTATGAACAAAAATAAAGTACATACAAAATATATAGTAAATACTCAACAAGAACTCCAAAAAGAATATTAGAAGAGGTTAAAAAAATGGGCTGCTATTGTTTTTTGAGTAAAGTACACCGATGGTCCTGTGGTTTACCAAAATTTGGGATTTAATAACTAGCTTTTCAAAAGTACACGGATGATCAATGTGGTTAGCCAATAAATCTTAGGTAGTGTTTGGTATGCAAGAATGGGGGGGGATGAAATGGATTATTACGAGGGAATTAAGAAAAGGGTGTTTGTTTGGTCAATGGAATGGAATCACCCATTCTAAGGACGAGCACAGTACCCGTTCGGTACCAAAAAGTACCGATACCGAAAAACGGGGAAAAGTGGTTCCGGTACTGAATACACCGGTTTGGTACGGTACGGTGGTACCGGTATTTACCGGTGTTTTACCCGTAAATGCCAGTACAACCGTACCGGTACCGAAAAACGGGAAAAATGGGAACCGATACCCAATATACCCGGTACGGTTCGGTACCGGTACCACATGCTCATACCGGTACAAAAAAACGGGGAAAATGGGAACCGGTACCGAATATACGGTTCGGTACTGGTACCCGGTACCAAATTATCATCTCTAACCCATTCCATTCCCTCAAAATCATACTATCCACCCCCCCTCCCCATGTTTTTTTTTCATTCCATCCCCCTTCTTGCACCATTCATCAACACCACAACCCACCCCACCATTCACCACCACCCACCATCTCCACCACCCGCAAACCGTCACCGCCTCCACCCCGACAGCCACCACCCGCCATCTTGCCACCCATTGTTGCCCCCAACCACCACCACCGCCAATGCCACTCGCCGCTGCAACCCACCATTACCGTCGACGCCACAACCACCCCTGCCGCCACCAACCGCCACCTATAACCACCCACAATCACTACCACCGACCACCACCACTCTCCGCTGATTTTTTTCCTTCGTTTTTCTTGCCTACCAAACAATACACAATAATAATTCATTCCATTCCCACATGGTAACCAAACAAGACATGGAATAGTAATGATCCATTGCATTCGCCCGTCCATTCCATTAGCTCGTCCATTCCATTCCTTCGTCTATTCCATAACCACATACCAGACAGACCCTAAGGTTTCAGCATGTCTAGGTTGGGGACTAAATGCGTTGCAAAGTACAAACCACAGGGACCATCCATATACTTTTGGACAAAAGTTGGGGACTAAATACGTTACAAAGTACAAACCAGATGGACCACCCATGTAATTTTGAAAAACTAGGGACCAAATTCAAAATTTTAGTAAAGCACAGGGACCATCCGTGTACTTTACTCTTGTTCTTTCGAAGGGAACCAAAATATATATGTGAAATTTGTTCACATTTTCATGAACACAGAAGAAAAAAAATAGACACTCACGTATAAATATATTAAAAAAAAGGGACATTCATGATTTTTTCTATTTTAACTTTTTCAAAAGTAGTGGTTCAAGTCCACAAACTTTGTTGTCGATTTACCAATTAAATCCTTAATTCATTTCTCCTATTTTTAGTCAGGGACGAAATTGTACATTTTTAACTATGAAGGCTTAACGATCAATCTCAAAAAGTTTTGGGGACTAAACCACATTCAGTGAAAATGTGTAGGGTCTTTTCAGAGATAGCATATGAAAATATTAGCTTACATGCTTAAGCTCCATGCTAAAACATCTAGATTATTGTCACCGGGCGGCAGTTGATTTCCATAATGAAAATATCCACATATGAAGGCCACCACCTGTTTCACAAACAAGCAACATATGAAATTTGTTCAGAAACCTTGTAACTAGGGGTGTTTGGATGTGTTTTTGCTTTACAATGGTTATGTGATATTGTATATTCTTGAATGAGATAATCGGTTGTCGCCCCGAGTCTAGACACTATCAGACAATCACTTCCATACCACAGATCCAAACACACCCTTACATTTATATATCATAATTTTTGGGACAATAGTAAAATATATATAGACTACTTTAGCATAATCACTTTTACCAACAATCAAACATCTGTGGGCGCGCGCGCACACACACACATACAATTGTATATCATAATTTTTGGACAATAGTAAAAAAAGGTTTGGATATGTTTCTTGTCACGACCCGCCAACCTAACCCGAACCCGACACAAAAAAAGGTTTGGGTCGACTAACACGACCTGTTTAGAAAAAGGGGTTGGGTTTTGGTTGACCCGTTTAACTATTTAGAAAAAAATAACTTTTATATTTTTGTTTTTCCCATTTCTATTTTACATGGTTAGTCATAATAATGTTAGTTTTGACACATTACATTATTTACTTGTCACACTCATACTCAGCATTAAACATGTAATTGATAACCCGCTTAAAACCCAACAACTCGCTTATAAATCGCAACTTGTATGACTTGTTTAAAAATACGGGTTAAATGGGTCGGGTTCGGGTTGACCCGCATTTATATGTGTGCAGGTTATGGTGGAAATCTTTGACCCAAATAATAATACGGGTCGGGGTCAGGTTGAGCATTTCAACCCACCAACTCGCAACTCATCAACCCGACACGAATGACACTTTAACCAACAATCACACACATCCATTATCTTTACAATACTAACCTTTAACTACAAAAGAAAAAAATATATAAAAATATTGATAGAGGTTATCTTGATTTTCTCATAACTTTGTGGTTCTCCATTGAACCGCACCTATATATATATATATAGGGGTTGGTTAACGTATAATTTGTGTTAACGTACGCAGCGTACAAGATTAAGATACAATATGCGAACTTCATTTTTCACCATGCGATTTTTTAATAACATGCTATTTTCTCATTTTTACAACATGCTATTTTTTCATCTTTCAACATGCGACTTCTATATTTTACAACATGCGAGCTTTTGTTATGCATATTGTACATTTTTTTCATCTTTCAACATGCGACTTTTTATATTTCAAATCTCGTACGCTCGTACGATAAGGCATATTGTACATTAGACTTTCACTATATATATATATAGTGTCAAATATAAATAATTGAATGCCGTATCAATACTATTTAAATAATAATTTCAACTTAAAAAATTGATTTGTAGTTGTTAATTATACATATATAGTTTATTTATTATGGTTTATCTGTTTATGGCCCATAGGCCCGATATAGGCTTCTCTAAGGTTTCTTACTGTACATATTGAGCGTTACCTTCCATTGTAATTCATTCAGATATTCTCCCAATACTTTTTAGAGTAGTTTCAAGCATTAAAATAACGTTAAGAGCAATTATCTATATTTCTGCTTATTCGGTTTATTAGGGATAATAAGCGAAACAGACCCATTCATAAGTAATGGGTCAAAATTTCCACATTCAGTTAACAACCAAATGGGCAATGGAGTGTTGGAATAGAAAACTTACAACGTTCACCAAGGATGTGATATTCCACAAAGCATAAAAACGTGCAAGGCCCGATGAACGCTTAGGTGTATGACTAAATAAAGCACTGATTCCAGCAGGAAAAGGAAGGAGAATACCAAGAGGGGGAATAAATAAAACAAAATATAAATCTAGCACGGAATTCGAGTAAAGCTGAAGCAACATGAGCAAAACTATGATAAAATCTCCTAGAAGAAGAATAGAGATCACCAGCCCAACAAGATCCTGCCAAATTATAAAAAAAAAACAAAATAACAACCTTAGTAAGCGTCACCAACAGCAACCTTAGTGCTGAGTTTCAAGCAATTAAAGTACCTGATGACCGATTGGTTTGACGTTGCAAATAATAAAAGATAAAGGGTACCACAACATGTTCTCTTTAAGCGTTTGTAAGCTGTTATTATTCAATATCCACCAGGATTCTCGTCTATGTGACAATAAGGATTCTGACTCTCGTCTATGCTCTTCAACTTTACGATAATAATTATTAACATAGCTGTACATCATGTAAAAAGAGACGAAATCATTATGTGGATAATATCGGTAGAATATCATAAGTAAAGGCTGGACGAGATAGATACCTAGACTGCACCTCAGGTAAACGATGGGGCTGGTCAACTGAAGGTGTTGACCGTTCATCCTCAATCGCATAGACTACCAATCCAAATTGATAATAACCAGACGCAGTAGGCTGAAAACGAGCTAAATCAACACGTATATGATAAGCACTTAAGGTTGGATTTGCATATGTGTCAAGCCAGCTTATGATTGGTCTGAGTGTTGACTTAAGTTGATCACACCGCACAAGGCGTAGCTGCGCATTAAGACCCGCAACCAAACGGTACCAAATGGTGGACGGGACAGACTGCAAAAGAAACAAAGGAGAAAATTATCAGCCTACAAATGTAAGGACTAGAAGCAGCGAGAAGTAGAGGTGTGCAAAATAAGTAAAATATAAAGTAAATAATAAAAAATTTTAACTAATAGGAAGCATGTTTGAAGGGAAGAAAATTAGGGGTGTGCAAAACTCAGTCTAAACAGTAAACTAATATACTGAACCTAAACCGGACCCAGACCGTTTACGTGTGGTCGTTTCGTGGTCAGTTCCAGTCCAGCCGAAAACATGATTTTTCCCTAGAGTTAATTGCACAGATAGTCCTTTTGGTTTATTGAAAGTAACACCTTTGAGTACAAGCTTTTTTTGTAACAGGTTCAGGTTCTATGGTTTCGATTTTGTAACACCATATTAAGTCTAATTGCTGTTAAATCAGTGTAAAATGACTAAGATACCCTTATGTAGTTTTCTGTTAGTACTCAAAGATATTACTTTCAATAAACCATAAGGACTATTTGTGTAATTAACTCTTAAAAAATATAAAAACTCAAATTTGTAAAAAAAATTATAAAATATGCGACATAAAAATATGGCAAATTGGAATTTAAATAATCCAATCTGGCTGTTCTTGGCCAATAATAATCCCAACTGAGTTTATTCCCACCAGTGGTCCAACCTTTTCATTTTGTTTGTATAATGGTTTGCCATTAAAAAATATAAACATAGTTAATTTTTTTTCGAATTACAAACCGATGTTTTAGGGCTTTTGATCAGAACGAGGATACAAGTCGATTGATGTAAAACTTACCTCAAAACAGTGCTCCAAACGGCTTGATTTTTGTTAATTGGAAGTTTAAAAACCCCTCCGTTACGTTATTTTTAACGATGGACCATTATACAAACAAAATGAAAAAGGTTGGACCACTGGCGGGAATAAACTCAGTTGGGATTATTATTCGCCAAAACAGCGAGGTTGGATTATTTAAATCCAATTTGCCTAAAATATTTCTAAAATTAATATACATACAATTACCAAACATCTATTACGAGGGAGAACATTATAGTAGGGACAATGTTTAGTTTTTTAATTAATATTTTTATATAACTCATTCCAAAAAGATATACGATAAATATAAAACTCATGCATATTATCACTGTATCACGTCAACCCATCTACACGCCCATTTTGACCTATTACCCAACCCGTTGAACTCAATTTGCCACCTCTAAATTCAGAGGACTATCAAACGGTGTATCTAGGTCAAAGATTAAAGTCAAACTAAAACCTGACTCATGAGGCTGGTTAAAATGTTGTCACTATGCAGGACAAAAGGAGCCATGTAACTTCCGTCGCCGCCAAAAACCAAAGAGGGGGGAAATCTTTGATGAAGTGATGGAGGAAGATCGTCTCTCTTCTCATCTCCGCCAAGAAAGAAATCCACATACGCAAGCATCATATCAGAAGTTGCAGAGACCTGCATTTTACTTTTCAGTCATTCAGTTGTACAAATAGTTAGGCCTGTAAACGAACCGAACTTTCATGAACTGTTCGTGAACTTGTTCGGCGGGAAGTTCGTTTGTGTTCGTTTATTTAATAAACGAACGAACATGAGCAAACGTTTTGTTCATTCATTTATGTTCGTGAACATCCGTTTATGTTCAGTTTATTTACATGTGTTTATATCCGTTTGTTTATGTTTGTTCGTTTCAAATTAAAACATAAGTAGTTATATTTATATAAATATTAACATCAAAGAAACTTTCTAACTACTTATATAAATATAACTAATTGGTAATTGGGCTTTCTAGTAATAAATGGGTTTTCCAATGGAATTATCGTAATTAATCCCTAATTTATATAAAAAAATAGTTTATGTTCGTTTGTGTTTAGTCAATTATATTCATTTACGATGTTTTGTTTATTGTTTGTTAAATTATTTTCGTTTATGTTCGTTAACGTTCGTGAATTGTTCGTTTATGTTTTAAACGAACAAACATAAACTAACATGAACAAAAAAATGTGTCTGATTATATGTTCGTGTTCGGTTAAAGTTAAGTGAACGAACATGTACAAATAGTAATTGACTACTGTGAACCTGAATACTATCGAAACCCAAAATACTAGAAGGAAACAATGACTTTTTAATCCCTCCACGTAACTTCATAGTCGACCCAGTGCATTTTTTTTCCAGAAACTATTAATATATTTATAAAAAAATATGATCCAGAAATTTGGGTCACTTTATCAATAATATAATTGATTAAAGAAAATGATATCGGAGGTATTATGCACTTGGGGTGTTGACAGGATAAAAGAATAACCTTAAGCCCTTCATACAAAGCACGAGAACGACATGAACGCAAGCACGCGTGATCATACTCTGATCTAACAAACTCACGTAATCTTTGTATCTTCTTTTTACGACACCATTGAAGCCATGTCCAAGAAAACGGATATGAAATAAAAGAAAGAATATTATATATTGAACCTTCCCACAATTGATAAGCTGCTAGAATATTAATTTCTTCTGCAAACCTATTGAATGCATCTTCATACCTGCCACAGGGTGGTTACATTGATAAATTGCAAAACCTTTCAATTTTACACATTGCTGATGTTACATATGAAAAAAAAATGCTCATGTGAATTCTTTTAATAACAAAATAACGATTTTGAAAATAATCATCAAGTGTCGGCATATATCAAGTATATACACTATAGAGACAATTTCTGAAAAATTAGCTTAAGAGTGGCCTAATAGTTGCACAGGAAATTCGCTGCTATACTCAGTAGCTTCAGCCAATAACAAAATACAAGATGGTTTTTGTTTTGCCCCTAATTTGAGTTACTTACTAACATCAGGGAAAAGTGTTTAGTTTGTTTCTATTCCGTGCAGTTTGTCTTATATACTAATAGCACCATGATGGTTTAATATGTTCCCGAGTTCACTTAAAAGAGGGAAAAGAAAAGAATTGAAAGGAAATAAAAATATGTTTGTGTTCCTGAGTTTCATTTAAGGAAGGAAAAGAAAGGAAAATAAAAAATGTTGTGTTCCCGAGTTTCACTTAAGGAAGGAAATGAAAGGAAAACTAGGCTAAATTCTTTAGTTTTTCTTTCCTTCCGATTTGGAATGAAATGGAAGGAAAGACATTCATTCTTATTCTTTTCTCTTCCTTTCCTTTCTTCCCTTTACTTTCTTTTCTTTTCTCTCCTTAAGTGAACTCGGGAACACAAAAAATCCTAGAAAATCACATAGATAACTATGGGTATGTAACCACTACAATGATATTTACTAGAGGTGGCAATTTCGACCCATTAATATATTATATATGAATTAGCAGCCTTTGTGTCTCACTATTCACTTTATCCACTCACTCGCTGCCATGTGGCAGCCATGACTTTTTTTTCTTTGTGTCTTTTATCTTAATTTTTCAATTACACCCCTGCACTTTAATAAAGTTCTCATACAGTCCTTAAACTTCAATAAGGTTACTCTGTTTCCTTCTTTTGACAACTACACCGAGTGTCAGCACTGTACTGATATCGTTGCAACGCGCGAGGTAAAATACTTAAGTTATCACACTGCCCCTAAACTTAAATAAAGTTACCTTTTTTTCCATTTTTTACCACTGTACCGAGTGACAGTAACTGATACTGCCACAACGCACGGGGTAAAATACTAGTTTACTTATTAATGGTCGATTTGGTTGGTGTATTACCTCAAACGGCCAAAATAAAAATAAAAAAAGTTAGCGAAAAGGTGAACCAACCAAATGGGTTAAAAATAGCCCTAACAGTCACATCATTCAAAACATTATTTCTGTAACAACATTGTTTTTGTAACCATAACTAACGCGTTAATTATTTATAAAATATCAAAATAGACAAAAATATGTTTGCAGGTCAACCCAACCCAACCCAAGCCGACCCGTTTTAGTCCGTTTTAAAATTTTACCCACTTCAACCCAAGCCCGAATTGGCCCATTACCACCTCTAATATTTGAAGTATACCAAAGAGAAGAAACATACACAATTTCAGCTACTTGTTCTGAAGGAGAGTGAGGGAGATGCCAAGGTTCACTAAAAGTATTAGACCCCAAGAAGTACATACGATGCACATGATTTCGAGATTCCTCATTTCTGTTGGTTTCAAGAACCTGAAAGGGAGAAGCAACATTATTTCTACAATTACAAATGAAAATCAGGACCAAGTATTTGAAACTAGAGCTCACAGTTTCGACCCTTTTACATATGAAAGGGTCAAACTATTCTTAAGCCGCCACAAGCACTGTTGTGCATAAAACTAGACCTCCAAAATTATTTTATTAAAAAATAGATCATCACTGAAATAATATATTTATGTGTTCATATTTGACACACTATATATTATTAAAAATCTAAAAATTTTAAATAAAAGGTTTTTCGAGTCGTCCCACACGACCTGTTTCGATCCATACCCATAAGTGCCCGAATAAACTCTCCTAAATCATTTTATTCAAAACATCAGATTGTTACAGAAATGATATTACTTTTGTAATCATAGTTCACACTAACCACATATTGAAAAACCAAATTTTTGTTACAATGTATTTCAGGTCAACCCAAAGAGACACATTTTGATCTTATAGAATATCACCCAAACAAAAATACCTCAGTTATTTTATTCAAAAACTAATTATTGAAATTTAATAACTTTTGTAATCATATTTGAAACCACTATTTATTAAAAATATAAAGGCTATGGATAAAAAGTTTACAGGTCAACCCAACCCGATACGCTATGACGTGTACCATATAGTACTCAAATGAAACCTCCTAAATCAAAAGAGTAAAACGCCATTTTCATCCCTCAGGTTTGACCAGTTTCGCAACTTCCGTCCAAAGATTTGTTTTTCCGCATCTGGATCCAAAAGGTTTAAAATCTTGCCATGTTCATCCGGCTCGTTAACTCTATCCATTTTTCCGTTAAATCAGGGGTATTTTCGTCTATTTTGTTAACTTAAAGGGCAATTCGGTTTTTTGAATACTTGTACAATTTACTAAATGCTTGTACATAAAGTGAAAAAGACCATATTTCCCTTTGTTAACAAAAAAGACGAAAATACCCCTGACTCAACGGAGAGAAATGGACAGAGTTAATGAGCCGGATGAAAATGGCAAGTTTTCAAACCTGTTGGATCCAGATGCGGAAAAAAAACCTTTGGACGAAAGTCGCAAAACTGGCCAAACCTCAGGGACGAAAATGGCATTTTACTCTATTCAAAAATTAGATATTTATTGAAATACTTGGATTTTGAAACCATATATGACACTAATTATTTGTTTAAAAAATACTAATTATGAAAAACATTTTGAACCAACACAACTTGTTTTGACCTATTACCCGCCCACCCACTTTGACATCTGGAGGTAACAAGTTAACTTGAGAATAAACCTCATTTAATGACTCCAAGAAAGGAACCGAGCGATCCAATTGCAAGCCTCCATGCCTAGCTGGCACTAGGCTAGAGATTTCATCACCACCAACAAACTTCACACGAGCAACACTGAGTACAAGAGCAAAAAGTATGAGCAAGCTTAGGAGCATGAAACCAAATAGCCACGGCCCTCCAAACGTGTAAATCAACTCCTCAAATGTTGTATAGCAGTGTGGCATGTGGTATCTCTCAGAAACACACTTATAAGGACATGGAGTATCCGCAACACCACCTGTGATATAAAATATGCACCGTTAAAAGCAACAAACCTACCCCTTAGCATTTAATTTTGACATGATAAAGTACAAGGATAGTCCCTATGGTTGACCAAAATTTTGGATTTGGTCCCTAACTTTCCAATAGTACACGAACTGTCCCTGTGATTTGCATTGTGTAACGCATTAAGTCCCCAACTTTTGCCAAGAATACAGAATAGTCCCTATGGTTTGCGCTTTGAAACACATTTAGTCCCTAACTTAGACCTGTTTAAACCTTTATATTTGTTAGCTGGGGACTAAATGTCTTACAAAGTGCAAACCACTGGGACTATCCCATGTACTTTTAAAAAGTTAGGGACCAAATCCAAAATTTTGGATAACCACAGGGACCATCCATGTACTTCAATCTTTTGACATTAAGGCCACCAATGTATTGAAACTAAATCATATCCCACCCAAGTATAAATCTGATTTCATTTATAGCATTTTCGGCAAAATAAATGCTGAATGACGAAAATGCACTTGAATCGTTTTGAAAATCCAAGCTTAACGTATAACATGTTAACACGTCACTTAAGCTATTTTGGTGTTTTTTTATATTTTTAAAGGCATTTTCATCCTCAGACAACTCTTTTTGGATATTACTGGTATATAGAAACAAAATAATTGGATGGCCTATAAAGTACTTTCAGTATATGGGTGGTCTACCAGTTTTCAACCCAATGCACGAATCGGTGTTTTTAAAACAAATATTTTTAATTTGACCCATATGAGAAAAAGGAATTAGAGATCGACTTATAAAGCATCAAGCCATCAACTAGACTGAATATAAGCTGAAATACCTCGAACAGGAGTAAAAATGGCACGATATGGAAACTCTAAAGTCGGGCATTCATAGCAAAGGGATCTTTCAGACCCGCTAACATTCTTGTAGGTGCCAAGTGGGCATTCCTACATCATAATTATTACAACTGATGAAACTAATAAGAGTGAAAGAAGCCAACATCAATATCAATATACATGTACTATATTATCATATACATATACTATATTATCATATACATATACTATATTATCCTTATTAATAATATGGTATGTTTTTTATATTCCCAAAGAGAAATAGTCCAACCTCACAAAAGATACCATAGAGCCCTTTTGGACAGCTTATTCCGGTTATAGTTCCATCGTCCCCTGGTTGGCCCAGACCTTTACCAACTCCTCCTCTGCATATAAATGAAGCAAAAGCATAATAAGAGTATGTTAATAGCGAAAAATGGACAACCGAAGAAAGATGATCATAAAATACCTACATACAACAAGAGTATACACGCATGACTAATTTACATACAAGAGTCAAAGCACCTAAGTACTGAAGTACATAGTTGTTAATAGCGCTCATAGCGAACACTATAGCAAATAGCGTAGGGAAGCGCTCATTCATCGCTATCCGATTTTGGGGCCTCCATAGCGAGTAAATAGCGGGATTTCAGGTTTTTTTGTTTAATTTCTTTTAATATAAATAGCGATAAAATTTACGTATACAATAGCTAAATTTTAGGGGTTTTTTGTTAAATATACGTATAGAAACACCGTATTTGGATATAATGTACATATAAAAAATTTCTAAAAATTTCTTCCAGTGTATCGCTGAACGTAAAATTGCACCGTATATTTCATCACTATTACCACTAGTGTATAGGTTATCTGTCGCTATCGTCCGCTATTCGCTATTAACAACTATGCCTATATATGTTACAGAACTATGTACACTTAAGGTAGTTTTGGTATGCAGGAATGGAAGGCAGCATGAAATAGATCAGTTGGGTTGACCCGCTAACGTTTTTTAGTAAATTTTCTAAAAAAAAGTTTCAAATAGTTAATGCATTAATATGATTAAGATAACAATATTTTTACAAGAATAATCACATGTCTGACTAAATGAATTAGGAGTTTGTATTCATTATATATGCTAAACGACTATCAACCCGTACCATTCCCTTTTTTGCTGCAAAACTTATTTGACCCATTTGAGATAAGTAAATGAGTCAAAATTGCCAGCTCTACGAAATTAAAAAAGAAAGTAGTGATTTGTCAAGAGTCAAACCCAATATTGATGCTTCCATTTACACTTGCCACAGGCTGATATTCATCGCCAACTGTAACATCAGACCAATGAAAATGAATCCTACCGCCACCACCGCCGCCAGCATTGGGACCACCATAGCCGCCAACGGTTGAGATTGAAGATGAATTGCCAAGTGTTAGTCTATCAACAAATAGAAGAATACTTCCACCAGATCCACCTCCTGGACTAATCGCAGGGTTAGGATTGACATTTTGCTTTCTCATATTTTCTCCGAAGCTTTCTCCATCAGCTGTGACTAAGCCATAGATGTACAAACTTGACAAAGAGCGCTCCAGTGAACCCATCACTATTCATAAGTTTGAAGAGAAAACAATGTCAATTAAGAAATTTGAAATATACAATTTTTATAACATATGACATTTTTATACTTTTATTATTAACATCTGACATTTTATTTTTCATTAACATTTTTATATCAATTTATCAAACAATTTCTATGATATCTTTTATACCAAGTTTCTATGACATTCTTTTCTATCAAACCAGTATATAACAAGTTTTGAGTAAAGTACACTGATGGTCCCTATGGTTTACCAAAAATTTAGATTTGGTCCCTAGCTTTCCAAAAGTACACAAATGGCCCGTGGTTAGCAGTTTGCACTTTGTAACACACTTGGTCCCCAGCTTTTTTCCAAAAGTACATGGATGGTCCCTGTGGTTTGCACTTTGTAACGCATTCAGTCCCTAACTTGGACATGCTAAAACCTTTCAATTTGTTGGTTAGGAACTAAACGTGTTACAAAGTGCAAACCACAGGGACCAACCACGTATTTTTGGAAAGCTAATGACTAAATCCAAAATTTTGGTAAACCACAGGAACCATACGTGTTCTCTACTTAACAAGTTTTATAACAAATTTGTTTAATTAATTATGTCACTAAAATAACAAAAGACAAAAGGTATTCGTGTTTGATACAATTGATGGACAAAAACCATAATAAAGGATAAAGAAAATGCACCTCAGCAAAACCCATGTTTCTACTATATTAAGCACTAAAGATTCCTATAATAATACAAAAACAACATATATTAACATTAAAGATCTAGAAGCTTACCTATAATACCACCACCAGCAGTTGCACCACCCAAGCTATCATTCCCACTGCCACTACCAAGCTCACAGGGGAAATCAGCATCACCATAAGTATCACCACCTTCCACAATCATACTGTTATTATAATATCCATCGCCACCTCTGCCACCGTGGCCCCCACCACCACTAGGGCCCGCACTCAAGAACTTTCCCTTACCCGCCCCACCAATGCAGCCTACATTATTTCAATTCTCAATTGTATCAAACATCATTACACCTAACAATCACAACCCATTTTGACCAGAAATCAGTTTGGCCCATTTTTAAAAAGTCCGATTTGTTCCAAACCTGTTTTGAGTTGTTATCAAAGCCGCCCGATTTGCCACCTCTAGTTACATCATCAGTAATGGCAAACCTAAACCTATTAATGTACTATAAAACTAAATGTCAAACGATTTGATTGTTTTCTTGAACCTAGACCTAAACCGGCACCAATGATCAGTTAACCTGTTTTTCGTTTCAGTTATTTGGTTAACAACATAGCAATTTTCTAATTATTAAACATTTTTTATATAAGGAAATTCCGATAAGAGTAAAATGCCATTTTCATCCCTAAGGTTTGGCTACTTTTGCCATTTTTCTCTGTTAACTAGCCGGATGAAAATTGCAAGATTTCAAACCTTATGGATCCAGATGCGGAAAACAAACCTTTGGATGAAAATTGCAAAATTGGCCAAACATCAGGGACGACAATGGCATTCTACTCTTCCAATAAACAGTTTCCCATCAGCTTTGAAAGTCCCAACATGAGAAACTTGAGAAGAAAATTACAAACTAAGAGTTAATAAAATGTTTTGGGCTAATAATTCATTAGTGGATTAATATTGTTAGGCCTAAAAAGGAAAAAGTAGTATCTCAATAATTTCAGTTTTTTGGGTCAACCATCTTTCATAAAAATTGTAAACTCTAACCAAACCAACTACCGACTTTTTCAGGTTAGGGTAACCAAAAGATCTGTTTGATTTTTCAGTTCCCGTCATGAACGTATCAATGATGCATGTTCCCAGACACTATTGGAACATACAGAAAGAAAATAAAATACCTAACCCAGACGCAATTACTGATCCAGCAGGTTGAATAACTACAGTTCTGACCCATTGGAAATGAACAACAGATCCTTCAATGGAACCTTCAACAATTACTTCTTCAACTCGACATATCTGCAGGTGCATGACGTCTAATCAGTACACCTAATATGAAAAGATAAATTTATTTAAAGTATATAACGTATCACCTGCAGAGTAAAGGACAATGAAGAGTTCACATTGCAGTCTTCAGGCGGATGAATTAATTCCATGGGGCAAACCTCAAGTTCACAATTTGACCTATCATATATCAATATATCATCTACCAAAGTTTGAACCAAGCATGCGTTAGTACTTACTACTTAGTACTAAATTGTAAATACTTACAAGTATTTATTAGTTGTGTTCTGCAATGGACCTCGGACCACAGATCCAGGTTCAACCTACAAATATCGCCAAACATTTTATTTTAAACAGAAGACATGAATATGAGTCATGCGTCTTAAAGCCAAAGATGCCATCAAAAGATATGCAATGATAGCTTTATATAATGACATAAAAGAAAAAAGAAACATGTACCTCAAGGAATTTATATTTACAATATCTTACTTTTTACAGTCATTAAACAGATTATCTAAGAAAACTGTTATACCAAAGAAATCGCTTTTTACAGTCAGTTAACCTTTTATTTACAAATGGGTTCATCCAGGTTGTATTTTATCTAAATGGGTCAAATGAGTCAAATAATAAAACAGATAAAAGAAAAACCAGTCACACATGTTGAAGGTCACCTGAAGTCTATTTTGCATACAACC
Source organism: Scalesia atractyloides (assembly GCA_947069175.1). NCBI lineage: Eukaryota > Viridiplantae > Streptophyta > Magnoliopsida > Asterales > Asteraceae > Scalesia > Scalesia atractyloides. The sequence continues at coordinate 1,165,252 of CAMTDV010000011.1, read as the reverse complement.
TCAAATCAATTTGTATCGTAAATGTAGATTACTACTGTAATAATACTGTTTGTAATCATGACTGATCCACAAGCTATTCATTAAAAAGAAAAAGAAAAAGGACAAACAGTGTTTGCGGGTCAATCCACCCCGTCCCAATTGACTGGCCCATTGCAACTGATACTAAAACATGGCCCATTTCGACCCATACCCAACCCGCACATCTTGCCACCTCTACTCGTAATAAAAGAGATAACGTAGCAAACAATGATATACAGTTTTAAGTTGAAAATATTTGATGCACAAGTAAAGGCTCTCACAATCTCCATATAACTATATTATCAAGAAAGTGTGAAATTATAATGCCCTGAAAAAACCAGATATTTTCAAAATCAACTATTGGACTAGGATGCTATCATGCTATGCAGTTAATGCGGTAAAAATGGGATATCAGTCAAGGACCGATATTTGAGATATCGGTTATCGCAGTGGGATATCGGTAACTTTAATATCATGATGAATATATATATAGCAATTTAACACTAACAATTCAGTATACTCTCCTACCATTAACAAATTAACCTTTTGCAACTTGCAAAACACTAACAACTGTTGCAAGTAGGAACTAATTAAGACTTAAAACATAACAATTAAGACTTAATACACTAATAGCAGCAATAAGAAGAAAGACGAACGGTAGAATTAAAAAGAAAGGTACTGATACCAGGAAAATCGATGATATAAATCAATATCGCCGATAATATCGGTACAGATATTTTACATGGGGACGGTAACCCATATATCACCGATATTAACTGCTTAGGCTAGAACAAGGGAGAAGCATGTGTGAGTTTGCCATTCAAACAGGAAATAAAAAAGCAAGTAGCCTTACATTGATACAGCAAAATATTGATAAAACCAGATGCTGAGCTTCGATGACATTTCCTTCGCCAGTCAAATTCAGTGAACCTTGTCCATGAATACCAAGATTTGCATTTGATTGTATCACAGATCCACCCTGACATAATCAGTTATACGATTTAATTACTTAAATAGTATAGTAAGTCTCTGAATTAACTTTTGCAAGGAAATAGAAGATAACTTACCTTGAGAACCAGTAAGTTGCTTGCCTCAAGCAATGAAGTGGCAATAATTGGATCGCCCTCACTGTCACCATCTATTAGCATTTTGGAGTTCAACATCAAGTGCAACTTAACAGACATTCGCAAAGCCCCATATATCTAAAAGGATATATATCAAATGAAACAATAAGCCTACCACTGGTTTTTTTTATAATACATGATAAAAAGTTAAGAAAAATAAACCGTGTTTAGGTAGAACATATATCTAGGGGTGAGCAAATGTCAGTTCGGTTCGGTTCGGTTCGGTTTTTACACATAACTGAAACTGATAACCAAAGTTCGGTTTTAGGAAAAACTGTTAAGTCGGTTCGGTTAATTCAGTTAAAATGCCAGGTACCGGTTCGGCTTCGGTTATGTTCGGTTAATTACCAAGAACAAAACTTGATTACAAACTTAAAATAGTTAGTCAAGTGTTTTGAACCATTTTCAAGCATTCAATATACTAATACATAAAAACACATGAAAAATACATAAAAATATCTTTCAAACACAAGGAAAATACATGAAAATATGTTTCAAATACATGGATATACATGAAAAACACATAAATATATCGGTTTCGGTTATGGAAGAAGCGCAGAAGGGAAAACTGAAACCGTAACCGAATTTGGTTTTGGCCATATCTTAACCGTAACAGATCAGTTAAGTCGGTGTCGGTTATTTTCAGTTCGGTTTTTTCGGTTATCAGTTTCGTATCCTCATCCCTACATATATCTACGCAAGTTAAAAAGATTAGTATAGCATAAGCAAGCAGAGCATATGGCCCTAATTTCATTTATAGGTTTAAAACATGTGTAACAAACAGTTAAGACCGTAACGGTAAGAAAGAGCCATACTCAAGTCAAGCTTGTGCAAATCCTATAATAAAAAAGAATCATATTATATGAAATGACAATAGAATTTTCCCCAATTAAACTACTTAATTTACTCAGTAACAGTAACCCCAAAAAATAAACAAATGTAGAAGAGAAAGATGAAAGTATATTGAAACAAGAACGTATATAATGCCTCTTACTTACTTTGATAACTGAATCGCTCATTAAAAGTTCTTCTGCAATTAGCTCAAACTCTGACACGGCATCATGGGGAAGACCAAAGCTTAAAACGGATGAGGTTGATAAACTAAGCTGTCCCTGAACCTATATATATTAGGAAGAAAAAAAAAGTTATGTAGCAAAAGTCGTTCAAACCGTAATCAAGTGGTAACAAGTTAACTGTGAAGCAATTGGAAGTTTTGGTGGCAATTTCGACCCATTTACAGGATAGACGGGTCAAATTAAAAAATTAAGCTGGAAGGTGAATGGGTCAGTGTAAGTGCTGCAGTTCCACAGACGATACAAATATACACGGGTTACAGTTGGATCTAAACAGGTTTGGGTAGACCCGTAATGTTTGGATTGGGTTGTAGATAAACCGGTCACCTGCTTAAATATACAGGTTGCTAGGCCGTGTCAGCGATACATGCTTCAACACATTAAACTAAACACTTGTGTTCGGCTCCAGATATACCAACCCGACACGAATCATCACACATAAAGCCTTCTAAATCATTTTTACTCAAAGATAAGATCTTGGTTTTAAATTGTGTGATGCGCTTCGATGCGTTTGGTCAAAAAATCTGATGCGCGATGGGAGCGCATCACCTGTGCGATGCGCTTTCTATAAAAAATTGCTAACTAGTCATAACAACTTATAAAAACATACTTAAAACTAAAACAACTATCATAATAAGAAGATAAGAGTAGTGCTTTTTGGGTCAAATCAAGCATACTAAGATATTAATTACTGAAAAAACTCGACCCATTTCATAAAATCTGGAAAAAAAATCAGAACAAACAATGTTGCGTGCATTAGCTGCGACGAGCACATTATGCGAAGTCAGCACAATATTCTCGCATCACGTAATCGCAACGCATCAGCTGTGGCGATGCGCTCTCATCAGCGCATCGGGCGCATCACGCATCATGCGTGCATTTTAAAACCAAATAAGATCATCATCGTAGTAAACTAGTAATATTGTTTTTGTAGTTATAACTAACAAAGTGTTTACTTGTTAAAACCTAAACAAATTAACATATTTTATCCTGAATCCTTTTTGACCCATTACCCAACTTGCTCTTGCATTCTCTATAATGTACATTAAGAATTGCAGTAACTGACATCTTGACAACCTGCACACGACTCCAACGCAAAGGAACATCAGCTCTAGCATAATCTTGGATGTCAACACTGGTCCAACGGGGTTGATTTGGGAATGCGAAAAAAGGTGTATCTGTATCTGTAGACCTGTTGTGGTTATTGACTTTAAGCCTTCGAGGAACAGCATCATAGAAAGTTCCTGCAGCACCCGAGTTTGCCGGACAGCCATAACTTTGTCCCCCTGTAAAAATAATTAAAAAAAAGACAGCAGCTAAAATACCATATTAAAGGCAGTACAATAGCAACAGAAGCAGAGATATTAACTGAAACCACTCATTTTATGTGAATAACTTGAAGGAATAATATTGCGGAGGTCGTCAAGTACTCATTTTTTCATTAAGGCCATAAATGGTTTGGCCAGTTTTGCGACTTCCGTCTAAAGGTTTGTTTTTCACATCTGGGTCCAAAAGCTTTGATATCTTGCCATTTGCATCCAGCTCGTTAACTCCGTACATTTTTCTCTGTTAAGTCGGGGTGTTTCCGTCTTTTTTGTTAACTTAAAGGGCAATTCGGTCTTTTTCACTTTAGTAAGGGTATATTGAATACTTGTACATTATGCTAAATGCTTGACTAAAGATATGATGTATAACAAATATTCCTTTAAAAAGCTTACAAAGAATATTTCAGATGAGTAATAACATGTTATAGGTTAAAAATTGTTGTTTTTTTTTCTAAAAGTTCAAAGGTAGTTTGTTATTTTGCATGTTTATGGCCAAATTGGTATTAACTGAAACCAAATACATACTTATAACAAAAACATGCTGGAATATTGATTTAAAACACACAAGATTCATTTATACCAAATCCAGCTAAAAACAAGCCAGATGTTGTAAAATGACAAAAGGACACTTATTTTTATTAACATGGTAATACATAATAGTTTATTGATAGCTCGATGAAATGGTAGTATTGCCTTTTCAAAAGGTTTTAAGTTCCTACACTATATTTTTGCAAAATTATATTCTAGACCGACACTCAATTAGTAACATATAGTCCTTTTTTGTATGATTGAGTCCCTAAACTTTTCATAACTTAACAAAAATAGTCCTCTTATGATTAGGTCAAGGTTAAATATAACGACTTTCAGTTGAATTTTAAAAGTATAGGATTTTTAATATTTAAAAGAAATTTTTACATATAAGCTTTAATAAATCTAGGGAATAATCATTGTAAAAAGGAACTTTCAGTTAAACTATTGAAAAGCGTGGGCACCTAAAATACAAATAAAGGTTTATGCGACTAATGAAGTCGATCAACTTATGTACAGATTCAACAAAAAGAACAAAATTTAGATAAATGAAAACAAGGGTAACAACGTAATATGAATGTACCATGAGCAACAATTGTTTGGTCATCATGCCTGCTGAAAACATTTACAGATATTCTTCCACCAGCACCACCAGCAAACCCATTACCTCCAGATGCACTCAAGATACCACTACCTGTCCTGTTCTTCATAGAACGAACCAAGATAAATGTTGCATAATTCTGTCTAGCCAGTGCCCAAACGCAATAAAAGAGACAGTTGATATCAAGACCATATCAACTGACAAAAAGAGACAGTGGATATCAAGCTGGCATCACATAAATCCTCATTAAAGTAAATAACCTAACAGACTAACCTACTGGAAAATCACAATTCACTCATACATACACATAGGTGTGCGTGTTCACTTGACCATTTTGATCATACACAAAAGGAACCTACAAACTGAAGACTAGCTACTATTGGATCTGAAATCAAAGGAGCACCTAATTTGCATGTTATTTGAACTTTCAATTTTCGGTTGGATTTGCCCGATAAAACTTTAGCAATTCAATTTATATGTTTTCTAACACGAGGCCATGAGCAAATGTATTTACCAAGTAATTGAACATTTTTGATCATGTAAACATATATTACTGCTTATTTGATTGTATGTATCTGAGTGGTCTTTTAGTTTTCTTGATGAGAATATTTCTTTAAATCTTCTACAAGACATAAGATAGTTCATTAACTAAAATGTCTGCCAAATATAAATTATAAACATATACTGTAGGAACAGACTTTTGTTAGCACATGACACAATGGATACAGAAGGAATTACAAGGATAGTTCCACTGATTTTAGGTAGTTCTTTTTCATATAAAAACAAGTTATATAAAATGAACACGTCCATATGCCTAACATAGAATCATTTACAACAAGCTGAATATTACAGTGTGCACAATTTCTATGACTTTTTACATGGTGTCTCAGCTTTGAAGCCTCTTAATCCACATGAACTGAGTAATATGCATTCAAGATATAACAAACCATAAATTTACAATATATCCTAATCATTCAAAAGGTTTAGAAGCGAAATAAAGTAAAAAATATAAAGAAAGGGACCATTACATTTTATGGGCCTTCACAAAAATGCTGCCACCAGACCCTCCTCCGCCTTTAAGACCACCATCACCACCATCGGCAAAAAACTCCCTATAATTTCAACAGCATCCACCACCTCAACCCAAACCCTACCACCTCCTTTCCCACCATAATCCACTTCTTTACTAGTAGTCCCACCTTTGCTCCCATAATCAAACGGCTGATCCAAACTCGACCACCCATAAGCATCACCACCCCACACATCCTCCGGTAACTTCGTATTATCCACAACACAACAAGCACCCCTACCACCATGCCCACCACCACCACCTAAACCCCCTTTAGGCGACCCACTCGTATACTCTGGCGGATCACCACCCAAAGCAGTCACATTCACAACTGAACCCTCCTCAAATACCGCACTCCCAGCCGTCACATCAACAGTCCCAGCTACTATCACTGAATTCAACCCTAACCTAAACACAGAACTAACATTAATTACCACAGAACAACCAGCATCAGCGCACACAAACGTAACCCCTGGGAGTATCCTTAAGTTCCCTTCCCCTTCTATATACACATCAGTTTCAAATATCAAACTAGAATTCAGTTCACACGTAGTGTCCAAACTACCACTACCTCCTAAATCCTCTTCGCACGATAACGACGGAGGATGCGGTGATGGAGCCGGCGGTGGAGGCGACGGCGGTGAGTAATCTCCATGGAAATCGAGAATCGAAGATTCAAAGTCATCAAGCGTGGAAGAAACAAACAAACTAGGGTTGAAAACATTAATAGCAACTATTAGTAAACAGAAAATGCGTGTTGTAGCCATCGAATTCATGCGATTTAGTTGAGTATTGAAGATTCGAATTCATCAATCGTGGGAGAAACAAACAACCTAGGGTTTGAAATAGTAATAACAGCTAGTAAACAGAAAATACGTGCTGTAGCCATCGATCGAATTCACACGATTGAATCGAGTATCGAAGATTCAAATTCATCAATCGTAGAAACAAAAAACCTAGGGTTTGAAACAGAACTAATTAGCTGAACACATAGATAGTAATAAAAACAGTTATTAAACAGAAAACACGCTTTGCAGACATCGAATTCACGCGATTGAATCGTAAATCGCAGATTCAAACTCATCAATCATCGAAAAAACATCAAAATTAGGGTTTCAGACACAACTAACCACGTAGATAGTGATAAAAACAGTCAGTAATCAACTAATTAGCAATCGAATTCACGCGATTGAATCGTAAATCGAAGATTCAAATTCATCAATCGTAGACATAGCAACGAAATTAGGGTTTGAGACACAACTGAACACGTAAACAGTAATAAAACAGTTATTAAACAACTAATACGTGTTGTAGCAATCAAATTTACGCGATTGACTCGTAAATCGAAGATTCAAACTCAACAATCGTGAATAAAACAACAAAATTAGGGTTTGAAACAGAGCTAAACACGTAGATACCGATAACTGATAACAACAGTGAGTAAACATAAACTGAACGAGAATGAACAATAATAATATGATGAAATCGGAATTGATCTAGGGTTAGTTAGACCGATCGAACCGGAACTAAACGGAAAGTGAACCGGTGGTGTCAGACGGTGGGCGCCAGCGAGGTGAATATGAAGCTAATCTGCAGAGATGATTTGGAACATCGTTGTCAGTAGGAATGAAAACAAATGGCGAAATTGGGGTGGTTCATTAATGGCGTGTTGATGCTGGTTAATGGACATATGGTTTGGTCAACTGTGGCTAATTTGTTGCATGTTTTTAGATAAAGCCGGTTTAAGATGGTTTTTTTGTCTTTTTTTAATCACGGGTTTGGAGGATATTGTAGTTTTGTAATCATGCAAACAGGAAAGTGATATTGAAAAAAATATAGGTTTGGTTTGAGTAAACCAGTTTTGTTAGAATAGTTTAATTTGTCAAAGTTTTCTCTATTGCTAGATGTCTAGATCCTATTGTTTAGGACAAGAGTCTTTTAGTTTATCTTGTTGGTCTTTTAAGATTTGTTTAAATATATATATTTAAGTTGGTTTGTAATAACGTAAAAACATGTTTAGCTAAATGAATTGTCTTTAGGTTGATCTTACGGGTTCATGATTTAAACATGGTCATTACTTGTAAAAGTGTATTTTATATGATAATTTAAATTGGTTGGATATTTTATGTTAAAGTTATGACAATAAAAAGAAACGACTATTACATTTCATAGTTTAAACATAACTAGTTTATATAGGGTAGGATAGTGTGAATATGGCCTAAAGTGTAAGAAGTGTTTTAAACCATTAGATCTTTGATCTAATAGTTGAGATCAATAGGGATCAAATTGTAAATTGTGTTTTAATTATTTGAACTGATTTGTCAATTGTAAGGGTAATAGTGTCTTTTTATGTGTTCAAATAAGGTAATCGTATCCTACACAAACTACACTCCCCATCATTCTCCTAAATTCCAGCGTTCCTTGTTCATCCTTATTCTATAAATCCGAAAACATGGAAGATGATCAGAATTCAAAACCCTTGAAGTATTATAAACGTAATCCACAAACCTTGTTCATCGTCTATCTCCCTTTAGTTTATAGGGTTTTATAACATTCATCGGCGTTCTTTTTTTAGTGAAAATATAAAAATCGAGCGGCAAAGAGTGTGTAATGGATTCAAAAAAAACTTCAAGCATCACATTGGGTGTGAAACGGAAGTGAAAAACAACTGTATCGAAACCAGGTTTGTATTTTAATAAAGTTTTGTTTTTAAGTCAGTATATAGTGTCTGTTGATGCTTGTATTGTTCTAAAAACGGAGCTATAGTGTTTTTATTGTGGCCTATTGTTAGTGGTATATGTTGAATGAAGTGTTGTTCATAGTTGCAGGGATGTAAACTACAAGTATAGTTTTTACAGTGTTACAAAAAGGGTTTATAGTGTTATATGCATAATATAGAGCTGAATGGTGGTGTAGTGTTATATGTAATGTTGTAGTGTTATACAGAGTTATAAAAGGGTTATATGGTGTTATACCTTTTTCGTAGTGTTTTATAGTGATTTATAATATTATATCTTGTTTTGTAATGTTATCTACTATTTATGTGTTATGAACTGTTAAATGGTGGTTGTAGTGTTATACATAACGCTGAAGTGTTTTATAATGATTTATAGTGTTATTTTGCTTTGTAATGTTAAAAGCTACTTTTTTACTACTTGTGAAAGCATTTAATTTTAGTTAGGAGAAGCGGCCGAATACTAAATTACAAAAGGGGAAAGGGCTTTCATAATATGATTCAACAAAGCATCCCGTTGAGTGATTCGGATAATGAAAACATAGGGGAAGAAGGTATAAATAAAGTAAAAACTATAACCGTGTATGAAATATTGTTTTGTTATGCAATACCCCTTTCGTCGGAATGGGTGTAATGAATCATAACCATGTATGATAAATATAAAATTATGATGTTTTACATTAACAAAATATGTTGTATGTCTAGACGAAGAAAAGAGAAATGCTGGAAACAATCCATCAGGAAAAAACACATCAAGCTCTACGGATCTTAGCGGCCGACCTGCGGACAAAGGAAAAGCAGTTATCGGTGAAAAGAAACTACCAACACCTAGTAAGTGTTTTCATACAACTAATCTATAACAGTTTTTTTTAATTTTGATTATAGTATAACAAATCCGTGTATTTCCGTGTCCAGCTGCAACATCAGACCCTGTTGACGATGATGATGACTTCATGTCCCCACCGCCCTCCACAAAACCAACTAATAAGTATTTAAAACCACAATGCTATTATTTTGCGATTGTGGTATAACGAAACTGTACATCTTGGTTTCAGCTGCCGCACCACACCCTGTTGGCGGGGATGTTGACAATATACCCGAACCACCAGAGGGTAAAAACGCAAATCAACAGCAACTAGGAAGAAATCGACAAGGCCGTCGATCTCGTTGCTTTCAAAACCATATGAGCCGTTCACTGGCCCAAAAATTAAAGCAAAGACGTCTTTGGATAACCTGGTGATATTGGTTAACAATGTCACACCCCGACCCGCAGCGGAATAAGAGTCGGGGCATAATTGGGTTATCACCAAAGCTCATGACATTTACTAATATGTTTCATATTTAATAAAGTCAAAGTTACATTTCCAAATATCCAAACATGTTCATACAATACAAAGAAAATAAACCAAACATAACAATCCCAACTCTAAATCATTTGCTGCTGGTTCACCTGTATCATGTGTAAAAATGGGGGGTTTTGGGTCAACATAAGTTGGCGAGTGAACCTTATTAGATAAACATTTATTAATGAATTACTTGTTAGTTTATCAATGAAAAATTGTGCATAATCATAAATGAGCAAATGTAAATAATCAAGCAGTGGCAAATAGCAGTCACAACTATAACATACAATAACATATGACAGCATACATGAACATACCAACATCATACGATAAATAACATAAATGAAACTGTGCGATCAAGGCTCAATCAAACGGAGCCGATCGTATTGCATGTACTGAAAATGAAAAATGTCTGTGCGATCAAGGCTCAATCAAACGGAGCCGATTGTGTGTGGGCACGCCAGGGTTCAACCTCATAATAAAATGGGGAACATGCTCAACGCTCATAATGTAATGGGGAGCGGTGGCCTATGAAATTGCATGTACTGAAAATAATAAATTGCATCCAACAATAACTACACAACAGTTGAAACAAACTGAATACACATGTTCATGATATGATGTATGCACAATGGTTTCATTATAATATATATAACAAGACACATGATACACCCCAAAACGTGATTAAAACGGGGAATTTTTAAAGATTCACTCACATTGGGTGCGTTGGATTGGAGATGGTGAGATGCGCACGAATTAGATGAGCGGAACAACGAGAAATACTAACCTAAATAATAACGGAAAAATATATTAAATGAGTGGATTTTATTAAGGATTTTAATGAAATTTTTAGATATATTTTTGTGAGTTTAAGGCTATTTTCTATCTTTAAAAATGTTATTTTTAAGTATTTTTAATTGATTTTTAAATTAAATTAAATAAATAAAAATATAAAAAAATTGTTTATTTTGCGTTGACCGTTGACCTGTTGACTTGTTGACCGGTTCGGTCAGTGAAATAGTTTGCGCCGGGTGAGGCTCGAACCCGAGACCTCCCGTACGCGTGCACGCAGCTCTACCAACTGAGCTACGTGTCTAACCCGAAATAATCTTGTTTTTAATTATATTTATATACTAATTCGGTTTAACCAAAATTCTTTTAATTTCAAAAACATTTTAATTCAACGAACCGGTGCCAGTGACGGGTTTCGAACGCGCGACATGTGACTTAGTGTTGCACACAGTCCACCGCTGGACTGTGTGTCTAACCTGGTTAATATCTCGGTTTTTATTATACTTAACAACTGACGGAGTTAACCCGGTTTAGTTTTTAAACAAAAAGGCATTTTATTACATAAGGGGTGCATGTATCAGGGATCGAACTCGGGACATGCGTGTATATTTTGCACACAGTCCACCGCTGGACTGTGTGTCTAACCCGTTCATTTTACTGGTTTTAAATAAACTTATAACTTAATTAACTCCGTCTTCTTCATTCACATTTCCGTCGACTGAATCACTGATCCGTTTCTTGTTTTTACGATTATCAAACATTCTTAAGGTTAAAATGAAATGACAGAAACGGTGTTGGAAGTAACATACCGTAGGAATGATATATCACAGAATTTCCGGCAAATGCGTCGGCTCTGTTTTTGTGCACCTCAACTGAACCAAAACAATTAACCATTTTGATTAGTCAATCGTGGAATTGAAGTGATAAACAAACGTTAACAGCGGGATTGAAGGTCCTTACCGTTTCACAGACGGAAATAAAGACTTTCAGGAAATTTCCGGCGAACTGGAATTAGCTGAATACAGCGCCTGAATTCGATTTCAATTGAGAGGTTTAAGTTAGAAATAGCCTAACAATTGTTGAACTACAATGATATTGAAAGATTTACCGTTTGAGGATGAATACGGTTTTCCGGCGAAATTTGCAGAAAATTCCGGCGAGCTGATTTAAGCGTTCTGATGGTCTGGAAATGTGACGAAAGTGAAATGGAATGTTGGTATGATGTTTCTGAGTCGCGAGAGGGGTCTGGAGTTGAAGTAATTGGGACTTTGATACTTTTCGGTTATAAAAACCGATAATGATGAGGATTGATGTTGAATCAATTCTGACTTGATTAAAAATCGTCGGTGCATCGGTTATAAACTGAATGTGCGAGTAATCAAGCGATTTGACGATTGATTTGCCGATTTCCGTTTCTCAGTTGGCGCAACCGGTTTAACCGAGTTTGTGTATAAATGTTATTTGTTTCCTAGAGATAACAGAAAACAACAAGTGGCGGAGTGGTGATGTGAGTGTGTGTTAAGTCGTTGGAGTTGCAAACCGGCTGACCCGGGTTCGAGTCCCGGCAGCAACATATTTTTTTATTTATTTTGTTTTAACTTTATATCAAATATAATTTTTATAGTTTAGTTTATTTATTAATTATGTATCATTTTAAATCAAAATAATCATAAATATTCAACGTGACTTTTATAACTTGATATTCGATTACAAAACGGCTAAACCAAAGGTGGTAGCCATAGGGTTTGGTTCCCTACTTAAATACAATGTACGACGTGTGCCGACTCGGCTTGCATATTGGTTGGCAAGCAACTATGACGAGGACGTTGGGGTGTTGAACGTCGACGCACACCGTGTATGGATTACACCGGAGTTGGTCCATTAGATATACAAAATTCCAAACGAGGATATGGAGATTGTTGAAAAAATTAGAGTGAGAGACAGCAACCCTGTAGTAGCCGAGTGAAGGTCACAATTTAATGATTATACTAAGGTGTCACCAGTAGGACCGAAGGACATGATGGTATGCGACACTTCAAGTGGCCGGTTGTTCGAATTGAACTGGTTCGTTTTGTTTTACAGTGTGATGGGGGAAACAAGCGCCAGCTGTAGTGTTAATCAACGTTTCTTGGGATGCGTAAACCAAAAAATTGATATCACAGATTGGTGCACTTACACATTATAACATGCTTAAACTGCACGACAAAGGCGTAGAACCGCAAGCGGGATGCTGAATATAAAGGGTCAATTGTGTTACTGGCGGTATGCGACTTTACTTTGAAATCCTTTTTATAACACTGCAACACTATATATAACACTACATCACGATATGTAACACTGCAGCACTGTATATAACACCATGTAATCCTTTTATAACACTTCGTATAACACTACAACATTGCGTTTATCGATAACCAAGTATAACATAGCTTATATGTGCAGGCTGGGTATGCATATGATCATAAGGATGTTAAATATGAAAAAAAAAATGATTCACGGCCGATTGAGGTTATAAATGACGCCATGTTAGATAAATTGCTCGGAAAGCTAGACGACCCACTTTTTCAGCAACACCTAGATCATATGGTGCCAATGATACCAAAACCTAATCGAGTTGTGTATGAGCCGAACCATGAAAAGGTGAAGAAAACGCTTGCTGAGAAAAAACATCAGTCACCGTCGTTCGAGAGAATGAAGATACCACAGCTGACAAATAATATAACATTGTCATAAACACCATTACATAACACTGTCAAACAATTATAAAACACTATGTGCAAAGTTAACAATATCAATTCAGTGTATAGCAAAGTTCTACTCATAATAAAACACTATTTATCATGTTAACACTAACTATTTAGCGTTATAACACTATTGACTCGGTATATTACATTATAACTGTAATTAACAATGTTTGGTAGAATAAAACACAATTATATACCACTATCAAACAATTATATAACACTGACTACAAAGTTAACAGTATCAATTGAGTGTATAACAAAGTTCTACGTGGAATAAAACACTATTAATCAAGTTAACACTAATTGTTTAGTATATAACACTATTGACTCGGTATATTACACTATAAATGTAATTAACAGTATCTGGTGGAATAAAACACTACCAAAACAAATTTACAACATCTATTCAGCATATAACACGATTGACCATGCATATGACAGTATACAGTCATTTACCAATATATGTTCATGATATAACACTATAATTCAAGTTGATGAAATCTATTCAACAAAAACTGTAGAGTAAGACCAGATAAAAAAAACAATCGTTCGTCTTATGATAATGAATGTAAAACACCCAACCCCCTATTAACCCAGACATGATAGTTCTTAACATAAGAAATTCCTATGACAAAATAACGATTATAAAAAAACACCACAAACGTACTTGCATCACTGGACTCCATTGAATTGAAATAAAACACCCTAAACGCACAGAAAAAGCAATTGTTTTCATGCTGAAACCTTCTTAGGATCTTCAGATTTTATAATTGATGAGTGATAACCCAAGAATCTTAATGGATCTTATAAAAAAGAAATACAAATTCGTAGTCCTATAATAACTGGTGGCGGTTATGGAAGGTTATCAATTAATTGAAACAATAAGAAAATTACTTGTTTACCCTTTTGAATTAATTTAGATTGAGGACACATGTCATCTCTACAATATTTATCACACTTCTCACACTGTAGGCCCTTTATACAGGATATTTAATAAGTTTTTATATATATTCAAATTTTTATTGTAAATTTGTAATTTTAAAGTATTAATTAATGTGCAAAATAAAACCAAAATTCAAAACAATATAAAAATTAATAAACAATATATATAAAATTAAATTACGTTAAATATTCTTTTTTCTAGATAAATAATGAAAACCGCAAGTTCTTAAATAGAAGAATTAAGAATATTAACTTTATGTAATCCATAAAGGTCTTGTTAGCATAGTTTAATTTGTGTAATCCATAAAGTTCTTGTTAGAATAGTTTAATTTGTCAAAGTTTTCTTGATTATTAAATCCTATTATTTAGAACAAATATTTTAGCCATTTATCCAGTAAAATGTTTTTAGTTTTGTTGATTTGTAAAGCTTATATAAGTTGACAGTTAACACTTTGCTTTCAATTGAATAAAGACTTGTTAGATACGTTTATTGAGTTGCTATCTTCATCATAGGCAGGTTGTGAGAGAATAGAAAATGTAATCTTTAATAACAAAGTGAGAAGTATATATGGAATAGAGACATGGCACATAGAGCTAATTTGTGCAACCTGTAATTCCAAAGTTTGGCGAGGATCGGAGAACAGTAGCGGTGTTTGGTTACGATAAGGAGTGTCGATACTAAACCAAGACAAAAACAAGTTGTAAGATTACCTTTTTCGTTTGATTAGACCAAAGAGTGAGTAGTCGATTCGGAACATTGTGTCACAATTGCAACTTGTATACATTATATGACAAAACCAGTTGATAAACTTTATTTTCATAGGAACGAGGTTGATTTTTCGTGCGTTGAGGCGGTACATTATCTCATGCATTTGGTAGGTATCGGTTAGGTTCGTTATAGCCTTGGTATGATACATGTACTTGATTTAGAAATCATCACATGTTTTACATGGACCGAAAAAACGAACACCAATACCGACAATGATGTTGTCCAAACGGTGTCGGTCAGTTCAGATCGTCATGGTGGTGGTAATGGTATCATCACAGTCAGAGTTGTATAAATGAAATTATCGAAACCGGAAACCATAAAAATGAATACAAATGCAAGATGCGACTGATCGTGAAGACTTTAAGCTAATGGCAACAAGCATCAACTCGCTCCCGAAAAAAGATAAAGAAGTGTTGCAAAAAATAAAGGCGGAAATTGCTAAAAAATGGGGTCTTTAAATTATGTTTGTCGTTATATTTTTAGTTTTCGTTCGGATTTGATTGAACATGTTTGGCAATTTGGTCGAGTTAACAACGACGGGTAGTTTTCTTTTCTTAATTTATAATATGTAGTTTAAATTTGGATGTTATTATGTAGTTTTTTAGTAAAATTTATTTAATTTTATTTTTTGTTTATTTAAAATAGATAAAATGTATTTCACACAAAAAGGGGTGGATGGTGGTTTGGGTCATGACCACACCCTTAGGATAGTGAATTTGGATGGTGGATTAGAGGACAATGACATGACATGGACGTGTAGGATCATGGTGGTCATGACCATACCCTATAGCCTAAGGGTCATCATTGTCTGACATATAATGTCAAGGCAAGTGAAAAATGGAGATGTCCCAAAGAAGAAAATACTCAATCATAGGATGGGCGTTATTTACTTAACCCCGGCCAGATAAAGGGACTTAAGAAGAACATGTATAATTATGAGCCGAACTCGGCATTATTCTTAAGATTGAGCGAGACATTATCCTAAGTCGTCAACACATATGCGGGGAAAGCAAGCGGCCATACATTTAATGCACAATATCCTAGCAGACATATCTTTTACAATAAAATTACATTCAATGAGTAATGTAATTGTGTATCGAATCAAGCTTGTGACCATTAGTTAAAGCCCCGATTCACATACCCACAACACTAACAACATGATGAGAAACAAGTATTGCACCTCATGGTCAACCAACGAAGAGGTTTAGAAGTGCCTCTTCTCTAAGAAGAAGAGGGGATTCAGTTTATTCTAACTACATTTTTTCCTTAATTATTTACTACGCCTTATATACACCCCAGACCAATATTTACTCTCACACTAGAGAGAGGTTGGTCACTACAAAACCCTCTTGAGCTCATTTATATATATTTTGTATTAATTTAATTGTTTATTACACCTTGCTATTATTTATCGTCGCTGTACATTGCTTATTTCTTATCTAAGTTATGTGTTCTTGAATATCTTAAACCTCCACCCTCGTATCTCACCTTCCTTCATCATCGTTGTCTATATATTGTCACTATCAGCGCCATTTTCTACCACCGGTTTAAACAAAATATGTACAAATCTAATCATACATGAAGAGGGACAAAGAAGCACACATATCCTAAAGCTTAAAAAATACACAAAACACACACTGATGAAAGGCATTAATACATGTGAATAAACAGACATAAACATACAAACAAACTCTGTCTTAATTCAAAAACAAACACAAAAACCCTACTACTTTGTCTTTAACTATGGTTTTGCATGAAAGGAAACCATGGACATGTAACATGTTTACTTGCAATATTGAAAAAAAAAAGTTTTTGGTTAAGGTTTAAAATGTGATTTATCGAACATGAAGACGAAGTAAAAGAAGGTGGTAGGCCGAAAAGGTGGATATAACTATATAAGTTTGGTGATATCAAAGCCAACGATTGTGGTGTTTTAGGTGTTGTAAAATCGCACATACCATGACTATGACAAGTTGCGGTTCCAGAATTCATCAATTTTATAACAAAAATGCAATCTTCGTACATTTTGGGGGGCGGCTATGTCTTATGTGAGACCTAAAATGACTTTTTAAATCGGGTCTTTTCACAAGAAAAGATAAGCTACATATGATTATTATTATAAATATCAACAAACGTCAAATATTTTTTGTTTAGAACTTAAGTGCTGCTCCTCTTAGTTTGCAGAATTGAAAATGAGCACCATGATCTTTCTTGTTAATCCAGATTATAGTAAGTATACCAGCCTCCAGTTTCACCAACGATACATGACCCATAAACTCCAATGTTAGCAATCATGGATCTACAAGGAAGAAAATATATTAGTTTTGAATATGCCTCTTCTTTTTCGGAACAAGTCATTCTTTGCCAGGTTCTGTCCCCGTAGAAGGCTTAATGGATTGCAATAATTTATCAAACATGTATAGTGAGCAAAAGACTGAAAAAACGGGACCAAGAATCACATAATCATTCGAACGTATCACCCAAATAGACTATAGACTTTGAAGGCTCCGGATCACACAACAGGTGTAGAAAAAAAATATGATTTGAGTTTGCAATGTAGTGAAGTAGTGATGTTTTACCAACACCTTTGTTATAACAAATGTTGAAGTGATGAACCAACAAACACGATGCCGGATCCTGAACCAGAAGACTAAGATTAGTAATCATAATTTAAAAAAATGAGTTCCATTGCCGGGAATCGAACCCGGGTCTCCTGGGTGAAAGCCAGATATCCTAACCGCTGGACGACAATGGAATTTTGATATACTTATTGACACAATTTATTTTTAATTAACTGTTCATGGGATTTAAACAAGCTCACCATACGGGTCACTTGATCCAACACCACAATGAGTTTTTTTTTCATATATCATAATTCTCTTAAACATTATCGAGGATTGAACTCGTATCATATCTTAAATGCTTCATTGACCATACGGAGTGGGCGTGTGTTTATGGCGTTGAAGCCTCTCTACGCTGGACGCACCAACCAACATATGGTGTTTATTTATGTTTAGGTTTGATGTTTAATTTTAATTATGTAATTTTTAATTTTTAAGTTAGTATTAGTTTTAGTTTTTCTCTAAAAAAATTAATACATTTGTTATGATTTTTTTATATGAAATAAGAATAAAAAGTGTGTGCCACGTGTGACATCACACGTCCCTTTCACACTAATCCCACCCTGCTCTTTTTTGCACCAACCACTTTTCTAAGGATTGCTTATGTGTCTGCCACATGACGTTTCACACCCTCTTTTCAAGTCCTCTCACCTCTGTATAGTCTGAACCATGTATTATAATAGGTTTGGTGATAGGCAAGAGTTACTGTACCATAAAGAAATGAAAATGCATGTGGACATATTGAAAAATGATTGAACAAAAAATATGGAATCTTGCATGGTCTAATCATTTGAAATGAAATGAATTATAATTATTACAAGGTATCAATAGATTCCCAATCACACCATCCACATGTTAATCCCACATATATTAACACAACACAAGCATAATGTTGTTTGGCATGTTTACCAATTAGACACGAGCATCGTCAACCAAAGTCTCTTATGCATGATTGAATCCCTTATTTATTCATGACTATGATGGATGAATAGATCAGAAATCTGTTGATTTTACATAGTTTTTTTTAAATAATAATAATTTTTACATAGTTTTACTGACTACATGTTTGTACAAACATATTTTAACAAGATATAAACCAACAGTAAAGTTGTTATTTTGGGTCTTTCTACAATCTTACTCTCTTAATTCTTGTGTAAAATATAGTACAATCAAGCACTATGTGTCTACAATGTTGGGTTATGTTGCTATCATTGAGTGCAAATATATTATATTGTCAACTTACTCTAAGAGGAGACTGTGTTAAAATAAACGCCTTCAGTATAATGTTGACAAAGGCACATATAGAAAGGCATGCTCGTTAGATTAAACACACATGTGTTGTCCAATGATAAGTCGAGCATAGTAACAAAAAGAAGGTGAGGTTCAAGGATACATATACGACTAGAATTACAAAGATAAGTATGTGGGAAACAAGATAATGTGAAAGCCCACAAGTGATTATCGTGGACTATGATGGATCTTTATGGTGACAAAGTGCAATATGAGGTTGAGCAAATGGTTGACTAGAAAGCAAGTCATCTACCATTTGTGCTCTCGTTATATGATAAGTCAAAAACTTTACATAAGATGTACATGGTAGATGATTCATGAGGGTTAAAGAATACAACCATTTATGATAAGTCAAAAACTTTACATACAAAGTACATGGTATATTATTCATGAGAGTTAATGAATACAACCATCATAATAAAAATACAAAATAACCAAATCTTGCATATGTAAGATGGTGCACCAAGAAAAAAATGATTCTCACGAATTTCTCTTTATATAATCATATACAATAATCTAAGAGTATTAAAACATATTGCTCAATCAACGTTTAACAATTTAACCGGCTTTAATTCTCTATCGATCATATAGTCCTCCGATTGTGTAACAAAAATGATATATATATATATATATATTGAACGATAAATTTGGATCACTGACGGACCAGTGGAGTATTATCCTGCCACCAGCGGAACCACCTGATCATATCCATATCCACTATACAATAATGCATATACACCAATTCAGAAAGAAACCCAATAAATCTAGAAAAACCCTTTTATAAGAATCGAACCCAAAACCTAATGGTAGCTAAACCTTATCTCACCCCAAAACTATAATGAATAATCACGAAAATGATTTATATAACAAGTTTTTTCATGAACACATCACTTCCCATTTCGCAACCTTTAGTGTTTACTATTTCTGTTTTTTTTTTCTTTCTCATATTTATTATAATCAACTCGAAAAAACGTACCTTATAAAATCATAAAAGTTTAATGGTCGAGACAACCAAATAGTTTAAAATTAAAAAGAAATAATATGAAAGAGAAATTACACAACGGCCAAATCCCCCATGTGCCAAAGATTCTTCTCCTATACACAGCACAACTAAACCTTACCTGCAACCCACTACATCCATCATTTCCCATCGTGTCCTACATCAACGGCCGTCACCACTTCACATTCAATTTAAGAAAGTTCATAAAAAATTGAAAAAATAATCGTTTTCAAATGGTTAATGCTTTATAAGAGCATTTTTTCGTCACATTAGCATTATAATGTTATTTTAAAAAATGTGTGATGGTTAAAGCCTTTAATGTGTCTTTCAATCATTATTTTCCGTTTTGTTTTCTTTCTATTGGACATTATACTAGAAACAGTCCTCCGTCTTAATGCCGCTGTAACACCCAAGGAGACAGTGTTAAGGGCGTTATCAAACTCATTCACGCTCCTGTAATACCCCACTACGCATAGCCTTATATGCGTTCTATATATATAATCAACGTACTTGTAGAAAAATATTTAAAATAACAAGCAAACCATACCATCTTATAGTAAAAACTTTATGTAACAAATCATTACTTTAAATTATTTTTCTTTAAAGTACATGCATCCGAGAATAAGGTTAGAGATTCTGATTAAACTTTTTTTTTCCTTCTTTTATATGTATTTAAAAACCATGAAAATTTTTGATTTAAGAAACTTTTTTTATATAAAAAAGTAGGATTTTAGTTTTATTATATATAAAATTAAATAAAAGACTTTTGCGACGTTAATCATTGACAACGTCTAGGTTGACCATTTCTTTCCACCTAAAAAATAAAAATAATATATTAATAATAATAATTCAAAAACTCCAAGATTCTTTTGTCTCCTTATATAAACCTCTAAATCAACCAACATATACATACACATGGGGATCTGAATTTCGCTAGAAGAAAAACCGAATTCAGAGGCCAACCGTGTGTGCATTTCAAATTCAATTCAAAATAAAAAATGGAAACCATGAGAATGTGCTTTATGATCACAATTTTTGCTCTTGTGACGTCACTTCTTCTTCCATCCATAAACGCTCAAAGTCCTGCTGCTGCTCCTGCTCCTGCTCCTTCAAACGACGGTAACTTCTTCATCTTTCTAGATCTATAATTCAGTCATTGACCAATTGCTTGTGAAATTCATGATTGATTTTGACTTTTTTTATGATCTATAGGAGCATTTATCGTGTTATCGATTTCGATTTACAGTTTTGTACGATTTGATTGCGTAGCTAGGTTTTTTAAGTGAAATTGATGATTGATTTTGAAGTTTTTTTTTTTTTGTGATTTATAGGAGCAGCGATTGATCAAGGAGTAGCGTATGTGCTGATGCTTGTTGCTTTGGCTTTGACCTACATTATTCACTAGATTTTGATTTTGAATTTGGGATTTTTTTTTCTGCCAATTTGTTCTCAAGATTGATGAGTTATTTTTCTGTATTTCTTTTTTGAATTTATAATTTGGCTGACAATTTTCTAATTTGAACCCAATTCTTTGATGTAAAGATTCTTTTTGTTATTATCATGTGGAATGTAATTCGGTGCAACTTGTTTGTTTTATGGCTTTGTGTATATTTCACAAATTTGAATGTAGATTTTAATATTATTGAGAAATAATTCATTAATTTGGGAAATGAATATTTAAGTATCTATGTAATAAATTGTGTATAAATATAACTTTGATTTTCTAAGGGTGTTTGGGGCACTTCGAATACCTCTTGCATCTTCATGGGTCCCAGGCTACATTGCCGCCACCCCTACCCGCAAGCTTGTGGCTTCAATCCATGGGTTATAAAACCTGGCCATCGCAAGTGAAGAAAGATAGTTGATCGTATTCATCGGCTTCCACCTCAGGTTAAAAACATAGTTGATTGATTAATTGTAGTTGTAGCTGTGGATATGTTGATATGATAACAAACTAAAAAAGAAAAATTGAAAGGAAAGTTAACTTTACAAACAAAACATATATGGAGATCATGTATTACAAAACAAACATGTTGGAGTAAAATGCACATATGGTTCCTTTGGTTTGCTAAAGTAACAGGTTCAGTCTCTAACTTTTGGAGATTACACACGTGATCTATGTGGTTTGACAAATTGTTACCGGATAGTCTCTAGAGTGGATGGCCGTTAGCTTGTGCCGTTAACTCCATGTAAAATGACTAAATTACCCTTATGAAAAACAAATAAAACAAAATTTTAATTTATAATTTTTTATGGGACCCAACCCCACCTCCTCTTCAATCTTCATTCCATATTACCTTCACTCCAACTCTTCGGCCATCTCCAACATCTCCGACCACCTTCCATCCTCCCACCGTCACCACCACAATCCGCTACAAAACCCATCAAAGCACCACCTGCCCCCATCACAACTGAGCTTCACAACATGACCAACCACCACCTGTTCATCCATATCCACCAACAATTTCACTATAAAATCTGTCATCCATATTCGGTAACCAACTCCACATATTCGTCACAATCCATTGCCAAAACCATTATCGCACCACTTTTGCCCATGCCATCCACCCACCAGTCTGTTTGACCCACGTCTGTTTTGCAACCCACCACCTCCCTCCATTCAAAATCATAACCTCTAAATCACCTTCACTGCACAACCACTCCAAAATTAAC
Source organism: Scalesia atractyloides (assembly GCA_947069175.1). Taxonomy (NCBI): domain Eukaryota; kingdom Viridiplantae; phylum Streptophyta; class Magnoliopsida; order Asterales; family Asteraceae; genus Scalesia; species Scalesia atractyloides. The sequence goes on along the minus strand of CAMTDV010000011.1, from coordinate 1,142,606 downwards.
ACTAAGAGTTTAGTGGTGGAGTGGTTGGGGAAAGATTTGCTGTTCCTTTTTGACTCAGGTTCAACTCCCACCCTCCTCATTATTTTCTGCGGTATCCAGGTGAAGGCGAATACAGGTGGGCCGGTTCGTGTTGGATGGGATGCGAGGTTTTATCGATTGTTCCACTGCCGTGCATTCGGGCGGGTGGAGGTCGGGTTTCCGCGCATCTGGGAGAGCCAAGGAGCTGACGGCGGTCGAGTAGTTGACCGGTGTCACGGTGGTTAACACGTCGTTCCTTGCCGTTCATTAACAAAGTACAAACATGTAATTGAAAAACAACTGAGAACATCTGAACATGCATCATGGGTTAAACTATTAAACTACATAGCACCTACTAATAACAAAGAGAGTAAAGTACACAGAGGTTCATATGGATTATCAACAGTAGCGGATCAGAAACTTTTTTTAGTGGGTTCGTTTTGATAGATTCTCACTAACTTTTTTTAAATAATACAAGGTTCTCACTATTTTTCCCATTTTTTTTCCAATCCGAATGGGTTCATGTGAACCCACAAAACAGGACTGGATCCGCCACTGATTATCAAAATTTTGGATTTGGTCTCCAATTTTTCAAAAATACACAAATAGTTCTTATGGTTTGCACTTTGTAACATATTTAATTCCCAACCAACAAATCTAAAGGTTTAGCATGTCCAAGTTATGGACTAAATGCGTTAAAAATATCAACCATATAGACCATCCATGTACTTCTTGAAAAAGTTGGGAACTAAATGCGTTACAAAATGCAAAACGCGTGGACCATCTGTATACTTTTAAAAAGCTATTGACCAAATCCAAAATTTTGCTAAACCACAAGGACCATGCAGATGCTTTACTTTACCTAACTAATCACGGGTTTGCATATGACTAAATAAACGTTGCTTCCTTTGTTCGCCTTCACATGTATGGAGTATGGATGTTATAAAATACTCTAGTAGTCTCATGTATGGTGGTTGTATATTTTAAATCGATGGAGTCTCTAAATAAGTAAGCCAGTTTAAAAGCCAAATGAGTTAAGTCAATATGGTTGTTCGGTCGAGGACCAAACTTGAAGCCGACCATGTAAATTGACTAAACCGGCCGTTGCCCAAAATTGAAATGAACGGTTCAATACAAAGTTTTTATTAGGGGTGTGTATGGTTCGGTTACTAGCATTACCATAACCGAAGTCATCGGTTTGGTTAATTTGTCGGTTTTCGGTTCGGTTCGTTTAATTTCGGTTAATAACCAAATCAAACAAGTGCTAAATTTTTTGCTTAGAAATATATGTAATGGAGGTAAAAGTACATGAAATAGATGTATAAATAAATTAAATGAAATAAAGGTATAAATACATGAAATAGAAGTATAAATAAATAAAATCGAGGTATAAAATAATAAATCATGAAATGGATGCATAAAAGCCAGAAATATATGAAAATATAAACGGTTCGGTTCGTTTCGCTGATGGTAAGAAAAATAACCGATTTTATGTTAATTTCGATTCGGTTTTACTAGGTTTCTGGTTAATTATAACGGTTCAGTTATTCCATACCCCTTGGAATATCTCGTGTGTGTATCGTATGTGTTTTTTCTTTTATCGATGGGCTTCCAAATTGGTAGTTTAGTCCAAATAAGTATAGGCCCATAACCGATGTTCCTTCATGATGATGTTTAGAAAATTTGACAGTATTTCTATCTACACTGATAAACCCTAAACCCCCCAACTGTTCACCATGAACATACTACAATTAACCACAATTCAATTCTCCCAAACATCAACTCAACGCATGCTCAATTAAACAATCCCCAAAGCATTTCCAAGGGTCTCCACTCTCATCAAATTACGGTCCACACGAAACCCATGCAGATTCTTGGTTAAAGCTGGTGAAAACAGAGTACCAAAATCAACAGATTTGTTCACACACATCAAACAATTGGAAGCAGAAGAAGACGAAGAAGTACACGATGATAATGAAATGGTTGATAATTGATTGGATAAAGTGGAAGATGAGTTTTCCCCAAAGGGTAGAGATGAAGAAATGAATTATGATAAAGATCCTGAATTTGCTGAAATTTTGGGGACTTCGTTAGATGATCCTGCTAAAGCAAGGTCTAAAGTAAGTTGATTTATGTTCATTATTTGTTTAAATATGTAACCAACAATATATGATTTCAAAAGATATTTTCGTATTTCTAACATACAAATATCAATAATATAATTAAGGAAAGAAAGTTTAGTTTTTAAGTAATGAAAATTTTAAAATAAAGCATTACTAAACAAGAGTAAAAGAAAAAAAAAACAAATAAAAAAAGGGATATGTTTGTAGTATACATGGTAAATGGGTATTATAGTTTTGGGTAATCGGGCCGGGTATTACTTAATCTCATACCCGCAAAATATTTTTTTCCAATCCCATACGGGTCCCATACTTCCATATCCATCGGGTTTCGGGTATACCTGGCCTGAATGTTTGGGTTTCGGGTATATCGTCAGGCTGAGGTTATTTCACCAGGTGTTGGGATGAGAGTATTGCAGCTGGGGAATGGGATGCATGCTAAATGTTTGATGAAATGTCAGATAGAGGAGAGGATGAAGAAGAAAAGGGACAAGATTATTCAGCGAAAAACAGGTTCTGCAACACCTATGAAAGTGATTTTTAACAAGTAAGGATTACAGAGTTTGTGGACAATTGCTTGTGTTCATGATTCAAAAGATTGAGTTTCTTTAGGGTCATGTTTATATGGTGGATGAAGATATGAATTTATAATTTTACACCTCATTACATGATTTGAACTGAGATGAAAATGAGCAAAACGGAGGGTATTGAAATGAAAACGATACAAATGAGTGTTCCATGAACTTTCTTATAGGGCTGTAAACGAACCAAACCTAACAAAGCCTTGTTATGTTCATTCGTTTGGCATTAAACTTGTTCACGAACAGTTCATGAACACATGTCGAACGAAAATTTTTGTTCGTGTACGTTAAGGAATTGAACCTGTTCATGAAACCCTAAATGAACGAACGGTCACGAACTGTTTGCTGAATGTTCGGTTCGTTTGCAGTCCTACTTATGATGATATGAACTATATGCTTCACATATTTGTACGTCAGTTAATGGCTTCAGATGAATTATTTCAGATTTGAGTTCAACAACTCGTATATCTGGATCGAGTTCTACCATGCTCCACTGGATAAAGATATTAAGATGATATGTGATGTAAGTTACTCCATTTCTACTAAATTATTCATATAATTGATAGTGAATGACTCGAATACTTGTATACATACAAGGAAAACGGTGTTTGATGTATTTCATTTGCAGACAATTCGTTCGTGGCATATTGTTGGACGTCTTGGCGGGTGCAATTCTATGAATATGCAAGTAATTGCTAAAAACTTTACCCATGCCTGATTTGAATGTTTTATTTTTTATTGTATATAAACAAACGTTCAATTGCATTACGTTTGTTAAACGCATGTGATTTTTGCAGTTATCACAATCTACTACAGATAAGAGACCAAGTTATGATGATATTCTAGGAGCAAACATTGAACCGACCACATTTTATAACATTAGTGATCTTGAGATTCAAGACAATGTAGCGCGCATATGGTAATCTATACTGAATCCTTAACATGATTATCGTTTTTGCTTTTTTTTATGTGTAGTCATTTGTTTTTCATAATCATTTTGATATTAAGAAAACCTTGGTTTTAAAAAGCGAGAGGCGCACAAAAGCGACGAGGTCTAAAACCAAGGCGCAAAGCGCAAAAGCGGTGGGCTTTTCGTACCCGAGGCGCAAAGTGATTATATAACTTTTTATATATATCTCATAGGTTTTTAGCATCCCTTATCCAAAATATAGCTATAAATAAGGCTTATATATGATTTTACCTATAAGTACAAGCCAAAAAACCTATTGTACAACAGTTTGATGCTTAAAAACAGCATAAAAACAGTCTATGTACATGAGGCGCGCGCCTCAGGCGTGAAAACCCCCAAAAATGCGCTTTTTGGGGCTTCTTCTAAAAATCGTGCCTCAGGCTACCTGAGACGCCAGGCTTGCGCCTCGTTCCTAGGCACGCCTCAGGCGTGCTTTTTAAAACCCAGAACAAAACCCACATGGTGTGTATAAGGCATGGGTGGACCTAGAAACTGTTTTATAGTGTATAAAACATTAAAATCTTCCTACTTAATATTCAAACATCTTAAAATATTTCTAGAATATTTTATTTGTGATAATTATATTCAACACACGAGCTATCTATATACAGTATAAACTTTTTGAACGATAAAACAGCTCAGTTCACCTCAACCTGACCCGTACCGACAATACCCATTTGACCCATCCATCTTGTCACGATAAACATTTCAGTTCAACTCAACCCAACCTGACCCGTACTGACAATACCCATTTGCCAAAATCGTCCCTGAGGTTGGGCACTTTTTGCTGTTACATCCAAATAAGAACTTTTGTAACTGGACCCCTAATGTTTCATTTTTGTTGCCATTTCCATCCAAATCACAAACCCAGTTAAAATGTATCGTTAACTCAGGGACGATTTTGGCAATTTCGTTAACTCAGGGACGATTTTGGCAATTTCGTTTAACATTTGTGTGACGCTTTATGAGCGCGTACATTTTTAATACTTCATATCTTGATGATGGAAATTTGGTCGATTCTTTTTCAGGGTAGATATTGGTACTAGCGAGCCTATGCTGTTGGACATATTGATAAATGCAATGACGCAAATAAGCTCCGAGTATGTTGCGTAATTCTCTCATGTTTGTGTTCTTGGGTTCGTTATTTAAGTAAATAATTATTAATGAATTTGTTTATTGTTTACAGTCATGTTGGAATCAAACAGATGGTTTTTGGTGGATCTGAATATGAAAACTGGAGTCCAAACTTAACATCTGAGGATGAAGGTTATAGTGTTCATAAAATCTAGGCCACTTTACTATCTCATATGTAACGTGATATTCACCATTTTGTTGTCATAGTGTATAAATATAATTTTTTTTTTGATTGATCATTTTTTTAGTCTAATATTTGGGTTAAAACACACACAACAAGAGGGAAAAGTTTAATTTGGACTTCATATCAATCAAATTCGTGGGAAAAGAAAAACTATAAGAGCAACTGCAACCCTGGAAACCCAATGGGCCTAGGGGTGTTCAAAAAGCTCGTGTCTCAAGGCTCGCTCGAAAAAAGCTCGTTTTGTTTTTGAGCTTGAGCCCGGCTTGACTCGATGGCTCGGCTATGTGGCTTGACTCGATGGCTCGTATGTATGCGTGTGTGTATATATATGTATTTCTTTTTAGAAATGTGTGCTGTTTTTTATTATTTTGTTTTTTATGTTACCAATATTCGTACAAAAATATTAATGAGTAGGCTCGACTGGGCTCGAGTTGGCTTGAAGTTTTAACGAGCCATCGAGTTTTCAGCTCGAAAAAATAATCAAGCTGAGCCGAGATGGCTCGTTTAAGTTCAAGCTCGAGCCCAGCCTTGCTCGGCTCGATTACAGCGATACATGGCCCTCCAAGTTGGATTTCCCCAAAAACCTTCACGAACATCTTCTCTCTATGTGACAAGTCGCATTTCCAAGTTAACACTGTTAACTTTTCTCGGTTAAATATTTAGGATCTATTGAATGTCATATATGCATTTATTATACGTACAAGTTAGTAACACACGGACACACGAAATTGATATAAACTAGTGGGACTAGTCTTGTATCTTACACCAGAGTTAATTTGTTTAACTTTGTGCACAAATTGCAAGTAATTGAAACTTGAGGGACTTGTTGTGTAGCAAGTTAACTTGAATTTTATAACTTTCTTTGCAATTTTCAAGAGTTTGAAACTTAAGGGACTAAAAGTGCCCTTGTTGGAATTCAAGGGTTTAGTGTGACAATTATTAAACTTGTGTATTATAATAACTTAATCCCTACAACAAAACCCTAATCTACAAAACAAACGTCTGCCTCCTCTCTTCTCTCTTGGTGGACGAACTACAAGCAAGAAGCCTCAAGCTTTTTCGGTTTTCGAGTCCCTAACAACTCACATCACTCCCAACTCGGTAATCCTTAAAATATGGCTTTTGATTATTGTATAATTCTTCGTATATTGGCTGCGTTTTCTGGGTTTGTTCATGATTCTTGATGATCTTTGATGATAACTTGTAGTTTGGGTGCTAGAAATCATGTTAGTCGATGATTAGATTGCTTATGTGTTCGGTTAAGCCGCTAGGGTTTTGATTATGGGTTGGATCTTGTGGTTGTGATGAACCAATTGTTATATGATTTAATTTAGGATGATAATCTGCTGTGATTAAAGATTTTAGGTCGTTGGGTGCATTAGATAATCGTTTGTGAGGTTTGGGTGGTAAAACAGAATATGTCCAGAACGTTACAACCGACTTTAATCGGCTGTAACCGGGTTAAAAGTTAACAAAAAGTGTTGTTTCTTGAGTCCATGATGTACTTCCAGGAAATACCTTTCAAACCCCACTGGAATTGCATTTTTTCGACGAAAATTGAATGTTTTATGAATTTTTCCGTATCGAAGGTTCAGGCTGCGTTTCTGGCAGAATTTGCAGCCCATTACGAATGACATAACTCAATGTAGGAATTGAGTTATGATCTCAAATTTTTACTGTAGGTAGTTCCAGAGGTCACAAAAATCTCCAACTGGAATTACGTCAATCGGATAACCGACGATTTTTAAATGAATTTTTCAGTAAGCTGCAGTCAGAAAGTGACGAATCTGATTGCTGCTTAATAAATGATTTTTATTAAATTTTTGGTTAGGAGTTAGACTCTAAAATTTTAACACAAGTCCACACCTTCCGAGGGGTACGCCATATAAAAATATATAATTTTTGCAGCATCGTAATTATGTAAAACGAGCTTCCCAAAACAATATGTTTTCAATGATTTTACCTATGCATGGCTTTGAGTTGTTAAGTGATGAATTTGCTACTTTTCGTGTCCGCACGTGCATGATAATTGTATAATTGATGAATGGCATGTCGTAGTGTACATTATGAATCTATGCTTGAAAGCTACTTGGTATTATGTTGTGACAACTTGTTTGCATGATAATTGTTAGATGTGTGTAAGGCTTGCGTGAATTACATAAACGACCTCTAATGTTCTTGGTAACCATCTTAGGACGTGGTTGATCATCTTCGCTACTATTTGCACTTATTTCTTACCGAGCAAAACAAATGTGAGTTCACACCTTTACTAAAAGCATGTATTCCCGGTGGTTGAGAACCTCACTTTCTCGTGTATGGGATTGGCTTAGTATTCCTGGTATGGGATACTGTTAACTTCACTTTCATTGGTTAGGAGATTGCCTAGTATTCCTGGGGATGGAATATGTTAAATGTTATTTATATTTCATGTCTTTAGCGGACTAAACGAACTCTATCTGAAAGTCCCCACACATTATACCGATTAATCGCCCTGGCCTGACGAACGGGATATTAGTTGATAGCGCTATTAGGTTCGACAAACCTCACACCGTACCTGGGAGGACGTGCGTGAACTTTTATGCCTTGGCAACTGGTCAATGATGATAGAAATTGACCTGGGGCACAAACAACTTAAACAGTCAAAGTTTCGGTATCACACAGTTTAGTAGCTTAAAGATGGGTAGCTACCCGTGACATGTTTTATAAATTAAGTAATTTAACAAGCTAAGTTCTTTTTGAAAATAATAATGAAAAAAACAGTAAACTCGCCAACTTTATGTTGACATATATTACATGCTTTGTAGGTCGTTAGTACAGCTATGAGCGGGCATTGCAATCTGCTGGAGTGTGTGGTTTGTTAACGCTTTATGTTTCGATCATCTATTAAAACTTGTGGTTTTAAGTTTCGATGGGTTTTGCTTTATTTTTTTCCGCTGCAATATAAACTGTGTTTTGGACATTTAAACTTTATCGCTAATCATGATGACAATGATGATTTTATAATTTGAATGGTTGGTTCAACATGATTAGTGGCTAGATCCTGATCAGTCGCACGCCTCGCGGTAAAACTCCGCATATGGATTTTGAGGGTGTGACACTCTATGTCATCCCCCTCTTAGGCTCCCCTTTCTTGGTCCATGGCTGTCCTTGGAAAAACCGTGTTGTCGATCGCCTCTCTCTGCCATGAGGGACCACGTCGGCTAAGGACCTCCCACAGATCTAATTGCAGATGATATAATGTATTAACCAATCAACAAAAGGCCTCAACCACTTTAAAAATATCAGAATACAAGGCAAAGTTCTTGAACCAGAAATAAAGCCATGTTACACCTTCAGGAGTCCAGGCTCGACCTTATAAACTGCCCGGTCTGGTTTCTCTCTCTGGTTTTTTTAAGGTTTTAAATAATACAATTAATTAATTAAGTAGCTAAACTGGACTCTAGAGTCTAGACAATAACTTGTATTCTTAAACCTATTCTAAAAATCTAATTACACAGTGTTGTATATCGTTTTTATGAACATTTCGTATGAATTTCATAAAATTCTAATTACACACAGTGAAATCTGACGTGACGCTAAGGTGATAGCTGGTAAAAGTGGGACCACACCCCAAAGCCTACAAAGGTATATGTATTAGATATGGTGAGGCACATAGAGGCAATATACATTCCCTACAACCCACTTCATTTATGAAAAATTTTTAAATCGTTTAAAGGAACATGAAGATATTAGTTTTTCTGAAAATGATTTTTAAAATGTTAGCTATTAGTTAGATTTAAAAAAAAACTACATATGAAATCATTGGATTTGGCGCATTTTAATCGTAACATGATGGTTGTTTGTCATAAAGCTAAGTGTTACTGTTAACGAAAATTTCAATTAAAACATCATCATATTACAAAAAATTAATTAATTAATTAAATTGAAGTCCAATAGTTAAAATTGGGTAATCGAAACCGATTGGTGGATAGTTAGTTAGATCTATAATCCTCTTTTGAAGCCAAAAGATTAATATAATATAAAATCTTCCAAAACACATATTTGAATCATAAACTAATCTAGACAAAACACATATTTGAATCATGAACTAATCTAGACATGTATTAATTAGCATTAGTATGTAGATAAGTTTTAGTGAACGTGGGTTGGTTAAAGAGCCCTCAAAATATTTGAAAACAACAATAAAATTGACAGATAATTTAGGACGTATCTATGTTGTGTTTAGTGAAAAGCACACCCCACTAACATCTCCACTTAGCCCACATGTTATATAGAATCTTGCATCTTAGACCTTTAAGAAATGAAAAAATGAAAGTTTACTATATATCTCTGTAACTTTTCATACCTTGAAGAACAACAAATAAATATTCGAGCACCTCATGAACAAAGTGAATACGAGAGAGGCGAGAGTTACACCCGTTTCTCTTCAAAAGCCAAAAACAAAGCATGACAATTTGGGATGGAGAGTGAAATGTTTAGTTTTTTCAATGGTAAAAGAAAATAGCATTTAAAACGTTAGTCCTTGGTTTAAATCTAAACATAAAACTAACTATATACTAAATCATTGGTGACTTATAACAACAGTTGTTTGTTTGTCATAAAATTACAGCCAACATTTTTTGTTAACTAAATAACTACTATATTTTCTTTGTTTTTTAGCAACAAAAAATTATTATTTTATGATTTGTTGTCATAAATTAGTCATCAATTTGGAAAGTTGCAGGTGGTTAACTGGATGAGGGTTTTGGCACGAGATTTTTGTTATATTATTATTTAATTGTATTCATGCACAAATAAAATAACGAAGATTATAATATTAATACAAATAAAATAAAATACGTAAATAAGATATTAATTAAGATATATTAAAAGCTTTTTAACTATATAAAACATACATAAAAAGTGTATAATATTTAATACATATCATATCGTGGATGAAAAGTGGGTGAACAATCGATTTTTAACGTTTTATGGGTAATGGGTGAGGTGAGGGTGAAAGGGGGCAGGCCCGTAGCCATCGTGTCCACATGAACATTGCGCTCCTGGGGCATGGGTGGCTTTGCGTGAAGGAGATAATGGACGTGGAGCAGGTTCTTGCTTTAATTTTTCTTAACTATTAATAAATATACCACTCACCATTTCGTTTTTATTACAATATTTAAATTAAGACTTAATTTATTTATTTATTTTTTTCTCAAATGACTTGTGATTGGTAAGTAAAAAAAACCCGAAGCCTTGTTTATTTTTTTATGAACATTTCAGTATAAATGTTATCGAAAACAAAATTGTTCTAAAAAAATATGGTGAATTAAAAAAAAATCAAAAGATTGGCTCACATTTAACATGACCATTACACACCTCAGTGAGTGTGAGGGGTGGTACCACTCGTTGCCTGTCTGTGTGATGTCAAACAGAAGCACACTATTATTCTCCCGTCTTGACCACTATTTTGCAGGAAGAGGAGGAAGTCATCAATGGCCATTAAAAGCCTAATCAAGAAGTGAGTCGAACCTCCAGAAAAACAAGCAGCAGTCTATACAGAGCAGGAGTTTCAAACCACCATGTGTATCGCATCTAGCATAGTTACGTATAGTAGCGTAAACGCCTTTGTCTAAAGTGGCACGAGTCACAGCAAGTTGCAGATCTGCATGTGGTAGTTTTAAGCCGGAAGCGCAGTTTACATCATCTGAGGCGCAACACAGCTTACTTCACCTAAGGTCGCCTAACGCCATACAACACATGAGAAGTTGGCGTCTTGGTGGCATAATTCAAGTAAAAGAAATACTAAAAAAAACTTTACCAAAATCAAGCAAAACTGATTTTGAAAAAGTTATAGATCTTGCAAGCTCATTAGAAGTTACAAACACCTCAAACATCTAAAAAGTTGCAAAACTATAAAAATTCATATAAAGTCATCATTCAAAAGCCACCAGTAACATTCAAGAGCTTGTAACACGCACTTTTTCAGCAACCAACTTTATCGCTTCAATCCTTTCATCAACTAGTTTCTGTAGCTGCTCCTCTTGTTTCACCTTATCGCTTTCTTCAATCTCTGCTTCCTTAAACTCCTCATCGGTTCCATTCGACTTAAACATCACAAATGATACTTCCGAATCAAACTCCGTGGGGACCTCAACCAGCCGCTTCCCACTTGCACCGGTATCTTTCCCGATGACATCAGCCCTAATTCGATCCAAAACAACAGTCCGGAAATTCTCGATATACTTCTCAACAGGGTCAAGAGCTAAGTAGATTAAAATCTCCCAACATTGTAAAAACTGTTTCTTGTTGATTTTGAGTGTTTTTCTCACTTCTTCAATGGTTTCTGATTGTGGAGTAAAACGGGTAATTTGGGTTCGTTTGGCTAGGTTTTCTTCTTTTAGACGGCTGACAGTTGCGTTTAGTGATGGCTGGAGTGCTTGTAGAGCAAGTAAACGAGGTACGTCAATGCAAGCCCTAACGTGTTGTAATGAGTCTAGTGGCTCTTCGATTGAGAGGTCATACACGTTGTCCGCAACTACCATGTTGGTGATTGCTTGAAGAAGATTACCTCCGTAGCCCTTGCGTTGGTATGGAGGGAATACCAGTATCTGTCATTAGAACATTAAAAAACATGTAACATAAGTAATTTACCTTAAATGATCCTATTTGAGTTCTACTTTCAATATGCTTATGGCGATTCTTGTCTTTCCTAATTATTATATTTCAAAATTTTGAGTATCACAGTAACAAAACAATGTTTTTACTTGGGAGTCAAAATATAACAAAATCTTCATAACACTGACCATTTTGACACACACTACATACTACCAACTTTGACCCGTCAACCAAACCACCAAACCCAGCCATTTTGGTGGGGTGTAAACAAGCCGAGAAGTTCGAAAGGTACTTGGGATCGGCTCAGTTAAAAGCTCGAACAGGCCATGCCTTAAGAAGCCCGAGCACGAAATACAGCTCATATAGTTATCGAGCCCAAGCTCAAGCCTGAAATACAAAGCTCTTTTAGGCTAGTGAGCCTAAACGAGCCCAAACAAAATTTTGGTTTTCATACATATTATAGTGATATTGATGATTATAACCCAACCCTAAAAGGCCCAAGTTGGTTTCAACTCAGACCCATATGATTTAAAATAATAATATTGGCGAGCCGGGCCAAACTTTGGCTCGTTTAAGCGAACTCAAACCGAGCTTTTAGCTCGTTTAAGATTGTTCTCAGCCGAGCTCAAGCTCAAATAAGTAGGCTCGAACCTAGCCGAGCTCGAGCTTCATAAAAACGTGACGAGCCAAGCTTGAGTAGTGAAAGGCTCAAGCTAGGCTCGTTTACGCCCTACATTTTTGCACCTTTATTATTTTTTTAAAGTAACGCTAAGAAAACGGGTCAACATTTCAAAAGCCTTAAAATAAACTGAGTGTTTACAACCTCTTTAATTGGTTCACTCGGAAAACAAATAACTATTTAGATCATAGTTCTTATAAATCACACTGAATTTATTAACCATTAATGTGAAGTAATATACCTGCCCAAGTCTCAGCCTGTGGCTATCAGGGTAATGAAAAAACCGATAAAGTGCAGCAAAACCAAACAACTTTTGTGGAGTATCCTGTTCATCAATTTTCTTCTCCATTAGAAGGTAAATTTGCCAATCGGGATCAGTAACATCAATTGGATTACTACCTGATACAGAAATGTAACAAACTTAAATTAAATAATTAGATTTAAATCAGCAAAAAAATGCAAAACCTTATGAGTATGCAATAGTCAAGAACAGCTGGAAGTTACCGTCAACAAGAAGGAGAACAAGTGGTACCAATCTACAGTAAAGAAGACCCATGGTCGACCCCTCAACACAAACAACCTGATAAAAAAATAAAATGATAAACCACTGTACTTATACATATATATATAACTTGGGTACACCGTAATAGCGCAGGTAGTTTAAAAACACACCTCCAGCTCAGAACAATCAGCTTTAAAATGTCCATCCAACCCGTTGCTAATTACTTTTCCATCTGAGATCATAGACCTATACAAATGCAAGCATCAGGAATCAACCAACTGACAAAAAAAAAACAAATAACAAGGATCAGGAGATTAAAATTCAATCAAAGCTTCATAAAGTTTAGCATACTTTACGTAATGAGTCTCTGTGGAAAATGTTTTGAGAAAATCATCTTTTGTCTCGACAAGATTATCTGCAAAAATGTTCTGCAATAAAAAAAATGTAACACTGGTCAACATATCAACATTACATAACATGAAAGTAAAAAAGATAAATATAGTATTTGATGATAACCTGCAGAGAAGTTTTAAGATCTGTAACTCCTTTCCCAGCCTTTATAAACGACATACAACATCAACCATTGAAAAGAAATATAGTCAGATTTATTTGTAAAACGATTGAAAAAAAACACATTTTTTAAATTTCTGAAAAGCATATTATAAATGCATGAACTTACATCACATGTGCTCTCATAAGATATATCAGCATATGCTTGAAATGAAACGCTGCTGATCCAAATAGTTATCTGCGTTATAAAATATCAAATTTAAAATTGCCGAATCAGCACACAGAAGTCTATCCATAACAAGTAGAAATCACTAAGCTACATGATGAACAAAAAAATTAAAATTGAAGTAAACCTTTAACCCTTGGTAGCCATATATTTTTCCATCTTCTTCAAAGAAGGGACTTAGGTCAACAGGTTCAATGGTGAAGCTTTCTTCAGAGCCCACTTCATCTTCTTTAGAAACTGAGAATTTAATTATTTAGAAAAAAATAACATTTCATCAGATTCAGGACTAAAAGACCATACAAAATTATAGGAAAATAAAACATACAGTAACCAAGGACCCCAGCAACCACCAAGTGAGCAACAACTTCAAATTCGATATATGAGTCAAACGGTCAAACTAGTATCGATAAATGACCGATTTTATATTTACCCCAAACAGGCTATTTTCTTGTTCCATACTTGTTTCTCTGAACCTAAACTAGCCCTTAAATATCATAAACACAAGATCAATATACATTTGCCAAAAACTACAAAATCAATTACTACAGCTTACAAAAACCCTAAGTCAATGACTGGTAACTTTCACCCAGCAGTAAATTAATTCACTGGAACATGAAATATTGAAATCCAACATTATACACATAAACTGTTCTGCGGTAGCTAAATTAGAGCACATTTCGGTTAGATAAACCCAAAAACACATGTTCTATGATAAACAATACGAGCAAATTTAATTATAAAAAAAAACTCTGCGCTCAAGAAACCAGCAACGAAAGGAAATAAGTGATTATAACGGCAAGAACAACACAGAAACACGTACCCATGTAGATTTTGATGCAGTCGTTGGGTTGAAGCCCTTCATCTACGAGGAAACAAAGTGAGCAGAATCAGCGAAAACAGAGACGAATTGGAGCAATTAGGATGAGAAAAATTAGGGAAACTTACCGACTTTGGAAAAGCCGACCTTTCGACGCTTTTTGGGATCGGAAACGGTGTCGGAAGAGTGGTGTTTCGTTCCCATTTTTTGCAATTAGGGTTTCGACGAGAAGCGGGAAAATTGTTAGAAACGCGGGAAAGGGGACTGTGCTGCGTTCGTGTACCTTTATATAGGCTGAGTGGTGCTAAAATTGCCATAGAATAGTGTTTTCCTTCAAACGGCCGTTTGTTCTAGTGGTATGATTCTTGCTTTGGGTACGAGACGTCTTGAGTTTGATCCAGAGTGTGATTAAAACGGGGAATCTGTAGAGATTCACTCACATTAGGTGCGTTCTTTTGATGATGTTGGATGCGCACGAGTTTTGGGATTTGATCGACGAGGAAAAACTAACCTAAAATAATAACGAAATGGTTCGGTAAATAATTGGATTTTATTTGAGACTAATACTTTTAATTAACAATTTTTATAAGGTTTTTAGATTTATTTTTTTGAGTTAAGGTGATTTTCTAACTTTAAAAATATTATTTTTAAGTATTTTTAATTGATTTTTAATTTAAATAAAAATAAAAAAAAATAAATTTTTAAAGTTGAAACCTATGTTTTCTTTCATCTAAACATATATTTTTAAAGTTTTATTACAACCTAAACAATTCTTAGCCATGGCTCCTTTGAAGCGCACAACAAATGTTGACACCTATGTTTTTTTTTATCTAAACGTATATTTTTAAAGTTATATTACAACCTAAACAATCCTTAGGCTTGGCTCCTTTGAAGCACACAACAAATTTCGACAACAAAACTTTGATTGGTCTTTTTGATAAAAATGTTGCGTTTGATCTAAATAGATCGAAACACAACAAGACTAATCAAGTTTTGTTGTCATTTGGCGTACGCCTAAAAAAAACCAAGCCAAGCCTGAGGATGTAATGTAATAAGCTTGATATTCGATTAGACCTCAAATTTATTACTTACAATAGTGATCAAAAGTTTTATTACAACCTGAACAATCCTCAGGCTTGGCTCCTTTGAAGCGCACAACAAATTTCGACAACAAACTTTGATTGGTCTTTTTGATAAAATGTTGCGTTTGATCTAAATAGATCGAAAACACAACAAGACTAATCAAGTTTTGTTTGTTTTGGCGTACGCCTCAAAAAAACCAAGCCAAGCCTGAGATGAATGTAATAAGCTTGATATTTGATTAATTATCTTACAAATAGTGATCAAGAAGTTTTATTACAACCTGAACAATCCTCAGGCTTGGCTCCTTTGAAGCGCACAACAAATTTCGACAACAAAACTTTGATTGGTTTTTTGATAAAAATGTTGCGTTTGATCTAAATAGATCGAAACACAACAAGACTAATCAGTTTTTGTTGTCATTTGGCGTACGCCTCAAAGAAACCAAGCCAAGCCTGAGGATGTAATGTAATAAGCTTGATATTCGATTAGACCTCAATTTATTACTTACAAATAGTGACAAGAAGTTTTATTAAACCTGAACAATCTCAGGCTTGGCTCCTTTGAAGCCACAACAATTTCACAACAAAACTTTGATTGGTCTTTTTGATAAAAATGTTGCGTTGATCTAATAGATCGAAACACAACAAGACTAATCAGTTTTGTTGTTTTGGTACGCCTCAAGAAACCAAGCAAGCCTGAGGATGTAATGTAATAAGCTTGATATTGATTAGATTACTTACAATAGTGATCAAGAAGTTTTATTAAACCTAACAATCCTAGGTGGCTCCTTTGAACGCAAAAAATTTCGACAACAAAACTTGATTGTTTTTGATAAAAATGTTGCGTTTGATTAATAGATCGAACACAACAAGACTAATCAAGTTTTGTTGTTTGGCGTACGCCTCAAGAAACCAGCAAGCCTGAGATGAATGAATAAGCTTGATATTTGATAAATAACTTACAAATAGTGATCAAGAAGTTTATTACAACCTGAACAATCTAGCTTGCTCCTTGAAGCACAACAAATTTCACAACAAAACTTGTTTGGTTTTTGATAAAATGTTGCGTTTGATCTAATAGATCGAAACACAACAAGACTAATCAATTTGTTGTCATTGGTACGCTCAAGAAACAAGCAAGCCTGAGGATGAATGTAATAAGCTTGATATTCGATTAGCCTAATTATATACAATAGTGCAAGAGTTTACACTACATCTCAGGCTTGGCCCTTGAACCACAACAATTTCACACAACTTTGATGGTCTTTTGATAAAATGTTGCGTTGATCTAAATAGATGAAACACAACAAGAAATCAAGTTTGTTGTTTTGCGTACCCTCAAAGAAACAAGCAACGAGGAGAAAAGCTTTAATTACTTATTTATTCTACAAATAGTTCAGAAGTTTTATAACCTGAAAATCAGCTGGTCTTTGAGCGCAACAAATTTGACAAAAAACTTTGATGGTTTTTTGAAAATGTTGCGTTGATCTAATAGATCAAACACAACAAGACTATCAAGTTTGTGTATGGAGCTAAAACAACAGCCTAGGATGAATGAATAGCTTGATATTCGATAGACCTCAAATTTATTACTTACAAATAGTGATCAAGAAGTTTTATTACAACCTGAACAATCCTCAGGCTTGGCTCCTTTGAAGCGCACAACAAATTTCGACAACAAAACTTTGATTGGTCTTTTGATAAAAATGTTGCGTTTGATCTAAATAGATCGAAACACAACAAGACTAATCAAGTTTTGTTGTTTTGGCGTACGCCTCAAAGAAACCAAGCCAAGCCTGAGGATGTAATGTAATAAGCTTGATATTTGATTAGATTACTTACAAATAGTGATCAAGAAGTTTTATTACAACCTGAACAATCCTCAGGCTTGGCTCCTTTGAAGCGCACAACAAATTTCGACAACAAAACTTTGATTGGTGTTTTTGATAAAAATGTTGCGTTTGATCTAATAGATCGAAACACAACAAGACTAATCAAGTTTTGTTGTTGTCATTTGGCGTACGCCTCAAAGAAACCAAGCCAAGCCTGAGGATGCAATGTAATAAGCTTGATATTCGATTAGACCTCAAATTTATTACTTACAAATAGTGATCAAGAAAGTGAGTTTTATTACAACTGAACAATCTCAGGCTTGGCTCCTTTGAAGCTCACAACATATTTCAACAACAAAACTTTGATTGGTCTTTTTGATAAAAATGTTGCGTTTGATCTAAATAGATCGAAACACAACAAGACTAATCAAGTTTTGTTGTCATTTGGCGTACGCCTCAAAGAAACCAAGCCAAGCCTGAGGATGTAATGTAATAAGCTTGATATTCGATTAGACCTCAAATTTATTACTTACAAATAGTGATCAAGAAGTTTTATTACAACCTGAAACAATCCTCAGGCTTGGCTCCTTTGAAGCGCACAACAAATTTCGACAACAAAACTTTGATTGGTCTTTTTGATAAAAATGTTGCGTTTGATCTAAATAGATCGAAACACAACAAGACTAATCAAGTTTTGTTGTATTTGGCGTACGCCTCAAAGAAACCAAGCCAAGCCTGAGGATGTAATGTAATAAGCTTGATATTCGATTAGACCTCAATTTATTACTTACAAATAGTGATCAAGAAGTTTTATTACAACCTGAACAATCCTAGGCTTGGCTCCTTTGAAGCGCACAACAAATTTCGACAACAAAACTTTGATTGGTCTTTTTGATAAAAATGTTGCGTTTGATCTAAATAGATCGAAACACAACAAGACTAATCAAGTTTTGTTGTCATTTGGCGTACGCCTCAAAGAAACCAAGCCAAGCCTGAGGATGCAATGTAATAAGCTTGATATTCGATTAGACCTCAAATTTATTACTTACAAATAGTGATCAAGAAGTGAGTTTTATTACAACTTGAACAATCATCAGGCTTGGCTCCTTTGAAGCTCACAACATATTTCGACAACAAAACTTTGATTGGTCTTTTTGATAAAAATGTTGCGTTTGATCTAAATAGATCGAAAACAACAAGACTAATCAAGTTTTGTTGTCATTTGGCGTACGCCTCAAAGAAACCAAGCCAAGCCTGAGGATGTAATGTAATAAGCTTGATATTCGATTAGACCTCAAATTTATTACTTACAAATAGTGACCAAGAAGTTTTATTACTACCTGAACAATCCTCAGGCTTGGCTCCTTTGAAGCGCACAACAAATTTCGACAACAAAACTTTGATTGGTCTTTTTGATAAAAATGTTGCGTTTGATCTAAATAGATCGAAACACAACAAGACTAATCAAGTTTTGTTGTCATTTGGCGTACGCCTCAAAGAAACCAAGCCAAGCCTGAGGATGTAATGTCAATAAGCTTGATATTCGATTAGACCTCAAATTTATTACTTACAAATAGTGATCAAGAAGTTTTATTACAACCTGAACAATCCTCAGGCTTGGCTCTTTGAAGCGCACAACAAATTTCGACAACAAAACTTTGATTGGTCTTTTTGATAAAAATGTTGCGTTTGATCTAAATAGATCGAAACACAACAAGACTAGTCAAGTTTTGTTGTCATTTGGCGTACGCCTCAAAGAAACCAAGCCAAGCCTGAGGATGCAATGTAATAAGCTTGATATTCGATTAGACCTCAAATTTATTACTTACAAATAGTGATCAAGAAAGTGAGTTTATTACAACTGAAGAATCTCAGGCTTGGCTCCTTTGAAGCTCACAACATATTTCGACAACAAAACTTTGATTGGTCTTTTGATAAAAATGTTGCGTTTGATCTAAATAGATCGAAACACAACAAGACTAGTCAAGTTTTGTTGTCATTTGGCGTACGCCTCAAAGAAACCAAGCCAAGCCTGAGGATGTAATGTAATAAGCTTGATATTCGATTAGACCTCAAATTTATTACTTACAAATAGTGACCAAGAAGTTTTATTACTACCTGAACAATCCTCAGGCTTGGCTCCTTTGAAGCGCACAACAAATTTCGACAACAAAACTTTGATTGGTCTTTTTGATAAAAATGTTGCGTTTGATCTAAATAGATCGAAACAAACAAGACTAATCAAGTTTTGTTGTCATTTGGCGTACGCCTCAAAGAAACCAAGCCAAGCCTGAGGATGTACTGTAATAAGCTTGATATTCGATTAGACCTCAAATTTATTACTTACAAATAGTGATCAAGAAGTTTTATTACAACCTGAACAATCCTCAGGCTTGGCTCATTTGAAGCGCACAACAAATTTCGACAACAAAACTTTGATTGGTCTTTTTGATAAAAATGTTGCGTTTGATCTAAATAGATCGAAACACAACAAGACTAATCAAGTTTTGTTGTCATTTGGCGTACGCCTCAAAGAAACCAAGCCAAGCCTGAGGATGTAATGTAATAAGCTTGATATTCGATTAGACCTCAAATTTATTACTACAAATAGTGATCAAGAAGTTTTATTACAACCTGAACAATCCTCAGGCTTGGCTCCTTTGAAGCGTACAACAAATTTCGACAACAAAACTTTGATTGGTCTTTTTGATAAAAATGTTGCGTTTGATCTAAATAGATCGAAAAACAACAAGACTATCAAGTTTTGTTGTCATTTGGCGTACGCCTCAAAGAAACCAAGCCAAGCCTGAGGATGTAATGTAATAAGCTTGATATTCGATTAGACCTCAAATTTATTACTTACAAATAGTGACCAAGAAGTTTTATTACTACCTGAACAATCCTAGGCTTGGCTCCTTTGAAACGCACAACAAATTTCGACAACAAAACTTTGATTGGTCTTTTTGATAAAAATGTTGCGTTTGATCTAAATAGATCGAAACACAACAAGACTAATCAAGTTTTTGTTGTCATTTGGCGTACGCCTCAAAGAAACCAAGCCAAGCATGAGGATGAATGTAATAAGCTTGATATTCGATTAGACCTCAAATTTATTACTTACAAATAGTGATCAAGAAGTTTTATTAAAACCTGAACAATCCTCAGCTTGGTCCTTAGAAGCGCACAACAAATTTCTACAGACTAACAAAACTTTGATTGGTCTTTTGATAAAAATGTTGCTTTGATCTAAATAGATCGAAACACAACAAACTAATCAAGTTTTGTTGTAATTTGCGTACGCCTCAAAGAAACCAGCCAAGCCTGAGGATGTAAGCCAATAAGCTTGTAAATTCGATAGACCTCAAATTTATTACTTACAAATAGTGATCAAGAAGTTTTATTACAACCTGAACAATCCTCAGCTAAAAAAAAAAAAAAAAAAAAAAAAAAAAAAAAAAAAAAAAAAAAAAAAAAAAAAAAAAAAATTTGATTAGACCTCAAATTTATTACTTACAAATAGTGATCAAGAAGTTTTATTACAACCTGACAGGCTTGGCTCCTTTGAAGCTCACAACATATTTCGACAACAAAACTTTGATTAGTGTTTTTGATAAAAATGTTGCGTTTGATCTAATAGATCGAAACACAACAAGACTAGTCAAGTTTTGTTGTTGTCATTTGGCGTACGCCTCAAAGAAACCAAGCCAAGCCTGAGGATGCAATGTAATAAGCTTGATATTCGATTAGACCTCAAATTTATTACTTACAAATAGTGATCAAGAAAGTGAGTTTGATTCAAGCTTAATTTGAAAGTCAGCGTAGCTCAACTGGAAATAAAAACTCTAGTTTACCATCATAATTACATATATAGTTATACTTACAAATGACATAAGAAAATACAATCAATTTATTTGAAGCATATTTTATAACCATGACTTGAAGTTTTAAGCTCACCTTTTTTTGCTTGTGACTTTTGAACTCGATAAAAGCTCATCTGATAGAAGTTCATGCTTGACTACACCCTAGTGTTGTCACCAAAAATTGTAAATATAACTCGAATCAACTCATAGAATGTCAATACTTTTGATCAAGCTAACAAAGTCAAAGCCCTAAACCGCAGAGATTATTAATGCAACCAGATTACAACTGATTTTCTCAGCTTCAAAATTTCCAAGAAAAGAATGAAGTAACAAAACATTACACAAGTTCCATGAAGAAAATCATGTTTGGTCATGACATAAAAATAGGTTTTTCTTTTATGTCATTATGTGTGTTCTTTTCCTTGTTGAAAAATCAAACATGGTAACCAGTGATTGTGAAACCCCTTCCAACAATCTCTCCGGCACAAAACCATGCAAAGCATTCCAGCCCAAACAAAGCAGCGATTCCAGCTTGTTCAACGTGTATATCTTTTCTGTTTTTCCATAGATTTTTCACGTAATCGAGTTCCTTCCAGAATGATTCATTGCGGCTCGGCAGGCTGCAGAACATGCATACAAGAAATTAGAAAACTAATTTGATTGGTTGAGTCGGTATTTTCGTATATTTAAAACCTAATATGCATACAAGAAATGGAAGAATGATATTAATGGATCAGCCCAGCAAGTTCTTGACCCGTTACCATCTAACCCGACCCATCCATTTTGCCACCTCAGTTTCAAAGGATACATACCCTTTTTAGATAAAAAATTGTAATCATATTTGATGTAATTTCTATTATTGAATTAAAAGAATGATTAGAAATGTGTTAACTCAAAATATGAAGTAGGCTCCATCAGGAATCAGGACTAATTAAGAAAACATATATAGCATCATTTTATAAACCAAAATGCTTATGTATTGACTATAGCTACATGAAATACATAAAATAACAAGACATAAGGTCTGTAGATTAACCTGGCAAGACGAGTGTAGATCAGCTGTTTGGACAACTCGTTGCATTTCTCAACAGTTGCTGGCTCTTGAACATACTGCTTGTTCTGCTCCATTAGCTGCTTATAGTAAGCACTTACATGTTTGGAAACAAATTGTGATGCCTGACAAGCCTTGGATTGCAATTGCTTCAATTTTGATGCCATTTTACCTGCAATTAACACACACTTAATTGATTTCAGCAACCAAACATGAAACAATAAACAGATACCTTAACAAGTGACCCAAATGATTCATCCCTCCAATGTTTACATCTTCAATAAACAAATGCATAAAGATAAAATAAACAAATGCAAAAGAAAACCATGAATTGAGACTACTAAAACCAAACCACTTAAAACTGCAACTAGCAGGTGACCTCCAGATACTAATTTTAATGTTAATACACGTAGTACGATCCAGTAGAGTTATAGTAGATATCAAAGGTAAGGAACATTCACGTCACTTGCTTATGAGTAAACAATGACGTTATTGACTAGAATATGATTCCTCAGGTCAAAAGAGTTTCTTTTTTGCAAGACCAGACAAACCAAAAGAACTATCTATGTTCTTAAAGTTCCTACATTTAAACTAACAAAAAACGTTTTGCAGTACTACTGTTGCAAAATCACTCCTAACAAAGATCATGTCTCCATTTGTAACACTCGTTCAGTCATTCCTATGAATCGGTAACCCTATCTCTTCCACAGCCGATTCCACTTCACAACCAACTTTAGAAAATCAACTCAAAAACCATTTACACTATAATAAGCTCCTCAAGTTGACCTCAAATACATAAACAAAGTCTTCTTAAAGCTTAAAAAGGTTTCCGGTGCTAATTTGATGAACTATGGCGAGTAATTCGTTCTCGAAAACTTTGGCAAACTAGTATACCTAGCAAAATATGTGATCAATCAACACAAAAAGACCTTCATGTCAACTAAAATTCATAAACCTAATTCCATCAAAACCATGTGTAACCTATCAATCAAACCTCAAAACACAAATCAAGTTCAAATCTCGCAAATTCAGCTATAACTAAAACCCTAAAACGCAAGCCACTAGCCACAGATCAATCAACATGTGATCAATCAACACAAAAAAGACCTTCATGTCAACTCAAATTCATAAACCTAATTCCATCAAAACCATGTGTAACCTATCAATCAAACCTCAAAACACAAAGCAAGTTCAAATCTCGCAAATTTGGCTACAACTAAAACCCTAAAACGCAAGCCACTAGCCACAGATCAAATCAATTAATAAAAACAGATTCACACACGAGTTCATACAACAAATAATAGTAAAAAGCATATAAAACAAAAACATGATGCGTCGCTCCAATAGATCTAAACAAATCGTGTAGAAAACCTCAACAAAAGTATACAAAAAACCGTAAAATACGAAAGATGAAGTGATAACAATAAGATGAAGAGCTAAAGAAAGAGTGTTCACCGGTAAACGAATCGGAAAGTGATGAGAGCAACGCCCGATTTGCTTCTCTCGCCGCTTAATATGTAACCGGCGTCTCCGAGAGAGAAGCTGTGGACTTGTGCAAGAAGATTGGGAATGGTCCTTAAAATATGAATATATTTCTTTAATGTCTCGGTCACCCCGGGTAAATCCACAAGTAAGACTGTCACCGATTGTAAAAGAAACTCACATGTCTGAAATACTCACTTTGATAAAAACCTTAGCTTATGTGTGATATTTTATCATAAACGATACTCTGGTAACTCGACTGTCACCGATTGTAAAAGAAACTCACCGCCTGAAATACCCACTTTGATAAAAACCCTAGCTTACGTGTGATATTTTATCATAAACGATGTTCCGTAACTCGACTGTCACCGATTGTAAAAGAAACTCACTGTCTGAAATACCACTTGATAAAAACCCTAGTTTACGTGTGATATTTATCGACATGTCGTAGAGTACGTTATATTTATCACTAAAAACCCAGTTACTTCACGATAACTCGACTCAGTCACCGATTGTAAAAGAAACTCACCGTCCGAAATACTCACTTTGATAAAAACCCTAGCTCACGTGTGATATTTTGTCACAAACGATACTCTAACCGACAATCGCTCTAAAGTCGTCGTACACTAGCGGATCACTACTCCTTTGTATATGAATCATTGTTAAGTTAATATAAAATAATTATGTTACTCTTACTGTATAAACTATATAAATCGGATCAAGTAAATTAAATAAATGGTCCATGTTGTCACACACCGACCCGCAGCGGAAAAGGTGATCGGGGCATGATTGGGTTATCATCAAAGCTCATGACATTTATTATAAGGTTTCATATTCATTATTACAATTTAAAGGGAAACATACAATCTTAAATTCATCATGTCCTAAACATCATTCTAGATTTCATTGTTTTCTTCTAAGGCATTTCCTATGTTTTTCCTTGCTTCATCCTGTTCACCTGTATCATGTGTAAAAATGATTTTTGGATCAACAAAAAGTTGGCGAGTGAATCCTATGAAAAGCATTTGAACAAGTTTATTGAATTGATTATAAAATAAAGTGCACAACCACATATGATTAAATATAGATGTAAACATATTCATAAAACACTTAATATCAGATAATGCACACACATACAATTATAAATTGTTTTGAGGCACGCGTTGCTCGACCCGTCTCTCACGAGGAACTGATGGGCCTAATGAATGATTTGCATACAACTTGACAATATGAAATACATGACTACAAACAATATATACATTCTAAGTTTAGATCACAATATGGTATGGCACAAGTTTAAATAAACGAGTTAATTTTAGTGACACATGACACACCCCAAAACGTGTAATTAAAAAGGGGAGTTGTAAGATTCACTCACAGTGGGTGCGTTCGGTTGATGATGTTGAATGCGCACGAAGTTGGATTTAACCACGAGTGAAACTAACCTAGATAAACATAATGGTTTGGTAAATAAGCGGATTTTATTGATCAATTTTTAGTGGGATTATTGGATATATTTTTGTGAGTTTAAGGCTATTTTCTAACTTTAAAAATGTTATTTTTAAGTATTTTTAATTGATTTTTAAATAAAATAAATAAATAAAAATAATAAAAAAATGTTGACTTTTTGACCGTTGACCTGTTGACCGGTTTGATTGTGTAATTGTGTGCGCCGGGTGAGCTCGAACCCGAGACCCCCGTTCGCGTGCACGCAGCTCTACCAACTGAGCTACGTGTCTAACCTGAAATATTTCTGTTTTAAATTATATTTATATACTAATTGAATTAATCCGAAAATCATTTATTTCAAAAACGATTTTAATGTCTCGCTCGGTGCTCTCCACAGGTCTCGAACCCGGGACCTGTGGTTTAGGTTGACACACAGTCCACCGCTGGACTGTGTGTCTAACTTGGTAAATAATCTGATTTTTATTATACTTATATACAAACTAGATAATTTCATTTCTGCCTTATATAAAAAGTTTGATAATCGGTGCGGTAGTCTGGACTCGAACTCGCGACGTATGTTTTAAACGCGCACACAGTCCACCACTGGACTGTGTGTCTACCTTGGTTGTTATTCCGGTTTTTATTAAAATTAACATCTATTTGCAGTGAATCCGGTTCAGTTAAATAAAAACATTTTTCATTTTCAGTACATGCAATACGATCGGCTCCGTTTGATTCGAGCCTTGATCGCACAGACATTTTCATTATCAGTATCTTGTGGTTGTTGTGTTTGTTGTAGAGTCACATAGAACTAATCATAACCTGCGGATAAAGTCAATGAGAATTTGACGAGAATATGGTGGATACGCCGCTGGTACTTCCTATATATAAGTATTCTTGTCTAAAGGATCGGAGGCATTATCAGGCGGTTATGAGAGGTTCCATGTATAGGCTGTTTGTGTGATTATTGTTTAGATTAAATTTATTATTTTCAGTACATGCATAACGATCGGCTCCGTTTGATTGAGCCTTGATCGCACAGACATTTTCATTTTCAGTACATGCAATACGATCGGCTCCGTTTGATTGAGCCTTGATCGCACAGACATTTTCATTATCAGTATCTTGTGGTTGTTGTGTTTGTTGTAGAGTCACATAGAACTAATCATAACTTGTGGATAAAGTCAATGAAAATTTGACAAGAATATGGTGGATACGCCGCTGGTACTTCCTATATATAAGTATTCTTGTCAAAGGATCGGAGGCATTATCAGGCGGTTATGAGAGGTTCCATGTATAGGCTGTTTGTGTGATTATTGTTTTTTAAATTTATTATTTTCAGTACATGCAATACGATCGGCTCCGTTTGATTGAGCCTTGATCGCACAGGCATTTTCATTTTCAGTACATACAATACGATCGGCTCCGTTTGATTGAGCCTTGATCGCACAGACATTTTTTCATTTTCAGTATTTTGTGTTTGTTGTATTGGTTGTAGAGTCACATAGGACTAATCATAATTCACTGATAAAACCAATGAAAATTTGACGAGAATATGGTGGATACGCCGCTGGTACTTCCTATATATAAGTATTCTTGTCAAAGAATCAGAGGCATTGTCAGACGGTTATGAGAAGTTCTATGTAGGATTTACTAGTTTCTTGGTAACTAATCATAATTTGCGGATAAAACCAACGAAAATTTGACAAGAATATGGTGGATACGCCGCTGGTACTTCCTATATATAAGTATTCTTGCCAAAGGATCAGAGGCATTATCAGGCGGTTATGAGAAGTTCCATGTAGGATTTAGTATTGCCTTGGTTGAAATTTGTGTTACATTCATATCATCTCGCTATTTAAAGAAATTGGACTGTGTTCTGTTCCTACATAAACTAACCTCTCCATCATAACAAACGAGAGAGGAACTGTCACCATTCAAACCTATATGCTATCAGAATGTGGATTCAAATATTGGTTGTTGTGTTCTAGAGTTACATCATAGGACCAATCATAACTTACTGATAAAACCAATGAAAATTTGACAAGAATATGGTGGATATGCCGCTGGTACTTCCTATATATAAGTATTCTTGTCAAAGGATCAGAGGTATTGTTAGAGGGTTATGAGAAGTTCCATGTAGGTTTGTAGTATTAGAAGTTTTACTTTAGGATGTAACCATATCCTTCCAAACATATCCAAACTCTTATGCATGATATCATATTTAGCGAATCAACTCTGCTTATCAATACTTTTACAGTAGTCAACAAAAAGCGATTCCTGTAATAGGGTACTTAACCCTTACAAGGGACGTTACCGCCTCAAACAAAAATTTAAACTCTTACTCTTCTTCTAAGTATGTAACTGTCAAACTAAACACCATCATTTTTTTAGTCAAATATATCACTACTTAAATTTCGGGACGAAATTTCTAAAAAGCAGGGGATACTGTAACATCCGCCAAAAAACGGATTTTACCAACCCGCTCCGTTTATTAACCGAACAATCAGTTTAAAATTTCGTGGCGTATTTAATGCCCAAATTAATTTTAAACGATACATAATTAATTATTATATTGGAATATATAATTTGTTTTTGAAAAATTGTTAAAAATAATGTTGCTGCAGGGTTTCGAACCCGGGTCAGTCAACCGGTTCAGCAGAAACTTTTCACACACACTCAACCACTGCGCCACTTGCATTTCTTGTGAATTAATGGAGACAAATAATTCATATCATAAATCTCAAATTGAAATAAAGACGCGCCCAAATGCAGTCGTCGGAAATCCCGACGATCTCGCGAGATTGGACGGTTTCTTTTATTCTTAACGTAAACTTTAAACTCATCATCGGTTATAACCGACGCCTGAGTCCGCGACACAAGCTATAACCGCCGGAGAATTTCTAACCGACGAATCAAGGCGGAAATCGGACCAAATTCATCGATGACCTGCCTTATAAATACCCCCTCAAACCTCTGCAAGCTTTTTCGCTCAAAACCGCACCTTACCCAACGTAATTCCATTCGCCGGAAAACTTCTGCACATCGCCGGAAAACCGAACCCTTCACTTCTGAGCCTTACTGAACCCCCTGAGCTTATACCGAAGTCACCCACATCCTTTTCAAGCTTGCTGAAGACTCTCTGCTGCAAGACACACGACGCCGAAATCTTTTGCTGTCGCCGGAGTTCTGCCGGAGAAACAGAGGAGTCCAGTCGGTATACCTTACGCTTAAATCTTTCATTCTTTTTACATATCTCATCTGTAATTAACCTCAAAACTCTAAAGAACACGATTAAAACATCGAACCAGTCGGACTTTCGATTCTGGTTAAATTCAACGAAGAAGACGAAGTTCCAGTTGTGTATAAGTATAATTAAAATCAAGTTATAACTCGGGTTAGACACACAGTCCAGCGGTGGACTGTGTGCACAATAAACAAGTAAGCGTCTCGAGTTCGAATCTTGTCCCACGCATGCTTGCCTTAATAAAAATGTCCCTTTTTTTTAACCGAACCGGAGCCACCGCTGATATATGTTAAGTTTATAAAAACCAGAATAATAACCAAGATAGACACACAGTCCAGCGGTGGACTGTGTGTATGTTTAATCACAGGACACGAGTTCGAGTCCGGGCTACCGCACCGGTCCGGATAATTATTAAACTTTTTATTTAAGACAGAAATGGAAATGTTTAGTTTGTATATAAGTATAATAAAATCGGTTTATATAACAAGTTAAACACACAGTCCAGCGGTGGACTGTGTGTTAATCTAAACCACAGGTCCCGGGTTCGAGACCTGTGGAGCGCACCGAGTCACTGATTAAAATCTTTTTAGAAACAAGTTGATTTTCGGATTAATCTAATTAATATATAAATATAATTAAAAACAGAAATATTTCGGGTTAGACACGTAGCTCAGTTGGTAGAGCTGCGTGCACGCGTACGGGAGGTCTCGGGTTCGAGCCTCACCCAGCACACACTTACACGCATACGAACCGGTCAAACAGTCAAGGTCAAGGTCAACGTCAACGGTCAAAAAAGTCAACATTTTTTATTATTTTTATTTATTTATTTTAATTAAAAATCAATTAAAAATACTTAAAAATAACATTTTTAAGGTTAGAAAATAGCCTTAAACTCACAAAAATACAACCAACAATCCTACTGAAATGGATTAATAAAATCCGTTTACTTACCGAAACATTATGCCATTATCTAGGTTAATTTCACTCGTGGTTAAAACCACTTCGCGTGCATTCAACATCATCAACCGAACGCACCCACTGTGAATGAATCTTACAACTCCCCCTTTTTAATTACACGTTTTGGGTGTGTGTCATGTGTCACAAAATAATTAACTCGTTTATTCAAACTTGTGCCATACCATATCGTGATCTAAACTTAGATTGTTTATATTGTTGTGATTATGTATTTCATTTTGTCAACTTATATGAAATTCATTCATTAAGCCCATCAGTTCCTCGTGGGAGACGAGTTGAGCAACGCGTGCCTCAAAACCAATCCATTATTGTTCATGTGTGTATTATTGAGTTTATATTGTTTGTAGTTATGTCTTTCATATTATCATGTTTATGCAATTCATTCATTAGGCCGATCAGTTCCTCGTGAGAGACGAGTTGAGCAACGCGTGCCTCTAAACGATCCATTATTGTTCATGTGTGTATTGTTTAATATTAAATTGATTTATGAATAAGTTTACATCTATTTTTACTTATGTGTGGTTGTGCACTTATTTTATAATCAATTAAATAAACTTGTTCAAATGTTTTCCATAGGATTCACTCGCCAACTTTTTGTTGATCCAAAAACCCTTTTTACACATGATACAGGTGAACAGGATGAAGCAAGGAAAACATAGGAAATGCCTTAGAAGAAAACAATGAAGCCTAGATTGATATTTAGGACATGTTGTAATATTGATTGTAATTTTCCATTAAAGTGTATTAATGAATATGAAACGTTAAAATAAATGTCATGAGCTTTGATGGTAACCCAATCATGCCCCGATCACCTTTTCCGCTGCGGGTCGGGGTGTGACAAGGATAAACAGCGATCACGCCAATAGAGTACCCTTTTGACATTTCATGAGATAAACTCTCACCAACACTTATATCATCAGTCCTTTTAAACTGACTTTTAAGATCTTCCACCAACTTACCTTTCTCATTTTCAACCAAATCCTCCTTTAACTTCAATAGCGTGACTCGCATCGCAGATCCAGGCTTCAGTGAATCTTGACTACCATTGGATAAAAAGTCAACAACCATGAAGTCATTAAGTAATGGTTGTGTATTCTTGAGGACGTTTAGGTGCACCGGATGTTGGTTGTATGCCTGCAAGTCATCCGTTGACCTGAAACGACAATGGATTATGTGACTGAAGTTTGGTGAAGTGGAGGTAGACCGGAGGATTTTTCCTGCACTGATATGGAGTGTGAAGTTAAGTGAAGTCAATCCGTTGACTTCATTTATCATGGTCTCGACTTTGGTAGAGTCAACGTCGGGTTTGACGCTGAGGAGGACGATGTGTTCAACAATTTGATGGTGTGCAGACATTCTGGTAACTGCAATCAGATGGTGAGTGTGTCTGAATAGTGAATATTGATCATGTTATGTTCACTGTTTATTTCCATGTAAAGAGTATACTTAGGCTGGCTATTGGATTTTTTTTTATTGGGACAGCTCACCCTAATGTTTAAATAATTAAATGTTAATTACTTAACAAACAAATAGTCAAGTACACATATTTAAAGTTTGGCCAGCAGCCACCACTACTTTTTTATGCCTTACAACTAATTGGAATCTTTAAAGCATGAGTTTGTAGTGTTCTATCTTGTTTATATTATTAGTGTATTCTTTTATACATTAGTCATGAATCTAGAAGAGTCATATATATATATATATATATATATATATATACCTTTTTAATATATAAAAGAATACACTAATAATATAAACAAGATAGAACACTACAAACTCATGCTTTAAAGATTCCAATTAGTTGTAAAGCATAAAAAAGTGAAGAAAACAATGAGGTCAATGCTCTAAATATGATTAAGGAACAATGTAATGGTTTAGATATGATTACAAATACTATTTTTTTTTATAAAAAGTCAATGCTATAAATATGACTAAGAAACAATGTAATGGTTTAAATATGATTACAGATACTTTTTTTTACGAAAAGTCAATGATATAAATATGATTAAGAAACAATTTAATGGTTTAAATATGATTACAAATACTATTTTCTTAATTCTTTTTTAAAACTAGATTACGAAAAAACTAATCTGAATTTTAACTCAAGTTTTTTCCCCATTGAGGTGTGCATCCAAATTAAAAATGTCCTAAGTTTCTAAAATTAAATGGTTTGAGTGATTGTAACATGGAAACCATTTTGAGCGACTTTCAACCTCTTTGACCAGTTCATTATCATCATCCACATACTCTATAAATCCTACCAACAGCAAAGCTAAGGTCTCAGGAGGGTAAGATGTAGACAACCTTACCTCTACCCCGTTGGAAAAGAGACGTTGCTTCCAGTAAGACCCTCGGCTCCATAGTAGTCTAGCATCAAGCCTTGGGCATTAGTTACATAACACTCAGCAATTAGGACAAAGGCAGATTAGCCGATTAGTGCATGTACCCCCTTGTCTTTTGGCCATCAATGCCACCACATGATGCATGTTTAGCCGTCCCGCTTTTAACGTTATTTTCACGAAATTAGTAAAATAACGTTAAAATCAGTGCACTTTCACTTTTGCCTCCTGAGGACCCACACATATATAAATCATATGCACATACCGCAAGCAGGGGGTCTCTTTGACCGTTTCATGTTTTAGCTAAAAGATAAACCACAACGCAAATCGGGCCCAATTATAGATAATTGTGTCATAATTCCACCTCTAATATAGATCATGATCTTGAGGGAAATGAATCAAATGATGCAATTAGATTAAGGTTGAGCATCCAGATGAAGCAGATCCTTCCTCCAAGGTGTTTAAATTGTTACTCAAAAGCCAAAAATATAATTCAGATAACTACTAATTAAAAGGCTATTTGACATATAGCTTCAGTAGTTTCTGAAGCCTCACTCAAGGATGACAACTGATGTTGAAGCTTCCTTTCAGACACACAGTCCTCATCCTGGATCTTTTATTACATTAAGAATAGTGTCATTTATAAAATTTGTTGCATAGGATGGCTAGTAGGATATAGAGAAGGATCGTATTTATGTAGCGTATTTAAATTCATACCAAGGATCGTATTTGATCTAGCTTGTTTAGATATATAATGCTTCAAAATCTTCGTTGCAGAAAGACGCTTTGAAGGATCTTTAACTAGGCAACTCGGGGTCGTCTGCTTAAGACTTTAGACAGAAAACAAAACAAGTGACAAATGACATATTTACAAAAAGGGTCAATGAAAACAGCATAGGTCACCTTGGACACCTTCTGGTCCCTCTCATAACCGAGACCAGGAGGTACGTTTTGTAAGGTCATAAGCAAAACCGACAAAGGTATAAGTATATCATCAAACGATGAATGGGCAAAAAAAATTACCACAGAAAGGTAAGCCGATCCAAAGCAGGGCTTGACAACAAATTTCAAAATAAATCAAAACCGCAACTCCGCCACAATCTGTACCTCTCTGGTCACTATTTAAACCAGAAGATTGAAGATAACAAATTCCTCAAGCATACAATAGAAGTGCAAATGGTAAAAAAAAGATATATATTATATCCTAAAATATTACAATAGTGTTTGACTTGGTATGAAAGCATGAAGAATTAAAACAAACAGTGAGACCTAGTGTCTGAAACCATAGCATTAGTCCTGCAAAGCAGACACGTAGTGTTCTTCATTAGCCAAGTCTTCACGAAACCTCTACAGCCTTGGGCAAGTCACTACGAAGACACTCACACCACAATACAATACAAGTCTTGTCATACGGAGAGATGACCTGTGATCGCGTTCGTCCATGACATAATCCTTCAGCCGCCCTCTTTCACAAAAAAAAAAAAAAAAAAAAAAAAAAAAAACAAGTATGTAATTGTATAAGGAGGCCCATCATCTAAAAACTTGGTTTCAATTCCTTGATAGTAATCAAGGATGTCCGCAGTGTACGTCCTGTTAGAAAGGAAAGTCTGACCTTGGAGATAACCGCAGCAAATCAACAGCAGGACTTGATGCAGCAGCTAATCAACAGCCGGACATCCAGCCATCCAGCCATCCAGCTAATCAACAGCAAATCAATGACAGCTAGTAGTCAGCTGCTATCATCCATGTTTAGATTACGGTTTTGTGTATAAATTCAATACTTTTCATTGTAATCAAATATACAGAAATACATACCTCAATTGATAGTTCTGAATCAACCTCTATCAACTTTTAACATGGTATCAGAGCAGTGTCGTTCTTGACCTGTTCATCATTTACCTTGCTCACCCAAAACCAAATCATCCTCTCAACCAAGCTGCCATGGCCGAAGCCGGTAACTTGGGAGAAGATTTATCCATTCAAATCGCCAATCTGCTCAAGAATGGCCTTAACCCACAAAACCGAAACCCGAAACTATCCGATAACCTTCAAATAAACCTCAAGCTCAACAGCCAGAATTACGCCTTATGGACCCGGATGATGAGGGTAGCCATAGGCGGTAAATCAAAAGCCTTTCTAAATCATCTATCAACCAACCCGCCAAACCAAACCAGCGAGGAATATGAGCAATGGGAACAAGACGACCTAGTCGTTTTCTCATGGCTCATACAGAACATCGAACCAATCCTTGCCAGTAATTTAACCGAATTCCCAACAGCAAAATCGCTGTGGGATGCCCTAGCTATAACATATAGCAGTGGGCGTGACAAGCTCCAGACTTTCAACCTACATGTCAAGGCTAATGAAATCAAACAGAACAATCTCTCCCTAGAAGAATTGTGGATTATACTCCAAGGAGTATGGGGAGAAATTGATCGGATTGACCCAAACCCTATGACCTGCCCAACCGATATCCAAGTATATCACAAAATCAGGACGGAGCAGAAACTGTTTCAGTTTCTAAACGCCCTCAACCGGAAATATGACCCTATAAAGAGGGAAATACTCCGGTTAGAACCCCTCCCAACCGTAGAAACTGCATACGCCACTATCCGCAAGGAAGCCGCTCACCAGAACATTCTGGGAACACCTCTCAGTGACACACAGGGTATCACAGTGGGTCTAATGGCCTCTGAAACTGACGGATTAGGGTTTGCATCAAAGGGATACCGACGGGCCGAGGGAAAAAGAATCGGAACAAGTAACAGAGACGACAAAGCTCACCTCAAGTGTGATCATTGCGGTATGACAAAACATACCCGGGAACAATGTTTCAAACTCGTTGGATATCCCGAATGGTGGTCTGATGGTCAGAAGAGAGGCACAAAGACTGCGGAAAAGGGGAGGTCATCCGCCACCAGCAGCCGAGATGTCACCAGAGATGAAAGCCGGAACACATCAGGGTTCGGCGGAATGGCCGAGGCAACAAGTGAAGGAGATGAATGGCTAGGTAAAGGCGGAGAAGAAGAAAGAAAAGCGGACGGGTTTGGGGCGGATGGGTTTGGGGCGGGTAAACCGAACCCATTTAGTCAAAATGTGAATATGTCACATTTGGTCCCTGGAAAAAATGGGAATGCTAATATGGCCCAAAAACATTATGGTAAACAAAAACGATGGATATTCGATTGCGGTGCAACCGATACAATGACTTATGAGTCATCGGATATTATTTCAACAACTAAACCAGAAAAAACACATATTCAAACGGCGAATGGCGGGATAATGGATGTAAAATCGGGAGGGACTATTGAGATTTCACCCACAATAAAAATCTCTAATTGTCTTTATGTCCCCTCGTTATCACATAAGCTGCTTTCCATTAGCCATGTCACAAAGGAACTTAACTGTATTGTCCTAATGTACCCTACGTTTTGTATTTTACAGGATATTCAGGACGGGAGTGATCATTGGGCGTGGCACTGAAAGTCAAGGGTTGTACTATGTGGATGAGGTGACTCAAAGTGGTGCTGTGATGCTAACTCATGGGACATCGGAACGAGAAGCTTGGCTATGGCACCGAAGATTAGGTCATCCTTCTACAAGTTATTCGCATATTTTATTTCCAAAACTATTTCCAGCTAATTCTATGTCACATTGTGAAACATGTGTTTTAGCAAAAAGCCATAGAAAAACTTTTAAACCCAATAACACTAAGGCTGCTTTGCCATTTTCATTAATCCATTCTGACGTATGGGGTCCTGCTCCAGTTCTTGGGGGGCAAAACCTTCGGTACTTTGTAATGTTCGTTGATGATTGTACCCGAATGACCTGGGTTTATTTTTTGAAAAACAAATCCGAAGTATTTGAAAAATTCACTATGTTTTATGCCATGATCCAAACCCAATTTCAAACAAACATCCAAATATTCCGATCTGATAATGGCGGTGAGTTTGTTAATACCTTGTTTAAATCCTTTTTCCAAGACAAGGGAATAATCCACCAAACTACATGCCCAAACACCCCAGAACAAAACGGTGTCGCCGAAAGAAAAAATCGCATTTTACTAGAAATGACACGAGCTCTCCTAATTGAATCCCAGGTCCCGAAATCTTTTTGGACTGAAGCCCTTGCTACTGCTACCTATCTTCTCAACCGACTCCCAACAAAAATCCTAAAGCTTAACACTCCGTTACACACCCTTTCAAAATTCTTCAAACTACCCTCAGTTCTCACTCTTCAACCACGAATCTTTGGATGTACTTCCTTTGTTCACATACCTAAATCCGATCGAACCAAACTTGACCCTTGTGCTGTAAAATGTGTCTTTGTCGGGTATGGAATGAATCAAAAGGGATACAGATGTTATAATCCAAAAACACGTCAGATGTTCACCACAATGAACTGTGACTTTCTTGAAACCGAGTATTACTACAATTCCCAACTCAGTGGTCAGGGGGAGAAGGAATGTTTAGACACACTAAGCTGGTTGAAATATGTTCCCTATGTACCAACTACAGAGTCACCAACCACAGAGTCACCAGAGTCAAATTTCAGTGCCACTGACGGTCCTAATGTTCCTCCTAACCTGGTGTCCGAGGTAAGTAATACTCATACTATTCAGTCTGGTGGTATTTTTGAAGTTCCTAATGAATCTGAGGATACCAATACTTCTAACCACGAAACTGCCACAGAACAAACTGAAAATTTGCAGGCAGATGAATTCAGACAAGAAGAACCACCATCGAGATATGTGTTACCCCCTAGAACAAACAGAGGGGTTCCTCCGAAACGGTATTCTCCTGAAAAAGAACCAAGAAGATCTAGTTATCCTATAGCTAGTGTGGCCGATGGAAACTTCACTAAGGAAGCCAAAGCATTTATCTCATCTGTTTATTCCGAAGAAACTCCTACAAACGTGGATCAAGCCTTAAAATCTAAACATTGGAAGGAAGCAATGAACACAGAAATGGAAGCTCTAACCAAGAACAATACATGGGAAAAGTGTACTCTTCCGTTGGGAAAGAAATCCGTAGGGTGTCGTTGGGTCTATACGATTAAGTATAAACCAGATGGTACAATTGAAAGATATAAAGCCCGACTGGTAGCAAAGGGGTATACTCAGACACATGGAATTGACTATGCTGAAACATTCTCCCCGGTTGCAAAAATGAACACAATCAGGGTTCTGTTTTCGATAGCTGCAAATGAAGGGTGGCCACTTCAACAGTTTGATGTAAAAAATGCCTTTTTACACGGGGACCTAGACGAAGAGGTATTTATGGATGCTCCTCCAGGATTCACAAAAGATTTCAAAACTGGAGAAGTTTGCCGTCTGAAGAAGTCTCTTTATGGTTTGAAGCAGTCTCCCCGAGCCTGGTTTGGCAGATTTACGGTAGCTATGAAAAAGTTTGGATATAAACAAAGTAATGCCGATCATACTTTGTTTCTCAAAAAAAAAGGAAAATTCGTAACCTGTCTAATTATCTATGTAGATGATATGATCATAGGGAATGATAAAGAAGAAATGGGAAAACTAAAAGAAGACTTGTTTGCCGAATTTGAAATGAAAGACTTGGGCAGGCTGAAGTATTTCCTCGGAATTGAAGTACTAAGGTCAAAACAAGGAATTTTCATTAATCAAAAGAAGTATGTCTTAGACTTGTTGGCAGAGAGTGGAATGATAGATTGCAAACCAGCAGACACTCCTATGAGTGTAAACCAAAAACTCTATATGGAGGAAGGAGCAAAGTTAGCAAACAAAGAAAGATATCAACGGCTGGTGGGAAAACTAATATATCTCTCACATACTCGCCCAGACATTGCATATGCTGTAGGGGTGGTAAGTCAGTTCATGCACCAACCTCAAGAGACACATATGGAAGCAGTTTGGAGGATTATTAGATACCTCAAAGGAACGGTGGGTCATGGAGTCCTGTTTCAATCACATGGACACCTAAATGTTCAAATCTATACTGATGCAGACTGGGCAGGAGATAAGGGAAGTCGGAGGTCAACAGCAGGCTACTTCGCTCTAGTTGGTGGGAATCTTGTCACTTGGAGGAGTAAAAAACAAAAAGTGGTTGCCCTTTCAAGTGCAGAAGCTGAATTTAGAGGCATAACTCGAGGTTTAACAGAAGCCATGTGGATACAAAGACTCTTAGCTGAGATTGGTTTTCCGTCAAAAGAAACAAGTAAGATTATGTGTGATAATAAAGCTGCAATTCAGATTTCAGAGAACCCAGTACAACATGATCGAACAAAACACGTGGAAGTTGATAGGAACTTCATCAAAGAAAAATTGGAAGATGGTACGATTGAACTGCCATTCGTTCGATCAAAGGATCAGCTGGCTGACATTCTAACAAAAGCAGTTAACGGAAAAATTTTCAACGATTGTTTGGGCAAGTTGAATTTTGGGAATCCAACTATTCAACTTGAGGGGGAGTGTTAGAAAGGAAAGTCTGACCTTGGAGATAACCGCAGCAAATCAACAGCAGGACTTGATGCAGCAGCTAATCAACAGCCGGACATCCAGCCATCCAGCCATCCAGCTAATCAACAGCAAATCAATGACAGCTAGTAGTCAGCTGCTATCATCCATGTTTAGATTATGGTTTTGTGTATAAATTCAATACTTTTCATTGTAATCAAATATACAGAAATACATACCTCAATTGATAGTTCTGAACCAACCTCTATCAACTTTTAACACGTCCCCCTTCCATGCAGCGGCTTGAGGTCAACTAATACATCCACATGATCCCCAGCTGGTCCTCCATACGATTATGAACTGCCTTAATAGTCGATGTACAATAATATACGAATAAGTCATAGGCGTATGTATCCAAGGAAGCTGTAGATACAAACCTTAAAGACAAAGTGATTTCGTTTGCAAGGAATAAGTAGTTGATTAAGATACGAATTATAGTTAGTTATTTGTAGTCAGCAAGTCAGTTTTCGGTTAACTTGGGGTTGACCCTCTTCATGTCTTGCATGTACGCTAATTTATAGTTAAATCAAGTTCAAACTAATTTTTTTTTAGTAAAATGCCAAAATGGTCCCAAAGTTTATGTTACTTTTGTCACTTTAGTTCAAAAATAAACTTTTTGTATTTGGGTCTCCGATGTTTCATTTTTGTTGCCTTTTTCATCCAAATCACTAATTCAGTTAAATTTATCGTTAACTCATGTACTATTTTGACAGTTTTCAACCCTCAAGGATGATTTTCGCATTTTTTAAACAATTCAAAAGATATAATTAGATTAAATAACCAAAACTTATCAAATTTTTATCATGTCTTTGTATATTGCTTTTGGTGGATACACCCTTGATGTTATAACCGTCCGTCATCCTTGTGCAAACCCCTTGACTACCGAATGATCCACCTTATATATTACATAAAAACACATTAGGTCAAGGGTTTGAGCTTCGCCAAAGGTGGATTTGATGTGATTTTATCCGTTAAAATAATAACACTAATAATAATAATAATAATAATAACAACAATACATAGGCGAATATTGAAATTGAATATATTTAAAACTTTACTTACCGATATCCTCATTGTGAATTCTTCACCATCGACAACTAGGGGTGTTCACGGTTCGGTTTAAAACCGTGAAACCGCCCAAATTGGTCAATGGTTTGGTTTCTTGGTCGGTTTTTTCCTTTTACTTTCGGTCAATCGTCTTTTAAAAATTTCAAACTGTAGCGAATAATTTGGTTTATGGTTTATACCGAAAACCGAACGTATAAATCCAGACTGAAACGTAAGATTGGTATACATTTAGTTTGTAGGCATGTCATATTAGATATCATTAATAATTTATTTTGAAGCATTTGGATTTAATTGAATTTAAATTGGTGACATTAAAGTGAAGTGATCTAAAGACCTGATCTTTATTCCTTGCTTAACATCAGTGAAGCTCAAACTAGTGGATTCGGATTTTTAGAGAATTTTTGATTGTTTCTCTTTGGGTTTTATTTCCTTGAAATCTTTTAGAAGATTGTTTCTATCTGGGTTTGATATACTTTGGCAAGTTGGACACTTTAGGCTTCCAAAAAGCGGCCGCAACATTTCATTTCGCTTTAAGCCCCCAAAAAGGTTGAGAAGAACTTACTCTTTTAAAAATACTACAAATTTATTGAGTCCTATTTTTTTATATAGAGAGAAACTGTTACCGTCAGGAAAGCGTTGTCTGATAATCAGAACAACTAACATCGGATCAAATCAACTGAAACTTATTTATTTCAAATAGGCAATCTTTCCATCAAACTAGAACAATTATCAGTGTTCTGCAGCTGAGGGCAATGGAACCACATAATCAACGACAATCTCGCTCTCGATAAAATCCTTCACATTCGATTTATGCAGCTCTGCATCCAAATCAATAGCCTCCAAATCAGGATAAACAGCGATCACGCCAATAGAGTACCCTTTTGACATTTCATTAGTTAAACTCTCACCAACACTTATCTGTTCAATCCTTTTAAACTGACCTTTAAGCTCTTCCACCAACTTACCTTTCTCATTTTCAACCAAATCCTCCTTCAACTTCAATAACGTAACTCTCATCGCAGATCCTGGCTTCAGCGAATTGCGACTACCATCGGATAAAAAGTCAACAACTATGAAGTCATCAAGGAATGGCTGTGTATTCTTGAGGACGCTTAGGTGCTCCGGATGTTGGTTGTACGCCTGCAAGTCATCTGTTGACCTGAAACGACAGTGGACTATGTGACTGTAGTTTGGCGTGTTAGAGGTAGACCGGAGGATTTTTCCTACACTAAGATGGAGTGTGACGTCAAGTGAAGCCAATCCGTTGACTTCATTTATCATGGTCTCGACTTTGGTAGAGTCAACATCGGATTTGATGCTGAGGAGGACAACATGTTCGACAGTTTGGTGGTCTGCAGACATTCGGTAGCTGCAGTTGACGCAACAGAGAGTGATCTTAACAATTAAATGATGAGTGTGTGTGTGTGAGGAGTAATAATCATGTGATGTTTACTATTTATTTCCATGTAAACTTGGGCTGTTGTTCAAAAAATAAAATAAAATAAAATAAAATAGGGCCGGCTCCTGGATATTTTAGTTGACAACTAACCTCTTGTTTGAATAATTAACAAACAAACACACATGGGTTTGTTTGGCCGGCTGTACCATTGTCTCTTTGTGCTTTATAAGTAATTTAGAATCTTTAAAACATATGCTTCTTGTAGTGTTCGGTCTTGTTTTATTTATTTATTAGTGTGTTATTTCATACATATTATATATGCATGAATCTAGAAGATGAGCTGGAGGAAACTGATATTGAGGACTTCTCAACTTATCATGACTCTGATGCTATGCATAACCAACTTATCTACTTGTTCAATTATGCATGAGCATTTTTAATATGCATATATGTTTTTGTATGTAAATATCTTGTCATTAAGGTCATATTAAATCATGTTTCACATTACTTCAAGCTGTCCGAGTCTTGTGAGTTTAATATCAAGAGAATTAAGACATGAGAGAGTGGTCTGACTTAAGAGT
The DNA here is from genome assembly GCA_947069175.1 of Scalesia atractyloides. NCBI lineage: Eukaryota > Viridiplantae > Streptophyta > Magnoliopsida > Asterales > Asteraceae > Scalesia > Scalesia atractyloides. The sequence goes on along the minus strand of CAMTDV010000011.1, from coordinate 1,101,413 downwards.
AGTGGCACAATGGGACATGTTGAGTAACGGGTCGAAAGAAGGTCAGCACCATAATAATAACTAGTTTTCGTTCTATGCTCTATAGGTGGTGTTGTATTAATTGAGAAACTTCATAATATTTAACATGTAGTAACGATCGGATTAACAAATATGAACCTTTGATTAGATCATGGGTATTTTCTCCTGAGTTAAATTAGTGAAATGAATGGTGATTTGATCTCAATATATTTAAAGCTTTTCTTGGTGGAAATTCATTGATAATTTCCTCTAAACACCTCATTCTCATCTTGCAATCAATTTTATATCCTTCATGTGTAAAAAATGTATGCATCCTTTTATACTTTCAGAGGTTTTAAATGTAAATAATAATAATATTTACAGGTATTGAATGGGCACAGCAGGAAATAGTTACATTGTTCACTACTGATGGATGGGCTTGTTCACTTATCACAAAATATGCAATTAGGAGTGATCACGATTAGGATTATGTAAGTACCCTAATAGAACTTGTGGCAAGACATCATATGCTATTCAACTTTTTATATAGTGTTTTACAAAATTAAACAAATTGCAAAACAACATGATTGTGACAAGTAATTGGGTGGGTAGAATGGGTAGTCCGTAGTCCTTTGGTAAAGGTCGAATCAGGTCGGGTTTACACTTCTATTTTGATCACTTAAACCATTTTTTTCTAAAACGGCCCAATCCTAATTTCACCCTTTTCTAACTCGGCCCGTTTGACTCATGCGGTCCGCTGTTTTGCAAGGCGTAATACTAACCAAAATTTTTGGAACCATTAACGGGGTTATTGGCACTCCCTCAAGACAAGTACATTTTCATCGAGAAACTTCAAGCCAGTTTAATTATAAGGTTATGTGTAGTCATAAGGCCTCATGGAGCCCTATAGTGGGGGTTATGTAAGGAGGCTTATGGGGGTTATATAACTTGAGTGTGTAGTGAGGTTATAACCATTCAGTTATATATATATATATATATATGTGTGTGTGTGTGTGTGAGTGAGAGAGAGAGAGAGAGAGGGTAGAGAGAAACAAATGGTGGAAGGTATGACTCCCATGAAAATTTTCGCGGAGGGGAAGATCCAATCTATAGCGCCCCCCGTAGCGGTGTTCGCTGACGCTGTAGGGCGTTATACGTGGAGGTGGCGCTATACCAAACCCCACTACGGAGGGACTAAGGGGTTGGGAGCCGAGGAAGGTTGAAACGAGTTAAACAGATTGAAGGTCAGCAAATAAAGTATTTTCAATGCATAAAACATCTTCAATCATTTTATTCAAAACATTAACCATTAGTTATTCAATGCATAAATAACAGGGTTTTGAGTCGACCCATTCTAGCAAGTTCAAATTTACCTGTTGACCCAATCCACTCATTTTGCTACTTCTAGGTCAAGAAACACACACCGGAAACAATCTGTTGTATACTTGGTACATGTGGCGGCTTTATGTGGCAAGAAAAGTAACCAAGATGGCCAAAATAGAATTTAAATTATGTAAATTTATGTCATTTGCCCTGTGTGGTAAGTAAAATGGTCGTATGGTGTAAAATACTTACGAATTACAATAAGTGAACCATCATATCATTTTTCATAAATAAACAAAAATTATACAGCTTAATTCTACAAAGAAAATAAGATTACAAAATTATGGTTGAAAAAAAAAGCAAACCTCAAAGTTCAACTTTGGCAGACTTTGACTTTGGTTGTGTGAAGGTAGCCTTCTTTGCTTTCCACCATTTCTGCAACTTAAAAGCCATTTTAGTTGCATGTTTCCTTGTTGCTTCACCAACATTTTTTATTCCTTTTGTGATCTTTTGCTTCCAATCCACTTTCTTGTTATTGCTTTCTTTTTCCCTCAAAATCTTTCCCTTATAAACCAAATTATTCACATATTAACCACAATTTCTGTAAAGGCAACACATGACTATTGACTATTTTTAGAGATCAAGGTTGAATAATAGGTCAAAGCTGCTATTTTTTAGCTCCTTGTGTCCATTTTCAATCAATTTTTAAATAATTAATGCATTACAAGATTATATTAAATATGTGGAAGCTACCAAGTGTTCAATTTTTTTTTAATTAAGATCGCCTACTGAAACTACTTTACAAGTCACCCAAGATATGTGGGGTTTTATTAACACAATTCCATCAAAAGAAACACATAGGATCAAGAACATGGTTGTAAAAATCCCGACTAGCCTCCAACTAGTCGCTGATTAATCGCTAGTTGGAGGTTCACCGATTTATATTTATCTAACCGGCCAATTAATCAGTAGGCGGTCAACAATGGTCAAATCCAGTCTTAATTGGCCAATAATCGGTGGAAGTCTAGCAATTCCGACCAGATTCTTGACCAAAACCTGTAAATTCTGTCAATTAACTCTATCTACTTGAAAATATGGATCGAAGAAGCTGTTAAAACATGTCTACTTAAAAAATACATACAATAATGTGTGTATATACATATAGAAATGATAATTACATATAAAATCCCAATCCGATTAATCGGTAGTCGGTACCCCACTGGCCGACTAGCGCATAGGGATTCTTACAACAATGTTCAAGAATATGCCCTTAATTTTCTAGAAAAGACAACAATTTTAACACATAACATGTTGACACCTCATCAAAGGTATTTTGTCTTTCAAAAATTAAAAAAGAAACATCAGACGTGTTTTTGGTTGGAACTGGTATCAATAAAACCACATACCTGGGTAGACTATAATCCAAATATATTATGGCGTACAAGAATAATCTAATTTTCATTCTCATTAAACAATTTAAGAGGTTTTAAACTACACTTTGGGGACCCATTTGACCTCACATCTCACATGGTTTACATGAAAAGTTCTTTTAATAAAATCTCAATACTTTCACTTTAATCCCATTTTAGTCATTGTACCTTTTTATAGTACAATTGAGTAATAAAAAAGTACTTCATGCACCGTTTGGGTTCAAATTTGATATTTCCATAGTAGGTTGTTGACTTGTCTCAAGAATACCCTATAATGACCCAAACAGGACAAAAACTCATCTTTCAATGACTCGTATGTAAAAAAAGTACAATGACTATGGCAAGACAGAAGTGAAAGTATGTCTGTATTTAACGAAAAAACTCATTTTTAATATGAACTACTTGGCCCAATAGAGCAAAGACGGCAAAAATCCACCAAGTCACAAGAAAATTGGTCAAAATTTCCATTTCAAGATTCCTGAATTCTTACCAAATTTGAAGGAATTGATTGTTCTTCTTCATCGTCATCATCATCAGCATCATCAAAGCCTTTTCCACTCAATAAATCTTCCCTTGAATACATTTTCATGCCAGGTGCTCCGGGCATACTCTCCATTGATTTCAACATCTTTTCCATTTCGGCCTCTTTAGCGGACTTCGGGACAAAAACTTCCCCAGGCTCTCGATCCTGAAATTTTTACACGAAAAATATATAAATAAATAGAGTTAGGTTCCGGTACAAATAGTAGAGTAATTAATTACACATAATTAATTACTCTACTCAAGTAAATACATATTTTTTTTTACATTTTGCAACTATACATCATGCTAAAGTAGATGGGGAAAAATTTGAAAAAGAAAATCCCTCCTTCACTTCTTATATTAAGGTCATTTTGTATGTTAAGACTCATTTGTATTTGATCCTTACACTAAATTAACATATAAAGCTGTTAATGGAACCCAAAAATCAAATATAAGAGTAAGGTTATTAATCAATACAACTCAAATATTAAAGTAAGATTTATTTAATCCAACATTTTGTGATTAGCCAAGGGAGGGAGGAACAAGATTTGCCATTAGACCGATACAACTCGATTTTTTAACACTTTCAACAATGGAAATACGTCCCAACACCAGTTAAAGTAGTAAAATAATATTTGCTGATTTACTATACTTGGAAATTAACCAACCGTAAAAGGAGGACACTTCATTGGATAATCATGCCCCACCATTCATGGAGTGTGTGACAAGTTCTATTTCAGAGATGCACGATTTCCTTATTTTGTCATTATTAGAAAACATTCGGACATGTGACAAATAGTCAAACCACTTCTCTTAATTCTGGTCATACATTGTAATCATCATGGAATGAGAAGCAAATTCGTATTATAGAAAGACTTTACCTTAGGAACTGGTGGTGGCTTGGTATTACATGCTTTAGTTAGATCTTTGCATAGGAATTTAACCAAAGAACTCAATGTAGGCTTCTTTTTGGAAATATACTCTGCAACATCTGTGTCATAGTATCCTATAACCTAAAACAATCAACAAAGTATTAAAATTATACCATTTATATAGATTCCCAAGTACGTAGTTTTACCCAAAAAATCAGGTGTGGGGTAGCTTATGCTTATGAACAGAAGCAGATAATCAGGTTACTGGAAACAACGTCTGTCACCATACACCTACAGGTAGACTTGTATTTTTGAATCTATTAAAACTAATAAGTTTGAAATAAGTAATCTCAAACCGTTTATTGAAAACAACATATTTCACCCTAAAATAAGTAGATAAGCATAAGCATGTTTCTTCATCCAAAGGCTTTAGAGTGCTTGTCTGTTTTAGAAAAATGCAATAAGCATATAAGTTGTTTAAATGAGCTAATCCCAAACAACCTTCTTTATGGGATTCAATCTAAGCTTCCTACTCAGGCAAAAACAAACAGTGAAATAATAAGTAAATAGACTGTTACCTCTTGACAAGCTCGTTCGATCGTCTTGCATTCTGAACCACATTGTCCTTCAGAATCTTGTGTTGAAAATAAAAGATTACGGGATCAGTCAAACATCATCTCCCAAGTTTAGCAGGGTCAAACACAGCTAGTAATCAGCTGTTAAGATTAGCAGGATTGAAGACAGCTGGTAATCAGCTGTAAATCCAGCCGTAAACCAAGCTGTCTTCTATATTTAGATTACGTTTTTTGTGTATAAATTCTATACCTTTCTTGTAATGAAATATACAGAAATACATACCTCAATTCAGTGTTCTGTGAATCAACTTCTAACATGGTATCAGAGCAGTGTCGTTCTTGACCTGTTCATCATTTACCTTGCTCACCCAAACCAATCATCCTCTCAACCAAGCTGCCATGGCCGAAGCCGGTAACTTGGGAGAAGATCTATCAATACAAATCGCCAATCTGCTCAAGAATGGCCTCAACCCACAAAACCGAAACCCAAAAATGTCAGATAACCTTCAAATAAACCTCAAGCTCAACAGCCAGAATTATGCCTTATGGACCCGGATGATGAGGGTAGCCATAGGCGGTAAATCAAAAACCCTTCTAAACCATTTATCAACCAACCCACCGAACCAAACCAATGAAGAATATGAGCAATGGGAACAGGACGACCTAGTCGTCTTCTCATGGCTCATACAAAACATCGAACCAACCCTCGCCAGCAATCTAACCGAATTTCCGACAGCAAAATCGCTGTGGGATGCTCTGGCTATAACATATAGCAGTGGGCGTGACAAGCTCCAAACCTTTAATCTTCATGTCAAAGCGAATGACATCAAACAGAACAATACTTCTCTCGAAGAATTGTGGATCACCCTCCAAGGCATATGGGGAGAAATCGACCGCATTGATCCGAATCCGATGACTTGTTCAACGGATATTCAAACATACTCCAGAATCCGAACTGAGCAAAAACTCTTCCAGTTCTTAAATGCCCTTGACCGGAAGTATGACCCTATAAAGAGGGAAATACTCCGGTCGGAACCACTTCCGACTGCAGAAGCCGCATATGCCACTGTTTGCAAGGAGGCTGCTCACCAAAAACTTCTCGGAACACCTCTCAATGACGCACAGGGCATCGCAGCAGGTCTAATAGCCACAGAAATAGAAGGGGCAGGACTTGCATCGAAAGGGCTCCGACGGTTTGACGGAAGAAGAACTGGATCCGTAAGCAGAGATGACAAAACTCATCTCAAATGTGACCATTGTGGTATGACGAAACATACCCGGGAACAATGTTTCAAACTTGTTGGGTATCCTGAATGGTGGTCTGATGGTCAGAAGAAAGGCACAAAGACTACGGAAAAGGGGAAGTCATCTAGCACCAGCCGAGATGTCACCAGAGATGAAAGCCGGAGCAGATCAGGGTTCGGCGGAATGGCCAAAGCAGATGAAGAAGAAGATAACACTGAAACAGGTAAAGGGTTTGGGGCGCAACCAAACCCTAGGTCACACACAGATGATAAAGAAACACATATTGCGAAGTTAGTCCCTGAAAATAAGTTTGGGGCGCAACCGAACCCTCGGTCACACACAACATATAAAGAAACAAATATTGCGCATTTAGTCCCTGAAAATAAGGGAAATGCCAATATAGCCCACGAACATCACAAAAAACAAAAACTATGGATTTTCGATTGTGGCGCAACCGATACGATGACTTATGAGCTATCGGATATTATTTCAACAACCAAACCAGAAAAAACACATATTCAAACGGCAAACGGAGGAATAATGGATGTAAAATCGGGATGAACTATTGAGATTTCACCCACAATAAAAATCTCTAATTGCCTTTATGTTCCTTCGTTATCACATAAGCTGCTTTCCATCAGCCATGTCACGAAGGAACTCAACTGTATTGTCCTAATGTACCCTACGTTTTGTATTTTACAGGATATCAGGACGGGAGTGATCATTGGGCGTGGCACTGAAAATCAAGGGTTGTACTATGTGGATGAGGTGACTCAAAGTGGTGCTGTGATGCTGACTCATGGGACATCGGAACGAGAAGCTTGGCTATGGCACCGAAGATTAGGTCATCCTTCTACAAGTTATTCGCATATTTTATTTCCAAAACTATTTCCAGTTAATTCTATGTCACATTGTGAAACATGTGTTTTAGCAAAAAGCCATAGAAAAACTTTTAAACCCAATACCACTAAGGCTGCTTTGCCATTTTCATTAATCCATTCTGACGTATGGGGTCCTGCCCCAGTTCTTGGGGGGCAAAACCTTCGGTACTTTGTGATGTTCGTTGATGATTGTACCCGAATGACCTGGGTTTATTTTTTGAAAAACAAATCCGAAGTATTTGAAAAATTCACTATGTTTTACGCCATGATCCAAACCCAATTTCAAACAAACATCCAAATATTCCGATCTGATAATGGCGGTGAGTTTGTTAATACCTTGTTTAAATCCTTTTTCCAAGACAAGGGAATAATCCACCAAACTACATGCCCAAACACCCCAGAACAAAACGGTGTCGCCGAAAGAAAAAATCGCATTTTGCTAGAAATGACACGAGCTCTCCTAATTGAATCCCAGGTCCCGAAATATTTTTGGCCTGAAGCCCTTGCTACTGCTACCTATCTTCTCAACCGACTCCCAACAAAAATCCTAAAGCTTAACACTCCGTTACACACCCTTTCAAAATTCTTCAAACTACCCTCAGTTCTCACTCTTCAACCACGAATCTTTGGATGTACTTCCTTTGTTCACATACCTAAATCAGATCGAACCAAACTTGACCCTTGTGCTGTAAAATGTGTCTTTGTCGGGTATGGAATGAATCAAAAGAGATACAGATGTTATAATCCAAAAACACGTCATATGTTCACCACAATAAACTGTGACTTTCTTGAAACCGAGTATTACTACAATTCCCAACTCAGTGGTCAGGGGGAGAAGGAATGTTTAGACACACTAAGCTGGTTGAAATATGTTCCCTATGTACCAACTACAGAGTCACCAACCACAGAGTCACCAACCACAGAGTCACCAGAGTCCAATTTCAGTGCCACTGACGGTCCTAATGTTCCTCCTAACCTGGTGTCCGAGGTAAGTAATACTCATCCTATTCAGTCTGGTGGTACTTTTGAAGTTTCTAATGACTCTGAGGATACCAATACTTCTAACCATGAAACTGCCACAGAACAAACTGAAAATTTGCAGGCAGATGAATCCAGACAAGAAGAACCACCATCAAGATATGTGTTACCCCCTAGAACAAACAGAGGGGTTCCTCCGAAACGGTATTCTCCCGAAAAAGAACCAAGAAGATCTAGCTATCCTATAGCTAGTGTGGCCGATGGAAATTTCACTAAGGAAGCCAAAGCATTTATCTCATCTGTTTATTCCGAAGAAACTCCTACAAACGTGGATCTAGCCTTAAAGTCTAAATATTGGAAGGAAGCGATGAAAACAGAAATGGAAGCCCTAATCAAGAACAATACTTGGGAAAAGTGTACTCTCCCATTGGGAAAGAAATCCGTAGGGTGTCGTTGGGTCTATACGGTTAAGTATAAACCAGATGGTACAATTGAAAGATATAAAGCCCGACTGGTTGCAAAAGGGTATACCCAGACATATGGGATTGACTATGCTGAAACATTCTCCCCGGTTGCAAAAATGAACACAATCAGGGTTCTTTTTTCGATAGCTGCAAATGAAGGGTGGCCACTTCAACAGTTTGACGTAAAAAATGCCTTTTTACACGGAGACCTAGACGAAGAGGTATTTATGGATGCTCCTCCAGGATTCACAAAAGATTTCAAAACTGGAGAAGTTTGCCGTCTGAAGAAGTCTCTTTATGGTTTGAAGCAATCTCCCCGGGCTTGGTTTGGCAGATTTACGATAGCTATGAAAAAGTTTGGATATAAACAGAGTAATGCCGATCATACTTTGTTTCTCAAAAAAAGCGGAAAATTCGTAACCTGCCTAATTATCTATGTAGATGATATGATCATTACAGGGAACGATAAAGAAGAAATGGTAAAACTCAAAGAAAACTTGTTTGCTGAATTTGAAATGAAAGATTTGGGCAGACTTAAGTATTTCCTCGGTATTGAAGTACTAAGGTCGAAACAAGGAATCTTCATTAGTCAAAAGAAGTATGTCTTAGACCTGTTGGCAGAAATTGGAATGATCGATTGCAAACCAGCAGATACTCCTATGAGTGTAAACCAAAAGCTTTACATGGAAGAAGGAGCAAAATTAGCAAATAAAGAAAGATACCAACGGCTGGTGGGAAAACTAATATATCTCTCACACACTCGTCCAGACATCGCCTATGCTGTAGGGGTAGTAAGTCAGTTCATGCACCAACCTCAACAGTCACATATGGAAGCAGTTTGGAGAATTATTAGATATCTCAAAGGAACAGTGGGTCATGGAGTCCTGTTTCAATCACATGGACACCTAAATGTTCAAATCTATACCGATGCAGACTGGCAGGAGATAAGGGAAGTCGGAGATCAACAACAGGCTACTTCACTTTAGTTGGAGGGAATCTTGTTAAAAACAAAAGGTGGTTGCTCTTTCAAGTGCAGAAGCCGAATTTAGAGGTATAGCTCGAGGTTTAACAGAAGCCATGTGGATGCGGAGACTCTTAGCTGAGATTGGTTTTCCGTCAAAAGAAACAAGTAAGATTATGTGTGATAATAAAGCTGCAATTCAGATTTCAGAAAACCCAGTACAACATGATCGAACTAAACACGTGGAGGTTGATAGGAACTTCATCAAAGAAAAATTGGAAGATGGAACGATTGAACTACCATTCGTTCGATCAAAGGATCAGCTTGCTGACATTCTAACAAAAGCAGTTAACGGGAAAATTTTCAGCGATTGCTTGGGCAAGTTGAAATTTGGAAATCCAACTATTCAACTTGAGGGGGAGTGTTGAAAATAAAAGATTACGGGATCAGTCAAACATCATCTCCCAAGTTTAGCAGGGTCAAACACAGCTAGTAATCAGCTGTTAAGATTAGCAGGATTGAAGACAGCTGGTAATCAGCTGTAAATCCAGCCGTAAACCAAGCTGTCTTCTATATTTAGATTACGTTTTTTGTGTATAAATTCTATACCTTTCTTGTAATGAAATATACAGAAATACATACCTCAATTCAGTGTTCTGTGAATCAACTTCTAACATCTTGTTCAACAAGCTGCAAGTGGACCAGATCAAAAGATAAGATACCAGCCAAAGAATCAAACAATGTTCCATTTGTTTATACTTTATACCGATTTCCAGCTACAATTACAGCTATCGCCCATACCAAACAAATGAGATGCTTTAAAACAAATTTTAAACGTCTACTTTCTCGATTCTACTTTTATATATGGAAACCAGTGTTTCAAACATGTAATATTCTCAGTTGCGTTATGCTACCAATGGGCCAAAAGCAAAAGGAATTAAATTGTAAAAATGCTATGCTACCAATGGTTTTCTCAATTTTGTAAGTCTTGATTCATTTCCCCTTGCAATAAGTACGCAATGCTAGGACCCATATTTGTGTTATTCACACCATCAGATAAGTTGGATTGCAAGCTGTTCATTTTTATCCCAAACCCGACCCAAATCTGAAGCAACCTGAATTAGGCAATACCCAAAAACCCCGAACCTTATATGGGTTGGTTATCGGGTTGCTTTTTCCCAGCCAAAAATCCTAACAACCTGTCCCGAAACACGAAACCCGAAGAAAAACCAGAACATTTTTTTTATAGATGTGCTGGGGTTTGGAATCTCTGGTATTTGGAGCATTAAGTTTTGGGACTTTGTTAAATTATCATATCATATTGTCAAATAATGTTTGAATTTTGATGATATTTTGAAAAGAAAACATTTTTTTTCATTTTACATCTAACCCCAAAAAACAAACAACCCGAACCGAACTAACCCGAGCCCAAATAACCCGAACCCGAACTTTAAATGGGTCGGTTATCGGTCACTTTTTTCCAGCGAAAAACCTGAACAACCCGACCCGAAAAACCCGAAGAACACCAGTAATTGTTTACTGGCTCACTTCTCACATGGCAATACCTCAGAGAATATTATCAGTGATTCAAGCATGTAATATTCTCATGTTGCTTTATGCTACCAATGGGCGAAAAGCGAAAGGCATTAAATTGTAAAAATTCTATGTTACCAAAGAACAAATTTCAACATCTACATTCTCGATTCTACTTTTCTATACATATGGAAATCAGTGTTTCAAACATGTAATATTCTAAGTTGCGTTATGCTACCAATGGGCCAAAAGCAAAAGGCATTTAAGTGTAACATTGCTATGCTACCAATGGTCTTCTCAACTTTGTAAGCCTGTATTCATTTCTCCTAGGAATAAGTAGGCAATATTTGGATATATATTTGTTTTATTCGCATCATCATATCACTTGGACCACATATGAAATTTTTGAATGGCATAATTTACCAAAATTTAGTACTATACCTAGTTGTTTACTGGCTCACTTCTCACATGGCAGCACTTCATAGAATATTATCAGTGATTCAAACATGTAATATTCTCATGTTGTGTTATGCTACCAATGGGCCAAAAGCAAGAATCATTAAGTTGTGAAAATGCTATGGTACCAAAGGTCTTCTCAATTTTGTAAGCATGTATTCGCTTCTCTTAGCAATAAGTAGGCAATATTTGGATCCATATTCCGTATTCATTTTATTCACAGCATCATATAAGTGGACCACAGAATGAAATTATTCAATGGCATAATTTACCAAGAATTTAGTACTAGACCTAACTGTTCACTATCTAACTTCTCACATGGCAGCATCATCGTGATAATCTCATCGAATATTATCAAGTAAACCTAATCATATTCCAGTTTTACACACTTTGTGATTAACATGAAAGAATAACTGAAATCAAGTGAACAATTACCTCCAATCTATCACCTTGCTCCACGATATCAATTTTCAGCATCCAGTCAGCTTCTCTCTTCTTCAAATTGCACACATTCTCCGAAATTTCAATCACATCATACTCTGAGATCTAATACAAAATTGAAGAACAACAATCACACATATAGATACTAACAGAATCCACATGCTAATATGTATTGTTCATTCCTCCATTACTACAATCAAAACCGTTCTCAACTGAAATCGTAACAATTAGGTCACTTATGAACCGTCAAACTATAAATAATTATGAAATATTCGACCGAAAATCGTATATGAAACCGAAAAACAACAATCACACATACATATACTAGCAGAATCCACACACTAGATGCTTAACTGTTTATTCCTCAATTACTACGATGAAAACCGGTCTCAACTGATAACGTAACAATCACGTCACTAATAAATCATCGAACTATAAACAATTTCGAAACATTTGAACGAAAATCTGATACGAAATCGAAAAACATCAATCACACATACAAACACTAACAGAATCCACATGCTAATCGTTTATTTCTCCATTACTACGGTGAAAACCGTTAACAATTGATGACGTAACAATTACGTCACTGACGAATCATCGAACTATAAACAATTTTGAAATTTCTGAAACAAAATCGGATAGAATATGACCTTTTTCGGAGAGATCTGATCCTGTTTATCTCGAATTTGTTCGTGTAATTCCTTCGCGATTTCTCGCATACTTGACATTTGATGAAAGGAATATCATCTTTACGAGCAACTCCAGCTGGTTTTGAGCAATATGAGATTTGAATCCATGATGAACATAATAATAAAGTAAAAGTAAGGAATTAAACATCACTTTTCTATCGAATTTCACCATTACTGTGTGTGGAAGATCCAAGAGAGGTGTAGTTGCAGGAAGAAATAGCAGTTGGAGAGTGTTGAGTTTGGTGTAATTAATTGGACGAAATTGCCCTTTGAGACTAGTATACGTGTTTCCTTGCTTGATGTACAGATATCTTAAATCTTTCTTTGTAGTTTGACATTAGGGTATGTGATACGTTTTTGTTTTAGTTTGATCTTCTATCCGATTCCAACTCAACATTATATGATTTTCATGTTGTTAGGCTCGTATCTTGACACCTTTACCATGTAATGGAATTATTGAACGAATGATCATTGTTGTATGTTCATGTAAATGATATGTATTTGGTACTCATGTGATGCGAGTTCATATATGTGTTTAAGGTAGTTGTGCTACCCCTCAAACTTTTAGTATACAATACTGAGCATGTCCCTACATGTGGAGGTGGTTTAGGCATGCCATTTGTGGCGTTAATGATATGGTACCGATTGTGGCAATAAGCTGAGATAATGTCGTCGTCTCCTGCTTTTGAGGTGGTGGATCATGATTGATTATTGAGATGAAACTTAAACACAAAATATTTTAAACAAGGTGTTCTTTTGTAAATGTATAACATCATTTTGTTTAAGTCAACTGGATTTCTTGTCTTGACAACTTTATACTGGCATCTCTGATGAAGCTAGGTGTTCAGGTAGTTATTGCCATTTGTAATGGCAATGTTGATAAAATGTAACCCCCCCCCTCTTATGACAAGTCTTACATTTTGCCCCCCCCCCCAATACAAAATTTTCTTAACATGACAAAACTAATGAAACAAGGTAGTTCTAATTGGTTGTGTTAATTGATCTTGCTCATAAGTTGATGATTGACCATGTCATCATATTTTGAATTATTGTAATGCTTGACAGTACCATCTATATTTAAAAGACTCGATAATTAAGTTAAAAATGTGAAATGCTAAACAAGTTTGCGGGCCCTATTTCACATTTTAACTTAATATCGAGTCTTTTAAATATAGATGGTACTGTCAAGCATTACAATAATTCAAAATATGATGACATGGTCAATCATCAACTTATGAGCAAGATCAATTAACACAACCAATTAGAACTACCTTGGTTCATTAGTTTTGTCATGTTAAGAAAATTGTTACATTGTGGGGGGGGGGTGGGGGGGCAAAAATGTAAGACTTGTCATAAGAGGAGGGGGGTTACATTTTATCAACATTGCATTACAAATGGCAATCACTACTTGAACACCAGCTTCATCAGAGATGCCAGTATGAAGTTGTCAAGACAAGAAATTCAGTTGCTTTAATAATTCATCTTCAAGGGCATCAGTAAATATTGTCAACTTAATTGGCATTTCCTAATGGTAAATCATTTAACTTATTGCCATTCCTAGAGATAAAGTGGTAACTCATCCCCATTTATTCCTAATGATGAAGTCTTCACTTATCTTCATGATGGTGAGATCTGTTATGGCCATAAAGCTGGTAATCATTTAACTCATTTGCCCTTGACATATATGTTATGGCCATAAAACTGGGTAGTGATCACCATCCACAATGGTGATGACCCTTATTGTGAAGTGTGCAACCCCCCCCCCCTCTCTTTAACAAGTCCATTATTCTTTGGCCCTCAAAATATATAAAAAAGGAAAAACAAAAAAAGCAGTTAACTGACGAGTATTGCTCAAGCAAAGTTCGTCGTTAGAACTCCACTTTAACTGGCAAGTTTGGCTATCCATACTCATTCGCTCCATAATTCACACACACCAAAAGCTATTGCATCTATATACATAATTACAAGGCATATTAATAAGCTAAAGTTCAGTAAATAAAATATCATGTTTCAATAGGGGTCGTTTTATTAATGGAATAATATAACAACTACTCCATAATCAACTTGAACAAAATTAAAGAAAAGTGACACATAAGATGGTATTAACTAACACAAAACTGAAAACTTGAATAATCTCTTGAATTTTTCAACATTTGATTTTAGACTCCTAAATTTGACTTGGTTTGTGGAGAATCCGATGAAGTTCCTCTTTGCTTATCATGGGGTGGATGTGACAAAAATAAAATAAAATCTTTCTTTGTTATATAAAGGCACAAACTTTTGACATTATCACCAAGTCACACTATAAATATATTGAGAGATCGTATTGTATGGGAGGTTTCTTAGCATAATGGTGGTATAAACATATTGAAGGTGATTGCTCATGATTGGTTCGTATTATATGGTTTAATAACCCATGCGGCTGATGTTATGCAACTCTTTTACTTATCAAAATGCAAAACATGACATAAAAGGGTGAGGCCTAAACCAAACTCATTGATTATATTTGGTGGTTTGAATCCAACCAACCTCTTTAATAATTTTAAAAATGCATTTATACAAAGAGTAAGAATGGTGTGACCGATGAATTAGGACCAACCAAACATAAGGGTGTGTTTGATTTACGAAACTTTTTTAAAGGAATTGAATTTACCAAAGGAATTGAAATTTGAAGGAATTTGCTAAAACGATATGGAATTTAAAGAATATTGAAACATGATAAGTTTGGGTTACTAGTAACCTCACCGTTGCCAGTCCTTTGCCCCTCGCTCGCCTTTGGCATTGTCATCACAACCACCTACCAGTCATCACAAACCGCCACCTCCACATATACCATCGCCACCCCTAACCTACTAGGTACCACACCAACATCGCCTATTGGTCGCCATTACCATCATTGTCATCCCCACTACTAGTTGCACCATTACCATTAAAAGATAAAATTCCAATTCTATTAAGTTTCACAAACCAAACTCACTTTAAGATTGTTGGGAGTTTTCTTTTTATTCTTTTTATAGCTTTTACCACAAATATTATTTTTTCTAAACTTTTTTGATAGCTATGGTCGATAAATAGGCCATCAAACTAAAGGATAAATGTATGGGACGAAACAAATATAACCATAAAAACAAAATTAATAAAGTATGTTACTATTTTCCAAATTTGTGTATATATCGTATACATTATAACACATGCTAAATATGCACACCGAAAACATGGCAAATACATAACAAATATCATAAATGGTAATTGGCATTTACCTTAACCTTAGGGCTTTGATTGCGTTATCAGTCACAATATTAGGCTTTGGTTCTATATGTAATTGTTATCTCTCGTTTAAAACCATGTGTTTAAATGTGTTAAAATTAAAATAATTATTATGTAAAGTAGAAATTAAGAAACTAAAAAGAAATGATAAATGAAAATAAATAGATAATTTTTTAAACATCTCAATATAATCACTTTAAAAGGTCACTTCAAGCAACAACCAAGCTAGCAATTCTTGGCTAAAAGGTGATATCATAATACTAATTAATTATAGCATAAGTTCTCAATAATTAAAATTATTTTATTAAAACAATGCAATGATGATCACATGGTCAATTTTAATTTAGAATGAATCATAACATGATACTCCGTATTTTCTTATAATTTAAAAATATATTAAAAATTACATGAAAAACTAATTCTTTTCGTACATAACACTTTTCACAAGGAAAACGTATATTTTAATAGTGTTAAGTTGTACTGATAGTATAACTTTTCTTAAGAAAACGTATATTAATAGTTGTAGATGTTACTTTATCTTCAAAACTTTATTCTCCACAGGAAAACTACTAATAATGGATAGTAATTCACTAAGGCGTTCGCTTAGTAGGATTGTTTGCAATCAAGGGGTCGCGCGCTTTCCTTAACTCACTTTTTGTAATTGTTACTTTTATATATTCTACTAAGTCATAAAAAAAAAATAGTGTTTTGATTTATAAAGTAGAGATATTAACATCAAACAGTAGATATTATATATTGTAAACATCAAATAAAAGGTTTTGACTATATACCTATCGAGTTATTATAATTTATATCATTTAAATATTTAAGAAACTTAGAAACGTGCAATATTGTTTCTCTAACAATAGCTTATAGGAACTTTGATTCCAATTTCTCAAATAATAGCTTATAGGAACTTTGATTCCAAAAAAAAGTTATTAAATAACGATTTACAAATCCTAGAAAATATGGTGTAATGATAAGATATTTTTTATATATTTAAGAGGTGGATGGTATACACGTATAAACGGTTTATAAAAGACCATTCTAAAAAATATAACAATCACGAGGAAAACAACTAAATGCTACTACTATTTATATAAATACTAGTATTCTTGTTAATTTGCATGGACTTTGAATTGAAATTTTATTTATATATTTCTTTAAAGTTTCATTTCACCGTTCTTTAAATAATACACAACTTTATCACATTTAGTTTTCATATAATTTAATTACTTTTTGATAACTTATGTTCCCTTTAATACAAATAGTTTTCATATAATTTGATTTTTCTTTTATAGCTTATGTTCATTGACATTAAAAAACTGAATACGCAAGTGTATTTAGTTTTTCTCTACACATTTCATAAATATTTTTATTTTTCAAACATAGTTGAATTTAAAACAAAGATTTTTTTTCATTTGTATCGTAAATTATACCAATTGTCGGTATCATGATGTACTAAACTGGTAATTACATTTGTAGGGCTGTCCAAAAAGTTCACGGCTTGGAGCTTCCTGAAGCTCGTTCGGATTTACTCGAAAAAGCTCGCTGATATAGCTCGGTTTGAAAGTTAGCCGAGCCGGCTAGGCTCAGTTACAAAGTGAGTCTAGCTCGGCTCGGCTTAGCTCGGATTATTTTACTTTAATATATTTATTTTTTATATATTATAATATATCACAAAGAAACTTATTATTATTTACATATAATTAGAAGTGTAGTTTGATATCTATACCACATTTAAAGGTTGATTACTTTGCTAATGAACTTATATTGTATTTCATTCAACATAGTTTGTGTTGTTAAACTTGATTTTGCCCTGTAATATATTAAGTTAAGCTTATTTTGGATATGTTCTTTTGAATTATGGGAAAAATATTTTAGATTACTTAATTTTGATAGCCATGTATTAATTTTTCTTTTTAAAATCGAGCCAAACCAAGCCAAGCCGAGCCAGCTCGTTTAAAACCAAGCCGAGCCCGAGCTTAGATTTCCAACTCGGTTTCAAATTTGAGCTGAGCCAACTCGGTTTATAATCGAGCCGAGCCCGAGTTTTGCCCTAGCTCGACTCAGTTCGGCTCGTAAACAACCCTAGACATTAGTACCGTTATCGCGTCCATCAAACCGGTACCAATATTCACTTTCTAATTTTCAATCACTCTAAAACAAACAAAGGTATCATTTTAGACATATCACGACTTTATTTTTTATAATTTTTATCTTTCACTTATTGTAAACTATATTCAGTATGAGCACAATTTCAGCGAAACAAACTAAACCAATACCGATCAAGTAACACAACCAAAATTATAGAAGAAAAGAAATTATTGCGCTTAATTTTCAAAAGGAAAAAGAGATGATTGTTGATTAAGACGATGATTGTAGTGCTTGATGATTCTGAACACTAATATGTCGGTAACCATGGTTAGATTTGACCAAACGTGGAGTTAACGGCCGTTAAATCGCTATCATTCTTCGCGTCCCCATGTGATCAAGAAAGAGAGAATACCGTCGGTGGAGGCTAACCGCAGCTCATCATTTTCATTTATATTTCTCCATTTTCTTCATTTTATTCACAGACAGGTGTAGAGAGAGAGAGCAGAAATAAAGGGAAGAATTGCTTCGTATATAAGCCACCAAAGCTTCCAGCTTGTTATAAATGATAAGAGAGCTACACAATAGAGAGAGAAACTTATCCCCCAATTAGAGAGAGAAAGAAGAAGAAGAAGAAGGACGGATATGGAGGATTCAAGTGATTCCGTCTCTATTGATATGGAAACCATATATCTTGGAGGAAAGGTTTGATTTCTTGAATACCCATTTGGATATGAAGTTGTTTGTGCATTGAATGCAAGGCGTTTGATGAAATGCCCCAATGGGTTTAACTGGTTTTTTTAATCTTTTGAGTTTGTTTATTCGTTTATTTGTTGTGATTCAGTGGGTTTTTGTTTTAGAAACCATATATCTTGGAGGAAAGGTGTGATTTCTTGAATACCCATTTGGATATGAAGTTGTTTGTGTATTGAATGCAAGGTGTTTGGTGAAATGCCTCAATGGGTTTAACTGATTTGTTTTAATCTTTGAGTTTGTTTATTCGTTTATTTGTTGTGGTTTAGCGGGTTTTTGTTTTAGTAATCAGTATCATGTGTTATATGATTGATTTCTTGAATACCCATTTGGATGTGAACTTGTTTGTGTATTGAATGCAAGGTGTTTGATGAAATGCCCCAATGGGTTAACTGATTTAGTGGGTTTTTGATACACTTTCTGGGGATGAACTAATGTCTATTCCCAATTTAGAAACCCCCTTTTCTTGATTTTTAGGTTTTTGTTGGCGGTACAATTAGTTACTTATGGATTGCAGATCTGTTTTGACTTCTATTTTCATCGTCAAAATCTTGAAATATTAAAGTTAGGTTACTCTCCTTATGAGCAAAAAAGTTTTTTAGTTATGTATATTGTCAACATTTGCTAGCTGTTCTCCTTAATTTCTCTTTGTTTGTTTCTTTATTTTGGATGTTTCAAAAATCCAAAAAAAATTCAATTGTTTTGGAAGATTCTTTTTTTTGTTGATTGAACTTTCACACAAACATGAAAAAAAATGATTTTTTTTAGAGGCCACATTACTTCAATCTGGAATTCTGGATATTTGTCATATCGTTACTTTTATATTGATTGATTTAGCTTGAGTTTTAATCCCAATAATATGCTTGTTTAAATGGTAAATAACTTGCTATCTTTCAAAGCATTTGTGTTGTGTTGTCATTATCTTGACAAAAATGTGATCTATTCATTTCTAACTTGATAGAAATTGCACTCTAATTTCTTGTTAGGTCATCAGTCATTATCAAATTCCAGCTTCATTGAATATTTGAATACCCTTTTTTTATTGTAAACTTACATTATGATTTCGAGAGTCCAACTGCAACGTGCTCGTTTATTTATTTCTGTTCTGTATGTTCTTCTTTTAGATTCTATATAATATTGCTCAGCCATCTCCGTGTGGAATAAAACAATGATCAAGAATTACGTCTTGAAGCTTAAACAAATGAGTGTCGGTTGATTACTTGATTAAAATAGTTTTTGACAGCTTTACGCAAATCATGATCTTTGTTATTAATACGTGCTGTAAAATTTGTTTTCAGGAACATATTATTCAAACAGGCCGTGGGTCCGTGTCTGTAATCGTGTACGGAGACCAAGAAAAGCCTGCCTTGATTACATATCCAGATTTAGCTCTAAATCGTAAGAAACTGTAACTCTTTGATTCTTTTCATGTTGTTTTATCTTACTTTTGGTCTGATTAAGGTTCAATTTGTGAACAGATATGTTGTGTTTTCAAGGACTATTCTTCTG
This sequence comes from Scalesia atractyloides, assembly GCA_947069175.1. Taxonomy (NCBI): domain Eukaryota; kingdom Viridiplantae; phylum Streptophyta; class Magnoliopsida; order Asterales; family Asteraceae; genus Scalesia; species Scalesia atractyloides. The sequence continues at coordinate 1,081,420 of CAMTDV010000011.1, read as the reverse complement.
TCCCGAAGCCGCTTCATTGCTTCTTCATAATTTCTGCATTTATCACATCAGTCCACCTGGACACGAGGTCTGTGAACGGGCTTAATTTAAAATAGGGTTGTTTGGATGTTCATTTTGAACTCGATTACTTGATATTGAATAATTATAATTAGATGGTCAAAGTTGGTTCTTAGAGGGTCTTTTGTAAACTTGAAAATTATGACTTGTTATGAAGTTAATAACTAAAATGACTAAAATCACTTTTTTGTAGAAGATGGGAAGACGTTTTGTTAATTAAGGGTAAAATTATTTTGATTAGCTTAAAAGGAAATAATTTTATTTTGAGTAAAATGCCAAAATCGACCATGAGTTTTGGGCACTTTTGCTTGTTACATCCAAAATAAGAATTTTTTGTTAACAGGACCCCTGACGTTTCATTTTTGTTGCCATTTCCATCCAAATCACTAAGTCAGTTAAAAGACTTCGTTAATCCAGTGACGATTTTGGCAATATCGTTTACTCAGAGACGATTTTGGCAATTTAGCCTTTTATATTTCTGTTTTTCAATTTTTTTAGTTTTCTTTTTTTACCTTTAAATAAAAAACAATATTTATAATTATAATATATATACATATACACACATTTTTTATTTCAATTTTTTACCCCTGAATCGAAAGCAATTAAAATAAGTATAATATATATATATATATATATATATATATATATATATAAACACACCTTTATATATTTTAGTTAATGAAAATAGTGCTAGCATAAATTACAAAAAGCTAGAATCAGTAGCAGAATCTATTTAATCAGTTTTCAAAACACAAATCCAGACACCTCCTTACTCTCATTGTGTGTATCATATTTTTTTGAATTATATTATTAACATAAAGTTTCTCCTATGGGATTTGTACAAGAGTTGTTGCAGTTAGGAGCAGCAGCCATATGTCCCGATGATCCTATTCTATCTGTCGACGATCTTTGTGATCAGATTCTCGAGGTCCTCAATTATTTTAGGTAAGTCATATATCATTTAACTTTGTACCACGATTCTTTATTCATCTTGAAAATATTTAAATCTATTTTCGGGTTATTTTAGACTTGGTTCCGTGATGTGCATGGGGGCAATGGCGGGTGCATATATTCTCACTCTCTTTGCGGTGAGACTACTTGTGACTTTTGTTGGTAATTTAGGCGTATAATCAATAGTTTTTAAGTGTTAACCATGTTTGTTTTTGTATTTTGTTACAGATAAAGTATAGAGACAGAGTTACTGGTTTAATACTTGTTTCTCCTCTTTGCAAAGCACCTTCATGGACCGAATGGCTTTACAATAAGGTTTGTTCTTTTTAAAAGTTATTAACCGATTATGTGACATTGAATAAAACGGGCTGTAGAAATTAGTACTGGACGTGCTTTTGTGTTTAAACGTATTTTATTACTTAAGATATTAACAGATAAAACCACTAAAAAGGGAACTTATGTATTAATTGTATCTTCGCTTTATTGTGTAGTTCATGTCGAATTTGCTTTACTACTATGGTATGTGTGGATTATTGAAAGAATGTTTACTTCAAAGATACTTCAGCAAGGTACATTTCAACTTTTTTCATAATTTTTTTTAAAATCAAAAGCCATTTTTGTCCCTGAGGTTTAGCCAGTTTCGCGACTTTTGTCAAAAAATTTTTTTTCGCATTTGGATCCAAAAGGTTTGAAATCTTTCCATTTTCACTCTGCTCGTTAACTCCATCCATTTTTCTCCGTAAGGTTGGGTGTTTCCGTCTTTTTTGTTAACTTAAAGGACAATTCGGTCTTTTTCACACATCTCCAATGAGTTTACATAAAGTGAAAAACACCGAATTGCCCTTTAAGTTAACAAAAAAGACAGAAATACCCCTGACTTAACGGAGAAAAATTGATAAGAGTTAACGAGCCGGATGAAAATGACAAGATTTTAAACTTTTTGGATCCAGATGCGAAAAAACAAACCTTTGGGCGAAAGTCGCAAAACTGGCCAAACGACCCGGATGAAAATGGCATTTTACTCTTTTTTAATGTGATATACTATTTTGTGTATTTTAATTAATGCGCTATCTTTAAATTAATTTAGGAAGTTCGCGGTAATCCAGAAATCCCAGAATCGGATATAGTTCAATCGTGCAGAAAGGTTGGTCAATATTTTCACACATCCTTCTAATCTGTGTTAGTTACAGACTTACAGTTGAATATCATGCTTACATGTTTGCTATGCAGTTATTGGATGAAAGACAGAGCGTTAACGTGTGGCGGTATCTTCAAGCAATCGATAAGAGACCTGATATTACCGAGGGTTTAAAAAAGTTGAAATGCAGAACACTTATAGTTGTTGGTGACAGCTCACCGTTTCATTCAGAAGCTCTACACATGACCGGAAAACTGGACCGCCGGTATAGTGCATTAGTTGAGGTAATGTTTATTACTGTTTCTATAGTCAAATGTACTTTTGTTTTGACTTTGATAGTCAAATCTGCAATTTTTTTATCTAAAAATTTGACGCGAGCTTGTTAGATTCAGTGATAGATATTAATAACATACAAGAAGTTCTTTGACAATAGAAACCGTGTTGAAAATGCAACATAAATTGTTTTGAATTTGAATTTTGAAGGTACTAGGTTTGACTTCTAATAGTGGTATTTTTCTATCGTGTGAGGCACTTTACACTTTTATGGGAGAAAATAGGGTGTTGAAGATTAAAAAAATCGAATTTTTTAATCACTAGTTTTGGCCTTTAAGCAACAGCATTTTCCATTTCCCACAATAAGTGCTTTGACTTTGACATGAAATGTCCTGAAGCATGACTTCAATGTTGATGTGAATGTGATGATCGTTGATACCTTTCTGTTAAACTAAGCAGAATCACTTCAAAGATACAACAGGGTGTTAAATATATACAAAATTTCAACCAAATCTGGATACAAAACTGGTTTTCAAATTTTAGTTTGAGTAAAATGTTATTTTCGTTTCTGAGGTTTGGCTAGTTTTGTGACTTTGGTCCAGATGTTTGTTTTTTCGCATCTGGATCCAAATGGTTTGTAATCTTGCCATTTTCATCGGGCTCGCTAACTCCATCCATTTTTTCTCAGGTACTTCCGTCTTTTTTGTTTTTTTAAAGGGCAATTCGGTCTTTTTCACTTTATGTACACACATTTAGCATAATGTACAAGTATTCACTTCAAGGGCAATTCGGTCCTTTTCACTTTATGTACGAAAATACCCTGACTTAACGGAGAAAAATGGATGGGGTTAACAAGCCGGATGAAAATGCCAAGATTTCAAACCTTTTGGATCCATATGCGAAAAAACAAACCTTTTCACGAAACTAGCCAAACCTCATGGACAAAAGTGACATTTTACTCTATTGCTTTTAAACTTCATTTAATTCGAAATTCAAATATATAACCTACTGGTTTTGACTTGACTTTCAACTGTACAGGTACAGGTGTGTGGATCATTGGTGACAGAAGAGCAACCACATGCAATGTTGATACCCACGGAGTATTTTCTAATGGGGTATGGGCTTTATAGGCCGAGCCCAATCACCGGCAGCCCGAGGAGCCCGTTAAGCCCGTCATGCATCGCCCCGGAGCTACTATATCCGGAAAGCATGGGATTAAAGCTAAAACCGATCAAAACCCGAGTGTCATCGCCGGATTCGAGTACCCTCACGTGGTAGAAATCGTCTTTGTAAAGAGAAACCGACCACAGGTTTTTGCGTACAGTTTATTCATATATATTTTTTTGTCATTTTTTCTTATTTTTGGTATTCAAGGGTAGATATATACATATGATATATGTAGATAGAGAAAAGAAAGGGGGAAATATTCTTTGAAATGATGGACATATTCATTTGTAGGATGGGTGGTTATAAAAGAGAAACATTGTATTTTGTAAAGGGGAATATGATGGATTTTTTTTATTTATTTTGAAAGCAATAATAAGATTTCTCTTTTTGTAGGCTGTCAATGATCTGTCATTTTGCTTGAGTGGAATATATAGCAAATCTACATGATTGGTTCTATATTTATTCTTATATAACAAATCAAATTTGGTTGCATCTACCAAAAGTGGTTGCAATAATGTGTCCTAATATAAAGGGGTGTTTGAAGTTTTAACAACTAAAAATCACCTATAGTAACAAATACCATTTCACAAATAAATGAAGTATCTAATTCTGTTGTAGTCTTCAACAATATTCTATGTTATAATAAGCTATTTTATATGGTGTTAGGGTTTTAGATTTAGCAGCCAAAGACATACAAAACATAGAACAAGTATCTAAAAATTAAATTATGGTCTTATGTCCTATGTTTTAACAGTTTACACAAAATGGTATAGCCTCTCATACAGTCCGTCAGCGTGTGAAGGCTACCTACCTACCTGATGCAACTTACGTTTTATCTAATCTCATTGGTTAACAGAATATTGGTAGAGTTATACGATTTTTTTTGTAATGAGTTCTATTGGTTACTAAATAATATATATCGTACGTGTGTAAAAAACACAGTTAAAAAATGATGATTTTTAGTTTTAGGGTAAAATAGTCGAATATAAAAGGTAAATAAAAAGTTGCGGAAAAAGTGTTTGTTTTAACTTCAAAGTTATTAAATGATCACTTCAATGCATATCTTAACTACCAAGATCGATATACTGTATGATCTTTATATAGACGTATATAGGCGTATATTTTAGAACCAATAATATATTGAGATATGTAAAAGCTATAAAACCGCTTAACTCTTGTTCTATCGTTATACGAATTGATTAGAATGTATATGAATTTCTAAAATGATAGATTATATAAGTTCTTTTAAAATTTACTAGTTGAATACCAATAATATTTAAATGCCATTACAATTTCTGGGAAAACATAAGAGTAACTAAGAATATACAACCAAATTGATTGCATTCTCCTAATGATACCTAAACCCAAGCTAAAACTTAAGTTTAATATCACTAATAACATCCTCACTAACTTGAAATGCCTTTGCAAGAATATCAGTGGATATATCTGGATTCGAACCAAAAACCGCATTTCCAATAAGATTCACTCCCGGGTTCTGGCTACTCAACGCCACTATCGCAACTGCACATGTGTTTCCAAACGTTATGTTGATAATGCACGAGGTTTACCGGAAATACAAAAACATCACCCTTGTTTAGTACTTTTGAAATATGACGGTTTTGAGGGTTTGATGTCACAAATCCAACTTCAATTTGACCTTCTAAAACGGTTAAGATTTCGGTAGCACGTGGATGGGTATGAGGTGGGATGACCCCCCATGGCGCGAAGTCTAGTCGGGCAAGGGAGATCCCTAGTGTATTTAGTCCTGGTATTTGGAACACGAATGCTGGGTCACACTGGACCCCACGGCATTTGAAGTGTTCCCCGGTATATGCATACCACTAAAATGGAAGTCGTTTGCTTGAACCCAACTCGGGTTCTTGCAAGTGAATCCATTCACCCACACTGCCATAAATTACACAAAAATATTATAAGAAAAACAATTATGTAGATTAAGATAGGGCAATCTAAAATAGATTTTATAAAGATGGTGTGATTTGTATCAAGGGTGTTTTATACTTTTATAAACGTTGAAACCGACCAAATTATCTAAACTGAAGCAAGTTGGCCGGTTTCTGATCCATACGGTTCGATATTGAAGGTTTGGTATTTGAAAGAGGTTATATATGGAATCTAAACCAGTGTTAAATTACCAGCTTTATCATTTATATCTTTTTATTTTTATGGTATATAGTTATGCATGTGTTTAATAATTATAAAACATTATTATCATTTTAAAAGTTTTAGTACAAAGTAATGGTGTTGATTTTTTGTCAAACTTCCAAACTATAAAACCGAACTATTAAACTATCAAACCAAGCAGTTCAGTGGACCCACTCGCAGTTTGGTGGGTCCACCCAGCTTGACCAGTTTAGTTTGTCATTTCTTGAAAGTGTCTTTAGTAGTTCGGGCTAGAAGTTTTGTCAAAGTTGAATAAGCTGAACCGTAAATACCCCTAATAGTATTATAAAATTTAACTAAAAACTAAAGGAGTGAATGACTTAAAAGTCTCCGAAAGTAGGTTTCGATTTAGAACTTGTTCGGACCCAAACGAAGACCATTAGCCATTTTTTAACGTATAAGATCATGCATTTTTAACATGAAACAACAAAACATTAAACAGTACCTTGACTGCTCATATCCGCAACACAAAAGTCTTGAAGCGGGCTATGGTCTGTGGCCCAGACCGCGGTGAAAGCTAACACGAGAACCACAAACGTTGCAAGTCCGTGAGCCATTTATCAACAGCCGGAGGATGGTTGGGTCCAACTGGTTATGGTCTTGTGGATTGATGGTTTAAATGTAGAAACCTTAGCTTGTTTATATAGAGAAAGGTTAACCAAAAGTGGCCGTCCTCCAGTTCATAGAACTGGTCAGTATTAGTTACAAATAGTTGAAGCCAAACAAGACTTTATATGCTTGTTTTTTTACTTGAAACGGCAGTTAATTTATGTGTTGGTTATGATGATGTTTGGGAGTAATATTGCAACTTTATATGCTTGTTTTTTTTTGACATGCATGTCTACATCACACATATAAATAATCTGTGCTAATAGTCCTACCTGGCTCAGTCAAAATACTTGGTCAACCATGTCATCAATATGGAAAAAAGTGGAAACTCATGAGAATAAGAAGTGTTTATCAAAATAGAAAATGGTGCTACTAAATGCAACCCCTCACAGTTACACTACACATATAAATCATATTTGTGTTACTCATGAGAATAAGAACTGTTTACAAAGATGATTCCCCCCCCTCTCATCACATACTTTCAGGTGTGGGGTCCGTCACTTTTTCTCTCACAAGAGGGGTATAACTAGTAATTGATGAGAAGGGGGTTGTACGTCTAGACTCACCCTACCAAAATAGCTAAAGAATTTTTAATTATTAATCTGATCATTACACATTCTTAAAAAAAGGAAAATAAATAATAATAAAAATGACAAGACACCGTCGATATATGCGTGAAATAACATAAAACTGATAGCACTTTCATGTTAATGTCTAATCAGCAGCGTAAAAGTAATGGTTCTTCATTCTTCTTTGTCAATATGGCCAAGTTTTGCGCAAACATGATTCACGTGTCTATACTCTACAGTATTGATTGCGTTTGTATTTAAATGATTTGAAACGATTAAATTGTAAACTAAAAAAATGCCAATGGTCGATAATAAGTTCTATGGACACCCAAGCCCCTCCGGTTAAGCTCATTACAGAAAATGTATGTTTACTTGATTTGAATTTTGTTGAAGTGTATAATTTGTTGACAAGCATTTATTAAGAGAACCGGTAGAACAATTGTTCAAATAAAAGAAAAGAAACAGACTATATGTGTAACATCCTAACCGATGATGAAAACATCGGGCATTACTTTGGTAGATGGGTTGTGAACTAAAGATTTAATTTTAAATTAAAATTCAATACAATACAAAAGAAAAAAAATGTTCAAATAAAACCAAATTCAAATTTTAATTTTAAATCACGAGCATCCTATCCTATGTGATCAGATATCTTGAAAGCATCTTCATAAATTATTTCCTATAACATGTGTAAAATAAGGCAACTAAAGGGGTTCACAATTGTATCAGATAACAATTGTATAACTTAGTTAACAAATAAGTGGTACATCCAAACCTTAGTTGACTAGTTGTAGGAACCCAATGGGTTAACCTAACGCTGGAATCATTGTCGGAAAACTCGCCAGTAAAGCGAAGAAGACAGTGGCGTTATTTTTTTTTTTTTTTTCTTCAAGTTTGAGATTTACACAATTGGTCCCTGAGGTTTGTAGGTAATTAAAAATGGTTTTCAAACTTTTAAATGCCTTGTTTCTAACTTTAAGCAATGACAGTTCTGATCCCTTAAAGTTTATAACGTTTTTTGTTAGATAATTGTAAAAATTGTTATATTATAACTATATTTTTCAACTTTACAATGACAAGAATAATAAATAAAATGAGCATTTCAAATCGCTTTATTGATAACGGGTTGGTTACAAGCACCGTGGAAACTGAAAACATAAAAAAAATGTAGTGTTGTTACCGTATGAATCCAATACAAGATTGTTCAAGAAAGATGAACTCAAATGTCGTTGAAAACGAACAGAAAATTGGTGATTGCAAGAGGCGATTGATAATTCTTGAATACAACCGTAACTTTATAAGTAGGGGCGGATGTACCATATAATTAGGGGTAGCGACCCTTGGCGCTCCGGCGGTATTGTAAATTTTGGAAAAAAAATTGATTTTTTTTATTTCGTTACCCCTTTCTTTTGAAACGTTATCCCTATGAAAGTTTTCTAGGATCCGCCACTCTTTATAAGCAAAGAAAAACCCAAACATGTAAAGGCTTTGACATCTTTGACCAGCAAAGCCCAATCCAACATGATGCCATGAAAGCACCGGGCCAAAATGCAAAACGAGAGAAAATAAATAAAGAGAACTACAAAAAGAATATAAAGAAAATAATTTGGAATATTAATTGATATTTAACACCACCTTAATCAACCATCCTTCGCCCTACATCGCTAAGCAGCAAACTATTGCCCCCATTCTTCGCATTTACTAGCCTTTAGTCGCCCGTCCGAGTCGCCTTCGGCTAGCCTTAGCTGACTACCGCCCTTTGGGGATCCGAAGTTAAAAAAATAATATATATTTTCTATTTTTTTTATAATTTAAGTTTTTTTACGTTTTAAGTTTTTATTTATACATTTTTTTAAATTTATTCTTTTAGGGATCCGTTTTCTCCATTCGTCCCGTGTCTTCGAATTTTGGAGAGAAGTCAATAATCATAATCCTTATCTTCCGACCATTGTTTATACGACATTGTTTTCTATCATATTGTGTTCAATCGATCTGATTAAAAGGTTATTACTGGCTACTATTGGGCTTTATATCTTTAATCAACTGCTGCCACACGACCCACACCCATTAAACACAATTCGACAGTAACCAAGTAAGTGCATCACTAAATTCTATTAGTTCATATTTAATAAGATATTTTGTTTATTGAATGTTTTATTAATTCATAAATTAGTCTAAGATTGTAATTGGCTCCACAAATGCGCGATCACCCGTAGTCACCAACACACCACCACTAGAGCAGTCACTAATAACCTTTTAATCAGATCGATTGAACACAATATGATAGAAAACAAAGTCGTATAAACAATGGTCAGAAGGTAAGGATTATGCTTATTGACTTCTACGTTGAACCAATGATTTACAAACGATAGTCACGACACACCAGTAGAATAACTACAAACTTTCATATTCAACCCTCTTACTCACAATAAATACATGTTCTAACCTAACTTTACTAACTGAGACATAATTCTAATTTAAAAGAGATCGGGATTAAACCACTAGTCAACGGTAAAAAATGATTACAGATTTCAATCCATCGATCCATCTTTTAGGGTTCACGAAGACCATTGTACTTTTCTTGAAAAAAATATGCATTATGGTGAAGAGTGAAGGGAGTTGAAAAAAATATGCAAATGGTCTCGTCAAGATGGGTTAATCCTTAATCTTTCATGAGTTAAAGAGTGAGGGAGTTGATCCTTAAACCTGGAGGTGAAGGTTTGTATTTATAGCCAGAGGATTGTGGGCTGGTGGGCTTCGGTACAGTTGTCATCGATGGAAAATATCCATTTGATCTAATCCGTCAAGACAAGTAGTATCTGCATGGATGCACATGACTTGATTGGCCTGACATCATGATCCAAGTGTACCTTTGCCCGCCCTAACATCATCCGTTAATGAAAATATGATGATAGCACCTATCAGCGACTAATTGATGCCACGTGTTGTTTTGTACTTTTATCGCACTCACGGTTCCTGAGTAGCGGCAACAAACTAAATACATAAAAGACACATAATCATAATTTATTAAAAGTAATTCGAAACTTGATTCGGGTTAATAGATTCGATTTCGGTTTGTTAGCGTGTATGATTCTACATCCACCCTCCTTCCTCCCCTCCCTAAAAACAACAAAACTTCTCATATTCCCTTTCTTGATTCCTTCCACATTCATCTATAACTGCAAATCAACCTTCCTCTCTCTAGATTCTAGAGAGAGAAAGGCGTCCACCATGGGAGGAGGAGGAGGAGGCGGAGATAATGGTAACGACGTCGTATCACACCATACGACACCACAACGAGGAGTTGTAGACGCTATTCCTCTGTTCGCTAAAGAATTGATCGCCGGTGGTGTTGCTGGAGGAGTTGCCAAGACGATTGTTGCTCCTCTTGAACGTCTCAAGATCTTGTTTCAGGTTATTCATATCATTTTCTTTATGAATTATGCTTCTTAATTGTAATCGTTGCTTGTTGTCATCCATAATTTTGTTAATTGTTTGATTTTGTTGTTTTTTAACGGTTTTGATTAGGTTATGGTTGAAATATTTGTGGTTTTGGGGGTGAAATGTGTTTGTATTTAGTGGATGCAGGTTGTTAGAGCCCTGGTTGAAGATTATGAGTTGAATTGATGGTGGTTTCTTGAGTTTGATTGATAAATTTGGCAATGTGATGAATTAGGTTTTATTAGGTTACATAGTTTCCCTCCATTCATCACTTTGAATGGGCAAATTGTAGTAACCGAAAACCAGTGAATTGTTGAAAACAGTTAGACTAAAGGGTGTGGGGGACATCCCAGGGTCGTCCACACCGCCTCCCTTTGGTCCGTCCCCATCTCCATTGTCCCTCATTGCCGCTCGCGACTGGCCCACCTCCTTCTTATCCAACACACACACACATATATACATACATACATCTTCTATATATAAAGGGGCTCATCCTCCACACCCTTGGCCCATCCCCCACACCCAATGATGTGGCTGCCTACGTGGCAGATCATCCTTAAGGGACTACCCTCCTCCACACCTTATAGTCTTACAAAACAATTCAACTTTAGAGACGGAACACGAATCCAGGCTAGCCTTTGCACCTCTAGTGACGTTATTATTTAGGTTCATGTGTTGAACATTTTGTTTTGTTGTCTCCATAATATGTTGCCACACAAATGAAGATGTGATAATGAGTTCTTTGACCAAAAATCCTCAAAATGTTTGCATTAGACGGTTCTTTTGGTGAGGAAAACATTAATTGCTATGAGTAATCTAAGCATGCCATGGCAATGGTATGATCTAATAGACATTGATTGCAGCATTTATATCCTCAATGCTATATATGTTTGTCCCTGATAAATTATGGAAGACATATATATTGAGTTTTACTAACATCCTCATATATTTCAGTAAGTAACCATTGTGTTTCTTTATTTTTCACATTACAGACTAGAAGTGAATTTCATAATATAGGATTATTAGCATCTTTTAGACGGATTGCACAAACAGAAGGCTTCTAGGATTTTACAGGTTAGAGATAAAAACTTTGTCACTTTTCTCTACCCGAAACCCTTCTTTTTTCAAGCTAGTATCCTTTTGAGTTTCTGACGCGTGAATGTAAATTATACCAGAGGAAATGGCGCTAGTGTTGCGAGGATTGTTCCTTACGCAGCATTGCATTATATGGCATATGAACAATATAGAAGGCAAATTAGCTACAGCTTTCCTTGCATGGGAAACGGTTCGGTTGTTGATCTGTTAGCAGGGTCGTTATCTGGAGGAACCGCGGTTCTTTTTACGTATCCGCTTGATTTGGTTAGAACTAAATTGGCTTATCAGGTATACTTTTATTACTTGACAGCTTCATGTGAATGTATTTCTCACTTTCACAATTCACACACAAATGTGCACGTCTGCACGCACCCGATACAATCAGACCAACACTGTCTAACGAGTCTAAACTTTTTGAGGATAAAAGTAGAGGTTGTAATTTTGATTCATTTGGGCTACATTTTATCTTCAGATGGCAAATAAAAGAGTAAAATGCCATTTTCGTCCCCGAGGTTTGGCTAGTTTTGCGACTTTCGTCCAAAGGTTTGTTTTCCCGCATCTGGATCCAAAAGGTTTGAAATCTTGCTATTTTCATTCAGCTCGTTAACTCCATCCATTTTTTCCGTTAAGTAAGGGGTATTTTCGTCTTTTTGGTTAACTTAAAGGGCAATTCGGTCTTTTACACTTTGTGTAAAAAGACCAAATACCCCTGGAAAAGACCAAATTGCCCTTTAAGTTAACAGAAAAGACAAAAATACCCCTGACTTAATGGAGAAAAATGGATGGAGTTAACAAGCCGGATAAAAATGGCAAGATTTCATACCTTTTGGATCCAGTGCAGAAAAACAAACCTTTGGATCAAACTAGCCAAACCTCAGGGACGGAAATGGCATTTTACTCTAAATAAAATTATTCGCTAAATAGGAAATGGGTCAAACAGGTGAAGCACCAAGAAATATACTTTTAGGGATAAAACCTCCTGAATCATTCTACTCAGAATGTTAAGACTATTATTGAAATCATATTTGACAAACTATATGTTTACAAAATATAAAATCTTTGGAGAAAAAGTGTTTCAGGTCAATTGGTCAGACCCGTACTGAAGGCTGGACTTGTTAGTCGTTACCCAACCCGTGTGGCCCACCCATTTTACCACCATTAGTTAACTGAGAATCGATCTCATCTGAGAGTTTAGGTTGTGGATGCTCCCAAATTGAATGTTAAAGGCGCCATGGGTAGCGAACGTGCATTCGGAGGAATACGGGATTGTTTTTCAAGGACTTATAAAGAGGCTGGGATGCGAGGCCTTTACCGTGGCGTAGGTATGAATTTTGAATCATTATGTTTCATAGTTAGGTCATAAGTGGCTTGAGTTGACCTGAAAAGCATTTTGTCCAAATTCTTCTATATCAATTAGTATGTTAGGTGATTACATAATTGTAATTTTTTCAACAGTCAAGACTGATTTTTCATAATAATTTGATTTATGAGAGGTTACTTGTAGCAGTCTTGTTTTAATTAATTCGAATTATCTTTAGCACATAAACAGATTTTATTTTATTTTTATTCACTTTGGAATAGCTAGATATCATTTCTTTATAGGGGTGTTCAAAAAGCTTGCGTGAAAAAAGCCTGGCTCGAAAGAAGCTCGGTGTAAACGAGCAGAGCTTGAGCTAGGCCTGGCTTGGCTCGTGAGTTCGCGAGCCGGCTTGAATTATTTTATTTTATATAGATTAATTTTAATTTTATATGTACTAAAATAAAAAAAAATATGTGGGAGACGGTTGAGGTGTTAACATTTTAAGTTTAATTAATCAATAACATATAAAAATATAAAAAATAAACAAAAATTATACATATAATACTTTTAATATGCCTTTAGGTCTACAAAATCTTAGAAAAATAAAAATAATACATGTAGGTATATGGCTAATTTTTTTATTGGTTTTTTATGTTATCAGTATTTGTAAAATAAAAAAATAAAAAAAATTAACAAGCTCAAACATTTTATGAGCTGAGCTCGAGTTTTCAGCTCGATAAAATAAACGAGTTGAGCTGGCTCGTTTAAGTTCGAGCTAGCTCAACCTGGCTCGGCTCGATTACACCCCTACCTCTTTAGTGTTCAAAAGGATAAACATGATTTATATAGGAAATTTTCAAACTTTTAGTAGGACATATATGAATTTGCCCTTTTAATTATTTGATCCGTTAGGGGTAAATTATAATCCGAATTGACCAATCCGTAAGTAAATAGGTCAAAACTGCCACTTTTAAGCCTATGGTCTCGTTCTTCAACTTGTTTATATATGTTGCAAAATAGATACTAATCTATTTATCAACATTTTGGATCTTTATGTTAGCTCCATCACTCTATGGAATCTTTCCTTATGCTGGTTTAAAGTTTTACTTCTATGAGGAAATGAAAAGCAATGTTCCGGATAATTACAGAAAACACATAATAGTCAAACTTGCTTGTGGATCTGTTGCTGGTTTACTTGGTCAAACATTCACATATCCTTCGGATGTCGTGCGAAGGCAAATGCAGGTAATCTTTCAACTGTGGTTCTGTCTGTATACACGTGTGTAATACTCGTGCATGTGGTCAAAGTTCGGGATGCTTAAGAATCAAGATTCATGTTCTTTGACTATCACAGGTTCAGCGGTTACACTCTTCAAACGGTCCAGAGTTTAAAGGAACAATCGGAACTCTTGTTATGATTGTCCAAAAAGAAGGATGGAAGCAACTATTTTCAGGACTGAGCATCAACTATCTGAAGGTGAGATAATCCGATAAACCATTCTATACCTAGTTTAAAGGGAAAATCACGAAAATGGACATTGACCAGTCAAATACTCAAATTTACGAAAATGAACATGCCTTGCGTTTGTGGTAGCCTCAATCACTGACTATTGTGTCTGCCATAACTCATGAATCCTAACGAATAAGAAATTTACACGTGTCATCATCCTTAGGTTTTTTTTTTACTTTTCCACCAGGATTTTTAAACGAGCATAACTTTTTCATTCTTTAATATTTTTTAAAAAAGTTTACACCAAATTAAGGAGAATTTCATTATCTTTAATTTGGTGTATTTCTTATAAAAAAAATACTATCGTATGAAAAAGTTATGCTCGTTTAAAAATCGTGGTGGAAAAGAATAAAGTGGGCACAGAAACCAATGTTACAATCTCATACGCAAACTTTGAATCTCAGACGCATTGAGGCTACCACAGACGCGAAACATGTTCATTTTATTAATTTTGACTGGTCAACGTCGATTTTTGTGATTTTCCCTAGTTTAAAACTGACTCATGCATGCAATCTGTCGGTTTTCAGGTTGTACCGTCAGTTGCAATTGGTTTCACCGTCTATGACATTATGAAGGCATACTTGAGAGTCCCACCACGGGATAAAGCCATTGTTGAAGAGGACAAACAAAAGTGAGAGTCAAACATAAACCTTGACCTCATCTCTGCCTCTTAATATTGTTTTTTGTTAGCATTGAGGCCGTTAACATTTGTACATTCGAGTCTTGTGTAACCTGAGCCTAGGTCTTACAGCAGTGGATAGTGTACAGATACAAGTATACCTCACCATAATTGCTTAGATAAAGAATAATGCAGCAGGGTATATGTTACATGTCCAGATCTAAATATGTACATAACAATAAGATTTGTATGTAACATCTATTCATCAAGTGTACTTTGATTCCAGGAAACTAACCATAAACTTGTGTACTATGAATAGCTATCATTAGAAAAGGAAGTTCGTTTATTGTGTACATCAACAAGATTTCTGTACCTTTCCATCACACCCTGATACCGTTTGTACATCAACAAGATTTATGTACCTTTCCATCACACCCTGATATCGTTATGCTACAAGCCCTTTTGGTAGATATGTTTATGTTTGTTTGTTTAAATATATTTGTAAACCTCTTAAAATTAAGTTTATAGGTACTTTCCAAAACGATGTAGTTTTGATTGAAATTGAGGGGTTTGGCTTCCAAGATTAGGTGTGTGACAATATGTTTGTGCTTAACACGTTAATGAACAAACATAAACTAACACGAACTTCATTTTCTTATTAGATAAATGTGAGCAAAGAAAATTTGTGCGTCTACGTGAACTTGTTCTTTCATTTGTTCAATTAAAATTAAATGAACTTTGTTCAGTTTGTTTACAATCCCGCTACCATAGTTGTTTTCTAATCATTTATACAAGAACAAGATTGGTCATCTATTTATACAATTATCCCTTAAAAATTTACCAATAATCTCCACAAGAGCATTTGCCATCCTTGAAATGATGAAACCGCTTGTTGTCCCTCACAATGAGCTCCCTCCCAACAATCTTGGACATAATCTTGATAGCATTATGGCAATCACCACATATCCTAAGATTCTTGATGACCCTAAGAGTCGTTCTTGCAGGCGTACTAATCAAACCATACGCAATAGCTAAACGCTCGCTATGGTACATCAACGCTTGCTCTTTAGCTTCTTGATCAATGTCATGAAGCACATATCGCGTGTCGGGCACATACCCATAATCTCTCATTTGACCATTTAACCCTTTAAGTTTCTCATATGCATCCTCCTTGTCGAAATCCGTGTTTCTATACTCATTCACCTTATTCTTCCCTTCAAGCATATTAACCAAAGATTGTTTCCCTTTTGGTAATGGAAGTTTATCAAGTGCCTCCATCGACGGATCCAAAAAGGCTCCAACACGATCTTCAAGCTCAATATCACCATGGAATTCGCGCATAACTCATCAACGACTCCCATATTTCAACGGTGGGTTCACAATCCATTTCTTCAATAAACTCCATAGCTTCCTTTAAATGCCCCGCTTTCCCCAAAACCTCAATCACCCCTAAATAATGTTCAACTTCCGGAACTAAATCATACTCTTGCTTCATAGATTTAAATTGTTTCAAACAATCTTGAACCGAATCGCCACAAGCCGATAAAACTAATCTAAAAGACTCCCCATTTGGAACCAATCCTAACTCTTTCATTTGATCATATAACAACACACCCGCGTCCGCTTCACCGTTATCTACATACCCTTTGATCATCAAATGCCATAACCACAACTCTTTTCGTTCACGCATTCTATCAAACACCCTGCGTGCATCCCTCATACTATTACATTTCACATACATTTTCACCAACTTTGAGTTTAAATTCACGTTACCATAGTAAGATGATCTAATAAGAAGTTGCTGAACCTTCTTCCCTAACTCAATTTCGGTACAAGAGTCCAAAACAATCTCAAACACGTCGTACCCTGCAGGCACACCTTGAGACATTAACTCAATTGTTTGTTCAATTGAACCGTTTTTGCATAAGGTTATTAAGTCTACGTCTGGTTGTGGAGATTGGGTGGTGGGTTTTCGTTGGCTGTCTTTGTGAGGAGTCGGTGGTTGGATACGGCGGCGATAGGTGGTTCGTGTGGTGGCGTTGTTGCGTGATGCGGTACAGAGGTATATGGGGAATGGATGTGAAAGGTGGGTGGGGATTTGGGTTTGGGTTGTCTTGGAATGTGGAAGGTGAATTGGATAGATGAAAGAGATGACTCCATTGGAGAACCTCAACTCTGGTTTTTGGTGATGGGAAGATGATAAAAGAGGAAAGAATATCTTCTCATACGACGTCGTTCAGTCTAAAATAAAAATTAGAGTTAACACCAATGCCACCAACGCTGTAGTTACGACGTCTTAAAGAGTTTCGTATCTGAATCTGTTGTTAGTCGTCTCAAGACCGATAGCAAGGGAACATTGCTATTGAGTGTCACTTAATGAACACAAAAAAGATGAACTAACCTCTGAAGATAGTTTGAAGCTTTTTTTGCTTCCAGGTTATTTGTCAAAGAAATAATACATATGTATATGTGTATGGAAAATTGTTACTCGATTTTTTTTTGTTTTTTGGTGATGAAATATAGCGATTTAAAATTTTATTAAACTAATGTTGTTGTTCACATTGGTTTTCGCAATAAAGGGTGGTTCCTAAAGGATCCTTATCATATATATATATGTGTGTGTATGTATGTATATGTGTGTGTATAAAGAAGAGAGAGAGAGAGGGGCTTGTCTTGGGTGTCAGGCAAGCCGGAGACGACAGGACAAGCCCTAGGGGGCGGCGTGTGGGCCCGGCGCCGGAGCCTGCCGGCCAAGACCAGTCTCCATACCGAGCAACCTTATAATCTTAAGATGATATCTCATCATGTGAGTAGTTGATTTGTCATTGTTGTATTGTGCGTTTGTTTAAAAAAATGATACGATCGCGTTGTGGTTTAACCATGAAGGCAACCATGTTCTTGTCGTCTCACATATCAAGCTTGACTAGGTTTACGAGTTTAAACAAGCTTTTTGTTTATATTATTTTAATTTACTTTTTTAAATATATATTTACATTATAACTATTATTATATAACCATACAAATTCAAAGGTAATGTACAATAGCTTTTGTTTTGGAATGGTTATTTTGGTTGGTGCCACCAATAGGTGGGTGCCATGTCATCCTTTTCTTTTTTTTAAGAAGGTTCAATTATATACATTTACAATTTTAGGAAAGTATTATGATGTAAAGAGCCTTGTATTTTAGATGTTTGCACGCGAGTTCGAGTCTCTTTTTCGGCGATTTTCCAGTTTTTTATTTTATGGCAAAACTAAATATTTGCAGGAATCAAATCCAGGTATTTCTAACGAGTAATCAAAAACCAAGTTGTAACCACTTGAGCTTTGTGGGCCTTTTATTTTCTATAAGCCAAACCTTCATTTAGTATAAAATTTGTAGGATTTTCAGAACATGGTTTTATTAAGATAAACATGCTTTTTTAATCACATTATTTTAATAAATACATTTTATAGGAAATTCGATGAATGTTTAATAACCATAATAAAGCATTATTTCTTTAATAACTTTTTTAAAGAACCTTTATTTCCAAATAAAAAACCTTGCGCATCACATATCATCCGATGCAAATTTCCTTTGATGGTTTTCAATCAATATAACACAATCGCTACCAACCGAAATCCTGCAGAGTATGTGCAACCGGATGGTATCGTGACCGAAGCCCCGCTGCATAGCTCAGGTGTTGTTCTAGTTATATACAAATTATGATGAATGTCATATATAATTTTATACAGTTGTTTTTTATAAATTGATTACATCATCAAAACCTTTAAGGAAAAAAAAGATTACTTTTTATAAATAAATTTTACAAGACCTTTCTAATATCATATTCTGACTACTTTTTGTTGCACATTTTTATGTTCTGGACTGAAGTAGATTTTGTTTATATCTCACCTTCCCCAGATACTACCAACAACTTAGCTATGGGTAGGATTTTACTGAGAACGGCTGTTATCGTAAAAAAAAATACAAGGTCGGATACATTTATCCCCAAACACTTATTACTAAAACTACAATATTTTCAAAATGGAACACAACTTGAGGTACCATATAATTTAAATGCATGATCTCATATAGTGTAATCAGACCAATCTGATATGAATGAAGTATGATCCATAGATGTCCCAGGGCATTCTTCGACCTTCGATCCCTCTTTCTTCTACCAACCTCGCAGGATTCCCCACCGCGGTGGCTCGTGGCGGCACATTGATCAAAACCACCGATCCCGCCCCGATCTTTGCTCCGGTGCCAATGCTTATTACATTACCCAAAATAGTCGCCCCTGCACCAATCAACAACCATCTCCGATCTTCGGGTGGCGGTCACCGCCAGCCTTGCCTGTCCCTCCTAGCGTCACGTGGTTGAGAATTGAAACATTGTTGCCGATAACTGCGGTCTCACCGACGACGACGCCTGTTGCGTGGTCGAATAATATTCCCTTGCCGAGTTTAACCCCTGGATGGATGTCGACAGCAAAGACGTCAGAGATTCGAGATTGTAGAGCCAGGGCTAGTGGTTTGCGGGCTTGGGTCCATAGTTTATGAGCCACCCGATGAGCCTGGTCAAACCATAGATCAAGTTATAACAGAAGTGTCAACATGATTATACAAGTGATGTCATTTCTAATGATTTAGGAGGTTTCATGAACACATATCAGACGAATTTCAATCCATATGACCCGTTTTCTTTTTAGTTATTCGTTTTATTTTGCCCGTTTGGCACGTTCAATATAGAAAGTAAACGAAACCAACTCATTCCATAAGAATGTGAAGATGGATCCTATAGCAGTTTAACCATGGTTAAAAATCCCTCGATACAAAACTGTTATCGGTTAAAATCTTTACCCACAATCGCTAACAAGCAGAGTATCACAGAAATCTCACTTAAGAATTCTAAAGGGAACATCTAATAGAAACACAATCAAACCTTCATAAAACAAATGAATTTATTAACCCTAAAAATTACATTCTCCAGCCACAATGCTTTTTTCATTCCAGAAATAGAATGAATTTTATTTGACTCTCTAAAGTGAACTATATCCCCCCACCCATAATGCTTCTTCACTCCAAAAATAGAATCAAATTATTTAACTCTCCAAAGTTCAAACTATTGCTTTTCCTCATCAAGATTGCTATAACTTGCTTATATTATTACCTCACCTAGTCAACTGTGTTTGGATATGCATCTAAGGCCAGTCGTAATGGTTAATGCCACCTAAGGGGGATTTTCCTCCACATCAGCATCATAACGCCCTTTAAATATGTGTAATGGTTAACGCTTCTTAATGCTCACATTCCATCATTACTTTCCAATTTTGTTTTCTTCATTTAGCATTATACTAGAAATGCCTCTCCCCGCTGCTTTTAACATTATTTTCACATAATTAGTAAAAAGACGTTGAAATTAGTGCAATTTCACTTTTACCCCGAAAGGGCCACACATATATACATTGTATGCGCACAACTCAACCGGGGCGTTTTTAATCATTTTATAGTTGCTAAACTATAAGACAACAAGATTCAAAATTTTCACCCTAATTTCAACATTTTTAGGTATCATGACAACTAATCACAGATAACTCCAATCAAATTCACTAAAAAATAATAACAAAACTAACCTGACAAGCAAGAACCTTTTATAATTAAGCAAACAATGCGAAAACGAAACACAAGCAGGGTCACGCGACCTGGCGGCGCGTAGGTCAGCAACAGCGGCTGACCGGAGATCAGGGTCAACAGAAACGTATTAAGAAACAGATCATAAAGCAGAGTTGACAGCAAAGTGGATGAACAAAGCTTGTTTCCAAGATGAAACGCCAGTGAACGATCAAGAGTAGAGTGAGAGAGTATTGTTGAGTATAAGTAGCCAGCCAAAGCCGGCTCCGATTCGGCGTCGCGGCGCGCCTCGGCTTTGATTTCGTTCCACACCCATGACGCCTCTTCGTCTGGGTCAGCCGCTTGCATCGGCGCCGATGAGTATCGGGAGTCACCTACTGGCATTGGTTGGTTGATACCACACGGTGTCGTTTTTTTCCAGAATTAATATTTTTGCCGTTCAAAAAAATTTAATATTGTTGAAGATATGAGTTAAATGATTGGTTGGTCCCTGTGGTTTGCGAAAATTGCAGATTTGGTCCTAAGGGTTTACTGATTACACACTTGGTCCTGGTGGTTGTAATTTTTAAACTCGGGTGGTCCTTAACACTAACCTATGTTAAATATCTTAGTTAAGTGTGTGTGAAATATCTATTTTACCCCTGAGATTAAAAAAAAAACAAATAGAAATAAGTGAGCCCCACCTTATCTCACCGTTCTTCTTCCCCACTTCACCCATTTTTGTTAAGAGCCACCCACCACCACCATCTCTCCAAACCAGTGAACCACCACCACCACCATTACAAACCACCACCTGCAACCAACTCGTTTCTGATATGCTGCACCGACCAGGTTATATTCACACACACTTAACTAAGATATTTTTCTATTCACATCTTATTCAGAACATCACAGCTGAGTGTCTTGCAATTTCACAAAATAACCGTTAGCCCACGAAACCCTAGAACTACGAATTCATGCCCTAACGACTAAAACACCAATCAGTGCGATTAAATCCGTCACAATTCGATTCAAAAGATGAGCAACGGAGGCAACAACAGTGGAAGCGGTAGCAACAGTACCACCGATTCCACCAATCGGCCTGAGTGGTTGCAACAGTACGATTTGATCGGTAAAATCGGTGAAGGAACTTACGGACTCGTGTCTTAGCGAAGATCAAATCAAATCGGAGCAAGTGTATTGCGATTAAGAAGTTTAAACAGTCTAAAGACGATGATGGTGTTTCCCCACTGCTATTCGTGAAATTATGGTCTGTTTCTATCTTGTTTTTTTTCTTCTGTTGTGAAATTTGTGTGGTGTGGTTTTAGGTTTGGTTGAATTAGGGTGAGAAGGAGAAAGTAGAAAATCCATCTGATCCAAATGAAGACTGAGACGACGGAGTTGGTTGCAGGTGGTGGTTTGTAACGGTGGTGGTGGTGGTTCACTGGTTTGGAAAGATGGTGGTGGTGAGTGGCTTTTAACAAAAAGGGGTGAAGTGGGGAAGAAGAAGGGTGGGATAAGGTGGGGCTCATTTATTTCTGTTTTTTTTAATCTCAGGGGTAAAATAGACATTTCATACACACTTAACTAAGATATTTAACATAGGTTAGTGTTAAGGACCACCTGAGTTTAAAAATTACAACCACCTGGACCAAGTGTGTAATTAGTAAACCCTTAGGACAAAATCTGTAATTTTCGCAAACCACATGGACCAACCAAGCATTTAACTCTTGAAGATATCAAGGGCCTTTCAGAGAAAAATAGGTGGTC
Organism: Scalesia atractyloides; assembly: GCA_947069175.1. Classification (NCBI taxonomy): domain Eukaryota; kingdom Viridiplantae; phylum Streptophyta; class Magnoliopsida; order Asterales; family Asteraceae; genus Scalesia; species Scalesia atractyloides. The sequence continues at coordinate 1,059,149 of CAMTDV010000011.1, read as the reverse complement.
ATTAACTCATAACCATGACAATCTAGGATTAGACTATGCCACGATAGCAACTAGAAAAGGTGGCCCCACACTGGTAAAAGTAGAGGCGTACAAATTAGGTTTTTTATATTATAAACCGAACCTGGTTGGTGAATAAAATAAATATTTGGTTTGTAAAAGAAACTGGTTAGGGTTATAAATTGCTTTAAGAGGGAAAATGTTCGAACCTATTAAATCGATTTGGGTCATGTTCGACCCGGTTATTTAACATGATTTTCGAATAGGGTCGGGTCCAAATCAGTTTCAGTCTCAGACTGGTCTAAACCGGGTTTTTGGTGAAGGGGTCGGGTTATAAACCGGTTTGGCAGGCCCAAACCAGTTTTTTTACACCTCTATTTGAATGGACCAAGATAGGTCGGTTCTTGTTTCAGGGTTTTGAAATCCTGTTTTTTGTTTAATCTGGTTTGGTTTGGTTGAGTTCGGTCTAAAAACAGGCAATTTTCTTTAATTTAATGAAACGTCTCCATTTTGTAAACCGGTAACGCTACAAATGAGACTAGGCTCCAGCTAGATTTGAATGAATTAGGTTATGTATGCTCACACTCGATTTGATAACTTTACAGGAGTTTATGATGTAAGCTCCAACTCTGATTGGATAACTCAACAAGCATTTGTAGTAGTTATGATATAAGGTGCAACACAGTTTGATAACTCAACAAGCATTCATGATATAACTCCACTTGATTCGATAGCTCGGCAAGCCTCTTATGATGTAGCCTAAAACTCAATTAGCGATCGCCAAATCAGTTTGTACAACACATATAGGGGGTTAAACTGTTCTAACTAGCACAAACCTAATTTGAGGTTCGTGGGTTTGGGTTTAGTATAATTGGGTCCGGGTCAATTTCGGTCAAAATCATGAACATTTTTAGCTAAATGGGACAAGTTAGAGTTGACCGGAAGGGTTGCCCATTTAATTTTATAACTTTAAAAAAATTGTGGGTTATCTTATTATAACTTGAAGATAATTACTATTTTACGTCAAAATTTAAAAGACAAAAAGGGAAATGAGTGACAGTTTTTTAATTAAATGGTTTAAAAAGAGATACGGCAACAATTTTCGAATTACACAGGTCGTGTTAGTGTCAATCCGCGAATACAGGTGTTATTTGTGGGTTCATGTGTTTGACACGTTTTCATTTTGATGTCAAATTCAACCTACTAACCAATGAGCACGACCAATTAGCACCCCTAATCCACAAGAAGTTAAAGAGTGTGCGGTATGCAAAAGTAATTTTGTGTACAAACCATCTCGGTTAAACAATCAAAGGCAAGATAATAATATGAATCGAGTATTTATAAGCTAAGGTTCGACAGATTATATGTTTAGACCTTGTTTTTTCACCTCGAACTCGATTGAGTTGAACTTAAACAAGCTAACGTCAAGTTTAAGCTAGAATATGTTAGGACCTTAACCATCCAATATGCATATCATAAATCATATGTTTCACATGGTATAACTATTATTTCATGAAAAGGGTGTTACAAGACAGTGATGAGTGAACATCAGTATAAAACCTAATGTTTTAAAAATCAGAAGTTTACAAACAGACAACAAATCTATCTTATTGTAATGAGAAAACTAAACAAAACACCTTTCACCTCTCACACAACAAACAGTTACATTTTGTAAATATAAAAAATAAATCATATGGTTTGTATGTATACATACCTTTTGCAGGCTGACTTCCTCTGATGAATGAGATTCAATGAGTTAATTTATTTTTAATTTAGTCATTAATCTTGGCCCGAATGGCTTCATGTTGCCAACAAAACTTGCTATTTTTACTTGGTTTTCTTCTACAACAGGAGCCATTACGCGTAATAGCTACACAAGTCAATGAATCCACACCCGAGATAGTTGACATTTTCTCATTGACAATCACCCCCTCATGTTTTACTTCTTCACAGTCGTTTTGACTACTGCAAAACGTTCCGGTTTCTAAATCTGAACGAGGTCTTATGTACGCATTGACTTTCATCCCTTTATGGTCAGCACATCTTTTTCTTCCTTCAACAGGCGGTCTTATACAAATAGACCCGTGACCTAAGGCTACGCCACATGTGCCGACATTATTGTTATTCATATTACCATCTTTAGATACTAATGTAGGCCTTGATCTACCAAACTTAAAAATTTTAACGAATGAATTTATATCATTTTGCTTGGTATAAAAGCTAGATCCGTTTTCTAAAGCAGGCGGGTCACAACATTTGATTCTAAGGCCAACTTCTTTTGGAGGGATGACACGAATCTTCTTGAATACCAAAACTACCCTTTTAGGATGTAGATCGGTATTATTGAGCTTTTTATGTATATCGTAAGGACGACGCTCGCCATTCATACCTCGGTTCCATGCATAATCAAAGGTTTTTAAAAGCTGGGACTCGGTTTTCTCAGCATCTCTTTTACTTTCCATCTGTAATAAATAAATATTAAAGCATAAATGAATTTTCTTTCATAATCATGTAAGGTAATTTAATATCATGAAGAATGACATAGTTTGAATACTCCGTCTGAGCAAGTTACTAGTCAAAAACCTAGCAGTGACAAGATGGGCAGGTCGGAAGTTGGGTAACATGTCAAAACAGGGTTAAAATACGGCCTTTTAAGTAAAAAACTTTTAGTCTCTTTAGCTAGTTTTCTTAATTTGACTTGTTTAAAAGAAAACATAACCCAAAACAACCCACTAATAGGTAAATAAGTTGAAGAAAATTGGATTTTAATAATCCCAACTTTAACATATTGGCCGATAACAGTCCCATTTAACTATTTAAGGAAAATGTTTTGTGACAACCTCAACTTTTAACCTATTTTCCTCAGCGATCCCATACCAACTTAAAGTTAACCAAGTTAGTTTTTGCTAACGTAGACTGCTTATGTGACAAAAAGTCAAAGTTTGGCTGACGTCGACTGCTTATGCGGCAAATAAGTCAAAGTTTTGATGATGTGGACTGCTTATGTGGCAAAGTTTTGATGATGTGGACTGCTTGAGCAAAATTTAACTAGGTTAACTTTTAATTAGTATGGGATCACTGAGGGAAAATAGGTTAAAAATTAGGACTGTCTCAAAACATTTCCTTAATTGGACTATTGGTGGCCAATATATCAAAGTTGGGATCATTAAAATCCAATTTTCCATAATTCGAAAATGCAAGTCTACTTTAAACTTTATTGGATGATAACTAAACTTGTTTACTCATTCAAGATTTTGTGAGAAGATGCTTTCTTTTGGTTGCTTATTTGAACAACTTATCTAGCTTGAGAAACTGATTATTCCACAAGAACTCAAAATTACAAGTTTACTCTTAGGGTGAAATAAACTACTTTCAAGAAGTTAATTGTTTTTTCTACTTATAACTAACTAAAAACATATGTTGTTTATATAAGCAATCCCAAACACTCCCTTAGCATCATGATATTGTATAATTATCAGAAACTTGTTTATTAGTGGTCTCCATCAAGCAATAAGAAAAAAAATAGAATCAGAAAATGTTAATTACCGGAGCCCATCTAAAGCGATGGCAAACCCATATGAGAATATATCAGAAAACAATCCAAGGACTTTTCGGTCATTTTGCTCGCCGTTTGACAAGCCATTATCCAAATGAGCACCATCTCTACCATACTGCTGAAGTCTAGTCCTAACATTATCAGCTTGCCCAAGATAAACGGGAATAATATTTTTAGAATTAAGTTTGCTAGTAATATTTCCCTTTTCTCTTGTGACCGAAACAGCAATCCCGAGTTCATATAGCCCTGGACAAGAAGAACAATTTGGTAGGTTGTGAGTCCTGTATCTCTCTGCACCTTCCTTGTTCAACAAGTAATCCTCCCAATCACATGCCCCAATAAGGATCTGGAAATTAACATAAATTCAATTTATCAAATTTGAAAGACAGTAAAGATTAAAAAAATAGATGCAATGTTGGGAGTAAGACAAGGACACAAAATTTGAGTCTTGTTTTTAAAAAGTAAGAATCGCACAAAAGCGACAAGCTCTTAAACATAGGCATGGAGCACCAAGTGCAAAAGTGCACCGCTTTTTATGCCCAAGGCGCAAATAATGATATAACTTTTTTTATGTATTTCTTATAGGTTTCTTGCACCATTTACCCTATATTTAGAGACAAATAAGCTTTATATGTGTTTTAATATGAAAAGTTGTACAACCTGAAAAGCATGTTATACAACAACCTGCTGCACAAAAATATGGGAAATACATCAGGCGTGCACCTCATAGTCAACTTTTGCCAAGAAATCACGCCTCAGGTGTGCTTTTCGAAAAAGTAAAAAATAAACGCTTCTTGTGCTACCAAAAGGGGCTTAAGCCTTGTTGCACCTAGGCACGTCTACAGCGCACCTTTTTTAAACCAAGATTTAAATTATCGAAGACAAGCAGGCAAGGTGTGTAACTGTAGTAAAAACCTTAAATTTTAACCTCCAAATACCACCATGTGTTAGTGTATATAGGTTAACTTTAGTTCAGTTGTTTGGAGTGAAATTGGGACATAACTAAAGAAAAAAAACAGTTCAAATTTTTGAAGGACAGGAGCTTTAAATCCAAACCTAGAAGTATATGTTAGAATTAACTAGATCAAGCACACTACGAACAACCGGTTTTGTGACTAACTTTTGTCACAGACTCTTTTCACTGTAACATTATTAATCGAAAACCACACTAAAATACCTAGCCATACATCATCTATTTATATTAAACAAAACTTAGAAGAGAAGAAAAGTATAACTTAGACTCAGATACTTATTCCTATGATAATAAAACTATTTCTAATATAACTCATAAGTAATTTTAATCAGATTCAAACCCTAAGCATGAAACTCAAGATCTAACTAACTTTTCTGCTTAATTATCACATCAATTTTCCAAAATTAGCTGGTGTCTTAACATCTTCAGATCAAACATATAGTACTTAAATGCAAAATAAAAAAAAAAAAACTCAGATCACTGTGTCATTGTTATTCACATCCAAATCACCGAGAATTATAGAAGCTATGAACTATATTGAAGCTGATAACAAATTAACAATGCTGCTTCTACACAATTCAACTTCGAAATTAGAATTAAAAAAAAAAACTGTTTCGAGAATCCAGATCTACTTCAAAAGCAAATTATAAATTACAGAAGCTTTGAACTATGTTGAAGCTGATAACAAATTAACAATACTGACTGTACATGATTCAATTCGAAATTAGAATTTAAATAAAAACAGTTACGAGGATCCAGAATCTGTTTCAAAAGCAAATTATAAGTTCCGAAGTAAACACTAAACAGAAAGCGAATATTACCTTCCAATCGGAAAAAGCAGAGTCGTGTTTCGTACGTGTACAGTTTTCTCTTTTTAACGCCGGTTCGGTGGTTACGGCGGCGTTGACGGTTCGTACCATCGTGTTCCGCCGTGACGTTTGCCCGTTACAAGAGATGAAACCGCTTTATTGGTGTAGAGGCGCGGTTATTTGTTTAAAGTGCTTCAATGTCCTATAACTATTATGTTGTTTCCGGTATGAACCTTTGAGTTAATATTATTTGCTTTTTAGTCCTTTCCTGAAAAACACTCTCATGATTTTTTAATCATGTCGTTCGTTTACTTGAATGATTTCTTTAATTCATGTCGTATACGATACTTGAATTTAAGATTTTCCTCTCTCAAACTCATGTTTTTATAGATTTTGTCTTTATTAATAAATAATCACCTGATTGGTAGTCCATTACGTATTTAGGTATTTGTTTTCACTAATTTGTGAAATGTGTAAATTATAAATTAATAATAGTTTAGGAACATCCCCACAAGGCAACAAGTCTAATTTATTAAAAACAACAATTTCACTTTCAAATATCATATATATATATATATAGGAAGGTTCATTTGACAAAAATTTAATGTGAGAATAAAAAAAGAAAGGCATATTTGTAAAACATTAAATATTTTATAACTCCTCTCATTAATTATGTTATTCTCCATTAATAAAACAAAAACATTTTATCCTACACTACATATATGTAAATTTACCCTACACATTTCAAAAATTTACCCTACACATTTTATCTTATACTTATTGGAATTTACCCTACACACATGTAAATTTAACCTACACATTTCAAAATTTATCATACACATACTAAAATTTATCCTACGCATGTCAAAAATTGTCCTTCACCATAAATTATTTTATCTTATTAAAAAATGAGTTACAAGTTTAATTACTTAGCTAATTAATGACAATTATAGATTTACATATATGTCTTTTTTCATAATATTAAATACACACATTAAATGAAGTAAATGGAGAATTTAAATTAGGCAACATAGTCACACAATTGTTAAAATCACTCGAGTTTGCTCGGCGCTCGGAATATTCACTGCTTGGAAAATGCTCGTTTGATTTAAGGCTCTATTTTAAATAAGACGTTCCGCATGGTTCAGTTTGTAAATGAGCCAAGCATGAGCAAAGGTTCGCTTGGTTCGATTCGACTCGTGAATAGCCCTACTTCCCCGCCCCCTTCCACCCCACGCTTTTGAGGGCTTGAAGATGGATCCTTCAATGTTAACGTGGCTACCACGTAATGCTTCATGCCCTATCTTCAAACTCCTTCACAACTAATGCAACAATGTTTCATGCTTTTCACGTTGTCCTTCAACTTTACAACAAAAACAAAAAATCTTTCCTTTAATTAATCTATCATACTTTACTTTTAACTAAAAGAATATAATAAATATAATGTTGAGTGTAAGTTGTATTTAAATCATCTTTCTAGTAACCAAAATGGTATCTAATACTAGTTTTGACTGATGTTTTGAAATAGACTGGATTGGGTCTATTTGAACTGACAAACATGACTACATGTCGGTCCGTATTTACTATTACAAGTTCATACTTTGTTTATTTCACACTCATTATTTTGTTATAAAGCATTCGATTTTACTTTTAGCTTACTAATATAAATATAACATTTTTAAAATTTTATTATCTTATATTAAATTTATTTTTCATAAAATTTGTTTATTTCACACTCAATATTTTGTTATAAAGCATTCGATTTTACTTTTAGCTTACTAATACAAATATAACATTTTTTAAAATTTTATCATCTTATATTAAATTTATTTTCATAAAATATCGACTCGTTAGTGACATTTCGACATTTTATATTTAATCATCCGAAACATGGTAAATATTTAATCATCAGAAACATGGTAAGTTTCTTATTAACTTACCAAACACCTTATTAAATCATATTACGTACTGTATCTGATATTTAGACGTAATTACTTTATTTTACTTGTTCTATATTATGTTTTTTTTACAATTTTGAACCATATAATAAAAAATAAAAACAAGTAATATATAAAATTATATCTGTTTTTAACGGAAAAGTGGGATCCAAATATCCAACGAAAAATAATCGAAGTCCGTTAACTGGCCCATGTTTGTTTTTTTAAATGGGCCATATTACTTTTGACCTTACAACCAGGTTATATATTAATTAAAACTAGTACTTGAGACTATGCTCTATGACATAAGTGTTAAACTAAACAAAAAATAAACATAAAAACGTTGAATCACGCGCGTGTGCGAAAACAATAACTCGCAAAAAATAGACCCAAACGTTAAACATAGAGCAGAATAATTAAGTCGACTTAAGATCCGCGCAGTGCGACAAAATCGTTAAAGCGCAAAAATAGACGCAAAAACATTAAACCACACATGCACGTAGCGTGTGAAATTTTGACCGAAACGTAAAAGTTATCGTAAAAAAAAAGAAAAACTAAATCAAAATGATAAATAAACATCGTAAAAACTAAAAAGGTAAAAATTAAAAGTTTAAGGTAGGATCATCTTTCATTTTTTTAGGAATATGATGTGTAAAAAGTGAAAGTTGAGGGGTCGAGATTAAAAAAAAACTGAACAGTGAAAAGCCCTCACAAAGATTTTTAGAGATTATCAGGTTTTGGGTTTAATTCTCACAAAGTGAATTTTCCAAATTTATTTAGGTTTTCTCCTAAATTGGTGTATAGACGTTATAGCCTAGTGGAGATGGATATGATCGTATGATTCCGCTGATAACATGATTATACTACAGTGGTCCGTCAGTGATCCAAATTTGTCATTTAAAAAAATGATAGGAAATAAAGTATATATATCACATAATATTTGGTAAAAAAAAAAATAATGTAATTAAAAACATACGAGGCAAATTATATTAGAGTATCGATATATAACCACAAGATCGGTGGCATGATAATCATGAGGATAAGGAAAAGGTAAGCAAGTTGGCACATTCTTTTGAAGGTGGGAAATTTGATGGATGAATAAGTGGCGTACGAAAAAATATGTTTTCATTCGATAACTTTATAGAAAATTAAAGTAGCAATATATTCTTCAAGAGAAAATCATAAAACTAATCATTACATATTTTTATGACTCACCGTTTCAAAATAAATAAAAAATAATTATATTAATAATAAATATTTATATGATAGGAGTTACATGATAACATACTCGCATGTGTACTTTAGCTTGTGTATCAAACTTTACTTAGTAAACACGGACAAACATCATACTATACGTATCAACCGGTTAACGTACCATCTTTCATTCTCATACATACACGTTAAAGGCATTTATGCATACACGAGTTTGGTTCATATATTGGTTGGTGTCAACTCATGTATGGACGTTGAAGATACTAAGTAAAATCATAACTTCATAACACATTTGAAAACATAATATAAAGAGAGATCTTAGTTATTAAAGCCGAATTAACGGAAGCAATCAAAATCAAATGGTTAGATAATTCAATGATTAAATCAAAAGCTTCAAGTATCTAAGGTTTCTTGGCATATATAAAATTTAATATTCAAAACAAATTCAAATAAGTAATGTACTGACGGAAATTCAAATAAAATAAAAGATAAGTTCTATATTGAAAATTCAAATAATTAGATAACTAAATAGAGCGGATCTATCCGCATAAGGTATGTATCGGTTATTTTTTTATGCGATGGGATCTAAACAAAATGGACAAGTTTAGCAAAGTGATGTTATATTATGCTATTAACTTGTTATAAAGTGAGAGAACAATCGATAACGACACAAGCTATATAAGGGGACGGTAGTACACAACCATCTTAGCACTGAAATTCATCATGTTTGTTGATAACCTTTCATAGGTTGTCACGGACATGTGCTCTATAATATAAGTCACCTATATGCATTTCAATTCGTAGTTCAAGACTATCAACTTATCAAAATTTGAAAGCATGACTGGTGGACAAATAATCGTTTGAAAAAGCCGATTTAAAGTATTAAATACTTAGCTACACTTCACCGTTTTTTAATTAAAAAATTTGTAATTACATAATAAGTTTGAGTAATTAATTGGGTGTCGCCTAACCATGCTATCTCAAACCCACACAAAATTTCAAACTTATCCATACCAAAACTCATATATATGGCTGTAAACAGATTGAACGAACAAGAACAATACCTTGTTCATATTCTTTCGTGAAAGAAATTAAAATGGATGATGATAGATGATACCAAAGACTTTAGTCACAGAATGGGAAAGAAGATGAAGTGGGATGAGGCAAGGATTTTGTTCATAAAAGAACTTAAGTAAGGCTAGGTAAATGACATAATTGCCCATCATGTGAGCTGCAAATGCCATATTTTTAATCAGAGTTATGGATGATATTTGTCTAAGGGGCCAAAATAATTAGATAAAAAGAGGTTGGGGAGGGGGAAGATGTTAAAAGATTCTTTTTAGTCTAATGATATAACATATGGGTCAAAATCGTAATCTATTCTTTTTAAGAATGTAATTACCAAAAGATCATGATATGCCTTTTCATTATAACAGATCAAATAAAAAAACTAAAAAATGATATAAAATGAAGAAAAGTCAAACAATTTCAGAATTGGCAAAAGTATTCTCTATTCCAAAAAATGGATAATAATTTTAGTTATAGTTCTTGTTATCGCATTAATATATTAAATATTTACAGAACTCTATCTAAGTGATAGACCATCAGTGTAATCCGATTTACAAGCCTATTTTCTTTTCGTTTCCTTCAATTTTGGTAATTAATTACCAAAATACTCTCTACATGTCCTTCATGTGACTAAGATTTAAGATAAAGATAGACGTAGTTAGTCTAGTTGGCTTAAATTGCAATAAAATGAAAATCTTGATATATAAATTGCAATAAAATAGAAACCTTGATATATAAATGGCAAAACTTTTGGATTTTATAAAATATACCAATAAACACTAAACCACATGGACCAAAACCGCAATTTACTTTAAAATAAATAAAATTTACAAAGTATAAAAAGTTTAGATAAAATAAAAGTACAAAAGTCTTTCATAAACAACATAAACAAGCTAAACATGAATGAATGTTCACAAACACAATTGAATGAACGAGATCTATGTTCATATTTGTTCATATAACTATAGAACAGAATTTTTTATACATATTCGTTTCTTTATTAAACAAAAAACGTAAACAAACTTTTCCACTGAACAACTCATAAACTGTTTGCTAAAGGTTTATTCGTTTACGACCCCACTCACGTCTCAAAGCATGTCCAAGACATAAGGCTCATTAATTGTGTGATATAAAGTCTTCTACTAGGGAATGAGGCTCATTAAATGTGCCATTCATATCATCAAAGACGCCTCCAATCCTACCCATCATTGACTCAATACTTTTGGTAATTTTCAGAGATGTAGGACCCTCTTGTCGTTACTTTCAAACACCATATGGCCGTTCAAGGTTTTGTTTTTGGTCTTTTTATTCATTAATTTCCTCACCTCACTTCTGTTTTCTGATTTTCTTCTTCATTTTTCCTTTTGGCTCTTCTTTCTTGTTCCTTTTTACACAGAATAACATAGCTCTATATTGTCCAAAACATGTGATCATATTTCTTTGTTTTCTTCCTTTCTCTTTCCTTTTCTGCATTTCTTGTGAAATATTGACCAAAAGTGCTCTCAAGATACCTTTTCGGCACTGATTTTGGAAAAAAGTTTTCACCTTTTTATGTTTTTCTACATTAAGAAACAAAATCTGTTGATGGGTATTTGACAATTTGATCAAACAGTCACATTTTCAAACTGGGTGTCTTTCATTTTGGTACATCTTGATGTTTTTGGGCACTAACAAGTTAAAGTTAAAAGATTTCTTGTTATATTTGTGTTGGTTGCTTGAAAAATGATGAAAAAGGTGGTATACATTGGTGGGTATTCAATGATTTGAAGAAATAGGGGTTTGTTAATTCTGGGCAAATCTTACTGTTTTGGGGCATACATAGTCAAAGTGTGGATTTTTTATATATATTTTTTGTTGGTTTTATTGGAAAATGATGAAAAGGCAAAAGAGTAGTGGATCATGTGGGAGAAAAAGTTGTGCTTATTGCTGTGAAAGCATCAAGAGAAATTTCAAGAAATGCGTTGACTTGGGCTTTGACCCATGTTGTTCAACCTGGTGATTGTTGTAAATTGCTGGTGGTCATCCCTGCTCCCACTTCAAGTAATCCATTTTAATCCCATTTATATGTTACTCTGCGTTTGTTGCAACTTAGGGTTCATAAGACGTGCAAACGAGCTGAGCCAAGTCCAAGTCCAAGCCAGCTAGACTAGGCTCTAGCTCGGCTCGTTTATATTATGAAAGCTTAGGCTCTTTTAATTTATAAAAGCTCGAGCTCGGCTTGATTCAAGCTTTGTTTCTAAAGCTCGAGCTCGAGTTTGGCTCGGGCTCGACTCGTAAATTACTTATAATTGTTATTTATATATAAGTTAGCTATTTTTTCATAATTTTAGAAATACTAATTATTAGTTTTGAAATATATTAATTTAAACTAGATAAACAGCGGGCTCGATTAGGCTCACGCGAGCTCCAGCTTAGCCTGCTTCGAGCTTTTTTTTTTTTTTTAGAGCCGAGCTCTTTTAAGGTTTTGCAAAAGTGTAAGTTTGACTTTCTATGCTTAGCAGTCTTTTCATCTACTAGTTTTTGATATTTTTGTCACTGACCTGAAATAATATATTTTGACACATGGGTTTACATGGAATTTTAGTTCATCATCACCTTTGATTCAAAACTTCGAATTTGGAAGACCAAACATGTGTTTCTTGATGCATTTAGCATGCATGTGAGCTTGAGCTCAAGAGTTTATATTCATCTTTAAGTGGGTGTCTACAGTTTTGGTATTTGTAAGCAAGCCCTCATTACATAACTACTAATTTTAAGTGGAGAGCGCGTGCACGCTTGCACATAATGCTTAAAAGATATCGCGGGAGAGAAAAACAGAGTTACATAACCACCTTTGGTATCATGTTAAAAACAAAAAGATAGAAGTATCTATGCATTCTCGAGATTTTTCTACTAGATCTGTATTTATCAACCTTTTATATACAAACCAATTACATTACATAGAGTGTTATTCTTGACCATAATCTATGAAGTAAATGCTATCACTCTTTGACCTTTTCAGGTCATAAGTTATGGAAATTTTCAAAATTCAACAGCGACTGCACGACGGGGCAATGGAAACTATTTCGGGCGATAAAGATCAGAAGGACGATATCACTGAAGCATGCTCTCAAATGATGCTTCAACTGCATAATATATATGATTCTGACAAAGTGAGCCTGTGTTTTTCTTGCTATTTTTAAGATTAATTATCGAAATTTTCTATTGAATTCAACTTGTTTGATTTTTTTTTCAATAGATAAAGATGAAGATTAAGGTCATTTCTGGTACTCTATGTGGAGCAGTGGCTGCTGAAGCAAAGAAGATCCAAACACAATGGGTTGTTTTGGATAGGTGAGTGCATATACTTCTTTATAGTAAATTGATACATAAGCACATGTTAAATATAACCATAAATAATATCCCATTACAATTATAATTAGTTTTAGAGTAAAGTACACAAATGGTCCCCGTGGTTGACCAAAAGTTTTGGATTTGATCCCTGGTTTTCCAAAAGTACACAGATGTTCCCTGTGGGTTTGCACTTTGTAACGCATTTAGTCCCTAAATTCTGCAAAAAGTACATGAATTGATCCCTGTGGTTTGCACTTTGTAACACATTTAGTCCCTAACTTGGGCCTGCTGAAACCTTTTGATTTGTTAGTTGGGGACTAAATGTGTTACAAAGTGCAAACCACAGGGACCATCCGTCTACTTTTGAAAAGCTAGTGACCAAATCCAAAATTTTGATTAACCATATGGACCATTCGTGTACTTTACTCTTATTTTTATTAATAAAAGCAGTGTACTATTCAGAAATGACTCGTAACACTACATAAAAATAATCAGGTTAATTCTTATACTATAACCGGTTTAATAAGCAGGTCATATTCGGGTTGACCTGTTTAACCCGTTACATTAAACGGATCCTGTGCAGGTTAATATGTTTAACTCGTTTAATCAAACAGCATGTTAAACCCATTTATTATAACTCGTTACAGGAACCTGAAAAAAGAGGCAAAAGTATGCATGGACGAGCTAGAATGCAACGTCGTCGTAATGAAAAAGACTCGACCACAAGTCCTTCGTTTAGATTTAATCGGATCACCAACCAAACAACCGAAAACGTCACTTCTTGTTCCGAAACTCAATCACACAGTGGCAAACAAACCGAACCCATTTGGAACACAACAAAAGTCCCGAATGTAACCCCCGTAAGCAGCCCCAAACACGCATCCGTTACCGCAAACAACCACAACACCTCTTCGTTATCAACTTCAGACCTTGGGTTTTCCCCGTTGTGGTAACGGATCATGACTGGGACACGAAGAAAGACCGGTTTCTTTACGAATATTCCGATTCTGATTCGGATACCGAAAACATAACCTCGTCGCCTTCGACGAGCTTATTTTTGAGCTCGTCAGACGAGTTCCCGAAATCCCACAACCCGATTACAAACACACTTTGTGTCAAAGTCTCCGAGCTCAACTCAACCAAAATGGTTCCATTAACGAGACACCTGCCGTCGAAATCTCCGTCACTCTGTACAATATGTCGGCACAAGGCCCCTGTGTTCGGGAAACCGCCGAAATGGTTCGGTTTTACGGAGCTAGAAGAGGCTACGGATGGGTTTTCGGGGGCTAACTTTTTGGCAGAAGGTGGGTTTGGGTCTGTGCACCGAGGGGTGCTGAAAGATGGGCGAATGGTTGCGGTTAAACAGCATATGATCTCTAGCTCGCAAGGTGATAACGAGTTTTTCTCGGAAGTTGATGTTTTGAGCTGTGCACAGCATCGGAATGTTGTGATGTTGATCGGGTTTTGTGTGGAGGGTGGCCGAAGGTTGCTTGTTTATGAGTATATTTGCAACGGTTCTTTAGGTTCACACCTTTACGGTACATATCCTCTCTGTTCTGTTTTGTTTTGTTTAAACGTTTGAAACTATTCAAACGCATACAACCTCTTAACTATAATATTTCAAGAAAAAAATCAATGTTGCTAAAAATGGACCGGTTGGTTACGAGTGTTAGTTCAACCGATAACCTGACTCATTGGTTGGACCTGTTTTGAGTAGAAAAATATTTTACATTGTAGCATTTTAATTTGGATCTTTCATAAAATGTTTACCAACTAATCTAGGAAAATGTTGCATTTCTTGATGGTTAGACTAAAGACTTCCCCTTGAAAATATATATATATATGTATATATATATGGTTATAATGAGAACTAGTTTTAGTGTGAGAACTCGACTTCTAAATTTTTATTTTCAAATATATATATTTTTTAATATACCTTTTCAAAAATAAAAAATAAAAAATAAAAAATCATAGGACACTTTTTACGGTGGGGCAGAATCACTAAAACATTGTCGCTACAATGATTTACGCCACCGTAAATGATACTTACAGGTCGAGAAGAAACCGGCTCATAAACTATTCCAACTTAATGTAATATAGATATATTTTTCAAATTACTTATGATTTTAGTTCCACTGGCTAGGCCAGTGAATCAGTAAAATGGTTCGTTCTGGTCCGGTTTTCAAAACATTAAGAAAGTTGAATAGTGAATTTGGGTTTGTAGGACGTGATCACGGGCTATTGGAATGGTCTGCGCGACAAAAGATTGCGATTGGAGCCGCTCGAGGGTTAAGATACCTTCATGAAGAATGCAGAGTAGGTTGTATCGTTCATCGTGATATGCGTCCAAATAATATCCTCCTAACTCATGATTTCGAAGCTTTGGTATGTATAATTGTATAATGTTACTAAGTTTTCATAAATATACATTTTGACTTTTGAAGTCAACTCTGATCTAGATGTTGTTTTGATCACAGGTTGGAGATTTTGGACTGGCCAGGTGGCAACCAGATGGCGAAACGGGTGTGGAAACTAGAATAATTGGAACGTTTGGGTAATTACATGAACTATAATTAGACATAGGGCTGCAAACGAATCGAACGAAATTGTTCGTGTTCATTTGTTAAGAAATATATGTATTCACGAACTGTTCATGAACATTTACCGAGCGAGACCTTATGTTCGTGTTCATTTGTTAAAGAAATGAACTTGTTCGTGTTCGTTTGTTGATTTTAGGGGATGAATGAAAACCAACGTTCATGAACACAATATAATGTTCATGAACACAAATGGAAACAAGCATGCACAAAGAAGCGTTCTTGAACATAATATATATTACACTGAACACTTATTAAATAATTTTATTTGTCGGAATTTTGAAGTATTTAAATAAAATATAAAAACTAAAAACACTAACGAATTGTCGAACATAACCGAACACGTTACTGAACATTCACGAACATAAATGAACGGATGGATGCAGCCTCTACTCATGTTCATTCATTTTACTAAACGAACGAAATTTCTTGTTCGTGTTCGTTTGTCTAATAAACGAACGAACCCAAACGAACTTCCCTCCGAACGGTTCACGAACTGTTCGCCAAACTTGTAGTTCGTTTGCAGCCCTAATTAGATACACAATAATAGTTGTATTGGGCTGGGTCGGGTCAAGAGGCCCGTTAGCACTCAATGTTTGAATGTGACTAGAATTAAATGTTTTCTAATGCGGGTTTGTTTCTTTAGGTACTTGGCTCCGGAATACGCTCAGACTGGTGAAATTACCGAAAAGGCTGACGTGTATTCATTCGGGATTGTGTTGGTTGAGCTCATTACAGGACGAAAAGCAGTTGATATAAACCTGCCAAAGGGCCAACAATATCTCACTGAATGGGTATGAGCTTTGCAACCCATGTACTCTCGTTTTCATGTTTCGGCGGGTTTAACATTCAATTTTGCCACATGTAACTAGTTTGACCCGTTTATGTGTAAACGGGTCGATTTTGGTTTTATTTTGTTTTTTGACAGGTTTTATAGGTGTCAAACGGGTCAAAAGTTACCCACAGTTCATCTCTTTTACTTCAAAAATTTGAAAACCAATAATAAACATGGGCTTTAGTTGGCCCGGCCCGACAACCCACACTAAAAAATTACCTATGGATTTAAAAACACATTCAGCCTATTTTGTCTCTAATTTTTGTGTATCTTGATAAACAGGCTAGACCATTGCTTGAAGAGAATGCTATTACTGATTTAATTGACCCGCGCCTCAAAGACAATTACTCTGAGGCAGAGGTTCGATGCATGTCACACTGCGCTTCGTTGTGCATCAGGCGGGACCCACATTCGAGACCTAGGATGTCTCAGGTATGAAAACCGAACTCCACATTTTTTAACGAACTTTTACTTTTGACATAATTTGATTTTGTATGACAATATCTAGTGACCATTATGTGTTTTTTTCGAGAAACAGGTGCTGTGGATGTTGGACAATGATGATATCAAGTGATCGACACGACGCTAGTGTGATTCCGGCTACCATTTTCCGGTCCTGAAGGTTGTTAAGAGGCTTAGAGAAATAGTTTTAGACTTTTAGCATCCATTATCTGCATTTATTGGAATACTTGTACAGTTGTGTGTGTCTATATATTCATCTTATTATTATTTCGTTTACAATGCAGATCTCATCTATCTTTTTCTTAAACAACATTACTTAAGCTGTTGATTTTTAGTTGAGAAGATATTCGTCTATAACAATGAAATCATTTGGATGTAGAGACCTCGTTAATTTGTGGAAATCATGTCTGGTTATGTTTGACCTGACTTATTTCTGAACAAAATTTACGTCAAAACGTAAACCAACTAAAAACGTACATAAAAATATGCATTAAACGTATTATATTTGCGAAAGAAACTTACGTTGAAACATGAACCAACTTAAATTTATACCGACACGTACATAAAAATAAGCACGTAAGAAAATAATGTTATTTATGTTAAAGGATGGTGCGGCGCCTTGCGACGGAGTTGAAATGTAAAGTAATTCGAATTTATACCGTATAATGAAAACTATTATAACTTAACTGGCTCGTTTTTGAAAATAATTTATTATAAAATAGCATAGACCAACTGAAAACAAAATAAAAATAAACATGAAAACGGATTATATACAGTCTGAATCATTTAAAAGAAAAAGTTACAACAAAAGATAAATCAACTTAATTTATATCATAAGTAAATAAAAATAAGCACGTAAAACTTTATTATAAAGTTTTTAAAAAGCTGAAGTGTTACAAGTGTTCATACTGAAATTTGAATAATAATAATAATAATAATTATTATTATAATAATAAAGTTGAGTGATAATTATAATAATAAGAAAAAGAAACTAAAAAAACAAAGACACTAATTTTTAATGATAAATTATATAATTTTTAATCTAATATTATATTATATTATACATTATACACTATTAAAAAACAATGATCATTAATAGTTTCATACTTCTATGGTATTATTAACACGCAGTGATTGACGGAGATGGCGACGACCCAACCACCGAATGTGACATCCATTAGTTCTACTTATAAACACTGGCGATTAGAAAGGTGAATCCAAACACTGGCCCGTAGGGGTATAAACGAGCCGGGTTGAGCCCGAGCCTAACTTGTTATGTTTTTATGAAGTTCGAACTCGAGCTCGGTTCGGTTCGAGCATACTTATTTGAGATCGAGCTCGGCTCGCGAGTAAAACCCAAAGCTCGAGCTTGGCTCGGCTCGAGGTATTTGAGAACAACCTCAAACTACCTAAAAGCTCGGCTCGAGCTCGTTCAATATCGCTTAAAGAAGCCAAAGCTTAGTTCGAGCTCGGCTCGCCAATGTTATCATTATTATTATTGTAGTATATATAAAAAAATAAATGATGTTTGGGCTCGAGCCTAAACGAGCTTTGTATTTCAGGCTCGAGCTCGTTAAGGCTCGGCTCATTCAAGCTTTAAACCAAACTGATGTCTAGTAGTTCTCGAGCCTCTAGGCTTGTTTACACCCATACTACTGGCCGTATGATTATTTTCACAAGTTTGAATTGAGTTTGGACTTTGAAGTATAATTAGAAAAATCATCTTTTAAGCAGGGTTAATTATGTCATGCTAAAACATACAGGGGTAAAACACGTAACTTATTAAAACCCATATAATTAGTTGCTTGCAAACGCAACTCACTTTCAAAAAATGGCAGTTTCCCCCCTCAGACTCCGGCGGCAACTCGCCGTTGATCTTCTCCGGCCACTTTACCGTCACCGGCTCTCTACTCTCAGCCGTAAATCTTCTTCAGTATTCCTCTTTCCTCATTATCTATACATTCATATGAATTAAATTTTTGTAACTTATAAACAGATGCTTGTAAAGACGATAATGATGACGGAACAAACCCTAGCTTCATACACCCTACGTCTGTCGTTCATCCTGATGCTATTATAGGTCAGGTACGTTTATTATATGTTTATGATGAAATGTTATTGTATGTGTTACTGTTACCTACTTGTTAATGACGTTTTGGGGAACTTTCAGTAATTAGGGTTTAAGTTTGTGAGTAAGATTGGTGACTGAATGAGTTTTTGAAGTGGAGTATTGAGTAGAAAGTAGTGTATACTTGCTATAAAATTTATTTGGATTTAGGAACTTTGCATTTGTGGTGTGTGTGATTGAGAACTCGATACAGCAAGTTAAAAAGCTTGGTTTTAAATCGCACAATACTCGATGCACTCTGATGCGTTATGCATTATGTATGTGAGGCTTTTGTTATTAAAAAAAAATATTTCGAGATAATATTTAACTGTTATGTGTACAAGTAGTCTATGCAAAAGGTACAAGTACTCTATGTAGGTATTCACTTGACCACTACATCAGCTCATTGTACAAGCCAATTGTGCACATTGTACAATTTTACTCTACAGTGGTCCATTTCAAAAAATTAAAAAAATGCACGCATCATGAGCACATCATCCTGGCATCATGGAATTGCAGCGTATCGCACCACCTGATGCAATCACATCAGCGCATTGCTCATGATGCGTACGTTTTTAAACCAAGTTATGTTTGAGATGACCTCAAATCATCTTGTGGTTAGATTGTCTTGTAAACACATAATGATACAATTCTTTTAGCTTGCAGGGTGTTTCTATTGGCCCCTTTTGCACTGTGGGATCTTCAGTAATGTTGGGTAACCATTGCAAACTACATCCTGGAAGTCACGTTTTTGGAAACACAAAATTGGGAGATAAATGCATCTTGATGAGGTTAATGCAACTTGTTTGGTTATTGTTATATCTAAAGACTATTCCTCTAGCTCTAAATTTGTCATTTGTATCTTATTGTCAAACAGTGGGGCGGTTGTTGGAGATAACATTCCTGGAAAAACAATCATCGGTTGCAACAACGTTATTGGTCACCTTGCTGTGGTTGGTATCAAATGCCAGGACATGAAGTATAAGGTTGTTGGATCGTAAATCATCTTCGCGCTCCTTCATTGATACATTTACGCGTCTTCTATATGATGTCGGGTGATGAAAATGGCGTTAAAAATCGTGGAAACACAAAAATATCTTTGATGAGGTGTCGACATGTTATATGTTAAAACCGGTGTTTTTTTCGTTAAAAATTTATAAGGCATTTTCGTCATTCCTCATTATCTTTTATCAAATTTCGTATAAATGAAGCATGAGAAATACTTAGGTCATAGTTGTTAATAGCGATGATATGGCGAATAGCGTAGCTTCGCTATCTGATGTTTAGCGCTCAATAGCGTGAAATAGCGAGAATCAGTTTTTTAATAAAATATTAAAAGCCTTAAATTGCATCAAAAAGCCTTAAATTCGTGAATAAAAACCCTATTTTTTAAAAAAAAATTTCTATACGTTATCACTAAACATGAAATAACGCTCGCTATCTCATTGCTGTTGCCGCGTAGCGTATAGGTAGCTTGTCGCTATTTAACGCAATTTGCTACTAACAACTATGACTTAGGTGGCGTATTATGTAATGAAAAAAGTTGAATACTTAGGTGATATCCCATACACTATCCCAAATATGTAAAATATATTTAGATAATTTTTTTGAGTAATATGATATATGAAGCTTATTTGTTAAAATTAAATTTAATTCATTGTCAACTGGACTAATAATGTTTTGATTGCTCACTATTGTTCACAGTCAGGTAACGAATGCTTTCTTCAAGTTGGTGATAACAACGAGATTAGAGAACATGTTTCTATCCATCGATCTTCAAAACCTTGTGACAGAACAGTACGTGAATACTTTTTCCCCATTTATTCATAAACTTGAGTTAAGCTCCTTTTACCGCTATAATTTTTTTTCTTTTTTCTTGTTCTTGAATTGAAGACTTGTATAATTTAGGTTATCGGTGATAACAATCTTATTATGGGATCTTGTCATATAGCCCATGATTGCAAAGTGGGTAGCAACAATATTTTTGCAAACAACACCCTCTTAGCAGGCCATGTTGTGGTGGAGGTTAGTCCTTTGATCATTTTGCTCCACTCTTGTATGTAGATGTGGTAAATTTGACTTTGGGTTATATTTTATGTCTAGTGGGTCAAACCGGTAGTTAAACAAGGAACTGGTCAAACGGGTCAAAACTAGAAAGGAACCCAAAATGTACTTTAAATTAAAATGCTTAAAACATTTTATATCTGATCATTCAAAAACCTTTGATTACTACATCAGTTATCTACAAATTTAATGGAAAAAGAGTCAAAAGCTTTCTGTGTAAACTTGACCCATTTTGACCGGTTATCCAACTCACCCTATCTGACCGTTTGCTACCTCTAGTTATGCTGTTAATATCGGTTATCGGTCCCTATGTAAAATATCGGTGTCAAATATTGTTAGAATATCGGTACCGATATTATCGGCGATATTGACTGATATTTGATCGATATTTGACCGATATATCACCGATATTCCTGATATCAGTACCTTTCATCTTAGTTCTACCATTTATCTTTCCTCTTATTGCTGCTATTAGTGTTTTAAGTCTTAGTTGTTAATTGTTAGTGTTAAATGTTGGTGTTTTAAATCTTAATAAGCTCCTACTTGCTGCAATTGTTAGTGTTTTGCAAGTTGCAAAAGGTTAATTTGTTAATGGTAGGAGAGTATACTGAATTGTTAGTGTTAAATTGCTATATATATAAATTCAGCATGATATTAAAATTACCGATATCCCACCGCGATTACTGATATCTCAAATATTGGTCCTTGACCAATGTCTGATTTTTTGCCACATTAACTACATAATTATTACATCAATTATCTACAGGTTTCATGGAACAAGAGTCAAATGATTTCTGTGTTAACTTGACCCATTTTTGACCGGTTAGTCGGTTAGCCAACTCATCCTACCTGCTCGTTTGTCACCTCTAGTTGACGGTAGTTGCATGTGATCATTTTGGGTATCATGTGGTCAAATTGAAGTTTGGTTTACATGTCTTTGTAGGACCATGCGCACACTGCTGGGGCCATTGTTGTTCATCAGTTCTGCAATATTGGTTCTTTCTGTTTCATTGGTGGGGGTTCAGTGGTAAGATTCTTTCTCAACGATGCATCTTTTATATTATATGAAATTGCTTTTTCACCTAGTAATTTGGTTTACATGGGTCTGGTCGGTTCAGATTTTGCCTAAAACTGGAACCAAATTGGAAAAGTTCGGTTTCGGTGACACTGAAAATGTTTGGTTTCAGCTTTTGAGCTTAAGCCATTTCAGCCCAATAGGCAACACCATAAACCATCAGATCAGCCCAACAAGCAACATTTTGATGCCATTTACATACGTTCTCTTTCTTAGACTCGTACAAAACTACTACAACGAAATTTTCGGGTTTTTCTTGAAAAAGAAATGAGTAAAATGTCATTTTCGTCTCTGAGGTTTGGCTAGTTTTACAACTTTCGTCCAAAGGTTTGTTTTCACGCATCTGGATCCAAAAAGTTAGAAATCTTGCCTTTTCACTGGCTCGTTAACTCCATCCATTTTTCTGGTTAAGTTGGGGTATTTTCGTCTTTTTTGTTAACTTAAAGGGCAATTTGGTCTTTCAATTTATGTACAAGCATTTAAAATACCCCTGACCAAATCCGTTTGACCGAATTGCCCTTTAAATTAGCAAAAAAGACGGAAATATCCTTGACTTATGGTTAAAAATGGATGGAGTTAACGAGCCGGATGAAAATGACAAGATTTCAAACCTTTTGGATCCATATGCGGAAAAACAAACCTTTGGACATAAGTTGCAAAACTGGCCAAACCTTAGAGACGAAAATTGCATTTTACTCAAAAAGAAATGATAAACTGAACCTATGGGTTTGCAAAACATCCCTCGTTAACTCCCTGACCGAATCCGTTTGACTGAATTGCCCTTTAAATTAGCAAAAAAGATGGAAATATCCTTGACTTATGGTGAAAAATGGATGGAGTTAACGAGCCGGATGAAAATGACAAGATTTCAAACCTTTTGGATCCAGATGCGGAAAAACAAACCTTTGGACGAAAGTTGCAAACCTGGCCAAACCTTAGAGACGAAAATTGCATTTTACTCAAAAAGAAATGATAAACTGAACCTATGGGTTTGCAAAACATCCCTCTTTTATTTGGTTTTGGGTTTCGGTCTGTTTGGTTTCAGGTCATATTGTTGAATTAATTTTTTACGGGAATCATCTGCTTGTATTTTGCTTAATAGAGGTTTAGAACTCTGATTTATTTATTTGTGTACATAAGGTTTCACAAGATGTCCCGAAGTACACAATGGTGGCTGGAGATAGAGCAGAGCTACGCGGTTTGAATCTAGAAGGTCTTCGAAGAAGTGGGTTCTCGGCTAGTGAGGTAAGTTTTTTTTCAGGTAATTTGTGTGTCAAATATGATGACAAAAAGTTATATTATTTCACTAATAATCTGATTTTTTTAATAATAAAACAGTTTGTAAGTTGTATACTTTAATAATACAATTTGGGATGCTTCAAGCTGTTTGACCTGTTCGACCCATTTGACCCATTTCCTTTTTGGATAAACCTTTTGACTTTTCCAATCTAACCTGTTAGAGATAAAAAATAAAACGCATCAGCCTTTATAACTGTTCATCTATTCGATTTGAGCTACACCTATTGCCTACGCACTTAATGTGGTAAAAAATCGTATATCGGTCAAGGACCACTATTTGAGATATCGATTATCGCAGTGGGATATCGGTAATCTAATATCGTGCAGAATTTATATATATAGCAATTTAACACTAATGATTCAGTATACTCTCCTACCGTTAACAAATTAACCTTTTGTAACTTGCAAAACACTAACAACTGTAGCAAGTAGGAACTGATTAAGAATTAAAACACTAACAATTAAGACTTAAAACACTAATAGCAGCAATAAGAAGAAAGACGAATGGTAGAACTAAGAAGAAAGGTACTAATATCGGGAAAATTAGTGATGTATCGGTCAATACTACCGATAATATCGGTACCGATATTTCGACCAATATTTACATGGGGACCGATAATCGATGTATCACCGATGTTAACTGCATAGCCTATTGTAATGGTAACTCATTTTGCTGGTTAAATATAGATTAGGAGCCTGAGAGCTGCTTACAGGAAGATATTCATGCCTACTAATGCAAGCCTTGGGGGTATTGAAGACCGTCTTGCTGATGTGGTAATATAATAAACTTATTTATTTATTTTGCAGCATTTCTATAATATCTATGATGTTCATTTTATAACATAACCAGTTCTTTGGCACATTAATAAATTCATATAAATAATGCAGGAATGTCATAAAGGCTTGTCACTTGTTCCTGCTGTGCTTTCCTTTGTGCAATCCATACGTGAATCTCTTAAAGAAGATCGTCGTGGAATATGCAAATTCAGATCTTGGAGTTTTTCTTGATTGTATATGTGTTAGTATCTCTGTAATCTTGTGTAAGATTTCTGTGAATATGTACTTAGAGGTTGTCGATTGATGTAAAACTTACATGGAAACCGTGCTCCAAACGGCTTGATTTTTGTTAATTGGAAGTTTAAACACCTGAATTGAAGCATCGTTTTCGTCGTTTGGAACGCTGTTTCGGGGCAAGTTTTACATCAATCGATTCGTGATCCTCATTCTGATTAAAAGCCCTAAAACATTAGTTTGAAATCCGGAAAAAACGGAGGTGTAGTGAGAAAAAAATATTTAAAAGGTGGGACTGTCAGTGACAATATTTAAAAGTGGGCCTAATATTGGCCAACCACCTCTAGGTGAGATTATTAAAATCGAATTCCCCTTAAACTGGATAGTTTTTTTAAAGTATTATTTGACCCCTAGATAATTAGATTACCAGACATTAGAAACTAATTTTACTTATCACAACTTTATTCCCAGTGTCTTGCAGATTTCTTTTGTCTCAAGCTCGTGTTCTTCATGTGCATAATTTTGCTTTAATGTTGTTAAATTGAGGTTGCACCATGAACATTTGAAAGATATAGGAGCATGTAAAAGTTTTGTTGGAAGTATGAAATGTTAAGTATTTAGGATTCATCTAGACTACTTACCAAAGTTTTCTTGTTGAATGCCAACTTGCTTTCTTTTTTTATATGCAATTTTCTGCTAATGAAATATGATGTTATGATTTCCTTAGATATATAAAGATGAAATATTTCTTAGTTGTTCATGTTGTGACACTATATGTGAGCTAAACATACTCTTTTAAAGACCCTTTTAGTGTAGTTGACGTCACTAACCATGCCTACTACGAGATAAGCAAAATAATTTCATGTATCTACTTTATCTTTTTGTAATGTGCAACTCTGACCCACTCTTTAAAAGAGTTATGTAGACGCAATTGAATAGAAAAACTAAAAATGTGGGCGGGGTTTGTACATTCCAATGGGTTTCTTAAGTTAATATACATAGAAAATGATTACTCATGATTTTCTTTTAAGCATATGTTCGACGAGCTCAGAACTGGTACCAATACCTGTACCGAAAGTACTGATCCTGAAAGTCGCCAAAATGGTACCGGTATGGTACAATATTTGAAAATAAAAAGTGGGTAAATACCGTATGTACCGAAGTACTGAATCGAAAGTTCCATCCCAAAAAACATAAAGAATTGGTATAGAAGTTCAGAAATTCGATCGGTACGGATGGGTACCAAATTGCTCATTCCTAAATATATATATATATATATGTGGGGTAGTTGAATAGTAGTACTAACAACAATATACCCAGTAGAATCCCACCCAGGGGAGTATAGGCAAGTCTTACATCTATCCGGAAGAACAGAGAGGCTACAAGGAGACAAGTATCTAATTTGGTTTGGTACATACAAAACGCCCTTTTGTACTTGTTTAGAACTTTTGATTAGACTAAAGTGCTTTGGTAATTAAAAAGTAATAAGATTTGATCCTAGTAATCTTAGTATTAGTGCTTTTCCACAACTGATATGCATGAAAACTCAAATATAAATCTGGCTTAGGATATGATAGAAATTAGTGCTAAAAGACTGTTGACCTTTTTCATATTAAATAACATATTAGGATCAAAAGAACCTGATATGGAGAATCTGCTAAGAAATTGAAATAAAACTAATATTAATATATCCGTTGCTTTAGGGATGTTTGGGAATTGGGTGTTTTGATGAAGAAAATCACTTATCTTAGGGTGAAATAGTAATCTGCTTTTCTAGGTTGTACTTGATGCATGCATGGTAGTACCCAATGCATGCATAGGAGTCTAAACAAGCTCAAGCCCGACTAGGCCGAGCTCGGATCGGTTCGAGCCTACTTATTTGAGCTTGAGCCCGGTTCGCATGTAAAACCCAAAGCTCGAGCTCGGCTCGAGCTATCTTGAGAACGCACTCAAACGAGCTAAAAGCTCGGCTTGAACTCGTTTTAGTATCACTTAAACCAGCCAAACATCGGCTTGCCAATGTTATCATTATTATCTTATTATATATAAAAACCTAAGACTTTGCTTGGGCCCATTTAGGCTCCCGAGCCTAAACGAGCTTTGTATATCAGGCTCGAGATCGGACTCAATAAGGCTCAACTCGCTCGACCTTATAACTGAACCGATAATAAGTAACTCTTGAGACTCTGGGCTTCTTTAGACCCCTACTACCCGTATGCGTAGACTTTTATTCTCTAGAAGGAAGCAAGTTGCCATTTGAAAGTAGTAAATATTCACAAACCTTAAGATATTTATGACAATAATATGGGGGTATTTTATTTTGTCTTGAGAAAAAACCTAGTCAAGGAACGTTCATTGGTCTACATATACGGTGTTGATAAAGATTCGTTCGTATAATAATAATAATAATAATAATAATAATAATAATAATAATAATAATAATAATAATAATAATAATAATAATAATAATAATAATAATAATAATAATAATAATAATAATAATAATAATAATAATAATAATAATAATAATAATAATAATAATAATAATAATAATAATAATAATAATAATAATAATAATAATAATAATAATAATAATAATAATAATAATAATAATAATGCCAATTGCGAGATGATTTCAAATAGATCAGCCAATGAAGTATATTTTTTTTTTGTATGTATGGATATAAAATGCTATTTGCACCTGAATGATTGGGGAAATTATTTGAAAATGTAAGTGACCACACACCATGCTAACCAAAGAGAGATGATTTGATTTGACAACTATTTTTGTATATTAGATCATAAAAAAATTATTTGAATAGATTAACCTAGGCCGCACGACTCGAAAATAATCAGGGTTTGAAATGAATACAAACGGGTTTAGGTCATAAACGGGTTGACACATTCCACTATATTTGTATTCGTCTTGGGTTGCTAATAAAACAAGTGGCCCAATTATTATTTTATATCATGTTTACAACTTAATTATAACCTCAACAACTTGTTTAATCATTTATTACTTATTTAAGCGTGTTTAATTACAGCGTTAGAGTTGATTTTTTTGACATGTATAAATATACGAGATGTGCCTGACACCTAGTTTAAACTAATCGTAGTAAGTTGTATATAATTCTATTTGTGAAGTTTTCTAAATGCGTTATTGTTTATGAATATGATATAACTTAAACTTCATGAATTGAAACCTTTTTTTATATCATTCATGAAGTTTTCTAAGCGGGTTAGACTTTAGAGGAGGGGTGAGATTGAGTTGTTCGGTTATGAGTCAAAATGAACCTATACCTAATGTTTGGGTTTTAAATTTGCATAATCAAATCGTTTAGAATTTCAGGTATTAAAATAGTCGGTTCAATTATGGGTAACCTCGGGATCTAAGCATGTATTGATTTAAGCTTCTTTCGGTTAATCAAACCAACAGATCAGCACAATATAAAGACATATAACGGATGATTATTTATAAATGTATTAGAATTTCCAGACTTATAATAAATTATTTAAAATAATTAAAAATATACAAGATGGTATTAACATCAGTTTGATCTCCTTGTTTTTAAATCATGTATGATTATAAAAACATACTTAAATCTTGGTTATAGACAAACATAATTATATAATAATCAGTTTTCCAATTAGTTGATTTATTCTTTGTTATGATGGATTACCACTAGACAATGTTTATGATTGTTCCCCACACACACCTAATAGATGTGTGACATCATCGTTAGATATTAAAGATTTAAAAATGTATTACAAGTTTAAATCTGATAGGATTCTTTAAAAAACCATATTTTAATTTATTATCATATAAAATCCAATATGATCTAATTGGTTGATTCGGCTGACCACTAATATTGTCTAGAGCAATCTTTTAAGAAAATACATTGGAAAAAAATATATAAAAAAACCGATTGGTTGAAAAACTGTAAATGGTGGTGACCGATAACAGCTTATTTGTTGACACATAAAGTGTCGAAATTTTTTAATGATGTTTTTTAATCATTTTTTCTGAAATTATTATTATCATTATTATTATTATTTTTATTTTGTTATTTCATTACTTTATTGTTTGAATAGAGACATTTAATTGTACCCGTCTTTAATGTAAATAAAACACAGATAAAACAAAGAAAAAGAACATCTTTTCCCAAATATATTCACACAATAAAAACTAATAAAACGTAATCAATAAAATCTCAGTAGTCATGACAAAGCTATTGGTTGAGTACCTTGTGGATGGTGGGACGAGAGCAAAAGCAAAAAAAAATGTAAAAGCTTTTTTCATATAAAATGAGCTTGAAAACAAATGATATCTTGGTTTATATCGTACCAAACATTTCATCGTTGGTAATCTACATTTTCTTGAAACTTATAGATGAATAAAAAAATATCTTTAATCAAAGAACTAGTCAAAATTTCATTTTATAACTAGCACAACATTTTATTTTATTTTTGTTCAAGTTACATCATTAAACAACTTGGGTTTATATAGTATATATATTAATGCACTATCAAATTGAATCATGCTGATCCCTATTGGCTTATTTTTCTTATTAATAATAGAACATGGGAACGATATTTCATTATTTCCCATTATATATGGATCTAGAATGGTTAATTTTTTATTTTTTACAAATGTACAATATGCATCTGATTGAAGAAGGGATTAATATCCCGGATTCATAAAAAAAGATTCAACTCAAACAATTAAAACAAGACAAAAATATTTATTTTTTCATATATCTTTTTTGAAGATAAGTGATTCTAGGGATATAAGGTTATCCTAAAATAAATATAATGTTATCTATTTTCATTTTAGGAAAGAACCCAAACTGTTAAAAGGAATATCTATCCAATCATTCATTCTTAGGTTTACATCCATACATATATCATCACCATCATTAAATCCCATGGTTCCAAACATTACACCTCTCTCTCTCTCTCTCTCTCTCTCTCTCTCTCTAGGGGTGTTTATTGTGGAAACATAGGCACCTTTTTTCAAAACTTTGAACAAAATGGTGAGAAAATGCTCACATTGTGGAAACATAGGCCACAATTCAAGAACTTGCAATGGTTACAATAGAGGTAATGTCAACAACCAAATTTTGGTAGGAGGAGGTGGTTTAAGGCTATTTGGAGTTCAACTTGACTCACCACACTCTATGGTCATGAAGAAATGCCTTAGCATGGATTGTTTCCCGTCTTCTTCACCACTATCAACGGCTTCGGCTTCAAATTCGTTTTCTTCTTCTTTATCTTCCTCTCGGGTCTCCATCAATGACCTAGCCGACAAGAACATCTCGGATGGTTATCTCTCAAATGGTCTCATCAACCGAACTCAAGAAAGGAAAAAGGGTATGCAAGAATATTTTGTATCTACAATTCTACCTAGTTATTACTCAAATCATGCATGAACCCTGAAATGCCTATTACACGTTCTTTATATGTTATGTTATATTATGTTAAGTTATATTATGTACGCATATATGTATGACATGCATGTGTTCAATTTTATAGGCCTCCCTTGGTCAGAAGACAAACACCGACTATTTCTAGTTGGACTCGAGAGGCTAGGAAAAGGTGATTGGAGAGGAATTTCAATAAACTTTGTGACCACAAGAACGCCTACTCAAGTCGCAAGTCATGATCAAAAGTACTTCCTCCGGCAGGCAAGTCTTGACAAGAAGAATCGTCGTTCAAGCCTCTTTGACTTGGTAGGTATTTTCGCATATCTGGTCACACATTGCAAGGTTGTACTTCGCTTTAGAAGGGTTGTACCACAAGGTACAACCTTGTAATGCAAGAACGCCGATGTTTTCTTACTAAAGAAATGAAAAATGTGCTAAAAGAGTTAAAATTACTTTCTTGGTTGTCACAGGTGAGAGGCAACAACATCAAGAATGCACTACAAAATCAAGAAAACAATTGTAGCATGAGTCAAACAAGCTCCTTTAATGAACATCAAGATTCCAATGACAATCTTTCTTTGATAGATTTCAGTTATTTAAATCAAGAGAATGTTTACTACAATCCCATGGTCAAATTCTATGAAACAACATCAATATGCTCTCAGGTGCATGCTTCTCCAAGTGTACTATTGGCTCAAAAAGTGGTACTCTTGACTTAGAACTTACTCTTGCTGCTCCAAACCCAATGGACCAAAACAAGTAATCTACCACTTCCCTTCAACTTGGGCCCATTATTAGTGTTATTTAGTGCTAATTAGTTTGATCAAATGTTGTAGATATTTTCTTTAATTATGATACCTTTGACATGGGCATGGTTACTTCGTTTAGATGGGATTATATTTGTATGTGCAGGATCTATATGTACATATTTATGTGTAGCGGATAGATTCATTGAAACTCACTTAAATTAAGAAAACTCGTGAAAAAACCTAGTGTAACAATCAATTTTCCTTTTGTAACTTTTATGATGTCAAATGTATGTTGTTAATTATTTAAAAATCAAATTATAGGCACTTGTTACACACACTTTGTTATCGTGGCACATGCGGAACACAAAACATAGACATTTTTTTAACACATTTGTAACAAGTGCGCACATTTTTTCTTAAGTTTCTTTCTTTTTTGTAATAACTACAACAACATATATTAGACATGGTAAAAAAATACTAATATTATTTTTACACTGGGTTTTCACAGGATTTTTCAGCTCAAATGAGTTTTCATTTTATCCTTTCTCCATGTGTACAACTATGTATATATGTATATTTGTGCATGTAAATATATGTATATGTGTGTATACATACATACATACATACACACATTTCACACTTGTGTCTGTACCCTATCAAGTTAGGGCTTAATTCTTACGAGCAAAAATTCTCTTACATCACTAACATCTTCATATACAGCATCATGAACATGTTTATACTCTTAGTCATACACAAATTGGAACCCGAATATTGATATAATGACATAGTGGTAGGACTAAAAGTTTTTTTACTAGGTCATAAAATTTTAACTAATTTACTCTTGATAATTTGAGGTGAAACTACAACATCTTTTGTAAAATACATGCACTAATAGATTATGTGGTTAAGGTCAATGAACCCAATTTGATTCCTCCGATATAATAACCATTATAACCGTATACTTTACAAAAGGCAATCTTTTATCCATATCTATGCTACTATATAATTGATACCTTTGAGATACAATTGGAATTTCACATTAATTTTGAGATGCCGGGTACCGCTTTATTTGAACTTTGTACAAGTACTCAATGCAATATTTCTTAATTTGTTTTCACTTATTATTGATATTTAATAAGACTTCACTACATTTAATTCACTAAATTAAGTATAATCTTAGTTATAAGATTTTATTTTTATATTTACTATTTATATTTTTATAACTAAATACTATTTAAATTAAATTAAGTATTATCTTATTTAAATACTTAAGTATATAATTACTAAACATTTAGATAATAATAATAATAATAATAATAATAATAATAATAATAATAATAATAAGTGTTTAAATAGGTGAGTTAAATTATGATTTAAAAACAATCTGGATGACATCCGCCACATCGAATCGCCATCCCACTATGAATTTTTAAAAGTTGTTCAGGAATCCTTGAAAATGTGACAACACTCGGATTAAATTACGTGTAATGTCCCGTTGTCACATAAAATGAAGGACATAGTGGATGTTTTCAATACAAAAATTTGATACATGGATGATTTTTTTAACAACGTTTAAAGCTACCTCCATATTTGAGTGAGTCTTCTTGAGACGAGATGTCAACCGTCCATACTAATTTGACACTCTAGACCTGACACACCCAAAAACGCCATCATATCAACAAGGAAACCCACTACTATGTAAAAACCCTCTTGAGTCAGGTTTTGAACTTGAAACCTCTAGGAGATCTCAAGTCTTAACCATCACTCCCGTACCATTGGAGTAGAAGGTTCTTCACATACATGGATATTTTTTTATCAATAACCATTTTTAAGAATCTGGATTTTACAAAAGTATAAAGTGGGTAGTACTTTTACTTTAGTGTATTTATGAAGATTGTAGAAGTAAAATAGATACCTAAAATTTGTTTGGATATTCCATATAGATATAGACATTTTTGTGTAAACCCATTGTTTGGATATTCCATATAGATATAGACATTTGTGTGTAAACCCAAGGGATTTATTTATGAAAAATATGTTACAACATTATTTGATGTATGGGATATAATAAGCAGTTTTACATTTTTAAATATTGACAATAATCTTTCACAATGCTATCCATATCATAAACACATTATCTTATTGTGTAAGAGGATCCCCATCAATGTCAGTACCTAATTACTCTCCCTAAATGAAACAAAAAGTTTCACTTTAAATTTGGCAAGATTTAGATCACTGAGAATCAAATAAAAGAAGAGAATTGTTAATTAATATTACTTAATTTATTTTATTTTTATTTAATGATTTTTTTTCTCTTGAGAGGTTCTAATTTTCTCTTTATGTGATCTTTTATAAAATGTTTAAAAACATTAGTGTTCAGCCCTAATTGTCAACCCTCTTTAATTGTTTCAATTACTAAGTGATCAACATTCTTAGCAACTTTTAAAGATCATTTGCTAACATCCCTAATCTACATCAAATTCAACATTTTTTTGGGTGAAACCTCTTTTTTACATAGAACTTTGAGAGAAATTCAGACGTTGAGAGTTTAAACTTTATTTTTTCTACAACGAACATAGTCACACACACTCTCCTAAAACATACTCATAAAATTCACCTATTACTTACTTTATGGGACTTGAACTCACACATTTTGATGGGGATAAACACCTAATGCTACTAAACTAAGAGACCATGTGCGTTAAGAGTTTGATGTTATTGAAAGACCTTTAATAGTGATGAAAAACAATTTCTAGTTTTTATTTAATTATGGTTAGTTACACACGCGCGTGCGCGCACACACATGCAAAAAGTTGCTAGCTAAAACAAGATAAAAGTGTATTTCTGATGTTTATACGTGATTCAGATGGACAATATCTTAGGTTTTTTTTTTTCCTAAACCTGAAAAAAGCACTTTTCTTTTGAACGAGAAATTTAGATCATTGACGGACCACTAGAGTATTATCGTGCCACCAGTGGAACCGGAACCACCCGATCATATCCATCTCCACTAGGCCATAACATCTATACATCAATTCAGGATGAAACCCAATAAATCTAGGAAAAACCCTCTTTTAAGACCTTATCCCACCCCAAGATGCTGCTAGGCTATAACGTCACATGCTGACAAAAGCATTTAAACTATAGAGGTGCGTGCGCGCAAAAAAAAACATGAAAAGATGATACAAAGTAAGAAATGTAAGTCCTAGCTTGTTCATAGACCAAAAGTGTGACGTCATTTGCTTACTCAAGAGAAATGGACCACGTACCATTTGTATATGTATGAGGATAATCCTGCAACTAGAAACTATGCATGTGGACCTTTCTACAGGATGAAGACAAGATGGAAAGATTCAATCAATCT
The DNA here is from genome assembly GCA_947069175.1 of Scalesia atractyloides. NCBI lineage: Eukaryota > Viridiplantae > Streptophyta > Magnoliopsida > Asterales > Asteraceae > Scalesia > Scalesia atractyloides. The sequence continues at coordinate 1,025,278 of CAMTDV010000011.1, read as the reverse complement.
GAGAAAAGCTTTTAGATTAGTCTAGACCTTCATGATGATCAAGCTTTTGTCTCCATGGATACTTGTCAAACTTACATTACATGCATCATGAACAAGAAAGATATATATTTTTTTGGAGGGTTTGAGGTGTCTGAAAATGATATGATAGATGCATCTAACATGGACAGGTTTCTTGATTTTGATTATACAAAAATCCAAATTATTTGTAAATTAATGCAAGGTTTATTCAAGAAATCTTGATACGTCTAATCTAACATATGGCAAAACCGTCAGGTTGGATAGCAGGTCAAAATACATTTAGGTAAAATCCTAGTAAACCCATTACTTGGATTGATGTATTTTATTTATTTTGTGTTTATATTTTCGATCTTAGGTATCATCATTTATAAAGATACAAAACCACTAAAGTAAAGAAACTTGCAATCTTCATATGCTCATGTGGAAATACACGAAAGGCATAGCGTATTATCATGACCCGCCTGGTTTAAGTCATCGTTCAAGAAGGTTATGTTAGGAGATAGCTTCTATAGAGGAATCAAGGCGTTTTTAAAATGATGATGAATGGTGATGCAAGTACATATGTAAGAGGACTTCAAGTGCCCGTCCCTCGGATCGCTAATTTGTTAATACTATGCACGCATATATATATATATATATATATATATATATATATATATATATATATATATTTGAACGGCATCAAGGGAAAATATAACTAAAGAAACTGTTTATCTTTTAGTTACTATGGATTTATATGTTGGTATATTGTGCGATAGTGTCACTATCTATATCATCCAACTTATCCCTTTTTTTCTTGAGAAACTGTTTACATAAATTTAAAACTAATCTTATTTTATAAAAAAAAAAAGAAGGGTCGCGTATTATCACGACCCGTCAAGTATAAGGCATCGTTCGTGGAGGCTATCCGGAGAAAGGTTCTGTAGAGAAATCATGGCCCTTATAAAACAATGATGGAAAGTGAGAGGACTTAAATTACGAGAACTAAAATATGCATACATATATGTGTATGTATACACAATTTGTTAGAAAATACAAGATCAAACATATAAGATTTGGTAGAGAAAGAAAAAGCAGGCAACATATCTTTTTTGTTACTATAGATTTATATCAATTATATGAAATCATAATAAAGATTAAAATTTTCTAAAATCTTCAAATATAGTTAGACATATTACTACTAGGGTTGATGATCCAGTAACAAAACAAAGTCTTTTAAAAATGTAAGGTCTTAGATTTAAGTATCACTATGTACAACAATAATTTATTAAGTTCCAATTATCATGTGTTATACTATAAATAACAATATAATAAATGTCTTTAACCAATTTGATTTATTTAATTTTATTATTTTCAGTAACTTACGTTCCTTAACTTTATTATGTTCAATAACTTACTTTCCTTAACTTTTGAACCTTTTTAAAAAAAAAACAGAATACCCAACTGTATTTAATTTTTCTTTCGACATTCTGATATAAATTTTAGGAAAACAAAGTTGCACTGAAAATAAAGTATTTTTTTAATATCCTAAGTTACATCAAGTGTCTGTACCATAATGAACCGAACCGATACCAACATTGGTACCCGGTCATACCCGAACCGGTCTCATTGGGTTCTACTATAAATTCCTATACCCAGTTCCGGTTCATAGCCGGTTCTTCCTAATACCCAACACGATTATACCCGATTGGGCCTTATCCGGTTCCGGGTATGGCCCCATACCCATTTTATGCACCTCTAACACCGAGCTTTAATACTGTAATGAACCAATGCCAACGAAATTCATGTTGCGCGAGAGAATTCCAATTGTTATATATTTTTAAGTTGATTTTTTTTTTCAATGGTGAACTGGGAACGGCAGTGGTGGATCTAGAAAATCCGCATAGAGGTAACGTTTCAATGAAAAGGGGTAATGAAATCGAAAAAACGTTAAATTTTTCCAAAATTTACACTACCGTCAGAGCGTCAAGGGGCAACGTAGGTTACCCCTTTTATTACTCTAGGTCCGCCCCTGATCAACGGGCTTTCTGCCATAGTAGACTTTAAGGCCACATTATATTTAGTGATATAGTGGTGGGCCACATTATATTGAGTTAGTGATATATACTATATAGTGATAGTGGTGTACCAATGTTGGAACATATGGGCCGTATTAATAATGGGCAGTATGTAAGAAACCCTCGAGCAATATAAGCCCACTTGGATTTTCAATTCATATGTCATGTTTTTGGTTGGTAACCATAGAGCCCATTTTAGATCGAAATAGATTTAGCTCGTTTCGTTTGATTCTCAGTTTCAATAATTTTATACTCTTTGATATCAACCGATAGCTTCTTGGCTAAAGTGGTACAAATTAAAATATAACTAGTGGAATTCATCTGTACGATGCGGCTGAGATTCGGTTTAGATTGGTATTAGTTTAGTGAGTTACAAAACTAGTACAGTACCAACACATAGTAAAGTTTATGATATCAAACTTAAATATAACACTGTTTGCAATAAAGTTTATGTCAGAATACGGTTGCGTATTAAGAAGTTCTCTCTAATACTCCCTCGTAGTTGGAGTGAGAGAGAATCAAACGGTCAAACTGAATAAAAAACAATGAAGGTATGTTCAACTTGTTTTAAACTAAACCCAAATTTTGTTTAAGTTGGGCTCAAAATCGACTCAGTGATAATCTGGCTCATTCATTCAAGAGGAAACCTACAAGTGAGAAAAACCCATGACATAACTTGGAACAAAGTTAGTTCTAAACGAGACTCCAACTCATAGGCTTTTGTTTGAATAGTCATGAGACTACCGCTTAACAAGAAATTTTGATAGCAAGACATCCTATTATCTATATATACTAATTCCTGACATTGGAAAGAATAGTAACTATTGTCTTTTGTGTATGCGTTTTTTTCATAATAACTTTAAGGTTTTCCATTTATTTAATAAAATTTGTTTTTTTTTTATAATTTTCCACAAAAGTTAAACAAGTTTAGTTTTTGTTTTATGTTTTTTTCCCTGGATTTGGTTGTCGTTCGATTGCTATTTAGCACGGTGTTTAGTAGTCACATTGGTCCGTCAGGTTTTTATTTTGTTTGGTTGTTACTTAGCATGTTTTTTGGTAGTCATATTTGGTCTCTGTGATTTTTCTACCCACAGACTTTCTAATGCATATCAGTATAAATTTGACTTCGTCTACACTTTACGTCACATAAGTCACTTGGTATTAGAAATTCATGTATTTACTTTACGTTTTTCCGGTTTTGATTGTTATTCGGTTGCTACATAGTATGGTTTTACGCCTTCCCCTCACAATGCTGGTAGCACGGTTATGTGCCCACTCATAGCAACGCGGAGGAGGGTTAAGACTAGTTAAATATTAGTTAACTGATGACACACCAACCTATGTCCTCACTTTCTCTCCATTACTCCAGTCTCATAAGCAAGCAAGCAAGCAAGCCATGGCAGTGAGCAACAACATAATAGCAACTCTCAACTTCATAGCCATCCTGTGGTCCATCCCCATCATAACCGCGGGCATCTGGCTGTCCTCCAAACCGGACAACGAGTGCATCCGGTGGCTCCGTTGGCCGGTCCTCATCATCGGCATCCTCTTCCTCCTCCTAGCCTTAACCGGCTTCATCGGCGCCTACTACAACAAACAAGGCCTCTTGGCCTTCTACCTCTTCTGCTGTCGCTGGCTTGTTCTCCTCGTACTAGCACGCGCCCCTCTGGCGCGTATGATGTTCCTGGCAGGAGTTATAAGGAGTACCGGTTGGGTGGGTATTCCAAGTGGTTGAGGGATCATGTAACGGGTGTGGATAGTTGGGGGAATATTAAGGTTTGTTTGAGTTCCTCTGATGTTTGTACCAAGATGACAAGGGATTCCTACTCTGCTGCTCAGTTTTTTGGGTCTGATATCTCTCCTCTTCATGTATGAAATATACCAACCACCATTGTTGTGTTGCAGAGGTTGTTTGTTTGGAAAAGGTTGTGATTTGTGCATGTTTGGTTGTACATTGTTCTGGTTTATCTCATTTATGATCTGATAACAACAATCTAGATATTTTCAGCAGTAGACAAATCTAGGATTCGTACTCTGCTTCACCAGACTTTTAACTTTTTAGTTTTTACACAACTACTTTTTTTTTTAAATAACGGCTTTTTTGTGTTTGGTCAAACTATTTTATCTTAACCGGATTTACGCTGACTTTAGATTTTGATTTGGGCATTCTCTCGATCATTTCGCTGGCTGTCACTTGACAGTGTTGTGCCATCACAAGAGTAGAACTCTCTGGCGTAACACATGGTGGGACGAAAACCCCGAATTGGCTCAGGATTCGAACTGACAACCTTACATAAGGCCTAACTCAAATATTTCATTTAGGGGTGCAAACGAGCCGAGTGGCTCGCGAGCTACTCGAGAAAAAGCTCGAAACGAGCCGAGCCTTATCGAGCACGAGCCGAGCCTTTGAGCCTCAAAACAAAGCTCCTTTGTTTATCGAGCCCGAGCTCGAGCCTCGCATGTGAAGCTCGTTAGGCTCGTCGAGCCTTATCGAGCCTTAGTGTAAACGAGCCGAGTCGAGCCGGGCTTATTTAAACTTGTTTACGAGCCGACCTCGAACCTAAAATAAGCTTATTTAGTAAACGAGCCCGAGTTTCACTTATCAAGCTCGCGAGCCTAAAAAGTCCATTATTTTTATTTAATATTAATTAATAGATAATAAACGAGCCGAGCTTGAGTTTGAGAAAATACAAACAAGCTGGGCTCAAGCTTTGAAAACAGAGCTCGAGCTCTCATAAGTTAATCGAGCGGGCTCGACGGGCTCGCCTTGGCTCGTTTACACCCCTAATTTCATTGCCTTAATACACAAGTACTATTTACAGCCTGAAATTTATTTATTTTATTTAAAAATATGAAAGTAAAACGTGTTTCAATGTATATATATATATAAAAGTTTGAGAAGGTGTTAATACATGTTTCTGAAACAAATAAATATTGATTTTTTTTACTTTTACAGTAAAAGCAGTACTTGTATTGGTATATTTCTTATTTCATACCCTTGTAGAGATGGGCATAAAAACCGGTTCCGAACCCGAACCGGTAGAACCGAACTGGAACCGGGTCCAGTTCCTACCCGACATTAAGTAGAACCGGTTCCGGGTTCAAAATACCCGTTGGTTCCAACCCGGTTCTACAATTTTACCATTTGAATCGGGTCGTACCCGGTTCCTACCCGTACCCGATTCCTACCAGTACCCGGAAATTCAGTTCTAGAAGGAACCGGTTATACCCGTTAAAATGTTACCGTTGGAACCGGTTATACCCGTTATAATGTTACCGTTGGAACCGGTTATAGCCATTAAAATGTTACCGTTGGAACCGGTTCCTGACCGTTGGAACCGGTTCCTGACCGTTGGAACCGATTCTATATATATTGTTTAGAAATCTATTGTTTAGCACACAATTTCTCATATCTATTCTTCTTGTTACATTCCTTTCTTGTTCTTTTTCACATTCTAATCAACAAATGGCCTCAAAGAGTTCCAAAAACGCAAATTCCCAATCCGTTAACAATGTTCCTCAAGATCAATTGGTTCCATATGTGGTTGGAACATTGTCTCATAATCGCAGTAAGGAAGTTTGGAGCAATTGGGAGTTGGTCGAGATGAGTGACGGCTCGCAAAAAGCTCAATGTAAACATTGTGGATCGTTATTAGCCAAGGAATCAAACTCAACGTTAACGAAGCATATTAATAAGTATTGCAAAGCTTTAAAGGAAATGACACCCGGTCAAGTTCCACTATCCAAAGATGGTACCATTTTTCGTTATGAGCAAAAATTAGCTCGCGATCGGATGACGAAGTTGGTGATACAAAAAGCGTTGCCGTTTGGACACTTCGACGACCCCGATCTTACAAATCTTATTCGGGAGACGCTACAACCTCGCTATAAACATGTAAGTCGTCGCACTTTAAACGTCTTTGTTTAAGTTTATGGGAAAATGCAAAAAAAGATTTATTTGTTTTTTTTAAGAATTTAAAAACTAGTGTAAACCTAACTAGTGATGTGTGGTCGGCTCCACCGGAATCGTACATATGTGTCACCGCTCATTGGGTTAATCCCGATACATGGCAAATGATGAAGCGTACGATTGCGTTTGACGAGTTTCCTTCTCCTCATACGGGAGAAAATATTCATAAAATTATAAATGGCACAATAATTAAATATGGTTTAGAAGATAAAATTTTTTCAATATCCTTTGATAACGCTTCAAACAACACAACGGCGATTGAAAAATTAAAGTTGAAGTACAAACCAATACTTGATGGTGTTTTTTTTCACACACGATTTGTTGCACATATTATTAACTTAGTAGTGCAAACCGGTTTAAAAGATCAATTTGTATCGGATTTTATTATAGCATTTAGAGCTATGCTCCAAGATGTTTTCAAAAGTGGAAAAGAAAGATATCAAGAATATAAAAAACTTTGTAAAGATGTCAACCAAAAAATTATTGGACCACCGACTCGTTGGAATTCAACTTGTCATATGTTTGAAATGACTATAAAGCAAATGGGCACTTTAAAATCTTTTCATACAACTTTAAGTGATGAGTACCTTGTCGTCCCCTTTCCCGACACGGCTTGGGAAAATATTAATAACCTAGGTACTTTTTTACAAGTTTTTAAAACTATAACGACTTTGATTTCCGGTGTTTATTATCCTACTAGTTCTAAAGTTGTGGACCAATTGTATTTGATAACAACTAATTTTAAAAAGTTTGAAAATTCTAGTGACATGTTAAGGAATATGACGATACCAACGATTCAAAATTTAAAAAAAATATTTTTTAGAATTACCACCCGTTTTTTCTATGTGCCGCTGCTTTAAATCCAGCTTTAAACGTACCGGGTGTTGAAGCTTTAATTGATGAAATTTATGACAAGTTGGATATGCATGAGGAGGATCTAACTTTAAAAGCAAAAACAAAAAAAATATTCAATGAGTGTATGGCCAAACTTTATGATCATTATTTTAAAATATATGGTGAAAAAAATCATACAAATTTGTTTGAGTCTCGGTCCACGCCTCTAACGGTAAAACAAGCGGGGATCCACTTATAACCATGTTGAATGTCGTTAGAGACGCCGCTAGACAACAAAGGGGTAGTGAACCAACAAGTGAACTTGAGAGATATAAAAAAAATCAGTATTCGCTTACTATGACCACCGAAGAGTATAGGAAATTTGATGTTTTGGCATGGTGGAAATCGAAAGAATCCGAATACCCGATTCTAGCCACCATGGCTCGTGATATACTAACGGTCCAAGCTTCCACGGTAGCTTCGGAAAGTGTGTTTTCTCTTAGTGGCAGGGTTTTGTTAATTAGAAGAACAAGACTAACTCCGGAATCGCTAGAGATGGCAATATGCTTAAAGGACCATTTGGATGCCGTTGATCGTGTTCAACATAAAACTAGTCTAGAAGATGAAGTTGAGTTAGAGCATAAAATTGTTGACGAAGAGGAGGACGAAGAAGTGGAGACTAACGATTCGGACGACAATTGTACCGAGGTACCCGCACCTAAGAGAAACTCATCGGAAAGTGTTGCACCTGCCGCTAGTAAACGATCAAAGAAATAAAATCTTACTGGAACTGGTTCTGAGTAATTTTTTATTTTTTTTTTGTAACCGGTTAATTTTTTTTATATATTGTAACCGATTAATTTGTTTTTTAATTTTAACCGATTATTGTTACTTTTTTTATTTATTAATGTAACTAATAATAAAAATCAAACATAACAAACACAATAGAAAGAAACATTACACAAACTTTATTAAAACACCAACGGTAACATTTATCAGGAACCGGTAAGTAGGAAGGGGTTTATATACAAAAAAAACGATTTTTTAATCAGGAACCGGTTTCCAACGGTAACATTTATCAGGAACCGGTTCCAACGGTAACATTTTATCAGGAACCGGTTCTGAACAGTAAAAGGCAGGTTTTGACTGTGAGGAACCGGTTCTGAACAGTAAATGGCTGTCAGGAACCGGTTCTGAACAGTAAATGGCAGGTTTGACTGTCAGGAACCGGTTCCCAACACTATCAGAAACCGGTTCCGCACCATACCCGGTTCCATAATACCCGTACCCGGTTCTACACGGTTCCATATTCTTGGGTGTGAACCCGGGTAGGAACTGGACCCGGTTCCACACCATACCCGGTTCCAATGACTTCCAAGCAGAACCGGGTCCGGGTTGGAACCGGTTCCGGGTAATAATAAAACCCGATTATGCCCATCTCTATACCCTTGCAACATTACTAATGAGATAATGAGATAATTGCTTTGTGGGCCTACTTAATATGTGTATATTCTTTATTTGTTAATCTTTTCAATATAATTGATGAGCTAAATGAGTGCTAAATCGGACTAACTAAAGTGTAGAATGTGTGAATTCTTTGCCTATTTCCATGTGGCAAAGATTTTTAAAATTTCACCAAACCCATCAGTGGCGGATCTAGAAAATCTTCGAAGGGGTAACGTTTTATTAAAAAAAGGTAACGAAATCGTGAAAACGTCAAAAAAAGGTCAATTTTTTTTCCAAAATTTACACTACCGCCAGAGCGTCAAGGGATAGCGAAGGCTACCCTTCTCCTAAGGTATATCCGCCCCTACCACCCATTAAGGTTGAATTTTTGGCCTCATTCAAGAAACTTCATAAAAGCATCACATGGCATCCATTTTTCTGTCTGTCTCAATAATTGGTCATTTTGAGTGTGGTCATGATTAAAGCAATTTTATACTTATTTTTTTACATCATACTAAAAATAATAATAAAAAAAAAGTTGTATAATTTTATTTATAATTTGCTAAAGATATTCAGTCAGGATGTTGTAAGCCTCCAACTGTGTGTGGATACCAGTATGTGAACCCTATTATGTGGATCAACCCAAGTAACCCAACCGGAGATATGGATTGCCCTATATGGAACAACGACCCAAACCAATTGTGCTATAACTGTGACTCCTGTAAAGCTGGTTTGTTAGGTAACCTAAGGAAAGAGTGGAGAACCGCGAATGTGATATTAATCGTAGCTGTGGTGGCTCTTATATGCCTTTATCTTATAGCTTGTAGCGCTTACAGAAACGCACAAACAGAAGAAGTTTTCCGAAGGTATAAACAAGGTTGGACATGAAAACTTGTACCAAACGGACCCTAGAACTTGCTAGCTTGTTTGTTTACACACCCGAAGGACTTGTTGCGGCATATTTTCAGTTCTTTTAGGTGTTTCGTTTTGTTTCATTATGTTATGGTCATTAATGTGTTAGAATGATAGCTAGTGGTGTGTGTATTCTCCTTTTGGTGTTCTAGTATATGGAAGAATGCAGGTTAACAAAGGGATTGTTTTTTTATAATTATATCATTTTTTCAGTTTTGTATTATTTAGGTAATGTTTGGGATTCCATTTTAGAATCTCATTATTAACTTATTTGACTTTTCATTTAATAAGGAGAAATAATGTTTAGATAACTTAAAAAGAACTTTTGTAAATGACTTTTTTATACAAAGAGTATAAGTGATTTTGACAAGTTAAGGATTTCTGACTTTTAGAAACTACTTTTGAGTTTTGAGGTTATAATTACAAAAATACCCTAATCATTTGCCTAAAAAACCCTCCTCACCCACACAACTCCGTATGACTATTTGGTCATTTAGCCAAACACCTTTTAAAAAAGAACTTATTGGCTTTCCCCATCATGTAAACCAATCAAAACACTTTTTTTATAGAACTTCTTTTGAATAAGTCATAAGTCAATAAGTTCTTTTAACAGAAAATTCTTTTAAGTGAAAATAAGCAATCCCATCTGTTTCCGAAATATATAAACTCTAGTGTACATTTCTTTAAAAATTATTGGACACATTTAATATTTAAGAATGACAAATTGGATTTCATTAATCAAAATTTTTAGTCATTAGCAGATGATAATTTATACTGATACTGTGACTAATAACACTACTAACATTTACTTTCGTTGCCGAGGACAATCCATCCTAACTGAAATGTGATTTGGTTTGCCCTTAATGACTTTTTAACTGTCTAATAAACAACCACACTAGCCTTTCTACATTTAAACAACTCCATCGTTTTTGCTAAGATTTAACCTAATTATTGATCAGTTTATTCAATCTGATAATTAAACTCTTTTTTGTTCTGTATTGACAAAATTTTCTAGATCATCACTACTTATTAGGTTCTTCATCCCATCTAAACTGATTACCGAACATTCATAAGTTGTTTAACAAAAAAAACATTATAAAAATTAAACTTCGAATCAGTGGCGGATCTAGAAATCCGCATAAAGGTAACGTTTCAATGAATAGAGGTAACGAAATCAAAAAAACGTTAAATTTTTCCAAAATTTACCCTACCGTCGGAGCGTCAATGGACAACGTAGGTTACCCCTTCTATCACTCTAGGTCCGCCCCTGCTTCGAATCTAATACAAAATTGATGCATTTTAATATAGAGGAACATGTCGGTGCATTGATTTGTTGTGATTCAATGTGGATGGTTGCACAATATGCGATAGTCGCGCACCGACTTCATGAGACCAATGTTCTTTATGTCTCGATATTCATAAACAAATCCTCCTTGGTCCCTTTTTCCTAGTAATATTATTTTAACCATCGCACCCATACTATAAAATAATTAACACTTTAATATTAACGACATCCTTACAAATTACAAACCCATGTTTTTATTCGATTGATATATGACATTTTTTAGTAATGAAGCCTATTAATTCCAAAAAAACTTAAACATGAATATTTATTTAATCATATTTAATACATTGTTGATAGATGCGCAAGGTCTAATGTAACATTTGAGTCATTTGACCTCTCATAAAATCATACTAATTGTTGATTGATGTGGAATTAGGGCTATTAAACTCATGCGTTGCGGCAGGAAGAGGTGAGAATTCATTTGGTATCAACTTAGCTTGTTATGGTATCAATATGGTACCTAAATACGTCATAACAATCAAAAACAGAATCCCAAAAAATAAAATTGTAACATTAGCCAAAATGATATCTACGCATGTTCGGTTCATTGTGGCAGTAGCTCGGATGTAAACATCCAAATGTAACTACGTAAAAATTACATCGTAATTTAAAAAGGTCGTGGTATAGCCGTGCAAAACGTTTATAGTTAATTCTTATGTTCCTTTTATAAAAACAAACACCTAAAAAATGTAAACAACAACAACAAAAATGGCAATAAAAAAAATAACACCAAATCACTTCACTAGCTTGTTTTCTTTATAGCTTGCATATTTTTGTATATAAAAAGTGCTACAACGAAACGAAACAAATAGTGGATGTCACTCAGTGGCGGATCTAGAAAATCCGCATAGGGGTAACGTTTCAATGAAAAGGAGTAACGAAATTGAAAAAACGTTAAATTTTTTCAAAATTTATAGTACCGTCGGAGCGTCAAGGGGTAACGTAGGTTACCCCTTCTATCACTCTAGATCCGTCACTGATGTCACTTGACACCCACTCATTGATCAGATGCATTTTGCCATTTTAGCACCATGTGTCATGACATTATTAAATCCTCTTTAGTTTCATACAGAGATACAATTCTCCTAGTTTAAGTTTTCTTTTATAGCTAACGAATATACAATAAAACAATGAGAAATTTTTTTTACATTGTAGTCTCTATATTGTATCAATGCTATAAAATCAAAGTCTGGAGTCTGTTTGTATATAGACAAGCTCAGCTAGACCATTTTTTAAAAAATGTGTTCTTGACGTCAAGCTGATGAATAGGTCAACTTCGAGAGATTGTAATGCTAAGAACATTACAAACAGTGAAGGTTTGACAACAGGACTGAAAGTCTCATCAAAGTCCAGAACGGGTTGTGGGGAGAAACCTAAGCAACAAGACACCATGACTATCAAACTTATGGCTATAAAGCCTACGACAACCAACAAGATTAGCACCAGAAGGACGAGGAAGAAGTTCCAAAGTGCCAATGGAAAGCAATGCAGACATTTCAGAGTCTATAATAGTTTTTTTAGTTAGCTAGAACGACGGGAGAGGCAAGAGTGAGACATGGAAGCGGATGGATCATCAAGGCGTTTGAAAATGTCTTAGCGGATGGAAGTGAATGGTCATGTTAAGTGAGAGAAGCCTGAAACAAGAGTGTTCGAATGACGTTATTGACCATGCAAATGATGCGTCGACTTTTCCATTTTGTTGAGACGTGTAGGGACAAGAAGGTTTAAATTTGATGTCGCGAGTTTGAAAAAATTGGGAAAAGAATTTGTTTATAAGTTATTGGACTTGTAAATGCTTAATATTTAGAAAGTTAAATACTAGAGCTAGACATGTACTAACGGTCACAAAAGGATACGTAACGGCGGGTTTTTTAAACGCTTCAAACCGGTTTCAAACATGTTCCTAAACTGGTTCCTGGCCCAAAATACATAAACCAATGCCAAACCGGTGGTTAGGTTCGGTTCCAAACCAATTTCACTCAAACTGGTTTTTTAACTGATTATTTAATTATTATAAATAGAATAATCGATTAATCTATATACATAAACATATATATATATATATATATATATATGAGAAAAAAAATTGTAAGAATAAAAAGAATAAGTTTTAAACCAATAGAAATACTTTATTTTTACTTCATTTAATATGTGTATTTAATGTTATTGAAAAATGGCATATAGGTAAATTTGTTATTGTAATTAATTAGCTAACTAATTAAACTTGTAACTCGCTTTTAAAATACTCTTTCAAGATATAATAATTTATGGTGAAGGACAATTTTCGATATGTGTAGGATAAATTTCAGTATGTGTAGGATAAATTTCGGTAAGTGTAAGAAATACGTAGAATAAATTTTGAAATGTGTAGGATAAAATGTTTTTGCTTTATTAATGAGATATAACATAATTAACTAGTTCTATACCCGTCCGGTAGACGGGTGTTTTCATGTCATAATGACATAAGAAAATATTTTCTTTGCATTCTAAACAAAAACATCATTTTTGTTTAAAAGAAGCCAAAACGTGTGGAATGTTACATTATTAAGGTTCATAATTAAATGTATATTATGCATAAAAACCTGGCAAATTAAGATATGATTTAATGATAAATGATGCATCACTTGATGAATTTGTATCAATGCTTTCCTAACCTGTCAAACAATGGCACGCCTCTCTCTCTCTCTCTCTTGTACCAAACCTCATCCCTCTGATGAATTAGTATCAATGCTCTCCTAACCTGTCAAACAAAACATCATCACCTGATATTTATTGCACAATCATATATCGATGACATGGCGTTTTAGAATAGATTCTAACTATTGATTTGTTAAGACTCATTCTAGTCAGATCATTGATCAGCCTTATATATGACAAATGGCTTCCTATTCCCATTCTTCTATTTATTTGGCTGTAAGATAAACATATTTTAGTTTTATAAAGATATGTATAACATATTTTAAAAGGAGAACCTAACCTTTAATAATGGTTTAGTCCAGAATTGCATCCATGGTTGAATTGTTGAAAAGCCTACAAGCTTCCATGAACATCATTATCATCTGCAACACTAGACCTAAATCACAAAAGATTTAACAAAAGAAGAGTAACTAAATTATAATATTAGTTATAAGATGGATGAATAGAAAAATATCTAAGTAGTAGCATATAGTCTCGTCTTTGCAAGTGACTCACTCAACCCTACTAATCATCTTACAATTATTGGTACTGCAGTTGTTCCCCAGTTTTGTTTGCCAGCCGCCTCATTAATGAATCCAAGAGACGTACCATCTCTACAATTTACAACACAACATCTAACATTGCTCACGATTATAAAAGTCTTGAATGAAGTTTATCTGAAGGCAAAAGAAATATGGTCCTTTAAACTTTTATAAAAGTAATAAAATAATATAAAAATTAATATCTACAATATGCAGGATGAAGAGTTCATGCAGGTCTAATGAGCAACTCATGATTACAAATCATACAAACCTACATGAGCACACTAAAAATGTTTAAAAGTAGAAGTTTTAGAAAAATGCCTGAACAATGCTAAGGGTAGCAAATGTGTAACAGGATCTGAGAAATCTTCTTCAAGAGGAGATACATCCCCAGCAACTGTGACACTGTCATTACGTTATGGTACATGTAAACACTACACTTTACCAGCATGTTCATTAAAGGATGCCAACGTGCAGCCATATAAGCAGGATAACCACTATCTGTGGGCATTTCTTCCTAGATTAAAAATACACAAAATCTCATCAGCATAAAGAGTTATATCATTATCTTACTTCAACATACTTTAAATACAATTGCCGTCTGATTAATCTCCTTAACATCTTCCCTTGAATTATTTATTTCACGATTATTAAATAAAATAACAACAAAATCCCTAGCCTATTAAAGATGCATTGGTCGGTCGTATAGCGATTTACTTGCAGCCAGTGGCGATGCTTGAGATTTCTGACCGGGGTCAGAAGTCACCGAACCTAAAATTATACCATAAAAATTATAAAACCGGGGGGTCGAAAACGTATATACCTATATGAAAACTACATGCTAGACACTACTGAGCACTAAGCTATGCCCTTGCTTGCAGCGAGTCGGAGAGTGTATCCTAGCAACTCAAGCCGGACCCGACCTTCTTTATGTATCCCATATGTAGCGGCTTACTCATACAAAAACAACCATATACCTCAACTGCTGCTTCACTTGTTATAATCTCTTGGTCCTCATTCGGCTCAACAGGCTCCCATGCAGAGTTTAGCTTTGCCAACTCTTTTGACACCTTACTTATCTGCATTTTTAGCTGCAAAACATATTATTATTAGCCTCTTCATTTTTCATAATAAAATACCACAAAATACACTTACGATTGAATACTTATGCTCCTGAATCCGTTTTTCCTTTTCTAGTTTTAGCTTCTTGGCTTCTACTTGAAACTAAATCCAACCTTGAATCCCTCATGTTCCGATTGAATAGTTTAAAATTCTTTTAATGTATTGATAGTGATAGTGATAGTGCTATGTAATATGTATCCTTTATCATCTATTCACCAATGAGTAAACCGCAAAAGAAAAACTCAGATAAAATCACAATCTTTATGTGCACGTAATAACCTGAATGACAAAACACGACCTACCATGACACATCTTATGTGGAAACGTGTAAAGCAGATGGTTATCACACATCCAACCTGAACGAAGAAAACAAATCAAAGTATCATATATACACATAAATATAATGGGTCAATTTGGAAAAAAAGGTTTAACATATATATATCCCTCCTGCGACTTCTTTTTCCAGCCTTTGGATTCCATATGACACCGTTGCAACATAATAAAGAGCCTGCAACATATACAAGAAGTATGAGACTGTAATTCTCCACTTTGGTCAATGCTGGTGAAACTTCCCTAAAAGTAAAAGATAAGATGAAATTGGATTGAATTTAACTGTAAATTAGAGCATTTGAGGAGTCGAGAGTGTTGCAATCTAATGCCCTAATTCACGAAACTGAATAGTTTAAGAAAAACAACTGAACCAATTTATAATAGCATCCAGATTAAACTAAACTTCAATTAGACAACATAAACACTAATTGTTTAAAGTAGCACACACTTACAATTTTGGTCCAATTCACGCCGACTGGTGTTATCAGCATTGGAAACAGGTTGTACCACATTCCGATAAACATTAGCGATAACTGTATTGACGAGACCGGTTTGAACTTTGACCTGATTCGTAGGTATATAGCGAATTCTGTAATTAGAATAAAAATCAGTAAGAATAAAAAAGAAATGTGAAGAAGATTTGAAATCAGATACACTTCCTTGAAACCATAGCCCATGGGATGATAACATGCATCATCGTTGAGAGATGCTTCGAATTCATTCATGGGAAACGAAAGGAACTTCATCAAGTTGGGAACGCGGGTGGTTTTGGAAAAGAAGATCAGCGAAAATAACTGGAGTAAAATCAGGAGCTAAACCGCTGCCATGCTGCTTCTAGAAGGTTTAGGGTATTTTAAACAGCTGAGATCTCATCTCAGCTAGATCAGATGGTCAGAATTTAGTCAAATTTCAGTTTTTTTTAAAGGAGAACATAAGAATATATAATTGCAAGTTCCCCAAGTGCCACCTAGAACTTGAATGATGTAAATTGTCGAACATGAAAGCAATTGAAATATGTTTCTTTTAGCATTTCGAAAGAACTTTATACAGTTTGAAAAATCAGAAAAACTATACAGTTTGAAAAAAAAATTAGAAAACAACCTCACACCTCTTAAGATCAAATCGAGTAACAGGGTCCTCTGACTTAACCCTAACTTGTTCATAGCTGAAAGTAGATTGACTTGATAAAAAATTGTTTTCTTCCTCCTCAATAGCCACTTTTGATTCTAAATCATCTTCTTCAGAAATGGGATCAGATGGTTCTACGGGTGTCTTTAGGTGCTTCTTCAGGCTTCTCTGCATGCCTTATAGTTGCTCACATGTTTTCTTAGAACAAATAAAACTTCAACAATAAAACTAATTACAACTTCTATAATCTTTAAAGGCGAACCTTCGAGATGTACATTCGTCCTTGTGTTAGGTAAATCATCAGGGACGAGCAGGAGCTTTGACCATGACTTTGAGCCTAACCAACAGGTAACAATTTTATTATATTCCCATTACATCACAACACCAATAAAATACATTCTACAACCCTAACGCAACTACTTAATCAACCAAAACAACCATCCACATCATCAATGACAATATGTAACCACATTTTCACGATCCACTCATCATGGAGACCTTAAACTTAAGGTTCTAGTAACATTCAAAACCACCAATGAAAGACAAAATTAGTAACTAAATCAAAGCATAATCATATTCATCTCTATACTATTGTTCTATAGCCATCGACCATGAAAAAAATTATAATTCATTTAATCAAAACCAAAGTCACCAAAGTACAAGAAGAAATCAGATCAAACCTCTAAATGGTGAGTTTCTTATTCAACCCTCTTCAATAAAGCCGAAAGTCTATGTTTCCTTCTTGTTTCTGCACCACCGACCCTGATTTCTCCATTTGTATCTTTTTTATATACTGCTATTTGCACAAAGAATTGTAAACCCTAAAGAATCACAGATAGGAAAAATTCACTCTGCCAACAGTTTATTTCATAATCCATGTAAAAGAATAGTATAAGCAGACCTGCAAATCTCCAACATTTGTCATAAAGCATTAGATTTGGGGATGCGTAACGTAAATCACCAAGACTTTTCGGAAAGGGAATACGGAGAGGAGGGTGATAAGTATCTAATGTTTTATCATTTTTATTTTTTCTTACATTAAAATTTCTCTTAAATGAAACTTTCTCTCTCTCTCTATATATATATATAAAATCCAAGTATTTTTTTAGTTATGTGATTTTACGTTATAGCATACGCAACATAAACATTTAAATTATTATATAGATATTTTATATCGTTTACTATATTTCTTACATTTTTCAATATAATTGATGGTAGCTTAAATGTCTCAATTTTTAAAAATAGATATGTAATGCCAATATCTAAATAATTGTTTGCTTAAAGAATTTAACCATACTATTGTATACATTGCTTTGCCTTAAGAGAGCAAGGTTGTGGAGTCGGTTCGTGGGTATCACACACCGTATGGCATTGATGTGTCTAACTCAAGTGAGACACATACACATGTGCTTTGGTGGCTTACAAGGTGGGGTATTAGCGAATTATTAGAGAAGGAAGGAGTGGTGGTTAAGCGGGAGGGCACGCTTAGGTTAATGTTGAACCATCTTTAACCAACTTGTGGGTTGAGAGTTGTTCATTGTGTGGAATTTGATTAACCAATGAGATCAGATAAAAACATGTTTTATGCCAAGTTGAATTTAAAAAAAAATAGTACAAGATGATTTATCTATTTTGTTTAACAAAACAGCACCACGTTTGACCACTAATATGTCTTATTTTGCAATTCTAACCAATTTCCTTTAATGGGAACCATAATTTTCTATTTTTGGAAAGTATTAGCTATGTTTAAGCATTACCAATCCTTAATGGCATAGAAGTATAAAACACTATCTCTTCTCCTTCCTCATCTTCCACCTCTTTTAGAACAATGGCTCTTGCAAAACAAACCCCAACCCTAATCTTAATTTTTGCTTGCATCATTTTCCAACATGCACGAACGCCAATCCCATTCTTAAACAGGTGAAGCCGGCAGATAAATCTTCTAACCGCGCTAAGCCTTCTCAGATAGAGAAACCTTCTAAGAACGCTAAGCCTTCTCATGCAGATAAACCGTCTAACCACGCTAAGCCTTCTCAGACAGATAAACATTCCAACCACGCTAAGTCTTCTGAACTCCCGGTGGCTCCTGGCAACAAGGGAATGCCGCCACCAAAGGGAAAGGCTGAGGTGGCTAACATGGTGGCAAAACAAATGCAAGGCTGTTCAGAAAAAGATTGATGAATTCAATGTGTCACTCAAGAAACGGTTAAACAACCCTAAGTCACCACCTAGGACCCGTGAGTGCGTTCAGAGTGCGATGAAGTGTTTGGTGCCGCCAATGATGATATCAAGAAGACTCTTGATAGTCTTAAATGCCAAAATCTAGTGAAAGCAAATTTTGATGTTAGCGCGGTTTCCACCAATGTAGACACTTGTAACGACTGCTTTCTTGACATGGGTAAAGGTGGAGATGCCGAGGTAAAGAAATTTAATGATTGGGTACGGAAAATCACCGGAGATGCCCTTGCGGCTCTCCAAAAAGCAGCTTAAATCATATTTATTAACATACAAAAAAAGGGACTCTAGGGACATCTTGTCGTCGTCGTCATCATCATCATCTTTCTCAATTAAGGTTTTTTTCCCTATAGAATAGCAATGTAGTTTCACTTTTGACCCGTTCTAGTCATTGTAATTGTATGTACATTTGAGTCGGTAAAAGATAGTTGGTTTTCGTCATCTTTCAGTCATTATGCGAACGTCGAATCCTGTTTACCCAAACGGGACAAAAACATTCATTTAATGACTTAAAATGTACATAACGGAAAAAATATAATGATTGATGGGGGACAAAAAATGAAAATATATAGGTATTTATAAAAAAAAATAACACTGAAATTTAAAGATCTACAATATTCAAAATCATTGGCCTAATGTTGGGACAAATGAACTCCTGCACATGAAGCTTCATAACACAAATTGTATTCTTAAGCACCATTTTATTTTACCAAGTCCAATATACATCTGAAATCATTAAATGAACACAAAGAACTATAATAGAATGTAGTTATCGACCCCTTGTACAAACTATGTTAGATACACATACCAGGATCATATATGATACTTATCTTCCTTCATATGAATTCCATTAGCTTCTGGCTTTTTATTTGTTTGGTGGAAGAATGGTTCCTTTGTAAACCTTCCAAGGACCACCGTAGAATTTTGGTCTCATAATTGGTACCGCCTCCCCAGGATGATCTTCCCAGTATTTTTCCTGTTTGTTGAAATAAAATTAACAAATATAAGTTAGAAGATGTCACAGGGTCCTTTATTACCATATTTTTGTTATTTTGAGTAAAATGCCATTTTCGTCTCTGAGGTTTGGCCAGTTTTGCGACTTTCGTCCAAAGGTTTGTTTTTCCGCATTTGGAGACAAAAGGTTTGAAATCTTGCCATATTCATCCAGCTCGTTAACGCCATCCATTTTTCTTCGTTAAGTCAGGGGTATTTTCATCTTTTTTGTTAACTTAAAGGCAATGCGGTCTTTTTCAGGGGTATTCGGTCTTTTTACAAAAAGTGAAAAGACCGAATTGCCCTTGAAGTGAGCAAAAAAGACAGAAATACCCCTGACTTAACAGAGAAAAATGGATGGAGTTAACGAGCCGGATGAATATGGCAAGATTTCAAACCTTTTGGATCCAGGTACAGAAAACAAACCTTTGGATGAAAGTCGCAAAACTGGCCAAACCTCATGGACAAAAATGGCATTTTACTCTTTTTGTTTTAATCAGCCCACTTTGACTATGTTCTTCAGGCAATTTAAAAACAGATGCATTACAATCTAAGTTACAATAACTTGATTGGAAAATCTTCACAAAGGGCCGATTGGTTATCAGCAATGCAATTAATCATTATGATGTTTTTAGAATTTGGTTACACGGTACTAAATAATCAACTTTAAAAGAATGTGTTGTAAGAGATGGTGGTTGGATAAATAAAAATAATCACTTTTGATTGTGTTAAATGTTTTAAAATAGTAATTATTTATGTGACATAAAAAACTCTACCTGACCCGGTTATAAGTTTAGTTGCTGCTAGTATCAAACTGATAATTTAATTACCAAATGATTCGATAAGAATCAATAATAACTCTAAGAAAAGGTAAATTATCGTAACGCTAGAAACTGATAATTGCAAATTGAATTGCAATCGATTTCAAAAAGCACATCTAAATAATACCTTGTAAAGTTGCTCGGTTATTGCAGCTCCAATGACTCCAGTATAGAAAGCCGATATATAGATTGCCACAAGAGGAGTAAACGATTTTGGGCGCTTAAATGGATCAACCATGGTCCAAAGGACTTCTTTTTCCCATTTAGTGTGTAAATAATCAGCATATTTCCTCCACAAATAGGTTGCCATTCCCAAACTTGTATAAGATTCATGAATTTAGATTTTAAGGTTGAAAACTCAAAAGTTCAAAAATGAGAACCCATCAAGTTAAACTATAGAAATCATGGAAAAGAAGCAATCAAGAAAGCTATAAACAAACAAACAAAATTATACCCTGTATAATCCCACTCATAGCATAGCTACTGGTAGGGTCTGGGGAGGGTGGGTTGAGGCATTTAGTATACAGTATAGTAATCCAGATACCATAAACTATGGCAATCAAGAGAGCAATATATGTACATATACAAGGGTACTTAGGATGTCTAATTTAAACTCAAGTGTTGTATTCTTTTATCTTGCTTCAAGCCATGGTTTTAAAAAACGGTTGAGGCGTGTGCCTCAAGGCGAAACGCCCAAAAAACGATTCTGAGGCGCGCCTTAGGGGGTTTCTATTGTACGTGCGCCTCAGAGGGGCTGAGACGCTAAAAAGCTGCGCCTCAGGGGTTTCTGATATTTGTTTTGATGTTTTTGACTTTTTGTGTCAATTTCAAGCAATTTATGTCTTTTTTATGTGTGCTTTTGATGAATTTGATGATGATTTAGTTAGTATTATTATTTTTATAAGATATAAAATTTTTATATTCATTTTTTAATTCCGCCTCGGGCTTTCGCCTCGAAACTCGTTTATGTTTTTTTAAACCTTGCTTCAAGCTTCATCTTCTCCATTTCTAAGAGAAACAACCATTTGGGTGGTGATACTAAAAGCTCACCTCTCAAGTTTAAAACTGTAAAATATCACAAACTTTTGAATAATTAACTTGGAAGAGTCATCAAGAAGATACCCAATCCAATTCGAGACGGTAATACGGCGCTTGGGGATTAACTCCTAAGGTGAATATTTTGTCATTTGTGTTAGTTGGGCATTTCTACAAACAAGTGGTGAGCATAGAAAAAAGGCAATTGAAACCGGTGTATATGTCAACAACTACACAACAAATATGCTTTCTAGTAATAAATCGAAGCGTTTGGGGGGTCCTACGATTGAATATTTTGTTGGCCATTTCAACAAACAAGTGGTGTGCATAGAAAAAAGGCAATTGAGCTGGTGCATATGTCACAAACTACACAGCTAATACACTTTTTAGTAAAAAACCGAGGCTTTTGGGGGGCCTTAACTCCTAAGATGAATATTTTGTCATTTGTGTTAGTTGGGCATTTCAACAAACAGGTGGTGAGCATAGAAACAAATAGGCATTGATCAGCGTCACAGATCAGTACAAATAAGATTTTTAACTAAGACCATTATACAAAATTGGCTAACCAAGAGTAATCGAACAAAGAGAAAGTAATTGATTTCATCATATCCTTTACTAGTTTCTGAAAGCAAAATATGTTTAAATTAAACAAATGCTTAAAAGGTAAGAAGACACACCGCCGTAGAGAATTAGAGATTGATAAAACGGCGACTCCGATCGCCCTTCTGCAATCTGTGTAATTGTTTTCGCAACCTAACAATTTTCAAAAAACCTATGCTCGCTCGGTTTGGTTCTTTTGCAAACGAGCTAAGCATGAGCAAAGGTTTGTTCAGCTCGATTCGGCTTGAATTAATTTTTATTAATTTATTATATATAATTATGTATGCACACGCAAATTACATGTATATTCATATTTATATATACGCTCTATTAGATTTGGACCGTATACTCAAATATATAATTATATTTATTCATACTACCTAATCAGACAATTAAAAATTTAACACTAAATTTAAAACTAAAACTCTAAGTTGTGAGGCGACAATATTTGACATCTTTCTCTTATCAATCGTCAATGTCTCTTGCTCTCACCATACGCCACAATGCAACAATTGTTCTTTGTTGTATATTCATCACCTCACCTATCTCAACCAGAGCCTCATCCTCGGACGATCCAACCTCAATCTTAGCGTCATCCTCGGACAATTGGACCTTAATCGTGACCCGATAACGGAGACATCCAAGGAAACATGTTAAATTTATGGTTGTCCAAATTACTCGTCGCTCGCTTCTCGCTCGCTCGGAAAATTACACGCTCAACGAATATGCTCGTTCGGATTTCACTCGGTTGTAAACGAGTCAAGCACGAGCAAATGTCTGCTCGGTTCGGATCGGCTCGTGAACAGCCCTACCTTGAGGTTTGGTCACGTTTGCCACTTTAGTCCAAAACTCAAATCTTTTGAATTGGGTTCCTGTGGTTTCAATTTTGTTGCCATTTTCATCCAAAATCAAAATATGATCAGATTTTTCAGTTAACATCTAATTTTTTTTGTCTTATTCCTCCCTTTTAATTAAGGCAAACTGGTCTTTTAACGTTTTATTATAACAAATTAAAAAAAATCTAACGTTTTGCCATTCATTAAAAGAGAAGGAAAAAGACAAAAAAATTGGATATTAACTGAAAAACTGACTAGATTTTGCTTTTGGATAAAAATAGCAACAAAATTGAAACCACAGGAACCTAGATTCAA
Source organism: Scalesia atractyloides (assembly GCA_947069175.1). Taxonomy (NCBI): domain Eukaryota; kingdom Viridiplantae; phylum Streptophyta; class Magnoliopsida; order Asterales; family Asteraceae; genus Scalesia; species Scalesia atractyloides. The sequence goes on along the minus strand of CAMTDV010000011.1, from coordinate 1,002,063 downwards.
AAGATTTTGAGTTTTAGACTAAAGTGGCAAAAGTGACCAAACCTCATAAACCATTTTGACAGTTTACTCATTTATTTTATATAAATATAAAACGGGTTTACACGTTATACCCAACTTTTTTTAGAACGACATATTACATACTTTCTAATTCCATTACTAAACCACTAACAACTCAAATTGAATCTTAAACAAGCTCAATTCTAAATCAAATCTATATAACAAGATGACTGAGCTTTCTATGCTGAGGGGTTGTTTGACAACTGAATGGATAGGTGTTAGTAAAAGGTCTAAATCATTAAGTCTAAACCAGCAAGCAGTGACGGATCCAGAAACTTCTTTCAATGGTTCGTTTTGATAGATTCTCACTATTTTTTCTCCAAATCATACAAAGTTCTCACTAATTTTTTTCCAAACCGAGTGGGTTCATATGAACCCACAAAACAGGGTTGGATCCGCTACTGCCAGCAAGATGTAAACCATTCAGAGGCAAATGTCTGACATTCAGATAAGAGGTCTTAACCATTCAAACTCGGTATAATGCTTAACCATTCGGAGGCACATGTCTGACTATTCAGATAAGAGGTCTTAACCATTAGACTCGGTATAATACTTAACCATTCAGAGGCAAAGGTCTGAACCATTCAAACAACAAACAGTCTGAATTACTAAATGTTTGAACCAGTAAGAGCTTCATTAAAAACTAAACAAACAGCCCCTGACATTGATTAGACTCGTAAGACTAAACACGATATACTTTACAAAATATCATATAGTAATAATATAATTACATAATAACAATTCATACATACAAAAATAAACTAAACACTAACATATTCTATTGTGTATGTAATTATGTAAAAAATATATAGAAAGTACTAAATATAAACAAAAAACAATTTAATAGAAAAGGATCAAGCTTATATACTCATGAATAAGCATAGTGAACTGTAAGTTAATCGTTAAGTTAAAACACACCTAGCTCAAGCTTAATCATGTCAGGCTCAGGCTCGACTCATTTACATACCTGTGTACATTACAATATGTATATTACCATTTTTCAATTCAACGTCGGCCGAATAGAGCAGGTCGCCATTGGTCCATTAACTCGCATAAAGGGGATATAAACAGAAACATACACACAACACACCAAAAATACATATGTATATCAAATACCAAAATGTCAAATTTAGACTACCACTTTTCATGAACATTACAATATTAGTAACTAACAAAATATAAACATATAAAAGGCACAGAGTCGATGGTTTTTCTGAATGTCATGGCGATTCTGCTGGTTTGGCTTTTGGGGCTGACACGGTTTCAAGGTTTACACCTCCGACACCTACGTTTGGACCAATGCTGCAACGATCCGTGTTGTGCGTCTGAATTGCATCCTTAATTTTCTGGAACTGCAAACGTTGAACAGGTAGATTTAGACACATTGCTTATTTAAACAAACTACATGCTTATCTGTAATAAGTAATTTGAAATTGCTTCTTGTGTTTTTTAGAAGCACATAACCATCTTAATTGTCATTTTTATTGTATATGGATATGCCTTGGCATCTCATGTGGCATTATTAATTATTTTTCACATTTTAACATTGCAAGATGAAATAGTTACGTTTTTCGTCCCTTGGTTTGTTGAAAATAACCATTACAGTCTATTAGTTTAAAAATTGCCAAAACAAAACTAGTACTTTCACTTTTGTAACAATTACAGTCCAGCTCCGTTAACCCCATCAATTTACCGTTAAGTTTTTGGTGAAAAGGACTAAAATACCCCTATGTTAAAACTACTAAAAACAATTTTATAGGGGTATTTTGGTCTTTTCACCAAAAACTTAACGGTCAATTGGATGGGGTTAATGGAGGTGGACCGTAATTGTTACAAAAGTGAAAGTACCGGTACTGTTTTGGCAATTTCTAAACTAATAGATTGTAATGGTTATTTTCAACAAACCACAAGGACGAAAAACGTAATTAACTCTTGCAAGATAGTTTTTGTATCAAATATGACATATTTATAATGGACAACTAAGCGTCTGTGAATCAACATGACCTGACCCTTTTAACTTGTGCTCAATGACCATACGTTTTAAGCCGGAACCCGACTTGCCCAATTTGCCACAACTACCCAATAAAACAACCATGCATATCATGCGATTGTAATTTGTTAAACGACACCGTCTTTTTATAACTCTAATGAAAAGGATTAATGGGTCAAAATTTGCTTACTTTAGCAAGTGAACAAGAAAAAGATTCGAGTTGACCATCAGCTCCACGGTAAAAATGGAAGTAAGGAAGGACTTTCACGTTCAAGTTCTTGCACATCGGCTTGTTTTCATCAAAGTTGACTTTCAGGAATAAGATTTCAGGGTGTTCTTGAGCCGTCCTGCAAAGCTGAAAATATAAATCAAACAAAAAAGTCAACATCAACAAATTGAACCATGATTGCTTGATCTTATTTAACATCTCTGAATATTACTCCCTTTAAACTATAAAATCATATATATGGATATCATTGTAAATAAAATACAATCAGTTACTTATAATTTGTTGTTTAGCTAAACAAACAAATAGAAAGACATCGTAATTAATGAGTCATCTAAGCACATAACATTCTCTGCATTAATAATTCACTAAAATAGACTTATAAGAAGCTAATTTCAATTTTTTTTCACTATGGGAGGGGTAAATATGAAACAAGAAGTCTTTTGAAAAGGAAAATATGATATTATAAATTTATTTAGAGTAAAATGCCATTTTCGTCCAGTTTTGCGACTTTCGTCCAAAGGTTTGTTTTTCCGCATCTGGATCCAAAAGGTTTGAAATCTTTGCCATTTTCATCTGATTTGTTAACTCCATCCATTTTTCTCTGTTAAGTCAGGGGTATTTTTGTCTTTTTTGCTAACTTAAAGGGAAATTCAGTCTTTTTCAAGGGTATTCGGTCTTTTACATAAGAGTGAAAAAAACCGAATTGCCCATTAAGTTAGCAAAAAGACGAAAATACCCCGGACTTAACGGAGAAAAATGGATGGAGTTAACGATCTGGATGAAAAAGGCAAGCTTTCAAACCTTCTGGATCCAGATGAGAAAAAACAAACCTTTGCAAGCTTTCAAACCGAATCGCCCATTAAGTTAGCAAAAAGACGGAAATACCCCGGACTTAACGGAGAAAAATGGATGGAGTTAACGATCCGGATGAAAATGGCAAGCTTTCAAACCTTTTGGATCCAGTTGAGAAAAAACAAACCTTTGGATGAAAGTCGTAAAACTGGCCAAACCTCAGGGACGAAATGACATTTTACTCAGTTATTTAAATTTTAGTCTTTCTAAGCTGATGCAGGGAAATAATTGACTATAAAAGTATAAATTGATTTTGATACTTATATTCGAAGGCATATAACTATTTTGAGCTTTAAGAAGGATATTCATCAAATTATAAATGCATGAAATATCCTTCAACAACATCAAAATTATATTTATATGGACCGAATTAAACTTCATTAGTTTACACAAAACCATATATATTGTTGTATATTCAAAAGGATTTGTATTTTATGACTTTTGGGATCAACAACACTTCAAATTCACCATCGAATTGTAGCATATGCTATAAAGTTTATTGTATATACCAAGTATTTCTCAAAAACTTACAAAATCATATCAAAATTGACGCCACAAGTTAGTCATGCTGACCTGAAAAGTCAAACTGTAAAATTGAATAGTTGAATTCGCAAACCGCATGCAAATGAAACTAAACTTTACATTCATTTCCCGGTATTAGCAATCAACCTCATTTTAACTGATTTTACCTGTAAATTGCTGCTGATGTGGCACTGGTTGGTTGCTAAAATCGAGAAAATGTGTAAAGTCTATTTTCTATCTCGTGCAGCTTGCCGAGTTGAATAATGTAAATGTGAGATTTACAAAAAATTAATATTGAGATTAAAATGATGTTAAGTGAATAGAAAACTACCTTTGGGAATAAAGCACGACAAGAAGCACACCATGTCCCATAAAATTCAACGATCACTAATTTATCTCCAGCCTCACTTAAGGCTTGTAAAAATTCATTTGTCGAATGTATGTCAATCATATTTGGTCCAGCGTTTCGCTCCCACCATTTTGGTTGTTCAGTTTCAGTTATTGTTGCTTGAATCTGAAAGAAGCATCAGATAGGCATACAATTAAAACATTGAAATATGCATAAATTCTAACTCACATTTATTGCACGTCAAATTTATAAAACAGCCGATTTCACACACACGCATATATGAAACGTTGGACTTCCAGAAGAATATATATGAAATTAATCATACAACGAAACCATCATTTCATTGACGTATAGAAGATAAAGACAAAAAGACAGGGATCATATGAAAAAGAATCTAAGGAACCACATCGACGTATCATGTATCAAATGATCTTTTCACAAAGAACTACAAAAAAAATCTACGGCTGTCAAGGAATCCGATATCCAATAGAGGGTATGTGACTATATGTTACCTTACCAGTACGAAAAAAGAATACGAGCATGCATTACAATTACAAAACTATTTTTTCGTTTTCTTATAATACAAACACAATTCAAGGCATGCAACTATGCATGTATCCATCCTTTCAAATTGTAAAAGTAAAAACTTTACACTGTAATAAACTAATAATAGTGCATATTAACTTTCTTTCCTTCTGTTGTAATGGTAGTACATACCTGTCATTGATGTTTTCTTATTTTCCTATTGATCTAAGGGGGTGTTTGGGATTGCATATTCAAACAATTTATCTGTTAAGACTATGTGTTACCGGAGCATGCCCTTGCCACGGTGGTGGTGATCCGGCAATAAAAACCGCCCCTTGGGGCGTTACCGGAGGTGATAGAGGAGGAGGCGTGAGGCAGTTCACGCTGGTGAAGAAGAAGGGTTGGTGGGCCCCAAGGTTCTCAACCAATCAAATCCACCCTTTTCTTTTTATTTTTTTAGTTATATTTATTATGAATATTATTTTAATGGGTGGTGGGGATAGTGAAAACTTGTGAAACCATTACACAGGTGAAAAAAAGTGAGTGAGAACTCAGGATTACATGTCTACATGGCAGTGATGTGGCAGCTTCATAGTTGTTAATAGCGAATAGCGAAAGGGACCTATACATAGCGAATAGCGACAAATAGCGACCGCTATTTTATAAATAGCGATACATTAGAAAAAAAGATTGAAAATTTTTATATGCATATTATATCAAAATATCCTGGTATATATGCTATTTTACATGTATATTTAACAAAAACCTATAAATCCAGCTATTTTATAGGTATATCTAATTGCTATTTACATAAAAAAAAACCTGACTGTCACTATTCACACTACTGGTAGCTATGACCCAAGTGGCGACACTTGGTCACCTAGCTACATAGCGCGCTATAGTGGTCACTATAGCCGCTATTGACAACTATGGGCAGCTTGATTTTAAAATGCACGCATAATGCGTGATGCACCTGTTGCACTTACGAAGAGAGCGCATCGCCACAGCTGTTGCGTTGCTTTTAGGTGATGCGAGGATATTGTGCCGATGGACGCAAAATTGTATGTTTTGTTTTTTTTTTCAATAATTGATTTCTTAGTATGCTTGATTTGGACCATTATGGTTCCTAAACACTTTTGTGGTTCTAGAAATTTTTTAGGGCTGCAAACGAAACAAATGTTCGGCAAATAGTATGTGACCGTTTGGCGGGAAGTTCGCTTGTGTTCGTTCGTTTATTAAACAAACAAACACGAACAAGAAATTTCGTTCGTTTAGTTAAATGAACGAACATGAACAGAGGCCACGTTCGTGCATTTATGTTCGTGAACGTTCGGTAACGTGTTCGATTGTGTTCGATAGTTCATTAGTGTTTTTAGTTTTTATATTTTAGTCAAATACTTCAAATTTTCGACAAATAAAATACGTAATAAGTGTCAGTGTATTACATATTTGTTCATGAACACTTGTTTGTGTTCGTTTGTTTCCATTTGTGTTCATGAACATTAGTTTGTGTTCATTTGTGTTCATCAACGTTCGTTTTCATCCGTTGCCTAAAATTAACAAACGAACACAAACAAGTTCATTTCCTTAACAAACAAACACGAACATAGAATCTCGTTGGGTATGTGTTCATGAATAGTTCGTGAACACATATATTTCTTAACAAACAAACACGAACAAGGTCTTGTTCATCTTCATTCGGTTCGTTTGCAGCCCTAAATATTTTAGTATGCTTGATTAGAACCAAAAAGCACACCTCTAATCTTCTTATTACATGAATTTTTTAGTTTAAGTATGTTTTTATAAGTTGTTATGTAAAATTAATTTTTAGTACATTTTTTATAACAAGTGCATCGCATACATGATGCACTTGTATCGCGCATCAGATTTTTGGACCAAACGCATCACAGAATTTAAAACCAAGCGTGGCTGTAAAAATATGTGAAACAGTAACACATGGTCTTAATGTCTTATTGCATTTTCTATAAGCAGATAACCATTTTCCAGTGTTTGGATGAAGAACACCGGTTCATAGTTGTTAGTGGCGAATAGCGATAAGGTACCTATATGCTACATAGCGAATAGCAGTACACTAGACAAAAAATTAAAATTTTATATGTATATACTAGAAAAAAAATAAAAATTTTATGTGTATATTATATAAAATACCCTAGTCTATATGCTATTTTACATGTATAGTTAAAAAAAACCTAAGCTATCTTATAGCTATATTTAATTGCTATTTATATAAAAAAATGGCCATATTATCGCTATCTATCGAATAGCGAGCCTGGACCTATACGCTATGCAGTGCGCTACAGTGATCAGTATGCTCACCATGCTCACTGTTAGGGCTGTAAATGAACTGAACGTTCGGCGAACAGTTCGTGAATTGTTTGGCGGGAAGTTCGTTTATGTTCGTTCGTTAATAAACATACGAATACGAAGAAGACGTTTCATTCGATTAACTAAACAAACGAACACGAACAAAGGTCTCGTTTGTTCGATTACGTTCGATAATATGTTTGTCATTTACGTTCGTTCGTTTATGTGCGTTTGTGTTCATTTGTTTATGTTCATTAGTTAAATTCTTTAATTTTTCAATTTTCTTCTAGCTTTTATTTCCTCTAAACATTAATCAATTTCCCTCCAAACTTTTTTCCTCATAATCTTTGTTTCCCTCTTAATATTTCCCCCATAATCTTTTTTCCCTCCTAACCTTTTCCCCCTGATTTTATTTCCCCATTACACATTAACTCTTTACCAAAAAAAATTGACAAGTCATTTATACGAGGATGGTATGAAGATGGGGAAGTCGGTCATTTAAGAATCCAGACATTTTTGGGATAACAAAAAACTTATGAATTAGGATTATCATGTATTAATTTTGGATAATTATGTCTAAATTAGTATAATTTACCTTATCATGTGGTGGATTATCATGAATTTAGATAGTATAATTTAACTTATCATGCCTAATATTCGTTTGTGTTCATTTGTGTTTAGAACTTGTGTTCATGAACTGTTCACAAACAACTAAAGTTCCTTAACAAACAAACACAAACATAGAATCCTGTTCGTTAACGTGTTCATGAACCGTTCGTTAGACGATAAAACCTTAACAAACGAACACGAACAAGGCCTTGTTTGTATTCGTTTGGTTCGTTTACAGCCCTACTCACTGTTGACAACTATGCACAATTGTGATAGGTATCCCACAATTCAAATAAAGTACATTGTTTCACCTAAATCTAACAGTAACCCTAATATCAATCGAGTAAACAAACAATTCATCAACATAGTAACCAAAATCAAATCAAATCAAATACAACCTAATTTCTCAATCAGAACACAAATTAAACAACAAGCAACATCCGATTTGACAAATAACTTCGAATCTAGAACCCTAATTCACTAATACTTATGTATTTTAACACAAACACAAAATTTCTCTAAAAAATTACCTTAAACTGTAACGATTGCTTCCTGTGATTTACGCCAAACAGAGAATTGAGATTAAAATCAGAAGAAGAACGCGAATCAGCAGCAACTGATAGAACCTTCTTGCTGTTGTGTTTACATACAAATTGAGTTTGTTGAACGCAATTGAAAGATGTTGATAACGATGACAAACGAACGATAGTCGCCATAAAACACTCAAATTGCAAAGATATATGAAAACAGGATCGAATTGTGTGGATATTATATTATTATTATTATTGTTAATATAGAGTTAGTTATGGAAGAAAATTAAGTTTCTTTTTTTTTTTGGGATTTTGGAAGAAACTCGACTTGAAAGAGGCTGCAGAAGCTTTTTCGTGAATGATGTGAGTGGATTTGTGTGAACCACATGTACGATATATAATTATATCAAAACTAACAAAAGTGGCTCTCCGGAAACACAGACTCTGTCATGGTACGTACAGTTTGTTTGATTTAGTATTAGGTGTATCGAAATAAAATCGAATTCATTGGTTAATCTATTGTATTAACTATTTGATTTTCGTATCGGTTTAGTTTAAGTGCTTTTGGTTAATAACCAAAACCAAAATTTAGCTAGATTTTTGTTTGAAATACACAAAATTAATAAACAAATACACGAAATATAAGTATAAGTATATCAAATTGAGGTACAAAAGATGAAATGGACGTATAAAAGCTACAATTATATGAAAATACGAAGGGGTTTGGTTCGGTGAACCGAGGGTTAAAAAAACTGATAACCAATTTTTGGTTAATCGTATTTTGTTGATTTTGGTTCGGTTTCACTGGTTTTTAGTTCGATTTTTGGTTAACGGACGGTTAATGTTCACCCCTAGACACCGTTAACCACGTAGCACGTGAATTTTTAAAAATTAGGAAAAAAATAATACTATACTCAAATTAAAGAGAATAAAATACTCGTTTTTATGATGTAATTTTTTTAAAGTATTAGTGTATGAAAGAAGTTATCATCGTTTAAAAATCATGGAGGTAGTTGGTTCAAAATAATGGGGCAAAGGTGTAAGTATTGTTTAAAAAGACATATTTGCTTCCAAACATATATTAACACATGCATTAAGTGTTGTACCTTAAGTACTAATTATAATTTAAGATACCCTTTGGTGGTGCGTTATAATATAATATAGATAAAGATAAAACATTGATCCAAAGAGATAAAACAAATACAGTTGGTTGTTTCGGTTTTTCGTTTTATAACAAAATTAATATTGTTTTTCACAGTTCGATTCGGTAGTTTAGATACAAAAATATGAGTTGATTTTGATGGATAGGTGATTGTCGTCGAAGTACTGATCAAGGATAGATATTTATGTTCCTAATTACCTTAGATTAGTAGTGGAAAGTAATTAGTTGCCTGTATTAATTGCATAATGAAAGACCTATAGGTGTGAACCCAAGTTAACAATGATTGAACAATGAATTAATTAGACAATCACAAGATGATCGCCATCAAATACAAACATGTTAACATAACCTTTAATCATATACCTTGGCATTCCATTATTACACACTGATAAATTCAAAGTACATGAAGTGATTAAAAAACAATGTTTAGTGACACATGATATAACACATAAAAACCTAGCAATTGTCATAAATCTTTAATGATCACCATGAATCCATGTCCAATATAGGTAAATAACTCAATTTACACTAAACGACATACAACCCATGCCCTTATTGTGATCACAAAGGTTTTTAGGCACACATGATCATACTTGATGATAAAATGTTGCAATTTCAGTAGATATTGGAGAGGTTTTGATGATGGAACACTTCGTCGCTAAGTTTCCTTTGTCCCTTCGTGTCTCCTGGCCTCCAATGATGATAAATGATCGAAATCCCCCTAGAAAAACCATTTGAATTCACCCAAAACAGAACAAACCACACATAACCATCACCTTGTATCCAAAATACGCAATGCTTACTACCTATGTCTTTTTTGTAGGCTAGACTAATGGGTGGTGGCTGCGTTTTGTCTATTTTGTTTCTAATGTTCATCCCCGTGCGTGTCCAATTTATTCCACGATGCAATATCCTTCCAAAATGCATCTAATTTTCACCTGGAACATGTATAAACAAACTCAACGAAGTAACAAGCTTCCAATCGTGATAAACAATAAAAGACATGATTTTACATGCTAAACATCACATCACATGCTGGAAACATACATCAATGGGTTGATAGAACCCACCGAATTTACCGTTTGGCATTTAATATTGTGTTTTGATGATTAGAGCGGTATTTTTTTTAAATAATTACCTTACAAACATTTTTAAAGTAATAAATTTGACTAACCATTTTAAAAATAATAAAATACATACAGACATAACAAAAGTCAAACGACCGAGTTCAAGTTACAAACCACACATAACCGTTATAGCCGCAAACCATCAAAACCAAAAAAATGAATATGCATCTTAAACTAGTTTGATTTATTTTGCTTTAAGCGATTTGGTCGATTTCACCGGTTGATTATCACCATGTTTATTATTATTCTTATTATTGTTTTTAGTAAACTTAGTACTGAAATCCAAACACTTTTTTTATTTGCACGCATCATGTTTTTCTTTTATGACTTTAAAATGCTGACTACTGATCACCGTTACAGATCGCACATCCAAAGTTGTATAATATATTTTACATTTTACGATATCTTTTCGATCATACAAATACGCAATTTCTTACAAAATGAACACCAATGCTGAGATGGCCGAGTTGGTCTAAGGCGCCAGATTAAGGTTCTGGTCGAAAGGGCGTGGGTTCAAATCCCACTCGCAACATTAATTCTTTTAATTTCAATAGCAACGTATTTTCAATATTGTTTCACGATCCTATATTTATTCTTATAAAGATTATAGGTAGAACCATTAAGACCATAATATTATGTAACAGTTTGTAATAGTTTAGTCTCTTACATAATGATAATAATAATAATAACTAGAATTATCATAAGGGACTCATTAGTTAATATCATATTAGATAAAAATGTATCTAAAATATAGAAAAATATAAGCTAAGTATTGCGACAGACCTATCAAATGGGGAAAAAATAGACGCGCTGTGACGAATCTGTCAAACGGAAAAAAGTAGATGAAAAAACGTTGAACCCCACACGCACGTTGCTGCGTGTTAACTCGGAAAATCTAGAACGAACCGTTAAACATAAAACTTGCGAAAGATGAAAAGTATAAACGATTAAAGTTGCAAAAAATGAAAAGTTTTTGGTTAAAAGTAAAAAAAAATCGAAGGGGTTAAATTGCAAAAGATGAAAACTTTTGAGTTAGAAGTGAAAAATCAAAGTAATCAAAGGGGTTAAATTAACAAAGATTGAAACTTTAAAGTTAGAAATGAAAATTTCAATTTTTTAAACTTCTAAAGGTAAAAATACAACAGCTATAAGCACAAATATATTACTTATTAATAGGTATATAATTTAAGCATAGATCAAAATATTATTGAGAACAAATATGATATTAGGTGATACTTCGATTATTTATATTTGTTACTCGAATTTCATTTCTTTATCTCTAAGTAAAATAGTAACCTAGGAAGTAGTAGTGTTTAATGTAATGAACTTTTAGTTTCTATATTTTAAACTTTGGAGATAAATTTATACAAAAGCTAAAATAATCATAAATGTACACAGGAGTCCTAGTAGTGATATTTTAATAAGTAATGTGTATGCTTGATATAACGAAACCTGTGAAAGCAATCGTGTGATCGGTGAGTAATAGTTTTATATTAGATATTAGATTGAAATTACCAATACATGGCCCAAATCCGTCTTATTACGATACATAGTCTTTAAGAGATTAGACTCACAAACCATGGAGGAGTTATGGTTCTTTGACACACGTATCTCTAAAAAGTCATAACTCTCTTTCAACGTCGACTATTCAAGGTAAGTTCACCAACTCAACCATTTCTTCTTCTCTTCTCATGGTCATTTTCAGAACAAATAAGATGTTGAGAACCGAGGAAGCTCATAATTAAAAAAAATAGTACTCAAAAGTGTTATGTACTTTTGGTAAAATTGACTCTATATATTTGGAGTAACACAAGATAACGAAAGTAAGGTTTAGATTAAAAAACTTCTGAAAGTTTCTAATATTCTAATTATCAAAGTAAGTATTAGATGAAAAAACTTTTGGGAAGACTATTATTCTAATAATCTAACAAGTAATAACCTATAATACACAAACCTAGTTGCACTCATTCAATTTCAAACGAGAGGCTGACACCAATAGTGAATTCAATGTCCATATTTGGCCCATTCTTTGTATCGAGCCTAATGAGCCCAGCCCATAAATTTGAATTTGTAGTTTTAACAGGTTAGGGGTTTCTCAAGTTACTCAATCCATGTTCCTTGATTTGAAAATTTGAAGTCCAAACTTATTGTTCGTCAAACAAAAGCATATGGTCTGTTTTTTTAAAGCCAAAGACCTACCTTAATTTGAATAGATTTTGTTACTATTAAATGAAAAAAAAAAGAGTAAAATGCCCGGATGGTCCCTTTGGTTTTGTAAATTAACACCTATAGTCTCTAATTTTTAGAAATTACACCAGTGGTCCCTATGGTTAACTTTTTGTTACTTGGATGATCCCTGAAGTGGATGTCCATTAGTTTTCTCTGTTAAGTCCATCTGAAATTACTTATTTACCCCTCCCTATAGCCACCCACCACTCCAGCCACCATCACCATAGCCACCCACCTCCACCTCCACTATAGCTACCCACCTCCACCATGAACCCACCACCGCCACAACCACTTCTAACCTGAACCCACACTGCCGCACCATCTCCAACCTTAACCCACCATCGCCTTCACTCGACCACCAAAACACTCTCCTTGTTCTTCTCTGTCATCTCCCTCATCTTCACCTGCAAACACCCTCACCACCACCACATTCGTCTGCAAACACCCTCACCATCACTGCCTTCATTCAACCACCACAACCAACACCTTCACTTGACCACCACAACCACCGTATCAAACCCCCAAATTCAAACCCATATCAAAGTAATTCCGATCAAACTCGTATCATTGTAATTTTGATCGTTGTAATTCCAAATCAAAGTATCAAACCCCCAAATTTAAACCCAAAATTGAAGCCCTGAAAACCCCTATATTCAGACCTGGCTTCAGATTTCGACAAACTGGCGGTGCGGGGTTGCAAAATTTATGTTGGTAGTGGTGACGACTATGGCAGAGATGGTGATTGCCGGATTTGAAGCTGGTGGTGGTGGTGGCAGGCGGTGTTGTGCGGGTAGGTGGTGGCAGATGATTGTGTGCGGGTTGTGGCAGATGTTGGTGGTAGGTGGTGGTGCTGGTCGCGGTAGGTGGTGGTGGAGGTTTGCCTGAAAAAGAGAGAGAGAGCAGAAAGAGTGAGAGTGTGCATTTTAGAGAGAGTGAGTGTGTTTATATATATATATATATTGTGTGTGTGTGTGTGTATGTGTGTGTGTGTTGGTGTGAATTATTTCTTATATAAGCAAGGGTAATTTTGTAATTTCACGTGGACTTAACGGAGAAAACTAACCCCATCCACTCCAAGAACTATTCGAGAAACAAGCTGTCAAACCACAGGGACCACCAATGTAATTTTAAAAGTTGGGGACTAAAGGTGTTATTTACAAAACCACAAGGACCATCCGGGCATTTTACTAAAAAAACATAGATTTAAAATGTTAGAGTTTAACAAACTCGGGTATAGGAGATACTAATATGGAGTTGGTTGTATTCAGTTAGTTAGGCTAAGAGCACCCACAATGTGCTCAAAACCCTTGTCCGGATCTAGTCATTTGTTTTCACACAAGTGAAGCAAATTTTGCCTAACAGAATTCTGGACGTGGTGGTGGGTCCTTTTCACTCCAACGGTTATATCCCCCAACCCAACGACAATGGTTTTCGATGTTTGGATCCTGCCGGTCTTCGGATCTAGGCGAGATTTGTCACTTCATGTGGTTGTTTGAGCTTCCTATCATTGGTTGCTTCAGATCTCCGTGAACACCGCACATTATGGATGCTCTCTTTGTTAGGATATGTTCGGAATCGTTGATGTTGATGTTGATTCCGGACTTGGTTTGATGATTTTCAGATGTGTTCTTGTCGAGGTGGTGATGATTTTGAATAAATCAGACCAGATTTATTTATTTGATAATTTCTTTATTGTTTTTTAAGTTGTGTTAATATTTTTTTATTTCTTGATGATGTCTTTTTTATATAGATTTTATGTAATTTTATGGTTTGTTAAGATGTAAAAAATGTAATAAAGGTCGGTGATGATGTAAAGGGTGATGTGGAGTTTGTGGAGGTTTGTACAGACTAATTTGACTTTGACATGACACTGAAGCGTCAGTTAGTGAGAGTCTGGAATTCTTTAACATTGTGTATACTCTAATGCGCTTGGTTTGTTAGAGTAGTTAATCCTCTACCATATAAATAAGTAGACCTTTGTATTCAATCATTACAAGAGATACATACATGAGTTTTAACCCTTTTCTATAAGAAGTCGGCTTACTTCTAAGATAGGAAATTGTTTAGGGCTCACTTGCCGGTAAGAAGAATTCGAAGCGATAATGGAACAGAGTCTAAGAAAAGGGGAATGTATGATTTCTGTTACGAGAAAGGGATTCTTCATGAATTCAGTGCGCCGTATACTCCACAACAAATTTGGTTCCATGACTGAAGACGTTGCATAGGCAAGTAAACTTTTCGATTTAGTAGTAGGTTTCTAGGTTAGTAGCATCAATCGAACACTATATAAACTTGGATACAATGTCGTTTGAAGAAGCAACAGGCAGTTAAAGTTCTACGAAGAACGCATTCGAGCTTGTGAAGGATCTAGTGACAATCAAGGTAAGCTCCCATTTACTTGTTCTAATAGTTAAGAAAAACAAACAGGCCATGATCATGACAACAAACAACAAGGATATGGCTGTGTTCTACTAGCCATGACAACCATGGTCGCGACAAGGCCTATGGCCGTGCGTTCGGTCGAGGAAATTTCACCAATTGCAAAGAAAAGTAGGTAATAGAGATAAAGGGCACATAACGTGTTTCTAATGCGAAACGTATGGACACTATACATCTGAGTGTCCCTACTCAATACAAAAGGAAGACAAGGTAGATCTCGCTGAAACACAATAAGATGGATCGACAACGCTCATGATGGTGTGTGCAAGAACATGACACAGTTCATGATTCAAAATCTTGCAAATCCAATACAGAATTAGAAGGGTGATTGTTGGCATAATTTAATCAGGTATCAATTAAGGAGAAGATAGTGCAAATAATTAAAGTTGGAGATTAAAGATATCAACAAATATATTTAAGCTTGGAATTAACGTATATTAATTTAGTTTAGTAGTTTTTTCTATTAGGTTACTATTTATCTATTTGTATACTTTAGTTTAATTTAATAGTTTTTTCTATTAGCTTAGGATTTATCTATTAGTATACACATAAATAGATGATTAAGGTGATTATATTTGCAAGTTTATTTTGATTCAGTTTTATCAAAAAAAAAAAAAAGAGTTGGGAGAGATGCAGTTATCAAAGAAGGTAATTATCATCAACACAAACACTTTTTAGTTAAAGCAGTTTTCAAGCGACATGTAGGATCTTGCAAATTAAAGAGCTACTATCCATTGTTGCATGGCTTCTCGTGAAACCATTTGCAGTCTCTTTTCTGCAACAAAAAAGTTCACCTTCTCTCTCCTATAACAGTCTTGTCTCTTTTCTGCAACACATACATATATGTGTTTTTAGAGATAGAGAGAGATCAGTCAGAGAGAGAGAGAGAGAGAGAGAGAGTATAGGTTGAACAAAGTATGATCATGAAAGTAGTTTCTGCTCTACCGTTTGAATCATCTCTTTCATCTTAGATCTTTATCTGTATCACCCTATGAACCCTAGTTAGATCATTGCAGACTCATAGATTGTTGTACTTAAAACAAATTTAATTGTTGATCACAAAAAAAAATAAAAATTAATAGTAGTATGGATCATATAGAAATTTGAATTATTACATAATTTTTAAAGCATAGACGAAGAGCATAAAAAAATTAATAGTAGTATGGATCAAATAGAATTTGAATTATTACATAATTTCTAAGCATAGATGAAGAACAAAAAAAAATTAGCAGTAGCATGGATCAAATAGAAATTTGAATTATTACATAATTTCTAAGCATAGATGAAAAACTTAAAAAAAATTAATAGTAGCATTGATCAAATAGAAATTTGAATTAATACATAATTTCTAAGCATAGATGAAGAACATGAGATCCATAAATACTTTTGATTATCAACATGTTCATCAAATATATTCTATTATTCTTATACAAACATATAACTCACAACACATTTAACTTAACCCTCATCCTCACTAACCGTTAGCAAAAGGAAATCCAAAAAAATGAAGGTAACACATAAGTTTTAAATCCCTATAACTCACCTGCAAATTGAAATAAACTCGAATACTTTTAGGTCTCATGAGCATAGCCACAAGAGATTGCCATTAGTAGGATTGCAGCTTCTCTTTCATCTTGTGGCAACACATGGTAAAATGTCAAGTTCTTGCTTAGATTGACAAGAAACTCCTCCACACCATTCTTTCTTGCCGGTGGAGAAGATGAAGGCAGTGACGGTGATGGTGATGGGGACGGTGATGGTGATGCGGATGGTGGTGGGGTGGTGGTTGTGGTGGTGATTTGCTTGGAGTTTTGCCTTTTCTTGTACTTTGCAACATGCCCTTTACTTGGTTTTTTGTGATCTTTGTGTTGAGTTTTTGTAACCTTCAATGGTGCCATGACCATTTGATTATTGTAAACACATCTATCGCCATTCTCGGCTGCTGCAGCCGCAGCCGCGGCTCTTCTCGCCTTCCTTTGTCGGATTCCGCAGGCATTGCAAAGTGACTACACATAAAAAATAGTGATTTGTAAAATCACAATAAAAATATTAATTATTCTGTCTCTAGTTTGAATATTATAGTAGCCGCTCAAATCTCTTTAAGGTTAATCATACTAACCGTATCACAATTCGAGTCTTTAATTGCTCATTTACCAAAAGGAAAGATTGTATATATACCTTAGGACCGCGAGGACCGCTTCGCCAAAGAGGCGTCTTGGTGGTGTTACAATCCGAACAAACCCTAATTGGTATGTTATTGTTTGAAGAAGTACTATTGCTTGAATTATCGGTTTCTTCCATTGTTGAACTGTGTTCTTCAAGCTTGGTCACTTGTGTACTAGTGGAACTATAAGTGTTTACATTCATGGGTTGATGATCAGATTTCTTCATTTTGAGCATCACCCTCATCTTGGAAGACATCCACTTCACTTGATGTAGATCAGTACTCTTGTTCCATGTCGAAAGATCTACCGATCCTTTCATGTTATTGTTCTCAATCCCATGATCTTTGTATGCTTGTGATCCAAAATGATCACCCTACAAATGATCAAAAAACAAGTGATCAAACCATAAATTAATTCACCAATCATTTCAAACTTCAAACTAAAAACAAACAAAAAAAACCTTCATATGAAAATTGACTTTTCAAGAAACACACACTCATCAAATGATTTGATTTCTAACGTAAAAGCATGAATTATAACAAAAATGATCAAACATACAAAGGTTTTCATTTCAAGAATCAAGATAAACTCTTTTTTAGAAAACTAAAGTATAATTGTAAGAATTAATCAAGATGAATTCTTTTCATTTCAAGAAACATGATCATTCAAGTTGATCACTTACCTCATGTTGATATTGTGGAGACTCATTTAAATCCCCATTAAAGATCCCATTTTGATCACTTGAGTTCAAGAACATATGGGTTGTGAGTGATTTCGAAAACGATGAAGGTTGAGACATAGGGGTCAAGAATTGGTGGGTGTGAAGCTGATCTTCATAGTGATCAGTTGGGTATGATGAATAATTGTTAGAAGATGAGTTAAAGAAGATTGGAGTCATTGTAAACGGATGATCAAAAGACACAAGAAAAGGGAAAGAAAGTAAGCTATGAGAAGCAAATAGAAGCTATATGGATGATCATGATTGAAGTCTTTTAAGAGGGAGAAAATTTGCTTTGCTAGTTGCTGCATACGCCCATCACGTGACTTCAAGGCACAAGACTACATAAATCATAGAAGATATTGTAGCTCAAAACGGTGTGTTGGATAACCGATAAAATTGGGTTGGACTTGAGATCAATAAAAGGTAAAAATAAGATGTATATAAAGGGTCGCAACGGTTAAAATTCACATAGATTTTTTTAATTAATAATACCAAGAAATAGTTATAGCTATCAATAATATATACATATACATGTTCTTATATAACACTATGTATATGCATGTATAATGTGTATCTATAAGAAAAAGTGCTTGTACTAATGTATCTATTTGTAGATAGCTTAATTTAAATGCTTTCTATTTTGAAAGACTCGTTATCTCATCATAGTTATTTTTTTCTTTATGAAAGTCTATTTATTTTATCTTTCTAAATGTAAATAGTATTTTAATTTTATGTAATACATAGAGAATTTTAGAATTAATTATGACTTTAGGTTTTCCAGCCCGGTTCAACTGACCAGACCTAGCATGACTTGTTAGCTAACCTAGTTTTCAAAACATAACACATCTGCGTTTTTATAAGTAGTGCATTTATATTTTTGTAATAACCAAAATAGTATTTCATTAACTCAATTAAGCATTTACATCTGATCGCCATGCATATATATTATAAACATGTAGTTGCAGATGCCCTTGTTTTGTATTTTATACATTTGGTTATTGTTTTAAGTGTTTTCAAATTATATCAAAATCAAAGTCCAATGATTACTAAACCCTACTTATTTCTAATGGTGCTGGTTTAGATGGGGATTCTAAATTTGGTTGTATGTATAGTGTGTGAGCAAGTAACACGACAAGAACGAAATTGGTATGAAATTTGTAGGTCTGGATTTGATTTGAATGCTTCAGCTCGAGAATCAATGAACACGTTTACTAACAAGTCATGTCTTGGTTGTCCTTCGGGTTATATATGAACTATTATTTGTAAACTGTCTCTAGGTCTACATGTAAGATATGTATCAACTAGATCAAAAGTTAGTTACATGTATAACTTTTACAGGAAGATAAAGAATTTTAGTATGCTATATATGTATAGTTCTTTTGTTTTGTATATCAAAACCATTTAATGAAATAAAAAAAAAACAGTCATAGATTATGTATTCCTAGATTAACATAAATAACGCCACACGTGTATGATATTTACAAACAAGTCTGCAATAATGTTAGAACCCCAAAAACGGCCGGTCTCATGATCACTCGTGATTCAGGACTTCAAATTTTGAAAAACCATACATCTGGAAAAGTAAATTTGTAGCCACATATATATATATATATGCATCGTTGTGGCAGATCTAGCTCCACATGATCAACCTATCATGTTTTTTTGGCAACATGGGACCTAGAATTACTAAATTTGTCTTATACATGGAGGCATACGCGTATACGAGGAGATCATCATAAATAAAAATTTGGAAAATGTTGATATAATGTATAGGTTAATTAATCAATTTTCTTCTTCTTCTTCTTTTATTTTATATATATATATATATATATATATATATATATGTATATATATAAAACTGATTGAGAGTTATTAATAAATTAACTTACTATCTTTGTTAAGCTATGTGTTATACCCTTTTCTAATCTCAATCGCTACTGTCACCTTAGCGTCACATCATAAACAATTTGCTCACATCTTTCACCTTCACCACTCAACTTATGTTGTACCCATCCTCATCCATAACCCTTTTTCTGTATTTTTAAAACATATATATATATATAGAGAGAGAGAGAGAGAGAGAGAGAAAAAATAAGTTGAGAAAAATAATTGGGTTACTAGGTTAGAGTTAGTTAGTTTGAAAGTGTCAGAGCAAAAAAAGTTATAAGTTAGGGGTCGTGTTAAACAAATCGAAATTTGAGAGTATTGTCGTCAATTAGTGAAAATTGAGGTTATTTAAATCTATATCCCTAAGCTGAAACTAAAGATCATTTTATTGATGAGCTTGGTTCCTGGTTTTATATATAGAGATTGATTAAACTTGCCAATAACATATGAGAAAAAAAATCAAAACTAGTTAAACTGAGTAAGTTAAACAAGTGGGAAAATCACTAAAATAAACAAACTGATCTTGAAATTTAACAGAATGGATATGCATATTTAGCCGTTAAAATAGACAAGCCCAGAAAGAGCTAATTAGACAATGCCATATATGATGCGCCAGCTAAGAAAACTACGGCTTAGTTTGCACAAAAACTCAGGGGCGGACATACCTTAGATGCAGGGGTAGCCTCCGTTACCCCTTGGCGTTCCGGCGGTAGTGTAAATTTTGAAAAATTTGACATTTTTTTGACTTTTCTTCGATTTCGTTACCCTTTTTTTTATAAAACGTGTCCCCTACGAATATTTTCTAGATCCGTCACTGCGAAAACTTATGGTGAATTACAAAGAGACCCATATAATAGTCAATCAAATTTAAACATATACAAAGAGTGGGGTGAATTAGCCGGTGGCTAGGATTTTGCTCTTAATTTTAACAACCGGCTAATTAGCTCCTGCTTTTTTTTTCATCCGCCGACTAAATTTAGTCCGCGCCTTACACTTGTGTTTTCTATTGGTTTTTTTATTGGATCCCAATGTATTTTTCAAGGTTTTTTTCCGGCTATATTTATCACTCGGTTGTTGACGGATCCTACTTGGCATTGTATTGACTTTTTTTTTATTATTCTATTTTTTAACAATCGAACATGCATTTCTATTTTTTGTTTTTTAAAGTCAAATTGTATCTAGTAATTTTCCCTAAATGAGTTGATCACAAATTTAACTGGACTTGTTTACACAGAAGAAAGTGGGGACGTTCTTGTTACACGTATTTGTTTTAAGTCGATATATTTTTCTAACTTATTATTCCATCAACATATATAAGAAAGTCGCATGCACATTCTCACAATAATACTTAGTACTTTCTAATGGATACCCTTGCACACTATATAAAGTTATAATAATTATATAACCCTAAAAAAACAACTTAGGTTGTCTCTTTAAATGAAACGTTACGATTTTTGAAAAATTACCCATTAATCCCTTTTTCTTAAGGCCTGATTATGTTAATTTGTGATCGTTTCCATTCATCGTAGAAAAGATGGCCATTCGGAATCATATCGTATTGTTTTCCATTAAAGTTCATCAATCCCTTTTTCTTAAGGCCCAATTATGTTAATTTGTGATCGTTTTCGGTTCATCGTAGAAAAGATGTCCGTTCGGAATCATGAATAATTTGATGAAGTTATGGTTACAGAATTCATAGTATATTGAAGTTAGGACCCGATTTGCTTAAGTTGTTGATTGTAATTGTGTGTGTTTAGTAATAGAAGTTATAGTTATTCGGAATCATGCGTGGTCTATAAAAAGTACATGACCGGATCAAGAGTTTGAAACGATTAGTCGATTATGACGATTCTTGATAAATAAACAAATATACGATTTGCTGTGTGTTCAAGGAATATAAAAATTGAATTTTTGTGTATTCGGGTGTTTTCTGAGTCCCTCATTCCATGCATGCGTTTTTAGATAATTTCATTCCATTCATTTGGGGTACATCTTTTAGGTTTCTCGGTTTAAGTTATTGTTTTTCAATAGTCAATTTTGTAAATTCGTTCTTGATTACATAGGTAGATCAAGTTTAATAAAATACGGCTTAAAGGGTTAAAAGGCAAAAAGGTTCAAAATTCACAAGCTGCCGTGAACACCAAAAAGAATGAGAACAGTGTCTTGTCACATCAGGACTTTACGTATACATTTTCCTGCATAGCCGCAATAGAGCATGTGCAAGAGCATATCCTTTTACCCGTAGGTCCAAACCCTTCAACCTACCAAAAAGGGTAAGCTCGTCACTACAACCAGAGATCACCAGTCAAAGGTTTCTTCTTATAGGGAATCCCTTCCCTATAAAGCATGGCCCCTTGTCATTCAGGATGGACACCAGATCAGGGAAGATTACTCTCAATCTCTGATCTTACTCTCTCTAGAACTCGCTCTAGGTTTGTTATATTCTTCACTTAACACTACATCATCACATTTGATACTAACATTTTGGGTTAAGTACTTCTCAATCCATAATCTAAAACTGAATAACCAACAACGGTGATCTCTCTCCACGTGTTGCAAACGTGGGGGGGGGGGGGGGGGCCGACCTGCTTTAGGTAAACCGAAACCTTTGAACGCTTTTGCCTTACCAATCCAGTCACTATCCTTGATCTTATATTTGTTGCAAGCAACAGTTCTCAATTTCTATAATCACAAATTTTGGTTCTCAATATCCAAATGGACCATATCGTCAGTTTTGATTGTTATTTATTGCACATCTTCTATATTTGTACTTTGGTTCTAATTACGAAACCCATTAGTTTTTGTATAACCAATTATGCATGTCGCTTGTTAATTTGAAAATGATTAGGGTGATCGTCGTTGGTTTATCAATAATTTATTCAGTCGGTCGGTTTGCAATGTTAACCGGTCGGATAAAAAACAATCCAGACCGTGGGTTCTGACCTCCTAGACTATATATTTTTGTTGGCATGTTTTATATATACAAATTATGTGGTCTTTGCTCATATTTATCTTCTATGATTTCTCCTTTGGACACAAGATTTCTTTAGGTTTAAATGCTCATGTGTAAAGATCAAACACTAAATGATTCTTCGTAAAAATCAAACACATGTTTAAATGCTTATTATATATTATATATTAATTTTGTATCCTAAAGATCCCAGGTTGTGTTTCATGGCATAGCTAGCTGGCAATCAGGTTTCATTCTACAAAACAAAAATGCACCTTAAATATGTAGTCTAGAAGGACAGAACCTACTGTCTCTTTTGGTTTTAGGCTCAATGTTTAAGTTAAAAGAAAAGATAAAATACGAGAAATTATGGATTTGGTATATATTTCGTTTAGTGTTTGATGATTCTAACTATTGTTATTTGAATCGAAGTCTCCTCATGCCTAAACACATAATTTGCGATTAGGTTTTTTAGTTTCTACCATAAGTGTGATTTCTACTGATGATTTTAATCATTGTGTTAATGTGTTCGTATTATAGATTAATAGATTTGATGATTGATTCGAATTAGTTTTGATCGTTTTTGGTTTGATTATATTTGTTTTTAGTCTTAAGGTTTCGTGTTTTTTTTTAAGTTAACTAACATGCATTTGGCCAAATATAATCAAAATCGTAAAGTGATTTTTTATACCAAAATGATTAATGATCATTATGTGTAACTTTAATAGTTTTATACAATACAACATGATCTATAATTCGTATGTGTCCTTTGAAAAAGATTGGGAAATTAGAGGCATTTACTCTATTTTGTAGAATGTGAATTGGATATCTTTTTCTTACTTGGATGTTTTTTTTTGTTTTCTTTTTTTTGGCGCTTGAACTTCATCCTTCGTATTGAGTTACAGTTGGATCTCATTTATTAAAATTGGATTTGCGATTAAGTTTGCATAGAGATGTGTCATTTCTTGGTTGATTATGGTTTCGAAATGTAACAATGAGGAGTTATTCACGTAAATCTTTCATCGATTTGTACTAAACTATGCCTAAACATGAAGACTATATGATGAAATTTGCATCTTCCAATTTCTCTTCACCCACAAAACACATCCCGTCGTAACGCGCGGGTTAACGTTTAACTCGTTATTACACAAAAAGTAAAAGCCCATGACATATCTATCTTGCCGTCTAATTGAGAACAAACAGAATGTTATTTTCTAATTTGAGACGAATTGGATCAGCAAGATAAAGAGCAACCATAACATGTACAAAGATACGTTTCATATATCCATATAATTTTAAAACTATTTGACTCAAGATTAAACTTAATAATATTATAATGGAGAGCAAAATAACAAAGACACTTAGCAAGTAGGGATTTAGTGTTTATTTTGTACAATTTACAAGAAAGTTGAGGTTCAACCAAGTGAATCATGACAGATATTTTCTAGTTGTGGTATATCATAATTTTCCTTTGCGTCAAGGGCGAATCCAGGGGGGAGTTCACAGGAACCACCTCTAGAAATAAATTAGTGGAAACCTTATATGATTTTGAAAAAAATTGTGAGAATTAGTAAAAATCTACCAAAAGTAATTCCGTTGAAAAATTTTATGAACCTGCCCCTACTTTGCGTATTTTATAAGGTACGTTGTAGTGTGTAATAAAATATTTTTTGTAGTGTGTGCGCGTCAAAAACTATCCATACCGGCCAAGTGATATGACTAATTCGAGCTCAAGTGTTTAACCACTTTGGATCAGAAAATGAGTTCATTCAAAATACTTATTTCCCTACACGTTTGTTATACTAGCTACCTCGATCTCAATCTCGATCATAATGTTCATTTGTTGATTGATCTATATATTTGTTGCGTATCCATGTATATATAAAGTGAGATATGAAGATAAGATCATATGGCATGGGAAGATGAATTCTCATGATCATAAAATCGTCGTATATATAATATATGCCAAAACTCAATCAATGTCTATGCAGGCTTGAGACAAGATTACAGCATCACGACCGGCTCCTCTTTCCCCATCACACCCCAACACCCACCTATTATTTTATTATATATAATAATCATAGTCCAATCTTTCATCACATTATTATTCTTTTTGTCACATGAAATCTTAAGTTAAAATATTTATGTTTGCCATTGGCCCCTCTCCAACCAAAATATCAACTTTAACACATGCCATAAAATAATTTATTTATGAGACTGTTACTTTACTTGTTAATTTATAGCCCAATATATTACAAGATATATATGTTGAAGTTATGTTATAAATGGATCGAACGAATAAAGTGTTTTGAACGTCTACCGAGTGAGATTTTTAGTTCGTGTTCGTTCATTAAGGAAAAGAACGTGTTCATAAACTGTTCACAAACACTTATCGAACATAAACGAACACAAAATCACTAAAAAATGTTCAAACGAACATTCATACGCACAAACAAGCATATATTCATCTTCGAAAAATATTTGCATTTCTCATCGGATTACGAAGAATCCACCTAAATAGATACTTAACATAACTATCTTAACATAGTTAACATAATTGTCAAAAAAAAAACGACATAACTAACACAAAAATTAAGAAGTTTCTTAAGCTTTAAGACAAACTGAAATTGAAATGGTAAAATAAAGGATGTTGACGGAGGCGTATAGTATAACTAGGGTTTCAAAATGTTAAAAAAACTAAAACCACTAAAATGAAAATATAACATATATAAAACCTTTATGTGAACAAACACAAATGAGCATAAACTAGCGAATATAAATGAACATATTACCCAACGTTCACAGACATAAACGAACGAACACATCCTCAGTTCATTTTCGTTTGTTTAGCTTAACGAACATAATTTCTTGTTCGTGATCATTCATTTAATAAACAACGAACATAAACGAACTTTCCGCTGAACAGTTCATGAACTATTTGCTGAACGTTTAGTTCGTTTACAGTGCTAGTTGCAGTTAAAAACAACACGTTTACAAAGCATCGTTAACCGTTAAGAATAAGTAAATTATTTACCCAGTTACACTTTTGGTTAGTTAAACAACTATATGATTTTAAGAGTTTTGTTAGTTAAAATTCCATTGTATACATGACAGTGAAGTGACAATTATCTTTTCACTTTTAGTTAAACCACTAATTATAGTGTTATATACGTAAAAAGTTGCCAGTAAACAAAAAATATACTTAACATATAAAAAATGAGAAAAAATTATCCGTTATTACTAAAGAGGAGGCCGTTTTTATCCAAACATGTTTCTAACTGTTATCCAACATTTGCCATATATAGTACTTATGTTTAGAATTATAAATATTACAAGTCATGTGACATAAATAATAATTGGTTTTTGGAGAAAAAGAAGTTGACCCCCTTTCCAAAAATGGCTTAAAACCGTTGGTAGATTCATATCTATGGTTTCTACTTTCTAAAATTCTTATGTACCGTACAACTGCAAGATGCAGTGAGTGTGAGTACTGTGTGTGTGTGATCAAGTGGTGTCTTATCGGAGATTTCTAGAGGCAACTCCTATCTGGCTTGTTTTCTTGTCTTTTTTTTATCTATGGCTTTGTTGTTACATGCTGTCTATGATTTCACAACTGTCAATGCGTAACGTACAAGTTGTTAAGGCGGATTCGTTAGGACCACCTTCACCTCCAATTGCAACTAGGGTTATATGTTCACTGTCTGTGTATGGCAATGAAAGTTACTGCTCCGTAAGACCTATCTTCTGTCGTTGGGGCTCATTTTCAAGTCGGCTTGATTTTCGGATCGTAAGATCACAACGTATCTTTAAATCGAATCTATTGTGTTCAAGTAATTAAGTCGGATCATGTTATAAGTAAGGGCATGTTTGACAATTTCTAAATGGGTAAGTGCTACCATTATGAGCCAGTATAATGATTAACTGTTCAGAGAAAAATGTATATGACCAATCCAGATTAGAAGTCTTAACCATTCAGACTCGTTATAATGCTGAACCATTCAAAGGCAAATGTTTACAAACAATCTGAACCATTAAGTGCTAAACCACTAAGAGATTTAAACCATTAAAAGCCTCATTAAGAGCTATATAAACAACCTCAAGCCGCTAATTACTCAATGCCATGAAAAAAAATCATGTGTCTGTCACAGTGTAATACGATTTGAACGTCAAGTTTTTTTTTAATTATTGAATGAGATCGGATGTCTCTCATATTGTATTTTTGACTTGGATTATAGCTTACGTGAGTGTAATGTAAACATATGGTTCAATATTATTATGTTAATAATACTTTTTAATGTTTAAGAAATTCAGTGGGCTTTTTAAGAATTCACACATAAGTTTTTGAACATTATTTTTGGACGATTAATTATCCCTTAACTTAAAAATGCTTGATAAAAAATAAGTTATAATTAAACCAAATTTAATTAATCAGATTAGATGTATTTAATTAATTTGGTGTGCGCTTGTGTATGTATATATAAAAGATATATATTAAAAAGAAAAAGAAGAAAAAAGGAAAAGAAAACGTACGATGAATAAGATGGCTACGTATTCTATTTATTAATCATTCCTGACTGCATGTTGAAGGTAGAGACAACGATCGAGACGTTGTCTTTTAACTATGTTTTAAAAGTTGGATTAATTGGTCCTATCGGTTAAACCAGGATCCACTAGTCGTTTTGCAAATGGCTTGGGCAATGACTGTAGGTTTTACAATTCGTAATGTCCTCGATATCTTTTAGGAATTGTGTATAGATCACTATTAGATAGAAATATTTCGAGAATGCATCATCATCATCACAACGATTCAGTTGGTGGTTGACGATTATAATTGTTGACAATTGGATATTCACATTAGTGGAAAGATCCTTGGCAGGAACTTCATCAATAGTAACCTAGTTACCAATAATGATAAGTAATGACCGATGATCGTTTGTCACTAATAGATCAAGTTGCTACTAGTTAGTGATACGTTATTTCTGAAATTTTCCATGATTATCAATTCCAGTTGCCGATTAGTTTTAATGCAACTAACTTCCGTCATCATGTAAATCTGAAGCAATTTCCAATAACGAGACCCCCACCATGCGACTCTACCCCCATGGAACCCGCCGGTTGAACTCACAAACCAACACAATTATTGGTTCGGTTTTCAAAACATTACCAATTAAAGATATGTTAATTCCCTATGTAACTAAAGGCATAGAAAAGGGGATTTATGCGTGTTTGACGAATGATGGTTGTTATCATTGTATTGCTGGAAAATCTGTAAGGGCCATGGTGTTGGTAGAAAAGGCCATATGTCCTCCTTTTCAAATGGCCTACCTTCATTTTCATCATGTTTGGGTTATATGTTGACAAAGTTTGTATCTTATAGTTTATTGTTACAGTTTATAATAAATATTTTAAAACTGTTTATTTAATATAACATATTTGTTCATTGATAAGTGTAAAAAACAACTTAACTATAATTTTAAATATAATTATAAGTTATTCTACAAATGCTTCTAAAGTAAGAAGTTTACAAAGTTACAATTGATTGTACAAGATTATACATTGTCAAGCAAAATATAACACAATGACGAAAAATATAACACAACATCGAGGAAAAAGACACAATAAGTAGCAAAAAAAGACACAATGACGTATATATAAAAAAGACACAGTGATAATAAACAAAAATTCTTAAATCTACTACCTGAAAATCTAAAATCTCGCATCGAAGAGTTCGATGAAACGGTTCCAATGCCACTTAAATAAGGTCAATCGAAGTCCGTTGGATACCCTTTATACAACTTCTTTTGTGAGCCTTTATATTTGATCCTAAACCGTATAACATGTACCAAAACAACAATATATATTCTATTAATAAAACTGATATGGGTAGGCATATTATTTGATATATTGTTTCTTTTCTATCATCATTTTATTATCAGGGTCGGTCCAGATCAGGGGTGGAGAGGACACTTAGCGTGAGCCTATTTTTTCAGGGATCTAAAATTTTTAAAATTATATATATAAAGTCTAGCCCAAATATGAAATACTTAATATTGATCCATTAACCTAATAAGTAATATATCCCATTAACCAAATAAGTAATAACAACAATCAAGTAGTACGCAAAATGTAATATATAAATTATATCAAACAAGACATAAAATCAATACTTTTTCGGTACTAATGTTGGAAGAAATATGTTTCTTTGTTTACTTTTAAATTACAGAACCAAAAGAGCTTAAACGAACAAAATGAGCAAAGTAACAGCCAAAACCAACATAAATACAAAGAAAAAGGTTTGACACAACTTGCCAAACCTCCATCCACGTCTAAACAAGAAAAATAACGAAGAAAGAAACTTAGGTACGGGGCCATGCCCACCAGGCATGGGGTCGTGCCCAGTCAAGATTCTCTGCAAATAAAGACAACAACAGACAAACCAACCGGGACCGTACTAACCTAACACGGGCTCTGCCCCTTGGACCCTGCTTTAGGGCGCTGCCCTCGGACCCCCGCCAAGGCGGCGTTGCCCCCTTGGAACCCCCTTTTCGGGGGCTCAGCCCGAATACTTGGAATTACAACTACTCAAACAAACGTGCCTCCGCACCTCCTAACTTGTTCGATGTGCATCATAATTCCTTTTAGTTACCAAGTTAATGCCGATTATACTAAATTGTAAACTTGGCAATTATAATATAAAATGAAGACCATAGTTGGAGCTTCTTGCTATAAGCAATCGAAAAGACGAAATTAGACCCCAAAAAGAAAATATGATTCCAAAAGATACACTCAATATGAATATTGAAAGTATGAAACTAATAGAACTTGGCTCGAAAATCTCGAATCCAATGGAAATCTATATTGTAGGGTCTTTAAAGAAAGATACCGAAAGTATGGTCCCGAATATGTGTATTTCTTGACACTAACATTTAATTAAAGTAATGTATTCAAGAAATATTGTGGATTTGAATGATGAAAGCAATAGAACTTGGCGTGAACATGCCGGATCTGATGGAATCTATGTTGTAGGGCCTTTAAAGTGTGACAACGCTAACTGTTACCCTATTACGCCAATAATCCTAAACTAATCACCTATGCCCATATTTGAACCTAAGACCACTCCTCTAAGAGGCAATGCCTCTACTAAGTGGGCTATCTGGTAGTGATCATGTTGATCCTACATCAGCCTTTGAGTCTGTTTGGCAACTTCTGAATAGGTAAGTGTTAAACCAGTAAGAGGTCTGAGCTACTAAGTGTTGAACCAGTAAGATGTCTGAACCACTAAGATTCAGTATAATGCTTAACCGTTCAATTCATATGTCTAAATCATTCAGACCGTTTAGACTCAGTATAACGCTTAACCATTAAGAGACAAATGTCTAAATCATTTAGACGTCTGCTCGCGACATAATTGCTGAACCAATAAAAGTTCTAAACCATTAAGAGACTCATTAAATGCTAAATACGCAACCCTTTAATTCAACAAAGTATAGCTTTATACCCTTGCCAAAACACATAATTATGCACATACAACATATACATCATACTATAATTAACAAGATATATTACAAACAAAATACGAGTTATAGCATGGTTATAGAAGGTAGTGATGGTGTTGATCTTACATATTCCTTAATTCGACAAAGTGTAGCTTTACACCCTTGCTAAAACACAAAATTATGCACCGTACACATATACATCATACACTAAGCCTTGATCTGACAATGGTTATCCTTACACCCTTATCAAAATACACTTTCATGTATCATACACGTATACATCACATATAATAAACAGTAATTAATCCGACAAGGTGTTGCCTTACACCCTTGCAAAAACACATTCATAGACCATACACATATACATCATACACCCACCATACATTTGTTTTTCGTTTTTTTGGCAATGGACATAGCTTATGGTCCCTTTGCCTTGATCTTATGTAGTTATGTCACAATCAATCCATAAAGGTATTGTTCCTGAAGTAAAACTACTTTGTTATAACGGATGTATTGCATCATTATTCTTAAGAAAGCTTATTGTACCCTTTTTGGGTATAGAAATTTATTTTAAAAATGATTTTGTCTTGCCTTTTTTTATTCAACACGGTTTGAAAATCTAATATATATATATATTTCTTAAGGGTAATACCTACAAAGTAGATGCATTCAATATTCCCGATCCTAACTATACGCAACGATTAATAATCAACTCGATCACTTCAGGGGCGGATCCAGGGGGTTTCCGGGTTCCCAGGAACCCTTTGGTTTGGAGAAAAATGAAAAAAAATTGTGAAAATATTATAATTTGAAAAAAATAGTAAGAATCTTAAAAAAAGAATCATCTGAAAAAATTCATGAATTCATCAATCTCTCTATCATTTGGATAGAAATTTCTCTTTGTAATTTTATAACTTGGATTGCAAATTAAAAGTTAGTTATGTGGGGTTAGTTGATATTAGGGATAATTGCAAGTAGTTGGAAGTTGGAGGAATAGTCGATAAAATAATAGAATACAAATGGAAAAGACAAAATGTTTTTGGAATCATTGTTGTATAGAGACAAATAAATTTGCAGGGCAGGACCACTCCAGAGTTTGATTTGTTACTTTTTAACGACAAGCTTATATTATATTTTTAACCAAATACATATAGCATTTTTTTTAAATTATAAATGAAACATAACATTATATTTTGAGGGTATATTTATCCTGTAAAACATAACAAAATGTGGTGGAAAAAAGACAGAATGAATCGCAAAAAAATACACAATGCGAAAAAAAAACACAATGCTAAATAAAAAGATTCAATAATATAAACAAAAATTCAAAATATATAAGTGAAAATCTAAAATCTAAGATCAAGAATTTAACGAGACGGTTCCAATACCACTAAAATGAGCTCAACTAAAGTCCGTGTGATACCATTCATACGACTTTCTATTTTTAGAATATTATGTATTTAATCTTTTGCCTATGTTTTGATTATGTTTATTGTTTTCCATTATAATATTCATGATATTTATCATGGTACATAAGTTTTACTTGTGAAGCAAAAAATTTTTAACCTAAGTTTGGTGTTTGGACGCGTTTTAGTTCTGTGACATTATTGGGTCATAAAATATATTAAATGGAATCATGTCAAAATTCAAGAGGTGTTTGGTGTTTCGACGTGTGATTAAACTTAATTATATGTTATGCTACGATAGTGATGGCAATATATGGTTATGGGAAAATTTTGATAATTTTACACTCTCAACTCTTATTTTAAACTTTATACTAAAATATAAACTCTTATTCTAAAATAGTGTCTCATATTCGATCTTATAGTTGTTGGATATCATTACTTGTTACCCATTAGGTTTGCGGGTTTTTCCGCAGATATCGAACATGTCCATTTATCATCTTATATAGTTAAAAATTATTCTTTGAGATTTCTCGTATCTGAAAACCCCATCTTAAACTCACATTTGAAATATCAAATCCCCAAATACACTTTTGGCAACTACAATTTCAGCAATTTTAAGTTTCTAACGACGTCAAAGTACCTAAATATTCGATATTGAGTACGCTACATAATATACTAAAGTACTTTTTGATGTATGTTAATGGGTTTGTGAATGATTTTGGATAGCTAAACGTGTGTATCGCCTAATAGTATACTTCTCTCAAACCTATGAAAAAAAATTGTAGTTAAGTCTCGTGCCTAAATATTCGTCTCAATTCTCAAATGTGTTGGGTTGGGATTATTCTTCTCTGTGTTTGAGGATGTCAATGGCAGAGCTACCTACATACATAGTGACGGTGTGAGCTGACACTATGCTTTTTCACGTTTCATGTAGAATGTATAATAGTCAAATACCGCACGACACTAATCTTTATTTTTTGCGATTGACATAATTGATTTTATGAAAAGAGAATTTGACCCCATTTTTATTGGTTTTATAAGAAAATTTATTATATATATATATATACATTTTTATAAAACAAAAAAATTATATAAATGTTTTACCAAATAAAAAGTTTATAGTTTAGCAATTAAGCCCAATTTTTTAATTTCAATTCAAAATAGCCCATCTTAACGAGCTCAAAGTCCATTTTCTTTTTTACCCAATTCTCCCCATTATTAACCCAACGTAAAGAAAAACCGCCCTAATGGTTGAAATTTTTGAATGACGATTAATAGTCTATCGAACTTTATCGATTGGAGCATTTCAACAACGGTCGAAATTCAATAATTAATTAAGCAATTAGCTGATTAAAGCTTAAAACATGAGTAAATGTTGCTTACTCTCTTTTTTACTTTTTTTATTACAAAAAGGTTCGAAATTGAAAATAGATTGCTTTTTTTTAACGGCAAATTTCTTTTAATTTATGTCGTCTATGAGACTTGAACCCAAGACCTTCCCCTCCCAAATGGCCAAACCCAAGTGTTTAAAGGCTTTGCGTTTGTCAATGGAGTACCACTCTTTTGGTAGATTTGCTTATGTGATTGCACACTTCGTTGTAATTAGATGTTTGTATGTGGTTGTAGGCTTCATTAAAGTTACTGAATTTTCTTATTAGTTGATGGTTTAGTTTTTTAGTGTTTAGTTATTATTCTAATGAAACTTTTATTTTGGAATTGCCTTTTATTATATGGCGTGGCCGACCTGAGTATTTTGACTGCAGGTTGTTATAATCCCGAGTACCGAAAAGATTTATGCCATAAAAAATTTTTGGGTTTGCCATTGGTTATGTATGCTTAGCTGCACTTATGATTAATCTCTTTTATGAGTATGTTATTGATATAAAACCTATAACTTTCTATAGAAAATCATGAATCTTGCTATTTTAAAAAATGTGTTATACCACTATAACTAGAAAGGACGTGCATATACTTGTATAATCATGAAGAACATAAAAAAAAAAACACCCTCATGGTTTACTTTTTCCACCAAATATCGTATTTTCCTCAAAAATTACATTACATTACAATACCTTACAAACAATAACTTTCTACAGAAAATCAAGAATCTTGCTATTTCTTAAAAAATGTGTTACACCACTATATCTACTTTTTTTTTCTCATATAAAAGATTAGTGTGATAGGGTATCTATCACCTTCCTACTAATCTACTTTTTTTTTCTCATATAAAAGATTACTGGATCCGCCACTGTCGTGGAGTATTTGGAGGGCCCACAGTTATGAAGTTTTTGGTTATCATGATGGCAATAAGCATACTCTTCTTGATTCGTTTATGTCTTTGTCGTTTTTGTGGTTTTCTAGTCCGAATAGCAAATGTGATATCAGGAGGACTGAGTGGATATCCACTCCTTAATATGTAAGTGTTTGTGTTTTTCCCCGGGTTAGTTGTTTGCTAGCCGGCTGTCTCGTTTTTTATATAGATTGTTTTTCAAAGAAAAAGTAGAGCGGATTCAAATGAGCCACCACCACCTATTTAGACCCGTTCTAAGCTAGTAAGTTTCATACAATGTCTTATTTCAACGAGTTATATAATTTGACTAATTCCAAATCAACTCATTTACCAAACAAAAATTGCCAAAGGCAATCAAGATAAGAACTGCACCTCCTTTGGAGTTCGCAAGTTCGAATATGAGCCAACACTGGTTTGCGTCCCACCGTGCGTTACGCTGTAGAGTCTCGACAATTGTGGCGATGCAACGTCTGTGAAGTGGCAGTCGGCGATATGGTTTCCGTGGGGACATGGAGAGGTCCCATATGCCGGTATCGATTCTTGTATATCAATAGTTTAATGATGTGTTATTAAATTATTATAGCTTAATAATGGTATCAAGTATTATTAACTTGTATTAAAAGCCATACAAAATTATCAAAACTATAAAAAAAGTGTGTTAACTTGAGATGGATGCTGATATAGTCAGCTCGCCTCATGTTGTTATAAGCAGAGGTCCAAGATACTAACGGTTAGTAACGTTACTGTTAATATTTTATTTTATTTTATACAAACACCAAAATAAAAGGTTCAATATCATATAAACATTTAGCATCAACAGTAAAATTACATTTAGACATGATTTAGAATAACAGAGAGAAACCTAAGACCAGGGGCGGACCTACCTTAGGCGGAGGGGTAGCCTCCGCTATCCCTTGGCGCTCCGGCGGTAGTTAAATTTTTGAACTTTTTTGACGTTTTTTTCGATTTCGTTACCCCTTTTTTTATAAAACGTTACTCCTACGAATATTTTCTAGATCCGTCACTGCCTAAGACAACCTTAATACACCAAACCTTGTATATTTTCCTTTTTCTCTCCTTTTCTGTCGAAAAGTTATACACATGAAAAGATCACTGAGTTGAGTAATGAAAACCGTATGTTTATAAAAATCAAAGGGAAGTACAATGACCCATTTGATAAAAGATCTTGATGTAGATCTATACTACCAAACAATAGCCCCTATAGGCTATATATCGGGCGGGTCAGGAAGAATGGGAATGGGTCAATACAGGCTACGTCAAAATGGATAGATTTCTTACACATCTAAACGAGTTTAGGCGAGTTGAACTTTAGTTTTACAAAATACAGTTGGTGATGGACTTGAATGCAATTCAACAAAAACACATAAGTTTTTTTTTATCTTAAAAAATCTCCATTTAATACAAGGGTCCAACATAGTTTTTAGAGTAAAGTATACGTGGTTTACCAAAATTTTAAAGTCCCTAGTTTTCTGAAAGTACACAAATGACCCCTGTGGTTTGCACTTCATAAAACTTTTAGTCCCTAGCTTTTTCCAAAAGTAGATGGATGGTCCATCTGGTTTGCACTTTGTAACACGTTTAGTCCCTAACTTGGACATGCTGAAACCTTTGGATTTGTTGGCTAGGCACTAAATGGATTACAAAATGCAAACCACAAAGACCATCCGTGTACTTTTGAAAAGCTAGGGACCAAATCGAAAAATCTGTAAACCACAAGGACCATACATTACTTTATTTTCTTATATAAATTCAGTTTAGGAGGTTGTAAACATTTTAGTATTACTTTGGGAGACTTCAAATCTACTTAACCTACTCAACTAAACTTCTTGGTTTTACCCATAATCAAGATGATAATTTACGACTCAAATTAACACAATTTTTTACTAATTATTCCAAAGGTCAAATGTGTACAACTTAAAAACTTTGCTAACTATGAAATAGAGGGGGCTATCCTGACCCAAAAGCTATTATATGGGCCAGTTTGGGTAAAAGAATTTAAACAATGGGTTGTCGTTTTGGGTAAAAGAATTTTGACAAAGGGATCAAAACGGGTCACTTAAAAATTAGAAACTCTTATCTACGGGTCATGTTGGGTCGACTAAATTAGAATAGCAGGTCATCCGGGTCATTAGGCTTTAATAGAAGAAACCACGGGTTAAGACTTCAATACTTCAATTCACCGGATTCACTAAACATCATCTTCAATTCTTCATCATCGATGTTGCCTTGTGCGCGTGACCACCTTCAACGAATCAACTCCATGGAAATCAAGCAACAATTCGCTTAACAGGGCACTCTCTTGATGGAAATTTATCGTTACTAGGGCTACTAACAAGTGAAGAACACTAAACAACGGCATTAAGGTTTGATTATTATCTTATTTGTTTTTAGCATTCTTGTTGCAATGTTGCAGAAAGTCTATGGTTTTGCTATCAGGCATCGGCAATGTTTTTGGTTTTAGGTTTTGTTTTGTATTTCTTATTTGGTAACTAAAGTTTTCGATGAGTTAATAAGTTATGGTTCCTATTTATTGATTTAATTAAATGAGTAAATGGTGATTCAGATTATTGAATATAATTTTAAATTCATCGTTTCCTTTTTAAGTTACGATTAGACAAGACATGATATAAATGCCGATTCGATGAGTTAAGCGTGCGTAGTGGTAAGCTCTCGTAACCCCTTGCGATGTGGGGTTATACGACACGTGACAAATGCGTAAAAAAGAGATGTTATATAACTTGAGTGTCTAATGGTTAACCCTTCTTAATCGTCAAAAAGATCTTTTCCCGTGGCCCAACTTAAAAAAAACCTAAGATTAAGAACTGAAAACTGTTAACTGGGCTAAGAAAAGCCCAACCCGTTCTCCTGGGCTAATAAGCCTGATTTGATTAAAGAAAAGCCCAACCCGTTTTCATGTGTCAATGCCGAATGTGGTCGAAGTCACCTCATCACTTTAACTAATTATCGGATTATGATTAAAAAATTAGGTGTGGAATTTTAATTTTTTTAAGGTAATATTATTTTAAATTCAGAAAACTTGCCAAGTTACATCAAAACACAACAAGCTGTGCCGCCAATCCTTTCTGAATTGCAAACCCTAACCTTCCAAATACAAACCGTTGCCCCCTTGGGGTTGAACAATTGCTGTAGACGACCCGTTGAACCCTCGTCAAGAAGTGGATAGCTTCTGGCGCTAGGGAGCCAAAAGTATCAAAGGCAAAAGGGACAAAGACATGCTGGTTCTTTGCGCAAGCTTTAGCGTGCTTATCCACTTTCTTTGATTCTGCCTTTCTTGCCGCTTGTCCAGCTACAAACCCGTTTTCCCTTAAACCAACCGAAGGGGAAACCCCCGTGAGGTCTACACAAGCATGTTTCCCCCCAGCCCAGCCAAAGACGAGCAGATCCGCTGGTCGCAGAGTAGATCTCCCTTCCATAGGGTCCGTGAGGAAATTCACAGGGGCCTCTTTCTTAGCCGAAATCCTAGCTCTTCTTAATATGTCCCACAAAGCATCACGCACCCAGTCATGCCGATATTTGAACCCAGGGAGCTCTTTACAGTGAACTGCATGCTCCCCGTATTTATCCATACAAGATTTACGACATATCGGGCAAGTTTCATCTTCCGGGTACATAGGGATCATCAACCGGTATTTGAGAATGGCTCTATATTCTACTGCAGACATACATTGTCCCAACCCCTCAATTGGTATAACGGTCAAAAATTCCTGGGCATGGGACCTTTCAGGCACTCAAACACCGCCTTCTGGCGGGATGACAAATTAAAAGCTTCTCCCAGGCTTTGAGCGATTTTGCTAAACAGAGTATTCGCCAAAGTTTTTTTGTGGCTTCGAGGGGGCGATGTCCTTATTAGAAAAACCGCAAATATCCAAGTCTGGGAGAGAGACATTTAAGCGTTCAAGCGCCTGCTGATAGTCCGGGTCAAGCCCGACGACCTCATAGTTTCGAAGGATATGATCCTATAGTTCCCAAGACTGGGCTCTAGACGCCACAAAGGCATAAGCCCCAACATCTCGAGCTGAGAAGAGGCCCAAACCACCTAGACGCATTGGCAAAGATGCCAGACGCCACTGGAGGTCCCAAAGAAGGGGCCGCCACCCACTACTATGTCTTCTATAGCCTCTCTAAGGCCATCATCAAACCGAGATACCGCATCCTCCATAAAATGCGGTTGACAAGTCCGCAACCCAAAAAGTAACTTAGCGACCCCCATGCACGACCTTAGCAGAAGGAGTTCACATTGGGGATCTCTCAGGCAGGGTAAGAGTTTCATGAGGTCAACGCCCCGAGGCTCGCCGCCCTGCCAACTCCTCAATAAAGCTAGGATCCCGACTAACAGCTCCACCAAGGAGCTTAATCCCCTTCTCTGGTCTACCGATCCCTCTCGGGAAAAGCCCATCTTGAACTTTCCGCCCGTCGCATGTCGGCCAAAAAACCTCTGTTTTCTTAATGTTGAGATAAAGCCCTAGAGATGGCCCCTCCTCGTTGATGATGTGTGGAAATTGCATTAAAAGATTATATATAACTAGGGTCGTAGTTACACGCGCATTGTGCAGGAACGCTGTTGGTATACAGAACGTATAGTACACCATGACAACCGATAAATAAATTTGTAAAATTCAAAAAAATGATATCTAAATGTGTTATGTTATTTGCGTCGTAACTTGGCTCTAGACATCAAAATAATAAGAAAAGGTAAAACAATATAGTAAATAACAAAGGTAAAAAAAATGTAAATAAAAAAGAAAACAATAGAAACTCAGCTGGTTTTTGCGCACTCGTTATAGCAAAGAAAAAGAAAAGTTATAAAATATGTTCAAAAGAGTATTAGCGCTTTCGTTTAAAAAGCTAACCTAAAAAAATCTTCGTCACAATCATTATAGCAAAAGAAAAAGAAAAGTTAAAAAATATGTCTAAAATTGTATTACGTGTTCGTTAAAAAACTATTTGGGGTAGAAAATTGATTTGGTTAAAGTAAAAGAAAAAGAATACAATAATTAAACAACATGTGTTTTTAGTGAAAAAGTTTACAAACAAAATAGACTAAAATACAAAAAAAAACACTGTTTATTTTCTTATAATTTATATAGGTAAAAAATGTAAATAAAAAAGAAAACAATAGAAACTCAGCCGGTTTCCGTGCACTCGTTATAGCAAAAAAAGTTATAAAATATGTTCAAAAGAGTATCAGCGTTTTCGTTAAAAAACTAACCTAAAAAAATCTTCGTCACAATAATTATAGAAAAAGAAAAGTAAAAAATATGTCTAAAATGATATTACGTGTTCGTTAAAAACTATTTGGGGTAGAAAAATAATTTAGTTAAAGTAAAAGAAAAGAATACAACAATTAAACTATATGGATTACAAGTGAAAAAGTTTACTTTAAATAACAAAATAGACTAAAATTAAAAAAAACACTATTCATTTTCTTATAATTTATGTGGAGATAATTATCTATTTATTTATGTTATAATTTTATATCAGCCAATTTTGGGCTTTATCCGACAAAAATATCAAAACTTGTGACAATTTTCTGAAGGTTTACAATATGGCCCATCAACTTAAGTGGGTAATTGAGCGAAGGTGCTGTTTGGAAAAGTGATAACTCTAATAACACTTTCTTGTTTCTTTATTCTTTTTTGTTATATCTTTTTTTCCAAGAAAATGAATTAACAACTTTGATGTATACGTTTGGGTTATTATGCATCGACCACGTTATCCCAGTTTAGTGTATATTGAGTTGGACCTGCACTCTACTGGATTGGAACAAAACAAAGATTTTGATTATAAAATAAAAGCAATTGAATTGATAAAAATTAGTTACGATTTGGTTGTGAGTTGTTAGGGTGTGTCACACTTTTAAATCATATAAACTTAAAACAATGTTATATGAAGTTTTAAAAATTTTCATAAAAATTACGTTTGATGTAATTTTAGAATACTCAAATCGTCAAACTTAATTAAACTTCATATATGAGCAAGATCGATTGAACACCACGGCTACTAGCACAATCATCATATGTGTGAAGTCTAAATCAACATTTTTTATATGGATGACACATGTAATTTTTTGTTGACTGGAACTTCATCTTAGTAAGTTTTGTCGACTTTAAATATAATTTTATTTTACGTAGGCAAAAAAATATCCACCTCAACATGATCATACGTTTCATGTTTTGACTAGTTTACATGTAGCAATCATCTTAAATACTACAAGTATTTTAGAAAACTCATAACCTTAATATGTTAAATGTATATTGATTAGCCTTGTTACGTAAATAAAAATCTAGTTGTCTTTTTGTCTTTTTTGTTAATCCTGTAAAAAAGTTTGATTACAATTTTCAACCATAACAAAATAGAGAGCTAATTTAAAAGATAAAAAATGAAATAATACTAGAATTTAACCAAATTCGTCGAGACATTAACATTATATTTGCTTTATGGAAAATATGTATGATAAGTGAATCATTTAAATAAGTTTGAGATTATCCAGTTTTGTAAAAAATTAAATGCAACAACACCTAATTTTGGACCATTTGATATTTGGTAATGTGTCATTTGGTAATTTGTTATCATCAACAATTTAGTTATTGAATTGACAATGAGTTTCAAAGGACAATGGTGTTATAGCAATTTATTAGTTATGGGAAAAGAAATTGACTTTGACAACCACACATTTAAGGATAAGCTAGAATATTTATCGTATGGTTAAGTGTGAACAAAAGAATTATTTTCCGAAGGTTGAGTGTATACAAAATATTTTTTTTTGTAAATATCAAATATATAGATTTGTAATAATAGAATTTATAAGATTGTAACATGTTATTTAAAAAAAATGGTGATGTGAAAACAAGTGAAGATAATTTTCATGGTTGTAAAAATCTCAACTAGGCGTCGATTAATCACAATTAGTTACGATTAATTGTACTTAATTCCGATTAATACCAATTAATCGCTAGTTCCTACTCCACCGACGAGCTAGCGACTAGCCATTGCTATACCATGGTAATTCCCTCTTACTTGAGGTTAAGTAGGGTGTTCAAGTTTGAATATCCTAAGATATCCAAATTTTGGCTAGTGAAATAGATATCCAAAAATCTAAAAAATATGTATTATTTTAGAATTTTAAAGATTCATGTAATATATTTTTTTAATATTATAGGATACCCGTATATCAGAAAATTCTATAAGATCTATCTAAATATACGAAACATCTGATTTTTTTTGTTTAGTATATATTATTTAATAATTTTTAAAATATATTATGCATAATTCGGATATCCGAAATATCCGATTTTTTAAAGAATTATATCCGAATCTAAGAATTTCAGACATCCATTTTTTGGATAATTTTGATTCGAAATTTGGTATTTATGAACTAATTTTTAATCTAATAAATTTCATTGTGACAATGTGATGGTTTCAAAACTTCGTCAAGCAGACAAATAACTATCAGATATAAAAATTTCTGTAAATAAAAATATACAAAAAATTTAAAATTTGGGAGTGTTGGAAAATGAAGCAAGGCAACCACTATACATGTGTGCCTCATAGCATGGGTTTGGAACCAGATGGACCTATGGACCTAACAACTTGACAAAAATGTCCCAGCACAACCAACTTAAGTGCACAGATGTCTTTGGTTTGTTGTATTGTTCAACCAACTTCGTTGCTAACTTACTCCATAGAATAAAGTTATATATCATAATATGATATAATAAAATATATTATCTATAATACAATTATCAATGTTGATCAACGGTGATTTGAAACTTTGACTTTTCTATTTTTTTTTGTTTTGTATACTTTTATTCATTAACTTTCAGCATTTATACTTACAATATTTTAATTTTCTAAAGACTTTCTAACGGGAAACCCATTCCTTATAAGAAACCCAATCCTTCTAAAAAATCTCATACTACTATTTCTAATAGTTTGTTAATCCGAATAAGAATATTGAATTTTGTGGGCTCGCTATTGATTTCTTCTACTTTCGTGTACAACAATCACTCACCAACATCGACAGAGGAAAATTTAAAATCTAACGAGAAAAGCTGAAAACTAATACATTTGAACCAGGGATCCAAATAATTTATATGTACGGACCGGTCATGATAATATTTTTTTTCATGACTTTGGGTCGAGTTTGAGCCACAAATGACGGGGATCTCAATGGAGAAATTTAACCCACCTAAGCTAATCAAAAGGCCGAAAACCTATAAACTTAACATTAAATATAATATACAACACAAACGAAAGAGTATGTAATATAATTTTACAATTAAAGATGACACATAATATAGCATAAGTCGTCTTAAACCCGATCCAACAACTTCCATAACTGACAGGGATCTCAATGGAGAAATTTAAGCCACCTAAGCTAATCAAAAGGCGGAAAACCCATAAACTTAACATTAAATATAATATACAATAGAAATGAAAGAGTATGTAATACAATTTTACAATCAAAGATGACACATAATATAGCATAAGTCGTCTTAAACCCGATCCAACAACTTCCATGATCTACTCAATACTTTGTATCCAATCAAGGGCCATATGGACAATTCATGTTCACATCTTATAATTACTTAGGATCGCATGATTGTAAGTATTTGAAATATATCGGATAACGACGTTTTCGGTAATTAAAAACATGATGGCATGGAGATAATTCTAATTATGGTGATGAAAATGAAATGAAAGTTAATTTAGTATTAAGTTATGAAAATGAAATGAAAGTTAATTTAGCATTAAGTTATGAAAATGAAATGAAAGTTAATTTAGTATTAAGTTAAAGCTAAATTTGATAAAAGCCTTAATCAATTAGTTGAACCTGCTACATAGTTGTTATGGCTGTCATTGCTTGATATTTATTTAAACACACATTACCTGAATTTTAGGAAAAAAATATCTTTTTTTTGGAACGGCAGAAAAAAAAATCTAATCATCGTATTATGTATATTATTGTTATTTTAACTATAAGAAATTATTTTCTTAAATGTTTACAAAGTAAAAGGTATATTTTAAATTAAAAGATTACAAACTAAAATATATTTAAAATTAAAAAAGGCAAGATTTTTTCAAAATAAAAAACCGGTTTTACAAGAGTAAGAAATTAATAAAACATCTAGAAGCATGCTTAAGTTTTATTTATTTAATAATAAAAGGCAAGGCATATAAAATTGATTCGGTATATTTATAACTTAATATGTTTATATGAATAAACAGCTTCGATTACGATATACATTGACTTGTAGTCTTATAGTTTACGACAACAAAGACTATATATGTCATCATATTATAAATTCGTATTCGAGATATCATTTTAATTTATATATTATAAATTCATTTGAAGATTTTAGTCTTTGAGTTGTATACTGAAAATTCTCAATCATTAAACTTGTAGGTTTAGTTTCAGGGTTATTGAGAAAATGATGTTTTATATATTTACAATATCCAAAAAGTTAATATATATTTATTTTGCATAAAAGCGTCTTTAGATTTAGTGCTAGTACATTAAATTTAATAAAACTTATTCAATCGTGTAAAGATGTGTATTATTAATAAGTGTTGTTTGCTAACATGCTATAATATGTGTGGTGGTATATATTGTTTTTGTTATTGACGTAAATTGGATTGTATACTTTTTGGTGTGTTAAATAATATCTAATAAAGTGAACTATTTTTATTTTTTGAAATTATAAATTTAAACATCTTAAATAGTATTAAAAAATATTCATGTTTGGTACTTTTACGTACTATAACTATAATTAATGTAGATAAGTCCATCATTTATGACCGGTTTAATAATTTCAAGTCATTTTCCATGTATATTTGTAAGTATTTGTAATTTAGAAATTTTTTTGAACAGCACATATAATTTAGATGGTGTAAAAGATGGTAAGTGACCTTTTAAAAAAAGTGTTATTTTTGTAGCATTAATCTTTATATTATTATTATTATTATTATTATACAAACTAATTTTTAAATTATTAGTTTCTAACTTTGTTCCAAATCTGAAAGAAATAGAGCAAAATGATTTATTTGGACTACAAGTTGCTAAAGCTTTGAATGATCGAAAAGAAATACATTGAAGGCCAAGAAATGTGACCACTCAAATTTGTTGCAACTATATAAACAAATCAAACAAAAGAAGATTAAATAAAAATTATTAAATAATAAAACATTAAAGAAGTTATCTTTTATTCATCAATAATATTTTAAAGAATGATTGAGATATAAAACAATTACGCCTCTAATATATAATTGTTTGGGACCTCATCTTTATTCTTTTCCTTTTCATCACACAAATAAGAAAAACACTTTTGTTACTTTTTA
This sequence comes from Scalesia atractyloides, assembly GCA_947069175.1. Classification (NCBI taxonomy): domain Eukaryota; kingdom Viridiplantae; phylum Streptophyta; class Magnoliopsida; order Asterales; family Asteraceae; genus Scalesia; species Scalesia atractyloides. The sequence continues at coordinate 957,823 of CAMTDV010000011.1, read as the reverse complement.
TTATTTAATATTTTTGTTTAATCCCAACGAAATAATTGAAAAATTCCTTCCAATTAATTTACATGTAGTTATATATCTTTTTTCCCCACAACAGTCTACACGTTATCTTGAAATACAGTGTGTGTATATATATTATATGTGTGTTTGTGTGTATATATATTATAGTAAAGGGATTATATCCAACAAAAGTAGGGACATATGAGCTTATACATATATATGTGGCTTTCTCATCCAAATAAATGATTGAATCAACTTGGATATATAGTCCTACGTTGCATGATAGCGAATTCATATCTATCACCTTTAAGTTAACATTTCAATAATCATATAAACATGTATTTAATTATCATCGATACGATTATAACATATGGTGTATAGTTATACCATAACTTCATACCAAATTCAGTTTATTTTCACTTTATACATGAATCACCCTTGTATATACAGGGGTGTGCATGAGAGAAACATTAAAGCTAATAACTGGCTTTGTTTATGAGCCAAATACATACATGAGATATTATTAACTTTTTTTAAGAAAAATCTCTTAGAAAATAAATGTTGCTTTTCCATTTTTTGCTTTGCATCTTTATTATATTTAGTAAAAGTAATCTAAAAGTGAGGTGATTTAAAGCTTTGGGAAAGCACAACAAATTTGGAATTACTTTTGCATTTGAAGGCACTAACTATTTCATATATCTAAAAAAACTAATTAATTAATTAACTAATAAATAGTAACAGTAACAAACTGCACCATAAAATATCTAACTTTAATGCAGATTATTATTATTATTATTATTATATTATTATTATTATTATTATAACAACTAGCCTGTTAAAAATATATCTTTGACAAGACCTGTAAAAGTTATATAATAATTTAAGTTGTTAGTTAAATGTTTTTGTAGTTTTTTAACATTACATACATTGAAATAAGTAACTTCTCGCAGTAATAGACTGCCATATTATTATGTTCTAATTATTTTTTATGTGGCGTGCATAGATAGAGAAGATTCCAACAGGGGTAGAGCTAAAGAGGAGAAATATTAACATTCGTGATGTGTCATGTTTGTTAGGCAGCAGTGGGGAAGAGACGTGAAAGATCTCTTCACGTCTTGTATTGTCACGACGGTTTTGTGGCAACATGTCAACACCTGACTCGCAACGGAAATGGTAGTCGGGGTATGATTGGGTTTTCATCAAAGCTCACGACATTTACTATAAAGTTTCATATTTATTAAATTCTAATTTGAAAGAGAAATTACATCAAACATGCAAGCACATCATGTTCTAAACACAGCATTTATGAACTCTTCATTTTTCTTCTAAGGCAAATTCCTATGCGTTCCTTGCTTCAACCTGTTCACCTATATCATGTGTAAAAAAATGGTTTTTTGGTCAACAAAAGTTGGCGAGTGAATCTTATAAAAACATTTGAACGAATTAATTATATTGGTTATTTGAATAAAAATGTACATAACCAAACATGAGTAAACGTAAATGTAAATTTAACCACAAAACACATAATAACAATTAATGCACACACACATATCAAATGATGAATAATGAGATCAAGGCTCAATCAAACGGAGCCGATCTAATGAGGCACCTGATGCTCAAGTCGTCTCCCACGAGGAAATGATGGGCCTAATGAATGATTTGCACGCAACTTGTCAAGAATGTAAACACGCAATACAATAGATAACATTTACATCACACGTTAGATCATAAATGGTAATAGCACAAGGTTTGAATAAATGAAATGTATAAACGACACATGATACATCCTAAAACATAAATAAAAAGGGGAATTAGAATTCACTCACAATGGGTGTGTTGCCTTGATTGATGAAGAGTACGCACGAATTTAAGATTTAGCCGACGAAATAACTAACCTAAATAATAACGTAACAATTCGATAAATAAATAAAAATTAATATTTCAATTTAATACTTTTTATTTAGTGCTTGATTTTTTTTATGCTATTTAATGGGATTTTAATCTTATTATAATATAATTGAGAATGTTAGAATAGAAGAAGTGTTTAATTAAATAAATAAAAAAAAATAAATAAATAAATAATAAAAAATAAATAAATAAAAATGTTTGGGCCTTGACAGAACCTCGCTGGTTCGCATGGGTGAATAAGCAGCGTGTACGTGTGTACGCTGCTCTTCCAACTGAGCTACGTGTCTAACCCGAAAGGAATCATATTTTAATTCCTCTTATACACTTGTTAGGTGAAACCATAATTTACTTTATTATTTAAAAAAATTATCCTAACAAGCCGGTGACTAAGGCATGAATCGAACCCGCGACCCCAGCGCCATTGTGCACCCAGCCCTACCAACTGAACTGGGTGTCTAACCCGGTTATAATCCGGTTTTTAAAATATAAATATACTCACTACAACTTCATCTTCTACAATATTAGTTTAACCCTTAACTGAACTTGATCGATATATATGTTTTAATGGTTCTGTGTACTGGTTTGCACATTAATAGATTTAAATATGAACATAGAAAGTTTTTAGAATTCGTACCGACTGAGAAGTTAGAATCTCGATGATTCCGGTGACCACTCCGGCGAGGTGCTGCGGATTCCGGCGGCAAAAGGATTTTTGATCAGAGGATTAGAAACAAGATTTCGAGGATAGTGAACGAGTTCTAATGTTGTGAACCATTGCTATTTATAGTGGAAGTGGTCAATCATAAAGAAAAAAAAATCCTCAAATCATGGGTTCGATATCTACTGAATGGTTGAAACAGTTAGTGATTGAATGAAACGGTTATGAAATTATGATTTGCGTTTTATGATACCAGTCAACCCAAGACAAAAACGTATCTTCATTGATTCAGCGGTTACAGAGGATGATGATTTGAAGATGCGGTTTCAATGGTTTGATCAGTTATAAATGTTATGTATTTCTAATCTGAAACATATGGTGTGTATGTACCGTGGTGTTTTGGTGTTTGTAATATCATGGGAGACCCGGGTTCGACTCCGGATGAACCCCTTTATTTTATTTTATTTTGCTTCGCTCCATTTTTATTTATATTCAGAATTATTCGTATTGTTTATTATTATCGTTATTATTATTATTATTTCTTTGTCACTACTATGCGTTATTAACTATGAGTAATAAATAAATTACTAAATAAAAAAACAAACGCTAATAAATACGCGAGGAAACATTTAAATGATTTCAGATTATAAACGAAGCGGGTTTTAAAACCCAGATTTTACATGAATGTTACACAACATGTTAGCTTGTGGTGCAATTTTCCTACTTTCTATGTCTTCTCGATTAAGGACCTGCTGGAGATGCACAACAACCTGAGGACTTCGGCTCGGAAAAAATATATCATCCAAGGGTTAATCATCGTAGAGTGCTAGAGTATATGGAGGGCTAGAAACAACCTCAAGTTTTCTAATAAATCTTTCAGAATGGAAAACCTCATCAGCGAATTGAAGTCAATGGGATTTTTTTTGGTACAAAACATGATCGAAGGTCAAGGATTTTACTTGGAAAAACTGGTGTAATCTTGTACTATCGTGAATATGTAGTCTGTTTGTTTTGTTGGCTGGCCTGTTTTTTGGGTCGGTTGTATCTTTCTTTTTCTAATGAAATTTATCGTTAAAAAACGGTAGCGAAAAACAAAAATTTAGAAAAGATCTAGCAAAAAGCTAGACACGTAATTACAAAAGGTTTGTCGGGGAACAACACCATCCGACCAGAAGATATTAACAACTTGGCTCTAAATCAAATCCACTAAAAGACATAATAAGGATTTCATATTTTCATTTTCCGACTAAACCTCCTTGCGAAACACCCAAGCATTTCTTACCTTCCAAATAGCCAAATAAGAAAAAGCCGCAACAAGCTTAGCAACTTTCTTTGAAGTTGATCAGGTCTTTAACATATTGCAAAACTCTTCTCAATTAGGAGCGTTGCATCAAATTGCCCCCTTAAAAGCCATCGCCAAATTCAAGAAAGTACCCCCAAAAAACCTTATGATCTACATCATCAACATTGTTGCAAAAAGGATTGTCCGCTTGAGCTACATTATCGGACACATGTTCATAGAGAGAGAGATAGAGAGAGAGAGAGAGTTCCAAACCATTCTCCACACAAAGCAATTTACCTTCATCTGCACCCAATTGTTGCACTTGTAGTCGATGCCAATATTACGTCCCAATCTACTGACCAAGATGTATCTCATGCCTTTAAAGAGAAAGAGTGTAAAATCACCCAACCAAATCCAACAATCACATTTGTTTCATTGGAGAAAACAAATGAATTAATCTCATCTTCAAAGGAACATTCCCACACCAAATATCTTTCCAAAGAGTTCTATCACCCAATCTGGTTTCCCCACAAACAATCTAAATTAATACCCATCTAATCAAAATAACTTTTTATTATAAAGATTTCTTACCATGTATCTGTCGAACTTCTCCTTGCTATAGGCTTGGTATCAAACACCGATAATGTTATGGAACCTTTATATACATCTAGCCCAAAGATCATTGCTTTCCATCTTTAGTCTCCCTCACCACTTAGCAAGGTGGGTCAAGTTAAGCGATATAAGGCCTCCAATACCAAGACCTACACGATTTTTTTGGTAACAATAAATCTTCCCAAGCAACCCATTTAATCTTCTGGTACTATCATTGCCACCCCACAAAAACCTTAGTATAATAGATTCCAAATAAGCAATAACAACCTTTGGGGCTTTAAAAAGAGTGAAATCGTACAAAGGAGTACTTCCAATAACCCATTCATGAACGTGAGCCTCCTACCAAAAGAAAGATGATTTGCTTTCAACGAATTACGCTTAGATTTGAACTTCACCATAGGGCTCCAATGTTTGGATGAGTTCACTTTAGCACCTATAGACCAAGGTAAATAAATAGAAACTCACAATTGAGAAATCAACCACAAAACTACAAAAGGAATACTTGGAAAATTTTGTAGTGAATGTATTGAATGTTGTACATGATTAGGTTATCAAATAGGGTATTTATACCCATTACAATGTTACATATTCTACCCTTAACCAATGCTATTTACACATAGGCTTAATATTGAGAATACGAGCGAGCCTAGCAACCTCCATTTCGTCCACACCCACACTGACACCTTGCTCTTAACATAATTCGTCTTTAAACCGAATGCCAAATGAAAAATCTAAGGATGCAATTAAGGTTGAGTAATCATCTAAATGTAAACCCCACACAACTGGCAATTTGGTGTTACAAGCATGTTAAGCATTAAAGAGAGACTAATTCCATACCCTACACAAGTTGCCATTTTGATGTTTAATCATGGACCTAAATATGTCTTGGAATAACTTGAACCTAAAGATATTAAATTTCATTTTTTTGGATGTCTTCATGACAACTTTTTATCATCTAATCATCATTGTAGATTCATAATATATATTCTACCAAAGATAAACACATAATATCACACTGTGTTCACCAACCATGTAAACTGAATTTTAATTAGAACAATAAGGATATCAAACACAAAATATACCAACGTAACATATATGATGTTTTCAAAACCACTATAGAAGCATTATCTTGGTCATTATTGGAAGATACTATGTAACAAATGTTGAAGAATTATCTTTTGTCCATTGTATTAATGACAATTGAATTGAGGTTGTTAGTTATCGTATAGATGCTTATCAGAAGAGGTGGGGTTGTATTGTGGTTTATTTTTTTTTTTTAAAGTTAAAAAATCAATTACTATAAAAAAAATTAATGAAAAGGGTAAATTAGTGTTTGATTATTTATTTGGACGATAAATCCTGAGTGTAAGCAAGTAGTAGAAACCAAAACTATAATAGTTTAAACTGGTTATTAAACCCTCTTTGTGATAGTAAGTTACTAACCCAAACTGATAATAGTTTAGTTATGTTGATGAAATCTTGGGACTGCGGGTAAGTATAAAAAACTAAATAACTAAACCAGGTTGTGAATGAATTGAACAAACATGAACAAGGCCTAGTTTGTGTTCCTTCATTAAGGAACTATATGTGTTTACGAACTATTTATTAACATATACCAAAAGAGATTTTCTGTGTGTTCGTCCATTAAGGAAATGAAGTCCGTGTTCGTTCATTTAAATTTTAGGGAACACACACAAATGAAAGAAACAAACACAAACGAACAAAAACAAACACAATAAGCGTACATGAACAAAAACAAACACAAACAAACAAGTATTACATTTCAACTAAAATCGGTATCTTTCATCACTAACATTACAAATTCCACCCAAAATATACTAGCCTAGTATTTATTAAAAATTTTAAATAAAAATACAATACACTACTTCTAATTAATTATAGATAACACTCCTACTAAATATTATTTAGTTTAATATCTTATAGATAATTATTATTTAGTTTAATATCATCTCCGCAATCACCACATCTATCGCGTACCGAGTATACCCATTAATTTTTTAAATATAATTTTCTTATTATTTGGTATATAAAATCATATTTATTTAAGGCGTGTAATACACGAGAGTTTTTAAAGATATAACTTTTTTTATTATTTGGTAAACAATATTATATTTATTCAACCCGTGTAATACACATGGTTTTAGAGATATAACTTTTTTATTATTTGGTATATAAAATTACATTTATTCAACCTGTATAATATGGTTCTTATAGATATAACTATTTTATTATTTAATATATAAAATTACATTTATTCAACCCATGCAATAAAGAAGGTTTTTAAAGATTTACTGTTTTATTATTTAGTATATAAATTCATTTATTAAACCGTGTGGCAATTCCACCCAGAATATACTAACCGAATATTTATTAAACATTTTAAATAAAAAATACAATACACTAATATTTATTAAGTCTTTTATTAGCGGAAATTTTGAAGTACTAAAATAAAATATTAAAAATAAAAAACCCTAATGAATTACTGAACATAAGGGAACACGATACTGAACGCTCATGAACATAAATGAACGAAAGCAACACATGTTCATGATCAATTATATAACTAAACGAATATAATTTCTTGTTCATGTCCATTCATTTATTAAACGAACAAACATAAACAATTTTCCACCAAACTATTTACGAACTATTTGCTGAATATTCAATTCATTTACAACCATAACTGAAACCTTACCCAAGTCAAGCCAATTAAGAAACCGGTAGTTCGGTTATGGTTTTTATATCCTGAGGTATATAATTTACTTATGGGTACGGTACATATGTATAAAAACTGAGATAACCAATACGAAGTGCATCAAATCAATCTTTATGATGTTTTTATTTGTTTGTCATCAATATATCACTTCTTCTATCAATGCCTTCCTAGAAACAGAGTTGGTTTTTTTAGTGTGGTCTGAAACATAATTAAATGTATTAAATGAAGTGATCTTGAAAAAACTCATAGTAACTGAGAACACACAACCAAACATTTTAGTTGTGAAATTTAAAAGTCAAATAGAATTTATAATTTCGGTTTTAATCTATGAACTTATAATCTTACCAACCGACTAATGCTCAAATCTTGTTACAACTAATAGCAAACAGTATTGGAAGCCCAAAAGAAAAGAAAAAGTCATTTTCATTTGTTTTATTACATTGATTAATAATTTTGCTAGATAAAATGACCATAATAGGTCTACCAAGTCCCCATAAGGCCATAATCATCTCAAATGTAGGGGCACCTTTAAAAAGAATATCTTAAATGTATGGGTCCAGAATATAGTTAGTTTTGCTTGAAGAAGTAACCTTTGTTTATTAGATGCTTAATAATGGATAAGGTATTAAGGTTATTTCAAATTATGATATAGAAAATACTTCAACTTATGATAAAATTTAAATAAATAGTATATATACCTGGTTTTGTAATAAACGTCTTTCTATCTAAAATACGTTGTTCCTAATTTATCAATTATTATTATATACTTTATAAAAGCACACATCTTTCATTGATGTTAGAAGAATATCTATGTATAACTAATGATAGGTAAACGATAACAAGTTACGTCACAACCTTTATTTAAATAATTAAACTGATCCTACTAAAATCAAAACTTTGAATCTAAGGGTTGAAAAATTACTAAAAACTAACCAAAAAAAGTTACATACCACAAAATGAACTATTATATTTATTATAAAAATAAAAAAAGTATTTGATAAGTTCATTATGATGTTGAAAATTTATTGGAGAATACAAATTCAAAGTTGGTTATGGTGGAGCCGCTTTTATTTCACAAGCTTAAACCAAAAGAGAGAAAAAGAAAAATAATATTAAAAATGGGACCCATTGAATCTTTAAAAGGAGTTGCTCAACTTCTTGAATTCAACACCACTTGAACCATAACTCACCACAACCCCCACCCTCACTGCATCTCCGCTCTAGGAATGATACAAACCCCATTTATACTTCACCATAAAAAAAGCACCAAGATCATCATAAATATATATAAATAAATAATAAGGAAACAAGTTTCTTTCTTTAAAAAAACTTGTTAAACAAAGAATGTGGAGAATGCCCAGAATTAAGATAGTGTTGTTGTTACTTGTTATATTTTCTTGTGTTTGTTCTTCCATTAGAGCTGCTGTATCTTATGATGATAAAGCCATTATCATCAATGGCAGAAGAAGAATCCTTATGTCTGGTTCTATTCATTACCCTAGAAGCACCCCTGAGGTTTTCACTCTTTTTTTTTTTTGTTAATTTGCATATGTTTTGGGTGTTCTTGCTCTTGATTACACAATGCTCCTTATAAAAGTTAATATTTTCTTTTTTGGGTCTTCTTCACTGTGAAGATTATTGTTTAATTTTCATGTGGGTTTCTCTGTTTTGCATTATTTTGCTGATTCTTGATCTTGTGTGTGAAAAGTTCGGGTTTTTCTCATATGGGTTTCTTTTGTTTGCATAAATTTGGGTGCTTTTGGTCTTTGATGCCACCAAAACCTGTTCAATTTCATATTTTTTACATGGGTTTCTCTTGTTTTCAAATAATATGGATTATAATAGTCACAATTTTACAATTATCCCATAAAATATTTTTTTTTTAATTTTCTTGAAATATGTTGTGTGTGTTTGCAGATGTGGCCTGATCTTATAAAAAAGGCCAAAGATGGAGGTTAGATGTCATACAAACTTATGTATTTTGGAATGGGCATGAACCATCTCCTGGAAAGGTATTAAATTCTATAAAAAAAGATCCAATTTTTGTCTTATTATTATGCACCCATGAGAGTTTTTTTTTATTATTAATTCAATTTGATGAATTATCATGTTTCCAGTACAACTTTGAAGGGAGGTATGATTTGGTGAAATTCATAAAACTGATACAAGAAGCAGGCCTATATGTTAATTTACGAATCGGCCCTTATGTTTGCGCAGAGTGGAATTTCGGGTAATACATCAAATCTCCCCATGTTTTGTATTTGGATCACAATTTGCACTTTTATAGTATCGGTTTTCCGCGTATTTTGATCGCGAAAAGGGAAAGAGACAAGTGTTATGCAAGTCCATTTCAACTTTGACTAAAATAAGCTGTAAATATCTTAATACGGAAACGGTAAGAACGTAAATATCTGTTTTTTGGATGCAGGGGATTCCCCGTTTGGCTTAAATATGTACCTGGTATGTCCTTCAGAACAGATAACGAACCTTTCAAGGTTAGCGATTTATATTCCAAAGTTAAAGTCGAATAACTTAATTTAAGATTCTACCTTTGTTCATATTACTTAATGTTTTATCATTATAAAGGTTGCAATGGAAAGATTTACGGCAAAAATAGTCAGCATGATGAAGTCAGAGGAACTATTTGAGCCTCAAGGAGGTCCAATTATCTTATCTCAGGTTTTTATTTTGACTTTAGTTTATTTGACTTAAAGTTGTACTTGTAAAGAATGCATATGAATCTTGGTTGTGTTTTCAGATAGAGAACGAGTACGGGCCTGTTGAATGGGATATCGGTGCCCCCGGAAAAGCTTACACTAAATGGGCAGCCCAAATGGCTAACGGTCTAAAAACCGGTGTCCCTTGGATCATGTGCAAACAAGAAGATGCCCCTGATCCAATGGTGAGCGTCTTCTTATTGCTTTCTTCGTTTTACATGCATAAGTTGAAAAAAATTGTGGGTAATGTCGTGTGTAGAAAAGCGGAGTAATTTCGTATATATCCTCCTGAAAGTGCAATTCGGTCTTTTTCAAGGGTATTCGGTCTTTTTACATAAAGTGAAAAAAACTGAATTGCCTTTTAAGTTAACAAAAAAGACGAGAATACCTCTGACTTGGAGAAAAATGGATGGAGTTAACGAGCTGGATAACCTTTTGGATCCAGATGCGGACAAACAAACATTTGGACGAAATCGCAAAACTAGCCGAACCTCAGGGACAAAAATGGCATTTTACTCGCCATTGTGTATACATATCTAATGCCACTATTCAAGCATGTTTTTTTTTGCTATATGCATTGGCTAACACTAACTTTGCACATGGTACAATCCATGAAGCTTGTTGCCCTTTTATTTGGTTGTACATACGTCTTGGACCTCTCTTTATCTCTCTAACATGTTGATCACATGACAGATCGATACATGTAATGGTTTTTACTGTGAAAAATTCACTCCAAACAAGCCATACAAACCTAAAATGTTTACAGAGCTTTGGACTGGCTGGTAAGTCATGTAAATCTCACTTTCAGATTATAATTATGTTAACTTAATTATCATAATTGTCTTTTAAAGGTTGTTAATTTTTGTTATTTAAGGTTCACGGAATTTGGTGGACCGGTTCCTACTAGACCTGTAGAAGATATAGCGTATGCAGTTGCTAGATTCATACAGAATAACGGTTCATTTGTCAACTATTATATGGTACATCACTATATGATTTAAACTGCATGACAAAAAGATAACTTTACATTTTTTTTCCAATTTTAGCAACCAACTTTAAGTTACGCGATAAAAACCTACTATATATTATTATCCATTTTAGCAACCAAATTACATTTTCCAGTTTAATAATAATATTTTATATTTTAATGGTGACTTTAGTACCATGGAGGAACAAACTTCGGTCGGACAGCAGGCGGTTTATTCATCACGACTAGTTATGATTATGATGCTCCTATTGATGAATATGGTATGAAATTAGATCATATATTTCTAAAGTTTTATATTATAGATGTATGTTTTGATCCGGTAACGATATGATTTATTAATGTAATGTTTCAGGATTACTAAACGAACCAAAATGGGGGCATTTAAGGGATCTACACACAGCCATAAAACTAATCGAACCAGCTTTAGTTTCAGCTTATCCTACTGTTACTTATCCTGGAAAGAATCAAGAGGTTAGTTTAGTCAAACGGTAAAAAATATTGTATCTATATAGAGGCAGAAAATTCAACCCGTTTACTTATGAATGGGTCGATTTCGGATATGTTTTATATCCAACGGGTCAAGTCAAAAGAAGTAAATAAATGTCGATCAACATCTATTTTTAGCACATACAACCATCTAAATCACTTCATATCAACGGGTCAAGTCAAGAGAATTAGTAAAAGTCAACCAACATCTTTTTTAGCGCATACAACCATCTAAATCACTTCACATAAGAAATATTCAATTATCATTGTAATGTTATGTTTTAGTAATCAGAGTAAAGTACACGGATGGTCCTTGTGGTTTACCAAAATTTTGGATTTGGTCCTAGGCTTTCCAAAAGTGCACGGTTGGTTCTTGTAGTTTGCACTTTGTAACACAATTAGTCCCTAGCCAACAAATCTAAAGGTTTCAGAGGGTCCAAGTTAAGGACTAAATGTGTTACAAAGTGCAAACCAGAAGGACCATCCATGTACTTTTGGAAAAATCTGGGGACAAAATGCGTTACAAATGCAAATCACAGAGACCATCCGTGTACTTTTGAAAAGCTAGGGATCAAATCCAAAATTTGGTAAAGCACAGGGACCATCCGTATACTTTACTCTAGTAATTATAAACAATCTATTATTACTTATAATTTTTTTTTCGTTGGACAAAGAGTGTGTATTGACGGGTCAACCCAAGCTAGCCCGTTTTGAGTTGTTACGTGACCCGACCAACCTGGGCCCATCATGCTACCTCTAGTATTTTACATTGGTTATCCCGAGCTTATGTATTTCCATATGCTATCCAAATAACAGATACATGTATTTCAAGCAAAGTCTGGGGGTTGTGCGGCATTTCTCTCAAACTTTGACCCGCAAGTTTCAGCAAAAATAGCATTTGGAAATTCCCAATATGACCTTCCTCCTTGGTCAATTAGCATTCTCCAAGACTGCAAAGATGAAGTTTTCAACACTGCAACGGTAAAAAAAATTACTCTTCTACCCTCTTCTAGTTCCATCGCATATAGAACAATATAATTATGTAGCAGTTCTATTTGTTTACTCATTGAAACAAACTATTTTAAGCATTTGATTTTATTACATTTAGAGTAAAGTACACGGATGGCCCCTTTGGTTAACCAAATTTTTAGATTAAGTCCCTAGTTTTTCAAAAGTACACGAATGGTCCCTGTAATTTGCACTTTGTAACGTATTTAGTCCCTAACTTTTGTTAAAAGTACACGGATGGTCCCTGTGGTTTGCTCTTTGTAACGCATACGACAATTAGTGACTAAATGCGTTACAAAGTGCATACGACAGGGACCATCCATGTACTTTTGGCAAAAGTTGGGGACTAAATGCGTTACATAGGGCAAACCGCAAGGACCATTCGTGTAATTTTAAAAAACTAGCGACTAAATCCAAATTTTTGGTTAACCACAAGGACCATCCGTGTACTTTGCTTTTAAATTTACTAAAGAAATATGTATACGTGTTTGTGTGTGTGTATATATGTATGTATTAGAAGGATACACGCTGAAATGTATTTTAGTAGTAACTGATTTTGATTTATTTACTACTGAATGTGTGAATATGATTTTTTTTTTTTGTGTTTTGAAAGGGTAATTATGATTCTATCAAATTTAGAAGGATATGCTTGTAATTAATCATTCAAAGAAAACTAATAATGATTATTGAGATGATTAATTTGTAGGTTAATGCTCCAAGCACACAAAAAAAGATGACAACGGTTGCGAGTTTTGATTGGCAATCATATGATGAAGAAGCTCCATCTTCTGATGACAGTGATACTTTTACAATGTCGGGATTATACGAACAACTCAATGTAACTAGAGATGCCTCTGATTACCTGTGGTACCTTGCAGAGTGAGTATTATTGTTACTACAGTTATTACTACTATAACTACTACGAGTATTACTAGTATTATTAATTAAATATACGTTAGTGAAAAATAAACTGGGTGATAAACGTAAGTTGGTTTCTTGTTTGGACCTAAAATTCTATTGCTAAAATTGAGAAAATGTGTACAGTTCGTTTCTATTTCATGTAGTTTGCCCTTACAAAAGGATGTGTTATATGTGTATGTATCTAAGTGTTTTGTATTTGATTTTTCCAGAATAGATATATCACCAAATGAAGAGTTTTTGAAGAACGGCCAGTTTCCTGAGCTGACGGTTATGTCAGCAGGGCATGCTTTGCATGTCTTTATCAACAATCAACTGGCAGGTAAATCTCACTTTTCATGAGCATTAACCTTAAACAAGAGGTGGCAAAATGGGCTGGCCCGTCGGGTTGGGTAATGGGTCCATTCAGGTTCCGTTGAGACATGTCCTTTTTATAGATAAATTGTTGAATGTCACATTTACAAACAATGCATGCTTTTAACTCTTGGTTGTTTGGTCCTATCACAGGAACAGTATGGGGATCGTTGAAAAACACGAAAATAACATTTAGTCAAAATATTAAGTTGAGAGCGGGTGTTAACAAGATCTCTATGCTAAGTGTTTCTGTGGGCCTTGCGGTTAGTTATTGCGTTTGGTGATTCATTTTAAGCATTTCTTTTTATTTGTCAGTTTAACCAATTTATTTAATGATTAATCACCATTCAGAATGTCGGCACACACTTTGAGAACTACAATATAGGGATTCTAGGTCCAATCACCTTGAAGGGTCTAAATGATGGTACAAGAGACTTGACAAAGCAACGATGGTCTTATAAGGTTCGTTCACTAACTTATGTTTATATAAAGGGTTAATGACACTAAAATGTAACTTATAATCACTTTTTTTTTGTAATTATATGCAAAAAAATGTTTTTTTGGCAACGCATGTAAAATACTTTTGATTTTTATATTGTATATTTGTATGTAACTAACCTTCTATAGCAAGTAAAAGTGTAAACCAGTGATGTGGCAGTGAGTGGCGTGTGCCCAAGTCACCATTTTATCTGTCATAGAAGGTTACTTACGTACAATGGTAAATAACCGAAAGTATTTTGCATACATTAAGAAAGAAAATGATCTTTTTTCTTGCATACAACGACAAGGATAAAAGTTACATTTTGGTTTAATAAACCCTTACATAAATACATTTACGTTATTATAACTTTTGGTGAAAAGCTGTAGGGTGTTATAACTAATGTAAAAAACTGAAAGTTCTTTATTTTTGCAGGTCGGTTTAAAAGGTGAAACGTTAAGTCTCCATACACTTGACGGAAGTTCATCTGTTGAGTGGCTACAAGGATCCTTTGTGGCTCAAAAACAACCTCTTACTTGGTACAAGGTAATTTTGATGTTCAACATATTAAGGCGGTGTTCGGGATTGCTTATTTAAACAACTTATCTGTTATCGCATTTTTTCAACAGTAGATAACCACTTACGAGTGTTTGGATGAAGAAAAATGCTTATGCTTATTTGTTTCTCACTCTTAACCAAGTTTTGAAAGTTTACTCATTTGACCCGTTAAAGCTAAAATATAGCCTGAATCAGCCCATTTGACACACGGAGCTAAAGTATAACATCAACATCTTCTAACGCTGGTTTTGCTTATAGACTACATTTAATGCTCCAAAAGGAGATGCACCACTGGCTTTAGATATGAATGGCATGGGGAAAGGTCAAATATGGGTCAACGGTGAGGGCGTCGGGAGATATTGGCCAGCGAACAAAGCTCATGGTAACTGTGATAAATGCGGGTTACGCCGGGATTTATAACGAGAATAAATGCAACCAATATTGCGGAGAGCCGTCTCAAAGATGGTGAGAAATTACCTTTATTTTCTCTCATGTTATCATAATCCCTCCCCATATGTTAAATTGTTAGGCTAATTACTTTTTTTAGAAAAGTACACGGATGGTCCCTATGGTTAACCAAAATTTTGGATTTGGTCCCTAGCTTTCAAAAGTGCATGGATGGTCTCCATGGTTTGCACTTTGTAACGCATTTAGTCCCCAACTTTTGCCAAAAGTACATGGATGGTCCCTGTGATTTGCACTTTGTAACGCATTTAATTCCTAACTTGGACCTACTAAAACCTTTAGATTTGTTAGCTGATGACTAAATGCGTTACAAAGTGCAATCCGTGTACTTTTGAAGAGTCAGGGACCAACTCCCAAATTTTGGTTAAGCACAGGGACCATCCGTGTACTTTACTCTTTTCTTTTTCTTATCTACAATGCCATAATTACATTTTAGTGCAATAAAAGCCTCATTTTCTTAAAGTTAGTAAAAGATTCTACCAAACTCTGAAACGGCTTCTAATTATCTCAGGTATCATGTTCCGCGCTCATGGCTGAGACCAACCGGTAACTTCTTGGTTATTTTTGAGGAATGGGGAGGCAACCCGGACTGGATAATTTTGGTCCAAAGAACAACTTAAATAATAAATGGTTAAAGTTTTTTAGTGATTTTCATAGAGTTTAGTACATAAAAGTAAAGAAGATGAAAATAAGGTTATTGGTTACTAGGTGAAATGTAAAGGCATATCACTTGCCACATTGGCCAAGTTAAAAAGCAGTATAGTTTCATTTGTTTGTATGAACACAAGAAGTGATGCATTGTAACAACTTTAGTTTTGGATATCATATCATTTAAATCATAAAACTATGTACTTCTGTATTGCAACAACAATGAAAATTTACAAGTGAACACAGTTTATCAAGAAATTCATAAGAAACTGTTTTTTAATTCAACTGAACTACTTTTCTTACAAATACCTATTATTGAGTTTATTAATTGATTTTCATAAGAGAATCAATAACTTCTATTAGAGAATGCATAAGAATATAAATAAAATCATTACATATACAGAGCAATTGTAAAGAAAAACATATAAAATTTCTTTTATTTCACACATAAGCCTGCAGACTTTTCTTTACAAGAACAAATTCCTAAGGTTTAAACCTAACTAAATCGTTAATTTTATAAAGATTAGGGACCTAATCAGGCATGTAAGAAGGATTTATCTATTAAACTGTAAGAAGTTGAAGAGTTAAATGACGCGAAAAGACTTTATCTTTGTCGAAAACGAAGTTAAAAATTTTATGACAAAATTTTAAAAGTTTAGAGACGTAATCAAGCAAAATGAAGTCTACGAACTTATTCGGATTCAATGAAAGTCCATACAATATTTTGACAATTGCCCTTATATTCTTATGTAAAATTTCACATTAAGTTCAGTTTGTTCCAACATTGTTAACCAAGCATGAGAAAAGTACTAATTTACAACTAGCAAGCTTTTCAAGAAAGCTTACTAGCGATAACATTAATCGTATCTGCAAGATCTTTGCAACCATGAAAAACATCTTTTCCTTGATGTCTCCACCGCAACATTCTTCTGTGTAGATCCTTAAATAAGATATCATCGTTTTCACCAATTTCAAACTCGAGCAGCCTTTTGACACATTTAAGCAGATATCCAACAGCCTTTAATTTGACCTTGCAAATAAAGTCAACCGCAATCTCTCGGGTTTCAAATAGCGAATCTGAAATCTTTTCTGCTATATCAGTTAAATTGAAAGCAATACAAGCACCTTTAACTAACTCCTTTCGACTGCATTTATCAATAGGGTCATGAGGTTCATGATTCCGTCTTTTATGTTTTAATACGGCATGTTGACTTTCTGTTGAACGAAGAAGCTTACCCGTTGCAACATAATGAAGAAGTAATTCATATCCATCTTCACTTACGGCATCCGAGCACCCAATCAGCATTCCTAAAATAACCCTCCTGAACATCACATTATTCTTTATATTGATTATTTTCGCATCTTCTAGTTCCTCCAACCATAACCGAATAGTTTGACCTTGACAGACCGATTGCTTACTAAATAAGGCTCTTGATAATTTTTCTAATTTTCTAGCCAATAAACTACAAATTGATTCATCAATAGGATCTAGAATCCATGCAATGAACTGAGCTGCATTAACCGAAACGGATGATGTCAGCAGTTGATTATCCTCGTTTCCTGAACAAATACTATTGTCACTAAAAACAGCTCCAACGAGTAGTATTGTGGCAAAATAAAACCACTCTGGGAAGTTCATTGCAATTGCCCTGTTCAGTAAAGAATGCGCATGTAATCGTAAATTAGAACGATACCGATACCACAGTTTTTATAAGATTTTCAGTAGAGATGGCAATTTCAACCCATTTACTTATGATTGAATGAGTAAAGTACACGGATGGTCCCTGTGGTTTGCACTTTGTAACGCATTTAGTCCCCAGCCAACCAATCTAAAGGTTTTAGCATGTCCAAGTTAGGGATTAAATGCGTTACAAAGTGTAAACCACAGGGACCATCTATGTACTTTTGGAAAAAACTGAGGATTAAATGCGTTAAAAAATGCAAACCATGAGGACCATCTGTGTACTTTTGGAAAGCTAGGAACCAAATCCAAAATTTTGGCAAACCACAGGGCCTATCCGTGTACTTTAAATGAATTGATTCGGTTAAGTTCTATTTGTAACAGGTGAGACGGGTATAACAAAAGAAGCTAAATAATGAGTCAAATGAGTTTCTACCGAAGGTTCAAATTTAGTTAAAAATCAAATTGTCATTGTAATAATAAGAGTACCATGTTGATTTGTGATCCACCATGGAGGTCGTTATTGCAACATGTTTAAGTTTTCTCTTCGAAAAAGAAACATTCTTTTCTATATTATGAACCAGCTCAAGAAATCGATCACATGACAACGGTTGAGCCAAAATTCTGAACAATTGATGCTCGAAAAGAATATAAGCATACGAAAACGGCAGCTTTGATCCTATTTCTGCAGATAAACCCCACCACATTGGTCTTGAAAGTACATCTAACACCATCGACACAAGTTCAACTTCAAGCTCTAATACAGAAGCTAGACCCCTGTTATCATAGTCAACTATTTCAAGATGTAATCCACAAGTTTAACTAGGGTTAAATTTTGCAAACACTTAAACGTGGGTTGAGAGGTACTCACGTTAGCAGAAACCAGCGATGTAACAAAGCCCTGGTTTCGATAAACATTGACGGAGATAATGCTAAACAAATGATTATAGATCGCCATTCAATATTTTCATATATATCTTCGTTTAGACAAATAAAAGGTCTCCTAACAGCATCCTGCAATATTTGTGATACTTCTTTCACAAGGTTTTGAGGGTCAAGATACCATAATATTAACCTGCAAAAAAAAATTAACTGAAAGTAAATTACTTGAAGAAGAAAGTAAAATACTGTTTTTCATTTGGCACTGGTATAGTAATGCACTTATGCACACCTCATTTGTAATTCTTGATCCTTGATCTTGATTTCTTTTGGCATGTAACACACCAACTTTGAAATTGCAGATATCATTTCGTTAGTCGGTTGAGTATTGAGAATTGGAGTAAGTTGCATAGTGTACGTGAATTGAGTTGTCATCGCGCCACTCTTAAAAGTTGCATAGTGTACGTGAATTGAGTTGTCATTGCGGCCACTCTTAAAACAGCATAGAGTAACGAACAAGAAAGCATCCCTTCAAAACAAGAAAAGCAATACAAATCTAAGATCTTGTAGGTAACATATATATATAATCTGGAAGTTGATGATAAAAAGTGATACTTTGAATTATAAACTAGATTTTTTTATTTAGTTACCCAACAATATAGCGCTTTTACATTTACTTGTTTATTAAATTACTTTTAACGTTTCTGGTTCTTAAATCCGGTCCAACCAGTGAACTAGTAAGGCGTATGAATCGATAACCTGTCCGGTTACGAAAACATTACTAATAGCAACATTAACATCACAAACATTTAAAACCTACAATAGATCTGTAACAACTACTACAACATTTATAACAATTAGTAATAAAAACATAACAAACTCACCATATTCATTCATTTTCCCCAAAACATCATCACACAACTCCATCACTCCCAAACACTCACCACCACATATCAATCCACCAACACGCAAAACCTCCGATTTACCGGACCGTAAAACCGAACAATCTATCAACGAACATAAAACCGAAACAACTGTATTCACCGAACACTCAATCACCGATTCAAACACCTGAACAACAACCACAAAACAATAATATTTCAATCTCAATTAATAACAGAAATTGGTGAATTCAATTGAAGTTTACCTGAGGGGATGTGAAGCACATCAACGATAACGCAGTGTCCAAAACCCTAACCCTAGGTACTTCGTTCAAATTGAGTGATTGATTCAGATCTGCGATTAAAACATTATCTGATTGATCGGTTTGTGAGTGTCTGGTTTCAATTCGAGATGCAAGTTCCGTGAATAACCCGGTGAGTTCCGGCATACTCGAAATCGTGACTCAGTGAGTACGGCGAGTTGGTAACTGAAATTACGTTTTTTTTTTCGCGCCAAAATTGAGATTTTTTTTGCTTATTGAGTGGAGTTATGGTGTATGGACTTGTTGAATGGTTTGGGCTTCACAAGCCCTTTAGGCCCTTTTTGTTTTAACTTTTAAGACCGTTATAGTTTTATAATTAGTTTTATGGCACGCCATCGTTACGGGGCGCTAAACCGAATATTTCTCAACCAATTAGAAAACATTATCATAGTTTTGTTAGGAAAAAAAGCTAAAACGATAGCAAGACTGTAATTTTGAGCTTGAGGGCAAAACTGTAATTTGTTAGCACCAATGAGCGAGTGCTAGGCAGCTATCTGACATTAATAAAATTTCATCAAGTCAACCAATTAAAACAGAACACTTCCATAGTTTTGCTAAAAAACTGAAACAATGGAAAGACTGAAATTTTTAACTGAGGGGGTAAAATTGTAATTTGTCAAAAGCTAAATCGATGGTAATATTGTAATTTTTAACTAGGGGCAAAATTGTATTTTTGACCGAGGCAAATTCATACTATTAAACTGGGGTAAAATCATAATTTTGCCAAGCCAATAGGGAAGTGCTAGACAACAGTCTAGCACTATTCCCTACCATGGACTTTGTAGATATATAAATATAAATTTTATATCACATTAGAGTAGATTCGGAATTTGATATTAGCTGACAATCAAACCGGTCATCAATCAATTTAGTTTAGTTGGTAAAGACATATGCCTATTAAAAAGGATGTCTCAGGTTCAAAAACCTTAGCAAAAAGAATAATTTAGAAGTATTAGTATAAGGTGTAACCTTAGAAGTTTAAAAAAAACCAGTTTAGGTTTTTACTGAACAGAGGTTTTTTTTCCTCCAAGTTATTCAATTTAGTTATACAGATAATTTTTTTTAACTTTTTAATCGAGGTGTTTTTTCTCCAAGTTAGACGAATCGATCCGGTATATAGATTGGCTTACAAAACTGTTGGACCGAACCATTCACTTTTTTATAGTAATATGAGTAAAGATCCCGTACAAAGTATCTTATCGTACAAAACGTACGGATGGTATGGAAAAGTAAAAAAACACGGTGCCATTTTCATAATTATTTTAATCGTAATCACCCTACAAGATTAAAATTACCCTAAAGGTCAAAATTAGCCTACAAGATCATTTGTAGAGTAATCATGATACTATACAAAATTACCTTATAAGATCATTTTACAAAATTACCCTACAAGATCAAAATTACCTTACAAGATCATTTGTAGAGTAATTTTGATAATTACCCTACGAGTAAAATAATTACGAAAATGTCACTGTGTTTCTTTTACTTTTCCACTACATTTATGCGTTTTGTACGATAAAATACTTTATATTTGATCTTTTGTCCTAGTAATATAACAAAACCAATAATGTGTTACAATGTTATATTGTCTCATAAGTTTCTATTTTACTTGTATAATTTTATTTTTTGTTTACTTTGAGTTGTCTATGCTAGGTAGTCGAGAAGGTTTTGGTCGATTTAAACCATGTCAAAAGTTACTTTTTGATGGTCCAATAAAAGTAGCAAAAGGAAATCATAGTAACGGTCTGGTTTGGTTCGATTTCATATTTTGAAATGGTAGGCTTTGGTGTATTGAGATTAAAAGTGTTACTAGTTGTTTGAAAAAATGGTGTACACCATCATCAGGCGTCACCTATCAACTCATCTCACGATCAAAAATAAGAGAGGTAAATCACATGTCCCATCGTAAATCAGGTGGTGTTGGGGTTTGATCTTCAAACCTCTACGACAGATTCCTACCTACTAGTTGTTTGTTTTACTTGCTACTTCAAAATCACATTGTGAACACTGTCTAATATGTTATATGCCTGTATATCCACGGTTTCTTATAGGCTCAACTTTTAAACATTTTAGGCCTAGAGAAATACAATGTAGAAACATAATTATTTAATCTAACTAACAAAACTTTAGCTCATACTTATTACCATGTCATCTGTTTGGTTTTATAAACAACAGTTAACTTGGCCATAACAAGTGAAAAAAAATGAATTATAAATTATTAGTTACCATATATAGAAATTCGTGTTATTTTTGGATGATAACGAGGGGTCTCTAGAAAAATAAGGACCATTCATAGTGGTGGTGGACCATCTTTTATTTGCTTCACATGTGCCAGTTTGGTGAGACTTGAGAGCATCATCATCTTATTATTGACCCAATACCATCATCTAACACCTATGACCTATACTTAACTCCTAGATTGGTTACCAACTTTCATTATATTATTAATAGTAAAACCACTTTTAATTAAAGAACTGTATGAATCGTTCATTAACATATATGTATAGGTTAATACGGCTTTGTAACCATTAATCTCGCTTTCTTTCTGAGTTTTGTTATGTATGTCAAGCATTATATACAAGTGTAGTATGCATTAATAGCAGTGAACAGATATAATAAAATCGACTGTATAGTGCCTCTAGAAAACTTTCATAGAGGTAACGTTTTAAAAAAAAGGGTAACGAAATCGAAAAAAACGTCATATTTTTCCAAAATTTACACTACCGCCAGAGCGCCAAGGGGTAGCGGAGTCTACCCCTTACATAAAGGTACATCCGCCCCTGGCATATATGCACACTTTACATGAGTATAACTTCTATTTGGAATAAACAATTAAATAAATGGTTGATTGATGATTGAAATGATATATATTAAATCTTAAACACAATGTGACTGATAAGAAGTTGCTATATAAACAAATTATATAAAAAAAATTATAGATTCATTTACAGCCCACAATCCATGTTTAGCTGGTTGATTACGTATAAAAAAGAAAATTGTTTTTTTGTCAATCATAATTTTGAGTTGGAGCCAAAAGCGTAACTTTATTTTGGACAGGGGCAAAAGTTATAACTGATGGCGAAATCATATTTTTTTAAACGGGGGAAAATCTATTTTTGAAGAGAGGGCAAAATCGTAATTTTAAAGTGGAGGCAAAAACATTTTTTTTGAACTGGGGCGAAAACGTAATTTTGAGCTGAGAGCCAAATCGTAATTTGAGTCGAGGGCAAAATCGTAATTTTGAGTCGAGGGCAGATCGTAATTTTGAGTCGAGGGCAAAATCGTAATTTTGGGCTGGGGACAAAAACGTAATTTTATTTTGAGATTTGTTGTATGCATATCAGGATCTTACTGTAAATGTGGTCTGTGGGTGAAAATTTGTATACACTTGGTGGCAAATTTCAAACAGAAAACATATCAAGGGAACAAGATCAAGTTTATGAAAATCAATATATTTATTATAATATCTCCTTTTGATAATGTATACAAATGCAACTTGAATCGTTATCTGTTTATTTAAATTAAATCCGTACAAAAATATGTTTGAATAAATAAATGCATGTTATAAAATAATCAAAGTATTTTAGTGGTTTTATATCAGGAACATTGGATGATATAAGGTTTTAGAGTAAGGTACATGGACGGTGGTTTACCGAAATTTTGAATTTGGTCCTTAGTTTTCTAAAGTTATACGGATAGTCCTTGTGGTTTGAACTTTGTAACCCAGTTAGTCCCCAACCAACAAAAAGGTTTTAGCATGTCCAAGTTAAGGACTAAATGCGTTACAAAGTGCAAAACACAAGGACCATCCATGTAATTTTGGAAATTGCTAGGAACTAAATGCGTTACAAAGTGCAAACCAAAGGGACCATCTGTGTACGTTGGAAATTTGTGACTATATCCAAAATTTTGGTAAACCACAACGACTATCCGTTTACTTTACCCAAGGTTTTATTTTGTTTTCAAAATGTTTAAGGATATTTTCATATTTATTACTCATGATAGGTTGAGTTATCTTATACAGTCTCCTAAATCTAGAAAGGGTACAAATACATATAGTGGGTGGCAAACATAATACAATGTCGAGGAATATAACACCATTCCAACTTCCAAGGAAAAAAGACATGATGAATCGTCAAAAAAGACATGATGACGAAAAAAATACAATGCCAAATAAAAAGACACATTATGATCTGAACCAAAAATTATAAAATCTATAATTGTAGAGTTTGACAAGACGGTTTCAATGATGGTAGGATGAATCAAATCGAAGTCGGTTCGATTGTAATAATATAACTTTATAGTTTTAACAGAATATGTATTTGAACCTAAATATATCAATTACCCATGAAGTATAAATATTGACTGTATATTTCTATGGTCATAAAAGAACATGTTCAACACCTTATTATGCCAAAAAGTTTAAATTTAATCATTAATAATATTTATTTATGAATAGTGGGAATCAATTAGTTGCATACAATACTTATAACCCCCACGAGGCTTCTCAAACACCATGTTATTTTAAACTTGTCATTAACCCCCTCCCCCCATAAGAATCCCACACATTTGTTTTGTTTTCACTCCAAACAAAGAAAAAAAAATGAAAACCTTCAACTTCTTTGTTTGTTCATAGTGTCCTAAGCTCAAACCCATAGTCTCTTTTGAAGCCTTGCAATCTTTTCTGCAAAAAGATCTTATCTTTATCAAAAACCCACAAGTTGTTTACACATTCATGGTGTCATAAGCTCAAATCCACAATCTTTTTTGAGGCCTTGCAATCTTTTCTGCAAAAAGACTCATCTTTCTTGAAAACCCATAAGTTGTTTATACATTCATGGTGTCATAAGCTCAAATCCACAATCTTTATTGAGGCCTTGCAATCTGTACTGCAAAAAGATCTTATCTTTATCAAAAACCCACAATCTTTAGAACTCTTTAGAGTCGAAATGGTTATAAAGAAACCAAGAATAGTGATAATTGGGGCAGGAATGGCAGGGCTAACAGCTGCAAACAAGCTGTACAAATCTGGTGTGTTAAAAGGGGCATTTGAGGTTTGTGTTGTTGAAGGTGGGAATAGAATTGGGGGGAGGATAAACACCTCAGAGTTTGGTGGTGATAGAATTGAGATGGGGGCCACGTGGATC
This sequence comes from Scalesia atractyloides, assembly GCA_947069175.1. Taxonomy (NCBI): domain Eukaryota; kingdom Viridiplantae; phylum Streptophyta; class Magnoliopsida; order Asterales; family Asteraceae; genus Scalesia; species Scalesia atractyloides. The sequence continues at coordinate 933,098 of CAMTDV010000011.1, read as the reverse complement.
CATGGTATTGGAGGCAGCCCAGTTCACAAGATTGCTCAAGAAATCAATGCTTTGGATTCAGATCAACCATGGGAATGCATGGATGGGTTTCTTGATGATCCACTCACCATTGCAGAAAATGGGTATGTGTTAAATCCATCTTTTGTTGACCCAATTTCAAATCTTTTTAACAGTTTAATGGAGTTTGCTCAAGGGAAAAAGAAATCCATAAACGGAATTGAAATCGATATTTTTGGGAATGGGAATGGGAATGGGAATGAAAGTGTGGGGTCTTTTCTTAGAAAAGGTCTTGAATCATACTGGAAAATGGAATCAAGAAAGGAAACAGAAGGGGTGAATGGATATGGGGATTGGAATAAGAAGTCATTAGAAGAAGCAATTTTCGCAATGCATGAAAACACTCAAAGGACTTATACAGCTGCTAATGATTTGTGTAATCTTGATTATTCAGCGGAAAGCGAGTATGTTATGTGCCCTGGTGAAGAAATCACCATTGCTAAAGGGTATTCAAGCATTATAGAATCATTAGCATCTGTTTTACCATATGGGGTCATTCGGTTGAACAAGAAAGTGAAAACTGTTGAGTGGCAGCCTGAATGTGTAATGGGTGGTGGTGATTCAACACCAGTAAAGATTCAGTTTCTTGATGGTACAAGCATGTCAGCAGATCATGTTATCGTCACGGTTTCATTAGGAGTTCTCAAAGCAGGAATCTTTAACGACGAGAACGATTCAGGTGTGTTTAAATTCAATCCACCACTTCCGAACCACAAGACGGAAGCAATTTCAAGATTAGGATTTGGTGTTGTTAACAAGCTTTTCTTGAAACTAAGTCCTGATTTTAATCTCGATGTTGACCGATTTCCATTCCTGCAAATGGTGTTTCATAAGTCGGATGATCAAGTTAAGAACCCGAAGATCCCATGGTGGATCAGGAAGACGGCTTCTCTGTCGCCGATTTACAAGAGGTCGAGTGTGTTATTATCTTGGTTTGCGGGTGAAGAAGCACTTAAGCTAGAAGAACTTTCGGATGAAGTGATTCTCGATGAGGTTTCCACAACTGTTTCTAGCTTTTTTTCACATAAAAAAGGTTATGGGAATGTGAAATTTGATAAGGTTTTGAAAAGTCGATGGGCGAGGGATCCACTGTTTATGGGATCATATAGTTACATTGCAGTCGGGTCAAGTATTGACGACATGGATTCGTTGGCTGAGCCGTTGCCAAACACAACGGTTTTCGAATCGACAAGTGGCTCGCCCCCATTCCAAATTCTTTTTGCAGGAGAAGCAACACATAGAACTCATTACTCTACAACTCATGGTGCTTATTTCAGTGGTATTAGAGAAGCCAATAGGCTTCTTCAACACTATCATTGTATTGATGATGTATGAGTGATGAGAGGTATGCCTGTTTGTATTATTAGATTCACTAGTTTTTTGTTCTCTAATGATTTATCATACTCAATATTTGGGGAATGAAAGGGAGAGATTGGGACATTTTCAAGAACCTTCTTTTGAGTTTTCTATTGCTCTTTGATGAGCTCCTAAGCTATTCTTTATGTTTGAGATTGTATTTGTCATTGAATATATTCTTTATTGGTGGATTTGCTTATAAAGAAAGCTTTGTATGCGCTTAAATCGGTTACTATATTTTTTAGTAAACATGAAAAACCATTACTGAAAATTTCACGGACTCATCAATACTCTACTAACCAATGAGATCATCAGCTAAAACGCTTGCACTGGCCTATAAAAAAGTGACCTTCAAGGGGGTTAAGTGGAAGTTGGATTTGAACTTGAGACCTCTACTAAAGGGACTCATGCGCTTAGCACTAAGTCACCCCTATTAAGTTTTTGGTTTATCACTTTGTGTTTTGTGTTATGTTTTTGTGATCATGATGGGCAAATCTTGATAAGAAATTCAAGATCTGACACTAACATAAAGACACCTTTTTTGGGTTTTGGGTTCCAAATGTCCCAAGTAATGAGACAAGTAGAGATGCTAATGGGCACCTTTGATCTTTTAGTGCAATCAAGACTTATTGGTTTGTGTAGGACCCATTGCCCTTGATAGGTCCATATTCATGCACATGCAGACATACGTTGGGACATCTACTCCTGTACTAGAACACTGTGGACACCTTTCAATAATGCAACCACAACAAACAACCCCCCATCTTTAAAAAAATGCAAGACAGAACATGACTGTCATAACAAAGCCAAGTTAACATCAATTTGCACAACCCCATTCCCTTGGCTTCATTTTATGAAATAAGCTAAAGAGCACCCGTAATTGGGATGTTATGGACGGCCAAAAACGCTATGGGGCAGTGATAGACGTGCGTGTTCTTGGTGGAGGCATACGTGTGGACTAATGGTGACGGATGGGTGGGGTGGGAGTTATGCGTTTATGCCACTTTTCAGCTATTTTTCTTTTTCTTGTTTTATTGTTTTGTATTCTTTTTATTAATAGGTTATATTTGTAAAGTTCTGATTTTTTTAATGAGTTTAAAACTAAAAAATAGTAAAACTTATAAACATTTTTGATTAGCACATAAAAATATCTTAATGTTATAAATTTCTAAAGTTTTTATATATTTATTTCACATTATTTTACAATACTATATTATATTTATTTAAACAATATGAAAAACAAAATAGTTTATTTTAATTAATACTTGGTTATGAAAAATAAATGTAAAAGATGATGATAATGTGAAAATATAGGTACTATTAGTGGAGTGCTTAAGATAAGTATGTGAGTAAATAATGTAGTTGTTGTTGATGTGTGAGATGACCAACCTTATTTTTAACGGAAACGTCCACACACTATAATTGATGTATGGATTTTGATTATTTTGTACTTGGCATTTTGAAGAGTGAAAAAAGAAGTCATTGTTTGGGTAGATGGTCACATCAACATGCAACTTAAATTGCATCCTAAAGCTACTTTTGTTAAATTTAGATTTCAAGATAGATATGATGTGAAATTGTCTAAATTATCCTTGTATCACATTTGTTAAAGACCAAAACGTTACAAGTAAAACGAACTTTTAACATCTTTTTTTCATTAGAAGAACTAAATATTTGGCATGCGTTTTAGATGTAATTTTCTTCATTTATATGTTAGTTACAGTATGTAACTAATGTTTACTAAAAAATAGAACGGGTCAGGTTATGTTCATGAATAATTGAAATAGGCACATTTGGTTAGTAAATTGTTATATAATTAAAAGCAGCAACTGTGAACCTCCAAACCTACCACCCTGAACTAGCTACCCAAAATAAAACGAAGAACCCTCGAAGTCGACGACTTATGGTGAACAAATAGATGGAAATTAGGGCGAACCCTAGACTTTGTTACTTCTTTTTCGTTTCTCCCTCTTCGAGTGATGAACCGATGATGGTTTTGGGGAGCAATCAAAACATCAGTGAAACTAAACGATGGTTTAGTGATGCAAATAATACAATTGAAGTTGGTAAATTTGACGATAAGGGGTGAATCGTGGTAGAAGAGAGGTAGAGTTCAAATTCTTGTGTTGAAATTTTGTTGAATGAATTTAAAAGAATGCATTACAATATACCAAATATCACTTCAACCAATTTTAACAAATTTTTTGGTAACTTCTACAAAGCTAGACTTATCTAAAGCTTACTTTATTGTTAAAGATAAAATGATTAAAATGAAAAAAAAAATGTTAATGATTTGTGCAAAAGAAGCACCTCTTTGTTGTCATACGCCCATTGGCTAATGAATCTTGACTTTCCAATTTAATGGCTATGTATGACACATGTTTTCCAATCATCATTGTCACTTTCGTTACCAATAATTATTTTTTTACTTTAATTTGGCATCATCAATTCACTACTATACTTGATTGTATCTAACCCTTTTCTTTTATGTGAAAATAATCTTACATTTTTATAACTATTTTCAGAAAATGTTACTTCGCTAGTTATATCTTATTAACAACATGATATTACATAATCAAAAAAACTTATTGTTGTAATATTTGTGGGTCTTTAAACTGACGCGGGTACCTTTACTTAAAATTCATGTATATACATATATCTTATTCTGAAATTTTCCTACGCTTTTCATAAAAAAATCCTTCTACAATAACCGGCTTCTATACACATATGTACCCCTTTCTACACAAAATAAAAAGAGTTTATCCTTCTACAAAAGGTTTTTAGGATTGACAAAATGGGTAATTCATTTTGTTCTGCGTGTTCTTGCAATATTTAGTGTTATGCATAGCACATTTCACGCGAAAAGGTAAAGTTCCAAGTACATAGTTTTAGGAAGATATCAAAATGGTGAAGTACGCGACTTAGATCAACCACAAGATTATTGTGTTTACGTAGGCATGTCATATAAATATATAACTTAGATCAACCGCAAGGGGACAACTCGATTGGATTTAGGAGTATATAAAATCAAGGATCAAAGATTTAGGAGGATTCAAGATATAATTTTAAGTTTCTTTAGTCTGAATTTCATACGGTACGGCTTTCCTTTTAGTTTAATCATATTCATTCAAGATGTTCTAGTTGATTAACACTTGCATTAACAATATTAACCATTATAAAAGATATTGTTTATTTAGTATACTTTTTGTTTCTAAACATGGCATGCAGTTATGTCTACAAACTTTGTAATTGATCTACCCCTATTCGCTCCTAAATTACACCAAATTTTACTCCTTGCCTAAGATTAACCATTATATGGGCTAGTTCCACAATGACAGAAAACTGATAAATCTAGTAGCTATATTTGTCGGTTGATGAGTAGATGCAACAACAATTTATGTTTAGGAGGGTTTGTATTGACTGTTTTTCTTATCATGATAAAGTTGATAAAGGATGGTTCATAATTGGTTGTCCATGATCGAAAATGTTGGGTGGGTTGAACATAAGGTCACGTTTCAAACTACTAGGCTAACTAATTTGATTTATACAAGTAATGTACATACGATAACCATTAGGATAACTAATTTGATTTATAGATGTACATACGATAACCATATAGTGTTAATTAGAACTATGATATAATTGCATGTTTTTTTTGGTGAGTTCTTAGGTATATTAGTGTAGGTGACCATCATACTACTCTTAACTTTTTTGATAGTTAAAACTAGTGTTTATATAACTAAAAGAAACATTATCAACCAAAGTATATCATATTTTTGCTTGTTCTTATTCTACTAAATCTATAATTCTAAATTATTTGCTATTGCTCAAGTTTAAATTTGTGACCTCCCTTTTAAAAGACATATGTCTTTACCGACTAGGCTAGCCCTATATTGGTAACCAAAATAAATCATATGCAGGCCAATTTATATTTTAAAGCTTCTAAGGTTTTTTGGTGTTTTCTTATATGAATTATGTTTCCTTGTTTTTTTAAATGGCTAACTAAATCACCGAACAAGCACCCTGTGATTCCTTAAATCGAGCAAATGCATCCCCTCCTCCATAACGGTCAGAGTTGGATGCATACCCGAGACATCAGTTCCGAGGAAAACCCACCCGCCCGAAAGCCCACTGCGGTAAAAGTGTAAAACCCAGTTTGGCTCGGTTTCGAACTGCCGACCTCCAGAGAAGCCTAGTTCTAAACTTCATTGTCACTATCAATGTCCTTCAAAGCGATGTTAGTAGGAGTTGAACTTGGGATCTCAAGGAGAGAAACCAAGTGACTAACCACTAGACCAACTTGTCATGATATTATGTTTCCTTGTTAGACCATGCACAATGCGCATTATAGGGGCATGATGGGGTTTGATAATGTCCCCAACACTACCTCTTGGGCATTTTTAGTATAACGATAAATGAGGAGAAAAAAATAAAAAGTAATGATTGAAAGAGTATTTAGAGACGTTAATCATTATACATTTTCTAATGGACGTCATGATGTTAATGGGACTATAAATATTCTTTAGAAAGCATTAACCATTATGGATGATCTTATAAGAAACGTGAATTTTGATTCCTATATTTCCAATAATTGTCCTTTTTTCCTGTTATCTGCATTGATTTTACATTTATTGCTATGGTTCCAATGTAGTTTACAAGGACAAAATCTACTATATTTTTCTAAAACGATGGCCCCCTTTATTGATATGCAAATCTAGGATTGCCCTCACCGCACGTATACTAGGACCATTCTACAATTTTTTTTCATACTAACATGAAAAAAAAGAAACATGACAAGGTTTGATTTTGATATTAAATCGAAACTTAACCTAAAAAGGATTGGGACCTTATTGATTCATCTGGACCACACATTAAGTTTTGGTCCTGACATTTTTACAAGAGAAACTACAATTCTATTAAAATTTCTTAATTCATTTGTTTGGTAATTTTAATACCTCTTGTTGTATTTTATTATTAGTGAAAAAAATATGAAATGTTAATTTGTTGAATTAACCTAAAGTGTTACCGAAACAATTAAGGTCATGGCGTAATGGGCATTGTGAAGAGCCTTGAAAATACTCCTAACGCTGCCTCCATGGGCATTATAGGGGCATAAAAAGACAGACGATTCTAGTATAACTTCAAATTAGGAGAAAAAATGGAAAGTGATGATTGAAAGAAGATTAACGGGCGTTAACCATTGCTTATTTTTAAGGGGCGTTATGATGTTGATGTGATGAAAATGTGCCTTAAGAGGAATTAACCATTAAAGCATCCCTAAAGCTGGACTAGTCCAAAATCCAGACATGCCTAGTTAGCATTCCACAACAATTCTAAGACTACTTGGAGTGGAAGGGGGTTAAAGGAATGTGTTGAAAAAGGAGTTAAAAAAGTAAACGATAAACAAAAACAACCAATCAAAATAAAATAAAACAAAACAACAATAACCAACCACATGTCGCCACCTCACCATCTCCATTTGCCCCACGCGATGTGAGAATTCCTCCGCCCCTCCCCAACGGCCCATGCCACCGGACGGGGAGGTATGCCCGGCGTGGATGTCCCTCCTACACCACTCCACACCCTCCATTCCAGCCTAAACTTTACTTTTTCCTCCAACATCTCTCACTTGTTTATTTTATGTATTTCAATATCCGAAACCCACAACCCAATTCTTTCAATTTCTCATTATTTGCTAACTTTGATAATAGTGCAAGTATGAGTATTATTATACATCCCCTGTTTATTTTATTTATTTCAGTTTTGAATTTTTAAACTGCCATCATTGATGCAAGACCCAACAAGGTTATTAATATAATTCATGTATCTTCTACACCTGCTACAGCCACCACTAATGCAAGACCCAACTTTGAAAACAATTAAATTTTTCTAAAACTTGTTACCACTGAAATATCGTGTGGGACCCACTTGTCAACAAACCAAACCAGTCCGCTGTAGCGGACTTGCTTCCCTTCGGACTGCCCCGTCATCGAGCTCCAATGCGCCGGGTCCGTTTCTTGCTTGTCCAAAAAGCAAACCCCACATTGGACGGACCGTTGTGGATGCTCTTATGGATGGTGTAATCAATAACCTTAAATGTTAGCTTACACTGTTAGAACAATATCTCAACCAAGATGTGTTGGGTGTTTGGGATTTAGTTTGAAAATGTCTTATTGATTATTGTTTTTTTAAAAAGCTAATAAGTCAATAAGTCATTTTCAAAAGTCAGGATTTAAGGTTTTTTTTAAATAACTTATTGACTCCAATAAGTTAATAAGTCCATTTTCAAACTCAATCCTAGCTTAATTAAAAAGAAATAAAAGATAGAGATCTATGAGGATCGTTGAGTCTAGATCGGTCCCTCATTTAAGACCCAACATTTAGCGTTTCATGGAGTTACAAGGACCATGAGTAGAAGAACCCGGTCTCTCATTTGTGCAAGAGGTGTTGGTTTTAGACTAGAAGGATTGTCATTTTCTAAAACTAGTAAACAGTAACTAAGGCTACAACCATTGGTGATCAAATGCTTGGTTGGTTGGCCATAAAATGAAAAAAAAAATCATTTAAAACTTACGACTCGGTTATGGGTGCCACTTGGTTGGGGATCATTTTAATATTTTGAAGATGCCACATGTTGGCAAATGAATGATTAGTCTACATTTTTGTTTTATAACAATTAATTCTATCTAAACATGATAACAATTAATTCTATCTAAACATGATTTTCTATTATTGTTAGATAACATAAGTTAAAATTTGTAAGCATTACATGTCATGCTTGTTCTAATAAAAAAAAACCTATACTCTAATAACTTTTATGATGGATGATTGGTTAGGTATTATTGTGGATTTATAGGATTAGAATCGTGTTAGAATTATTTAGGTAATTGAGAACTTAGGAACTAATATAAACATTTATTTTCTTTAAACAATCTCTCTACAGTTAATTTTTTTAATTGTACAAAAGTTTATATTGAGAAGATTATTGTTCTGAACACACGTTTTGATTAATATGTACATATATATTTAAATTGAAAAAAAGTATCGTACACATATGTTTGATAATGTATATATGTACAAATTATGTAACTGGAGAGGAAAATCATAATATATGTATATGTACAAAGGTCGGAGTTTGCTAAAAAGGTCAAAAAGTCCTAAAAGTGTGAGAAGTCATAGGATTTTGACATGTGACAATTCGTAATAACTAGGTACAGGGTATAAGGGTAAATTAGACAATTCCTTAAAAATAAAACACCATGTATCATCTATAACTTAAAAAATAAAACAATATTTACCATTGTTAAAGCAAAATAAAACATCACTGTTAAACAAAACCAAAGCCACCAAGGGCTTTAGTTGAAACATAACTTTTTTACTTATATAGATGGTATTCAGGGTGGGGTTTGGCTACAAAGTTCAAATTTCATAAAAGTGTAAAAAAGTCATAAAACATTATAATTTCAGCCATATAGCACACCTAAACCCCACAAATAATAGAATAAAGATTACTAAACACCATACTCAAACCCTAGTAATCCATAAAAACTTCAAACACACCATCGTAGAACTATGAATATAAAACACAACATGTAATCAACATAAAACACAATAATATTTGTCATTCGATAATCAGAGACCTATCATTCAAAACACAACACAAAACCCATATTGTGATGTTTAATAATCTTCATTATATTATTTGTGGGTTTTTTGGTGCGTTTTATGGTTGACATTATGATGTTTTACGACTTTTTACACTTTTTAGAAAATTTGAATTTTGTATTCAACTCCTAGCCATGGTATTCATATTAAAGGTACAAACGTTATGGACATTTAAAAGGGACGGGAAACTTGCATGTGACTTAAATATGAGTTTCTTAATTTAAGACACACTAAATTTAGTTTTATACCTTTAATCCAAGAAACCAATCAACAAATTTAAAACACGTATTACAAAATTGTCACGTCTTTTAATCTCATCCATTAATTTTTCTAGTCTAAAGGCCCACATCAGTTGTTACACTTTAAGAGAAAACACACTTTGTAACCGAACCCACCCTATATACAAATTAATACATTATATAATTGGGAAGAGAAATAATTGTACATATATGTATATAAATAAAGTTTATGGTTCTGAACATGTTTTTGTTAATACACATATATGTACATATGTGTTTTTAAATTGAAAAATAAGTATCGTATATTTATATAGAAATTAAAAAAAAATATTTTAACCAAAAAGAGGCCGTTTAGAAAAAAAATTACTTAGAGAAAATGAATAATCCATGTTAGTTTTCAAATTCCATATGATTATCTTTGGGAGTTAAATGCTTGGTTGGTCCCTATGGTTACGAGAATTGCAGACTTGATCCCAGTGGTTCACTAATTACACGCTTGGTCCTAATAGTTGTAATTTTTGCACTCGGGTGGTCCTTATCACTAACCTATGTTAAGTTTTTCAGTTAAATACGTGCAAAATTACTAACTTGCCCCTAAACAAATAAAAAAAAGAAAAAGAACTGAACCCCTCTTTATCTTCTTCATCCTCTTCCCCCCCCTCTCTCTCTCTCTAAAACCCACCACCCACCTCCACCGTCAGCCCATCACCACCACCACCGCCACCTTCAACCCACCACCACCTCCTCCACCGCCTCCTTCAACCGCTGCTTCAACAAACATGTTGGGCTTGTCGAGGAAGCTGTGCTGAGAAAGTACGGTCATGTGGTTGACAGCAATGGTGGCACGTGCCACCGTCTAACCGTCGGTTCACGACGGTTGTTTCACCAGAAAACGCTATTCGTCGGCCGAATCTCGCCGGATTGTTCACACCGTGAAGATTCAAGACGCTCGTTCTCTCTAGCTGATCCCCGATTGAGTCGATCCACATATTCGTCTTCAATTTGACCGATTCGATGTCTTCTAGGGTTTTGAATCTCGTTTCCATCATAAGAGGACACACTGCCTTCATAACCGTAGTAATTCGAGGTAATTCTATCGAATATCCGACGGTGATTCAGATCTGAACTTTCGTATTCCGATAGTACGTCATCGTCTTCCAGATTCACCGGTTTTTTCTGCCTCGTATCCAGCAGTTTGTCAGCAATTTGCTTTTGAAGCTCGATCTGGAGCCGTAATCGGAATCTCTAACGATTTTGTTAGCGTAAGATTCTTCGAATTCACTACTGGTTTCTTTGAATTCGGCCTCGTGTCTGCAGCTTAAAGAATTGATCTAGATCATCATTGTAGTCTTGATCTGAATCTGGATCCTCATGATGTGAAAGTTCTGATGAGTTATGAGGTTTGTGATGATCGTTGGTTGAATTAACAGTTAGTTTTTGATTCGAGCTGCTACTTGTTACATTATTATCCGATAGCTGCTTGGTTTTCTGCTCGCTTGACGAATGATCATTATGAGCTTGTTCTTGTGGTTGATCTATTCTCGTATGACATGTGGCTTCGGGTGATGACTCAGGATCCTCATGGCCAGATAGCTCGGTTGAGCTACGTGGATCATGAATGTTTCTATGCGGCTCGTCTGTTGAATTAACCGGTGATTGTTTATGTAAGCTGCTGCTGCTGGCTTCATGATCGTCAGTTAGTTGCTTTTGTTTCTGTTTTGAAGATGACGGTACATCAATTGAACCATTTTTAGCTATGTTAGCTGCATCATGATCACTGTTTTGATCTGATTCATCAATAGAAATATTAACCTGCATATGTTGATTTTAGCCGGAATTTTAACACCTCGCCAGAAATTCACCGGAGAAGATGACCGGTGATGCAGCGGTTGAAGGAGGCGGTGGAGGAGGTGGTGGTGGTGGCGGTGGTGGTGGTGATGGGTTGACGGTGGAGGTGGGTGGTGGGTTTTAGAGAGAGAGGGGGGGATGAAGAAGATAAAGGGGAGTTCAGTTCTTTTTCTTTTTTTTATTTGTTTAGGAGCAAGTTAGTAATTTTGCACGTATTTAACTGAAAAACTTAACATAGGTTAGTGATAAGGACAACCCGAGTGCAAAAATTACAACTATTAGGACCAAGCGTGTAATTAGTGAACTACTGGGACCAAGTCTGCAATTTTCACAAGCCACATGGACCAACCAAACATTTAACTCTTATCTTTGGATCTTATCGTGTGTGTATGGAAGGCATGGGGTGTTAAACTAAATTGTATACCAAAAATTGATAATGAAGTTTGTTTTTAAATAACTAGTCAAATTTGGAGTTAGGATGAAAAAAACTTGATTCCAATGAGAATACCATAAACATATTGAAGAGAAGATGGGTACTCAGGTTCGAGATGGAAAAAATATATTTTGTAATTAGCTACCTGTTTTAATTACCTGAAACTATGTACCAAAAAAAATTAATTTACAATTTTCCTTGACTTTTTATTATTAATTCTTCATTTTAATAGCTTTATTACATTTTGAATTATGGTATATTTATATTTGCATACAGTAAAATACGAAATTATTATTATTATTATTATTATTATTATTATTATTATTATTATTATTATTATTATTTTATTATTATTATTATTATTATTATTATAAGATTTGTATCATTATTAAATTTACATATTTTAGGTACTTCGAAAATTGATGAAAATGATGATACGTGTGTAATATCTAATATTTTAATTTATCGTAGTTGTTCAAAATTTAGAATGGAAAGAGAAAAATATATACATGAAAATCTCAAAACTCGTATTTTATTAAAAAAAAACTAATAGATACAGATGATACTCATAGATATGCTAATCAATCACAGACGGGTAATTTTCTCGACCGATATTGGGATGGACATGGGTATTTAGAATACGTCTTTTATAAATGAGTGGTGGTGTGTATATGTTAGATCTCATACAAGTTAATTTGTGGTTATAAGTAATTATTATTTAAGAAGACTTTAAAATAGAAGTACACAGAAGAAATGGAAGTTTTAGAATTTTCACGTGATTAAACTCATAAAAAAGAGATAAACGGTTAGAACTCCAATCCAATAAGTGATTAGATCAGTTAAAAAAACCTATCAATATCAATGTGGCTAACAAACTCAGCGGTAGGAGATCATGTTTAAATATAAATTGACCCATCCCTCATTTGTTTGTGTGTGTGATTCCGACCAAGAAAGAAAGAGAGACAAGTGTCAAGAGAGGGGGGGGGGGGGGGGGGGGGGTTCAAGTGCCCAACTGCACCCCCTGCTGAGTACTGAGATCAACCAATAGGAAATAGCACAACCACGCAATAGCGTCAAGTGACGACGGTTTGGCATTGTGTCAAACATAGGCGGATTGAGGACACAAGTCTAGTAATCGGGTCGAGTTTAATGAATAAAGTTAGACTATGAGTCAGTTTTAAAAAACATACCCAAAAAAGTGAGATTTTTTTAGCTCTAAATGTCTCTTCTAAAAAAAATTACGAGATGAAATACATGCAATGTTGAACTTTGTGAAATGTTATTGGAATGCTTTGGATGTTTTGAAGTTGAGAATGTGTTATATAGACTGCATGTATGAGGGTGGGGCACATGTTGGTAGAGTTAAAGTCCACTTTGGATAGCATAAGTATAGGCTCATGTTAACAAAGAGTCGAGAGCAACAGGACCCAAAACTATTTAAAAGTCATGTAGAAGCATGTAAGTTTTAAGAATGTTGAATGGGATAAGTGAGTTTGTCAATTGTCATGAGAAGACTTTTTTTAGAAAGTGAAAGGTTTTAACATTATTTTAAAACATAACTCATAACTAAAAGTTTGGTAAATTGGGTACATCGCCACTATCCGTCGGGTGCTTCATTCGGCAACTTTATTTTGGTTCATGAACGCTAATGCTTCTTGAGGAAGAACGAGGTGGAAAGATGGATGAAGCCATTCGGATACTTCGGGTAGTTTGGAAACACCGCTCCTTATAATTTGGGTTCAGTTTCGATAAAAATTGGGTGAGACTCCCTTATTGATTAGGTTACTATGGTAGTGTCCTACACCCTTAAAGAAATGTAAGAGGGTCCTGGATAAACAGAGAAAGAGAGGTGAAAAGTTGGGCATCAGCAAGCTATTATGAGATATGTTTTAATATGCTCAGTTAGATCTCTGATTATTTTAGAAAAATATGTTTCATTTTAAAACAGAATTAAAGCTATATTATTGTGATGTGTAAGTCTATAAGGTTGACAATCTCCTAAATTTACGAAGGCACACAAGATATAATGGATCATAAAATATAAAAATAATGTTAAATAAATATAACACAATGTCAAGAAAAAAAGATAAAGTGAATTGCAAAAAAGACAAAATGAAGAAAATAAAACAAAAAGCACAATGCCAAATAAAAAACACAACTGACCTGAAACACAAATTCTAAAAGCTACCAGCTAAAAATCTAAAAGATAAAACCTGAAATCTGATATCGTAGAGTTCGACGAGACGATTTCCATGTCACTAGAATAAGTTCAATCAGAGTCCACTTGATATTCTTCCTACGACTTCCTAGTTTTAGAAGACTATGTATTTGAACATTTTCCTCTAATATGTTTGTAATGAGTTTTTTAATTTAAACATTTAAATCAACATGAATTCCGGACCGAAACATTGGTGTATGACAATAGGCAACCAAAGCGAACAATACTACCCCAACTTTGTTTATCAAAAAGAGCCATTATAAAACATTCGTTAAATGATTATACCAAAGATAAATAATTTACCATGATGTATAATAACATATCAATCAAATTTCATGAAAATTATCAAATGTGGTTATTATATTATGGTTAAACCTAACATATATCAAGATTTTGACACCCCACTTAAACCTTCTTCGAATGTGGTTTATGTCTTTAAAAAAATATAATAGGTTTCTAAAAAAATTATAATACATAAGGTATAACTCATATGTTACACATCCTTCGGTTAATAAAAATTTTAATTGGAAAAAAATTAAAAAAACATACATATCATCTTTATCAAATTTTTTATTTATAATTACATATCAAATTTACATTAACAACTTCATAAATCTCTAAAAATTTCTTTATACACAACATTCAAAATTCAATATTGGTCCACCAATGGGGTTCAACAAGGGGACCCATTGAGATCACTTCTTTTCGCTCTTGTTTTGCATCTAGACAAAAACAAGCTTCTTCTTCATGTTTGGTACTTTGATGATGGGATTATCATCGAAGATTCATAAGAGGTGGCTAGAGTGTTAGACATCATCAAGGTGACATGCCCAACATTGGGTATTTACCAAAAAGCTGCTAATGCTGTTGATTTGATGTGTCGCGTCTTCTACCAAAACTAGGTAACCCGTTGAGTGAACTACTTATGCTTCGATCCTGTATGGACATTATCAAACTTTTCTTTGGATTGAGTACATGCCAACCTGTACACATGGAGGATGCAATGTTATTATTTGACAAAGGTTTGCATGAGGCGATTGAAAACTTGGTGGTTTGTGGAGGTCCTTTAGTTGGAGTCTTCCAATGGCGACTTGGTTCCTTACCTATTAGTTCGGGGGTTTGGGATTGTATTCAGCCTTAGAGGCTTCATCCTATGCCTTTGTAGACTTGAGGGCCCAGTTTTGGGTGCTACATGACCACATCTTACGATACAGTGGCGTATGTGATGTGATTCTAATTATGTTTGTGCTTTGGCTTGTCTTCGTGATATGATTTAAAGCTTTAACTTCATCGGTTCACTAATTAGGACCCCCTCTCCCAAAGCCCAACATGCATTGGCGAGTGCCCTTTTTAGTAAAATTGTCCATGACATTGAAGTACAATTTGACAAGTCCGTTAGACAAAAGCCGTTTTTGAGTGTTTATGAGCACCACATGCCCAAAAATTCCTTCTCGGTATACCTATAGATGGGTGAGGCCAATATATGTTGCCGTTGGAGTACCTTACTATCCTTAAGTATCGCTTCATTATTCTATTATTTTCGGTTGATAAGATATGTCCTGTTTGTCATAAGGCGTGTTTAGACTCATTTGGGGAGCATGCAATGCATTGTAGAAAGCTCTGAGGCTTCAAGTATCGACATGATTTGTTTAGGGATGTCCTCTTTGACATATTCAGACACACTAGGATTTCTGCTAAGAAAGAGGCATAAGTGAATTCTTAACAGACCCATTGGAGGGAAGATCTAACCTCAGGCCAACCGACATTTTGGCCTTTGGATGGATAAGGGGGAAAACACGCTTGTGTGGATCTAATAGGGGTTTCCATTCTTGTAGGTTAGTGTTTTCACAGTGGGTTATGCTGCTTTAAAAGTTGCTTCGGGCAAAATGATCAAACGCGAGAAAGCGTGTCTTGATAACCAACACGTGTTTATCTCAGTTGCTTTTAATATTTTTGGTTTCCTTGCACCAGAGGCTGTGGACCTACATAATCGAGTCCAAAGGGTCATGCATAGTAATGTTATGACCCCGTGATCTATGAATGTATTTTAAAAGACTTGATTTTGCTATTGAAAAAGAGGCAACGACGCTACTTGTTTCTCGTTTACCTTCTATTTCGATATAATTTCTATTTGAAGAGTTAATGCAACAAAAAGAAACTGAGGTTTAGGCAAGAAAAAAAAGATGGTTCTCTTATATAATCTAATCGATTCATACAAATCCAATAGTAGGAAATAAAATAGATTGGACTGTTTCGGGAGTTTAGCTAGTTTCCCGCTATGCTCTTTTTTGACATATATTATTATTAGATTTTATTACACGGGTAAATATATAATATAAAAAAAAGTTGTTCATACTTTATAATTACATAATTTATATTGATAATTAATTAATACATACCGGTAATTAAGCAACTCATGCTATAATTATGTACATGCTATAATTACGCACATACATAATTACCCATGTTATAATTACAATACAACAACTACTTGTTATTTTTTTTAATGTATAGAAAGATTATACTAAATTAAAGATTTTTTAAAATAATGTAAAACATGTTACTAATAATTATAACAAATCTTTTTAAAGATACTATATAAATATTGATGGATTAGTTTGCTATTGGAAAGTATATAATATATATTTCTAGCTTTTTACCATAAATAATAAAAAAGATGAGAAAAAAAGATGGAGTTAACAAGTGCAAAATCCCGAATGAATATACTCTAGAAATGAGCCAATAGATTTTCGTTCAAAGAAAAAAGAAAATGCAATAGATTTTTTGTTAAATTAATTTTGAACAATTTATGTAACAATTTGAAGGACAACTCGTAGAAAAACTTATTAGAGTAAAAAGAACCTATTGAAAAGAATATTGAATAACTAAAATGATCAACGAACCCTAAATACCAATCACCTTATGGTGCATTGGTAAGTTCATAACCTTACAAAGTGAAGATTATGTGTTGGAGTTTCATCTGAAATATAATTGCTCTTAGTTGAGACAATGATTTTATCATAGTAGGTCTTTGGACAGTGGATTTTCTCTGCAATAGCGGCGGGCCGATCATCAACAACATTTGGGTTTACATGAGTGATTAGGTTTTTGTTGATCGTTCAAATAAATAAAAAATATGATATAAAGGCAATGTTGAGGTTGTACTAAAACATGATTTTAGTAGTAAAAGAGTTGGACGGTAGTGAAGTGGTTAGCAATAATAATAATATGGGATTAAGGCTAGTCATCATTATCGAAGCCTAATCAAGCCATTAGTCAAAATCTTGAGTCCCTCCTAATTGACTAATAAGTCCCCACCTCATTTCCGTGACCAACCAATGATGGTTATTATTATATTAATATTATAATATATCACCAATATTTATCATATATTGTGCAAAAACAGTGGACAAAATCTATTGTTAGAAGATTCTGCAACAAGCATTTTATGATTAAATGAATGTAGATCGGTGAAAGCTTGGAGAAGTTCTATTGATCAATGATCAAAGCTAGTGAATGTATACACATGGAAAATGGATATAGTGACGATCTAATAAGTAGAGGATCCAATAATTTTCTATACAAAAGTGGGTTAAAAACAGATAAATAAAAATAGTGACGTTAAATCATAGGGAAAAAAGGAAATTAACCTAGATTCGAGTCATATGACTCTCTGACTTGATCCCGACGACTGTTGTTTTAACATTTTGCGTGATTTGTAGAGCATTTAAAATGAAACTTTCTGTATTGTATTCATAGATGTATTAATATCTAATTATTATACGTGTTAGAATATCGAACAAAATATTGGAAACGTGAATGAATTGTTATAAACATCGAATACTTGCAAAATACCTTAAATTAATCAATGATTTATTCATTTATTATTATTTTTCTAACTGAATAGTTATTTGCAACCAAAGTAAATTGTTGCAACTCAAATTTGACATGAAATGATGTATAAAATAGTAAAATGGGATTATGGGCTTTGATATTATGGGCTAATGCCTACATTTACTCAAATTCAGTACTAAGTTGCCCAAAGTGGCCCAGCTTTCTAATGCAAGCAAGAGCAATCGGCCAATTGCCACTAATTAAATGCTCTGTCTAGCCGGGGCGGACTAGGTAGAGGTCTCGGTGGACGGATGCACTTATTGAAAAAAAAATTAGTGTATTTTATAGGGCGGATCATACCCTTTAAAATTTTGCTTAAACCCCTCGTTCACACCCTTGAAAATATTTCTTGGGTCCGCTGTTGTTGTCTAGTTGAAGAAACGCATGGGTGTATGTACATACGTACGCACATTTATACATGAATCAAATGCGTAGCTTGAATGATGTTTGTAACATTGTGACTTGTGAGTACATACATTTGTATAAATAGCTATTATACATAGCCAGCCCAATAGTTTAATGGGGGTAAAATTAGAGCTTTAGATCCTCATATTTTTAAGGGCCTTTCTCCAGGCCTGGCCCAAAATAATTAGTTAGCACTTAGCAAGTCACAATGTTACAAACATCATAATTAGTCATCTATCTGCTATGTCAATGCCTGGCCCAAAATAATTAGTTAAGGGGGAAGAAGACCCCTTAACTAATTTATCTTCTTCTCCCTCGCGCCTGTCCCAAGATTCATTAAGACATATACGTTAGATTTTATTTGTTTTTCTCTTGAAGTCGTCTTGTGCTACAACTGAAGTTCCCATCATAATAGCTGCAGTGATCCCTCTTGTTGTCATCGATTTCATACCGCTTCGACAGCGATGGACTATCAGATAGAATGTATTAGTTAGGTTTACTATAATGTTTTCACAATAACTAGGAGATGATTTTTTTTAGTTTTCTTTATGATTACTAATTGTAGCCTATATATAGTTAACTAATAAATAATATGTTTTTTTAACGGCAAATTTAGATCACTGACGGACCACTGAAGTATCATTGTGCCACCAGTGAACCCATCGATCATATCCATCTTCACTAGGCATAATGCCTATACGCCAATTCAGGAGGAACCCAACATAATATGGGAAAACCCCCACTTGTGGCAATCGAACCCAAGATCTATTGATAACAAAGCCTTATCCCACCACCAAGATGACACTGAGCTATAAAGCCATGGGCTAAATAATATACTTGCTAAGATAAATAAATAGGACTATTGACACTTTCACGTATTACATATAAATTCGTTCAACCCCTACCTACTCGCATTTACTCTTCTCCATTAATAGTTCTAAACCATATACCTACAAGCTACAATCATGTGTGAGTTAAATCACATGACATATCCGTAACGAGACTAAAAGCACAACTAGTTGATTTCATATTCTTAACTCGTGTCAAACATCGGTTCAAAAATAAAAATTGAATTAGTAAGCCCAGAAAGTGGTTATTGGGCCGACTTCGTGGCCTAAGTCCACAAAAATACAAAACAAGTATTTTGAACATTGTATAAGACCCAACCCGTATACCACCACACGGGCCGAAGTCTCGTATACATAGAGGTGGGCAAAAAACCAGGTATTAATCAAAACCAGGACCGGTTATTAACCAGTATAACATTAACTGGTTAGTGGTTATATTTTTATGTCGGTTAGTAACCGGTTATATTTATTATAGAAACCGGTTATTAGCTGATATACTAGTTAATTAACCGTTACCAGTTATTAACCGAAATAGCAATTGGTTATTAACCTTTATAACATTAACCAGTTAGTGGTTAATTTTGACCGTCAGTCAGTAACCGATTAAAAATATTTAGTATAGAAACCGGTTGGTTAAGCGGAAAAAAAAAAAAAAATTCCAAAAAAAAAAAATGCCAAAATCCGTTTATTAACAAAAAATAACTGGTTAATTAATCAAACTTGTTAAAGTAATTAACTGTACCAGTTAAAAAATAACCGATTAAAGTCAAAAGTTAAATTAACCGGCATAACCAATTAACCGAATCAGTTATTGAAACTAATATACATCTATCTTTTTAGAAAAAGTTCTTTCTCTTCCATCAAATTTGTACATGATATATGTCATTTCTCACCTACAAAATACAAACCACAAATTCAAAACCCTAAACCCATTAGTGGCGCGTGAAAGACACTCACTTGCATCACGCGTGGGCAACATTATAACATTAAAAATGTTAAACCACAGATGAGCCACTGACCAAACAATTCACTTCTGTACACCAACGCGCCTCCTGCGCAACGGCACTCCACGCGCCACCCAAACCGCAACCAGTAGCTATACTATACCTATACCGGCCATATACGATGTATTCGAATTCGAAAACGAGGAGCCTTAGGAGCCACAAAGCTCCTCGTTACCGTTGATAGTAATGTACGACGCCGCCGTTTGAAAAGTCAACGGGTGCCAGGTAGGATCGTCGATAATCTCCACCTTCATTGGGCACGTGTTCTCCGATGAAGCTTCTAGAAAGTTTGATAACTCAATGACGTCATCATTGTCTGTTGAGAATATCCACGTTAGCATGGTCTCTACTACCTCCGTGTCGCCACCGGTGATGGTGGTAGGTTGTTGTTCTCCGTTGTTAATGTTATCCTCCATTTCTCTAACACACAGGTATGTGGTTGTGTTGTGTGTGTATGTATGTATGTATGTATATATATATAATAAGAGAGAGGGATTTTAGAGGTATGTAACACGTGTACGGTTGCTGAATGATGACAAAACTGAAGAAAGTGAAAAATGAGAAAATGACAAGGTGGCTGCACTAATATCACATGTGCAGACAATGACGTCTGTTGTTTACTGTTCTCAAAACCAGACAAACTAAATATCACATGTTTTTCTTAAGTTTCTTTTTTCTTTTTAAGGTAAATTTGGATATTTACAAACTACTAAAGTAATATCGTATCACTAGCGAAATTATCCGATCATATTCATCTTCAGTAGGTATAATGTCATACACTAATTCAGAAGGAAACCCAATAAATATGAGAAAAACCTCTCTTGTGAGAATCGAACCCATGACACATTGGTCCAAAAGCCTTATCTTAGCCTCAAAATGCAACTAGGCTGTAAAGTCATTTCTTAAGTATTTCTAAGGGGCTGGTTGTTTAAACTCTTAATAAGCTCTTTAGATTGTTTATTTCGCGAGCATTGTTTGAATGGTTTAGACATTTGCCTTTGAATGGTTAAGACCTCTTATCTGAATTGGTCAGACATTTGCCTTTGAATAATTAAGCATTACTCTTAATGATTCAAAACTCTTACTCTTTAGCACTTACCCATTCATAAGTTAACAATGAACCCATATATACTTTTATATTGACATATAATTTATACTTTATTTTTTGTCTTAGAGCATTTTATCACTACGTTAGTTATCATTCGCTATATTTATTACTCTAGTTTAGATGACAACGACGTAATCGTAACTTTTACACTTTTTACTTCAGAGAATACATTAGTCTAAGAAAAGGAGTACACAATATGACATGTGCAAACAATGGAGTGTGTTTACTATTATCAAAACCAGACGTAGTAATTAAAAACTAAAAACATTAAAAGAAAACAAAAACGTAAAAGACTTTTTAGGGAAGAATATTCAATTTACTTATTCTTAAAATACAACATTAGCCTATGTGTTATTAGCCCCAAATCATGGGGCGTGAAACACCACCACCTAGTTCGTGAATGAGACGTGATAAGAGGTCCAACGGAGGTGGTCGAGGGCGTGAGGGCACCACTTGACTGTCGGGGACTCAATTTGACCGTTTGAAAAGGACCCGTTGGCTCAATTTTATTCTTTTTAGTTTTTAAATACTCATATTAGTTAACTCATTTTTACTTGAGTTTTCTCTCAATCTTCATTTAATCTTCAAAAAAATATACATTTTCCTAACTCATTTCTTTCTTCAATAAGACGGTTCAACCACTACTTATAAAAACTGGTCTGTCTAATTAGCGTCGGTTCAACTCATGTGAACCGAACCACGTAGTATGTGACTATAATCCTAAACATTTAGATTGAACTAGGCTAGTCAAGTTTGTATGTTTTCCTATAAAATTTCAGGATTGATGTTTTTTGGATTTTATTTTTAAAACTTGTAAATTGTTTTAAGAGTTTGACTTCAGCTTTTGATTAGGTTATTATTTTTATTAATTATCATATATAAGTATTTAATTCTACATGTTTATAAGTATTATGATATATGATAATATATATTATTAATATCAATTAAAGAAAATAATATTATATCTATATTTATATTTTATAACAACAATAACCGTAACTAGTATAAAATTTCACAAACAACAAAACTATTTATATATTTTAAATTATAACATAATTAATTGTTATATGCATACGAGTGACACCTTTTAACACGTGCCTAATTAAACTTGTGTGAAAACTCAAGTTTGCTCCTTATATTTGAGTTTTATCTGACTTCTTTAAGCTTAATTTAATTCAAGTTCAATTAAGTCGATCTCATATTGTTTATAAGTAATTAAACAGGTTCTCCAAATTTCACATGAATTATAGAATTAAATATATATTTTTAAATAATACTATGCAATATTATAAATGAGGGAAGGATAAATATATAGAAAGCTGGACAATAGTTGAAACCTAACAACTTACAAAATTTTCAGACAAATATCACGAAGAAAACATTCGGTTCATCAATACACAATTATTTGATTATCAGCCTCACTTTGTCTTTTTGATTGAAAATGATAGTTGGGTTTATTTTAAAACATAT
The DNA here is from genome assembly GCA_947069175.1 of Scalesia atractyloides. Classification (NCBI taxonomy): domain Eukaryota; kingdom Viridiplantae; phylum Streptophyta; class Magnoliopsida; order Asterales; family Asteraceae; genus Scalesia; species Scalesia atractyloides. Next base: position 910,553 of record CAMTDV010000011.1, on the reverse strand, counting down.
TAAATTACTATAAGACAATCATTTGTCTTCATTATTATAAGTTTAACCCAATTAAGATTGTAGTAAATTATTTATAAAGTTAAATAATATGAGGTTTATTAGGCCATGTTTCAATTCGTCAGTCTTTTAGATTGGACTTATGCTAGGCTACAACTCATATATCAGTGTTTATTTTGACAGGTTTACTTAAATATATCATTTGCTTTAAAACTTGTATTTAAGTAAAACTCTTAAAATATATGGTGAAAAAACATTTCTATCCATTCATCTCAATATGTATTATAATTTATAATATAGCATAGATAATAATATAGCATGTCAAAAAAAGTGTAAATTTACCTAGAAAATTATATTAATGAGGAAATGAGTACAATCGATTATATTAGTATCGGAGGGTTGATGTAATTTGTGTTAGCCTCAAAACCATGGTTGTACATATCCTGACTAACATCAATTAGTTCATCGATTAGTCTCCGATTAGTCGCTAGTCGGAGGTTTATTGAGTAATTTCTCTCTAATCGGCCAATTAATTGCTAGATGCTCAACAACAGTCCTAATCAGCCAAAATTCAGTTGATCCGGACTAATTTCAGCCAATTAATGGCCAAACATTGTAAATTTTGGTGATTAATCTTGTCTGCTTAAAAAAATGAGCCGTGAAAGGTTAAAATTTATCTTGTTAAAAACATTACACATAAAAATGTGTGCTATATATATATATATATATATGAAGATTACAAATACAAATCTTAAAATCCCTATTAGATAAATCTCTATTTATGCCCGACCGGTCGAGTAGTGTCAAAACACTCATCAAAACACACCAAGAATGCCATGTATAAAATATCAGTTCCAACCTAATTTGAATAACTAATATTTTTTCCAACGTACTTTTTATTAAATTTTGGATTCATTAAATGTTAATTTTTAATATAAAAAGTCAACAAACATCAACATAATTAGTATTTCTCATTTTTCTCCTATCAAATATCTGACTTAATTATTAACTTTCTATATATACATTATCTGATATAAATAATTTAATATGAAATTGATCTTCCAAATCCATTCAAACTCAAATATCAATTCACAAGAAATTAATTTAATGAATTAATTACACAACCATAAACGGATTAACTGTAATGAATCATATCACTATTACAAAATCGACTGGAATTTGGAATCTGGAGAAGATTAATACTTTTTTCTATTATCATGTAACATAAAATTTATTATTATTATTATTATTATTATTATTATTATTATTATTATTATTATTATTATTAAGTATTTACAATGGACATCTTTACGGGTTAATTGCAAAAAATGTTCAAATTATGCAATAAACGTAAAAATACACATAAATCAGATTACGGTAGGAATTGAAAAAACTATACACGGTATAACAACCAATAAGGTTGTTGGTCTATTGGCAAATACAATGCCTTTAGAAATAACCTACGTGTTGAGATCTTAATTTTAAGTCTCACATATGACAGGATTAAATGAGATTGACCGTTCTAAAAAATATACAACTGGTATAACAAACATTAAATAATACTGGACATGTTTTTAAATATTGTTGCTCATTCATTAATCATATCTACTCTACAAGATCAAATCACATACATCTCTCAAAAAGGAGAGGTTATCAATTTGCAATTATTTATCATTAGAAAAATAAACCGCAAGAAAGTATTAAATAGGCACAAAAATCACAATATTATACAACAATGCAGTCGAGTTCTTGTCATGAGGCCCCTTCAATCATTTTTGTTCTTGTATTGTTGTCCTTGTTTTTATCAGTATTATCCTCAACAAGCCTTAGGAAGATCAACAAGCCTTTTGTTAAGTCAATCAAGGTAACCCTTGTATTCTATTTGGTGCATTGAAGCTTTGTATAAAAGCTTGTTTTACTATTTGTCTCTATTTCTGTTTATACTAATTATATTCATTATTTCTTGTTGTTGTACTAGAGTCCGGACGGTGATATAATAGACTGCGTTTTGTTTCATCGTCAACCGGCTTTTAATGTTCCTAAATTGAAAGGAAAAATGTCAATGGTATGTTTAAAGTACCCTATATCAATAAGAAGAAAGTTTTGGTATGAGATGAGGGAAAACAAACCAAAATCCTTATTTTTATTAATGTTCATATATTTATAAAACATTAATTTTTTACATCTTTACAAATGTGTGTGTTCTATACATAAAAACTCAGTAGAATAACTTGTTCATATGTTTTTAAACATTAAACTTTTGGCTAGGCATGCTGATTTGTATGAAATATACCCGCATAACACTTGCAAATATATAGGTTGCATAAATAAAACGAAATTTCTTCATATTTTTTAGGATAATTGGATTTTGATAATCACAACTATTCGTCGTTGATCGTCAATAGTTTCACCTTAAAAAATTAACCCTAGTAGTCCCAACTATTAACATATTGCACTCCAATGGACCCTGACTAACGGAACCCTACGTCGTGAGTCATCGGTCGCCGGAAAAAACGTTTTTTTTGTCCGGAACACTTCTTTTTTTGGCCAGAAAACTCAACATTTTCATTCCAAACCTCTTTGTAACTTTATATCGAACCTTTAGGAACCTTTTTTCAAGTAAAAGCCCCAAGTATTGAGGTCGCCGGAAAACTCCTTTTTGGATGGAAAACTCAACATTTTCGTCCCGAACCTCTTTATAACCTTAAATTGGAACTTTTAGTAACCTATTTCCCGCCAAAAAAAAGTTTTTCGGCTACCGGCGACTAACGATGTTAGGTTCTGTTAGTCAGGGTCCATTGCAGGCTAATATATTAATAGTTGGGACTGCCAAATGGTTATTTTTGATGTTGAGACTATTAACAATCAACGACAAATAGTTAAAGTTATTAAAAATCTGATACTCCTGTTTAAAAGAAATTAAGATAGAGGAATAAATAGTCAACATTGTTATTATATTTTTAAAATAAAAGAAAATAAATTATTTATCTTGTTCTCCTTTTTCTCACGTCTTCTGAATTGTGTTAATATATATAGTATGGAGTTCTAGAGTGAACACTAGTGTATTTATAAACCAAGTGAACAAATCCTGCTTACATCATCAAATCGTAAAATACACTAGTGTATACAATGGTGTATCTTCATCATTAAATCTTGCCCATTGATTTACAATTGTGTATTGATAATCAAGGGCTAAGATTAGTTCACTAGTGTTTACAATCAAGGAGGTTGTTCACAAATGAACATAACCATATATATATCATGAAAATGTGATGTACAATATCCCTTATTATAGGAGCGTACGAGATTTGAAGTTCACATGTTATAAACTTCATACTAAAAACTCGCATGTTGTAAAATATAAAAACTCGCAAGTTGGAAAAACAAAAAAAATCGCATGTTGACAATGATATTCACATGTTGTAATTCAATCTCATACGCAGCTTACGTTAACACAAATTATACGTTAACCAACCCCTATATATGTATTAAAATGTATAGATTCACACCTCAAACGTTATATGGGATTATTGTATTTGTTATAATAATCTCTATAATATATAGGTTCCACCAGAATTACCAAAAGGACATGATAATGCGGTAAGAACCACGAAATCAAGCAATTATGGAATTCAAAGGGTGAATCATGCCCAAATGGAACGATTCCAATTAAAAGAACAAGTGCTGGTGACATTTCCAGATCTACTTCAGTTTCTAAATTTAGGAAATACAGTAGAAAAGACATCCCAACTTCACCAGAACATCAGGTATTCACTTTTTATCTCATGTTTTATTTTAGGCCAAAACAAATTATTCTACTAGAAAAATACTAAAAGGATTTAAGTTCAACAATAATAGAATATAGCTCGTTTTCTAAACATGCTAAACGGATTAGTATGTGACTTTTGTTCATGTTTAAAGGGATATTGGATTTAAATAACCTCAACTTTTATCAATTGCCTGATAACACTCACAACTTTCGATTTGTACCACACGACTCCTAACTTTCAACTTATCTTCCACTTGTACTCCCAAGCTAACTAAACCCTAACCTGTCACACCCAACCGATGGCGGAAACGTTGGGGTGAGACGAAACAGATTGCTCGAGACTTCATAACACTAATGGAACAAGTATTTAATAAATAATATTTCATTTCATTTCAAGAAACAAGTACAAACGTTGAAGCAAATTACAACATGTTGAACGGAAACAAAATACAACAAAATATTAAGTTTAAAGGTGTGTTTCTAGTCATCCTACTAGATTCTATGCAACATCATCATCATCAAATTCCTGCAATACGTTTTAAAGTATAGTTCAACACACAAGGTATTTGCGAGCATACAAATTTGAATATTAACTTATGTATAAAAGTTTAAACGAATCCACATGCCATAATATTTAACTAGAACTAACATACGATACTAGCATGCAACTATAAATGTCAACCAAAGATTCCCGCCAGCGTAATCTAATTATCTCAATGAATAAACCGTTTTGTTTACTTAACATGACCTCAAGAACACGGCGTGCGTTAATCCTATAGCGCTATACATGTTAAGGGAGGCTTGTAAAAAGTTAATGACAAGTATAAAGCAAAAGAATAGTCTAGCATATATGAATTCATGTATAACGTATCAAGCATATATGTTGGATTGTTTAGTTGTGATTTAAGCATAAAGTATATGATTGGGTGAGTTTAATAACATAAACGTATTACACCCAAAAGTTTTAAAAGTAAAAAGGGCGCCGAGCATACTCACGGTTTTGCAAAGCATTTCTAACAATCCGAAAGTTGTTAAGTTTGGGGAATGGAAACACCGAAGTTACCCTACATGGGGAAACGAATGTTGTATTCGGAGTTTGTGGAGAGTTCGGATACAGGAATTTTAAGTATAATAAAGTGTGTATACGAAAAATAGTTATCTAGTCCAAAACACTCGTTTTTAAACTATTATTTTCATGTGATTTCATTGATCGAAATTGCCCATTAGAATCGTAACGAGGGGTTTAAGACATAGATAATATGACTTATGTTCATACGTGTAACTATGACCCGGTTAACATCAAGAATCTGGTCATGTATATATTTATATACTATATATTATATTTTATAATAAGTCCATCATGTATTATCATAGAATTCATATAAGTCATGCATGGATGTAAGATGATAAACATCCACTAAATCTCATTGTATAGATTCACCAAAGCACAAAGTTACCAACATAGTTGATGACCCGTTGGTTATAAATAAGATAAGATACAACTAACTACTAAGCCAACTAAAACTATGAACAACCAAGTGAGCAAGCTAATGAAAGTTGAACGAGTTTTAGTGGTAGAAAACATCAAGTGAGGTAGTGGAACAAGATTGGAAAGCCCAAGCTTCCATAGTTCACACATTTAGACACATGCAAGACCCACCATAAGAATAATGGTAGTCTTGGATGGTCACACACTTGAAGGTTGCTTGGAACCTTATCAAAACAGAAAGTTTAGAGGGTGTTTGCACCTCTAAACTGATAAGAATCAACCATACACAAGCCCTACAACCATGAGTTTGATTGAGGACAAGTTTGGCACAAGATTCCATAAGATGAACAATGAAAGGAGAAGAGTTTGTAAAAGTTTTTATAAATCAGAATGTAAATCTAACTTTGGAGCCTTATGCAAATGATGTTCCACCTGATTACACCTTTGTGAATCTTGGATAAAATCCTAGAAGGTCATCCAAGTAGATTGGTACAAGAAAATATGAAGAAAAGTAGAAGAAAGTGCTCAAAACTCATTGCTTTAAGCAAAGGTGCAATTTGCCAACACTTGAAAGTTTGGAGGATTTGTGGGATCTTGAGAGTGAATTGAGAGAGTGTAAAGGGTTGGGGGAGTGTGGAAGACTTGTGTTTCTAGTGTGGTATTAGAGTTTAGGCTTTAAATAGGTTAGTTGGCCGTTTAGGTGTTGAAAGGTGAGTTAAATGCAAAATTCGCGTGTTTTAAAAGATTCTGTCAGGTCTGGTCATTTTACACGGCCGTGGGATCAGTGCACGGTTGTGCGGATCGCAGATCGCAGGGTAGTGCACATCAGGTGCGCGGTCATATGGACCACAGTGTGCATGGTCGTGCGCATCAGTTGCATGGACGTGCACTACCTACAGAATTTACCAAACTTTCTAGAATTTGCAGTTTAACCCCTAGAATTTGATAATTCCATTATTTTATGCTAGAAACTCATAATTAAGCATGTTTTTAGGTATTCCAAATGTATCAAAGTAACATATGAGTATAATGCACGTATAATTGACAATTTCAAGTGTTTCAAGTGTCGGTTTTTGCGTATAAACATGTATTCGAGATTGTAAAGTATAACACAAGTATGTAACATGTATAAGTATAAAAGTGAATTCCATTATGATCAAAGTCTCGGATTACAAGATTGGAAAAATGAGATACGAATAAGATACGATTACAAGTTTTCAAAAATAAAAATACGAGTATACTTTCTAAATAAGGAAAGTATAAAAAGGTGGAGCATTACATAACCCAGTTAGTTTTTTTGCTTATATGGCACTTATTTAGTGACATGACAACTGAGGTGACTTTTTTTTATGTTGTGGCACTTATTTCGTGATGTGGCAAGTGACGTCAGCTAACTGGGTTAGTGTTAGGCTAGTTTGGGAGTGGTGTAGTAAAATAAGTTGAAAGTTGGGGCGGCGTGGTACAAATCGAAAGCTGGTAATGTTATTGGCCAATTAGTGAAAGTTTGAGTTATTTAAATATAATATCCCAAGTATAAATGGTTAAGAAGGCCATGAATAAGTTGACGTAATGTAATTAAGTTATAATAAGCTAGTCGTGTCGTAAACAGGTTGGCGAGTTGAGTTTAGAATTAATTTTGTATATGTTTATTTTCTTTAAGTTCTAACTTTAAATGGGTTGATGGACTAACCCGTTCATTTACAGCTCAACCTGAAAATGACTTGTTTAACGGGTTAAATAGTCAACCCATTTAAACTCAACCCGAAAATGACTTGTTTAACAGTTTAAATAGTTAATCCGTTTAAACTGAACCCAAAATCGTCTTTTACCATGAATAATCCTGGTATTTATTTGAAATTGAATATCGCTGATTTTTTTATATTGCAGCATGCAATTGGGTATTCTAGGGATGGAGAATTCTATGGAGCAAAGGCGTTTTTAAATGTGTGGGAACCAAATGTTAGTCTATTTGATTTTAGTCTTTCACAAATCTGGGTTTTGGGTGATGTTCCAAATCATCCAGTTAATAGTATTGAAGCTGGTTGGCATGTAAGTTATTCCATGTCTCTCTTTCTTATTTATTTATTTATTTACTAGTTATTTTTGTTTAAATGTGAGTTTGGATACATAATATTTATTCATAAATACGAAGTATGACTAGAAACATAACAATTTCATTTACTCATTTACATTATATTTACCTAATTCATGTTTGAATAAAGAGAAAATCACCAAAATGTATATTAAACAACATGAAAAGCCAAAATTAACATTGGTAACATCTAACGTGAAGGAATTTCACGAAAAAAAAAAGGTGCAGAAGATGACATGTGTATTAATAGGTTGGGTTGTAGTTTTTTTTTCCCAATTTAGAGAGACCCAAAGCTAATCCAATAAGAATCAAATATGTGGCATAATTTCAAAAGAAATGCTTTTGTAACCTCCAACCTCAAACGGCTGTGTAGCAAACTAAAACAGCTAGGGTCAGAGAAAAAGTTAAGCCCTACCCATTTCCATTAGCGATGCATGAGCATGTATCAATCAATCAAGGACAAATTGGCATTAAACCACATCCCTGTCATCATCATCATGCTTAGTTAAATCCCACAAATAGCAAATCTAAGGTAGGGTCTGAGGAGAGTAAGATGTAGACAACCTTACTTTACCCCATAGGAATAGAAAGGCTACTCTCAGTGAGACCCCGTAGGAATAAAACCACATCCCTGTATATACACATAGTCATGTTGAGTGTAAACTCGTAGTCATTTCGTCACAAGACTGTTTTTAAGTATAGAATTGTAATTTTTGACTCAATTTTATCCTATTTGTCGTTATAACCTAATTTTTAAGTATAGAATTGTAATTTTGGACTCAGTTTTTATCCTATTTGTAATTCCTTTTATTATTTTTAATAAAGTATGTTAATATGAATGTATGTATGCATTTTAATATCTAGTTTGTTATGGCAGGTTTCCCCAAATGTACATGCAGATAGTCTTCCAAGACTGTTTACTTACTGGACTGTACGTTTTATAAATAACTCTATCTATTTTGGGGTATTTGAATACACATAAAACATTTCCTTTTTGAACAATTTGTACTTATTGTTTGAAACAAAAACTGCAGCCAAGTGGGTATAAGTCTGGATGCTACAATATGGTGTGTCCAGGGTTCGTCCAAACCAATCAAAAGGTTTGCCTTGGAGCCGCTATAGATCCAATATCAACATATAATGGTCAACAATACGATGTCGACTTTCTAATATGGAGGGTAAGGAATTAATAAAATAAAGGAATATTGGATTTGAATAACCCCAACTTTCATCATTGGTCGATATTATTCCCAACTTTCAACTTATTTTTCTCTGGTATACCAAAACTAACTGTCCAAAAATAACTGAACCTAACCCAGTTAGTTTTTTGCTAACGCGACACTTGTGTAGTGACGTGGACGTCAGCTAACTAGATTATGGTTCAGTAAATTTGGGAGTAAGAGGAAAATAAGTTGAAAGTGTTGTGGTACAATCGTAAGTTTGGAGTGCTATCGGCCAAATGATAAAAGTTAGGGTTATTTAAATCCAATAACCCTAAAATAATGTAGACATATGTAATTATACCGACTGTTGTGTGTATGTTTGATGTCGGGTTTTGCAGGACCCAAAAACGAAGGATTGGTGGTTGAGAGTGGGAACCGAACTAATGGGGTTCTGGCCGGCAGATTTATTCACAGATCTTCACGATCACGCAACAACAATAGAATATGGCGGCGAAGTGTATTCTCAAAACTTGGGTAAGCATACATGGACTCAAATGGGTAGTGGACACTTCCAGGATGAAGGTTTTGGGAAAGCAGCATACGCTAGGAACTTGGAAGTGGTTACTCAGGATAATCATATAATTCCAGTTCCTAATCTAAGAACATTTGCAGATGACCCTAATTGTTATGGTGTTAAACAAGAATATAGTAATACTTGGGGTAATTATATATTTTTTGGAGGACCTGGATATAATCCTAATTGTCTCTAATATGTTATCATTTCTTTCTTATATATACATACAATGAAAGTCTCTTTTTATTTGTTGGTTACTTGCTTAGCTTCCATTTAAATGTTTGATTAAAGTTGTTGAATTATAATAATATACTTAAGTTTTCTAATTATAAAATGTAATTGTCATCTTCAATTCTCTCAGAAAATATTACATATTAGCTTTGAAAAATTACAAAATATTTAGCTATATTCGACATTTAGAACCTAGTACAAAACTAAAGGTTTGGGAAACATACGGTTATTTAATCGCTTTTTGCCTTGTTAAGAGTATCTCCGATGCTAATCTAAGTCTAAAGTTCAGACCCGAAACCTCAACATGCAATATCATTCCAGACATGTACCTTAAAAAGTTATTTGTTTCTCAAACGCTAAACCAATCTAGACCTTCGCCTTTTATAATATAATATATATATATATATATGGTGAGTTCTGCTACAAAGTTCAATTTTCCTACAAAGTGTACAAAGCAATAAAACACCACAATTTCAGACATAAAACACACTCAAAACTCACAAATAACAGTGTGAATATCACTAAAACACAATATCGTAGAACTATGAATTAAAATACAACATGATAATCAACATAAAACAAACTAATGTTAGTCATTCGATAATCAACGCCTTATCATCCAAAACACAACACAAACCCACAAATTTTGGCATTTTAGTAATCTTCACTTTATTATTTGTGGGTTTTGGGTATGTTTTATGGTTCACATTATGGTGTTTTATAACTTTTTACACTTTGTAGGAAAAATAGACTTTGTAGCCAACTCCCACCATATAATATATATATATATATATATATATATATATATATATATATATATATATATATAATTCGTACGAGTTATACCTTGTGATGCACGTTGTTTTTGCTTCATCCCCTTCGGGCAATTCTTACTTGATAGTAGCCCGAACGCAAATCCAACTTTGAAAAGTACCTAACATTGCTAAGTTGATCAAACAAATCAGCAATAAGAGGAATTGGGTACTTATTCTTCATCGTGATTTTGTTAAGTCCCCAGTGATCAATACACAATCGAAGGGACCCGTCTTTCTTCTTTTGGAATAGTACCGGTGCACCGTATGGGGCCTTTGAGGGGAGAATATAGCCAGCAACCAACAATTCTTTCAGCTGCTTAAGTAACTCTTCCAGTTCTGGTGGTGGCATGCGATACGGGGACTTTGCTGGTGGTTTAGAACCTAGTTCCAGCTCAATCTCATGATCAACTTCTGTCCGAGGTGGTAGTTTCTTGGGTAATTCAGCTGGCATGACGTCCTTGAATTCTTCTAGCACCTTCTCGATCTCTATCGGCACAGCTTCCTTGGGCTTTTCCTCATCAACCTTTGCTACCGCCAAGTAGCACGGCTCCTTCTTGTTGTATCCCTTCTTGAACTGTATGGCTGAAAGGGTCTTTGATCCGTTCTTTGACCCGCGCTCCGTGGGGCACCATACAAGTCTTCCCCTCGTCCAAGATACATAAAGAGTTAACAAACGGCATAGGTAAAGCCCGTACCTTATCAAAGAATTCCATGCCAAACACAACCTTGAAATCATCCATATCTACAACGGAGACGTTGATAAGTCCAGCCCATTCACCAATACAAATCTGAACGTCCTTGGCCTCCCCATGAATTGGTTTGGCATTAGTATTGACGGTTTTCATTGCTTCTATACCTTTAGCAAATTTTACACCAAGTCGCCTTGCTTCCTCTGTAGATATGAAATAATGAGAAGCTCTCGTGTCAACAAGGGCCTGAACTTGGTTTCCCATAATGTTAGCTTGGACGAATTGCAGCCCTTGTTAGGTGACGGACGTGTTTCAACCAAGGCCTTGATTGCAGTTAGTATTTGCATCAATCCTATGCAAACATCTTCTTCTTCGTGACAACCTTCTGCTTGGGCAATCATGGCTTGTAAGCTGGCTCTTTTGGGGCAGTCTCGAGCATAATGTGATCCATCACATATGAAGCACTTATTATCTTTGCTTAAGGGCTTCTTGTCTCGGGCCTTCTTTTATGGTGGAGATTTACGTGTAGAGCTTTCTTTTGTTTGGGCTGATTTTTCTCCCCCACCTTTCACGTGGCTACTCTTGCGGGCTTTGCCCCTCGATTCCCGGATAGAATTGCCTTTTGATTTCTCTAATGAAATCAACCCAAGTGTTAAGGATCCACGTACCTTTTTCAATCCCCGCATGCTTACGTCGCCACCACAGGCCTGCGGTTTCTTTTAAGTACAATGAGACTGTCTTGATCTTTGTAGCGTTGTCCATTACGTTTACACCTTCGAAGTAGCGCTCCATTTCCCACAAGAAACCATCAACAGCCTTCGCTTCTCGTTTGCCAATGAAGGGTGTTTGTTTTGGTACTTCGATCCTTGGTGTAAAGCTAACAACGCTACCATCGGCTGTAACCATGGCCCTGCCATAGTTATTTACTTTGGTCTCCAAGCTAAGAAGGCTTCGGTGCATATCCATTGATAAGTCGTCCATGTCCTTGCGAAGTTTACGGATTGCCTTCTCCGTTGCCTCTTTGATGCTTTCATTTATTTTTAGCTGAAACTCAGCCTGAAACATCTCCATTGCAGCCTTGAAGGTCACTGAAGCTTGTCTCCAACTCATCCAAGTGTGTTTAGTACAAAAGGATATGGTGGTGTTTGGCACAACTATATCTATTTTGGAGGACCAGGATATAATCCAAAGTGTCTCTAAAAATACATAGATATTGTTCATTTTTTCAGAGATAAATAAAATATAATATAATTCTGTTTTTCATTTCTTAGACAAATCAATATATGTGTATGGTGTATCAGTTATAAACATGTTTACATATATCATAGGTAGCATAAGTATAATGGGTATATGGTAAGAGATATAAACCGGAAGAACTGTATCAAACATAGTGGATCAACATTCTTGGCCTAAATATTGTGGGTCGAGCTACAAGTCTCCTAGTTTAGTGTGACACGTAGTCTTGGCTATATCATGTTACATTCATCATTAGTTGTTATTCTTTGCAAATGTATAACCTTTTGGACTTCATATTCACATTGACCACTTTGGGGGTCGAAATTTGATAGTGATGATGTATTTCACGTTATTTCTTGTGTTACCAATCTTCTTTATTCTTATCTCCCCTAAGACTAGGAACATTGTCTCATTAAAATGACAGTCAGCATTCCATGCAATAAACATGTCCGCCGTCTAACGGTTCTAGATATTTAATAATAAATGGGGAGTTAAACCTATGTAGATACCCAGTCTTCTTTGAGGTTTCGTTGTAGTTCGTTTGTGGTAGCGGTATTGGTATGTATACAGCACAACCAAAATGTGTACAGGTTTTGAAGAACCATTTCAACCATTCAATACAAGAGTTTATATACATATGGGTATAACTGTTAAACGATTATGGTGGAAGATAAACTATGATATGTATAAGATGTGTACCATTTGAGTGGGTAAATCTCCAAGAAATATAGAAGAAGAAAGAAACCAAATATGTGACAATTTTCTCTGCTATTTCATAAAGAAAGTATAAGGCAAACTACTATTACTCCTAATATTACGCTACTACCCCATCTTCTCAACGGATTCAGCAGGCTTCTTCGATGCATTATGATTTTGGACCGGGTCATGGGCCTTAGTGATATGTAAAACCTTAACTGTATCCAGTGGCGGATCTAAAAAACTTCCATAGGGGTAACGTTTTAAAAGAAAGAGGTAACGAAATCGAAAAAACGTCAAACTTTTCCAAAATTTACACTACTGCCGGAGCGCCAAAGGGTAGCCCGCGGAGACTACCCTAATTATATGGTACATCCGCCCCTAATTGTATCATAGTCCTCCCCTTAAATTTGGACCTTGACCTCAAGGTCCGACACAGTAGCACAAGTAGCGGGGGCCGGGTTACTGTCAATGAGAGGGATGGAATAGAGAAATCGGCAGTAACTGGTCCCAAGGAGCAAAGCCAATCGAAACCTAGAATGATCTCAAAACCCTTGAAAGGTAGAAGGAATAAAGAGACCTTGAACATGGACAGCCGGGCATAAACTGTTGCAAAGGGGATGTTTGGGTGGTGGCGGTAGGGGCTTTGCTGGTGGTTGAGCCAAAAGAGGCTTTATCCTCCAACAGCTTGCTGAAAGGAGGTTGGTTTAAACACTGACAAGTATTGCTAAATATCCTTTCGAAGACCAGAAAGGAAACAATCTAACAAGGCAACCCCGTGGTGGTGGTTTGGTGGAGTTAGAACAAGGTGGCTTGGTGATCATCAAAGGATGAGGGACCTAAGCTTGGGTGGTCTTTATGAGCCGACGTGACAGGGGAAGAGGAGTTTGGATCAGACTTGGTAAGGTGGGCAACAAGTGTTTGGGTTTGGTCAAAGTTTTTCAATGAGCACGTCAAGTTTGGAGGCATGATTTGCATGGCAGTGGAGTTGGCTGAGATGGTATCAGCCATCGTCATCAGAGGAAGTGGGTGGGATCTCGACGAGGAGCCATGTGAGACTCCTAATATTACGCTACTCCTCCATGCATTATGATTTTGGACCCCTGGATCTTTAACTGTATCATTCAGTATATATGATTTATAACAACTTTCTACATGTTTTATACATATAAATTTACGGGATATATGCACAAGGTTGGACATGCGGAAAGAATATTGTATAAAAATATGATATTCTTCATTGTATACCAAAACAGTTATTACTTAAAACAAAGGGGTGGTATGTCTAGACATGACGGTTCTGCTACCGGTGGTGGCCGTTGTTACTATTTGTGGGTTGTAAACGTACCAGTGATCAAGTTTAAATGAGTTATACATGCCAAAAATGGGTTAACTGGTTGTAATAAACTTGTAATCACGTTAGATGTGTCAAGACACGGGCTTTCGGGTGAAGCTTATAAATTATTTACTTTTGTTCTTTTTAAAGTTCAATGGTTAACGGATCAAGCCATTCATTTACAACTCAACCAAATACAAGTTAACCTGAAACCTGATTATTTCAGTTGAACATTATTTTTTATATTTATGTTAATATATTGTATGTTGCAGCACGCAATTGGGTTTGTGCATAAAGCAGAATTCTATGGAGCAAAGGCGTTTTAAATGTATGGAAACCAAATGTTATTAGAAATGATTTTAGCCTTTCACAAATCTGGGTTCTTTCTAATATTCCAGGTCGTCCTGCCAATAGTATTGAAGCTGGTTGGGAAGTAAGCTCATCCTTAGCTCTCTTATTTATTTATTATTCGTTTTTTTTGTTATATTCAAAAATACATTTTTATATTGAATTCATTTATTCTATTTTTATCAAAATGTAACTACAAATAGAATAACTCAAAATGTAACTACTAACACAATAACAATATGTATGCGCTCATATTATTCTACCAATTTATATTTAAATTAAATGATTGGCTTTCAAAATAATTTTACCTTTTAATAATATTATATTACTTTGAAACACGTAACCAATTTGGTTGAAACCACTTTGCTACATACATACATGTTGCATCCAAACTCAAACTCTCATAGGTTTTGTCCTAAGCTTCGTTTTTAAGTATAAAATTGCAGTAATGAAATTTTCATTTTTTCCTTTTTGTGATTTCCTTTTTTTCTTTTCAAGTTTGTTTATAATATGAATGTTAGTGTATGCATTCTAATATCTAGTTTGTTATGGCAGATTAAGCCATATAAACACAAAGATGGTCTTCCAAGACTATTTACCTACTGGACTATAAGTTACATGTTTGTGTATTAAATATGTGTCCATATTTTTTGTTATTTCACTTCAATAACATGCTAGATTAGTCCAATTATTTATATAAAACATAGTATTGTATTTTAACTATTACTACTTATATTTTAAAACTACAGCCCAACGGGTATCGATCCGGTTGCTACAATATGATATGTCCAGGGTTCGTCCAAACCAGCCGCACAGTTTCCCTTGGAGCTGTCATTGATCCAATATCAACATATAACGGTGAGCAATATGATGTCGCCTTCATGATATGGAAGGTAAGTGTTTGATAACATAAACGACTTTTGTAATCATGTTAACCCTTGCAACTTTATTTTTGTAGGACCTGAAGAGTGAGGACTGGTGGTTGAGGTGGGAAACGAAGTGATTGGATTTGGCCAACATCTTTAATCACGGATCTTCGAAATCATGCAACCGCGATAGAATATGGTGGAGGAGTGTATTCTGGTAGCTTGGGTAAGCATACATCGACTCAAATGGGTAGCGGTCACTTCCCGGATGAAGGCCTTGGGAAAGCAGCATATGCTAGGAACTTGATAACAGCTTAAATGCAGTTTCTAATCTTATATTATTGGCAGATAAGCCTAATTGTTATGGTGTTACAAAAGGGTATAGTGATGTTTGGCACAATTATATCTATTTTGGAGGACCAGGATATAATCCTAAGTGTCTAAAAATATAGATATTATTCAATATAATTCTCTTTTTCATTTCTTGGACAAATCAATATATCAATATGTATATGGTGTATCATTTATAGCTTATAAACATGTTTAGATACATCATAATTAAGGTAGCATAAGTATAATGGGTAGATGATAATTGAGACGTAACCGCCATTTTCGTCTAGGTTGTTCAATTATGTCAGTTTAGGCCAAATTTCAAATTTGTACCATTTACATCCCTTACATTGAAACATGTCAGTTCCGTCCAAAAAAAGCATGGGTTAACTGCTATTTCCGTCCTGTGATTTGTCCAACTATTCGATTCCACTTTAGTTTTTTTGACGGAATTTGCATGTTTCAAGAATGTCAGGGGCCACAATGGTACAAATTTAAAATTTGGTTTGGACTGACGTAATCGAATTTATGTTAAAAGATGTTAAGGTTAGTAAAAAAATAGTCAACATTTATATTTTTCCTGATTTTTTAGTACAATCTCATGTGAACATTAACTATTAAGATTTAAGAACAACAATTGGAGCAGACAAAGAACTTAAATAGGAATGCAATACATTTCATCTTACAAAAAGCCCACTCCAAAACAATACAATTGAAACATTTGGGCTGGAAGCATAACAACAGCCCAAAGGGGTTGTTGCATTGCAGTAGAGGTGCACAAAATAAGTTATATGATAAAGAGATACAAATTTGCTCTGCCAAAAGAATTTGGGGGGGGGGGGGGGGGGGGGGGTTTGTTTGGAGGAACTGTATTAAGGTACAATTTTATTTTATATCTATCTTTTTACAATTTCAGCGGCTGCACACTTCGTAAGAATTGGTATTATAAATAATTAAAATTTCTCGAATAGAGGCTGAACCGAGAAATATCAAATTGATGTACAAGGAGACGTCGGTAGCATATGATACGTGGAATTTATCACACGTACATGGCCTGATGTAATAAACCTAGTTTCTTTGGGTGAGCTGAACGAAATAGTAAATAGTAATATAGACTTCACATTCACATTTTTTTAGGTTCAAAATAGAAACCATCTTATAGTTCATTACGAGTTTTAGCAACCAAGTTACAGTTTATTACCATTGTAGCAAAGAATGACCTTTTATTGTGACTTCATGTTACAACAATCGAACATTCAAACACCTCTGCGTAAACTCGAGTAGCCATGTACAATTTTTTATGCAACAAGGTACACCATTATTTTCATGACATGTGGTCAATATGGTATTGTATTGCAAATCTTTGACCATATCTACACTTAGGTAACTTGGTTGTTCTTGAGGGGATTGACCTGCATAGATTCAAGTCTTGTGGGCTCATATAATTAAGATTGTTGTTTGGAAGATGTTGTTAGTTGTAATCCACATAGTTATGGACCACAATGTGGACATATAACATCAAGGGGGGACAAAAGCAATGAAGTAATCTTAAGGAATAGGACATCCTTCTTCATGTTATATGTTTGTATGTTTGATTTGACCAAACAAGATTACTAGAATCTAGAGCCAAAATGGCACTTTTATTCGAATATTCTTGAAATATGGATTTAAAGGCATGTTTGGTGCAACTCAAATGAAATCCTAGACTTCATGTTTCATAGATACGTTTAGATTTAGTGTTGGAGCTAGTGGGTGTTTGGACTAGCGTATCAAAGTTTATAACTAATAATGTGATTACGACTTTAAACGTAAATTATACTACTAGAATACATACTTTCACCGATATAGGTATGCCCAAAAATTAAAATAATCAAAAAGGGAAAAACTAATTTGTTAAATTTCACCGATCATCATTAGAGTGTTTGCCGGCCAACAAGAAGATAGTTTTAAATGTTTCCAACAAAACTTCACTCTCATGGTTCATATCTTAATCAATGGATATGCGTTGGACTTTTACTCCACAAAATGTTGTTTGATTTTACCGTGTTATTTTTATGTGAGGCGTATTAAAATTGAACAACCCATCAATTACAACTTTAAAGCATCTATATTATACAAATATACACAGTTAACAATTTTTGTTTTACTAATTTGGTTTTCTTATAGCCTACATTCTTTAACATAAAAAAAAAACAAATACGCAACTGTGTAAAAAAATCTCATAATTTTGTTGAAAACGGGGTCCTGTACGAAATATAGTATTTTTTTTGTTGCGTACGTTATACGAGTTTTGTTACCGTGCCGGTACTATGATGAACAAAACCAATTTTGACCGAACATCTTATACCGGTATCGGTATACGTTTAAGTGATTTTTAGTCGATGCAAAACATGTGTTAATATTTTTTTTTAATATATCATAAGTTCATACTTGGGTTTTCTATTTCAGTTATAGAGACGAGTGCTCATACTATAACGAATCAAACTAATATCGACCAAATTCCTGCCGTGTAACGTGAGAAATCCCACTAGTTAATTTTAGAAGGCAAAATGAAATTACACATTTACTAATTTTCTAATCTAATCGAGATAGTATTTTCTCTCAAGAATGTCTTTAATTTTTATCATAATAGATGGCTGATAAGTTTATTTTTGTTAAATACATACAAACGTTATCATTTACGGTTCAATTATTTACATTTTGTTATCAAACGTGACATAATAACTTCGAAACGTTATTGAGATTTGAGAACCCCATAGAATCAAACTAATGACTCCAAATAGTCAAATGTTTATATTTATGTATAGGAGATATATTCACGCAACTAGTCGTTCAACCCCTTTTTTAATATTTTAGTATTTTACTTTACGCATTTGATTTTTCTATTTATTAAAGATAACCTAAATGTACTTATTAAAATAAGTAAATATATTAAATTCACATCTTTTTATATAGTATAGAAGATTAATTTTGAAACAAATAAATTCCTTTATTTGAAATGGCCGTTGAACTTATAGACTTATATTTTCATTTATATAGTATAGAAGATAGAAGATTAATTGTAAAACAAATAAATTCCTTTATAAAGAATTTGTGGATATATTATGAGATTTTACTTATACTCAAATTTGAATTAAATTACCACATAAAATATTTTTTTACCACATTAAACATGGACGACAAAAACGGATTTAATCTTATGAAGCAAGTTACAAACATCTCGAGACTTAAGTCTCACTTCGAAGATTTTTTTATCTTCTATTTATATGTTTTTATTTAATTGTTTTCGATTGTAAAATGAGTGAATCATGCATATCCTTAATCGCATCCACAATGAGAGAGGGTGCGTTCATATGGATGGGAAGATCTGTTTTAGGGGGGAGCGTCAACGAACAATTCAATTGTTTATTTATCTGTTTAATTTGATTTTCACTGTTTATTTATCTGTTTAATTTGATTTTCATTCTTTATGATATTTAAATACTAAAATATATTTTTTCAAACTTAAAAGGTTTACTTGTATTTAGCTTAAAAGTTGAAGTAAGGGTATAACAAGTAAAAATAAGGAAATATGGGTTAAATTTAGTAGCACCCTGTTTGAAAATGAAATATCTTTTTTACTAAATAATGTTTTAAAAGTTGCGTTTTAATCCGTTCAACTTCACTTATACTAAGACATATATTTAAAAATCCAACAAAGAGAAATAAATAAATAAATAATGCCATATAGAACCGAAGATTTTGGACCCTTGAGAGTTGGCCTTCTCCACTTGCAAATATGTTCTAGATACATTGTAACTAAAATTTCAAATTTTGTAAAGTCAAAAAAGAAAAAGAAAAACTCAACCCAACAACGCTTAACACCATAATTTTATTAAGGAATAAACAAAATAACATTTCAGCATTAAAAATTAAAGTCTATATATAATGATGTATTATTTAATTTAAATCATTCGAAGTTGATTTGATGATGCTCTTAATCACGTCGTCTCTTTGTGGTTCTATTTGATTATGGGAATGTTTTTTTAATTATAAAAAAAAAACAAATTCTTGAGATTTACAATTTAGAAAGGTATTTAAATATTATACTCAACTATTATCACCAACTTCTAGAAACATTTTAAGGATTAAAACGATAATAAAAATGTGATGAGAACATATCAACAAACAAGGGTTACAAATAAAATAAAATAAAATAAAAAACTCATTTTTCCATTTTAAACAATATATTCTTGTTGCATATGAATAAACATACTCAGTTATTGTTGGTATAGTTATTATTTAATGGGTTTTTTTTTTTTTGAAAAGTCTCAAATCCAGGGATCTCGTCTGTTACATTTACATATTACAATCTAATTCTTAAACTAGTAAATTCATTCATATGAAGCAACAAAACATTCAAATATAACATTTGAGTCTGTTACATAACCTACTAAATGACGACAAAGGTCCAAAAGCAAAACATAACAAAAGGGACGCAAACCTACACTTTATCTTTATCTTGATGTGCATAATAAAAGTCAATTATATTAATTGAGTTATAGTTTCATAAGCAACTTTAAAATTTTAATTGTATCATAACATAGCATAACAAACGTAACATGACACCTCATGATAACATAACATAACATCATTTCGTTTTGTTAGCTGTCGTTATCATGTTCATGAGTGATTGTCAACACTACATTCCATATCTTGTGCAGGACAAATACCATTCCATAGGTTTAACCTTTGCTTTTAAACTTTCACATCAATCATAAAATAGTCTTATGAAACATTCACATCAATCATAAAATAGTCTTATGAAACATTGAATGTGGTAAATGAATAGAGTAATATTGGATTTTAATAATCTTAGTTATTTGTTGTTGGCCGTCTGCAGTCTTAACTTAAAAAATAATCACTGTCAATCCTAACTTTTAACATATTGGCCTTCAGTGGACCCTGACTAATAGAACCCTAGCGCACTTAGTCTCTGGTGGCCGGAAAAACATTTTTGGTTGGAAAACTCATTTTTGGCCTGAAAACTCAACATTTTCATCCCAAACCTCCTTGTAACCTTATTACAGATCTTTAGAAACTTTTTTCTAGTAAAAGCCCCAATTATTAAAGTCGCAAAAAACTCCTTTTTCGCTAGAAAACTTCTTTTTGACTGGAAAACTCAACATTTTTGTCCCAAACATCTTTATAACCTTAAATTGGACCTTTAGAAACCTTTTTATGGCCAAAAACGGTTTTTCGACGACTGGAGAGTAACGATGTTAGGGCTCTATTAGTCAAAGTCCATTGGTAGCCATTATGACAATAGTTAGGATTGCCATTAGTTTATTTTTTAAGTTATGACTGTTGGCGGCCAACAACGAATACTTG
The DNA here is from genome assembly GCA_947069175.1 of Scalesia atractyloides. Lineage (NCBI taxonomy): Eukaryota > Viridiplantae > Streptophyta > Magnoliopsida > Asterales > Asteraceae > Scalesia > Scalesia atractyloides. The sequence continues at coordinate 889,552 of CAMTDV010000011.1, read as the reverse complement.
AGATTATTAAAATCCAATATTCTATGAATTGACATGCATATAGTTTAATAAACACTTTAACAAATGTTGTAAAATTCATCTAATCAAACACTTATAACATACTTCACTTTTTAAAATATTATAAAGCATGCAATTCACCCTAAAATAATGTAAGGGTAGGTCTAAAACTTACATACGAAATAAAGCTTTATACACTATACGTTTGACGATCCTAAGCCTTGGACAACATACTCAACCTGGTCAAAGATTCACATATGAACTAGGTCAACCTTTACATGGAAAATATGTTAATAAGTCAACGTTCGTATAAGACCCTTATGCGATAGTTTGGGGACTTTCACATGAACAATTAAGCGAAAGTTTAGGAACTTTTGCATGGTCATAAGCCTTTAGATACTTTCACATGAGCAACTCTCGCGTGGGACTTTCATGCGAGACAGAGAAATTTTTGGTTGACCACCTAGCCAAGAATTAAACTCTTGTGTGAGAGGTAATATTCGCACAAACATACGTATGAGCAACTTTTTCATAAACATTCGCATGAGCAAAATGGATGAGTTGCCTTTGAAGAAACCTTAAAAACTCATTAAAGACGGACTAGGCCTACGTCAGCTCAATTCACGTCAAGAACTTAACTTTACAGTTCAAAAACAATTAGATTCTTCATAAAATTTCTTCCAAACACGACACATTCGAATCATGCAACTTTTTACATAAAACATCGCATTTTCATTGGTAGAACAGAACCAAGATGTTTCAGCTTCAAAACCTTCAATAAACAACAACCTTACACCCCCCCCCCCCCCCCCCTCAAGCTTAAAATACTTGCACAAACTTGAATTAGTTGTCACACCCTGACCCGCAGCGGATATGGTAGTCGGGGCATGATTGGGTTTTCACCAAAGCTCCCATTTACTATAAAGTTCCATATTTATTATTTCTCTTTAAAGAAGAAGTTAAAATAGACATACAAGCATAACATGTTCAAATACACTTTCATTACAAACTAAAGTATTAAACAAAAATCATACAATTACAAAGGGAAACTAAACTAAATGTCCATTCCAAAGCATTAACTTGTTTATTCTTCTAGGCCATCCTACGTGTTTCTTTTCTCAACTGGATCACCTGTATCATGTGTAAAAATAGGGTTTTTGGGTCAACATAAGTTGGCGAGTGAATCTTATGAAAACATTTGAACGAATTTGTTATATTGGTTATAAAAAGATGCATAACCACATATGAGTAAACGTAAATGTAAATTTAATCACAAAACACATAATATCAATTAATGCACAAGCACACACACCAAATGATGAACAATGAGATCAAGGCTCAATCAAACGGAGCCGATCTAATGAGGCACACGATGTTCAACTCGTCTCCCACGAGGAACTGATGGGCCTAATGAATGATTTGCACGCAACTTGACAAAATGTAAACACGCATCACAACAAACAATATTTACATCACAAGTTTAGGTCATATAATGGTAATAGCAACAAGTTTGAATAAACAAAATAATTAAAGCGACACATGATACACCCCAAAACATGAATAAAAAGGGGAATTTATAAGGATTCACTCACAGTGGGTGCGTTCCTTGATGACGATGAATGCGCACGAATATTATGATTCAACCGACGAGGGAAAAACTAACCTAAATAATAACGAAATGATTCGGTAAATAAATAAATTTTATTTGAGATTAATATTTTTAATTAGTGCTCTTAATGGGATTGTTAGATTTATTTTTGTGAGTTTAAGGAAATTTTCTAACTTTAAAAATCTTATTTTTAAGTATTTTTAATTAATTTTTTTCAATTAAATAAATAAATAAATAAAGAAATAAAAAAGGTTGACTTTTTGACCGTTGACCGTTGACCGGGTCTTGACCGGTCAGACTGTGTTTTCTATGCGCTGAGTGAGGTTCGAATCGTGACCTCTCACATACGTGCACGCAGCTCTACCAACTGAGCTACGTGTCTAACCCGAAATATTTCTGATTTTAATTATATTTATATACTATTTAGATTATTCAGAAATTATTCAATTTTTAAAAAGGATTTAAACTGTCGAACCGGTGTGAGAGCCTGGACTCGAACCCGCGTTTCCAGTGTTGTGTTGCACCCAGCCCAACCAACTGGGCTGGGTGTCTAACCCGTTATATATTGAAATTTTATTATACTTAACATCTTACAGCGAGTTAATATGGTTCTGGTTTAAAAAAACGTTTTATTACTGTGGATAGGTGTTGTGTCAAGGATCGAACTCGGTATCGATAGTATGAAATGCACACAGTCCACCACTGGACTGTGTGTCTAACTCGTTTGAAATACTGATTTTAATTATATTTATAAACGACTCGATGTTCATCTCCTTCACTAACTTAGAACTGAAAACAGATTTATTAAACATTTGGTTTTACTGATCTACTGTTTTAGATTAAACAAATGAATCGAATAGAACTGACAGAAAAGATTAAGAATTCATACCGATCGGAGAATGTTATGGAAGTTCCGATTGGATTCTGGCAATGTGCAAAAACTCCGGCGACTGAAAGGAATTCCGGCGAAGTTTAACTTGCGACAGAGGCTCTTCAGGGAGTTGGAGGTGAGGTGGGTGATTTCTGTCTGAGCTCTAGAAGTCTTATTTTAGAGTAAGGCAATAATGGAATGGATTCTTCGGTTTTCCAGCGAGTAACTGAGAATTCCGGCGACTTGCAGGGACAACGTTAGAGTGTTTTAGCGAGAGTTTAAGAGAGAGTTTGAGAGATTGAACGAATTCGTTTGTGGTGAATTCGATTGGTATTTGTAGAGTAACCAGTAGCTTACCGATTTCGGTTTCAAGAATTTCGGTCAAGATGTAATTGCCGAGATGATTGCATAACCGATTTGGGGATTGTTGACTCCCTGATTGAGTCTATTACGTGATCGGTTACATTCGATGATTGAGAGAGGGATCCGAGATATCTTGATGACAGCCGGTGACTTAGCGCGGCTGTTTCTTTGTTTGAATCCGGATCGAAGGAATGTGATTACAAATCTATAATTGTTTTGAGATGTAGCAGATGTGGGCAAGTGGTGTAGTGGTATGTTGTGTATGTGTATATCCGGGAGACCCATCCCATTCTGTTTCCTTATTTAATTTTCATTAATTATTATTATTTATTAATTGTGGTTTTTAATTTTTAAAATATTTATTAAATATGTATTATTTTAAATAACCGACACGTTAAATACGCAACGAACTTTTAACCGAATATTTGATTGATAAACGGTGCGGGTTTTAGAACCCGTTTTTCGACGAATGTTACAATATCCCCTACTTTTAGAAATTTCGTCCCGAAATTTAAGTAGTAGTTGTATGTTTGACTCAAAAGGGAAGGTGTTTTAATTTGACAATTACATAATTAGAAAAGGGTGGGAGTTTAGATTTTCATTTGAGGCGGTAACGTTCCTAGTAAGGGTTGAATACCCTGCTACAGAAATCGCTTTTTGATGCCTATAGTATGAAAATGCGGAAACATGGATAAGCAGAGTTGATTGACTAGGTATGATCTCACGCATAAGAGTTTTGAGAGAATTGATACGTTTGGAAAGATAAGGTTATATCATAAAACAAAACTTCATCCATGACAATATTAAAACCTACACGGAACTTCTCATAACCGGCTGACAACGCTTTGGATCCTTTGACAAGAATACTTATATATAGGAAGCACCAGCGGCGTATCCACCATATTCTTGTCAAATTTTCATTGGCTTTGTCAGTAAGTTATGATTAGTTCTATGTGACTCTAAAATCTACAAAACAAACACAACAGCCAAAGCTTGAGTCTCAAATCTGAAAGGATACATAATCGAATGATGACAGTACCTCTCTCGTTTGTTATGATGAAGGGGTTAGTCTATGTAAAAGTGAGATACACCCCAACTTCTTTAAATGATGAGATCGAGGTACGTCGAGATGTATGATGATATGAGAGTTAAATCAATGAGTAAAGGTATAAAACAAAACCGTAATATCAATTCGCATTAAAATTCTTGGATACATAAATTCCCAATTTATAACTGGGATACGTAAAGATTGAGATAACATAAAGAAGACATTAAACTAGATGATTGGAGTTGAGTCTTGATTCTTGGTGAGGGAAAGCTAGTTGGGTGATTCGTTTGGGCCGTTATTATCTTTAACAGGATTGGCGTTGATGTTGTAAGCTCTTCCTCTTGCTGGTGGTAGTGCTAGGTTTGCTTGATTTGCTTGGTTAACTGGGTTTGCTTGAGCTTGGGCGTTTATGATGTTAACCAATCGAGGGCACGTATTTCTGAAGTGGGTAGGGTCGCCACAATTAAAACAAGTTCGAAATATGGAAACATGGGGTATTGGGGTTGTTGATATGTTTGGATCATGTTTTGAGTAGGGGGTGAAGCTTGGTTTTGAGGGGCACGACAAGTTTTGCTCCAATGACCATAACGCCCATAATTTGCACACAGTCGACAAGGTACGGTAGATGGATGGTGATAAAAACAGGTGTTGCATTGAGGGGGAGGTCCAATATAAGGTTTCTTATTTGGGTAAGTAGAGTTGGGTGCTATTTGAGTGATTGAGATAGCTTGGAGGGGTACGGCTTGTGAAGCTGGTTGATTGCCTTGGCTGATAGCGAAATTTTGCCCATCTCGTTTTCTCTTAGGAGTGGTTTGAGAAAAGGATTCGGTCTGGGTTGGGTTTGAGGTTTCGGTTGATGCTTTATCCTTCTTCTTCTCCTCCGCGAAATCTTTATTCCGTATGCGGTTTTCGGTGAGCTTTGTAGCTAACTCCATTGTTGCTTCCAAAGTTGCAGGTGTGGTACTTATTACAGGGTCTTGAATTTTTGAAGGAAGACCTCGAATGTAGTGCTCGATTAAACGGTAGAGGGGAGTAAACAAGTTGGGGACCATCAGATTCAACTCAAAGAATCTCTTGTTGTATGTGGTGTGGTCGCCCTCCTTTTGTTTCAAAGAGTAGAACTCATCTTCTAATTTCTTGATTTCGCTTCTTGGACAGAAACGTCTTGTCATGATTTCTCTCAACTCTTCCCAAGTCAAAGTCATAGCATTTTCAGCACCTCGCTTGGCCTTCTCTGTATTCCACCATGTAAGTGCTACTCCAAACAAACGACCGGTAGCATATCGCACCTTGCGATCATCGGGGCAGTCGCAATTGAGAAAAGTGTTTTCCATTTCCTCAAACCAATGGAGGAGAGCGGTGACACCTTCAGTCCCTTCGTATTTTGGAGGATCGCAGGATTTGAAATGCTTGAAGGTGCATTTAGTGGCATTTGGGGGAGGATTGACAACGTTTTGAACTTCTTGGTTGATGGGATTTACGGGATTAGCGGTAAGGGCTTGTTGAACTTGAACTACGATGTTGGGGATTACGGCAGCCATTTGTTGAGCGATTTGGGCAGCCATGCGCTCGCGGAATTTTCCTGATCTCATACTTCTACGAGAGAGACTATAAGACATCTACAAGGGATACGTATCGAGAGTATGAGTTTGACGTTTTAGGTGTCATGTGTCGTATTTAGAAATGAACATTCACAAAAACAAATGAATAAAATAAACCTACTACATCCATAGGATGTCTTGGGCTTTGCTCATGTTTGGGCTCCCATATGTCCCCTTACTTGGCCTTGGTAGTCATGTGGGCCCCCATGACTACTGGGCTCTGGTAGGACTCATATTGGTGTTGGCCTGTTAACACTTGCGCCACCCAAATGAAAATCGCAAAAACATGACAGCAAAGTATGAGGTCGGAGGGTGTCCTGGTATGGACACGGTGACAACTCAAAGTAGGGTTAGTTCGAACGACGTTTGGCGTGGCATGATTTGGCCTAATAGGTCCTTTGTACTCTCATCGTTACTCCCCAGGTAGGCAAATGGTCCATTATATTGGATTTATACGATTGCCAACCTAGATAGGACGTTCCGACTACCGGTACTTGTACCCTTACAGTTACTACATGCCCGTCGTAGAACTCACTTTGATGAGATTGAAAAACGAAAAATGCGACAAAATCTTGAATAAAGGAAATATGAGGATGATTTGAATATGTGAACATTGAAATTTGCGTGATGAGTGTATATGTAAGCATGTTATGTTTGACAACAAGTATAACTCATTAAGTATCACTCAATATGATAGTGGAAGTGTTTGCATGCATTTGTGTGTGTAATAAATACGAAACAAATAAACATCATGAGTTTGCATGTAACCACATAAACAATTAAAATCTAATCAACTATAGTATAGGCTCTAAGGGTCTAATAACCTATCTTATATCCCTATAGTCAAAGGATCTGATACCAATCTGTCACACCCTGAACCGTAGCGGAAATGGTAGTCGGGGCATGATTGGGTTTGCACAAAAGCTCATGACATTTACTATAAAGTTCCATATTTATTATTTCTCTTTAAAGAAGAAGTTACAATAGACATACAAGCATAACATGTTCAAATACACTTTCATTACAAACTAAAGTATTAAACAAAAATCATACAATTACAAAGGGAAACTAAACTAAATGTCCATTCCAAAGCATTAACTTGTTTATTCTTCTAGGCCATCCTACGTGTTTCTTTTCTCAACTGGATCACCTGTATCATGTGTAAAAATAGGGTTTTTGGTTCAACATAAGTTGGCGAGTGAATCTTATGAAAACATTTGAACGAATTTGTTATATTGGTTATAAAAAGGTGCATAACCACATATGTGTAACATCCATCGAAAAACGGGTTTTCCAAACCCGCTTCGTTTATTAATCGAATATCCAGTCATAATTAAATTCGTTGCACATTTATTGCTCAAATCAATTTTAAACGATACATAATTAATAAATATATTAGAATTAAAAAAACTATAATTGATAATTAATAATAAATAAGTGAATAAAAAATAAATAGGGCTGCCGGGTTTCGAACCTGGGTCAGCCGCTTCAACAAACACACAACATACCACTCCGCCACTTGCCTTCTTTGTGAATATTACGAAACAAATAATACTTAAGATGAAATCCAAATTCAAAACCGGAGTGTCACCGCGCTCAGAACTCGCAGTCACCGGGAAATCCGGCAATCCGCGACTTTGGCCAATTTCCTTTTGACCAAAACACGCTAACCGACTAAGACATCGGTTATAACCGATGTCTGACCCTTGATTTTAGTCATAACCGCCGAGAAAACCTTAACCACGAATCAAGACCAAATTCGGACTCAATACATTCTGTTTCTTCCCTATAAATACCCACCCAAACCTCTGGTAACCTTTTCGCTCAAAATCGCTCAATCTCTCGAAGCTTTAGCACTCGCCGGAGTTATTCTGCATTCGCCGGACTTTCACCGGAAAACCGAGACTTACTTCAAATCGGTAAAATTCTTGACTCTTTTGTTTGTAATCCATTATCGACATGTATTAACTTCAATCCTCCAAACAGAATCTGTTCCCAGACTACGCTGCCGGGAAATCCCACACTCGCCTGAATTTCACTGAAACATCAAAGTCTTACTGTCGATCGGTATAATCATCTAAAAACTCTTGATATCTCTTACTCAGTAACTTAACTTCATAACACAAGAAACTAAACTGTCAAACATTTCACTCAGCCGAGAGTCACAAATCAGAGTCGACGACTCCTGTCGGAAATCTGAATTAAACGCACTGTTTTGGTACATGCTGTTGTTTAATCTCGTTAACTAATTACATTCCAACCAATTATAAGTTTTGATAATCGAATTAAACAAAACAGTCGGATCTCACTGATCTGAGTTTTTGTAAACGAAGAAGATGAAGTCGAGAATGAATATAAGTATAATTAAAATCATATAATCAAACGGGTTAGACACACAGTCCAGCGGTGGACTGTGTGCGCAAACATACGCACGTCACGAGTTCGAATCGCACAACGTACCGAATTTCAGAAATAAAACCAATCTTTTTTAAACCTATTCGGATCACCTTTCAACATGTATATAAATATAATATAATTCAGTAATTAAACAGGTTAAACACACAGCCCAACTGGTTGGGCTGTGCGTACTCGAACCGAACGTCGCGAGTTCGACTCCGGGTCACTGAAGGCGGGTCGGCCATTTTAAATCATTTTTTAAATAAACTAAATTAGATAAAAGTTAATCAGTATGTATATATAATTAAAACAGAGAATATTTCGGGTTAGACACGTAGCTCAGTTGGTAGAGCTGCGTGCACGCGTACGAGAGGTCCCGGGTTCGAACCTCACTTATGCACATTAACCACAGTCCGACGTAAAGCGGTCACGTCAACGGTCAAAAAGTCAAAAATTTTATTTCTTTTTATTTATTTATTTAATTTAAAAATCAATTAAAAATACTTAAAAATAATATTTTTAAAGTTAGAAAATGTCCTTAAACTCACAAAAATAAATCTAAAAATCCATTTATTTACCGAACCATTTGTAACATCCGTCAAAAACCGAATTTACCAAACCCGCTCCGTTTATTAACCGAACAATCAGTTAAAAATTTCGTTGCGTATTTAATGCCCAAAATAATTTTAAACGATACATAATTAATAAGTATATTGGATTATAAAAGTTTTATTTGAAAAAGTATTAAAATTAGTGGTTTAAAAATAAAAGAAGGCTGCCGGGTTTCGAATCCGGGTCACCCGGGTCAATCTGGTCAACAATAACTTAACACACACACGCTCAACCACTGCGCCACTTGTATTTCTTGTTCAATATTGAAGACAATTAATTCATAACATGAATATCGAATTCAAAATCGACGCGCCCAAATCCGTTGACGCCGGAAAATCCGACGTTTTCGTCAAACAGCGTCGGTTATCAATAACTTAACGTAAACATTAACTATTACATCGGTTATAACCGATGTCCAGTCCACGACACAAGTTATAACCGCCGGAAAATCTTTAACCGACGAATCAAGACGGAAATCGACCTTTACCCGACGTAATTCCACTCGCCGGAAAAGTTCTGCAACTCGCCGGAAAACCGAGCCTTTCACCTTTGAGCCTTACTGAACCACCAGAGCTCATACTGAAGCCACCTACACTCACCTCAAGCTCGCTGAAGACCCTCTGCCGCAAGACACACGTCGCCGGAATAGTTTGCTGTCACCGGAGTTTCGCCGGCGAAACAGAGGAGCCACTGTTCGGTATACCTTACGCTTAATCTTTCATTCTTTTTATTTATCTCAGCTGTAATTAACCGCAACACACTAAAAGAACATGATTTATCGACGAACCAGTCGGACTTTAGTTCTGGTTAAGTCCAACGAAGAAGACGAAGTTTCAGTTGTCTATATGTATAATTAAAATCAAGATATAACTCGGGTTAGACACACAGTCAAGCGGTGGACTGTGTGCAAATAAAACACGCTTACGTCTCGAGTTCGAATCTTGTTCCACGCACCTTCGCCTTAATAAAAAATGTTTTTTTCTTAACTGAACCGGATCCACTGCTTAAAGATGTTAAGTTTAATAAAAACCGGAATAATAACCAAGATAGACACACAGTCCAGTGGTGGACTGTGTGAATGTTTAATCACACGTCACGAGTTCGAGTCCGGACTACCGCACCGGTCCGGACAATTATCAAACTTTTTATTTAAGACAGAAATGAAAATATTTAGTTTGTATATAAGTATAATAAAAATCAGATTATTTAACAAGTTAGACACACAGTCCAGCGGTGGACTGTGTGTTAACTCAACCCACAGGTCCCGGGTTCGAGACCTGTGGAGAACACCGGTTCGATACATTAAAATCGTTTTTAAAAATAAATGATTTTCGGATTAATCTAATTAGTATATAAATTTAATTAAAAACAGAAATATTTCGGGTTAGACACGTAGCTCAGTTGGTAGAGCTGCGTGCACGCGTACGGGAGGTCTCGGGTTCGAGCCTCACCCAGCGCATACATATACACATACGAACCGGTCATCAGTCAACAGTCAAAGTCAACGGTCAACGGTCAAAAAGTCAACATTTTTTATTATTTTTATTTATTTATTTTATTCAAAAATCAATTAAAAATACTTAAAAATAACATTTTTAAGGTTAGAAAATAGCCTTAAACTCACAAAAATACACCCAACAATCCTACTAAAATGGATTAATAAAATCCGTTTACTTACCGAACCATTATGCCATTATCTAGGTTAGTTTCACTCGTGGTTAAAACCAACTTCGTGCGCATTCAACATCATCAACCGAACGCACCCAATGTGAGTGAATCTTACAACTCCCCTTTTTAATTACACGTTTTGGGGTGTGTCATGTGTCACTAAAATTAACTCGTTTATTTAAACTTGTGCCATACCATATTGTGATCTAAACTCAGATTGTATACATTGCTTGTAGTTATGTATTTCATTTTGTCAATTTATATGCAATTCATTCATTTGGCCCATCAGTTCCTCGTGAGAGACGAGTTGAGCAACGCGTGCCTCAAAACAAATCCATTATTGTTCGTGTGTGTATTATTTAGTTTCTATTGTTTGTAGTTATGTATTTCATATTGTCAAGTATATGCAAATCATTCATTAGGCCCATCAGTTTCTCGTGAGAAACGAGTTGAGCAACGCGTGCCTCAAAACGATCCATTATTGTTCATGTGTGCATTATTTAATATTAATTGATTGGTGAATAAGTTTATATCTATTTTTACTCATGAGTGGTTGTGCACTTTGTTTTATAATTAATTAAATAAACTTGTTCAAATGTTTTCATAGGATTCACTCGCCAACTTTTTGTTGATCCAAAAACCATTTTTACACATGATACAGGTGAACAGGATGAAGCAAGGAAAACATAGGAAATGCCTTAGAAGAAAACAATGAAGCCTAGATTGATGTTAGGACATGATGTAATAATGATTGTATAATTCCCTTTAAAATTGTATTAATGAATATGAAACGTTATAATAAATGTCATGAGCTTTGATGATAACCCAATCATGCCCCGATCACCTTTTCCGCTGCGGGTCGGGGTGTGACAGATTGGTATCAGATCCATGACTTTAGGGATATAGGATAGGTTATTAGACCCTTAGAGCCTATACTATAGTTTGCCTAAATTTTAATTGTTTAGGTGGTTACATACAAACTTATGATGTTTATTTGTTTCATATTTGTTTATACTTACAGTCAAACATACATACTCACATACACATTCATCATACATATTTCAATGTTCATACTTTTGTTATTCAAAGATTTTGTCGCAATTTTCAAATCCCATCAAAGTGAGTTCTGTACGGGCATGTAGTAACTGGAAGGGTACAAGTACCGGTAGTCGGAACGTCCTGTCTAGGTTGGCATTCGTATAAATCCAATATAACGGACCAGTTTGCCTACCTGGGGACTAACGATAAGAGTACGAAGGACCTATTAGGCCAAAGCATGCCACACCAAACGTCGTTCGAACTAACCCCACTTTGAGGTGTCACCGTGTCTATACCTGAACACATTCCGAATATCATACGTTATATACATATTTCTCGATTTTCTCCGGGTTTTAGTGTACGTAACCAGGCTAACACATGCGAACCATATGAAAAACCCGGTATTCATGGGGGCCCACATGATTACGAAGGTGAAGTATGGCGGCATGCCAGGCCTAATGACGAGCAAAGCCCAAGACATCCTATGGATGTAGTAGATTTATTTTTCTATATTTATTTTATGAATGTTCATTCCTAAGTACGACCCATGATCCCAAAAACATCCAACTCATACTCATGATGCGTATTCCTTGTAGATGTCTTCTAACCTCGCCGTAGGAAGATGAGAGCAGGAAAAGCCCGCGAGCGCATGGCTGTCCTAATCGCTCAACAAATGGCTGCCGTAATACCCAACATTGTAATCCAAGTCCAACAAGCACGTACCGCTAATCCCGTCAATCAAGAAGTTCAAAATGTTGTCAATCCTCCCCAATTACCACTAAATGCACCTACAAGCATTTCAAATCATGCGACCCTCCAAAATTCGAAGGGACTGAAGGTGTCACCGCTCTCCTCCATTGGTTTGAAGAAATGGAGAACACTTTTCTAAATTGCGATTGCCCCGATGATCGCAAAGTGCGATATGCTACCGGTTGTTTATATGGAATAGCACTCACTTGGTGGAATACAGAGAAGGCCAAACGAGGTGTTGAAGATGCTATGACTTTAACTTGGGATGAATTGAAGGAAATCATGACCAGACAATTTTGCCCAAGGAGCGAAATCAAGAAATTAGAAGATGAGTTCTATTCGTTGAAGCAAAAGGAAGGCGACCACACCACTTACAACAAAAGATTTCTCGAGTTAAATCAAATGGTTCCCAACTTGTTCACTCCCCTCTACCGTTTGATCGAGCACTACATCCGAGGTCTTCCGTCAAAGATTCAAGACTCTGTAATAAGTACCACGCCTGCAACTTTGGAAGCAGCAATGGAGTTAGCTACAGAGCTCACCGAGAACCGAATCCGGAACAAAGACTTCAAGGAGGAGAAGAAGAAGGATAAAGCATCAACTGAAACTTCAAACTCCACCCAAACCGAATCCCATTCTCAACCCATTTCTAAGAGAAAAAGAGACGGGCAACTTTTCGCTACTATCCAACGTAATCCACCAATTTTACACGCCATACCCATCCAAGCTATCCCAATCACTCAAGTAGCACCCAACTCAACTTACCCAAATAAGAAACCATACCTTGGACCTCACCCTCGATGTAACACCTGTTTTTATCACCATCCCCTTACCTTACCTTGTCGACTATGTGCAAATTGTGGACGCTATGGTCATTTGAGCAAGGTTTGCCGCACCCCTCAAAACCAAATCTCTTCCCCTACTCAAAATATGATCCAAACATATCAACAACCTCAATACCCCATGTTCCCATATGTTTGAGCTTGTTTCAATTGTGGCGACCCTACCCACTTTAGAAACACGTGCCCTCGATTGGTTAACATCATAAACGCTCAAGCTCAATCAAACCCAGTTAACCAAGTAAATCAAGAAAACCCAATCACTAGGCCACCAGCAAGAGGAAGAGTTTTCAACATCAACGCCAATCCTGTTGAAGATAATGACGCCCAAACGAAACCACCCAACTTGTCCTCTTCACCGAAAATGAAGATTCAACTCCAATCGTTTAGTTTTATGTTTTAGAATCACATAGAACCAATCATAACTTAAGGATAAAGCCAATGAGAATTTGACAAGAATATGGTGGATACGCCGCTGGTACTTCCTATATATAAGTATTCTTGTCAAAGGATCGGAGGCATTATCTGGCGGTTATGAGAGGTTCCATGTATAAACTGTTTGAGTGATTATTGTTTATTATTTTCAGTACATGCAATACGATCGGCTCCGTTTGATTGAGCCTTGATCGCACAGACATTTTTTATTTTCAGTACATGCAATACGATCGGCTCCGTTTGATTTAGCCTTGATCGCACAGACATTTTCATTTCCAGTACATGCAATACGATCTTGTGGTTGTTGTGTTTGTTGTAGAGTCACATAGAACTAATCATAACTTGCGGATAAAGTCAATGAAAATTTGACGAGAATATGGTGGATACGCCGTTGGTACTTCCTATATATAAGTATTCTTGTCAAAGGATCGGAGGCATTATCAGGCGGTTATGAGAGGTTCCATGTATAAACTGTTTGTGTGATAATTGTTTGGATTAAATTTATTATTTTCAGTACATGCAATACGATCGTCTCCGTTTGATTGAGCCTTGATCGCACAGACATTTTTCATTTTCAGTACATGCAATACGATCTTTTGGTTGTAGTGTTTGTTGTAGAGTCACATAGAACTAATCATAACTTGCGGATAAAGTCAATGAAAATTTGACAAGAATATGGTGGATACGCCGCTGGTACTTCCTATATATAAGTATTCTTGTCAAAGGATCGGAGGCATTATCAGGCGGTTATGAGAGGTTCCATGTAGGATTTCGTATGTTTTGGTTGAAGTTTGTTCATCATACATTTCAGTGTATTCAATTTCATCATTTATAGAAGTTGAGCTATGTCTTACTTCCACAATGACTAACCTCTCCATCATAACAAACGAGAGAGGTACTGTCATCATTCAAACATGTATACTATCAGAATTTAGACTCAAGCTGTGGTTGTTGTGTTGTTATGTTTTAGAGTCACATAGGATTAATCATAATTCACTGATAAAACCAATGAAAATTTGACGAGAATATGGTGGATACGCCGCTGGTACTTCCTATATATAAGTATTCTTGTCAAAGGATCAGAGGCATTGTCAGGCGGTTATCAGAAGTTCTATGTAGGATTTAGTAGTTTCTTGGTAACTAATCATAACTTGCGGATAAAACCAACGAAAATTTGACAAGAATATGGTGGATACGCCGCTAGTACTTCCTATATATAAGTATTCTTGCCAAAGGATCAGAGGCATTATCAGGCGGTTATGAGAAGTTCCATGTAGGATTTAGTATTGTCTTGGTTGAAATTTGTGTTACATTCATATCATCTCGCCATTTAAAGAAATTGGATTGTGTTCTATTTCTACATAAACTGACCTCTCCATCATAACAAACGAGAGAGGAACTGTCACCATTCAAACATATATGCTATCAGAATGTGGATTCAAATATTGGTTGTTGTGTTATTTATGTTCTAGAGTTACATCATAGGACCAATCATAACTTACTGATAAAATCAATGAAAATTTGACAAGAATATGGTGGATACGCCGCTGGTACTTCCTATATATAAGTATTCTTGTTAAAGGATCAGAGGCATTGTCAGACGGTTATGAGAAGTTCTATGTAGAATTGTAATTTCTTGGTACATTATTTGTTGTGTTTATTTATGTTCTAGAGTCATATCATAGAACCAATCATAACTTACTGATAAAACCAATGAAAATTTGACAAGAATATGGTGGATACGCCGCTGGTACTTCCTATATATAAGTATTCTTGTCAAAGGATCAGAGGTATTGTTAGACGGTTATGAGAAGTTCCATGTAGGTTGTAGTATTAGAAGTTTTGCTTTAGGATTAACCATATCCTTCCAAACATATCAAAACTCTTACGCATGATATCATATTTAGCGAATCAACTCTGCTTATCAATATTTTACCGTAGGCAACAAAAAGCGATTCCTGTAACAGGGTACTTAACCCTTACAAGGGACGTTACCGCCTCAAACAAAACTTAAACTCTTACTCTTTTTCAAAGCATGTAACTGTCAAACTAAACACCATCATTTTTTTAGTCAACTATATCACTACTTAAATTTCGGGACGAAATTTCTAAAAAGCAGGGGATACTGTAACATCTGTCAAAAACCGGATTTACCAAACCCGCTCCGTTTATTAACCGAACAATCAGTTAAAAATTTCGTTGCGTATTTAATGCCCAAAATAATTTTAAACGATACAAAATTAATAAGTATATTGGATTATAAAAGTTTTATTTGAAAAAGTATTAAAATTAGTGGTTTAAAAATAAAAGAAGACTGCCGGGTTTCGAACCCGGGTCAGCCGGGTCAATCTGGTCAACAATAACTTAACACACACACGCTCAACCACTGCGCCACTTGTATTTCTTGTTCAATATTGAAGACAATTAATTCATAACATGAATATCGAATTCAAAATCGACGCTCCCAAATCCGTTGACGCCGGAAAATCCGACGTTTTCGTCAAACAGCGTCGGTTATCAATAACTTAACGTAAACATTAACTATTACATCGGTTATAACCGATGTCCAGTCCGTGACACAAGTTATAACCGCCGGAAAATCTTTAACCGACGAATCAAGACGGAAATCGGACCTTTACCCGACGTAATTCCACTCGCTGGAAAAGTTCTGCAACTCGCCGGAAAACCGAGCCTTTCACCTTTGAGCCTTACTGAACCACCAGAGCTCATACTGAAGCCACCTACACTCACCTCAAGCTCGCTGAAGACCCTCTGCCGCAAGACACACGTCGCCGGAATAGTTTGCTGTCACCGGAGTTTCGCCGGCGAAACAGAGAGCCACTGTTCGGTATACCTTACGCTTAATCTTTCATTCTTTTTATTTATCTCACTGTAATTAACCGCAACACACTAAAAGAACATGATTTAATCGAGAACCAGTCGGACTTTAGTTCTGGTTAAGTCCAACGAAGAAGACGAAGTTTCAGTTGTCTATATGTATAATTAAAATCAAGATATAAGTCGGGTTAGACACACAGTCAAGCGGTGGACTGTGTGCAAATAAAACACGCTTACGTCTCGAGTTCGAATCTTGTTCCACGCACCTTCGCCTTAATAAAAAATGTTTTTTTCTTAACTGAACCGGATCCACTGCTTAAAGATGTTAAGTTTAAAAAAACCGGAATAATAACCAAGATAGACACACAGTCCATTGGTGGACTGTGTGAATGTTTAATCACACGTCACGAGTTCGAGTCCGGACTACCGCACCGGTCCGGACAATTATCAAACTTTTTATTTAAGACAGAAATGAAAATATTTAGTTTGTATATAAGTATAATAAAAATCAGATTATTTAACAAGTTAGACACACAGTCCAGCGGTGGACTGTGTGTTAACTCAACCCACAGGTCCCGGGTTCGAGACCTGTGGAGAACACCGGTTTGATACATTAAAATCGTTTTTAAAAATAAATGATTTTCGGATTAATCTAATTAGTATATAAAATTAATTAAAAACAGAAATATTTCGGGTTAGACACGTAGCTCAGTTGGTAGAGCTGCGTGCACGCGTACGGGAGGTCTCGGGTTCGAGCCTCACCCAGCGCATACATATACACATACGAACCGGTCATCAGTCAACAGTCAAAGTCAACGGTCAACGGTCAAAAAGTCAACATTTTTTATTATTTTTATTTATTTATTTTATTCAAAAATCAATTAAAAATACTTAAAAATAACATTTTTAAGGTTAGAAAATAGCCTTAAACTCACAAAAATACACCCAACAATCCTACTAAAATGGATTAATAAAATCCGTTTACTTACCGAACCATTATGCCATTATCTAGGTTAGTTTCACTCGTGGTTAAAACCAACTTCGTGCGCATTCAACATCATCAACCGAACGCACCCAATGTGAGTGAATCTTACAACTCCCCTTTTTAATTACACGTTTTGGGGTGTGTCATGTGTCACTAAAATTAACTCGTTTATTTAAACTTGTGCCATACCATATTGTGATCTAAACTAGATTGTATACATTGCTTGTAGTTATGTATTTCATTTTGTCAATTTATATGCAATTCATTCATTTGGCCCATCATTCCTCGTGAGAGACGAGTTGAGCAACGCGTGCCTCAAAACAAATCCATTATTGTTCGTGTGTGTATTATTTAGTTTCTATTGTTTGTAGTTATGTATTTCATATTGTCAAGTATATGCAAATCATTCATTAGGCCCATCAGTTTCTCGTGAGAAACGAGTTGAGCAACGCGTGCCTCAAAACGATCCATTATTGTTCATGTGTGCATTATTTAATATTAATTGATTGGTGAATAAGTTTATATCTATTTTTACTCATGTGTGGTTGTGCACTTTATTTTATAATTAATTAAATAAACTTGTTCAAATGTTTTCATAGGATTCACTCGCCAACTTTTTGTTGATCCAAAAACCATTTTTACACATGATACAGGTGAACAGGATGAAGCAAGGAAAACATAGGAAATGCCTTAGAAGAAAACAATGAAGCCTAGATTGATGTTAGGACATGATGTAATAATGATTGTATAATTCCCTTTAAAATTGTATTAATGAATATGAAACGTTATAATAAATGTCATAAGCTTTGATGATAACCTAATCATGCCCCGATCACCTTTTCCGCTGCGGGTCGGGGTGTGACACCATTTCGTTATTATTTTAGGTTAGTTTTCCTCGTCAATCAAATCCCAAAACTCGTGCGCATCCAACGTCATCAAAGAACGCACCCAATGTGAGTGAATCTCTACAAATTCCCCGTTTTAATCACATTTTGGGGTGTATCATGTGTCGTTAAATTCCTTATTATATTTAAACACTTGTGCATCCATCATATCCGTGATCAAATATGTATCAATTATGTGTTCAATTGTTGTGTGAATTATGTTTAGATTGAAGTTATCATTTTCAGTACATGCATTTCATTAGGTCCATCAGCTCCCATGTGGGATACGGGTTGAGTATCAGGTGCCTCATTCGATCGACTCCGTTTGATTGAGCCTTGATCTCACATACATCATCATTCATGTCATTCGATCGGCTCCGTTTGATTGAGCCTTGATCTCAAATACATCATCATTCATGTCATTCACTCATCCAATGTGGTTTGCGTTTATGCTATATATATATTGTTTGCTCACATGTGATTATTGCACAAATTTTCAATATTAAATACAACAAGAAATTAATAACAATGTTTTCTCAAGGTTCACTCGCCAACTTTTGTTGACCTAAAATATTCCCCGTTTTATACATGATACAGGTGATCCAGTTGAGGCAAGAAACACATAGGAGGGCCTAGAAGAATAAATCAATTTAAGCTTTGGATTGTTTACATAGTTTCATTTCCTTGTAATTGTATGGATTTTGATTTGAATATTTAAGTTGTAATTTGAATTTAATAAATATGAAACATTTTAGTAAACATCATGAGCTTTGGTGATAACCCAATTATGCCCCGACTCTTATTCCGCTGCGGGTCGGGGTGTGACAGATTGGTATCAGAGCCATGACTATAGGGATATGGGATAGGTTATTAGACCCTTAGAGCCTATACTATAGTTGATTAAATTTTTAAATTGTTTATGCGTTACATACAAAATTCATGATGTTTATATGCTTTATGTTTATTGGTACATTCAATGTTATGCAAACATGTTCATAAGTACATATTATTATACAATGCTCATCATGAATCATATCCTCATAACATATCATACCCATGAGAGCACACACCTCACAATTCCCATGACTTTTGCAACGATTTTTGTATTTTTCAAATCACATCAAAGTGAGTTCTCATGACGGGCATGTAGTAACTGGAAGGGTACGAGTACCGGTAGTCGGAACGTCCTGTCTAGGCTTAGCATTCGTATAAATCCAAAATAAAGGACCAGTTTGCCTACCTGGGGACTAACGATGAGAGTACGAAGGACCTATTAGGCCAAAGCATGCTATACCAAACGTCGTGTGAGCTAACCCCACTTTGAGTTGTCATTGTGTCTATACCTGGACACCCTCCTACCATACAACTCGCAATCATATTTCATGGTTTTCATTCGGGTGATGCGAGTGTTAAACCGCCAACACCAATGTGAATCCTACTAAGCCAATAGTCATGGGGGCCCACATGACTATACAGGCGATGGTATGGGGACATTGGAGGCCCAAACATGAGCAAACCCAAGACATCCTATGGATGTAGTTGCATTATTGATAATTATGTTATTTTTATTCTTTTAGCGACACATGACACCTAAAAACTTCTTAAACTCACAATCTTACTATGTATGTTCCTGTAGATGTCGGCTAGGCATCTACGTGGAGGTAGAAAGTCAGGAAGATCCAATGAACGCCTGGCCACTCAAATTGCTAAAAAAATGGCCGTGGTGCTTCCTGATATCGTGATTCAAGTTCAACAAGCTCTCACCGCAAATTCTATCAACCCTCCCAATCAAGAAGACCAAGCGTTGCCAACCCTCACTCCAAAAAGTGCTCTTACAAACACTTCAAATCTTGCGATCCCCCAAAATATGAAGGGACCGAAGGTGTTACTGCCCTCCTCCACTGGTTTGAAGAAATGGAGAACACCTTCCTCAATTGCGATTGTCCCGAGGATCGCAAGGTACGTTACGCAACTGGGAGACTGTTTGGGTAGCCCTTACCTGGTGGAACACAGAAAAGGTAAGCGAGGAGTCGAAGATGCCAGGCCTTATCATGGGAAGAGTTAAGGGAACTCATGACAAGGCGCTTCTGTCCAAGAAGCGAAATCAAAAAGTTGGAAGATGAATTCCACTCGTTGAAACAAAAGGAAGGGATCACACTTCCTACAACAAAAGATTTCTCGAACTGAACCAAATGATCCCTAATCTGTTCACCCCCGTGTACCGCCTGGTTAAACACTATATTCGAGGCCTCCCCTCGAAAATTCAAGACTCGGTTCTAAGCACTTCGCCTGCAACTCTTGAAGCCGCAATGGAATTAGCTACCGAACTTACCGAGAATCGCATCCGAAACGGAAAATTCAAGGATGAGAAAAAGAAAGCCCCCATTGAGGCCCAAACTTCAAACCATTCCATCTCCTCTTCAAAGTTTGCTGGTAAGAGGAAACGAAACAGCAGAAATTTTGCCGTCACACACACAAACTCTCCTATCACTGCCGCACCAATCACCCAAGTTGCTCCATCAGCTGCACCATTTAAAAAGCCATACACCGGCCCATACCCAAAATGCAACCGTTGTCAATACCATCACCTCCCAGAAACTCCTTGCCAACATTGCATCAGCTGTGGTCGTGCGGGTCACACCATCCATATCTGTCGCACACTTCAGCGAATGAACCGTAATCAACCCTCAACCCAAACCCACCATCAGATAGTGGGTCAAGCCCAACAACCTTTACTCCTACCACCTGCCCAACATATAGCCCAATCCTACTACCAACCCAACTACCCCATGATGCAACCTATGCGAGCTTGTTACAAATGTGGAGACCCAAACCACTTCAGGAAAACATGTCCCCGTTTGGTAAACATCATCCATGCTCAAGCTCAAGCGAATCCGGTAAACCAAGCTAACCAAGCTCCTCCACCTGCTAGAGGAAGAGCTTTCAACATCAATGCCAACCAAGCTAAAGCTGACAACAACGTGGTTAACGGTACGTTTCTCGTCAATGGTAGTTATGCGTCCATGTTATTCGATACTGGCGCGGATAAGAGTTTTGTGTCTTTAGAATTTGAACCCATCCTCAACCAAACTCGTGATAATCTCATAGAATCTCTAACGGTCGAAGTTGCTGACGGAAAGCCCGTTTCATTAAATTCTATTATACGAAATTGTACCCTCACTCTAAACGATCACGATTTTCCAGTTGACCTCATTCCTATGAAGTTGGGAAGTTTTGATATTATAATCGGTATGGACTGGCTCAGCCAGCATCACGTTGAAGTAGTATGCCGCGAAAAGTTCATTCGCATTCCTCTTGCAGACGGTCAGACCCTACGTATCTTTGGAGAAACCCCTTCGAAAGGACTTAAATTAATGTCCTGTCTTCAAGCCCGAAAATATCTCTGCAAGAACTATGTCGCATTCCTAACTCACGTCGTCAAGAAGGGAAACAAGGAGAAGAAACTCGAAGATATACCAGTAGTGAAAGAATTCCCACAAGTCTTTCCCGACGACATCTCAGGACTCCCTCCTGTGAGAGAAGTCGAATTCCGCATCGATCTTGTACCTGGCGCTACACCAGTCGCAAAATCTTCTTATAGGCTAGCCCCATCCGAAATGCAAGAGCTGGCCAGTCAACTGCAAGAACTGACTGACAAAGGATTCATACGTCCTAGCTCCTCGCCTTGAGGTGCGCCTGTTCTTTTTGTGAAGAAGAAAGATGGAACGTTTCGCATGTGTATCGACTACAGAGAACTCAACAAGTTAACGGTTAAGAATCGCTACCCACTACCTCGCATCGATAACCTCCTAGACCAACTTCAAGGCGCCACCTGCTTTTCAAAAATCGACCTTCGTTCTGGTTATCATCAACTCAGAGTACATGAAGAAGACGTCCCAAAGACCGCCTTCCGGACTCGTTATGGTCATTACGAATTCATGGTCATGCCATTCGGTTTAACCAACGCCCCAGCTGTCTTCATGGATCTAATGAATAGGGTATGCAAACCCTACCTCGACCGTTTTGTCATAGTCTTCATCGACGACATCCTCTCTACTCCAAGTCTAAATCCGATCATGAACGACACCTTCGACTCATCCTTACACTCTTAAAGACTAAAAGCTCTACGCTAAGTTCTCCAAATGCGAATTCTGGTTAAGAGAAGTACAATTCCTTGGACATGTCGTCAATGACAAGGGAATACATGTCGACCCTTCAAAGATCAAGGCAGTACAGGAATGGCAAGCGCCACGTACCCCTACCGAAGTAAGATCATTTCTTGGTTTGGCTGGTTACTATCGCCGCTTCATTGCCAATTTCTCCCGTATTGCTGTACCACTCACGGCTTTGACTCATAACGATTTTATCATTTCTGTATCCGCAATTCAATATAGGTGGATACAAAAGGAAAACCCTTCATATGGGGACCTAAACAAGAAGAAGCCTTCCAAACTCTAAAGCAAAAACTTTGTGACGCACCTATCCTCACACTCCCTGAGGGTTGCGATGACTTTGTAGTATATTGCGACGCATCAGGGCAGGGGCTAGGCTGTGTACTAATGCAAAGAGGGAAAGTGATAGCCTATGCTTCTAGGCAACTCAAAGTTCATGAAAAGAATTACACCACCCACGACCTGGAACTTGGAGCCGTTGTGTTCGCTCTCAAGATATGGAGACATTACCTCTACGGTACCAAGTGTGAAATATACACTGACCACAAGAGCCTCCAACATATCTTCAATCAAAAGGAGTTGAATATGAGGCAACGAAGATGGGTCGAACTTCTTAACGACTACGACTGTGAAATTCGGTATCATCCTGGAAAGGCAAATGTGGTGGCTGATGCACTCAGTCGAAAAGGTTATGCGAACTCCATTCGTCTTCTATGTTCGCAAATCATAACCGACATCAAAGATCGAATCCGAGAAGCTCAACATGTTTTTGTAACAGAAAACGACATCCGAGATGAGCTGTCATGTGGAGCAGAACTCAAAATCGAAACCAAATCCGACGGTATTCTATACTACTCAAATCGCATATGGATTCCCGATCGCGATAACCTTCGTGATTCCTCATGAATGAGGTGCACAAAACACGATACTCTGTACACCCAGGAGCCGACAAGATGTATCAAGACCTACGCTACACCTACTGGTGGCCGTGCATGAAAAAAAGATATTGCTGTTTTTGTTTCCAAGTGCCTTACCTGTTCCAAAGTAAAAGCTGAACATCAAAGACCTTCAGGACTTCTAGTTCAACCCGAAATACCTGTGTGGAAGTGGGAAAACATAACCATGGATTTCATTACCGGGTTACCTCGCACCTCCAGTGGGTATGACACTATATGGGTAATCATTGACCGTCTTACAAAATCAGCTCACTTCATTCCGATCCGTGAGGACTTCAAGAACGAGAAGTTAGCTCGTATCTACATCAGCGAGATCGTAAGCCGTCATGGTGTACCTTTAAGCATCATTTCAGACCGTGATGGTCGTTTCACTTCACGAACATGGCGAGCCGTACAAACCGCCTTGGGTACACGATTAGACCTCAGTACCACTTTTCATCCTCAAACTGATGGAAAATCTGAACGCACCATCCAAACTCTTGAAGACATGCTTCGAGCATGTGTCATAGACTTCAAGGGAAATTGGGACGCTCATCTACCATTAGTTGAATTTTCGTACAACAATAGTTATCACTCAAGTATCGGCATGGCTCCTTGCGAAGCTTTATATGGTCGTAAGTGCCGATCTCCAGTATGTTGGCACGAAATTGGGGAACACAAATCACCGGTCCAGAATTAATTCAAGAAACAACAGACAAGATCCATCAAATTCGAAACAATCTTCTAGCGGCACAAAGTCGTCAAAAGAGTTATGCAGACAAATGACGAAAGCCCTTGGAGTTTAACGTTGGTGATCAAGTACTTTTAAAAGTATCACCGTGGAAAGGAATGGTTCGTTTTGGCCAGAAGGGCAAGCTAGCACCACGCTACGTAGGACCTTTCAAGATACTCGAAAGAGTAGGTCCTGTCGCATACAAGCTTGAGCTACCAGAAGAGCTCAACAGAATTCATCCCACATTCCACGTATCAAACTTGAAGAAGTGCCTCGCCGATGAAACATCCATATTCCGTAGAAGACATTCAGATCGATGAATCTATGCACTTCATTGAAAGACCAGTAGAAATCATGGACCTCGAGAGAAGCGTTTAAGACGGAGTCGTATTCCAATTGTCAGGGTACGTTGGGAGTCGAAACGAGGACCTGAGTTACTTGGGAACGTGAAGACTCAATGCGCGAGAAATACCGCATCTTTTTCCTGTTACCACTACTACTTAAATTTCGGGACGAAATTTCTAAAAGTAGGGGATATTGTAACATCCGTCGAAAAACGGGTTTTCCAAACCCGCTTCGTTTATTAATCGAATATCCAGTCATAATTCTTCATTGCACATTTATTGCTCAAATCAATTTTAAACGATACATAATTAATAAATATATTAGAATTAAAAAAAACTATAATTGATAATTAATAATAAATAAGTGAACAAAAAATAAATAGGGCTGCCGGGTTTCGAACCCGGGTCAGCCGCTTCAACAAACACACAACATACCACTCCGCCACTTGCCTTCTTTGTGAATATTACGAAACAAATAATACTTAAGATGAAATCCAAATTCAAAACCGGAGTGTCACCCGCTCAGAACTCGCAGTCACCGGGAAATCCGGCAATCCGCGACTTTGGCCAATTTCCTTTTGACCAAAACACGCTAACCGACTAAGACATCGGTTATAACCGATGTCTGACCCTTGATTTTAGTCATAACCGCCGGAGAAACCTTGACCACGAATCAAGACCAAATTCGGACTCAATACATTCTGTTTTCTTCCTATAAATACCCACCCAAACCTCTGGTAACCTTTTCGCTCAAATCGCTCAATCTCTCGAAGCTTTAGCACTCGCCGGAGTTATTCTGCATTCGCCGGACTTTCACCGGAAAACCGAGACTTACTTCAAATCGGTAAAATTCTTGACTCTTTTGTTTGTAATCCATTATCGACATGTATTAACTTCAATCCTCCAAACAGAATCTGTCCCAGACTACGCTGCCGGGAAATCCCACACTCGCCTGAATTTCACTGAAACATCAAAGTCTCACTGTCGATTGGTATAATCATCTAAAAACTCTTGATATCTCTTACTCAGTAACTTAATTTCATAACACAAGAAACTAAACTGTCAAACATTTCACTCAGCCGAGAAGTCACAAATCAGAGCCGACGACTCCTGCCGGAAATCTGAATTAAACGTACTGTTTTGGTACATGCTGTTCTTTAATCTCGTTAACTATTACATTCCAACCAATTATAAGTTTTGATAATCGAATTAAACAAAACAGTCGGATCTCACTGATCTGAGTTTTTGTGAACGAAGAAGATGAAGTCGAGAATGAATATAAGTATAATTAAAATCATTTAATCAAACGGGTTAGACACACAGTCCAGCGGTGGACTGTGTGCGCAAACATACGCACGTCACGAGTTCGAATCGCACAACGTACCGAATTTCAGAAATAAAACCAATCTTTTTTAAACCTATTCAGATCACCTTTCAAAATGTATATAAATATAATATAATTCAGTAATTAAACAGGTTAAACACACAGCCCAACTGGTTGGGCTGTGCGTACTCGAACCGAATGTCGCGAGTTCGACTCCGGGTCACTGAAGGCGGGTCGGCCATTTTAAATCATTTTTTAAATAAACTAAATTAGATAAAAGTTAATCAGTATATATATATATAATTAAAACAGAGAATATCTCGGGTTAGACACGTAGCTCAGTTGGTAGAGCTGCGTGCACACGTACGAGAGGTCCCGGGTTCGAACCTCACTCAGCGCACAATTAACCACAGTCCGACCGGTCAACGGTCAACGGTCAAAAAGTCAAAAGTTTTATTTCTTTTTATTTATTTATTTATTTTAAAAATCAATTAAAATAGTTAAAAATAATATTTTTAAAGTTAGAAAATGTCCTTAAACTCACAAAAATAAATCTAAAAATCCATTTATTTACCGAACCATTTCGTTATTATTTTAGGTTAGTTTTCCTCGTCGATCAAATCCCAAAACTCGTGCGCATCCAACGTCATCAAAGAACGCACCCAATGTGAGTGAATCTCTACAAATTCCCCGTTTTAATCACATTTTGGGGTGTATCATGTGTCGTTAAATTCCTTATTATATTTAAACACTTGTGCATCCATCATATCCGTGATCAAATGTGTATCAATTATGTGTTCAATTGTTGTGTGAATTATGTTTAGATTGAAGTTATCATTTTCAGTACATGCATTTCATTAGGCCCATCAGCTCCCCGTGGGATACGGGTTGAGTATCAGGTGCCTCATTCGATCGACTCCGTTTGATTGAGCCTTGATCTCACATACATCATCATTCATGTCATTCGATCGGCTCCGTTTGATTGAGCCTTGATCTCAAATACATCATCATTCATGTCATTCACTCATCCAATGTGGTTTGCATTTATGCTATATATATATGTTTGCTCACATGTGATTATTGCACAAATTTTCAATATTAAATACAACAAGAAATTAATAACAATGTTTTCTCAAGTTCACTCGCCAACTTTTGTTGACCCAAAATATTCCCCGTTTTACACATGATACAGGTGATCCAGTTGAGGCAAGAAACACATAGGAGGGCCTAGAAGAATAAATCAATTTAAGCTTTGGATTGTTTACATAGTTTCATTTCCTTGTAATTGTATGGATTTTGATTTGAATATTTAAGTTGTAATTTGAATTTAATAAATATGAAACATTTTAGTAAACATCATGAGCTTTGGTGATAACCCAATTATGCCCCGACTCTTATTCCGCTGCGGGTCGAGGTGTGACAATATGAGTAAACGTAAATGTAAATTTAATCACAAAACACATAATATCAATTAATGCACAAGCACACACACCAAATGATGAACAATGAGATCAAGACTCAATCAAACAGAGCCGATCTAATGAGGCACGCGATGTTCAACTCGTCTCCAACGAGGAACTGATGGGCCTAATGAATGATTTGCACGCAACTTGACAAAATGTAAACATGCATCACAACAAACAATATTTACATCACAAGTTTATGTCATATATTGGTAATAGCACAAGTTTGAATAAACGAAATAATTAAAGCGACATATGATACACCCCAAAACATGAATAAAAAGGGGAATTTGTAAGGATTCACTCACAGTGGGTGCGTTCCTTGATGACAATGAATGCGCACGAATATTATGATTCAACCACGAGGGAAAAACTAACCTAAATAATAACGAAATGATTCGGTAAATAAATAAATTTTATTTGAGATTAATATTTTTAATTAGTGCTCTTAATGGGATTGTTAGATTTATTTTTGTGAGTTTAAGGAAATTTTCTAACTTTAAAAATCTTATTTTTAAGTATTTTTAATTAATTTTTTTCAATTAAATAAATAAATAAATAAAGAAATAAAAAAGGTTGACTTTTTGACCGTTGACGTTGACCGTTGACCGGGTCTTGACCGGTCAGACTGTGTTTTCTATGCGCTGAGTGAGGTTCGAACTCGTGACCTCTCGTGTACGTGCACGCAGCTCTACCAACTGAGCTACGTGTCTAACCCGAAATATTTCTGATTTTAATTATATTTATATACTATTTAGATTATTCAGAAATTATTCAATTTTTAAAAAGGATTTAAATTGTCGAACCGGTGTGAGAGCCTGGACTCGAACCCGCGTTTCCAGTTTGCACCCAGCCCAACCAACTGGGATGGGTGTCTAACCCGTTATATATTAAAATTTTATTATACTTAACATCTTACAGGAGTTAATATGGTTGCGGTTTTAAAAAAAAAAACGTTTTATTACTGTGGATAGGTGTTGTGTCAAGGATCGAACTCGGTATCGATAGTATGAAATGCACACAGTCCTTCACTGGACTGTGTGTCTAACCCGTTTGAAATACTGATTTTAATTATATTTATAAACGACTCGATGTTCATCTCCTTCACTAACTTAGAACTGAAAACAGATTTATTAAACATTTGGTTTTACTGATCTACTGTTTTAGATTAAACAATGAATCGAATAGAACTGACAGAAAAGATTAAGAATTCATACCGATCGGAGAATGTTATGGAAGTTCCGATTGGATTCCGGCAATGTGCAGAAACTCCGGCGACTGAAAGGAATTCCGGCGAAGTTTAACTTGCGACAGAGGCTCTTCAGGGAGTTGGAGGTGAGCGTGGGTGATTTCTGTCTGAGCTCTAGAAGTCTTATTTTAGAGTAAGGCAATAATGGAATGGATTCTTCGGTTTTCCAGCGAGTAACTGAGAATTCCGGCGACTTGCAGGGACAGCGTTAGAGTGTTTTAGCGAGAGTTTAAGAGAGAGTTTGAGAGATTGAACGAATTCGTTTGTGGTGAAATCGATTGGTATTTATAGAGTAACCAGTAGCTTACCGATTTCGGTTTCAAGAATTTCGGTCAAGATGTAATTGCCGAGATGATTGCATAACCGATTTGGGGATTGTTGACTCCCTGATTGAGTCTATTACGTGATCGGTTACATTCGATGATTGAGAGGGATCCGAGATATCTTGATGACAGCCAGTGACTTAGCGCGGCTGTTTCTTTGTTTGAATCCGGATCGAAGGAATGTGATTACAAATCTATAATTGTTTTGAGATGTAGCAGATGTGGGCAAGTGGTGTATGGTATGTTGTGTATGTGTATATCCGGGAGACCCGGGTTCGAAACCCGGCTATCCCATTCTGTTTCCTTATTTAATTTTCATTAATTATTATTATTTATTAATTGTGGTTTTTAATTTTTAAAATATTTATTAATTATGTATTATTTTAAATAACCGACACGTTAAATACGCAACGAACTTTTAACCGAATATTTGATTGATAAACGGTGCGGGTTTTAGAACCCGTTTTTCGACGAATGTCTTCGGACCCTTCCTTTTAAATCCACGCTAAAATGGTGATCTTTGACACACAACACCATTCTATTTCTCTCTATATGGGTAAAAATGGAAATGGCGGAATGAAAGAATGTATGTGGCAAGAGGCATTCCTTCCACTTAAGTATTGATTACCAGCATATAGTAATACCCCTTAGCCCCTTAACATATTTATACATCATAATGGGCCTACCAAAGTTGACCTCACAAAATATGGGGTGTTACATTTCCACTCTTTCTGAAGAGCTTCACAACGGACTAAAAATTGTTCAAAATGAAACTAATTTGAATAGATGTCAATGCTAAAAAAATATGGGGTGTTACATAACCAACACCATACTTGCAATTCCCCGAACCATTCAACCTAAACCAACTCAGACTACACCGTATATCTTCGGTAACCAACCACCCTTGTACTACTCGAGACCCACTTTGGAACCAAAATCCTCCTATCCACAAAAAATTTAAACGTTTAAAAACCCCTACTCGCTTGTCCTCTCAATATCTCGCCCTACAACATTATACATGTTGGCCCATTTTCATCAACTGGTGAATAAAGTAATTAATGACTTCATCAAAACAGTATATTAGCTTTTAGATTTGTTTTTGGCCCATTTTCATCAACCGGTGAATAAAGTAATTAATGACTTCATCAAAACAGTATATTAGCTTTTAGATTTGTTTTATGCGAAAGTTGAAATCAATACATGCAAGACTTGGATATATAGAATTTTTATGTTATTATTCAATTTGTAGATGTTTACGAAGAACAATAGAATGTACATAAAAATTCTATCTAGGTGGAAAGAATGTGTTCTCAGTGTTTAATGAATGAGAGAAAAGATTTTGAGCTGATTGAAATGCTTTCTTAAAGTCCGTTGCCTTCTACGTTCGGTCGTATTGCTATTTATAGGATACTGATTCAAGCACGTGGGATAAACGTTAGAGCGCAAAATTGTCCACTTGCGTTGACTTCCTTTGCTTCTAGAAGGCTTACACTTAAGAGTCTTCTATCAGTGAGACTCTAAGTGTACTGATAGTTTATATTTCAAGATTCTTTGTATTCAAATGATTGGCTTTAACCTTGTTTCAGCAGTTGATGTCTTCCGATGAGTAATGAAGTCTCCTGAAGCTTTTCTTCTTCGTCTGATAATTTCTTCATTGTTCTGAAGTTCTTATCAGTCGTCTTGAAGATAAGCTTCAGTCGTCTGATCTTTTGGTTCAGCCATCTGATATCTTCTTCTAAGTCTCAGCTAAAGTCCTTTTACATTGGTTGTGTGATTCTAGAGAAGTTCAGTTGCGACTAAGTTAACTTCAAATGCTTCATTGTAAAGTATGGATGGCTCGTTCTGTCACCTCTGCTGGTTACAATCTTCTTGAAGTTCTTTTTCAACACTTACATAAATATGCACTAACAATACATAAGGGTCTCGAAATTTTAGCATGCTCTTTTCTAGAATCTATGAAACCTGATTTTCTATATTCGATATATCATTTAGGCAAATTGGATTTAAATAATGCAAACCGGCTCTTTTTGGCCGCTATATAATCCCAACTCAGTTATTTATCCACATTGGTCCAAACTTTTCCATTTTATTTGTAAAATAGTCCGCTATTAAAGAACATAACAGAGTTAAGTTTCTTTTCCAATTACAAACCGATGTTTTCGGACTTTTGATCAGAACAAGGATATAAGTCGATTGATGTAAAACTTACCTTGAAACAGTGCTCTGACAACTCTTTTGCACGCATAACAAAATGCGAAATCTAGTTCCGTTAGCCTAGAAACTCCGAACTTGTAGACGTGCACGACTAGCGAACACGGAAGCAAAACCACAATTCTCAAGCTCACATAAGTAGGTTTTCCTTGTCTCATACTCGACAGATACTCAATTATTCATTACCCATCTGGTATTTAGTATATATGTGGGTACCACATATATCCATTAGTTTGTTATAAGTTACTTGTTGATTCCCTAGTACATCTCTTACTATTATAATTTTATATAATCTTATTACCCAATAATATTAGAAACATAACAATATTATATGGGTTAATATATCACTCTATTACCTAAGGATAAAGGAGAACAAAAAGAAAATGGTTGCGGGTATTGTTCAATTAAACGGATATATGTATTTTGGGTAATCGAAATGAGTATCATCTAATAGCATTTTCATCCTATAATTGTAAGATTTTTAAAACTAAACGCATACCCAAGAATACACATCCATTACATGTTATGTTTCGAGTTTTAGATTTATTTATCATCACAAAGAAGCTCTAAATAGACTTTAGAAGCTTCGAGTATTAGATTTATTTATTTCTCCAAAAGTTGTGTAATCAGTAGTTTGATCAACTGAACAAGTTGAGAACTTCTAACCAATTACAATTACAAAACGTCTGCAATTAATCAGATCATTTTAATCAATTTGTAACTGCCCATTAAACCATTTTAGATGGTATTAAACATGTTAATACAATTAAATTTTAACGTTCAATACAGTTTAGTGATTGGACCATGTTCGGTTGATATGGCTATAAAACAAAGGTAGAAAACTTAGTTCAAGAAGACTTTGAGCACAAAAGAAAATACCCATGAGAAACCATACATTAAACTTCTCAACAACTACGCCATACTTTTTTTCGGGGTGAAATTTAGGTTCGATGGCCGTATTTGGCCGTATATGCAGTACAACAAAATACTCAAGATGGTATATCATGGAAGACAAATGTGTTTAAAAGGAGATGTAAACTTCGATTTAAAGGAATCATGTCAATCATATGACCTCAACAAGTTTGCTTCTACGCTTTCTTTTGTATTTTACCATTTCAATTATAACATGTGTTGTAATTCTTACGTATCAATTTCCTTTTCCTTCCCTATTATATTTTGTTTCTAATTATGAATGATATCTTTTTACAAGTTTATCAACCTATTTTTTTTATTTAAAGTTTCTGAAACGGTTTGAAATTGAACTACCCACTAATGTTTCCTGATTATGAATACTTACTCATTAAAACGATCAAGTATGATAGGTTGATGTTTATGGCCTTTTGACGTAGTGGCAATAAATGTTTATTTCTATTAAAATAATGCAAGTTCGAGTCCAACAAAATAAGTTATAAATGAATTTTAGAAATATATTTTTAAGGCATATATATTCAGCATTAAAAAAACATGATAGAGTGATCCTTTAAGCATACAAAAATCATTGACATGCATATTTTTTCTGATTAAGAATGATAATATCAACTCATTCAATCTTTTATTATCTAAAAAGACGTACATCACACAGCCGATTAAAAATAAAAATACATGCAACACATCCACATATGTAATAATTACGATAGTAATCACGTTATTCATATTATGATATTTCATTTAAAACTAGAATTAAGGCCCCGCGGTGCGGCGGGAGCCTAAACTAATCAAAGTAGCACCAATACTACACCATTGTCAATGATCAAAGCCGAAAAACTCGTAAAAACAAAATAAATAGAAAAGGAGAAAATAAAACCGAATGAAAAGCAGATGTAAAATCGTTGAACCACGCACACCCATTGCGGCGTGTTAATATGAAAAATTTAGGCTGAAACGTAAAACATAGAAAAATACCTAAGTCGATCTAGGACCCGCGTGTTGCGATGAAGTTGTCAAACGGGAAAAAATAGACGAAAAAACTTTGAACCTCACACGCACGTTACGACGTGTTAACTTGCAAAATTCTGAACGAAACGTAAAACAAAAAACTTGCGAAAGATGAAAACTATGGGGGACAAAGTTGAAAGTAAAAAAAATGTTGGGGTTAAACTGCAAAAGATGAAAAGCATTGTGTTAAAAATATAAAACCAAGGGGGTAAACTTTGAACCTCACACGCACGTTACGACGTGTTAACTTGCAAAATTCTGAACGAAACGTAAAACAAAAAACTTGCGAAAGATGAAAACTATGGGGGACAAAGTTGAAAGTAAAAAAAATGTTGGGGTTAAACTGCAAAAGATGAAAAGCATTGTGTTAAAAATATAAAACCAAGGGGGTAAAATTGCAAAGGTGAAATGTTTTGGGTTTGAAGTAAAAAATATTAAAAACTTTTTTGAAATACTTCCTAAACATAGGATACAACACTATAAACAGTGACGGATCTATAAAATTTTCGTAGGTGTAACGTTTTATAAAAAAATGGTAATGACGACGAAAAAACGTCAAATTTTTCCAAAATTTACACTACAGTCGGAGCGTTAAGGGGTACCGGAGGCTACCCCTTCTATTAAGGTAGGTCCACTCCTCACTATAAAACACATAAATGATATTAATTTATAATATGGAAATACCAATATAAATCGGTTGAAAAAATTGACAACTCATAGTCGTTTTCAACATTTATTGAAATTAAATTATATAAATTTATATTTGATCCGATCTTTTTATGTCATTGATGGTGGCAAAGACGATTGTTTATAAATGTTTACATTGTCATTTTATGTAAATATATATTGAATTAAATGAGATAGGCAAATCTTTAACACGACTCGCTGGCATCGACACATTGCAAATTTAATTACGTGTCATTGTCACTTTCGTTCTTGATCTTATATTGACATTGGCCAAATTTCATATCTCTAAAAGTATTCTTGGACTTTTGGGATTATCATATCAACTCTACAACAATGACCCACTTCCCATAACAATGGGAGACACTTCAAATCTAGAGATGGGCATAATCGGGTTTTATTATTACCCGGAACCGGTTCCAACCCGGAACCGGTTCTGCTCGGATGTCATTGGAACCGGGTATGGTGTGGAACCGGGTCCAGTTCCTACCCGGGTTCACACCCAAGAATATGGAACCGTGTAGAACCGGGTACGGGTATTATGGAACCGGGTATGGTGTGGAACCGGTTCCTGTGTGGAACCGGTTCCTGACAGTCGAAAATCTGATTTTTTACTGTTTAGAACTGGTTCCTGACAGTCGAAAATCTGACTTTTACTGTTTAGAACCGGTTCCTAACAGTAAATCCTGACTTTTACTGTTCAGAACCGGTTCCTGACAGTCGAAAAATCTGACTTTTACTGTTCAGAACCGGTTCCTGATAAAAATGTTACCGTTATAACCGGTTCCTGATAAAAATGTTACCGTAGAACCGGTTCCTGATTAAAAAAAGTTACCGTTGGGAACCGGTTCCTGTTCGTCGAAATCGGTTTTTTTTATATAAACCCCTCCCTACTTACCATTTCAACTTACAAACTCACCATCATCAACTTACAAACTCACCATCATCAACTTACAAACTCAATCATCTTCTCAAAAATCTTGCAAAATACCTATGGCAAGCAACGAACAAGTTGTTACTGTCTTAGAGACGAAAAGAAACCCAGCTATATGGAAGAATTTTGATCTCTGTTTAATGTCCGACAGCCACGAGATGGCTAGATGCAAAGCTTGCGGAAAATTTATGAAGGCCGCAGCCAACTCAACCCTTAAGAAACACACTGAGCGGCATTGCCCAGTGACGAAGGCAAAGAAAAATGAGACGGGAGAAGGTTCCGGCACCGGTTCTTCAAATGTTTGATGTAACCCGTTTGGTTTGGTGTTTTAATAAAGTTTGTGTAATGT
This sequence comes from Scalesia atractyloides, assembly GCA_947069175.1. NCBI lineage: Eukaryota > Viridiplantae > Streptophyta > Magnoliopsida > Asterales > Asteraceae > Scalesia > Scalesia atractyloides. Next base: position 854,961 of record CAMTDV010000011.1, on the reverse strand, counting down.
TTCTTTCTATTGTGTTTGTTATTTTTGTGTTTCTTTCTATCGTTAGTCTCCACTTTTTCGGCTATAACCGGTTCCAAAGGTAACATTTTAACGGTATAACCGGTTCCTTCTAGAACTGCATTTCCGGGTACTGATGGAACCGGGTACTAGTGAAACCGGGTACGGGTAGGAACCGGGTACGGGTAGGAACCGGTTACTACCCGATTCAAATGGTAAAATTGTGGAACCGGGTTGGAACCAACGGGTATTTTGAACCCGGAACCGGTTCTACTTAATGTCGGGTAGGAACTGGAACCGGTTCGGGTTCGGAACCGGTTTTTATGCCCATCTCTATTCAAATCTTTATCTTATCGGCCCATTTTTTCCTTTCTTTTTATTATTAATTTCACTTTCCTTTTTATTATTATAATAATAATCTTATTGTACTTTGACCAACTAACTCAGTCAGCGCCTTTATTCATTACGAGACTTAATCTTCAACTATATAGGTATATCTTTCTGTTAAACTACAAATCTTGATATCGGTAACTTACATATCCTATCCTTTGGTATCTCATTGTTATACATTGTAAATCAAATTGTACTTTGACCACTAACTTACACATAACTCTGGAGGTTTGTTTTTTAAAAGGTAAAATGTATGTAGTCTGCAGACCATATCTGTATAAGAGGATGTGGATCAAACCTCTACAGTCTGCAAAAAAAAGGCTGTTTATTTTTTAACGTATGTAGACTTCTAAAATAAACTGTTGGTGGTGTACGGACGATGGTGGTGGTGGACGGTAGACATTAGGGCTGGCGTATCGGGTCAACCCGATCTGTTAAGACACGAACACGCAACCTGTAAACATGAATACGACACGAAATCTTATCATGTCAAATTTTTCAAACACGAACACGAATCTGTTAATAAACAGGTTACACGAAAATGTTACCAACATAGCATATGACATGTTTAAGACACAAACACGACATGTTAAGACATGAACACGACCTATTAAGACACGAACATGACATGTTATTCCATATTTGAAATTAGCGGTTAAGGAACCTGTTTAGTGAAAATTTAGTCGCCAAAGGTTCACAAAAGTCATAAAACATTAAACACATAATGTCTTAACAAACTTAGAACGAAATTCATAAAAGTCTAATCATAACATCAAAATAGTTTCAACATTCAAGTTCCCATGTGTCTTTCTTTCTCAAGATCTTCAATTCCAAACAATCAAACCTACACACAAATAATTATAGTCGTACTAGGCATGGATAATTTGACATAAACTCATTCATATAGTTTTATCAAGCAACATTTCTAGAAACATTTGAAGTGCGTACCTTAGGATATTCTCTGATTTTTAACAAGCAACACTACTTGAAGCATTTGGAGTGAATACCTTAGGATTGTTCACAGAATTTGAAGCATTTGATTCATGGCTAATTTCAAGTGACATTATATCTTCTGTGGGCTCATCTACACTAACTTGGTTCGAACCTACAAAGTACAAACAAATATGCATAATAACATTAATAGAATACTATGCCAAAAAAAGATAGAAAAATCAAGAGAAAAGACATTACAGTAATCTCCAAATAACCAATCTTTTGTGCATATAAGAGCCTCAACGGTATCTTTGCTAAGTGAACTTCGATGTTCATTAAGTACTCTTCCACTTGTATTGAATGTAGACTCCGATGCGACAATATATACCGGAACGGTCAAAAAGTCTCTTGCCATTCTCGCAAGTGCATGATATCTAAACTCATTGGCTTTCCAAAAAGCCAACACATCAAGTCCGAAGCTTCTGTCAACCCTTGATTCCTCCGAATATATTTGCAATTCTGTATTTTGTTAATTGTAAAATCTTTACTTTGAAATTAATCAAAATCCTAAAAAATATTAGGAAATTAATTAGTCAATAATTAAACACAATATATAAATATATAAAAAAATTACCTTAAGCCTTGCTCTCATTCCATAGGCATGTGTAGAATCATCCATTGTATCCTCAACCTCTTTGCTTGCATTTGAAGCACGTGTTGGATCATCCCTTCTATCATCACCGGCCACATTTAACATGTTGACCTATTCATTAAATGTAGAGTCCAAAAATTGATCAACATTTGAATATTCGGGGCTCGCCTCTCCATATATTTGTGAATAACTCTAATCGATAAAATGCAACTTGTATCTAGGATCCAACACTATGACTATGGCTAAGGTAAGACTAGTATCTGACCAATATTTTTGAAACTTGGTCATCATCAATTCTGCCATTTTCTTGATATTCTCATCATTTGAACTCATACCCTCAAACAATGTAAGATAAGCCATAAAGACGTATGGATAGTACAAGTTTGTAGTCGGATATTTGGTACCTGAAAAAACATTGGTCACATCATAAAATACTCTAAGAAAAGTACATATTTTTCCAATCTTGTCCCACTCTAATGCATTTGGACCATGCTTAAAATTAGAATCACTTACTTCTAAATGCCAAAGTCACGTTGATAATAAAGAGTGCCATCAAGCATAAAAAAAGTAGAATTCCACCTTGTAACAACATCTCGTCTTAACCCATTTTTCTTCTTGATAGAAAGTAATTGAACACAAGGCAAAAAAAATTCCTTCCTTTGTTGTGAACCTTTCACATATTTGATACTTTCTCTAACTTTGTAAACACACTAATCAATTTCTTTTAACCCATCTTACACAATCAAGTTCAAATTATGTGCACAACATCTAAAGTGAAAAAAATTACCCTTAGAAATAAGTGGTGATTTTGCATTTAGTTGTTCTCTCAAAAGGCCAATGAAAGTTTCATTAGCAGAAGTATTATCTAACGTCACAAAGAATATTTTGTTTTCTATGCCCCATTCTACTAAAATAGAAAACACTTTTTTCACATAAAGCAATGCCAGTATGAGGGTGGCATAAAGAAAATGATAAAACTCTTTTTTGCAAAATCCAATCTTTATCCATAAAATGAACAGTAATTGCTAAATACCCTCAGTAGCAATAGAAGTCCATAAATCTGAAGTTAGACATAATCTGCCAGGTGATTCCATCTCTTTCTCTTTCACTTTTTCCTTTTCTTTCTTATTACATTTTCAGTATATCTGATTTTACCGTATTTCTAGATATCATATTCACATCGGGTTGAAAATACTTAAACAAATCTCTAAATGTCTTATAGTCTACAAATAACAAGAGGCAACTCATGCATCACAATAGCAGCTACAAGCATTTCACGAAACGTATTTTTGACTAAAACTAGATGTCTTTAATTTCATGTCAGTAGCTAAAAGAATTTGACCAAACATCTTTATAAGTAGTATCATAGCAGCTTGATATATGTTGAGTCAAATTTCCCGTACCTTGCTTTCTATCAAACATGAAAACATGACCATATTTGTTGCACTTTGATGGAACCTTTCCGCCTAAAGCTTTGTTTTGTTGTTTGGTAAAGTGATGCCAAACAACTGATCTTTCCTTTCGCGATTTCTTTGCCTTGGGTTTTTTAACACCACGATCATGTTTATCCTCTATCTCCACATAGCCAACTTCATCATCTTCCAGATCCAAATTCATAGAGCTATCATTTTCTAGGTCGACTTTGATAGAATCAAAATCCATATCCATCTACAATAGAGAAAAAAATACATAAAGTTACTCAAAGAGTTAATAAGGAAATTGAACGAAAAGCTATCAAAGTTAAACCAACAACATACCGGTGTTTTGCCCTTCTTCTTCCCGACTTTATTTTTGAATCACTCATGACTTTAAGAAACAAATCTAAATAAATAATGTTGAATCAACAACTATATCCAAAAAAACACAATCTAAGAAACACAGTTAAACCAACCCAAATTAAATATATTACATCAATAAACAACAGACCAAACCCGCGATGGTATTGGCATTCACAAAGCCGTATGATGTATGAACTACTTGACGACAGAATAAACTTGACGAATTAAGCTAAACGTTGCCTAGAATCAATCACAAAGCAGTATGATACATGAACTACTTGACAAAAAATCTGTGTTTCTTACATGGTAGAACTTAGCCCGAAATATCTGAACCTCCGACGCCGGAATAGATGAGCAATGGCCGGTGAGGTGACACTGAAGTGATGAAAGATGAACGATGGCCTGTGTCGGAATAGATGAACAATGTCCGACGCCAGAATAGACGTGAAGTGAAGGAATGGCCGGTGATGTTGACGCCGAAGGGTCGAAGAGATGACTCCGATGTTCGATGATGAAGGGTCGAAGAGATGAACGATGGCCGGTGATACTGAAGTGATGAAAGTGAGCAGCGACCGAAGGAAATTTAGGGTTTGGCATTGATGAAAGTGAGCGGCGACTGAGGTGAAGGAATGGATTTCAAAATCTTGGGTATACCCTTCTGACTCCACATGTCCCCAGTCCCACCCCACATATTTGATATATTTTTTAATTTAAAATTATAAACATGTCACTAATGGGTCTTAACAGGTTGACGGGTTTTAACCTGTTTAGACACAAAATTTAACCAGGTCTTATCGTGTCGACCTGTTTAGACGTGAAACCTGTTAAGGTCAAACACGAAACATGTTAACTTCGTGTAGGGTCATGTCGTGTTATCGTGTTTGTGTCAGAATTGCCAGTCCTAGTGAAAGTGGACGATAGATGGTGGTGGTGGTGGTGGTGGTAGAAGGTGGTGTAGACGATGTTGATGATAGACGGTGGTCGGTGGTGGTGTTTAACCCTTTGTAGACTTTACAAGATTTTAGAAGTGGCTGGGCCAAGTCTAACAAAAAAGAGCTTGTGCAAACTTTTTTAATGAAACGTTTTCGGAAAAACAAAGAGTCTGCAGATGACAATATCTGCACGTGGTATTCACGACGCAAATAGAAGAGTCTGCGCATATTTTTTTTAGAAAAACAAACACCACGTTAACCATCATATATATATATATTAATTAGTTGTTTTTTAATGGTGTGTGTTAATTAGTTAAGTATGTTTAGAAAATGGTCATTATCATATAAATTTTAGCAATTCGATTAGTTAAGTATATTAAAAAAAATGTCATATCACATAAACTTTTACTGATATAATCATGAATTACATCCAAATATTTTATGTATCCACTTTATACTTTTATACACTTTTAGATTCTTGAAAAAAATTGATGCACCTACCTAAAAGATAAAAACTAAAAAAGGGTTACGTATTGTATATTTGGGGAAAAAAACTTAAAGTAACGAAAATAAAGTGAATGAGTAAACTTAATTCATGGTTTTCATAGCCTTAGCCATATAATATCTGAAAATATTTCATGTAACCACTTTATATTCATGGATCCTTAAATTTACATTCGAAATACAAACATGACTACGCATTATTTTTAAAATTCCAGATTTCTTATTAAAAACTGCTCCTTTAATAGAAAAAAACTAATAAATGATAGAAAATAAAACACATATACAAAACTTGTTCACGGTTTTCATAAGTATAAATATAAACTAGAAATGATTTCCCGCATCGCGGGGTAAGTTTTCTTAACGTGATTTGAGTTTATCAATAAAACGTAGATCAACTGAAAAATAAGCACAAAAACGTATTTTGACATGACTCGTTTTCAAAATAAATTACATCCAAACGTAAACAAACTTGAATTTATATCGAAAAATACATAAAAATAAGTGTGTACAACTCGAGGGTCAAAATGTCATTACGTCGAAACATAAATCAAGTTGAATTTGTACTCACACGTAGAAAAACATCAAAAGTAGCTCAACTGAAAACGTCAATATAAATAAGCAACAAAACGTATTATATTTAACATGACTCATGAAACGTAAAGTAACTCATATTTATACCGTCTAATGAATGAAAACGTATTATATTTGACGCGGCTCATGTGATAAAAAATTACGTCAAAAGGTAAACTAACTTGAATTTTTACTAACACCTACAAAAAATAAGCACATAAAACTCGAATGAGTCAAAATAACATTTTCCATAGCTTTTAGAAAGTAAAGGGGTGTAACTATCAATATTGAAAGTTGAAATGAGCGAGGTAAAAAAAAGAAGTCTAATATATTGGAACAATCAACAAATTATATATATAATAATATACCTGATGGATGAGAATTATTAGAGAACACTAATTATTGTGAAAACAAAAAAAAACTCTAAATCATTAAATTTTGGATTTAAGATTCATACTTTTTTAGAACTTTATGTTTCTTACATTCATATGTGTATCATATATACATAAAAAAAAGTCATATTTTTAGTACACGTAGACTACGTACATGTAGATAGTTTAACCTACACATAATCTACATATATGTAGGTTATATTAAAGCTGAAACTGGCTACGTTGTATCCAGGGGATGCAAGGCCTCCTTTCAACTTTCTAGTGTAAGTGTGTTTTGATACTTGGTGCTTTCTAAATTCTCACTTTAGAGTAGTTGTAGAAGGAAAGCAGAGTGAAGTAGGGGAGGAGGCAGCTTATGTTCTTGAAGAAGAGGAAGATGGGTGAAAGAAAACTTAAAAAAATAGTGAAATAGAGGAAACATGTTTCTATTCAACTCTCTTGTATTATCTGTATATTTATACCCTTATATTTAATGTATATCTTTATTTTATAAGCTTATTTTTCTTTACTTTGAAATGAAATTCATTTCTTAGTTTAGTTTACGTTATTTTTTTTATTTAACATCGTAAATTTCTTATTATTGTATTATGTATAAAAAAACTTTTACTAAATGTTAAATATAAAACGATAAAAAGAATTTCAAATATGTCACTTTAATATTACCATTTTGAGTCGTTCGTATTTTATTTTCATGTAGACTTTTTATTGACATATGCCAATGGAGATAAAAAGTATCTATCGTAACCTTGCGGATCAAAATACCTGCTTTGCCATTGCCCTTAAGTACACGTTAAAAGGTTTATGTGTTTAAGGATGTACAGTAACAAATATAATTTTGGGACACTTTTGAATTTTTTCTCTAGTTCCACCACTTTCCATATTTTGTTTTGAATTTTAGTGTGAGAAATAATTACATTTGCAACATTTTCATTTATTTTTTAGGTTTTTAGGGTTGAAAAAGTGGGTGATTCATTTTGTTCTACGTATTCTCGCAATATTTAGTGTTCTGCATAGAACCTTCTCCTCCGGATAAATAAATAGATGATTTTTTTCCTTTTAATCCGTAAAGATTTTCTTGTTTAGGCCTTACTAGACAGACATTATCCATCTAAACAAATGATGCAAAAACAAATAAATTTAGGTGGTAAACATTAGAATATATCTCTAAATCTTGATTTAGTCTAATCAAATATAAGAAAATCTTTGACATACAAAAACCGTCTTACCAAATTAGGTCTATGACTGTGTAAATCTTTTGATGTGAAATATTAGCTACTTGAAATTGAGTTATACCTGTAAAAAAAACGTTTTCAGTGGCTGATATATGTATACTCAGCTAATATATACATGTAGGTCAAATACTTTGTGGTCCAGACTCCTTTTGATGTGAAATATCATATAAGAAAATCTTTGACATACAAAAAAACGTTTTTATATACTCGTAATTATTTTTTTGGAAGCACACAACTGACTATTGACGGGTGATCAACAGGTAGCTCAAAATCCAAAAGAGAATCTTGCTTTTAAATACCTGGCAAAGAAATATCATTGGTAATACGTCAGTGATGGATTTATCAGTCTAGTTTTCATCGTTGATCCATCTATGACACCTCATCAACGCGTCGTGGATATCCTTCCTACGTTGTTTGAACTTCCGACGGTGTTGTATATGCCAGTGACCCATCGGTAGTAGCGTCGGTGATCTTCGGTCAAGGCTTTGCCCACACTCAATTTCCCACGGATCTTCATTGACAAATTAAGTTACTAAAAGAATTATAACAAATGTCATAAATATATTATTAGAAAAAAAGTGATTAGACATAATAAATAGGAAATTTAACATTTCTGAAAGTCATGAAGATCGATATAATCTTTAAGTATCGCACGTCTATTCATCTAGTTACATATTTAATTATTACATATTTAATTATTTATATAATCTGAAATATCGTAAATTCAAAAATTAATTTGTTTCTTATCTTAAAGATATCTGAAATTTTTTTTATGATTATGACTATACCTAAGGTCAAGTAAGAGGCAAAGACCTCCACTAATTTAATATTTCACAAACAATACAACGTTGTGTAGCTCTTATAGATTTCAATTTATTAATATTGACATTTAATTTAGCCATGGTCTAATATATATATTTATAGTCGGCTCCTTTATACCCGGTAACTGATTTAAAGCAAAATATATAGCTAATTTAGCTTTTGATGTTTATTTGTAATGTTAATAAAATAAAAAGTCTGAAACAAACACAATATGAAGATTGAAACAGTAAGTGAATCGGTAATTATCTTTTGAAGAACAAAAATGTATACGTAGAATTTTTTTAAATCTTGTCCAGCCATTGATGCGGTTATTCGATTCAACAAATCGGCCCGAACTACTTGGTTAAAAAACACTCAATTCGGACTGATGTGTAGACTTTTCTCAAGTCCATTTAATGTCACACTCAATACAGTGCAACGGTGGCTCCGAATGCACCGGTAGTGGTGACACTGGTAATGGCGAGGCCGATAACAGCCTCTAAGGAGAAAGTGGTGGTTGTTCATGATGAAACCAGTGCTTTTTTTGCCTTTCAAGAAAAGGCGGTGATTGGGAGAGCTCAGGACATTGTAACATTATCTTCGTTGAGTAAGTTGTTAAGGAAAGCTGGTATTAACGATGCTATGTGGGAGGTCTGAGTGTATGGAATATATTCAGGGAGGATTATGAAGCAAAAGAATTCCACAGTAATAGACATATTTGGGGTGAATGGTTCTCGGTTCTTGATAAGTGGGAAGGGCGATCCAGACCCTATGAGAGAATCGCATGGATAAAGTTCGACGGTGTTCCGTTACATCTAGCTGAAAACAAGGTTTGTTGAAAATCGGTGCATCTGGAGGGCTAGAAATGACGTCAAGTTTAATAACTCTCCGGCTAAAATGGTTGATATCATCAACGAGGTGAAATATGTGGGTTTTTTGTGGTATTCGACTAGATCTAAAAATAAGTCAGTTAGTTGGGAAGCTTGGTATAATTATGTAAATTTGTAGTTTGTTTTTTGGCTGCCTCGATTTGCGACGGTTTGTGTTTTAATGAATTTTACCTTTAAAAAAATATTAATTCAAATGCGGAAGTCAAAGATCATATATTATTCTAGATTTTTTTTGAATGGCATATATTTATTCTAGATAGACAATAAATAAACAGATCAATCATATGGGGTTGAATCAACTACCAAAATATAAAAGAATATTCATTGACTATTATTTGTATTGGAACACAATATTAGAATATTAAGTCTTCTTTAATATAATCTAAATGAACAAAACTACACGCACAACGTGCAATTTCCGAAGGGGCAATAGTTGGTTTTTTTCTTCTACTGTAATAAATTTAATTCACATTAATATTATAAATGTTTTTTTGACAAAAGAAATATATATAAACAAGTAATTAGCAAAGCTTTGTCAAGAATTCGAATTTGATTCAATTCAAGCTCTGTAAATCGAATACGTATCAAATACAAATTTGTAATATTAAATTCGATTAGAAATTCGAATTAAAGGTATACTCATTTATTTATTATTTTTATAAATAATACATATATAACTTTATTTAGATATATTCATCGAATCGAATCGAATATCGAATTGAAGTTTTTGATTATTTTTATTTTGCTCGAATTAAGAACCAGCTAATTCGATTTGAATTGAAATCCCGATTCGAATTTGAATCGAATTCGGATAAATTTGTTTTGATTCAAATTTAATTTAGTTAAAATATGTAATAAATTTGTTGAATTTATGGGCTTGGTAAACTATATTAATACATAGAATAAATTTAGACATTAATTTATGGGTTTAAGGATCTGCTCTTTCAAATTTTTCCACGAATGTAAAGATGGCAAACCGAGGTCTGTGGGTTTTTTCCGCCTACTTGAACACATGCAAAGCACACACCTCAAGAAAGAAAACCGAAAGCTATCTTTGAAAGAGGCTATCTCCAAGAACTTGGACCTTTTTTTGGATGTTGCGAAAGTTCTTAGGGAAGGGATAAATGGTTATGTGGAAAGTGCATGGTGATGCATGCACTCAGTAGGGGATGCAAGCATGATAATGAGGTCGTGTCGTTTGCCATGATCTCGGGGGATGTTGAAGATTTCATTGTTGGGATCCGGAAACCATGTCAAGTGGTGGTTGACACAAACCCACGTCACCCAGCAGGGCTCGGGGGTGATGTTAACCTACTCGAGTGTGTTTTCTCCCTCCCTATTCAGACTGTTAAAAGCATTCCCCCCAGTTGTCGGCTGTTGTTTGCTCAGGTTCTAACAGGTGCTTTGCGCAAAGTGGTAGCGTCGTCAGGATCGGTTGACAATTGAGTCCAATTGTTTTTACTACCGCGTTGCACCTTGCGGGTGGTTAGACCATCCTCCAGACAAGAGCGAAGGTCAGGGAACAGGAAATCTCTACAGTGTAGTAACATATTACACGCGCTTACAATTTGGAAAGATGGGTCTGGGTTTGATGATTTGGTCTCTTCCCTATTGGATAGCGTGGGGGAGACGGGGGCTTCAAGGGGAGAATGCAGGAGAGAGGAAGACAAAGAAAGGAACCCAAATATTAAGCAATGTCTTTGGAAAGTCAGGGATGGACATTTCACAGCTGCGGTTAAGGTCCTATGCTCTAGTGGAGTTGCCCCTCTAGGTGATTCGACATTGAAAGCTCTTATTGATAAACACCCAGTGGTGCCGCCCCCGTCCTTGCCTTCCAACCCTTTGGCCCAACCCACTCTTGTTGTTGATAGGGGGTGTGTACTCAAATGTATTCGATCCTTTCCTAAAGGGACGTCATGTGGCAGAGACGGGATACGAGCCCAACACCTGCTAGATGCTATTGGTGGCGAGGGCTTGGTGACTTCCTCAGGTTTGCTTACGAGCATTACTGAAGTTGTTAACTTATGGCTTGGGGGATCCTGCCATAAGGTGCTTGCTGAGTTTGTTGCCTCGACCCCTCTCACCCCCTTATTGAAGCCCGATAAAGGAATTCGACCTATTGCTGTGGGGGTATTTGGCGAAGGTTGGTTTCAAATGTGGCGATGAAGAAGGTCGGGAAAGAAATGACCCAGTACTTGGGTGACTATCAATTTGGGGTGGGGGTGCCAAATGGGGCAGAGGCGGTGCTTCACTTTGCAAACAGGTTTCTCAACTCATTTCATGCAGTTCCTTAGTCTTGCTTACTGTGGATTTCTCCAATGCTTACAACACGGTCGACCGCACAGCTTTTCTGCACGAGGTTCATCAGTGTTGCCCGTCAATCTATCGGTGGATCCAATTTCTTTACGCCCAGCCTGCTAGGTTGTATGTTAGTAACAAGTGTATTGGGGCTACTACCGGAGTTCAACAAGGAGATCCCTTGGGGCCCCTTCTCTTTGCCCTTGCCTTACATCCCCTTATTCTCCGGGTTCAGGACCGCTGTAAACTCCCGTTTCATTCTTGTTACTTGGATGATGGGACGATTATCGGCAACACCTCTGAGGTTGCTAAGGCCTTAGACATCATCAACGAGGAGGGGCCATCTCTAGGGCTTTATCTCAATATTAAGAAAACAGAGGTTTTTTGGTCGACATGCGACGGGCGGAAAGTTCAAGATGGCTTTTCCCGAGAGGGATCGGTAGACCAGAGAAGGGGATTAAGCTCCTTGGTGGAGCTGTTAGTCGGGATCCTAGCTTTATTGAGGAGTTGGCAGGGCGGCGAGCCTCGGGGGCGGTTGACCTCATGAAACTCTTACCCTGCCTGAGAGATCCCCAATGTGAACTCCTTCTGCTAAGGTCGTGCATGGGGTCGCTAAGTTACTTTTTGGATTGCGGACTTGTCAACCGCATTTTATGGAGGATGCGGTATCTCGGTTCGATGATGGCCTTAGAGAGGCTATAGAAGACATAGTAGTGGGTGGCGGCCCCTTCTTTGGTGACTTCCAGTGGCGTCTGGCATCTTTGTCAATGCGTCTAGGTGGTTTGGGCCTCTTCTCAGCTCGAGATGTTGGGGCTTATCCCCTTGTGACGTCTAGAGCTCAGTCTTGGGAACTACAGGATCATATCCTTCGAAACTGTGAGGTCGTCGGGCTTGACCCGGACTATCAGCAGGCGCTTGAACGCTTAAATGTCTCTCTCCCAGACTTGGATATTAGCGGTTTCTCTAATAAGGACACCGCCCCTCGAAGCCACAAAAAACTTTGGCGAATGCTCTGTTTAGCAAAATCGCTCAAAGCCTGGGAGAAGCTTTTGATTTGTCATCCCGCCAGAAGGCCGTGTTTGAGTGCCTGAAAGGTCCCCATGCTCAGGAATTTTTGACCGTTATACCAATTGAGGGGTTGGGACAATGTATGTCTGCAGTAGAATATAGAGCCATTCTCAAATACCGGTTGATGATCCCTATGTACCCGGAAGATGAAACTTGCCCGATATGTCATAAAGCTTGTATGGATAAATACGGAGAGCATGCAGTTCACTGTAAAGAACTCCTTGGGTTCAAATATCGGCACGACTGGGTGTGTGATGCTTTGTGGGACATCTTAAGAAGAGGCGGGATTTCGGCTAAGAAAGAGGCCCCTGTGAATTTACTCACGGACCCTATGGAAGGGAGATCTACTCTGCGACCAGCGAATCTGCTCATCTTTGGCTGGGCTGGGGGGAAACATGCTTGTGTAGACCTCAAGGGGGTTTCCCCTTTGGTTGTTTTAAGGGAAAACGGGTTTGTAGCTGGACAAGCGGCAAGAAAGGCAGAATCAAAGAAAGTGGATAAGCACGCTAAAGCTTGCGCAAAGAACAGTATGTCTTTGTCCCTTTTGCCTTTGATACTTTTGGTTCCCTAGCGCCAGAAGCTATCCACTTCTTGACAAGGGTTCAACGGGTCGTCTACAGCAATTGTTGAACCCCAAAGGGGCAAGGTTTTGTATTTGAAGGTTAGGGTTTGCAATTCAGAAAGGATTGGCGGCGCAGCTTGTTGCCCGGCTACCTTCTGTTTTGATGTAACTTGGCAAGTTTTCTGGCTTATATACGAACACAAATAAAAAAAAAATAACATGTATAACATGCATTTATACTATAGCCCAATAAAAGTTATATATGTGTAATATATAAAAATAATAAACAAATATGTATAAAAGTAATACAGATCTTGTAAATTCGTTGATTTTTTAACGAGTGAAATTCAAGGTCCAAAAAACTAACTGAACCAACTAACACCTGGTTAGTTCATTTCGCATGCTATCTATAGCCATTGGCCACTAAGGGTTGGAAGATCCAGTTTTTTTTTTTTTTTTTTTGTTGAGCCGATAAACTTTTTATTTGGTCGGACCTTGTTTTACATTTATGAATTGAACTAAAAAAAACTCAGTTACTCATTTTTAATATGAGAGAGATGTGAAATTTATCAGTTTTCACTAAAGTTTAAAACTTTAAAGTGCATGAACAAATTTTAAAGGCTGCAAGAATAAAATTTCGAACTAGCAATCCCTCCTTTAAAATATGCACATGAACATTTGAATAAGCATCTGACTTTTAATTAAACCGGCTGAACATGTTGAACTGATGAACTAGTAACACAATTGGTTTTTATGTTAAAAACCGATTCATGAAATATTTACTAGATCTTATATACATAGCAACTGCTCTCTAGTCTGCTTGCGTGATTTAAGGTGTGAAAATAGGTCATCCCAAATTAAGTGGTCCAGGGTTTACTTAGGTCTCCCTTAATTTAATACAAATTAGATAGAGTGTGTGTAAGTTTGTTTTCAAATAAACTTTTATATATATATATATATATATGTCTAAATTAAACTTATATTTAGTACACCAAAGTTAAGGATTAATTATGAATCTAAAATAAAGTAAAGATAAAAAAAATAAAATAAATAATTAAAAAGTAGTGTTTGACTAAACTAAAAGAATTAAAAATTACTGATTTCCATACTAGTAGTAGGAGACCCTTTCTTTTTAAAGCTCTAAATTCTATTTTTTTTAATATACAGAACGGCCTTTAAATCCTATTTAAATCACATTGTCAAACAACGGTATGGTGGTTCGGTCCTCATCAAATTAAGGGCGTGACACATGACATATCCTTGGATTTCTGGTTGATAATATTGTATTTCCAAAGGTTTTATTATATATTACAATACATTTTTATACACGTACAAATTAATTAACCATTCTATTTTTTAGAGTTAAATGCCTGATTGGTCTCTGTGGTTTGCAAATATTGCTGACTTGTTCCTAGTGGTTCAATAATTACAGAGTTAGTCCTGGTGTTTGTGATTTTTACACTCGTATGGTCCTTATCACTAACTCATGTTAGATTTCTCAATTAAATGCGTGTGAAATAACTTAATTACCCCTAAAATTAAAAAAAAAAGAATTAAGGACCTCTTTTCCCTCTCAACCTATCATCTTCATTCTCTCTCTTTCCACCATTCAAAGCCACCTCCACTTCTACCACCACCACCAGCAGACCACCACCATCACAATCGTTATTTGATCCCACATCGCCTGAAAACCACCTCCACTCTGGTCAAATCTGAATAAACATTGGCCGACGGTTGGATCCGGGCGTAAAAAATTCGGATAACATCAGATCTTCATCATCGTGTATTCAAATGATCAAATGACATAATTAGGAAACGTGTATTCAGATCGAAACATGATTCGGATGACATCAGATCGACGTCGCCGGATAATGCAGGACACGTTGAACCGGTGCCACCGCCTCTATCTTAACATTCCATCACCTCCTCATTCCAGATCCATGTTCGAAGATGCTTCGAGACCCGTGCCACCGCCTGAAATTCTTGGCCAGTAATCCATAAGGTCATATGTTCAGGTGGGTGGTGATGAATCAAGAGAGGGCAAGGGAGACGGTGGTAATGCAAGAGAACAGTGAGAATAAAGAAAATGGATGTGGATGCTTGAATGGTTAATGGTTGTTATGTGTGGTGGTGGGGGTGGTCTGTAGAGATGGTTGGGTGAGGATGATGATACTGTTGGTTGATACTTGCTGAAGTAGAAGAAGGGTGCCCCAAATGAATGTAATATTTCATTTTTTATTTAGGATTTTTTTAATCTTAGGGGCAATTATGTCATTTCACACGTATTTTACTGGGAAATCTAACATGGGTTAGTGATAAGGATCACACGAGTGCAAAAATCACAAACAGTAGGATCAATTCTGTAATTATTGAACCACTAAGACCAAATCTGCAATATTTGCAAACCGCAGGTCCAACAAAACATTTAGCTCTATTTTTTATTTTATTTTTAACATGGTACTTCTTCAAGGATATAAATTCATCAACTTTTTTAGTTGTTTAACCCCTGAATTGTTTATCTTGTTATATATATTTTTAACACAATAACACTATTTGTTATATTTTATAGAGTTCTATTATATATATATATATATATATATGTATGTGCGCGGCGCGTATATATTGAGGCATATCAATATACAGTGAAAAATAATATTAAAATCCTTTTAGAAAGTGTAATAAGGATTATAAAGTATCCCTTCATCATTTTAGCTTCAAGATCATACTATGAAACATTAATCTTTGTTATCATTCCTCCAAGACTAGCTATCTATATGTAGTAAAAAAAGTTGGTGTCATCTTATTTTCTTATATTTTCTCATTTCACATACATTTCATCTTTATGACAGTGACAAATTCACTTATTATCACAATGAGCCGACAATGATGATCCTTTTTCTTTCTCATCATGTCGAATATACAGGTTTGATTTCTTGATACATAGGTGAGATTTGCGTCTTGATAAGTCACTATCTTTTTTTAAATGTTTTTCTATAATTTATAAGAAATTTGTTATATCCTTAAATCACTATTGTTTATTTGTAGTATTTGGGCTCATTCAATTTTTTTAGTGCTAAAGTTATAAATCAAGCAATATGGAAAAAGTTACATGCATTTGTGTATTAAACTTGGAAAGTCCGTTACACTGTTGTAATGTGTTTGGTGCCTCGTAATTATAATGTTAACAAAAACAAATCTGACATGTTGTATTGAGACTTGAGTTACACATACTTGTTATTTATATACACGTACATC
The DNA here is from genome assembly GCA_947069175.1 of Scalesia atractyloides. NCBI lineage: Eukaryota > Viridiplantae > Streptophyta > Magnoliopsida > Asterales > Asteraceae > Scalesia > Scalesia atractyloides. The sequence continues at coordinate 838,707 of CAMTDV010000011.1, read as the reverse complement.
AAAACTCATCACAATGATTAATCAAATATGCGAACTTGAACACATTATCGTAATAAGTTAGATGCACCATTATATACCTATGCATTTAGTTAGTTGAGAGAGTGAATCATACATAAGAGGTTTGAAGCGCTGTTGTATTTGGTACATGCACCATATAAATATGTATACAGCTAAATACAACCAACAAAAAAAAAATCAAACTTAGGAAGGTAGGCGTATCATTATAGTGTGTTGAATGCACTATTCTAAATGTGTTTTTATGTTTACAAATTCAACCTATGTTGGTCTGGGTGGCAAACAGAATCCATCGAATGATTTTCACACATAAAAACACTCGTCAATTGTAATTTGTTGAGTTCTTAACCCATAACTACCTTAACCAATCAAACTACCCTTAACCCAACCAAGAATACATTTGTTGAAAGGGTTGTTAAAAAAGATAGAATTACACGACTTATATAAAAGTCAAAGTATATAAATTTTAGATCTAGGGTATAATTTCTTTATATAAAAACACTAAAGCATATTAATGATATTTGAGATTTAAAAGAATATATATTATTTTCAATAAGAATCACGTGTGATATTTATCTTTAAAAATTACCTATAGACATACAAATTTGACTTCATATTAGTTCAGGGCGGATCTACTTTAAGAATTACGGGTTTACACGAACCCACTCGGTTTCAAATTTTTATTAGAAATGTTAATACAAAATTTGGTATGAATCCATAAAAAAAACATATGGGATGAACCCAATAACCAAATTTATGGATGGTGGAGTGGTTAAATCAAGTTGTTACATGCTTGAGATCATGAGTTTGACTCCTCTTGGGGTTAAAACTGTTTTAATCTTTTTTCAGTGAACCCATTGAAAAAAATTTATGGATCCGTCACTGTATTAGTTAAGATTCATGTCAAAATAATATCAATAATTATAAATGACTAAATTTCTGTTTTAACCTTGTTAAAAACAATATATTATTAGGGATGGGCAAGAGAAAGAGAGTCCAACCTAATAAAAACAATGTTTATAAAATACCAATATTGGTTTTAGGCCATCATTAGCTAAACTTATTGCTAGGCGTGAAGGCTACAAAAAATAAAGGTTAACAGTAGGGCCCTACTTGTATGCACTAAAGAAAGAAATTAAGAAACCCAAACGAAACCCAAGAGATAAAGATTTGTTAACTAAATGAATGCGCGAATGTTAGAAATACAATTCAATCAAAACATCCCAATAAATTAAAATAGGATACCTACAATTATATGTACATGTATATATTTATATGTATATGTGCGTGTATGTATGCTTATATATTGATCACTTTGACTTTGTGAGATACTAGATAAAAAGTCAACTTCCTAGCTTCTCTTTTAGCTTTACCGGTTTCGAAGCCTATGCACCGTCCTTGTTGCCTTGTTCGAACATATATTATGACTTTAACTTGAAACATATATTCAACTTAACTCAAACATAGACGTATAAAATACTTACTTTTATGTTGTATTATGCACACAGGTATTGAGAATATTTAAACAATATTATAACTCTAATTAATAACTAAATTTATGCAATAATTATACAACTAAATGGTGCTTAAAATATGAGATGACACAAATGATAATATACAAAATATAGTCGTATGACGAAATCATATGTTGACCAAATATTTGCACAAATGTTACCGTGTCAGTAACATACTCCTTAAACCACTATTAAAATATATAAAATAATATTATCTTGTGTTATGATTTGCAAATGGTCTTTTTTTATTTTCTAATTAAAATTTAAAATGCATTAAGCTTAAAATACTCAAAGGTACATCTTTTTTACACTGAAGTAACATTTTGACTTTTTCCATCCCATGCAACTAGCTTCACATTTGTAACTTCTATATATATATTCACATAACTCACAAATTTATTTCCAATTCAAGATTCTAAATCTTTTTCTCTCTTCTTTGATCAAGTTTCAAAGTTCCTAACATCCTCATGGCTTATTCACAAGTAGTAATACTTCATAAATATTATGTTGTACCTTTCATGATAAACATTCTTATGTTCATGACATTTGTGTCATCAAGACCATTGCTAACCAGCATCAAACTCACAGCATCTCCAAACCAAACCACTGAGAATAATCTTTGTACAGACACTATTTGTATGAAAACTGCTTCTTCTGATTTTGGTAAGCTCACTCAAGAACTTGCTTTTGGTGTGCTTCAACCTTCATCAGTTTCCGATATCGTCCGCCTTGTGAATAATTCGTACGCCTCTTCTTCTCCATTCGCTATCTCCGCGCGCGGCAACGGCCATTCGGTTAGGGGCCAGGCCATGGCCAAAGATGGGGTGGTGGTGGATATGTCAAGTTTGAATAATGATAATGCTAATAATACTGGGATTAGGGTTTCTGGGAACTCTTCTTTAGGGTTTTATGCAGATGTTGGAGGTGAGCAGTTATGGATAGATGTCTTGCAAGCTACGTTACTGCATGGACTTGCACCGGTTTCATGGACAGATTACTTGTACCTCACGGTTGGTGGAACACTCTCTAATGCTGGGATTAGTGGACAAGCATCTTTTCATGGTCCTCAGATTAGCAATGTTCTTGAAATGGATGTCATTACTGGTATTTGACAACTTGTTTCATCAAGAACATGATTTTATAATTTTATGGATGATGTTATATACTTATATATATATGAAGTTGATTGTTTTTGTTTGTTTTATAGGGAAAGGTGATTTGATAACTTGTTCCAAGGACATAAACTCTGATCTCTTTTATGCTGTTCTTGGAGGTCTTGGCCAGTTTGGGATCATAACTAGGGCAAGGATTGTTCTAGACAAGGCACCCAATAGGGTATGATCATCTCTAACTTATATCCCGTTTTCACTAGAAAATTGACTTTTAGCGACTGAATAATCACCTACTTATAACTAATATTAAGTCAAACCAAAAACATTAAAATAATATATTTTATAATATATCTGGTTATTCGTTAAGGATATGTCGGTGTCACACACTTAAGGAAATGTGTGCCGTAGTGGCGGACCTACATACTAACCAAGGGGGGTGGGGCCCCCCTTTGAAAGAAAAAAAATATTTAGTGTAATTTGTAAGCAAATATCCCAATCGCTTCCCTTAAAAGTTCGGTTAAACCCTCTAATCGCCCTTTCAGAAAATAAATCATGGGTCCGCCACTACTATGCGGTAATAGTCGGTTATCCATCAGTTTAGCTTGCTTGGTGATCCCTCGGTAAATGCAGTCGGTGAACTATTTGCGCTCGTCATGTTGTCTGATGTGCCATCGCCGACTGCTCCTACTTTCACCTAGGGATTTACGAAAGATATGTCAGTCACTAAAAACCTTATGTTTTGTAGTGGTTTGTAATACATTGATATGTGTGATCATCAATTAACATGCATGCACAATGAAGTGAATACATGCATGTGTGGATGGACCAGCATTCAATAGTATAGTTCAACATGTGTCATGAATTCAAGATCTTGTGTACTAATTTCTTGTTTTTGGAGTGTAGGTGAAATGGTTTAAAATAATTTACGACGATTTTGCGAAGTTCACAAAGGATCAAGAACATTTGATATCAGTTGATGGGTTTGATTATGTGGAAGGCTCTTTGATCTTGAAAAATAGTCCTGCAGACAGCTTTTTCTCATCTTCTGATGCATTATTAATAAATTCTTTAGCATCCGAAAATGGGATATTATACTGCTTAGAAGCAGTCAAGTATTACAATGATCAAATCATAAACTCCATTGATGAGGTTAGTAATTATACTATCTTGATGTCAAAATCTTACCTTTGCTTCACACTGCTTTCAGTATTTATATAAAATATGTACGTATATTTTTTGTAGGAACTTCAAGTGATATTCATGGTAGTGAACATCAACTCTGGACTCATTTTTACCAAAGATGCAACTCTTTTCGATTTTCTGAATCGAGTAAGAAACGAAGAGATCCTACTTCAATCATTAGGGCTATGGGAAGTCCCTCACCCGTGGCTAAATCTCTTCGTGCCGAGATCAAGAATATCGGATTTTAATCAAGGTGTTTTGGTTGGTATTATCTCGAAAGAAAGCTTGACTACAGGACCATTCCTTATCTACCCAATTAACCGAAAAGGGTAAGTGTAATATAAGCATCTTTAATTATCTCTCTGTACCATGTGTTAGTTTTCTAGTTAACTTAACCTCTTGAAAATTTCAGGTGGGATGCTAGAATGTCAGTTGCAATACCAGAAGAAGATGACAATATGTTCTACACCGTCGCGCTCCTGAACTCTGCTGGACCCGCTGTTGATCCGAGTGTTATCGACAAACAAAATAGTAGGATCTTAGAATTTTGTAACAAAGCTGGGATTAACATCAAACAGTACTTACCACATTACACAAAGAAAAAAGAATGGATGAAGCATTTTGGTGCGAAATGGAGTGTGATTAAGGAGAAGAAAGATCAGTTTGATCCAAAAATGATATTATCTCCTGGACAAAGAATTTTTAACTCATAAGTTTTTCTTTGTTTAATTGCTTAAATATGTTGTTGTAGGAATAATAGACATACTAATATGGTGTGGTAAGATTTAAGTATAAAAGTGATATTAATTAGGTAACTCACTTCGGTACTTTTGTATGTTTAAATACCATATGTAAAATATAAGCTGTGAATAAAAGTATGTTTTTCAGTTTCAATCATGGTATCAAAGCCAAGAAAAACTAGTTCTACAAGATTATGAATTTATATAATTGCATAAGAAATTTGGTTTTAGATGACAAATGCAAGATTAACCAATCATCCAAGACTTCAACGAAATAACAGAATCTAAAGTCTAAACCTTTCAGAAACCCATAGGCCCATTGGACAATACCTTGGGGCTTACAGTATTTACTGCATCCACAGATTTAAGTAGAAAAAACATACAACCTAAATGGATCACATCCATTAGGAACCAAATCGAAATCGAACGGTGGTATCGAGTTTCTTGTATCGAATGATTCTCAATACCAATTCGGTACCCACTTTTTGGGATTGGTACTTTCGGTGCGTTACCAGTTTTTACCGATTTTACCTTCAAATACCATACCGTACCGAGCAGTTTTGACGATTTTCGATATCGGTAAGTACGGATACCGAGCTCATCCCCAACCACACATATACTTGCAATCCTTGACCTTTTTTTACAGAATTTCAAGAAAAGCTATTGAGAGCTTCTATTCAAAATGTACATATTTGGTTTTCATAAATCATCACCAAATATGTTGTAGATAAAAGAATAAACCTTTGAAAGTTGACTGGTAATACATGTGTAACAATACAGAGATAAACATGGGAATGTAAATGGTCCTTCATACATCAATAAACATATCTTGCTTTAGATTGAGTTGGTTTGGTTCAAACAACTCTATGCATATTGGCCTTTATAAAATCCAAAACAACGGGAACTAATTCGTCTCTGTGGTTGCTGTAATCATGGTTAGCACCTTCAATGATTCGCAACTCATGGTTTGGTATAATCTTGGCAAACTCCAAAGCATCTTCAACTGGAATGACTTCATCAGCCGATCCATGAACAGTCAGCACTTTGCAATCTCGGTTGATTTTAAGTCCCGCCTCATGCATGTTTGTGTTCAGTCGTTCCATCAGGCTTTCTTCCGTCACACGAAATAAACTTTTCCTAAATAATCAGAAAAAATAGTTGTAATTCTACATACGGGTCATCGTGATATGGCAATTTTGACCTGTGGGACAAAATGAGTCCAAAAAGTCCTTTTCTACATGACCAAGTCACTAAATCTTTAGTAAAAGGACTTTTTATTGATTTTTAAAAGTCCAGATTTAATCATGCAAAAAATAAAGTCTAGCCACATATATGCAAAGTTAGTGAAAGTCTATAGGGTTTGTCTGTCATTGTCATTTTTAAGAGTAAAATGCCATTTTCGTCCCTGAGGTTTGGCCACTTTTGCGACTTTCGTCCAAAGGTTTTTTTCCGCATTTGGATCCAAAAGGTTTGAAACACTGCCATTTTTCATCCAACTTGTTAACTCCATCCATTTTTCTCCATTAAGTAAGGGGCATTTCTGTCTTTTTAGACATTTTTATTAAAATAAAAAACACTATCTGTTGACTTTCTCCCTAACCAAACCCTTCAATCATCACAAAAAAATGTCTAAAAAGACGAAAATACCCCTGCCTTAACGTTAAAAAATGGATGGAGTTAACGAGTTGGATGAATATGACAAGATTTCAAACCTTTTGGATCCAGATGCGGAAAAACAAACCTTTGGAAAAAAGTCGCAAATGTAGCCAACCCAACCCGATACGCCATTCTGCACCTCTAAAAATTGTAAATGTTTAACCTGCTTGGGATTTGATGTCAATAAAGCCATCTTTTTTCACTCTTTCCAAATAATCATTTCCCAAAAGCGTCTCAATGCCCCGATCCATCTTATAACGGCCAGACACATTGACAACTATAGGTATATCGTGATGCAAAGATGCATATAAGACCACTGCATTCCCACCTGCGAAAACGTTTATAAAAAACAAGTTAGGGTTTAACATGATTATTAAAACAATAAGTTCATTGACTAAGGTCAAAGACTTGAATCTCATTTGACCTCAAGAAGTCAAAACAGCTTAAATGACACATACCTTTGCTGTGTCCAATGATAGCACTAACAACACGATTTGCTGCAGTGAAATGTTGAATTACTGCATGTAAGTCATCAACCTCCTTAAGGTAGTTAGCAAAATCGAATGAGCCTTCACTTTCCCTGAATAATTAGAAGAAAAAAAAATACGCATTTTGACTTTTGACTTATGAGTTTGGATATATTACTAGCAGACAGAAAAAGGATGCATTTTGACTTTTGACTTAAGTTTCACGTAATTAGACAATTTTTTGAAATAAAGAAGATTTAAACCAGCCTTGAAATTGGCAGTTAGTCTGTTTGACCTCAAAAGTCAAAGTGTATCGCTAACATTTCGACTTACCCGTTTCCTGAAAAATCAAAGCGGAAGGCACTGATCCCTTGTTTTTCCAATGCAAAAGAGAGCTCTGCCATCATGCTGTATTCCTGGAAACAAAAACACGTTCACGATAAAATCATTTCATAATAACAAAAGTTTTATTAAAACAAGACAACAAAAAAAGCACATAAGGCACTAATTTGTTGTCTTTTGGTTGATGTAGTAACTTAAATATGATACTGTGAAGCAATATTTTTGTTGTTTTGCATTGGAAGCTAGCGTTCACTGCTTTTTGCCTATGCTCTTTTTGGCTTCTGATATTAATCTTAGAGTAAAGTACATGGATAGTCCCTATAGTTAACCAAAATTTTGGATTTGGTCCCTAGCTTTTCAAAAGTACACAGATGGTCCCTGTGGGTTGAACTTTGTAACGCATTTAGTCCCCAGCTAACATATCTAAAGGTTTCAGCAGCTCCAAGTTAGGGATTATATGCGTTACAAAGTGCAAACCATAGGGACAGCACTGTACTTTTGGAAAAAGTTGGGGATTAAATGCATTACAAAGTGTAAACCACAGGGACCATCAGTGCACTTTTGGAAAGCTAGGGACAAGATCCAAAATTTTGATCAACCACAGGAACCATCCATGTACATTGCTCTTAATCTTATTTACCAAAAATTAAAAACTTAGAACATGAAATTGAGCAGAAAATATTTAGTACCTTTGTGCCTTGTAGGCCATGGCACAAGACTACGATCTCTTTGGCCCCTGTTTCATGTAACAAGCCCACGAGCTTTTCGCCGTAATTGTTTTTTATGATTATTTTCTTTGGTTCGGCCCCTGGAACAATGTAAGAGAGGCAGTTGCAATTATCATGGATGCATTTTCTCAAGTATTATCGAAGTAGGAAAACTGCTAAAGATTATACCTCGTCAAATGAATTAAAAAAACTTTGTTATAATGACAATGCAAAGGATCAAACGGGTTACCCGGTCGAAGTGGCCAAAATTGTATTTAATTGCTTACAACCTCTTAAATCCTTTTATTAAAAACACCTGGATTAATATTTTAATCGTAATACGGTTAATCATATTTAGTACATAAATTGAAGTTTTCTGAAGTACTATTTGGAATCCCTCTTCCTTATGATAGCTCTCTAGGTTTTCTAACCAATGACTCCAAAAAGAATCTTTAGGGTCATACTATGCTCACAGTCACACCCTTACTTCTAATCTGGCACCGTTCCACGTCATCACACAGCGTCACGGCCGTTCAACGTTAACGCATAATGGCTATTTGAAATTAAGGGGGCCATGATTTAGCATACATACCTGCAAACGGCTATCCGACAAATACGCAAACAGTCATTTGAAATTCAAGGGGGCAATGATATATTGATATGACACAAAGTACTCCAACCGGTTGTTTGATTCAACCTCAAACGGTCGTTCGACGAGACGCTGTGGGATTAGATTATAGAGGATGTGGGTATAGTCACCCCCAATCTTTTTATGCTTCAAGTATTATACAATGGCTTATGAATTTTGATACCAAAAGGCTAATCTTAAATTTCATAATTTACAATTCTTTAAGTTTATGACAAAACATAGATCACAACAGTAAATGTCAAAAGTGTAAGGTAACTTCTATTCTATAGCTATTCATGTACACCCATTTCATAATCCTATTTATAAAAATCAAAACTTCAAAGAGAAATATAGCTTTTAGTTCTTAAAATCAAATGGGTTAGTCATGATCAAGAAATTAACCATAAAAGCAAGTGAATTTAGTGTAAAACTGAAGTGGGTGCATAGGATCAAATCTGGGTAATCTTGAAATCAGAGATTAACCCTAATAAAAGCCAGTGAATTTAGGGTTGAATTGAAGTGGGTAAACGGAAAGATTGCCTGAAAACTGACATGGGTGCATAGGATTAAATCTTGATGATCAACAAAAATTTAACCCTTAAAAAGTAAGTGGCTTTAGTGTAAAACTGAAGTGGGTGTACGGAAAGATTGTTTGAAAACTGACCTAGGTTTGCGGTGGTGGTGGTGGACTCGCCGGCTGCCATTCTTAGCTTATTGATCTTGTGCAACTAGTGAGAGGAGTGGTCGTTCACCAGGACTACTTGATGATTGGGTGGAGTCTTGGTTTCACTTACACAATGTGTTGTAGTTGAGTAATTAAGGACGATTGGGTGGAGTTTTTACTCGGTTTTTCTTAGTTCGAAGGCGAGTTATCTGATTGGTGAATTTTAGTCAATAGTCATTCGGAGGATTGGTTGGCTGTTTAACAAAATGATGATGACTCAATACAAAATAACTATGGGTAATAGTTTAATCAAAAATTAAAAAAAAAAGGATGTAACTAATCAAAAGAGGGTGGACCCCATCTCTCAAGGGCTTGGCGCCCGTTAGTTGAATGGCGGAAGAAGGCTTTGGCGCCCCTCAATTGTCACACCCCGCTCCGCAGCGGAATAAGAGTCGGGGCATAATTGGGTTATCACCAAAGCTCATGATGTTTACTAATATGTTTCATATTTATTAAATTCAAATTACATCTCAAATGTTCAAGTCAAATCCATACAATACAAGGAAAGGAAAATTTAATAAACAATCCAAAATCTAAACTGATTTATTCTTCTAGGCCGTCCTATATGTTTCTTGCTTCAACTGGATCACCTGTATCATGTGTAAAAATGGGAGTTTTGGGGTCAACAAAAGTTGGCGAGTGAACCTTGTTAGAAAACATTTATTATTAATTTCTTGTTGTATTTAATATGAAAAAATTGTGCAATAATCATATGTGAGCAAACGTAAATAAACATACAATAACAACAATAACAAACCACCTTGCATGAGTATATGACATGAATGATAATGTATATGTTGGCAACGTCACGTTCCGCTCATAGGTAATGGGGAACGGACGGCCTATGATGATGTATGTGCGATCAAGGCTCAATCACACGGAGCGATCGTATGTTGGCAACGCCACGTTCCGCTCATAGGTAATGGGGAACGGTTCAACTCATAGGTAATGAGGAACAGACGAGCCTATGATGATGTATGTACTGAAAATGATAAATTAAATCTAAACATTAACCACAAACAATTTATACATATTGGATACACATTTGATCATGGATATGATGGATGCACAAGTGTTTAACTTAATAAAAATAAGACACATGATACACCCCAAAAAGTGATTAAAACGGGGAATTTGTAGAGATTCACTCACATTGGGTGCGTTCGTTTGATGATGTTGAATGCGCATGAGTTTAGAGGGTTGATCGACGAGGAATAACTAACCTAAATAATAACGAAAATGTACGGTAAATAAGTGGATTTTATTAACAATTTTAATAGGGTTTTTAGATTTATTTTTGTGAGTTTAAGGTCATTTTCTAACTTTATAAAGTGAGTCGGCTGACCCGGGTTCGAAACCCGGCAGCGACTTTTCTTCGACCGATTTTATGGTTTATTAATTATAGTTTATAAATTCTAATATATTTATTAATTATGTATTGTTTAAAATTAAAAATAGCATTAAATAAGCAACAAAAATTTGAAACTGACTATTCGATTAATAAACGAGGCGGGTTTTGAAAACCCGTTTTTCGACGGATGTTACATCAATAACAAGGGTGTGTAGTGTTTAATGTTGCCATCCTAATTTGGCATGGGAGCATTAATCCACTACGAACGTCTCTATTCGCTCGGGCAGAGGCATAGGTTGCCTAGAGCCCACCCTCCCCAGATCCTACCATAGCTTGGCTATGAGTGAAATTTTACTGGATATGATAGTTGAAAAAATATAACAAAGTTTTTTCGACGTATATTATATTATTTGTTGAAAAATATAAGCGATGTATTTGATGACTTTTGCTTATAGGATATGACATTTATATTGGTATCATGTATTTTATGAATGATCTTGTTAAACCAGGTTGATGAACACGTCTACGATATAAATATTTCACTTCGCATGCTATTAACTCCATTTACAAATTAAATGAGCCTACATTTAGGCTCGAGCTCGCTTAACTCGATTCGAGCTTTTAGCAAACCAAACTCAAGAAGCTCACAAGCGCACGGCTCATTTACGCCCTAGTTTTAATAACCAAAAGAATAACACAATAGATACAGTTTAAGTTTAGGGATAATTAAATAAAGAGTTAAATGCTTGGTTGGTCCATGTGGTTTGCAAATCTTGCAGACTTGGTCCCAGTGGTTCACTAATTACACACTTGGTCCCAGTAGTTTCAAATTTTGCACTCGGGTGGTCCTTACCACTAACCTTTGTTAGATTTCTCAGTTAAGTATATGCAAAATTACTATATTACCCTTGAAATAATAAAAATAAAAAAATATAAACTGGCCGGCCACCACCACTTAGGTGGCGGCGCACGGCGTGCGGCGGCGTGTACCAGACGCGGAGAGAGAGAGACCGGTTGCATACTCCGTCGCTCTATCAGAAACCGCTCCGACGCCGAGCACAGCGACAGCAGCGCTCCGGTTGCATACTTCGTCGCTCTATCAGAAACCTTCAAAATAATCTTCACTAACAACGGCACCGTAAGCGCGTGAGCTGCAAACGCCGCACATCCTTCCGGAATCCGGCACAACAGCTCCACCGTCGCCAGCGCACGTTCGGCGTCGCATTTTTCAAAATCCGATAGTCTGTCAATAACCGCCTCCACCGCTCCGGCTTCCACCGCCTTATGACGGTGTTACTTCACTAGACATAACGCGAACAACGCTTTGATTCCGACTTTCATCGCTCTCGAACACGTCACCGGATAATTCAAAATTCCGATCACTTTTTCGAAAACTTCGTTCTGATTACTGATTTCCGCTCTTTTCTCCGGCGATCTGGTTCCGACGGCGACGTTTTAAAGCAACGACGCTGAATTAACCCTAACGTCAATCGACGAATGCAATAGAAGCGAAATTATGTACGAAATTCGATCCGGATCTGACGATATCAACACACACTCCGATTCAGTTAACGGAAACGAAGATAAAATCGCTAACGCTTCCAGATTCAACTCCGGTGAGTTCAAACTCAAACTCGTTTCGAATAATATTCCGATGTGGCCGCCGTCGCCGCCAAACGCGGTCACTGCCGCTGCTACAGAGAGATGTCGGTCTCTCTCTCTCTCTCTCCCGCGTCTGGTACACGCCGCCGCACGCCGTGCGCCGCCACCTAAGTGGTGGTGGCCGGCCAGTTTATATTTTTTTATTTTTATTATTTCAAGGGTAATATAGTAATTTTGCATATACTTAACTGAGAAATCTAACAAAGGTTAGTGGTAAGGACCACCCGAGTGCAAAATTTGAAACTACTGGGACCAAGTGTGTAATTAGTGAATCACTGGGACCAAGTCTGCAAGATTTGCAAACCACAGGGACCAACCAAGCATTTAACTCTTAAATAAACTTACAATGACCATCAAAAATCATTTTTCTTACTATATCATATAAATTCAGTATTTTGAATCTTGAATACAAAAATGAATCCAGCAATAATATTGAGCCAAAATCTGAAATGGGGCTACTTGAATTAGTACCCTTTATGGTGCATCATCTTGGTGGTGATTTAGAGGTTATTTTATGAAAGACAAAACATTGGAAATTAACTCATCTTGATGCTTGGAGAATCCATGATTGGCACCTTTAATGATGTGTAACTTGTGGTTTGGTATAACTTTTGCGAACTCTAACGCCTCGTTGACTGGAACAATTGAGTCATCAGATCCATGAATGGTCAAAACCCTAAAAGAAAAACAGATTCTTAATATCATCATCACATGCATAAAAACAGTACCTGATATGTCATGAAACGACTACAGATGATCAAGATCAAATAACAGAGAACGCGTTTGACTTTTGAGGGTAAAACAAGTTGTTTATTAACTCAGAATTCGAGAAGCATCGTGTTTCATGTGTAGAATGTTTACAGCTACATTTAGCTATATAACATACGCGAGGAAAATAACAGTTTTTGGTTGAAATATTAGAAAAAAAAGAATGTTGAATTTGAATCTGAAAACTAATAGGTTTGACTCTTTGCTATAAAGATGTGAGTACTTTTTTTATCTTACTTGCAATCTTTATCAATATGCAGGCATGCTTCATGCATATTTGTATTCAAACGATCCATCAAACTTTCTTCAGTTACACGATATAAGACCTCCCCTACAACAGAAACTAGTCAAAATAAGTATTTACATTTAAAATTTACTAGACGTATTTATTGCACGATTGGTACAAAAGTTTCAAGATTTCAGTAGAGTGAATACCTGTTTTGGATTTAACATCAATAAAACCATTTTCTTTCACTTTTTGCATAAACCCTTTTCCCAAACGCTCTTCAACACCGCCCTCTGTCTTATAACGTCCAGATACATTGATGACACAGCGCACATCATGATACTTAGACGCGTATAACAGCACCACATTGCCACCTGTAAGTAATAAGATTAGAAGTTGTAGTAAGAAAACTGACTACTAAGAAAACTAGGATCAAAATAGAGTACAATACCTTTACTATGTCCAAGAATTGCACGTGTTACACGATTCTTTCCGTGAACATGTTGTATAACAGAATGTAAGTCATCGGCTTCTCTACAGTAATTACCGTATTGAAATGTGCCTTCACTTTACCTGAAAAACAAATAAATACCCTGATGAAATCCCAGGATAGTTTGAACCTTTATAATAAAATGTTTTCAATGAAATCCAAAAAAATATATATATAAAAAGGGTGCAAGTATACAATAATATAGTTTCTAAAATTGATTATTCATACATGTTAAAACACTTGATTATATGAAAGTGTATTATCTATTCAATATCCTAACTTACCCATTTCCAGCAAAATCAAAACGAAACGCGCTGATTCCTTCTTTTTCTAGTGCAGAAGTAAGGTTCATCATTGTATTGTTTTCCTACAAAATTAACAACAGTTAGAGATAATTTGGATTATAAGTCAAAATTTTATCTTAAATTAGAAGGCAATAACAATGTAATGTAATCTTGGTTAGGATTAGATCATGATGATAATGACCCATGTCGATTAGTACAGAAACACCAAAACACGAGACTAAACGAACTCGCTCGACTCTTTTATTATAATCCAAACAATAACCCTAAATCCTTAATCATACAATTCTACCACCATCTTTATTTTGCTACCAACATCTAAAACGCAACTATTTTTGTTCTAAAATAAACCTTGTAAACAAGTATTTTAAGCATGGTCGTAAAAATCCTAACTAGGCGTCGATTAATCTCGATTAATTCTGATTAATCGTTAGTCCTCATTTCACCACCGGACTAGCGATTACTTCAACACTGATTCTAATCCTACCATTATCTCTATATTTTTTAAATAAAGAAACAGATAATATATATATATATATATCTCTACAATTTAATTTTTTTACCTTTTTAACTTCCCATTTAATCTTTGAGTAAAATACACGAATGTTCCCTATGATTTACCAAAATTTTGGATTTATTTCTTAGCTTTTTAAAAGTATATATATATAGCACATGTGGTTTGCACTTTTTAACGCATTTGTCTTCATCTTTTTTTTCCAAAATACATGGATAGTCCATGTGGTTTGCATTGTAACACATTTAGTCCCTAACTATCACATGCTAAAACCTTTAGGAGCCGTTTGGTTCGCATAATCCTTTTGAATTAGGATGGAATTGGAATCAATTCCCTTGAAATATAACGTTAGCGTATAACTTCCTAATAAGGTTAGTGACTGAAATGCATTCTTAATGTAAGTGGTTGGGAAAGGCGGACAAAGGTTATATTTATCATTCCGATAATGCTCAACATGCACACGTCGATGCTACCACGCCACAGCTCCGGACGTAATACGATAATGTGGTTGTGGAGGTGGAAACACACACATATGTATGAAAAAAAAAAGTGGTGGCCGGTTATTGTAAAAACCAATACCGGCCACCACTTTTTATATAATATATAATTTACATTGACCATCAAAAATCATTTTTACCTTTTTAACTTCCCATTTAATCTTTGAGTAAAATACACGAATGTTCCCTAAGATTTACCAAAATTTTGGATTTATTTCTCAGCTTTTTAAAAGTATATATATAGCACATGTAGTTTGCACTTTGTAACGCATTTGTCTTCATCTTTTTTTTCCAAAATACATGGATAGTCCATGTGGTTTGCATTGTAACACATTTAGTCCCTAACTATCACATGCTAAAACCTTTAGGAGCCGTTTGGTTCGCATAATCCTTTTGAATTAGGATGGAATTGGAATCAATTCCCTTGAAATATAACGTTAGCGTATAACTTCCTAATAAGGTTAGTGACTGAAATGCATTCTTAATGTAAGTGGTTGGGAAAGGCGGACAAAGGTTATATTTATCATTCCGATAATGCTCAACATGCACACGTCGATGCTACCACGCCACAGCTCCGGACGTAATACGATAATGTGGTTGTGGAGGTGGAAACACACACATATGTATGAAAAAAAAGTGGTGGCCGGTTATTGTAAAAACCAATACCGGCCACCACTTTTTATATAATATATAATTTACATTGACCATCAAAAATCATTTTTCTTACTATATCATATAGATTCAGTATTTTGAATCTTGAATATGAAAATGAATCCAGCAATTATGTTGACCCAAAATCTGAAATGGAGCTAGTTGAGTACCCTTTATGGTGCATCATCTTAGTGGTGATTTAGAGGTCATTTTATGAAAGACAAGATATTGGAAATTAACTCATCTTGATGCTTGGAGAATCTATGGTCGGCACCTTCGATGATGTGTAACTTGTGGTTTGGTATGACTTTTGCAAACTCTAGTGCCTCTTCAACTCGAACAATAGGATCATCCGATCCATGAATGGTCAAAACCCTAAAAAACACAAAAACTTCTATTAAAATAGAATTGGAAATTGATGTCATCGTCATCATTATCATCACATGCATAAAAACCATGGCCTAGGGGCAAAGCGCAAAAAAAGCGAGGGCCTGAGAAAAATAAAGCGCATAATGAAAAAAAATTAAAAACATATTACGCATTAGAAAAAGAATACTACAAATAAATAAACAAAGTCTATTTTGTAACACTTTAGATCATCTAATTAGTACCAAAATATTAGTGTAGAAAAGTAGTTTTCCTTGAATAAAAGTAGAAATCTGGCTAGAATCTTGTCGGAATTTAGAGAATTTGGCCAGAAACTCTCCGGAATCTAGGAATCTCGCCGGAATGTGCGCCTGGACCATCACCTGGAGAATTAAAGCGCAATTTCCTCGACATAAAGCGCAACTGCCTCGCCTGAAAAATGGGTCTAGGCGCAAGAGGCGATGGCTTTTAACAACTATGATAAAAACGATACAAAATATATCATGAAATGACAACAAATGATCAAGATCAAATAATAGAGAATGCATTTGACTTTTGATGGTCAAACAAGTTGTTTCTTAACTCGGATTTTAAGAAGCATCTTGTTTCATCTGTAGAATGTTTACAACTGCATTCAGCTATATAAAATATGTGTGGAAAAGAACATGTTTTAGGTTCAAATATAGTAAAAACGTTTGTCGAATTTGAATAAAAATTTAATAGATTTGACTCATTGCTATAAAAGATGGGAGTATTTTAGTTCATCTTACTTGCAATCTTCATCAATTTGCTCGCATGCTTCATGCATATTTGTATTCAAACGATCCATCAAACTTTCTTCTGTCACACGATATAAGACCTCCCCTACACACACAAAAACCAGTCAAAATAATGAATATCTGTTATTGCACAAATGGTGCAAAAGTTCCAAGCATTAAGTAGAATGAATACATGTTCTGGATTTAACATCAATAAAACCATTTTCTTTCACTTTTTGCAAAAACCCTTTTCCCAAACGCTCTTCAACACCCTCCATTGTATTATAACGTCCACACATATTGATGACACGGTACACATCATGATACTTCGACGCATATAAGAGCACCACATTGCCACCTGTAAGTAATAAGATTAAGAGGTCACAAAATGTGTAATCAACTAAGAAGTTATTGTAAGAAAGTTAACCACTGAGAAACGTAGGATCAAAATAGTCAATGTTTGGCATGTACAACCGTATTATAGGATACCTTTGCTATGTCCAAGAATCGCACGTGTTACACGATTATTTCCATGAAAGTGTTGGATAACTGAATGTAAGTCATCAGCCTCTCTACGGTAGTTACCATATTGAAATGAGCCTTCACTTTCCCTGAAAAACAATATATGCCAATGAAACTTAACGCAAAGCACTTCAATATATGAAATTGTCTCAATGAAATTCTGATTATCTATTGAATAATTTAACTTACCCATTTCCAGCAAAATCAAAACGAAACGCACTGATTCCTTCCTTCTCTAGTGCAGAAGCAAGGTTTGTTATGGTATTGCTTTCCTACATGCATATAAAATCAAGAACAGTTTATAATGATCTGAATTGCATGTCAACATATTATCTTGAAGGTAGTAGAATTGAGGATGTTGAGGTGGAGTGTGGAAACACAAGGTTGGATTAGATAAGAAATGAAGTTCTTTGGAAAAGTTGAAGGTTGCATGAATCTCAGATAAGATAAGGGAGGGGAGGCTGCGATTGTTTGGTCATGTGCAGAGGAGACAAATGAAGACTCTAGTAAGAACAATGGAAACCCTAACGATGGAGCTATGTAGTTAATATCGCGATGATATATCGTCATCAGTCCCCTAGTAAAATATCGGTACAACATATCAGCCTGTATATCGGTACCGATATTATTGGTGATATTGACCGATATTCGACCAATACTAGTATATTTCTTCTTAGTTCTACCATTCGTCTTTCTTCTTACAGCTGCTATTAATGTTTTAATTGTTAATTGTTATTGTTTTAATTATTATTAGTGTTTTAAGTCTTATTGAGTTCCTACATGCTACAATTGTTATGTGTTTTGCAAGTTGCAAAAGGTTAATTTGTTAAAGGTAGGAGACTATACTGAATTGTTAGTGTTAAATTGCTATATATGTAAATTCTGCATGGTATTAAAATTACCGATATCCCACCGCGATCGTGACCGATATCCGATATTTTATCGCATTAACTACTTAGCAATGGAGGGGAGGAAGGGCAAAGGCGGACCTAAATTGACATGGGATGAGCAGATTAGAATTCAACTTCATTTTGTCAATCTAAAAAGATTCCATCTACTTTTAAGATCTAACCTCAACTAATTCATCTTAACATGTAACATTTGACTACAATGAGTGAAGAAATTGAAGCATATAAGTGGCAAACCTTGGATGATTGAAAACCATGACACAAGATTACAACATCTTTGGATCCAGTTTCATGCAACAGATCCACAAGATTCTCCCCATGCTTGTTTCGTATAACAACTTTCTGGTGACAAGTTCCGAACAAGTAACAAACCAAATCTTAAAATAAAATTGGCGTCATTATAAACAACAAAAATCGGCGTAAAACGGACCTGGGTTTTGGTCTGACATGCTTATTTTGATACGATTGCAGAAGAAGCTGAGTTGTTGTTTGAGATGAAAATCTGAAAAGCAGAGATTTTTGGGTGGAATAAGAAAAGTGGAGGGGTTTGAATGATAATAATAATTGTGTATTAAAGTCCCATTGTTCTTTTGGGTTTCTTTCGCCTTGAGTGTGTGCATTCCCACTTGTATGGGTGTGTACGGATTTTTTGATCCACCGGTTATTCGGGTTTTTTGTTACAGGAATCTCACCTCTGAGAATACCCGTGACAATTTTCCAAATTCGTTCCAAAGAGCGATAATTTAAAATGAAAGAATCTTCTTATTGCAAAATTATTGAATATAAGAACAGGAATTCGAAACACGCAATAAAAAGTATGGGCCAAACACAAGCCTAAATACAAAATGCATAAAACATGAAGAAAAACATAAAAGTGTTGGTAACTCTTACTAGAATGCGTTTTTTGGACTCAAACTTGGGCAAAGCCCTTATGGGTCCTTGTCACGACATGCCCCTCGTTTCAAGCTTCGATTTGACTGGTAAAACACCTAAGACGGAGGCCCGTAACCAAAGTTGTGGTCATTTTCGTGTAGCACCCTTGGGAGCTTGACCATAGGCCTCCAGGAAAGGAAATCAGGAATGTCATGGCTTGATCTTCCATGCTTGGGCCTGCATCAGTAACCCAACCCAAATAAGATTTGGATTAATCGGTTTTGAGTTTATTCGGATCAAGTTAATCGGTATACGGGTTTCTAAGTACAAGTTGTAATGTCTGCTTTACAATTTAACTTAGGCATGCTATTTTCATGAAATTATTATGATACATACACATACATGTATCACACTATTAAATATAATTATTTTACTGATTTTCCCTTCAAACACTCTTGCACTTCATGAGTTATACTTGTACATGCATGTCTAAACAATCGTATAAACAATAAAACTAAACAACTTAATGTTACCTGAAGAGACTATTTAGTGACAACAAGCCATTGAGAGTAACACAAGATATATAAGGTCACAGGAAAATACAATTCTACAAATAAAAAAGTATAATATTGATAAGTTGTTTAAATATATTAACAAAAAATCAAGAAACTTATTAAATTGGGGAAATAACATGAGCTGCAAAGTTATTAGCAGACACCAAACAAAATACCAACTCCCACTGCAAATCAAAATCACTGTAGCATTAAAAAATAGTACTAAAATTATAACATAACATTGCAAGTAGTTCAAAATTTGACCATAAAGCCAACAGCTGGGAAGTTGACAACTTGACATTGTACTTTTTTAAACATCCATCAATTCGTTAGTAGTTTTGGTTGGTTGCTCGGCCATCATGACCCGTCCAGTTAATGGGTCAACTGGGCGGTTGTCACGGGGCCCACCTTTCCGACCCATTGCAACCATGGGTGGTGGTGGTAGCAGCCCTGCTCTAAATAAGAGACGTTGAACTGGATCCGACGGTTGTGCACCAACTGATAGCCAATATCTATACGACAAAAGAAAACAAGTGTTAACACATAAGAAAGGCGTCAAATAAGTTTCAGATTTTGAAATAAATATAGACTTCCACAATATTAACACCAAGACGACTCTGTGTTTTGTAATCACTTTTCATGGAGTTTAGAGGACAACTGAATGAAATGAAAACTAGTTTACACTTATACGCGATTATAGCAACTAAAGTAAAAATTGGTACAAAATAGAAACCAAGTATAACAACAAAGAACAAGTTCAACATGTAGCAAGTCATACTTTTGGTAATCTTTTACGATTTAGTGACGTGGCATCTCATTTGTGCCGTTTTAGTTTACATGTGCATCTATTTTGACACATAATAAATTTAGTATTGAATTATTTTCACATAAGCATATTTTGCATACGTGGCACTGGCATCTAATTTTACGCTTAACTTGAAGTTGGTCAAAGTTAGTTTCTGTTCGTGCCGTTTGCCTAAATCTTCAAATACCTTGTAATTTCATAAATAAAAATTAGCTAATCTCCAAGGTCAACCAGTATCAGATAGTATATTTTATAATTTTTCAATCTGTTTGCTTCATTTGAGAACCAAAATGTAACTAGCTAGAATAACTCTATGCTAACTGTGTTTCTTATATGCTTTCTATATTATTGAGCACAAATATGTAATATACTATATTTGTGTACACAAAGAGCATTTTCGTCTTCTAGAAAAGCAGAATTAATAATAATAATAATAATATAATATAATAATAATAATAATATAATAATAATAATAATATAAAATAATAGAAATCAAGGTTAAATCAAAGCAAAACACACTTAGTAAACAAAAATATGGATTTTAAGATCAACCCTAAAAAGATGAGTAATATTGACACAAAAATATGGATTTTACAATTGTAATACAAAACTATAAGTCCCTATTCGCAATTTATGTGTGTAACTTGTGCAAGTATCAACTAAAACTTCCATTAAGCAAAGCCTATCTTGAAAGACCCTCCACTGAAATGCCACAAGAACATGTATGGATGTTAATTAGATTATTAATTTAGCACCCAATTTATTGTTTCATAGCATCTGAATTCTAAAAAAAATTACAGTGAAAACCGAAACTAAACCATCACATTATTCACAAGAAAGCTGAAAGTCTGAAACTAATAGGAAAACGGTTATTGAACAACTTACTTCACTCGTTCGAAGTTAAGCCCCATTTGTTTACCGCCATCTTGTCCTGTATTAACAACGCAATCAACCACCAATTAGAAACTCATAAATCTCACAGTGATTAGTGATTTAAGCTTACAAATGTAATAAATATTACAGTTATTAAAAAATTAAAGGAGTTTTTAGATGATAATCTTAAAAGTGAGTATCCGATCATCAAGACTTGAAACCATAATAATATGGGTGGGTTTTTTAACCAAAAGTCGTTCTGTATAAAACTAACCTGAACCTGATTATGGTGTTACCTGATTAACCCGAAAGTAGTCTTCGGGTTACGGTAGGATTACTGTAGCAAAAACCTGAATAACCCGACAAGAATAACCCAAAACCCAATTAAAAAAAAAACTGAACAACACCCCTACATAATAACCAGTTTCATGTAATCTGATAACTAGGGCTGCAAACGAACCAAATGAAAACGAACACGACCTTGTTCGTTTGTTAAGAAATATATGTGTTCACGGACTGTTCATGAACACTTATTGAACGAGATTTTATGTCTGTGTTCGTTTGTTAAGGAAATGAACTTGTTCGTGTTTGTTTGTGTTTGTTCGTTTGTTAATATTAGGCAACGAACAAAAACGAACGTTGATGAACACAAACTAATGTTCATGAACACAAATGGAAACAAACGAACACAAACAAGCGTTTATGAACATAATATATGATACACTGACTCTTATTAAATATTTTATTTGTCGGAATTTTGCAGTATTTAAATAAAATATAAAACTAAAAACGCTAATGAATTATCGAACACAAACAAACACGTTACTGAACATTCACGAACATAAATGAACGAAAGAAGCCTCTGGTCGTGTTCATTCATATAACTAAACCAACGAAATTTCTTGTTCATGTTTGTTTGTTTAATAAACGAACTTCCCGCCGAACGGTTCACGAACTGTTCACCAAACGTTTGGTTTGTTTGCAGCCCAACTGGTAACCTTCTTATTATCTGATTGTTTACGAGTCAAACAATAATCAGTTTGATACTAGCAGCAGCAAACTAATAATCAAAGGGCTACTACTTCCTTAAATTTACACCCCCTTAGTGGGTTAGAATCTAATCTGAATGACTAAGCAACTGAATCTTCATCTTTGACAAAAAAGATAACTAATTTAATCTTAACCCCTAATCAATTTAAAGAACCCATAATTTCATCCCAAATCTTGAATCTTTCTTATATACCAATCACTAGTTAACTAAGAATGCAGATAATAATATATGTGAAATGAAGATAGAAAAAAGAAGCTGGTAAAGGATTATAGTAACCCAAAACTTCAATATGTTTTCCGTCTCTGGGAGATCTGCTATCGGCTGCCATTACTCTGTAAAAGGGCCTGTTCAGGCATCCTAACCTTGCTAATCTCAGCCTCATCACCATTTTTATTTTCCAACACAGATACCAAATTAGGGGTTTGGGTTTTATACATTTTTATATTATAACTAGTGGATTACCAATTTCTACCGAACACAATAACACCACTCGAGAACTTAGACGAGATTAATAGGTTTTGTGTTTATAATAGGTTGACATATTAAAACGTATTTAATTTCGTAATGACACGTTTATATTTTTAAATGAAAAAACAATATGTGGGGCTGCTAATTTTAAATAAATAAAAATACCTGGAAACAAAATTAATATTTTAATAATATGTCATGTTCGTGTCTTAACAGCTTGTGTCCGTCTCTTAACATGTAGTATAATACGTTGGTAATTTTTCGTGAGATCCTTTCGTGTAACCTGTTTACTATATGGTTTGTGTTCGTGTTTGGAAAATCTGGCACGATAAGATTTCGTGTCGTTTCGTGTTTCCTGTTTTGGGTTCGTGTCTTATCGTGTTCGTGTTTTAACAGGTCGGGTTAACACGATATGCCAGCCCTATGTGCGAATCTATTTCCTAATCGATTGTAAATGTAAACGTAGACGCAATTGTAAGAATAACGTTGATGGTTGAAAACCAGATGATGTTGATTCTGTTTGTTATGGTATCGATATGGTAATGACACTCGACATGAATGACGCAATATTATAAAGTCGTCATAAGCCCCAAAGGATGCCGACATGTATTTTATGTATCGAAAATCTTATAAAAATGCATGCGAAGTTGAGTAATGTAATAACCGGATTTTATTTAAGTCGTTACATTTGAATTTTGAAATGCTCTAGGCATTTTTGTGATGCATGGCTTCAAGAAAAGTATGAAGTTTTAAAGAATGATCTATAGATATTCATGTAGAATTTTCTAGAAACTTAGATAGGATAACATACACTGTCATGATATCTTAAGAAAGACGAGAAATACCACAAAACATTAACAACTTACTTTGAAAAAAGTTTTTTTTTCTAAAAGTTTAAACATATGTGAGTTTTACTTATGGATCACCTATTATTTTTAATAAATTGTGAAGAACAAACATATAAATGAAATATAAAGAGAAATCACTGATCAAATGCATAGGGTCCAAAATTAAAGTGTGGTTATGGTGTAGGGCGTGAGGCACATCAACTCAAATGGAGCCACTAACACACGGGACTATCATCGGGAGGGCGCGAGGCCTCATCCTTTGCGACCAAGGCCACAAGCGTGAAGGCTCACCCCTTTGTTGAAGCCAAGCCAATAAAGTCTCGCGACCTCACCATTTATTTTTTTCAAATTTATTTGCTCCGTTATTTAATTTAAGGGTTATTTGATTATTCTCAAATAACTTGTGCTTGTCAATAAAAAAATAAGTGGTTTTTACACGTGTTTGAATGACATTTCGAAAGATAAGTAATTGTTTTAAAAAAATAATATGAATTGTTGAAGATAATTATTAAAATGTTACTCATCACATTTCACATAACTACAACACATGTTAATGAATATGAAATGTAAAACCACTTTTGACCATGTGATACCAGTTTTGTTTTCACCTTTTGCATGATCATAACAAATAGATTAAGTAGGCCAAGCAAGACATGCATGTCTCAAAATTGGACTATACAAAATGGCCACACATGCATGACCCTTTCAAGGCCTCTTTTCTCTCTAACTCATAACTTAATCAACAATCACACTTAAACAATTTTTTGATCTTCCTACTTCTTTTAATAGCAAAGAAGAGCCCATGGCGGGTTTGAATCAAGATCGCGGTGGCGTAGATTCATCGAAAGAGATTATGAAGATTAACGAAGAATCCAAATTAGTAGGGCTTAGAGACGGTGGACCTCCTCAGTTTCTAAAGAAAACATTTGAAATGGTGGATGACCCAACAACAGATTTAATCATATCATGGAGTGATTCTCAAACAAGTTTCATTATTTGGGATCCTAAAAAGTTCACTCATCTTTTGCCACAAAGATTCAAGCACAATAATTTCTCTAGCTTTGTTCGTCAACTAACACTTATGTAAGTCATCTTTATCTTGTTTATTATATGGCCTTTATAGTAGTTAAAGTAAAAGTAATACAGTAGTTTATTTGATGTATATTTTGGTTGATTTTAACTTCTAGTCATAACTGACTCTTTGTTGGGTGGTATATTTATAATTTTAATTATAGAGGTTCAAGAAAATCAATCCGAATCAATGGGAATTCGCAAATGAGTTCTTCCAGCAGGGAAAGAAGCACTTATTGAGAAAGATCAAAGGAGGACAAGGAACCAGACACAAAACATGCAAAAACATAAGGAAACCGAACAACAACAACACAGCTTGTGTTCATCAAACTAGCCCCTCAATCGAATTAGAGCTCAATATTTTGAAAGAAGATAATATTGCACTTAAGCAGGAGATCTTGAACATGAAACTACAACAAGAGATGGACGAAAAACAGTTGGAGATTATTCAAGAACATATGCTACGTGTAACATTCGTCGAAAAACGGGTTTTCCAAACCCGCTTCGTTTATTAATCAAATATTCAGTTATAATTTTCGTTGCGTATTTAACGTTCATATTAATTTTAAACAATACATAACTAATAAACATTGTTAGAATTTTAAACTATAATTAATAAATAATAAAAAATAAGTGAATAAAAAATAAATAGGGCTGCCGGGTTTCGAACCCGGTCAGCCGCTCCAACAAACACACAACACACCACTCCGCCACATGACTCTTTTGTGTAATTACTGAAACAAATAATACTTAAGTTAAAACTCGAAATCAAAATCCGGAAATCAACGCGCCCAATCCGCAGTCGCCGGAAAGACCGACGATTTCGCAAATCACAACCGTTTTCTTTGACTGAAACGCGTGAACTAACTTCGACATCGGTTATAACCGATGTCTAACCCCCAATTTCAGTCGTAACCGCCGGAAAAGTTTTGACCGCGAATCAAGACCAAAATTCGGACTCAATTCATCCTGATCATCCCTATAAATAACCACCCAAACCTCTGGTAATCTTTTCGCTCAAAATCGCACAATCTCTCGAAGCTTTAGCACTCGCTGGAGATATTCTGCATTCGCCGGACTTTCACCGGAAAACCGAGACTTACACCAAATCGGTAAAATTCTCGACTCTTTTGTTTGCAATCCATTATTAGACAAGTATTAACATAAATCGTTCAACCAGAATCCGTCTCAGACAACGTTGCCGGGAATTCCTACACTCGCCGGAAAATCACTGAAAATTCCGAAGTCTCACTGTGAATCGGTACAATCATCTAAACCCCCTGATATCCCTTGTTTAGTAACTTAATTGCACAACTCGTTGATCAAAACTGTTAATTGATTCACTCAGACGGAAGTCGCCAATCAGAGCCGACGACTCTTGCCGGAAATCTGAGAAAAAGCATTCTGTTCGGTACATTTTACTCCGTAACCCTCTTTATCAAATTCATTTTATATGTTCGATGATCGATTTAAACCAGAACAGTCGGACATCATTGTTCTGCGTCTTTGTAAACGAAGAAGACGAAGTCGAACATGTGTATAAGTTTAATTAAAACTGAATATTTAACCGGGTTAGACACACAGTCCAGCGGTGGACTGTGTGCACAAACAATGCACACGTCCCGGGTTCGAATCGCATACGTTACCGAATTTCAGAATTAAAACCAACATTTTTACAACTGAATCGGATCAGGTCACCGGATGTTAATAAGTATAATTAAATCATAAGTTAAACAGATATGACACACAGCCCAACTGGTTGGGCTGTGCGTACTCGAACCGGACGTCTCGAGTTCGACTCCGAGTCACTGAAGGCGGGTCGGCCATTTTAAATCATTTTGAAATAAACTAAATTAGATAAAAGTTAATCAGTATATATATATAATTAAAACAGAGAATATTTCGGGTTAGACACGTAGCTCAGTTGGTAGAGCTGCGTGCACGCGTACGAGAGGTCCCGAGTTCGAACCTCATTCAGCGCATAATTACAAACAATCCGACCGGTCAACGGTCAACGGTCAGAGTCAAAAAGTCAACATTTTTTATTTATTTTTTATTTATTTAATCAGAAAATTATTTAAAAATACTTAAAAATAATATTCTTAAAGTTAGAAAATGTCCTTAAACTCACAGAAATAAACCTAAAAATCCTATTAAGATTATGAAATAAAAGTATTAGTCTCAAATTAAATCCATTTATTTACCGAACCATTTCGTTATTATTTTAGGTTAGTTTTCCTCGTCGATCAAATCCCAAAAACTCGTGCGCATCCAACGTCATCAAAGAACGCACCCAATGTGAGTGAATCTCTACCAATTCCCGTTTTAATCACATTTTGGGGTGTATCATGTGTCGTTTAATTCCTTATTATATTTAAACACTTGTGCATCCATCATATCCGTGATCAAATGTGTATCCAATATGTATCAATTGTTGTGTGAATTATGTTTAGATTGAAGTTATCATTTTCAGTGCATGCATTTAATTAGGCCCATCAGCTCCCCGTGGGATACGGGTTGAGTATCAGGTGCCTCATTCGATCGGCTCCGTTTGATTGAGCCTTGATATCACATACATCATCATTCATGTCATTTGATCGGCTTCGTTTGATTGAGCCTTGATCTCACATACATCATCATTCATGTTATATACTCATCCAAAGTGGTTTGTGGGTTGTTTATTTATATATGTTTGCTCACATGTGATTATTGCACAAATTTTCAATATTAAATACAATAAGAAATTAATAACAATGTTTTATCAAGGTTCACTCGCCAACTTTTGTTGACCCAAAATATCCCCCGTTTTACACATGATACAGGTGATCCAGTTGAGGCAAGAAACACATAGGAAGGCTTAGAAGAATAAATCAGTTTAAGCTTTGGATTGTTTTACTTAGTTTCATTTTCCTTGTAATTGTATGGATTTGATTTGAACATTTAAGTTGTAGTTTGATTTAATAAATATGAAACATTTTAGTAAACATCATGAGCTTTGGTGATAACCCAATTATGCCCCGACTCTTATTCCGCTGCGGGTCGGGGTGTGGCAGATTGGTATCAGAGCCATGACTATAGGGATATAGGATAGGTTATTAGACCCTTAGAGCCTATACTATAGTTGATTAAAATTTTAAATTGTTTATGCGTTACATACAAAATTCACGATGTTTATATGCTTTATGTTTATTGTTACATTCAATGTTATGCAAGCATGTTCATAAGTACATATTATTATACAATGCTTATCATGAATCATATCCCCATAACATATCATATCCATGAGAGCACACACCTCACAATTCCCATGATTTTTGCAACGATTTTTGTATTTTTCAAATCACATCAAAGTGAGTTCTCATGACGGGCATGTAGTAACTGGAAGGGTACGAGTACCGGTAGTCGGAACGTCCTGTCTAGGCTAGGCATTCGTATAAATCCAAAATAAAGGACCAGTTTGCCTACTGGGGACTAACGATGAGAGTATGAAGGACCTATTAGGCCAAAGCATGCTGTACCAAACGTCGTGTGAGCTAACCCCACTTTGAGTTGTCATTGTGTCTACACCTGGACACCCTCCTACCATACATCTCGCAATCATATTTCATGGTTTTCATTCGGGTGATGCGAGTGTTAAACCGCCAATACCAATGTGAATCCTACTAAGCCAATAGTCATGGGGCCCACATGACTATACAGGCGATGGTATGGGGGACATTGGAGGCCCAAACATGAGCAAACCCAAGACATCCTATGGATGTAGTTGCATTATTGATAATTATGTTATTTTCTTTATTTTAACGACACATGACACCTAAAAACTTCTTAAACTCACAATCTTCCTATGTATGTTCCTGTAGATGTCGTAGGCAACTACGTGGAGGTAGAAAGTCAGGAAGATCCAATGAACGCTTGGCCACTCAAATTGCTAAACAAATGGCCGCGGTGCTTCCTGATATCGTGATTCAAGTTCAACAAGCTCTCACCGCAAATCCTATCAACCCTCCCAATCAAGAAGACCAGAGCGTCGCCAACCCTCACTCCAAAAAGTGCTCTTACAAACACTTCAAATCTTGCGATCCCCCAAAGTATGAAGGGACCGAAGGTGTTACTGCCCTCCTCCACTGGTTTGAAGAAATGGAGAACACCTTCCTCAATTGCGATTGTCCCGAGGATCGCAAGGTACGTTATGCATCAGGGAGACTGTTTGGAGTAGCCCTTACCTGGTGGAACACAGAAAAGGGTAAGCGAGGAGTCGAAGATGCCATGGCCTTATCATGGGAAGAGTTAAGGGAACTCATGACAAGACGCTTCTGTCCAAGAAGCGAAATCAAAAAGTTGGAAGATGAATTCCACTCGTTGAAACAAAAGGAAGGAGATCACACTTCCTACAACAAAAGATTTCTAGAACTGAACCAAATGATCCCTAATCTGTTCACCCCCGTGTACCGCTTGGTTGAACACTACATTCGAGGCCTCCCCTCGAAAATTCAAGACTCGGTTCTAAGCACTTCGCCTGCAACACTTGAAGCCGCAATGGAACTGGCTACCGAACTTACCGAGAATCGCATCCGAAACGGCAAATTCAAGGATGAGAAAAAGAAAGCCCCCATTGAGGCCCAAACTTCAAACCATTCCATCTCTCTTCAAAGTTTGCTGTAAGAGGAAACGAAACAGCAGAAATTTTGCCGTCACACACACAAACTCTCCTATCACTGCCGCACTAATTACCCAAATTGCTCCCTCAGCTGCACCCTTTAAAAAGTCATACACCGGCCCATACCCAAAATGCAACCGTTGTTAATACCATCACCTCCCAGAAACTCCTTGCCAACATTGCACCAGCTGTGGCCATGCGGGTCACACCATCCAAACTTGTCGCACACTTCAACGAATGAACCGCAATCAACCCTCAACCCAAACCCACCATCAAATAGTGGGTCAAGCCCAACAACCTTTACTTCTACCACCCATGCAAAACATAGCTCAACCTTACTACCAACCCAACTACCCTATGATGCAACCAATGCGAGCTTGTTACAACTGTGGAGACCCAAACCACTTCAGGAACACATGTCCCCGTTTGGTAAACATCATCCATGCCCAAGCTCAAGCGAATCCGGTAAACCAAGCTAACCAAGCTCCTCCACCTGCTAGAGGAAGAGCTTTCAACATCAATGTCAACCAAGCTAGAGCTGACAACAACGTGGTTAACGGTACGTTTCTCATCAATGGTAGTTATGCATCCATGTTATTCGATACTGGCGCGGATAAGAGTTTTGTGTCCTTCGAATTTGAACCAATCCTAAACCAAACTCGTGATAATCTCATGGAATCTCTAACGGTGGAAGTTGCTAACGGAAAGCCCGTTTCATTAAATTCTATTATACGAGATTGTACCCTCACTCTAAATGATCACGATTTTCCAGTTGACCTCATTCCTATGAAGTTGGGAAGTTTCGATATTATAATCGGTATGGACTGGCTCAGCCAGCATCACGCTGAAGTAGTATGCCGCGAAAAGTTCATTCACATTCCTCTTGCAGACGGTCAGACCCTACGTATCTTTGGAGAAACCCCTTCGAAAGGATTCAAATTAATGTCCTGTCTTCAAGCCCGAAAATATCTCCGGAAGAACTATGTCGCATTCCTAACTCACGTCGTCAAAAAGGGAACCAAGGAGAGGAAACTCGAAGACATCCTAGTAGTGAAAGATTTTCCACAAGTTTTTCCTGACGACATTTCAGGACTTCCTCCCGTGAGAGAAGTCGAATTCCGCATCGATCTTATACCTGGCGCTACACCAGTCGCAAAATCTCCTTATAGGTTAGCCCCATCCGAAATGCAAGAGCTGGCCAGTCAACTGCAAGAGCTGACTGACAAAGGATTCATACGTCCTAGCTCATCGCCTTGGGGTGCACCTGTTCTTTTGTGAAGAAGAAAGATTGAACGTTTGCATGTGTATCGACTACAGAGAACTCAACAAGTTAACGGTCAAGAACCGCTACCCATTACCTCGCATCGATGACCTCCTAGACCAACTTCAAGGCGCCACCTGTTTTTCAAAAATCGACCTTCGTTCTGGTTATCATCAACTCAGAGTACATGAAGAAGACGTCCCAAAGACCGCCTTCCGAACTCGTTATGGTCATTACGAATTCATGGTCATGCCGTTTGGTTTAACCAACGCCCCAGCTGTCTTCATGGATCTAATGAATAGGGTATGCAAACCCTACCTCGACCGATTTGTCATAGTCTTCATCGACGACATCCTCATCTACTCCAAGTCTAAATCCGATCATGAACGACACCTTAGGCTCATCCTTACACTCTTAAAGACTGAAAAGCTCTACGCTAAGTTCTCCAAATGCGAATTCTGGTTAAGAGAAGTACAATTCCTTGGACATGTCGTCAATGAAAAGGAATACATGTCGACCCTTCAAAGATCAAGGCAGTACAGGAATGGCAAGCGCCATGTACCCCTACCGAAGTAAGATCATTTCTTGGTTTGGCTGGTTACTATCGCCGCTTCATTGCCAATTTCTCCCGTATTGCTGTACCACTCACGGCTTTGAATCATAAAGGAAAACCCTTCATATGGGACCTAAACAAGAAGAAGCCTTCCAAACTCTAAAGCAAAAACTTTGTGACGCACCTATCCTCACACTTCCTGAAGGTTGCGATGACTTTGTAGTATATTGCGACGCATCAGGGCAAAGGCTAGGCTGTGTATTAATGCAAAGAGGAAAAGTGATAGCCTATGCTTCTAGGCAACTCAAGGTTCATGAGAAGAACTACACCACCCACGACCTGGAACTTGGAGCCGTTGTATTCGCTCTCAAGATATGGAGACATTACCTCTACGGTACCAAGTGTGAAATATACACTGACCACAAGAGTCTCCAACATATCTTCAATCAAAAGGAGTTGAATATGAGGCAACGAAGATGGGTCGAACTTCTTAACGACTACGACTGTGAAATTCGGTATCATCCTGGAAAGGCAAATGTGGTGGCTGATGCACTCAGTCGAAAGGGTTATGCGAACTCCATTCGTCTTCTATGTTCGCAAATCATAACGACATCAAAGATCGAATCCGAGAAGCTCAACATGTTTCTGTAACAGAAAACGACGTACGCGATGAACTGTCATGTGGAGCGGAACTCAAAATCGAAACCAAATCCGACGGTATTCTATACTATTTAAACCGCATATGGATTCCTGATCGCGACAACCTTCGTGACTTCCTCATGAATGAGGCGCACAAAACACGATACTCTGTACACCCAGGAGCCGACAAGATATATCAAGACCTACGATACACCTACCGGTGGCCGGGCATGAAAAAGGATATCGCTGTTTTTGTTTCCATGCCTTACCTGTTCCAAAGTAAAAGCTGAACATCAAGACCTTCAGGACTTCTAACCCAACCTGAAATACCTGTATGGAAGTGGGAAAACATAACCATGGACTTCATTACCGGGTTACCTCGCACCTCCAGTGGGTATGACACCATATGGGTAATCATTGATCGTCTTACAAAATCAGCTCACTTCATTCCGATTCGCGAGGACTTCAAGAACGAGAAGTTAGCACGTATCTACATCAGCGAGATCGTAAGCCGTCATGGTGTACCTTTAAGCATCATTTCAACCGTGATGGTCGTTTCACTTCACGAACATGGCGAGCCGTACAAACCGCCTTGGGTACACGATTAGACCTCAGTACCGCTTTTCATCCTCAAACTGATGGATGTTCTGAACGCACCATCCAAACTCTTGAAGACATGCTTCGAGCATGTGTCATAGACTTCAAGGGAAATTGGGACGCTCACCTACCATTGGTTGAATTTTCGTACAACAATAGTTATCATTCAAGTATCGGCATGGCTCCTTTCGAAGCGTTATATGGTCGTAAATGCCGATCTCCAGTATGTTGGCACGAAATTGGGGAAGCACAAATCACCGGTCCAGAATTAATTCAAGAAACAACAGACAAGATCCATCAAATTCGAAACAATCTTCTAGCGGCACAAAGTCGTCAAAAGAGTTATGCAGACAAACGACGAAAGCCCTTGGAGTTTAACATTGGTGATCAAGTACTTTTAAAAGTATCACTGTGGAAGGGAGTGGTTCGTTTTGGTCAGAAGGACAAGCTAGCACCACGCTACGTAGGACCTTTCAAGATACTCGAAAGAGTAGGAGCTGTAGCATACAAGCTTGACCTACCAGAAGAACTCAACAGAATTCATCCCACATTCCACGTATCAAACTTGAAAAAGTGCCTCGCCGATGAGAACCTCCATATTCCTCTAGAGAATTCAGATCGATGAATCTATGCACTTCATTGAAAGACCAGTAGAAATCATGGACTTCGGAGAGAAGCGTTTAAGACGAAGTCGTATTCCAATTGTCAGGGTACGCTGGGAGTCAAAACGAGGACCTGAGTTTACTTGGGAACGTGAAGACTCAATACGCGAGAAATACCCACATCTTTTTAATGTTACCACTACTACTTAAATTTCGGGACGAAATTTCTAAAAGTAGGGGATACTGTAACATTAGTCGAAAAACGGGTTTTCCAAACCCGCTTCGTTTATTAATCAAATATTCAGTTATAATTTTCGTTGCGTATTTAACGTTCATATTAATTTTAAACAATACATAACTAATAAACATTGTTAGAATTTTAAAATATAATTAATAAATAATAAAAAATAAGTGAATAAAAAATAAATAGGGCTGCCGGGTTTCGAACCCGGGTCAGCCGCTCCAACAAACACACAACACACCACTCCGCCACATGACTCTTTTGTGTAATTACTGAAACAAATAATACTTAAGTTAAAACTCGAAATCAAAATCCGGAAATCAACGCGCCCAATCCGCAGTCGCCGGAAAGACCGACGATTTCGCAAATGACGACCGTTTTCTTTGACTGAAACGCGTGAACTAACTTCGACATCGGTTATAACCGATGTCTAACCCCCAATTTCAGTCGTAACCGCCGGAAAAGTTTTGACCGCGAATCAAGACCAAAATTCGGACTCAATTCATCCTGATCATCCCTATAAATAACCACCCAAACCTCTAGTAATCTTTTCGCTCAAAATCGCACAATCTCTCGAAGCTTTAGCACTCGCCGGAGATATTCTGCATTCGCCGGACTTTCACCGGAAAACCGAGACTTACACCAAATCGGTAAAATTCTCGACTCTTTTGTTTGCAATCCATTATTAGACAAGTATTAACATAAATCGTTCAACCAGAATCCGTCTCAGCCAACGTTGCCGGGATTCCTACACTCGCCGGAAAATCACTGAAAATTCCGAAGTCTCGCTGTGAATCGGTACAATCATCTAAACCCCCTGATATCCCTTGTTTAGTAACTTAATTGCACAACTCGTTGATCAAAACTGTTAATTGATTCACTCAGACGGAAGTCGCCAATCAGAGCCGACGACTCTTGCCGGAAATCTGAGAAAAAGCATTCTGTTCGGTACATTTTACTCCGTAACCCTCTTTATCAAATTCATTCCAATCAATTATATGTTCGATGATCGATTTAAACCAAAACAGTCGGACATCATTGTTCTGCGTCTTTGTAAACGAAGAAGACGAAGTCGAACATGTGTATAAGTTTAATTAAAACTGAATATTTAACCGGGTTAGAAACACAGTCCAGCGGTGGACTGTGTGAACAAACAATGCACACGTCCCGGTTCGAATCGCATACGTTACCGAATTTCAGAATTAAAACCAACATTTTTACAACTGAATCTGATCAGGTCACCGGATGTTAATAAGTATAATTAAATCCATAAGTTAAACAGATATGACACACAGCCCAACTGGTTGGGCTGTGCGTACTCGAACCGGACGTCTCGAGTTCGACTCCGAGTCACTGAAGGCGGGTCGGCCATTTTAAATCATTTTTGAAATAAACTAAATTAGATAAAAGTTAATCAGTATATATATATAATTAAAACAGAGAATATTTCGGGTTATACACGTAGCTCAGTTGGTAGAGCTGCGTGCACGCGTACGAGAGGTCCCGAGTTCGAACCTCACTCAGCGCATAATTACAAACAATCCGACCGGTCAACGGTCAACGTTCAGAGTCAAAAAGTCAACATTTTTTAATTTATTTTTTTATTTATTTAATCAGAAAATTATTTAAAAATACTTAAAAATAATATTCTTAAAGTTAGAAAATGTCCTTAAACTCATAGAAATAAACCTAAAAGTCCTATTAAGATTATGAAATAAAAGTATTAGTCTCAAATTAAATCCATTTATTTACCGAACCATTTCGTTATTATTTTAGGTTAGTTTTCCTCGTCGATCAAATCCCAAAAACTCGTGCGCATCCAACATCATCAAAGAACGCACCCAATGTG
Organism: Scalesia atractyloides; assembly: GCA_947069175.1. Classification (NCBI taxonomy): domain Eukaryota; kingdom Viridiplantae; phylum Streptophyta; class Magnoliopsida; order Asterales; family Asteraceae; genus Scalesia; species Scalesia atractyloides. Next base: position 803,663 of record CAMTDV010000011.1, on the reverse strand, counting down.
AGTGAATCTCTACCAATTCCCCGTTTTAATCACATTTTGGGGTGTATCATGTGTCGTTTAATTCCTTATTATATTTAAACACTTGTGCATCCATCATATCCGTGATCAAATGTGTATCCAATATGTATCAATTGTTGTGTGAATTATGTTTAGATTGAAGTTATCATTTTCAGTGCATGCATTTAATTAGGCCCATCAGCTCCCGTGGGATACGGGTTGAGTATCAGGTGCCTCATTCGATCGGCTCCGTTTGATTGAGCCTTGATCTCACATACAACATCATTCATGTCATTCGATCGGCTCCGTTTGATTGAGCCTTGATCTCACATACATCATCATTCATGTTATATACTCATCCAAAGTGTTTGTGATTGTTTATTTATATATGTTTGCTCATATGTGATTATTGCACAAATTTTCAATATTAAATGCAACAAGAAATTAATAACAATGTTTTATCAAGGTTCACTCGCCAACTTTTGTTGACCCAAAATATTCCCTCGTTTTACACATGATACAGGTGATCCAGTTGAGGCAAGAAACACATAGGAAGACTTAGAAGAATAAATCAGTTTAAGCTTTGGATTGTTTTACTTAGTTTCATTTTCCTTGTAATTGTATGGATTCGATTTGAACATTTAAGTTGTAGTTTGAATTTAATAAATATGAAACATTTTAGTAAATATCATGAGCTTTGGTGATAACCCAATTATGCCCCGACTCTTATTCCGCTGCGGGTCGGGGTGTGACACTACGAATGGAAGTCAAGCAACAGAAGTTGTTGGCATTCATGTCAAAAATATATAGGCTTCCGGTTTTTGTTAAGCTTTTGCAGCATTTTGTGCAAAAGCAAAAAAAGGGTAGTGTTGAAATGTGCAAAAAGCGAAAATCTGAGCAAATGCAAAGCACGATAAACGTTGACGAACTCAAACGTTCTCAACAAGTGTTGAATATGTTGGAACCTGATGCGGGCATTGTGTTATCGTCAGATGAATCTGTAAACTGGCTTGAAGATCAAAGGAACAATCTAGATTACAGTTCAGAAAACGTTATCTTGTTAGACAAATTGCTGAAGAATGAACTCATGATACACGATGGTGAACAATCGGGGAAAGTTCAAACAAAAACTTATCTCCAAGAATGGAAAGAACTGATTCCAAGGTTTAAGGAGCTTATATCCATTCATATGATCACACAATCACTGGATCATGATTGATATGATCACTACTAGTTATTTATGTAAAAAGAACCTTGTATTAGGGCACTTTTAGAGTTTATTTTAATTTATGGTTGTTTTTGTATGGTTATATCTAAGTTACCATTGTTGCCCCTTTCATATTATGCATCATTGAGTAGGATATAGCCTATTAAACAGCTAACCCCAATCAATAAAATCTACAAAAATTCGTTTATTAATTTAAAAAAAAAAACTAGAAATGGTCAATAGAAACAAATTAAAAGCAGAAGTTTTCACATATTCTCATGTCCTATGTTACAAGAGGAAAAGAAAAAAAAACAAGAATAGAACTATAACTTGTGACTACAATATACAATATTGCATGTGTATCATAAATAGGTTACTATTTTGGGAAAGTAAATGGACCAGTTTGTGGATTCACAACGCCGGATGTTGATGACGATGATGAAGAGAGGGCGTATGATCTTTCGAATTCTTCTTTGTCTTCGTTGAAAGCTTTGTTTAGGGTTTCTTGAGCTTGCAAGTACTTTTGCTTCTTTGATTCGCGCTCTTCTGGAGTGTTTTTCTCATTATGCCCTTCTGAGTCAATTATCTTATTTAGTACTTCTGAACATCGAGGGAAAAACCGTTTCCCAAGCTCCACTGTTCACGTCACAACACAAAAGTCAGTTTAACTTTTCAGTGATGAATCAAAGATTCTTTATAAAAGTATGTCTTATCAAAGATTTGTTAGGTCATGAATATAACAATACTTAATGGTTGGGCTGGACCAGGTCCAACGGACTAAACCTAACAAATCCCAGGCCCAAACATTAAGCCCAGTTTAACCTACATCATCAGATCACCCTCAATACAGCTTATTGTTGTATCAAAACACAATGAGCAGTCTTAATAAGCAAAATCCAAAACACCACCTAAGATACATAGTAATCGGTATTATAATACTGTACCCAACGGGCCAACATAACAAATTTTCCAACATAGGACCCAATATGAGAGTCCAGCATAAAGGTGGTAAATGGGCGGGTCAGACGAGTTGGGTAACAGTTCAAAACAGGTCAGGTTGACCTATCAACACTTATCGTCTGTTAAAACCTGCCGTATTGAACCTGACCTGTTTTAAATCATTACATTCTTGGACGGAACTGGCATGTTTCAAGAATGTAACGGACGGAACTGGCATAATTGGACAAACCACAGGAACAAAAATGGCAGTTAACTCAAATTTTTGGTTTTGCAGAACTTTGGGCAAACTTTTGCATTGTTTGGCAAGAAAAAGCACGTATGACGGTAAAAAAGAAGCAAATTTACCTGTTTTAGAGAGCGCTCTTAACCTAGCCAGATGCTCCTCTTTGATCATGAAAGGTGCATCGTTTAAATCAACGGTTCTTTGTGCATTAGCCAAATTCTGGGAGTATACGCTTTCTAATGTGAATTCAGACGTCCCTTCAACTTGAGCAATCTCCATCGCAACCTTAGCTTCCATCGGAAATAAAAGGCTAGCCAGCGCAACTGAAATATATAACATAACCATCATTACTCAATTTTGTAGTCAACAAAGTTGCCTATAGAAGTTCAACATAAATAAGTAAAAAAATCACCCCCTTCTTAGATTTTTAGGCTCTGCTACCGAGTAAAAGTAGAAATTTAGAGTTATGTTTTATCTCTAACGGGTCGAAATTTGCCAAAAGTGTAACTTTAATTCATAAAACCTTTTAAACCACATAATTAAAAACAGATTATTCTTGAATTAGTATGATACTTGTAATCGTTTACTTATACAAAAAAGGGACAAAACGGTGTTGGGTCAAACCAATTTAACGCAACCTAGGGGTGTAATCGAACCGAGTGGAGCTCAGCCAGGTTAAACTCGAGCTCAAACTTCAACGAGCCAGCTCGGCTCGGCTCGTTCACTTTATTGAGCTGAAAAGTCGAGCTCGAGCTCGTAAAATGTTTGAGGCAGCTCATTAAATTTTTTTAAGTTTTTTAATTTTTTTATAAATATTGATAACACAAAAAACAAAATAAAAATAAATCTCACATATATCTATATGTATTATTTTTATTTTTATAACATATTAAAGATCGAAAGGCATATTAAAAGTAATATATGTATAATTTATATGTTACTGATTAATTACACTTAATATGTTAACATTTCAACCCCTCCCACATATTTTTTTTATTTTAATACATTTAAAATTAAAACTTATATATAAAATAATATAATTCGAGCCGGCTTGCGAGCTCACGAGCCGAGCTAGGACTAGCTTGAGCTCGGCAGCCAAGCCGGCTCATTTATAACCCAGCTTTTTTCGAGCTTTTTCCGAGCAAGCTTCAAGCGAGCCACGAGCTGCGAGCTAGGCCTAGCTCGAGCTCGTTACCTGTCCTGATTGGCTGATCCAAACCCATTTTGACCCATGTCCCAACCGCCTTTTTCTACATCTAGAACTGTGAATATACCTTTTTGTAATCATATTTGACACACTATTTATACATGACATTCAAAATTTTGGACAAGATTGTTTCACGTCAAACCAATCGAACCACCCCCAAAATTACTGATTTTAATGTTCGATCCAATCTGCCCATTTTCCATATCTAGAGACAAACAAGGATCTTGCACTTACTAGAACAAAAAAAAAAACAAATTGTGACTTTCGAAAGTCATACTTCTATTTGATCCCTGAATTCATTACCTCTATTTTCAAGATACAACAACTTTCCACGCAAATCATCTCCGGCCATTGCAAGAGAAGCAGAAGCTTCACCTAACAACGGATTTCTTCTTTCGGCTTGTTCCAATATCTCAATACACAAACGACCTTTCGTTGACTCTTTACCATCCTCGTTTGACTTGTAATAGTCAACCGCTCTGGTCAACCTCTTCGAAATCTGTAACGCTTTTCTCCCATCAGGGTGAGATCCGAGGGTCGGGCCCCTTTCGTAAGAAGTGAAACTATAATACTCGGCTCTTTTCTCATAGCGGCAACATGAAGTACGGTAAAACCCCTCGAGTTTTTATGATTTACATCAGCAAGTGCTAAATCGAGTAATTCGGTTGTCGTTTTAGCATCTGCGTACGCAACAGCGTAATGAAGAGCGCAAGAACCGTCTAATGAAGTATGGCCTTCTCGTAACAACATAGTGACTAATTCAACGTCATCCGAATCGAGGGCCCGGTGGACGCGTTTAATGTGTTTGTTGGGAAAACCATCGCTTCCGGGCTTGTCCAATCCGAGGTCGAATCGGGAATCGATAATTTGTTTGACTATTTGCTCGGGCAAAGCTTTATCGAGAGTTAAAAAGTCAACGTCGGATTTGACTAAAACGTCGATGCATTTAGAATAAAGTTCCTCACATGATTTCCCACATGTGTTTGCGATTGATAGAACCACTAGAATGTCGTCTACCGATGCTTTATCAAGAATGTCTAGCAAGCGCCTCTACATAACGTCAAAAAGAAAATAAAACATTTCATAAAAAACGAGTAGATGGAATTTGCAAATTGCAATGCTACTAAATGATTACAACTACAGGCAACATAACCACATCCAAACACTATATCCTACACCTAGGGTTGACAATAGGTCACCTGTATAAGACACGATTAGACCTATTTACTATAAAGTGCACTACATGATTTTTTACTTTTTTATAAATAAATAAATAAATAAAATTAGGATGTCAGGGTCCATCGTTTCTTCTTCTTAGTACATAAAATATACAACTATGTTATAGACATGAGATATAAAGTAATTAAACGAGTTGTATTCATGTTTAATACTTGTGCTATGCGCGACGTCAGAGACCTATAGCCAATACCAAGTTGTATCACAGATACACAGCGGATCTTCCTATTCTCATTACTCCACATTAGAGTAAAACTGCTTACATAACACAAGTTTTCTATTAATACCTTAACTAATCAAAAGTTAGATTATTACAAGTTTACAACTACAAAACAGCCAAACACCATCTCTACAACAATAATTCATGTTCATTATTGTTCAGCAATAAATCTTGAAAAGTACCTGCCAAAGGGCAACCATTTCAGTGATCTGAAAAACATGAAAAGCATACACAACCTCCACCATAAAATCAACCGCGGGCCGACATGCTTCATGTAAACATTCCTCATCAACACAAACACAAACATCTTTAGGCAAACCCTTAATCTTCCCACTATACAAATAATTCAACACAAACATAACCGAATCGAACCCGATTTCACACTCACTAGCCAATTCCTTCATCTCCAATTTCACATTACAATTCTTCTCACAAAACTTATTCTTAAAAAAGAGGCTCCTTTTCGATAATATACAGCGGTGAACCGGGATCTCCCGGCCACCTGAAACAACAATTTTAGCATCTGCAAATGAATTATCCGGTTCTAACAAGATTGATTCTAGGGTTTCAGATAGTTTACTGAGTGCAGAAACATCTGATGGAAGAAGAAGGGTTCAATGCCACTCCTTCCACTTATAATATCGGTTGAATCAGATAACGCAGTTCGAATATTAGTCATCGGTGACACCCCTGTAACCAATTGGTGAAAACAACTGGAACCCATGAAAGAGATTGATCAAGAACCGATCAAGAACGGTGGGTGTTAAAATTGGGGATGACCCAGAATGGATTTGAGTGTTAAGAAGCTATAAAGAACATGAATCTTGAATAAAGGTGAGATTTTTTTGGGGAATATGGAGGTGAAGGGTGATGGGTCAACTGGGGTTTGTTTGATTGTTGTGTACATGTGGAGGAAGAAAGGGAAGAGGACAAGTTGAAATTCAAGATGCAAGTGTGTATAATAATATATATATATATGTATATATAATATCTGTGATGAAGTCAGAGAGTGAGATGTGGAGGTGATGACGATAGAGGAAGCTAAATGGGGAAAAACAGGGGAATTTTGGATATGAAAGGAACAAATTATGTTTTAATGATTTGTCCCTTGGTTTAGGGGGTGGGGGTGGGTCATGGTTAGAGAGGGTCCCTCTTGTTGTGTGTTAGATTAAATTACTTAAAATTTTAACACATAAAAATGAATAATGATGGAAACATCTTAACCTAAGTCTTAAGAGTGCTAAGAGGTTTTTTGGTCGGTCTCGCTTCGGTTTTAGTAGATCGGTTCACTTGAAACCCGGTTGAGTGCTACTTTCTAGCTTAAAAATAGGTTATCTTTGCTTTCTAGTTTTTCTTATTCATATGGAAAATTGGTTGGGACTTTTTCTTGTCCTTGATTAGTATGGCTGTCCATATAAAGCCGAGCATTAAGCCAATACCAACCAATATCTAATGAAAGCTTTCACTTGCACGAAGTAGTAATAGTTTATCTACTTTAGTAATGGCTCAAAGTTTATGACTTGTTATGGTAACAACGTAGTTATAAAAAACGAATGACTTTTATGGAAGAAAATGTAAATAATAGATGATAAAGATTGAGTTATACTTGGTGCATGGAAACTCACCAATTAGGGTTTTAAATAATACAGACTAGTAAAATATCATGCGTATTGCGGTGGTATGTCATCTTGTAAATTAAACTCGAATAAAACCATTTCCATGTAGATAAAACACATGAGACGATTTTATGGCAAATCATGAAAAGGTTACATAAATAAAATTCGAGGAAAACCTAGCATGCCCAAATCTATTACAATTGATAAATAAATCTTATAAAAAGAATCAAATATAACTATAATTATTTTAAAACTAAAAAAGTATAGAAAATATAACATATTTAATAAAAACAAAGTAAAAAAGTATTTTGAGTATAAAATTCAAAATTATTTATATTTCCAATTTGGTTTATAAAATTAAAACATCTAGATTTATAACTAAAACAAAAAGCAAATAACCTAACCATAACAATCATGATGTAATTTAATATATACTAAGATTTCCCCGCCGTCCATTATAGCGAGGAATCCATGTTTAAACCAAACGATAAAGATCAGGTTTTTTAAGCTATATATATATATATATATTATTCAAAACTACATTGTTCTAACTATTAACAATTTGCTTTAAAACAGAGGACAAATCTTGTAGCGCATTCAATGCAAGTCTTGTCACGCTTGACATTGGTTAAGACTTATCTATAGAATATGAGAAGATAAAAAGTTTTAGTCACGTTCAACACTTTCCTAAATAATCATAGTTATGCTTAGGATTTGGAATTTAAAATTTAAAAGTAAAATAATTATCCTGAATTTAAAATTTAACTTTATCAATAATCGGTTTTCACGGTAACTATTTAGTTAGACGAGAAAAAACAACTGACATCATTTTATAGAGCGACATGTGTTCTCAAATAATCTACTTATAATATATATAAATATATATATATATATATAGATTCTTGTCATAGGTCGTGCGTTATGACGGTGATATTTTAGTTGTTTATAGTTTGCATCACGTTATGTGATTCATTAACCATATAAAACCGTGTGTAAGAAAACAAAAGGTCTAAATTGTAATGTTAAAGTTATTTATTAATCTTAGATAAATATAAGGATACAAATAAGTGATATCCATATATTAGTTATTAATATTTAATATTATAAGAAATTTATTAACAAGTATAAATAAAATTTATGAGGTTGAATAGAGAATGTCATATGACATTATTTGAAGTCTTTTATTATGAATTTTAGATTTTTACAGAGTAGCGTTCCACTTCTTCTGTTTTGAAGATCATGATCGTTGTATAAAACATGCTAGTCGGTAACATGATTATAAATGAGCTGAGCCATTCTATTGAAGCCAATTTTTATTTGAGTTTGAGCAAATAATCCCGAACTCAAATTTATATTGAAGCTCGTTTTCAAGCTTTATATATTGAGCTTGAGTGATTCATAAGTCTTCGCGATTAACGAGAGTTTATTGTTATGAAAATATAATTATATTTGTATTATGTACTATATATAATTCTATTTTTATTATCATTATACATACAATTACAAATTTTTAAAATAAATAATACATATAGCAACAACCACTATCATACCAAGTAAATCCCACATATAGCAAAGTTATTGGCAGGGTCATGAATAATGAGATGTAGTTGAACCGTACATCTATCATTTAGATAGAGATACTACTTTTAAAGAGACTCCCAACTTCACCAAAAAGAAACAGCGGACGAACAAACAAACTAAAAATATAGAAATAAAGAACTACCAAATAACAAAAAAAATTGTTAGAAGGTAACACATTAAAATAGAAGTAGAAACACAATAATTATCAACAACTTTCATCTTATCTTAAGTGTAATAAAATGTAATCCCAAAAACAAAACTAAGATGCATATATTACAAGTTACAACTTTATCAAATCATTTCTATTCCGCTTATAATTCAAGCTTAAATAGTTATTGACGAGATTGCCCGAATTTTAAAAGTAGAACTTAACATCACTGTTTTGCACACCTAATTATTGCGTGGGCTAAGTTTTTATACTTTAAAATGGCACTCTAATAAATAACAAATAGTAACTTATGAAAAAATCGAATTTTATTTTGTTTTATAAAAGTAGATATATTTATGATTTCTTTTAAAAATATGTCATGTGTTGTCTTGATATCTATATAAGTCATCTTTGGACTTTGTTCTTGGAAGTAGTAGCTCACTAGCCCTGCAATTTGTTTGGTTTTAATCACTACTAGTTTTTTTACATCATGCGTTGCGACGAAATCGAGCAAATGATAATGTAAAACAAACTTAATTTGAAAATAAAACATGTTGTTTAGATAGCCAAACCATTAGAACGGTTTAGTTTATCATCGTACCGTTTCATAATACCAAATAAATACTTTACTTTGAATACAAGTTCGTTTTTAACAGAACTTATAGCAGAATGTCGGGGGGGAAATTAAGCACAACTACGTACTTAAGTCTTTTTTATAAAATTATAAACATAAATTATTAAAGAAGTTTGAAATTAATCGATAACTTAATATATGTTTAAAAAAAGAAAAAATTATTAACAATATAGTCAAAGAAAATATATGGTTTTATAAAAGAAAAAAAATGTTATTGAAAGTAAATATAATAATAAGCTATTATAAGATATTAAATAAAAAAATAATAAAAGGCTATATATTATTACAAAAATAAAATTATTATTCATCGTCGTTTGTTAACAATATATATAATATATAATATATATATAGGGTAAATTACACTTTTCGTTTTTTATGTTTGTATATGATTGCAACGGATAGTTTTTAACTTTAATAGTTATAGTCACAGTCCTTTATTTGCAAAACTCATTACATTATACGTCCTTTAATACTAATAAGCGAAAATTTTAGTTAAGTTTATCCAGTTAACGGTATTTTAGTCAATTCATGGTTTTTATATAAATGTTTAATAAATAAAAGAACACATCTTCAAAGTAATACACTGTACAAAAGCAAGAAACACCTAATTTAAGATTCTTATCTTATAAAATACAAAAAAAAAAACCCAAGTTCTAAACTTGGGTAAAACACTTTTCCATAACTAGAACGAATTTCAGATCTGCAAAATTCCAAGAGCAAGAATGGTTTCAGATCTATGTTTCACAAATCAAAAACAAATCTTCAAAAACAAAACCCCACTGTCACCCTAACACCGCAGTCTACGATTATTAGTTATCTTCATTACAACTCTAGAGCTCGCCATTACCGGAATTTAGTTTTAATAGGTATCAATTATCTTCATTACAACTCATGTACGATACCAGTATTCGATATAGTTTACGATATTAAATTTGAATACAACTTTATATTTGATAGAGCTTATATCGAAATTACACCTATGTATTACGTTTTTATAAGTTTATGTGTACAACATAGTACAACAAAATCAAATTCAATGTATCCAAGACCTATGAAAACGTAGCCGATATTCAAAACTTTATAAAACCTTGTATATGAAAATTATAAGATATAAGGAAAGTTGAAAATTAATTATAACCATAAAACAACAAAAATATTAATTAAAGAAACTAAATTATGTCGCTTAACTAATTGGGATTTATTATTTATAGTTGAAAATAAGCAGCTTTTAAATTAAAGGACAATTTTTTTGAAATAAACAAAAACATATGCTTAGCACAAAACCACCATCATTCTCTCCCTTACAGCCACCATCCCTGCCACCACAACCACCAAACCGCACCGTCGCCGTCTTCACAAGAGAGGTTGCAACTCCCTCTCCCTATCAAGTATCAACCAAAACCTGGAGGAAACAAAGGAGGTGACTGAATAACAATATATATATATAATATAATAGAGACTAGCTTACATATTAGGGATTAGTGATGAGTACTTTTTCTATGGAACAGAACACGAGTGCTTTATCGCATTGATAATAACTGAATAACATTAGTATTAGTATTAGTATTACTATTTATTTTGTGGTTTGGTTTCGGTTTGCATTGCCCCGCTTACGGTGTGCGTGTGTAATGCATACACGTGTGGGCGTTGGGGATTAAAGTGAAATTGCAGTGATTTTAATGTTATTTTGTCAATTTTGTGAAAATAATATTAAAAGTGGCGGACGGTTAATCATGCATCATGTGATGTCGTTGATAACCGAAAGACAAGGGGGTACAGCACCAATCGGTCTTTGTCCCGATTGCTAAGTGTGATGTGCCTTAGGTCCAATACTTGATACAAAACTACTATCGAGCCGGGAGTCTCACTGAAAACAGTCTCTCTAATTCTATGGAGTAGAGGTAAGGTTGTCTACATCTTACACTCCTCATGCTCTATCTTAGCTTTATTATTTGTATGATTTATTAAGAGTGATTTTACTTATTTTTAGTTTCAGTATTATCGATATTGGTATAATACCGGTCTCATCCCTATAGCATATTACAGCTTATCTGATAGGATTCAACATTTTGAAAAATATAACCATTATCTTTAAGTTACTTAAAATAACAAGAAGCATATGTAACATCTTAGAAAAGTTCGTAAATATGGTCTTGATAACAAAAACATATGATTAAGCGACACATTCAATAACCATGGTTTTGATTTACTAATGATTAGTTAGATTGTAACCATAGCCTTTTTTAACATTCAACAAAATTAATCTCGAGCACTTTTAGGATATTCACTGGACTAAACGGAGTACTCCAAGAGTAACCCGAGTCCACCACCAACTCTTGAGAAAACCCGGTAACCCACCCCCAGTAGGCACGACGATAAAATTACCGGTAAAACTCGTTTGGCTCAAGAATCGAACCCAAGTTTTCTTGGATCTCCTATCATTACCCACCAGTGCATTACTCTACACCAAATAAGAGTTGAATCTGCATCTCACAAGAGAACTACAAGTCTTCTACCACTTGATTTGGATATCATTGGCTAGCCTTAAGACTTATAGTTATCAAAAACCTTTTTCATTATAAGATTTATATTTGTAGTATAATACATGTTAATTAAAATTAAAATACTTTGTTAAGAACGGGTTTATGGTAAAAAGTCAAATGCGTCTAAAAGTTATAGGTACCCGAGTCACGTGGTCTAAAGGGGTGATGTTAAATGCCTAAAAAAACCACGTTGGTCGCACTCTTAATAACTAAAATGTCATGTTGAATATTAAACACCATGTTAAAAACTAAGACGCCATATTGAAATTAAAAACGCTATGTTAAAATAATTCTGACGCCATATTGAAATAACTGAAACACCATCGTAAGTTGAATTAACGAAGACGCCATGTTGTCCGTACACAGTTCAACACACATTATAAAAGTTTTTTTATTACCATAATAATATTATACTCAAATGAAAGATAATATATGCTTAATTTTGTGGTATAGTTATTTTCAACAATAACATATAAAAAGTTATTTACGTTTTTAGAAAAATATTACATAACCCAAAAGGTCAACATTCGATAAGTATTAGGGCGGATGGTGTTATCCTACACCTGAACCCTGACCCACTTATACCAAAAACACGTACGGTGTTCCCACTCTACCCATTGGTTATCAAGTATGAGATTGTGTACATTGATTATCAAGTATGACATTGATTATAAAGTTTTCTAAAGATCAGAGAGGGTATAGGATTAGGTGTTTATCGTATTATTCGAAACCATATCGTACTTGTTTACTCATACCAAAACTAAATATAAAGACAGTATTATTTTTAAAGTTGTTTTATACTTGAAAAAACATATAATTGTAATTAGCATTTTTATCTTTTAAGCCAAGGTAAGTTTATATTGATTTTCAGGTAACGGGGATCTGAACCTGGATGAGTAATTTTAACCATATAAGTTTAAATCAAGGTAAAAACAATTTAAAATCGAAAAAAATAAGTATAATTCTAAAATCTTTAGATAGTAAGCAATCTTGTGACATCAAAACTGAAAACTTATGTGATGTATTTATTAGTAATGGTAATGTATTTATTAATAATGGTAACAAAAAAAACATTTACCGAGTGATGAAAAGATTTTATAAGACCAACATGGTAAAACAATAGTACACAATTGATATTTATGGTTATTAAAAAATTGACGGTAAAAGGTATGTTTGAATTAGAGACTCGCCAGCAGCCGTATGAGGCAGCTGTTCAAATATAAGACATTAACTTTTTAAATCAATATATACACACACACACTTAATAAATAATTATATACAAAATCACCTAATGAAAGCGTGTGCCGTGTTGAGTTAAGAAGACCTCTTGAATAAAGATAAGTGAAGGTTGACAATAGAAAAAAACGCCGTGCATACACCAACTACATATAAATTTTTTTTAACAAAAACAAGAACACATATATAATATATTGGGTATGGGTATCATCTAAAATGAAATGATGCATGCACTCTCTAGCACTATATATATTTTGAACCATAAAAATTGTATGAAAATTACATAAATCATTATGGATATTGACATATTGTTCTGTTTGTGATGAATGATGTAGTATTAATTTATATTACATCATATACTAATATACTAAATCTCTTTTCTATTAGGTAGGTAAGGATAAGCAAATGACTGACGGTTCAGTTCAGTTATTACCTTTAATCATATATCTAACCGTTAGTTTTGGTTATAGAATTTTTTTTATCATTTCTATAACTGAACTTTGGATCGGTTAATCAGTTATGAGACTCGATTATGATTGGGTTTTGGTTAATTTCGATTAATTAACCTTTCTAAGTTTGAACTTACATTTAAACTAAATAAACATATTAGACAATTATTGTTTCGGTTACAATCGTTTTTATAAATTAAAAAAGACAAAAAAAAAACCATACAAATGCATAAAATAAGTCAAATTCATACAAATAAAACAAGTCAAATTCATACAATAGTTATTTTTTTAAACATTTTTAAAACTAACTATATAACTTAAAAAACTTTTGGATATGTATTTTTTATTTGTATAGAGTTTGATTCCTTGAATATATATAGATAGATAGATAGATATACTTTAAAAGCATGTCCTAATTTATTTTGGTTCGGTTCGGTTCGGTGAACGTTCCGTTATAGAACACTTTTAACTATATCCATAACCGACTTATCGGTTAAAATAGCATTATCCATAACCATTCATTAAGTCCGTTCGATAATGGTTCCATTATCAGTTAATTTCAGTTAACAATTAAGCTTTGCTTATCCCTACTATTAGGTTAAAACCAACTGCAGCCTCGTTTACACTTTTCCATCCACTTTTCTTATGTTCCCATTTAGACTCATCTTCACTATATTTAGAAATGAGATATTTTACATCTCTCTATTTCTCTATACACACCACACTTTTTCCCGTTATGGTTCCCACTCAACCACTATGGCTTCACACTTGCATGAAACTAGTCATGCTCACCCTCTATCACTCAGTTGCCACCCTATTACACTCTCTCTGGCTTCTTGCCATTGTTGTTACGACACTTGTGACGGCTAACTGTTAGTCGTAACCTAACCCTAAACTTTCGTTCTTTGTCACTCTCCCTTGATCCACCACCTATTTACAACTTGCTTGGAGTTTATCTTTTAAAGTCATCGTATATGGGCTCTCTTACATGCATGTATACGTATTGTGCAACAATGTGTGTACGAATATTGTGCAAATAATATTTTGTGTTGGGGATATATTAAGACAACATTATGTTGTTTGTGATATCAATGTTAGCGTTAAAATTTATTGTTGTTTGTAATCACAATGTGGATATTCTTGTGAAAAGTATGATAGTTTAAAAGTCATGCATACGTGCATATTGTAATTAGCATTATCATTATCATTATCAATCTATTAAAAAGAGAAGTATAGCCACTATCCTTGCACATGGCAGGAAAAAGTATGTTTTAAATTGTTATATTTGTTGTTTTTCTTGCAAAAACAATCCAAAACATCACGCCTAAGTTTAAAACATGATGCTTACATGTCAATTTTTATGACTTCTCACACTTCTCACGAAAGATGTCCTTTTTACAGGAACATATATATATATATATATATATATATATATATATAATATATATATATATATATTCATAGCATTATTATTTTTATAAATTAAGTTTGTGATATGTTGTATTACATGGTTTAGCTTTACATGAAGCCAATTTTAGTTCATTACTTAAGACTATTAGTTTTAATCACGTTGTTTAATTTGCTCATTACAATCTTAATTTATAAAAATCATAATAGATGTACTTAAATAGCATAAATTTTTCAATTGGCATTCCTGATTATGCACAGCTTATTGGATTATGCACCTATCTTATTTTAATTTTGTCAATTTCTAATATTTCATTATATATAACATAAAATCAAGTATATTTACATTATCAGATAACTTGTCATTGTCGGTGTTTCGTGCTCACATTTGATCCGTCAATTTTTTTAGTCCTCGACTTTTTCATATATGTCGGTATAAATTCGACTTTGTCTACGTTTCACGTCATGTGAGCCGCTTTATGTTAGAAATTCGTATTTTTATATTATGTTGACCGTCGTTAGGTTGCTACTCGGCTGGTTGCACGATTTTATATCACCTCCCTGCAACGCGAGTGCTAAAGACTAGTGATTTAATAATATTATATCATTTGAGAAAGAAGCGGAACAATTACATTTCATATTATTATTTATTGAAGAGAACAACATAAATACATAGTTAGATATAATCTCATATATATTAATTAATTTGAAAGAATTAAATAGGGATAAACAGAGAATAATAATTTTTAGGCAAGAAAATCTTATAAAGATTATCTCATAGAATGCCAAGTATCTTCTATTTGATTTCTTTTATTATATGTTTAGATTAGATTAGATACTATAATTTTTTTATGTGTCTTCGGTAAACTATCAAAGTTTAAAATAAATAATCTTTATATATGTAAATTAAACCCTTATCTATAAATTTGACATGTATAAATTATATTAAAATTAAAACAATATATAAAAATAAACGTAGGTACATGCAAATTAAGTTATGATCTATTAGATTAAGCAATAGTTCTAATTTTAGTTACAATAATTTTGTACTTATATAGTTAAAAAATAACATTTTGGACGCTTTAGACAACCCACGAACTAAAAAATTGTTGATTATAATCAAAACACGGGAAAAAATAGTAAATAAATTCTGTGCTTGCTGGTATAACTTGTTTAATAAATATGTTTAATTTTAGGTTGATATATGTAATATATTTAATAAACAATTTCTGTTCGAGCTATACAAACATTTAACATGTGAGCTCGTTCAGAAACTAGAGTCGTAAAAAAGTATATAACTTATATATTCAACCCTGGCAAAACCTTTCAGTGACTCGTTTATAGTGTTATTACAAATTATTTTGTAACCAATCTACTCGTTTATAGTTGACATGTCAACTTATTTTAAGCTTTAACTTGCAATAGAGACATCGGGTAACGTAATGATAATATGTATAAGTATTACGTAAATATACTAGTTAGTTAGGCTTATAAAGTGATGTATAAGTATGTTAATATTAATATACATACTAGTTAGGCTTATAAAAGGATATTAATATTAATACACCAATTATGCAATAGAGATCGGGTAACGTCATCATAAGTGTCATATGATTGGGCGAAGATGGTTATATGGGCAATATGGCTTTTTGAGTGTAACGTTGGTCGCATCTTTGTCATCACGGTTCGGTTCACCATATGAGACCTGTTTTGAGTCAAACCAGCCGATTGGACCAGGAGACGGTAAGACCAGAAAATCAGGTGGTTGAACTAGATTTTTTTTAGAGTTTAAACTGGATTTTGATTTAAAAAAATTCAATTTTACCCTATTTATTTTTATAATATTTACGGTGTCACCCAATTCTTACATCCGATCTGACCGTCCCGACTAGTGAACCGATAAGGAAACCGGTTCAAAGTCCGGTTCTGAAAACACTGATAAACACTATGGGCCTATGGCCAATATAATTATATGCCCCTTAACAAGTTACACAAACTAGAATTACGACCCACTGCAATGCGGCGGTGATTCTTTAGTTATAACTAAGTCGATCTAGGACCCGCACGTTATGTTGAATATGTCAAACGGGAAAAAATAGACGATGTAAAAAACGTTCACACGCACACGTTGCGATGTGTTAACTCGCAAAATTTAGAATGAAACGTAAAAATGTTAAATCAAAGACGTACGTTGCGATGTGTTAAGTCTCAAATTTAGAACGAAACATAAAACGAAAAATTTGCCGAAAATGAAAACTATAAAGGACCAAAGTTTAAAGTAAAAAAAGTTGTGAGGATAGATCGCAAAAGATAAAAAGTTTTGGTTAAAAGTAAAAAAAAACAAATAACTTTGGGTTAAAAGTAATTTATGAAAAGTAAAAAAATAATATTTCTTTTAGAAAAAAAACTCAAAACCAAGATTACAACACGCATATACATAAACATATTGATTCTTTATAAGGTTTTAATTAACTGTATGACTATTTTCGTCTTTTCATACGACTTGTATATCAATCATGTTTGGATAACGATTTAATCTTCTTAATCTACCTGACCCGTATAAATTCATCAACACGAATTGTGAGTCACGAAAATGTAATTTAATGTTATTGCAAGATGTCACAATTCTGAAAGAGGTTTTACCTCTGGAAAACTGTGATTCTGACTTTGTTTTTTAATCTTTTTCATTGTTACGCGGGACATGAATTTGTGTTGCGACTTATCGTGAAGCCCATCACCAACTTTTTTTCTTTGACCAGTTTTCTCTCTCTAAAAGTCTCCCTCTCTCTCTCTCTCTACAATTGGTCATCTACCCCTTCATCTCTTGCATTAGATTAGCAAGACATATAATAAAGCTCATTATACATATGTATATGTCACTAAAAGTAGAAACCTTTTTTTGATAAGCGTATTCCACATTCTCATACTTTGAAACATCAACCACGTGCACTTTGGTTTCTTTTATTTGTTCACATCGAATCAAAATCAAACATTTGTTTTGAAAACTTTCATTTTCTTGATTCCAGTCAAGACTCAAGCATTTATTTTTAAGCGACTGAAAACCGATATTATTTTTTTATCCCTTTTGTCACGTCCAGTGGCTCTTTTATAAATAGCTGAAAAGGGGGTTGTTCATAATCATCACCCTTTTCAAAAAAAAAAAAAAAAAAAAAAACTGAAAATCTTGAATTTTAGCCCAGAAAGCAAGAAACTTTGAAGAAGTATTTGGATAAAGCTCTTTGCTTGATTGAAGGTGAGTAACTCTAGTTCAAGTTTTTTCATGTATAAATTCAGAAAACTTGCCAAGTTACATTATAAATTCATGTATTTGTTTATATTTTAGTTTTCTGTTTTTGGGTCTGGTTTATGATAATTTAAATGATTAATCATGTATTATGTTGCTTTAGAATTATGTTTTATGAATATGGTGTAAGTTGTTTGTCAGTTTTTTGGATATTTTTAACTTGTAATGAAGATATATGTTGGGTTTTTAACTTGGTTTAGTTATTATTCATTCATTGTATGAAGAACATTTTGTGGGGCTTGAACTTGGTCAAATTCTTTTGTGTGTTTGAAACGTTATTATATGGGGTGGGTAAAGAATTTATGAAAAGTTAAGATAAAGGGGTGGGGTTAAGTACAAGTTCTCATGTTTAAATTCAGCTTTCAGTTATATCGGGTATTTGTGTAGTATTTCTGGTAGGGGTATCACGTTTAAATCCAACTTTCACTTATTTTATTTTAAACCGTTTAGACGTCTAGTGTAAGTTGTATTTTATCTAATCTTATTGGTTAGAGTGTATTTAAATTTAAACCGTCTAAAGTAAGTTGTATTTTATCTAAACTTATTGGTTAGTAGTGTATTGACGATGTCTCGTGAGCCTTACTATTATGTTAAATGTAGCTCCATTATTCGATTATTGTACAATACTGAAAATCTAAAGTCATCTTTAATGATAGTTAATAAAATCAATAGCTTGAATTTACCCTAAGTGTTTTCTTTTTCTGCAGAAAATTTGAACTATTTTATGGGTTTGTCCTTATCACTGTTACATTCAGCCTGGGAAGAAATCTTGAACCATAGCTTCTTGATCTTGCCATATGAACTTAATATGGGTTCACAAACCGACAACTTAAACGAATCGGAATCAGAAACACCATCTAAAGAACCCGAAGAGTCACGTGCCGGTCTAAGTAGGAAAAAATCGATCATTTTGAAGAAGCGTGAACCGTTAAAGATAATGCTTGAAACCTCCCTATCTTTCAAGAATCTAGTTCAGGACTTCAAGAAAGCCGAACCCGAAAATTCGAATCTTAAAACGGGTAGTTTGACTTCTCCTAGGGTCAACTGTCTTTGTTTCGCCACGACCCTTTAGCGAACTCAATGCTGCTGCGACTACAGTCCAGAAGATATACAAAAGTTATCGAACACGAAGAAATTTAGCCGATTGTGCTGTTGTTGTTGAGGAATTATGGTTAGTTTACACCGTTTTGCTTAATAGTTCGAATTTTGACAGAAAAAGTAAAAGTCAAAGTTGGATTTTTCTGAATTTTGGTGATGTGTTGTAGGTGGAAGGCTTTGGATTTTGCAGCTTTGGATCGGAGTTCGGTTTCGTTTTTTAATGTCGAGAAGCCCGAAACTGCGGTTTCGCGATGGGCACGGGCCCTAACTCGGGCTGCTAAAGTGGGAAAGGGTCTAAGCAAGAATGAAAAGGCTCAAAAATTAGCTTTGCAACATTGGCTTGAAGCTGTGAGTAATTTTTTTTTAAAGATTTCTTGAACCTTATAGAATTATTTAAAATAGAAAAATGTCTCAAACTAATTGTCTGCTTGCAGATCGACCCGCGACATCGCTATGGCCATAATCTGCACATTTACTATGATCTCTGGTTCGAAAGCGAAAGCAGTCAACCATTTTTCTATTGGTAAGTTTTTTTTTCACCAAATGTACACATTTTAAAGCATGTTTATAGTCATGTATTGATTGTTCTAAAAGTCTCAAGGTTCATATATATCATCCTAAATTTCATAATATCATAATTAAATGATTATAGAGTCAACGGACCCCTCTAGTTCCGCCCATAAAAGATATTATTAAATTTAAAAGAACACATACAAATGAATCATATTATTCATGTGTTTTTGTATATATGAAGGTTGGATGTTGGAGATGGTAAAGAAATGAACCCCGAAAAATGCCCACGCTTCCGTTTACAACGTCAATGCATAAAATATTTAGGCCCGGTAAGGTTTTTTTTTTTTTTTTTTTGGCGAACTTGTTATTATAACTATAGATCTTCATTTATTAGAGGTTTTAAACAACGATCTTTGATTAAACAGAACGAACGAGAATCATATGAAGTAATAGTAGAAAACGGGAAGCTCGTTTATAGACAAAGTCGTTTACTTTTGGAAACCATCGAAGGTTCTAAATGGATCTTTGTTCTTAGCACTTCAAAAAACTTGTACGTTGGCCGAAAACAAAAAGGCTTGTTTCAACATTCAAGTTTTCTAGCTGGCGGTGCCACCACTGCCGCTGGTAGATTGGTGGCCCATGGCGGCGTTCTCAAGGTACAAGTCTTTAATGTTTAATGCATAAGTACACTCCTACGACCGACCATTCGATATTCAAAGTTATTATTTTTAACCATTTGTCATTTGTTTTTCAGGCTATTTGGCCTTATAGTGGTCACTACCTCCCAACAGAAGAAAACTTTAGGGACTTCATTAGCTTCTTGGAGGAAAACAATGTTGATCTCACAAATGTTAAGGTACATAATATTATATTATCATCCGTGCATTGCCGACTTGTACACCAATGCATCGACGTGTTGTACATTGTATGCATAATAGTCGTGTCGTATTCGTTTTCTAATCACTAGCAAATAATTTATTTGTTCAGAGGTGCTCGGTTGATGACGATGACGTAGGCTTTTCGTTCAAGGTCACGCAGCCCGAAACCAAGCCCACACCATTAGATGACATGGGCTTTTCGTTCAAGGTCACTCAGCCCGAACCCAAGCCCACACCCACGCCATTAGTCATTCCACGTTCAAGACCGCAAGATATCTTTAGCACGCCTGCTAATGCAGAACATGCAACCACACCCACCTTCGTTCAAGGTCCGGTTTCAGCCCGGTTTCAAGAAGCTAACCGCGTTTCTAGCAAGTGGTCCTCGGGGACCGGGCCACGTATCGGCATTGTTAGGGATTACCCAACTGAACTGCAATTCCGGGCCCTTGAACAAGTTAACCTATCTCCCCGTATTTCTAACTTTGCGCCGATCCCATCACCCAGGCCCAGCCCGCGTTTGAGACTCTCTCCTAGGATTTCACACATGGGACTCCCCAGTCCTAGGACTCCAATTGCTGCCAGCTAAGTTAACACGTTCAATTGTGGGCCCTTTTGAGCTTCACATTTTGTGTAAAGGAAAAAAAATCTTTTATATTTTATATCTTTATTGTTTACTAAAATTGTAGAAATAGATGTAATTTTTATATTTTATATCTTTATTATTTATTAAAATTGTAGGAATAGATGTAATAAGTGTAAGCATGTAGGTTGAGCTCTTCACACTGTATATTTTTTCCTTTACTCATCTCACAATGGATATATTTATTTTTACCACTTATTTGCATGCTGGTTTGTGGCTTTTTTTTCTAGGATTAACGAAGAACTAATTTTATATTAAAAACCAACTTGTATTTTATCATCAATTTTAGTAACCAGGTTATATTTTAAAAATGATCCTTGTTTCAAAACCAAAAATGCAAGTAAAGAATTGTGAGTCACATATAAAATCATCTATACATATTACTTTAATTGTGATACATAAATGTTAAGTTTAAGTCATTATGTACAACATTACAAGTGGTTTTAAGATGACTTTATACCGACATGTTCAACATATTAATTAATTATTAGGTTATACTCAAATTAAGGTTCTGCACGTAACTAGTTTACATTGATTCGATTGTCTTTTCCATTATTCTTCTTATTATTTATTTATTTATTAAATTTTTTGTTCTGATTTGGTTCCCATATGTTACGGTTAGAATTTAATTCGTAGGGTCGTTGTCATTGGTCAATTTAATTTCCAGTCAATAAACGGTAATACAATATGATTTCTTTTTGGTCAAAGTCAAAATAAATATATCGAATGGACCGTACAAATAAGTCATGTTAACATCATTTAGTTGTCACGTAAATTTGATTGCTCAAGTACCAGGTTGAAGTATATCACACGGATATTATTAATTTTCTTTTCATTAAAATAAACTTTAGGAAAGAATATCCTATGTATAATTTTATTTTAATATCTTTCAATCCGTTGCGTGACAGCCTGTAAGAGGATACTTGAGAGAGAGAAAATGTCATTCGCTTAAACCTCATGATTATTATCTCTTTGTACACTCTTTCACATAAGCTAAAGATTTTGTCTTTAAGCAATAAACTTTTTTTTCTAGAGTGAGGAGAGAGAAGAAATAATGGATCAACCAACTATATAAATCAACTTTAGTTACATGTGGCATTTTAGTAAAACTATGTTTCTAGAAATTCGAAGTGTTCAGTAAACTCATTACTTTAGTTATTTTGCAAACTCAAATTTGGGTTCTTTTGCATATGTTCTTGTGGTTCAAACAAGCTAAGGTGATATATATACACATATAAGCTATATATTAAGCCGTTCATAAAAAATGTAGGCTATGTAACAAGTCTAATTGTATACCTTTTTACCTTCATTTAAATTGGGCGAGTGTAGGTTCAACTGATTTAACTAACCAAAACGTATTTTTTAGTTTTTAGTTTTACTTTTTTTACAATCTCTCCGTTTGCTATGTTTATTTCCAGCTTTAAATTATATTAATATGTAAATTCATACCAAAGATAAAAAAAAAGTTTCATATTTGTGTTTTTAACAAGTTATATACATGTAACTTTTAAAGTATCTATTTAATCTAACAAGTAGTCGTAGACACTAAGACGGCAAGCTTGATGACCAGCCAGATTATGAAACATGGGTTCCAATAGACACACATCTATATTAGGTGTAAGTATGAGTGACATAATTTGCATTTTGTGAAAACTATATTACAATTAACACGTTTCGAGACCAACACCACCTGATGGTAGTTGATGGTTAACAGTTAATAGACATCTACTATCATGATATGTGTAAGCACACACATTACATGATCACGATTGATTTCACATCAAACTTGCTACAAAATTGCTTTCTAAGAACAAGGAGAATGTGTCTTCTTTAAAATTCACTTGCCATTATTCACCTTCTGATTCATGACGTCATGATAGTAAAGTAATACACACATGGGTTGACCAAAAATGCTAAAGATGCACCAGAAGATTATATTTCCCACCTAAATTCAAGTTTTCTCCAGTTAAATTCAAGACGAATAGAATAACTAAAGATGGGTTTTACAAATAACGAGTGAAGATGATACCATTGAGTTTTGGAACTTGTTCTGCAAGTAATTCGTCAGTAAGACCAACGGTACCTGTTCCACATCAACATCAAATGCCATTAGGTTGGTAAATAGTTAAAGAGGTGACAGTTTCAACCCATTTACTCGTGAATGGCTTGACCTAAGTTATGTAGTTTCTAGAGGGTCAAATGAACTAAATGTAATATAATATTGGATATCTAACAACAAACGGGCCAAATTAATGAAACAACCACCACCATACCCAATAAAATCCCACCCATAGCCATGGTTGTTAATGGCGAATAGCGACAAATAACGATAAGGTACCTATATGCTACATAGCAAATAACGATAAATAGCGGGCGCGATTTTATAAACAGTGACACACTAGAATTTTTTTAAAATAAATTCATATGTATATTACATCAAAACACCTTGGTATATACACTATTTTACATGTATATTTAACAAAAACCTAAAATCTAGCTATTTTATAGCTATATTTAATTGCTATTTATATTTAAAAAATAACGGAAATCCCGCTATCTATGGCTACGTACCCTGTAGCGACCTTCAACCTATACGCTTCGCTATAGCGATCATAGCGACCGCTATTGACAATATGCCCATAGCAAAGCTATTGGTAGCAACTACAGAGGTACGATGTAGACAAACCATCAGGTTTGAATGGTCAAACAGAATTGCTTCGAGGGAGACCCTCGACTTCAAAAACACCAAATTACTGAAGCAAAAAGAATATTTAACAAGGAAACGGGTTTGAACGGGTCAAACAGAATTTTAATGCACATGATCTACTAAATTGGTTAAATTTATAATAATGATAATTTATTATTATTATTGGTCCAATTTATGGTCCTTGTAATTTTGGTCAACACAATAACTATTTTAAAATTAAGTAAAGACGATATTGTCTGGAAAGGACAGCAAAGTATTCAACCTTTTTTTAATTAAGGCCATCACAAGTTATGTACTTAAACTACTTTATAGGCCACCAAAGTATGTTATTTAGTAACATAAAACCCTTTCGCACTAAAAAGCATGTCGAATGACGAAAATACCCTTAATTGACATATGAAGCAAAAAGGGAAAGGAAAACATTACCTGAAACATGATCCCAATAAAGGCCCAAAATTTGAAAATGTGGCAGGGAACAGCGATACAAAGCTTTAAAATAGAAAACACAATCAAATATCCAGTGTAAGTAAATCGGTTGGGTAATATGCTATGTGACTAACGTAAAAGATTAATGAGAAAAATGTACCTCATGGAACACAGCAGACATGAAAAATGCAATCAAGATGGCAGAACCCTGAATCCAAGGGCCACAAAATCAATTATTATTAACAATACCCGATAATAAAGAAAAGTAGGAAAAGAAATTATGTTTTTTTCTAAGCATGATATGATATATGATTGGAACAATAAACCATTACCCTAGGTATTCCATTACGCAAGCAAGGAAAATAGAGATGCCTTACAATCCATTTATGAACAGGCTACAAGAAAAGATAAATATATATTAAAATTGTTGGTGGTTGCAGTGATCAAACCAACGATGTATGTGTATGTGGATAAATATATATTAGAATTGTTGGTGGTTGCAGTGATCAAACCAACAATGTGTGTGTGTATTCGCGCACGCGTGTATGTAATTTTGAAGCTGGGTTTACCATATTCCAAAGTCTCCAGTACTAGAGCAGCACCCCATGACGAAAGTATGTAAAGAAAGCAAAATCAGCAACGGTAGCAATAAAGAAAACATTAATAGAATATAAAAAAATAATAATATCACTAAATAGAACACACCTCTTCAATAGTCTGTGCATTCCACCAATCTTTATAAAACTCACGATCCCCAAAACGAAGAAGCTCAGCAAGTATATTTAACCTACATTACAGTAACGCGTGTACATGTGACCAGATAATACTGCAGAAAAGCTACCACTAGAGTGATCAAAGTAGCAAATACTTACCAAAGATGAAAAAAACAGTAAAACATACAGAGCCAAACGTACAAGTTTGGAACTGAAAGCTTTAGAACCCGCTCAATTGCATATAAAAAGTCTCCTTTCAGTGGATGTCGAGAGTTTTTGACAATTGGGTTGATATACTGCAGATAAGATAATACCATATTAGTTTAAAATGCTTATGTGGTGTTTGGTAGGCACTATGCAGGAATTAAACATTCCATAATGAATGTGTAAAGATTTTAAAAAATTTCAAACAGAATGGAAGCTAGGGGTGTGCAAATGGCAGTTCGGTTCAGTTTTTACCTTTAACCATAACCGTAACCACTAGCTTCGGTTATGGAATTTCCTTGACCATAACCAAACTTCGGCTCGGGTAAACGGTTATGAGACTTGGTTATGGTTCAGTTTTGGTTAATTATCCAATGTAGGTTTGAACTAAAATTTAAACTAAAGAACATATTTGACAATTAGTGTCTCAATTATAATCGTTTTTATTAAAAAAAATAAAGGCACAAACAACATACACATGCATAAAATGAGTCAAATTTGATACAATAATTATTTTTCAAACATTTTAAAACTAATTATATAACATAAAAAGCTTCCGGATATGTTTTTTTACGTATATTGAGTTTGATTCATTGGACATGTATATTTTAAATATAGATATATCTTAAAAGCATGTCTTACTTCATTTTGGTTCGGTTAACGTTCGGTTATGGGACACCTTTAACCATAACCGACTTATCGGTTAATCAAATAGCCCTAACCATAACCGTAGGTTAATTCGGTCCGGTTATCGGTTAATTTCGGTTAAGGCTTGCTCACCCCTAATTGGAAGCAATGTGCTAACTAGAAGCAAAAGATATATTTCACTTCTACTTGGTACATAACTATATAAAAATACAGAAATTTGTATCTGAAAAACTAAAGATTTTAACATGCAAGGATTAAAAACCTTGCCTAAGATAACTAATAGAATTTGCAATTTTGGTGATACTAAACAAAGGTACAAATTTGTATATATATATAAAAACAAACTCTTCTCATGATTTACTAATGTTACAATTTGGAAGCAAAGAAGGGACAAATTAAAAAGCTGTAACAACCTTAAAAATGGCAGACTTACTTGTTCAATGATGAATCCCATGAACCCAGTAAATATTACTAGCTTGATCAATTGTCGTAACACCCAACCCTTTCGAATAAATGCGGTACGGGGATAGCTTCTCTACAAGTAAAATGCCTCAATATTATAACAACAATAATAACAAGAACAAGCCAGGTTACTGCTTTTGTTTGCGGGATTAAATCCTTTTAACTTTCTAAACTTAACGCTAAAGTCTCTGGCCTTTATTTTTAACAACAAGGTTCTTCAACTTTATAAGAACATGCAAAGTTGAAGTCCAATTCCATAGAATGTACACCATTACACAATTTCTAAAGTTATACGTATGTATCCATCTATAGACTATAAGGACAAAAAGTATTAATCAATTATAAAGCTATGCAGTTAAAAACTTAAAATCGGTGATATATCGGTAATCGGTCCCTCATGTAAAATATTGGTGTCAAATATCGGTCAGAATATTGGTAGCGATATTAACCGATATATCCGATATTTGACCGATATTCCCGACATCAGTACCTTTCTTCTTAGTTCTACCATTAGTCTTTCTTCTTATTGATACTATTAGTGTTCTAAGTTTTAATTGTTAATTGTCAGTGTTAAATGTTGGTGTTTTAAGTCTAAATCAGTTCCTACTTACTACAATTGTTGGTGTTTTGCAAGATGCAAAAGGTTAACTTGTTAATGGTAAGAGAGTATAGTGAATTGTTAAGTGTTAAATTGCTATATATATAAATTCTGCAAGATATTTAAATTACCAGTATCCCACCACGATAACCTATATCTCAAATATTGGTCCTTGACCGATATTCGATATTTTACCGCATTAACTGCTTAGTTATAAAGTGGTAAAGTTTCTGGACTTCATACCTGGTAACACAAGGTAGGAGCAACCATGAAATAAACCAAGCTATTGAAGTCTACGTCATAAAATAACTCAATATTTGAAGATGTGGACTCTGCTTCTCCCTAGCAATATAATATATATGCATGTACATTAAAAAAAAACATTCGCATACAGTAGAATTTCAGATTTGTGATGAAGTACAAGGTATATCCTATTAGCTTACCTTGTCAGTTGAATTCACAAGGGACCGCATGTCGTAACTTGTATGCACAAAAGATGTCAACTTTAACCAGTTAATGCAAGCACACAGCATCAATGTAACACCTGATAGAACAGCTGAACCGAACCTGCACAACTTAAACCACCTCATGAGAACCTTTTGTGTCTTGCATACATAAGTCTCAACTATAATCGTGGGCTTTTATATCCATAAATTGATTCTGTCTACGTGTAAAGTGTATAATTAATACTTAAAAACAAAATAGTAGGGGTGCTAATTTCAATTCGTTTATGTGAGAACAGATCCGTCGGTGTTTTATAATAACGCTAACAGGTCATCTTTATAAAACTCGACAAAAGAAAGAGAAGGGTTGCAAGGGTTAAAACATGCCACAGTCAACTTTTAACAACCTTCTATATTGTTTTATTCTTTCATACCATTTATCAACCCGTGTAATACACAGGATTGTAACCTAGTTCCATATATAAGGTCGTCATGCTATAGATCAGTCTTTTATTCAATATTTTAAAAATGACAACCCAATAAGAATAATAAAATCTAGGTTAATTGCCTATACTTGTACAGGCATTAAGGGTGTAAATAAACAGACCTCAGAATCATGAAAACTGGATACAGAATTGCAGCGGTAGTTATTGTAACATGTAGAGTGATTACAATCTACAAAATTAGATCAAATTTGATTAGTTTCTGTAAATTTAACAGAATTTCCTCGTAACAATACGGAACAACTCACTTACAGGGTCCAATATACGTTTTTTCCAAGCTAATTTTTCAACAACGTAAGCAGCAAGAGGAAAGAGCAGAAGAGAGAGGCTGCAAGATCAAAAATCAACATATCCATATCAAGTAATATACGGAGGCTACATTTTCACTAAAATGGAGTAGTTATTCTTACATGGCTTTTACAAGAATGAGTAAAAAGAATAGAGTAAAATGTCATTTTCGTCCTTGAGGTTTGGTTAGTTTTCCAACTTCGTCCAAACATTTGTTTTTTTCGCATCTGGATCCAAAAGGTTTGAAATCTTGCCATTTTCATCCAGCTTGTTAACTCCATCCATTTTTCCCCGTTAAGTCAGCAGTATTTTCATCTTTTTTGTTAACTCAAAGGGCAATTCGGTCTTTTTCACTTGATGTACAAGCATTTAGCATAATGTACAAGACCATATTGCCCTTTAAGGTTACAAAAAAGATGAGAATACACCTGAATTAACGGAGAAAAATGGATGCAGTTAACGAGTCGGATGAAAATGGCAAGATTTCAAACCTTTTGGATCTAGATGCGGAAAAACAAACTTTTGGACGAAAGTCACAAAAGTGGCCAAACCAGAGGGACGAAAATGGCATTTTACTCAAAAGAATATTACCAGCACATTAGAAGTGGCCAATCTCTTAATGATCTTGAACTGAACCAAAAATTGGAATTGATCAATAATCCATACTGCAAACATAAGTGGAATAATGTTAGCAGTAACACATGTGATATATGTAATAATATAAGCTGATATATATATATATATATATAAATATATATCAAATCATATAAACAACATAGGGCTTACCTTCATCAGATTCTCAATGATGAGCCTACTATTTACAGCAACAAGCACCACTATGCAAAGGTTAAAGAGGCCCGCATGACTCTGCCAGAGGTTTCTAATTAGCCACTTCACTTAGGAAGTTATGTCTTATATAACAAAAAGTAGTAGTATAATTAATAGTAAGACAACGACAAAAACAGAATCAAAATAACACAAGTAATAAAACAACTATACAAAAAAAAAATAATCATACAACTCTCTTGAAGGTTGCATTTCTAAACCATAAAATGAATGGGAAACAGCATCACTAGTTATTAAAGTTCCATGAACACTAGGTAGATAAATAGAGTCCATGATAACCCTCTTGAAGTTGCATTTCTAATCTATCAAAAGATGTCAGTTGATTTTTTTGAACCTATGTTACAAGGCACTTTTACACGATACAAATGGATTTAATCATGAGTTAAACCTGGATAAATGTGTTTGTGAAACTAAAAGACCAATAAAGGTGTATTCTATGCTAAACTTCAAGTTGTTCTGTTTCCTTCTTCTTTAACTTTATGCTCCAGAAAAGACAGAATCGTCCAGTTTCCTTCTTCTTTAACTTTATGCTCCAATAAAGGCAGAATCACCCAATGTTTTTCATTGATCAGCTAACATGGGAAATTGTCAGTATCATCATACACACGCGCACACACTCTCTTCTGGCTAAACTGTCTATCATCAAGTGTGAACCCCTCAAGCTAGTTTCATCTTTCGAACAACTCAACTTTAGTCCTTTCTACAATGTCATATGGAACAAATTGTTGAGCCATCAAGATGCGTGTAAGCTGGAGATATAGCATAGATGAGAATGCTAAGGTGGATGTGCGAGCACACAAGGTTGGACTGGATAAAAAATAAGGTCTATCGGGAAAGGCAAGGGGTGGCTATAGCATGTAGGATAAGATATGGAAGGGGAGATTGAGATGGTTTGGGCATGTGAAGAGGAGATAGACGACGCCATCATATAGAGCTGTGCAAACCCTCATTGTAGAGGGGAGGAGTAGAGGGCAACCCAGACTGACTTAGGATGAGCAGATCAGGCAGGAATTGCTAGACTTGCACCTCTCTAAAAACATGACCGAGGATAGGACTTCGTATAGACGCAGGATTAAGGTTAAGGACTTTTAAAGGAGGGTGCACAATCCTCTGTCTTACGGGACTAGCTTTTTCTATAATTTTGGTGGCCTTTGCATGTTACCTTCTTCGTGTCTCCGCATGTCTTATCATACTTTATCCATTACTACTCTACTTTTTCACCAAATTTCTTTTATTGGTAGCTCAATAATCATATCTTTTAGTGGCTTTTGTTCTCTGTGTTTACATCCCATGAGAAACACTCTATGTTTCTAATATACTTTTCGTGTCCAAAGCAACCTCTCTATCCTCAGGTATCGTTCGCCTACATCCCACCTCCCTGGGCCCTACCAATAGCTTTGCTACATGTGCGTATTCACTAGGTATAATTGTCATCGTACTCTTCCACCTAACCTATGAGCCACAACAGTACAATCTACCATAACTAGCCAACCACTCTAAGCCAGCATTCTCCCCTTCTTTTCAGTTCCATATTTAAAAACAAACAGTTACACTCATACAATATCACACTTTACAACCAGATAAAAACAAAATTAAAGTCAATTTCAAAGCTACTCAGTCCTTTAGCTAGCCTAAATTCCTAAAATCATGATAGAAACAAAACTAAAGTCAATTTCAAAGCTACTCAATCCTTTAGCTAGCCTAAATTCCTAAAATCATGATACATCCTCTTCACATTAACAACACACTTCACTCATCATTCACAATCAATACTTATACCACCACCTATAATCAAAACAATACGTAACTGTATGTAAAATTAGCAATTAAACCGCAAAGTAATTCACCAAAAAATGACTTAAACAGTAATTATTATTAACAACTAAACAATATACAAACAAACAAACACCTGCTTGAAGATAGCATCAGAGCTAAGAGGCGACTCCTTAATCCTCCGATGCGCCGGAGAAGACGGCCGATACGCATAACGCAACACACTCGTCTCACTTTTAACTTTTTTCTGCTCTATCTTCTCTCCGTTTCCATTCGATTCCTCTTTCGTAACAGCATCACCAGCTCGGATCTGTTCGTTTCGGTTCTCATTATTATTATTATTATTATTGTTATTCGATGATGACGAATCGCAATGACCGTCATCAAGTTTTACAGCCGTCGTACGACGTCGTAAGGCGGTGGTGGATTCGCCGATGTTAGGCGGATCTAATAACGCCATTAGTGTTGCTTGAAAAGGAAGCAGATGGAGTAGAGAATTGAGATCATGCAGAGAGGAATGAAGAGATTGGGGGGGGGGGGGGGGGGGGGGATTAGGCGGTTTATTGGATTATTTGGAAATCGTATCTCTCTCTGTCATCTATGTGATGTATGTATGTATACATCGGTGTGCGTATATATGTATATTTATATTATACATAGATACAGGTGATTAGACGGTGAGTGTGACGATCGTTAATCAAACTCTTTGTGTGTGTGTGTTATAGTGTGTGAGAGAGAAAAGAGGTGTTGGTTGGGAGTGAGCATTTTGTGTTTTTAAAGGTCAAATCGAATTTTCAATACATAAAATGTAATAATGTAGGGTCTTAAAGGTCAAACTTGAATTTTCAATCTATAAAATGTCGTAATATAGGGTCAAAGGGAGCACTTTATTTATAATAATATTTTTTTAATCATAATGATAATATTAATTATAATGATAATATAGGGGATTTGGTGAAGGACTTTCGGTACGTAAAGATGTATTTACAACAATTTTAGCATTGAGTATGGTAATTGAAAGAGAAAATCAAAGAAAATCATCTAAAAGAGTTCGGTTTCGGTAGGCATGGGTTTGTCATATTATGATACCGGTATAGTAACCGAAAGAGAAGACAGAAAATATGAAGTCTTAAAAGGATATTAACACATGATTTACATTGATCGAAAAGTATACCAGATATTGGTATCAGTTTTGTTCGTTATGGTATCGGTACGGATACCGACAAACGCTTTAGCTTACGATTACGAAAAAATGGTCTGATTTGAATAAAACTCCGCTTTCAACATAATTTATACATAAATGACAACAAATTTTAAATACATCTGCATATTGGTATTTTTAAAAATGTTTACACACAAAAGTTATTAAAAATTAAATAAAAACTAAATATGTTTGACCATTAGTTTAATTATATTAAAGTAATCAAATAATAAATTAATTGAAAAGGAAACACTAGGTGACAAGCCCCATCAATCGAGCATTTGTTCTTGCAAAATTAATAGTAAATTTTGTGTTATGATATCTATGTTTCTTATATATTGTAATTGAATTTATATATTATAACATATCTTATTACAAAATTGTATTGAATTTATATCTTACAACATATCTTATTACAAAAGTTCACATACATGCACCGTATATATAGTATACACATTTATATAACAAGTTTGGTTGTATATATAGTATACACATTTATGTAACAAGTTTGGTTGGTGTTGGATAACAAAATAACGTTATACTGATCTAACTTTGCACAAAGGGAGAATGCTATATCAATAAACAATATTTATTAACGAGTCATGAAAGTACGTTACTATTATTTCATACTTTGAAACATTGCATGCATAATTATATATCATGTGCACTTTGAGTTTGACCTAATTATTTTTTATACCATGTTCAATTGTTCATGAACTTAGGTAATATATATAAAATAAAACCTTATATAAACAAAACTTGATAATTTAGACATTATTTTGAGAAGTTTGTGTATCTATTGTTGTAAACTATTGATATTAGGTTTTATGTTATTCAATCTATTACACTTTATTGCTTTATTTTAGGTCAACATTTTTTAGGAGTTTATATAGAAAAATGGATGGAGGCATATGCTTAAAGTTTATAACTGATATTTTTGCACTTTATATACAGTTGTTTATTTTGTTTTTATTGTGACGAATTGAACCAATATAGTCCGAAGATTATTGGGTTTTATGGTTTTCTCAATTAGGGTTGTTCACGAGCCGAGCCAAGACAAAACAAGCTCGGGTTCGGCTTGGTTTGCCTCGATTTTATAAAGAAAAATTAATACGTAGCTCTCAAATTTCAGTATTCTAAAATACTATTCAATACTTCAAAAAAGATATAATCAAAATAAGTTCAACCTAATACATTATAAGCAAGTCCATCAACATAAAATAAGTTCTAAATTAACGAAATACAATTCTAGTTTATTAGAATAATAACTAACTTTCAAATATGTCCCAGATATCGACCCTTTTAACATTTAAAATAAAATAATCCCATTGGAATGTAGATTTTGAAATAATAATGTCGTGCAACGACTTCCTTTTTTTTATTTTGTAAGTTAAGGTGTTGAGGATTTCTTTACAGTTAAGTTAATTAGTCTTATATAATAATATATATTTATTGCCGACCTAGGAATAGATTCCTTTTTATCTTAAGTTGAGACTTAGTTTTCGTACTTATTAAGCTAAAATTTGGCCGTATTAGTTAAAAAGCATACTTTAAAATACATACGGTATTCTAAATTATTATAAACGTTAATTTATTTATAATTATTTTCAAGGAAAGAATAACATGTATCAAAATTGGAAAATAAAAAGCGAATGGATATTTTAGTCATATTATTCTATCTTCTTTTTTTTTTCCTCTGTTATTCAAAACCCATCATTTTAAAAAACAACCATCTTTAACATTTTCTTTACTTTCTATCTCAATAGTCACTACATCATAGTACGATTTTCGTCATCAATCAATGATTCAAACAACCAATTAACGTGCTCTTCAACTTTTTTTGAAAAAACCCAGTTTAATTTCATGCAATTTCTCATTTTTACCGTGATTTTGAAGCAAATCACTCAATTCGTTTGATTCAATCGCTGGTAAGTGTTTCTATTCAAATTTCGCCAATCGTTGAAAAAATCCTAAGAAATCGCTTCGATCTGTGTAAAAAAAATTTTAAATTGCGTTTTAGGATATGGGTTTTTGAATTAGTCATTGCGTTTTACAAATAAATGAAAAAACACTTTTTTTTCTGTTTTCAGTCCATTGTTTTAGAAACAACACATTTCTTTGTGTTTTTAGTCATTGCGTTTTAGAAAAAAAACATTTCTTTATGTTTTTAATTCATTCCGTTTTAGAAACTTCTTTGTGTTTTAGTCTATTGCATTTTAGAAATAACACATTTTTTAGTGTTTTTTGTCCATTGCGTTTTATAACACACTGAAAACTAAATTTGTTTTGTGCTTTTAATCCATTATGTTTTTATAACACAATGAAAAAAACACATTTTGTTTTGTTTTACCCCATTGTGTTCTAGATCTGGAGTATAGTGGGGCTGAAGTGGAGTGTGGAGTATGGTGTTGGAACAAAAACATGAACATGTGAAAGCTCATTGTTGTGAAACCTCATTGCCTTTTAGACCTTAACATCACAAAACTGACATGATCATGTTAAAACAAAAACATGATTATGTTAAAACAAAGACATGATCATGTTGTGAAAGGTTGCGTTAGACCTCGAAGGTGAGGTACACTAAACTGACATGATCATGTTAATACAGAAATATGATCATGTGAAACCCAACCCATTGCATTTTAGACATGTACACTAAACTGACATGGTCATGTTAAAACAGAAACATGATCATGTTGTGAAAGGTTGCGTTTTAGACCTGGACCACTAAACTAACATGATCATGTTGTGCAACCCATTGCGTTTTAGACTGACATGTGAAGTAAACTGACATGATCATGTTAAAACAGACACATGATCATGTTGTGCAACCCATTGCATTTAGACTGACCTGTCCATTAAACTAACATGATTATGTTAAAACAGAAATATGATCATGTTGTGAAAGGTAATGTTTAGACCTCATCTGGGTGAGGTACAGACATTATCATGTTAAAAAAGAAACATGATCATGTTGTGAAACCCAATTGTACACTAAGCTGACATTATCATGTTAAACAGAAATATGATCATGTTGTGAAATCCAACCTATCCATGGCTCTTTAGACCTGTACACTAAACATGATCATGTTAAAACCCACATTGCGTTAACTTGCAACTGTATAATCTTTATTTTGGTTTAATTGTGTTTTACGTATCTGGGTTTTCGAAATTTTTTTCAAAAGTATAGCAATAGTATACTCGTTTTAAAGATTAGAAAACGCTCGCTTTATGGTGCAATTTTTATAAAAAAATAATGTCGTATGAAAGAGTTATTAACGTCTAAAAATGGAGGGATTTAAATGAGAGAGAAACTATTGCTTTGGGTTGACTACACAAACTCACGTGCCTACTTTCTTTTATTCAATTTCACTCCTTTAATCATAGCCCTTGATTACTAAATAGATGGTTAAGATCACTTCCTATCAATTCTACCCAAATAAATTTCCTAATATATCCTAATCCTTATTTTTAATTACGAAATATATTTCCTCATATTTATCTTTAAAATTTAAAATCATTAGATTAATACAAGTAATGTTCCCTCCGTGAATGTGTAAGGATGTAATATAAATAGGTCTTAACATGCAAGATGAATTTATGCGAAAAGTGAATGAAACTTTTTTTCCATCTACTTAAGATGGTGTTTAATTGCAAAATATGGAAAAATATCGTGATTTTACAGTATAATTACTCTACCAGTGTAAAATCACGCTTTTTTATTATGAGATTAAAATACGTGATTAATAAGATAAAAAAAAGTTTAAAAAAATTACTCCTTCACTTTCACATTAAGAGTTTTTTGTATGATTAAGATTATTTGTACAGTAACTTAACCATACATAGAATATAGAAGTGATATGGGATACTGAATAAGGTAAATTAATACTTTAGATGATAAAGATGTTAGATGGACATACTTGGAGGTCATACCGACAGGCCGAGTATGCACACCAAAGCCTATCACATCATACAAGGTTGTATGATTGGGTGAAAATGGTTATACAGGTCGTTTGATTAGGCAAAAATGGTTATACCGACTGTATAACTTTGTCAATGATCACATCAATTAATTACATGTCAGTCAAACACAAGCGGGTGTTATGCTTTAGGACCATCATCTCATATCACCCATATAATCATTTTCACCCTTAGTCATATGATTAGTTTCCCTCGTCATGCGGTTTGAACCATTCAACCTGTATACCCGTCTGAAGGGGTATGGTTCCAAATTATTCGTCGACGTGCGCAGCAACAAGCATGGGTCACGCGCAGGAGGCCATACCTAAAACAAGTGAATTTGAACACTTAGCTATTGCCAATAGATTAGCGCAAGCCTTAGTGGCGCGAGTCTGCCAGAGAGGCATAGTACAACCATTACAAGTGTCAAAGCATGTGACTAATAGGCGCATGCCAGGTTGTGTCATGTAATGCCTCACGATGAACAATTGTGCAGAAGACAAGAAGTACAAAAGGACAGTGACGTGTCACCAATCATCGTGCGTCATTTAATGCTCCATGATCTCCATTAACCACTGATGACATACTCGACAACAAGGACAACTACTAAGCCACGTGGATCCAATCAACGTGTGCCAGCTTCTCATTGCCTGCAAACACCAACGGTTGTGTCCAAGGGAGCAAACGCGATATTGCTTGATGTCGACGTTGAGCCCAAGGCCCATCAGCCCAACTCTTTCGCCACTCTCTTCAGCCATAAATAGAGGATTTCACCTCCAGGTTTAAGAATCATTCTCTTGCACTATCACTTAATACACATACTTATTATCCTCAAAACAAGTTTTTCACACCGGAGAGTGGTTACCAAGATAACCTCCCAATCCTACTCCTTGTAACGAATTTCATGATGTGTTGTTTTGCAAAAACAAGCAGTCATTAAGCAAGAAAAAAGAAGATTAACCTTATTTAAACGAGATTAGCTTTATAAGTTAACCTTCGGATTGACATGACGTTTCTTCACCGTGAAAATTTGAAGTTAATGTGGCGATGTGGCTGCCTACATCGTTAGCCAATCACGTTCATCCTGCGTCTACTGGTCCCCTCGTTGTCCACGTCACCTCGTGGTCAAACATGAATTCTTAATTCATACACGTAAATGTTTTTTTTCTAGAATGTGTGTACATGGTTAAGGTTTTTTTTAATGCTATTTTTGGAAGTGTTAAATAGCTTAATTTATATCTTTTTAGTTAGATTAAAAGGAAAAAAACACTGTTTCTAAATACCACATACGGCCAAGGAAGGTTTTCTTTTCCTTTTTTTGGTCTTTTTACGACAAATTTAAGTAAAAATAGGAATATTATTATGATATGATAGTCATTGAACACATAAGTTACAACTTATAATACAAACGTTTCAGGTTCAACTTTCAAGTTAATTCAATGCAGAATTTAAGGCATGACACATTTGACAGTTTCATCTAATATTTTTATTTTAAAAATGGAAACCAAATATCTGGTGAGCGGTAAAATAAAGAAGTTCAACTTGTTTAAATCGTAATGTGATTTAATCTTATTCAACTAATTAATTTTAATTTGATTGCTCAAGATTAATTTGTTTATAAAAGTTGTGTTGTAACTCTATGTTAGTTATCATAGTATTGGTTAGGATTAATACAAAGTCTCATAAAAATAAGAAGTAAGAAAGGTGTCAAACGGCCTTCGGTTGACCTCATTCAATCGGTATTAAAACCGTCTTATCGAACTATATGATGTGAGATTTTTGGTTTTGTTCTTAAAAGGTTAGCTTGTAAATTTTAGACTTTTTATTTACATCATTATATCTTTTTATTTATCATTGTGTATTTTCTATATTTGTGTCGTTATGTCTTTTTTCTTCGACATTGTTTTATATTTTGCTCAACATGTGTTATATTTTACGATCAATTGTATCTTTGTACACTTCTTATTTTTAATAGTCTTAATAGAATAACTTTACCATCATCGTATAATTATGTCAGTATTCATAGTCTAATTAGTAAACACTTTTGGAGTCTCTTGTCAAAGAAATTAGATTTTTTGATCTAGTACCATGGTTAAGTATACTTCTTTATTAATATTTTTGTTGACCATACATAATTATATGTATCTTTAATTTGAATTTATCGGCATGATATAAAGGTGTGGAAACATTGGTATGGAGCAAAGGTATACGAGCTCATTAAACTTCTAATCGATGAACTTACACATATAGTGAGTTGAGCCGATTGTAAGCTTCGCTACTTTTGATCGGCTTATTATAAACTCAAACTGAACAAAAATAAGCTTCGACAAAAGAGCCCGATTTCACACTTCATATTTACAACTAAAATAATTGTACTCGATGTGTGTTTACATACAATTATGATAAAGCAATCAGATATTATATCATAAACTATACATGTGACTTAAATGATTAAACAAACGTCAAAACAAGCAAAGCTTGATAAACTCAAACTCAAATTTTGGATTTCTATTATAAGGTGTGGAGAAGAGTAGTTTTTTTAGGATGATTTGCCACGTAGGCAGTCACGTCATGATGTGCGGAGATGAGTCATACGGAATGGGTCAAGGGTGTGGACGATTAGCCCCGAGAGATGGACCAAGGATGTGAAGGATGAACCCCTTTATATATAAAAGATGATGTATGTATATATGTGTGTGCAACATAAGAAAAAGAGAGCCCATCGCAAGCGGCAATGGAGGGATGATAGGGACGGACCAAAGGGGACAGGTAGATGACAATCGACGAGCTTGTGAAAAAACCAATCATACAGCTTCTTGCATCCCCACTTACAAATACAATTACACAAACTAATCAGAAAAGAAAAAACAATTACACAGATACTTGCACTTGAAAATTTAGGATACAAACATAAGTTTCAAATATCTTATAACACCCAAAGGCCAAGTCATGACAATAATAATAAATAACTTAAAACAGCCAAAACCAAAGGATTTAGAAAAGGTTCTAACTTTTGATCTCTTACTTTTAACAAAACAAACAAACAAACCAAACATCTCAAAATCTTTTCTAAATCAGATTAGCAACATTAGATGGCAATTCCTCAACCACCACATTATAAAACTTCTGAATATCCGCAAGCATCCGTTCATCGTCTAAAGTCACAAAGTTAATCGCAACACCTTTTCTCCCAAACCGACCACTACGTCCAATACGATGAAGATAGTTTTCAGGCTGCGTTGGAAGATCATAATTGATCACAAGTGACACTTGTTGTACGTCAATCCCACGTGCCAAAAGATCAGTGGTGATCAGAACACGTGAAGAACCCGAACGGAATTCTCGCATGATGATGTCACGAGTGTTTTGGTCCATGTCACCGTGCGTGGCGGAGACTGTGTGGTCTCGGCTACGCATTTTGTCGGTCAACCAGTCAACCTTTCGCCGGGTGTTGACGAAAATGACACTTTGGGTAATTGCTATAGTTTCATAAAGATCGCATAGAGTTTCAAGCTTCCACTCTTCTTTTTCAACATTGACATAAAATTGTTTGATACCTTCGAGGGTTAACTCATCACGCTTCACGAGAATTCTTACGGGTTTGTTCATAAACTTTCTTGTGATTTCTAGAGCTTCTGGTGGCATAGTTGCAGAAAACACACCGACCTGGACCTTAGAAGGTAACAGCTGAAAGATATCATAGATCTGACAGAAAGCAAAAAAAAGTTCAGGATCAAAACATCTCAAGGGTATTTCAATGTGTTTTTTACTTGACGGTAAAATACGTGACCAGACTAACTCAAATTTTTACCATCAAGTCAAAATGTATTATATGCGACCCGACTCATACGTAGGAAACGCACAAAATAAAGCACGGAAGCGTACACCAAATTTACGTAGACAGTAAAAAAAATCAGATTATACATAGTCTCGAGGGGTCAAAGTGACATTTTACAAAATTCTTAAAAAGTTAAGGGGTTGAAAAAGACATTTTCTAAATTTAAGGGGCTTACAAGTAAAATAAGATTTAAAGAGGTAAAAGGTGAGTAAATATGAGATTTTGACAAAGTTGAAGGTTAAAGTGAAATGTCCACCGACATTCACTTTTAAGATTACTTATAATAATATTATTATACGAAAAAATAATAACCTGATCCTTGAAACCTCTTGAAAGCATTTCATCAGCTTCATCCAACACAAACATTTTGATATAATCAGAACGTAACGACTGCCTCCTAAGCATGTCAAAAACACGTCCAGGTGTACCAACAACAACATGGACCCCAGCTGAGAGAATCCTCTGATCCTCACGAACACTGGTACCACCAACACAAGCATGAACCTTAACACCGAGGTAGTCACCTAGCGCTCGCATAACCTTCTCAATTTGCTGTGCAAGTTCACGCGTTGGAGCTAAAACCAAAGCCTGACACTCGACAACATTATAATCAAGTTGTTGAAGAATGCCAGAGCAAAAAGTTGCGGTCTTTCCTGTTCCTGATTGAGCTTGCTGAATTACATCTAGACCCTTGGTGAAAGGAACGATTCCCCGTTGCTGAATTGCAGATGGTTTTTCAAAACCTGAAAAAATAAAAAATTAAAAAAATCACAAAACTTTATTAGATAACTATAACAGTCGATTAATTACTATCCCAACTGCAAAGATAGATATGTACTTACCATATGCATAGATGCCTCTTAAAAGATTTTCTTGCAGACCCATGGCATCAAAACTATCATAAACTTCATCATACGAAGTGAAAAAATCCTGTCCATCAGTAGAAAGCCTGTAACAGAAATAAAAGTATGTGAGTAGCATGTAAAAGACATAGTTTTTTAACCACTTGACCGATTGCTTCTTGGAATGTATTTACCGATGTAGGTGAAAACTATTAAATAAACAAATAACTTACAGCTCGTTCATTTTGGAATCAAAGTGACGAGTGTCAAACTGGGAACCTTCTGGTGCAGCGCCTGCCATGACTGCAAAAAATCAAAAGCAACAATTACTCCAACACCCTTAAGTTGTAAGAATAAATCCAAAATCATAAATTTTTGGCGATCTAGCATACTTCTCACTTTCTAAAACAAACATCAAACTACTGAAACAGCTAAACATAGAGACTAAGATAAACAAGCACATAATCAAAGTAAAACAACACAGGTATACAAACATATGTATCTATTTGCATAGATATGAACATGTATGTATGCATGGTTTTAAAAACAGTTTAGGCGTGTGCCTCGAAACAAAACACCCAAAAAACTATTCTGAGATGCGCTTCGGGGAGTTTATACTGCATGTGGCTGCGTCTCAGGTGTGCCTCAGAGGTTTTTGATATTTGTTTTTGAATTTTATGTAAATTTTAAGCAATTTATGTCTTTTTTATGTGTGTTTTTGATGATTTTGATGAATTTGGTTGGTATTATTATTTTTATAAGACATACAATTTTTATATTTATTTTTTAGTTCAGCCGCAGGCTTACGCCTCGGTTGGCCTCGGCGAAGGGAAATCGCCTTGAAACTTGTTTCCGTTTTTCTAATCCTTGTATATACGCATTACACAAAAATACTATCATCAATAACAAAATAAGACCTTCACCGTATTCAGTTAATCAGTTCAACCTCCACAACCTTCAAAACAACAGATTAGTCCCAAAAAAACACTACAATAACAACTTATTAAACTAAGAATAAAAGTTCCTCATAATATAAACATAACTACACTGACTTCCATCCAAAAGTAGCTTACAGAACCAAATCACTAATCAAGTATTATCAAAAATCAAAACAATGTTCAGATTATGAAACTCACCTTTTAATATTAAAACCTCACATATCTACACTGATCTAGATCAACTGTCTATTTATCGCGAGGTTACAATAGGAACACAAATCACCAAAATCATCGCAACCAAAACATACAAAAACACAAACATATCATCCATACAACCACATATAACCAAATCAAAACCATCGATCTACACATACAGAAACTCAGATCTAAAAATCCACAAACAAAACACATACAGATACATAAACGATTAAATAACAACAAAATCATAACAAGTAATAGTAAAAGTTGAAGAGGATAGAATAAGAGTGAAAACAGAGATCTACAACACCTGAATTGAAAGGATGATTGAAGGATTTAAAGAGAACGATGAGAGAGTGTTTTGGAGGCTTTTTTTAGGGTTTCTCAAACTCCTCGGTGTGTGGCCGTGGAGTTGAGGAGAGTGAAAGAAAAAGGTGAATGTTTATGTGTTTGAAAGGTGGATCTTGCAAGCCCTACTTTTTGGTTATGGACCATCGTACCCCTTGTTTTGCTTTTTCGTTGACGATTTTACCCCTTGTTTTTTTTTTCG
The DNA here is from genome assembly GCA_947069175.1 of Scalesia atractyloides. Taxonomy (NCBI): domain Eukaryota; kingdom Viridiplantae; phylum Streptophyta; class Magnoliopsida; order Asterales; family Asteraceae; genus Scalesia; species Scalesia atractyloides. The sequence continues at coordinate 761,428 of CAMTDV010000011.1, read as the reverse complement.
GTTGATGATTATCCAGCGTGGCTTTTTTTTAATTGCAATGGTCCAATGGATGGTTGTTTCAGTAACGTGGAGGATACGCAGTGGCCACTGATTCTTTTGTCTTATTTTATTTTTCTTGCAAAAGTATAAAAGATTTATTTATCTTAATAAAATTTTATCAATCTTTCTATTAATAAAACGGGCGGACGCCCTCACGCTTTATGGTGAGTTTTAAGACAGTATTGGTACGGTTCGTTATGGTATTGACACTCTCAAATACTTCTCTTTGATTATATATATTGTATAAAGATAATATAAGTTTATCTATACATCTGTTTTTAATTTTTATTTAACATGCGTCTTAAATTTCATAAAAGATAATGAAATTTATAAATACAATATATTGGACCATTGATTTATGAAACCGTAAGTGTAAATATGTCAAGGGTAAAATGTGTACAACAAAAAAAGCTTAGACCACATGGTGTGGGCATGGAGAGCGGCGTTTATGCTCTTCTATGCCGCACACATCACATCGTCCCCCCGTGTTGTCAACGGCGTTAATTTTTTCCAATTTAAGTAGGTGCGCAAATCCAATAAACGATGGTTAGAAACTGGATTGTGGAAATCTAGATCAGATTAGGTCCATAAAACTCGAATCTATAGCATCCGGATCGGATTATCCAAACTGATCTATTGCAACATATGGTCTAAGATGTTGTCAGTGCAGGTGACTTCATGCCACTGCCTACGGTCTCCCACCATCGCCATTTTCTATTTGCCTCGCATAATATTGGATGGTGGTTAATCGCAGCGTCAGAAAGGCACCAAGTCATTAGTGGTGTGAAAATTCAGATATGGCATGAAAGTATATGTTGCCTGTTACACACATAACATGTCACTCACGAACAAGTTATGTTATATTTCCTGTCGGACTCGCGCGAATATAGCATGCTTTATGTTCTGGTTATGTTAGCATCTCACGTGTAACGCACGTTAAGTGCAATTAGCATAAAGTGAAAAAAGTTATCATATTTGCATCAAAAGATTTAGAAACAGTTCTGAAAAAATATAAAACATAATTTATCTAGTTGCAACAAATGATTGATAGTTGCAACATAATTTCAGACAATTTTTTTGTATTGTTTTTTCAAGTGTTTTTCATACTGCTTTTGTTCCACCCACAGACCCACTCCGATTGGGTTGTTGAAAATGCTAATTTATGCGTAAATGGAAATTTATCCTACACTCAAACCATTGAAACCGATAGCTACAAAAGGCATCCACATTCACCATTAACTTAAAAGCATTGTAAACCAACTTCCATTTTATACAAACTACCATTTTCATGATATGGAACAGGCTAACTAATGATCAAAGAAACACATTCACGAAAGCTCATCATCACTTGATCGCTAAAACTTAATCGCCCTATGCCACCATCACCACTTCACCACGTGAACCTGCCAAATAAGTTCAGAACACCAGTCAGTAATGCTAGGGGTGTTCGTAGGGAACCAAGCCGGAATATCAAGAATAATGAACCAAAAAATGATCGAACTAAATCAGTTTAGTTTGGTCCTAAAATCGTCAACCAAATAATAGTTTAAACTGACTTTAGTTATAACTGGTAAATATGATCATGAAAATGTGTACGTTTCGTTTAATTTAGTACAATCTGCCCATTTTCAAAAATCTTGAACCAAAAACTGTAACCATAACCGTTTTTAAATCTAGACCCAAGAACGAGCCAAGCCAAATTATATAGCCAGTACGGGTTCGGTCTAGTTTGTTTTTGGGAGAATCACGAAAATTACCTTTGACCAAACAAGTTTACAAAAATAAACATCGTTTGCGATTGGGTGAGACTCAAACACAGAAACAAATGCAAGTTTTATGTCTGAGACCAAAGTTGGTGTGTGAGACTCACACTTTGCGTCTGAGATTGTGCCATAGGTTTCTGTGCCTACCTTTTGTTTTCTTTTCCACCACGATTTTTAAAACAAGCTTAACTTTTTCATACGAAAATATTTTTTTATAAAAAATATACCAAATTAAAGATAATAAAATTCTCTTTAGTTTGGTGTAAACTTTTTTAAAATATATTAACATATGAAAAAACTATGCTCGTTTAAAAATCGTGGTGGAAAAGTAAAAAAATGCATAAGGAATAAGGATGATGACACCTGTCAACTTCTTATTCCCTAGGATTCATGAAGCTACCACAAACGCAATCTCTAAGGATTGAGGCTACCACAAACGCAATCTCTAAGGATTGAGGCTACCACAGACGAAAACAATGTTTATTTTCGTAAAGTTGTTTAGTCAAAGGTCAATTTCGTGATTTTCGCTTTGTTTTTAGGTTTTGTGCATTCTGACCATTTTGGAGGACAAGGGACACGAAATATTACATCGTTCGTAGACCTCTTTGGCCAACTGTAGAAAAGCTTCAGTATCTTCAGCCATTTTGGAGACCCTTTCAGCTTCTTTGACAGCTTCTGCCGCCACAAACGACTTGTTTTCTGCTTCCGCAACTTTATAGGCAGCCGCAACAGCTGCTTCTTCTAGTGTTTCACCAAGATGGCTGTTAAATGGGCTGGACAGTCTGGGCCAGTTCTCTTTGGGCTTTGGTATCGGGCCCTTGGTTCCACTAAGTACCTCCCTCCGAAGTCGATAGCAGTTCTGGACCTAATCACTCACACAACTGTTCCTTGTCAAAAAATGAATCCTAAAATATAATATGTCGAATACTTAAAAAACATTTATGTAGTCCCTATTCGTACTTTCAAAGATTTTAACAAGAGTAAATGTCATTTTTGTCCCTGAGGTTTGGCCAGTTTTGTCCAAAGGTTTGTTTTTCCGGATCTGGATCCAAAAGGTTTGAAATCTTACCATTTTCATCGACTCGTTAACTCCATCCATTTTTCTCCGTTAAATGAGGGCATTTCTGTCTTTTTAGACATTTTTCTTAAAATAAAAACACTTTAAGATATAACGAGCCACCTCCGTTGACTTTCTCCCCACCCAATACCCTTTAATCATCACAAAAATTGTCTAAAAGGCGAAAATACCCATTTTACTCTTTTAACAATTAAACAAGTCATACACAAAGGTTTGACGCAAACATACAAAAAAAGCACCTTTTCAAGTTTCTCTTGTGCAACAAGCCTTCGTAACCTTGCAGTTAATAACCTCCTAAAATTTTGGGGTACCTCATGCCTTTTCTGGATATCACAGATATTATAATAGAATCAGTTACGGATATTGCAAAACATCAATGATATCAATATGATTTTCAAGAATCCTATATTGATTGGATTAGTGATTACCTCAATGAAACAAACGATTGCACTGGTACTTGATCCGTTTGGATCCTTCAGGGTTGATAGTGCTTCATAGATCATTGTGTTATACCTGTATAATGAAACAAGAATGTTAAACATCATTCATTTTTATAAAGAGGCAAATAATAAGCTAAGCAAGCATGTTGTTTCCATTTTCAATCTTGCTTCAAACACTAACAAAGATATGAAAAGTTACACTTGAAAATACACTACAACAATCAGACTTCTGTTCTTAGTGCCGATGATTTCATTCAACTGCACAAAGAAGTGTATTTACTGCTACACGTAATTCAGATCAGATGCTGAGCTAGATATTTTATGCATACCTTCTATAATATTAGAGAGTTCCACTATAAAAGCTAAAGAAAAGTTAAAACAATTAGACATGATAGGAAACAAAACTTATGATGTTAATTTATTAGATAATTAGATAATGTACAAGTCATAGCTGGTTAGACGAAACCAAATACATACTTGTGTGCCTATAACGTTGTTTCAATATATGTGGTGACATCACTGTAAACGGTTGAATACTTGGGCAGCCTCCACATATTTTATCCCTTACAATATCTAATAACCAGTGAAAAGCAAGTAACATACTTTGAAGCTGTCTTCCCATCTAACAAGCATTTTGAACCATCATCCATATTCATGTCATTAGATCCGGATCAGCTACAACTAGAGGTGAAGGACCATGAGCTTGTGGAATGGCCATCGGAAGAGCAGGCGAATCTGAGTTACATTTTGGTTTTGGTGTTCTCGATTTTTCCCTTGGACCTTGGCCATTTGCACTTACACTCATATTCCTCCATTTATCCTACAATTAGATAACATCATGAGGCTGTTCACATGCATAAAACATAATATAAACCGAAAACAAATGGTCAAATGCTTCAACTCAAGTTATCATCCAGCTAAATTTGTTTCGTATGAAGCTCCTATCTGCTATGGAAGTTGGATCAGTTTTGAGTTAGACAGTAATCATAAACAGATTTTCACTCTTTTGACATTAGTATTCAACTATATTGTAATACGTGCTGATTTAGGGTTTCGAAACCGAAATACATTTTTGAAGCTTCGAGGAGACTTTGAAATTAGATATATGAAATAGGTATAGCCTAGTGCTAAACCTACAACAAAGAGTGCTTGGAACTACTTACATTTTGAACTGTGGACGAAAGCGGTTTGATCAAACCGCTATCGCCCCCAACTGAAACTATAAGTAGTTCCAAGTACTCTTTGTTGAGGTTTAACACTAGGTTATGCCTATTTCATATATCTAATTTCAAATTTTCCTCAAAACTTCAAAAATATATTTCGCTTTCTAAACCCTAAATTGGCACGTATAACACTATGCCTAAAATATAACGTCAACAAAGGGAACATCCGTCTACAATTACATACCAACACCACACCAATCCATCTTCAATAGCAGATATAGGAACTTGATACAAAACAAATTCATCGAATGAATATTCGTAAACATATATATAGAGACCTTGAGATCGATATTGGAGCGAGAATGTAGGAGGTGATTGAACTCAGGATCTTTCTGGATGTTCTTCCATTTGCCGGTGCCGTGTTTAGCGATGCCGGCGCGTAGGGCTTCTTCCTCCTCCGCCGTCCATTTCTGCTTTGGATTACCCATCGCCGCCACTCGCTTCAATTATTAATTTTTAAACCCTGTTGGAGGAGATGATAACCCTCAACAGTCAACACGATAACCTTTTTGAGTTTTTTCTATTAAGGGCGAAACCGACATTTACAAGTTGTAGCCTTCGGTCTCACCACAGTAACAGCTTCTCTATTTCTATAGAGTAGGGGTAAGCCATTCAATATCTTACCCTCTCAAGTTTATACTTAACTTTGCTATTAATGAAATTTAATAAGTATAATGATGTTGTTTAGATTGTCGCCTATTGGGAATGTTAAGTTGTTTGTGTATGGTTTTTACATTGTGTGCGTACATATTATGTAGATGGGTTAAACGCATGGTTGTACAACAAAGTTTGGAAGGCTGGGTACTCGCTATAAGGTAGACTGTCGAGGCACAAGTACTCTTCGTTTAAGTTGATTACTCTGCGGGTACCCCGACTACGACTAAGGAGCGCCTAGCGACTTTTACGACTATGGCTAAATGTAGCCTTAAAATTTTAATTTTGTTCATGTGTGTTCATCTATGCGTGTTTGTTTATCTGTGTTGATTGTTATTTATTTTTTTGGTCTTATCTTCTAGAGTATTATTCATACATTTATAAGAAATTACTCATATATCTTCTCCGTTTTGCTTAAAGGTCACTTTTTTACTAGATATAAGTGTTGCCTAATAATAACAAACTGTAATCGTATAAAACTAGTGGAATTCCCCGTCCACGTTGCTGGGTGCTAAACCAATTTTTTCTTAGTTTGATAGCACGTAGGGTTTTGTTTCGGTTACTTGTACATACTATTCATAACACAACTTCAATAAAATAACATGGGGATGTAGATAAAAACACCATCGTCAAAGGAAAAAAAAAAGCATTTATAAACTTTAGGAACTATAAATAAAGTCGAGTAGTAGTATAAACTGGGTTAAGGAAAAAATCAGAGTAAAGTTGAGGGATATTAAATTTAATATTTTAAGCAAAAAAGGTAAAATTTTGCCCTTCCGAAGTTTCAAACCCGGGTCACTTAATTAGATTTATCATACATCAACTACACATTATTTTAATACTAAGCTTTTCTTTCAAATATATATACACACACACTCACATTAAAAACGAAGCAACTGAAAAAATAATAAAGTACTTAGTGGATGCCACATTGTAATAGTTTGCCGCCCTTTTTCGCCAATAATAATGGTTCAATATTCCAGACAATTTTAAAACATAACCTTTTATTAACAATAAAACATTACATTTATCAACTCGTGTAATACATGGGATTATAACCTAATCAACCACTCGAGCACATAACCATTTTTAATATATGAGTTTGCTTTCAAATTGTTTGAGTATGTTCACTATTCCCCCTTTTAAAACATAACATTTATTACTAACAATAAAACATTACATTTATCAACTCGTGTAATAAACGGGATTATAACCTAATCAACCACTAGAGCACATAACTATTTTAATACATGAGATTGAGATTGCTTTCAATTGATTAAATATATTATGTTAAAATAAGTAAAAAAAAAAAGCATGCCATCTTGTTCAACCTATCGTTGGTTGTTACTATTTCCCATCTAGTTTAATGTATTTGTAGGTTTTATTACCAACAATAAAACATTACATTTATCAACTCGTGTAATAAACGGATTATAACCTAATCAACCACTAGAGCGCATAACTATTTTAATACATGAGAATGCTTTCAATTGTTTAAATATATCATGTTAAAATAAGTAAAAAAAAGAGGCATGCCGTCTTGTTCAACCAATCGTTGGTTGTTACTATTTCCCATCTAGTTTAATGTATTGTTTAAATATATTATGTTAAAATAAGTAAAAAAAAGCATGCCATCTTGTTCAACCTATCGTTGGTTGTTACTATTTCCCATCTAGGTTAATGTATTTGTAAGTTTTATTACCAACAATAAAACATTACATTTATCAACTCGTGTAATAAACGGGATTATAACCTAATCAACCACTAGAGCGCATAACTATTTTAATACATGAGAATGCTTTCAATTGTTTAAATATATCATGTTAAAATAAGTAAAAAAAAAAAAGAGGCATGCCGTCTTGTTCAACCAATCGTTGGTTGTTACTATTTCCCATCTAGTTTAATGTATTTGTAGGTTAATAATACACCATTTTTAATCATTCAAGCCTAAATAATAACACTATTGAATGATAAATACCACTAATACTTGCTTACATTCCATTATGCACATAATCATGGTCTTTAGGTCATGCAAACAACTATATGAAAAGATTTGAGTGGATGCTAATGACCCTTTTGAGAAGGTTCTTCTTTGCCCCCTAATAAACAGGAAATGTTCACATGCTTTCTAATGTTGTGTTGCTTTATCCAAAAATATTAATAATATGGAATTTTATATCCTCACAGGGCGCTTTTGATTTTGAATGGGGAACGTAAAAGTATTATAGTATATGTACTAATAGATTGTAAAAAAATACAACAATATATATAATCATGGATAAGCCAAGGGAATCAATACCCCATGCACAATTAGTTGACATTAGGAGCTAGAATTCTAGATACAAGTTATTCCCTTCACGCACTGCTTTTACTTTTAAATATCCATAAACTAACTCCCGATTCAAAATCAATTTAGTTTTGCTTTGATTATGCAAGGGGATTATAATCGACATTAGTCGTATTCGTCAATAGTCTATAAAGATTTGTAAGGACGATAATATGGAGATGATTAGTTTGAAGAAGCATGTAAAATTCACTAAGGGTATCTTTGTTCTAAAAGAACAAACTCATTACTAGGTTAAAATGAGTGTATTTCGGGTGTTATGCAAACATAGAACACCGTAAACTTCATAAGGAGTTGTTTACTTTCACGTGAAAATAAGCCTAACGTACTTATAAAGATACATAGGGTAGTTGTGTGTGAAGGTAAGTGTAATGTATTTATAGAGATGTATACAATATCTGTGTGTAGTAATTGAAAGAAAGATAACGACCTTCTTGTCGGCTAGAACAAGTAGCATTTATAGCATTGTAGGTGTATAATGTAGCGATGTTTGACGACATCTCATGTTATGTTAGAAAACACTATAGCCCATCACGTTTTAGAACATTCCATCATCTCACTCGTGATGTGTGAGAGGGCATTTACAAGTTGTGGTACTCTTCGTCACATGTGTGTTAAATTGCCAAGTTATAGGCTATGGACCAAAGATCCATGTCGTCTTTCTTTCGTATAAAGTGATTAGTTATTGGTTGCAAGTGAAGTAAAGAGGTTTGAGATCCAAACTTTCAACCAAAATCCAAAGGCCATGCTCATGCGTACTATGTCAATGCAGATGGTTTGTTCACCCACAAGAACATATATAGTGTTCGTGTTGGGCGTATCTCTTCGAACATGACTCACCGCAATAACATAATCTTATAGTATCATTTTATAGGATTAACACAATGTACCTCGTCAATTACGTGGTTTGGATACACACCCATTTTGTTGAAGGACGTTTTAAATCAAGCGCACGCTTGAAATGATAACCATAATATATTTACAAGTGAATACAATTATCACATTGTATAATATTTTGTAAATGTTAGAAAATGTCGACATGTTGTATTAGATTTCTAGGCTTTACTCCTAACTTAAGTATCATATGCTTTTTTCAAGAGGAAAGTGGTAATTTATAAAAGCTAAATATAGTTTTATTAATATTTAATAGGCATCACCAATAACCCGAATATGTTAAAAGTAACAATAGGATTTAAATAATAGTAACATTTTTCAGTGCTTGATGATGTGCCCCCTTACATATATACATGGGGCACTTTGTTGGTTGTAGGGAACATTGTAAAATTAAATTATTCAAGAATATATACTAACACCTTTTGTTACCCAAGATTCAATTCAATCTCACCAGCTTTTTATTTTGGTTGTCCATATCCAATTTGTTAAATTTTATTCATGCCAATGTCATTTAAAAAAAAACAATACCATGGAACATGAGGCTTATTCATTGGAGGAATGTGATTCACAAGGGCGGACCTAGCATGTTATTAGGGATAACCTCCGCTACCCCTTGACGTTCCGGCGATAGTATAAATTTTCAAAAAATTTAACGTTTTTTTGATTTTGTTACCTCTTTTTATATGAAATGTTGCCCCTATAAGATTTTCTAGATCCATCACTGGTGATTCAAGTTGCAAAGTTATTGTTCTACCACAAGATTATATATTATGGGTATGAAGGTATCAATCCAATGAGAGTGTTTATTTGTAGTATAACACCACGTATTATCGTTGATAGTGTAGTTAAAGCGACTATAAAATTATCTGTTGTGATCCTATTTGAAAAGTTATTGTTCGCAACAAAAATTTGTTTCAATAAACCTAGCTAAGACATAACGCAAGTCTTGAGAAAAAGGATGTATACATGTAACATAAGCTATTTGTTTTGGGTCAAAGTAGTTTGAAAGTAAAGAGAAAAAGATGTATATGTATACATGGAATGTATGGTTCACGTTGAAAAGTTGGAATATAACTATACAAGTCCATTGTGGACGAAAAGTTGGAATATCAACACTTTGATATGAAACCCAACATTGATTAGCTTAATCAAAATGACAATACACCAATCGTCAAGAAGCATACATATATTCCTTGTTTAAAAAATGTGATCTCATTTCTATAACTACCGCCTATAAATGAGCTTCGACAACATTTGTACTTGTACTCACAAACTAAGTCTTTCTTTCTCTACATTTAAACTCCACAAGTCGAGTCCAATACACAAGTATTTCTAGCCAATCTTGCTTTGGATCGACAAGCAATAGCTTAATAAACAAGGCTTTTGCAACTCCTTCCGCATCAATTCTAAATACTAGTGGTAGTTTCTTATAGGGTTAAGTTGTAATAATAGTTCTAAGTCGGTCTAGAAGTTGTTAGGCCAAAGTAGTTAGATTATAGATGTTACATGTAGTAAGATAGTAACGTAGCATTACTAAGATAGTGTCGTAGCATTATTGAGGTTTATCAAGTTAGGTTCCCACGTCTTGGTCGAATATTGATACTTAGACGCTAATAGTTTAGGTTTAGGGCAAGATTTTGACTATCTTGAATGTTAAGTTATACTTTTTAGTATATATAATGTTAGGTATAGTTGTTAATAACTTATGTTCACAACACGAGGGTAATTGAGTTTGAGAGGATTAAGAAAGTGTTTTAGGCGTAAATGTTAGGAGGGTAAAAGTTGACAGAAGAGAGAGAGCATTCATGGTTCTTGCATAACAAATGACATACTTGAATTTATGTATGCTCCCTTTTCTTCTGTCACCTTTTTGACTCTCTCCTATATTCGTTAGTTCTTCTTTTAGTTGTTACATGTTTCTTTAATTTTGTGTTGTTAACAATCGTAATTTACTTTTGACATGAACAAACATGTTACGAGAAACTAAAAACACATGTTTTTATGTTATATGAACACAGACTTAAATAGTATCCTTCTAATTCACTCAATAATATGAAACATATAACATTTGGCATCATTCAAGTACTATGAGGAACGTGAAATCTTTCATTAACATCAACTAGCCACTTTTTTGTATTATATTTATCCTATCTAATAAAGTTTATAATTAGGAGACAAATGGCATACATCTAGGGCCTTTTTTATGTTTTCCCGCCAAAAACACGACACAATTCCCTTTGGTGCAACCCGAATTAATAATATGGGTCAAAAAGTCATCTCCGTATAAATAGAATATAACCTGATATATGCATCACTCACAAACTTCATTCGCGACTCGGGTTTCTGCAGCCTACCTCTCCCTCTCTCCATCCCGCAAATTAGGGTTTCCACGTATTCTCTTTCTCTTGATTCGCATCAGATCTCCAGACATCTTCAAATCAAGGTTAGATCAACAATTATTTTGATTGACCATGGTGATTTTATCATTCTTTAACATTCAATCTTCCCTTAAGTTGTTGATTTAATTGATCTTCATTCGTTCTGACCTAGGGTTTCTTTATCTTCTATCGTTTTTCTGATAGTTAAATGTCGTCAAAACCAAGGTATGAATCCGTTATTTATCTTATATTCATATTTGATATTGATATAATAAATTTTCTTATGTATTATGTTTAAAAATTAAAAGGTTGGAATATAACGTATTTAGGGTTTTGTATCTTTCTGATCGTATTAGGTGACATTGTGTTTATATTTTTTACCATATTTGATTGTTCCCATTTGTTATCTGATTCTTCGACTATCTTCAAGGTATGTTTTTGGCTTCATTAATCAAAAATGATTTCAATTGAACTTTCAGCGTTTTGGTGTTCATATAGTCCCGTTAAGTGTGTATGATATCTTGGTTGTTGTGGAGGAATTCTGATTTTCTGTTTGGATTGGCTCTAATTCATATACTGATATATTAGTTTTGTGAGTTATCAAAGCCTAATCTCATCAAATGTTCCTTTTGATGTTCAGATGGCAGTTCGGTTCATATTATTAGTGTTAATATGTATCATACCTATTTATTATATACAATTTAGCTAAACAGGCCGGATTTAGTTTAAATGGATTCAAGTTACAAGTTGAACCCGTGAACATGTCAATCTCTATTGGTATATTTTAGGTTTCCTTGTCTGTAATTAGTTTAATCTTTTTAATATTCAATTACTTTAATTTCTTTGGTTTTATTAAATGTTTATTAACCCTTTCATTAATATTGTGTGCGAATAATAATTTTGCTACATTTCAATGTGTTCTAGGATCAAGTGTGCTGAATTTTGGTTGAATTTTTGTGATGCATATTGTTTGATTTGTATCCTTTCGTATCTAGGGGTTCATCATCTTTGGTTGAATTTTGGTTAGTTATTTGTAAGTGTTTTTTGTGGTTTCTTTTATAGGTTGGCGTAATGGCAGGAATAGTTTCATGGTGATTATGTCATATTGAACTAATTTTTGATAAGCTTATAGGTATGGTCTAATGCAACTTCATTTACAATCTGTTATGTAGGTTCTAGGGAGAACTAAGGGCCTGAGATTGTTGCCTAAGGCTAATCTATGTTTTCTCTTATATGTGTAACTTACTTTTAGTGTTTAGTTTATATGTGTTTTTTGGTCGACATCACCATGACCCTTTAAATTGTTTATCTTTGATTCACTTCATTTAAAAGTTGTTACAGTTATCTGCTCATATTTTAATCCTTTTTGAACACGCTATCTTTGATTGACTTGGTAGATCGCATATCTTTTTTAACACAGGATATGAGAAAGAGACATCAAGAAGAATGGTTTAAAGATGGATTCTAAAGTACTTTGAAACTAGCAGTAGATGTATGAACACTGAATTCTCAAGCTTTTTTCTATTATGCTGAGGTAGATGCAAATTTAGAAAGGTAAATCTAAACTTAATTTACTATGCAGGCATTGAAACAAAGTAACTGCAATGCAGATGTTCTTATTAACTTAACTGGCATCATACTCAACAGTATTATCACCCAAGTCAAGGGTTGGGTTTATATAATCAAAGACCTATTGATAACTATTAACTTATTGAGTGATACTTACAGGATCTTGAAGACACGTATTATGTAATCGAAGACCTATTGATAACGATTAACCTATGGAGTGATACTTGCAGGATCTTGAAGACGCGTATTATGTAATTGAAGAGTCCTTAATTAAGGCATGCTTCTGCAACTGTTTGTGTAGAAAAGATGGTTGAAAACATGAGGAACTCACTTCCGAGCCCACCATTGTTTATTCATCGTGTTCATTCCGAACGAAAAAATCATATATATATGGTTCTTTTCTAGCTTTAATTACCTTTACAAACTGTTTTTTTTTATTTAACTTTATTTATGGTTTATAAGGTCTTTTAATGATACAGGTCAATGGAAGCGAAATTCACTTCTAGACTTATGGTCTAGAACACAATGCATTGCTCCAACCAAGATCAGCAATCAATATCTCACAAACCTGCTTTTAAGGATTAATGCTTATGTCTTCAATTTAATATATCAGTATTTCACAATGTTTTAGTTTTTTTGAACTCGGCTTGATTTATTTTTGTCGGATTGTAGATGGATGGTACAAACTCTCTAGTGTTTATGGAGCGTTTGCATCCTATACCGTTGGTTTCATAGATACCCACCATAATGATGTGTCTCATGGTGGTATGCTGCCTGGTCGTTGCAGATTGTAGGCGCCTTCGTTGAGCCACCTTAAAAGAGTTTTCTTTGCCTTGATTTCGGGCCATGATGGTGATGTTTGTTCACATGATTTTACCTCGGTAATGTCTCTTTTATTTTGTGTATCACCATAGATTTTGAAGTGTATTAAATTTGTTACTGAACTATGATGACCTGAGTTCTTATCGATGAAAGCTTGTAATGATTTTTCTTGGTTTTTGGTCTTTACTTCCAGGGCTATGTTTGGGAACTGTAAATTTGAAAATCTCGGTTCATTTTAACCCTCATTCTGGTTTGAAGCCGTAAAAAAATTGGTTAGGAAAACCAGATCCGAGACATGTAGTAAAATTGGGACTTCTTTGTTGCTCATCTAGCTTTTGAATCCGAAATCATTTATTGAATCTTAGGTTTTGAGTGTGAAACCATAAGCTGGTGATATTTGTGGTTGGCGTTAGACAAGATGGTGGTCGGTGCACGTGGGCGGTACATCGTTGCTAGTGGCTAATAAAAAATCTACAATTGATATTGTGCAAAATTCAAAAGAGTAAGACAAAGAACATCCGAAAGTAATAGGTGGGACTGGATTATTGTTTACCAAAACAATAAAATCTCTTCTTTTCTTCTTATAGGAAAGGAAGGCGAAATGCAGTTTGTTTAATAATCTGATTAATGAGAGAGAACAATAAGATCAAAGGGGTATTTATGATTGCAGTTGCATGCAACAACTCAGGTAACAATTTTTATATAAATACCCAATTGTGTTTGTTAATTGTATGCATTATGTCTGATTTGATATTGCAAGTAAGATGTTTGTCAAATTGACTAAGAGTACTTTTAAAGATTTTGGTGTGAGGCCTTTTCTTTTGGGAAGAGATTTCAAACTTACACAATTTTTATCATGAAGTAATAGAAATAGAAAAAAATTATCCAACGTGTTGCCAATGTAAGTAGTTAGTGGTAAACAAAATGTGTTAGTCGAGCGTACATTGCCAAATAGCTACCCACAATCTGGGACTTAAAAATTTGTATTAAAGGAATCAGTTGGTTTTTATGTATGTCAAATTCTCCATGTGTAATCTCAAAGAAGTTGTTACCTCTATTGATATATATTGATCTTTTTGGTTTATCATGCACATTTTTAGCCAATTTCAAGATGCAAAGAATAGTTTATACAAGTACGTTTAATCTTTATGTACAATTATAAAGTATCTCCCAACATTTCCTATATTATCTTATGTTTATTTTAAGGGATTGCATTAGTTTCTCATGGCTCCTGAGTGGCTAACTAAAAAAACGTTATTTATTGTTATATAGGTACTCAGAAACTTACTCATACATAAGACATTTATCTCCCTCATGTCTTGCAGGTGAAGAAGGTCCATTGAAGAAATCAAATGCTTAAAACATGCAGGTTTACAAACCGTGTTAGGGCACAAACTTTTCGGCCACCTACAAATCGTCCTTTGCTCGCTATACTTGGCTACCAGATTGCCAAAATGTAAGGGGTTTTTTTTTGTTTTTGTTTTAGCAAAATGTGTAAAATTTATGCTAAAACAGGAGACATTCCGACTAAGGGGTCACACTACCCACCGACTTTGACTTTTGAAATTTGTGTTTGTTTTGTTATTGAGCAGTGCTTGCATTATATAGCTATGTCCCGTGAGATTATAATTTTGATAATGATAGTGAAAATGAAGGTGAAATTTGATATAGTATGGGGCCAAGGGATATGATTTTCATAAGCTAATTGCAGTTCATTTTTTGTCACACTTATCAAGAGATAATGTGCATGCCGCAGGGGATGAATAATTATTAGGGGTGAGCAAAAGGCAGTTCAGTTCGGTTAGCGTTTTAGTGATAACCAAAACCGATTCTCAATTATAGTTTCGGTTAATGCCGACTATCCTAGGATGGGCAAGAACAAGGACTTTGAAGATGATATATGATGTGATTGCTTTGCACAACGATTGTGGAGATTTATGGTGAGACCACAATTGAGTACATCTTTGCTAAAGAAAAAAATCTATAGGATACAAACAGTTAGAGTTGACTCTTTTTATGGCATGTTTGTGATTTTCTATTATAGATGTTTACATCTTTAGTGTGTTTTGAAACAGTCAAAGTGTTTGTCTGAGTGAATATAACTCTTTTAATAAACAACTTGATGTAAAAAAGTTTATTATATAGTGGGTAGACAAAGAATCAGAAGAAGAAAATTTGTTGTGATATGTCTAAGTATTTCTTCATGACACCACCAGGGTCCAATGGCGATAACGAGAGTTGATAGAAGTGCAAATACTCAAAATTTCAGCTAAATCTACCACTTTTAAAAAATGAGGTCAACTACATCTAAGTGGTAATAACTACTCTACACCCAGAACATGAATTTGGTAATATAAAAGAGAGTTGTTAAATTTTAAAAGTCACCTAAAGTTCACGTTTTGTTTTTAAAAATGATGTTTTTACCTATTTATCTTTTCTTTTTACAAGTTAAAAGATTATGTTTTAATTTTTGAGATTTTAAGTTTTAAACGTTGGTGTGTTTAGATGCACACGTTACTTTCAGTTAGATAGTGATTAACAAGTTTACAAATACATTTCAATTTTGTATACTAACTAGTTTAAACGCAATTTAAAAAAAATAAAAAACATATCATTTCTCAACATCGTGAAATCCCGGATATTAGCACGAGTTTATATATTAATATCTAATCTGTTGCACAAGGGTTCAGTATGCACAAAGTTTGAGAGGGTATTTGGCTAACTTAAAATCTAGCCTAATTACCTGATACACATTATTAGTAACAAGGGTGTAAACAAGCCAAGAAACTCAAGAGCTACTCGTTATTGGCTTGGTTAAATTCTCGAACAAGCCGAGCCCGAGTATAAAATAGAGCTCGTTTACTTACCGAGCCCGTAATACAAAGATAGTTTACGCTTGCGAGGCTAAATGGGCCCAAACAAAATTTAGTTTTTTTATATATAATGATAATGACATTGGTGAGTCGAGTTCGAGCCGAGCTTTGGTTTGTTTAAGCGATATGGAAGCGGGCTCGAGCCGATTTTTTAGCTCGGTTGAAGTTGTTCTCAAAATAGCTTCAGCCGAGCTCGAGCTTTGGGTTTTACTCGCGAGCCGAGTTAGAGCTCAAATAAGTAGGCTCGAATTGAGCCGAGCACGAGCTCGAACTTCGTGAAAACATGACGAGCCAAGCTCGAGCCTAGTCGGGCTCGGGCTCAGCCTAGTTCGTTTACACCCCTAATTATTACTCAGCATTTCTACATGTAGTAAGTAACCAAGTTACTATAATGTCAGGTGTCAAAATATTAAAGGAGCAAAAATGAAGTAAGAGTAAACAACAAGGGTGCAAAGTATAAGTTATCCCTTCCCAAACTGGCAAACTGGTCGTTAGAAGTCGTCCGCATATTCAAGTCAAAATGCTAAATATCTGTATCTAACTTCCCCTTTCTTCTGATCGAATACTTTTTCCATGCGGATATGGAGTCAACGACTATGATCGACGGCGACGGAGGTCCCACGGTGGTGGCGGTCGCCGTCAAGGGCGGCAACCCTGGCGGAATTGATGGCAAAGGAAGCAGACGAGCTGTACGGTGGGCAGTTGATAACCTGTTTCAGAAAGCAGATCGTTTCGTTTTGGTTCATGTTATCCCTAACATCACTACCATTCCTACTCCGTGTGTGTACTCTCTCTCTCTCTCTCACACACACACACAGAGATTGTATAATTGTTTGTAGATAAGTGTTAGTTTGTTGTTATTGCTGCGGTTAAACCATTAGTTTGTTAAGTCCATGTTATGTTAGGGTTTGTTGGTGAGTTTGTTTACATAGTTATAACTGTTAAGTTAAGTGATGAAAATTTGAGTGACATAATATTATTTGGAAACAAAGGTGTGGATCCAGCATTTTTCTATAGATAATTTCTCAAACCTAGTTTGAATTCATGGTGTCTAATATATGATCTAGGTGAACTAATGTTGGTACCGTGTAGCATCAGGCCTCTGGTACCACCAGTATTGTCCGTTTTGCGAGCTTGGAGCTCATGGAATTGTTTTTTGTTGCCCTGGTGGAGACTCGAGACTTCCGAGGAGGTTACCCGTCCTGGTACCCCTCCCACTTGAGCTTGCTTAACTGTGGAGATTTTTCATCTTCTCCACCGCAGTTGCGCCCAAAATATGTTGGTGATATTTGAAGTGGGGAATTTTTTATGGAGTAGTATCTCTCTTGTGGACATAACCGAACGATGTGGGATTTGCCGAAGGTGTTACATACGTAGTACACAACAAGGGATCAAGTAATTTTGTAAGGGTGGAGGGAGTGGAAGCGGGGTGTCCTCGGCGCCACATCAACCTTGCCAGCTTCCGTCCCAATCCATATGAGTTACATTTGTATTTAGGAATTGATATAATTTGAGCATAATTGTTGAAGAAAGACTAATTTCATTTTAATGTCTTTGAGATAGTTGTATTCTAAACATTCAACATGTTTGTAAAACTTCTGTTACAAGTTTTTGAACCACCATTGCAGTTTGTACTTTGTAGATTATAAAGAACATAAATCAGGGGTGGGGCATACTCTGAATCTTTTTTTACCACACGGAGGAATGTTACCCGTCTCATTTGAATTTTAATAAATACACTCAAAATTATTCGAATCTTATATCGAAGTATCACTCAAGATGGAAATGTATCAATCTGGTAGATCCCACGTAATGTCACCAATTTACCTTTAATTATTACAAACCTGAAAATCTTTTAGCAGCGAATATTTTAACTTCCAGATGTAACATTTGAAAAACAAGTTATGTTTATCTTGAATAACATACGATTTTGGTAGTTAACAAATTTAGCATTTATCATCTGCAGCAGGAAAACAAGTACCTATTATGGAGCTAGATGCTAATGTGGTGGCCATGTATATGGAAGACATGAAGTCACAAATTGAAGAATTATTTCTACCATTCAAGAAACTCTGCAAAGGCAAAAAGGTGCATTTTTCTTTTGTCATGATTAATATGAGTCAAGTTGCACTTATTTATATATATATATATATATCTATATATATTATAAAGCGCATTTTTGCAGAAAATACCAAAGTACTTTCACTTTTTATGTTTTAGTCATTATACTTTTTTAATACATATGAGTCATTAAAAAACGGTTTATTGCCCTGTTTGGGTTCTTATAGGGCATTTTATTGATGACTTAACCTGGACAAAAACTTTCACAAGTCCACACAATGACCAAAACGGGCCAAAAGGATATTTTTTGATGACTCGATGTACAAAGAAGTACAATGACTATAATTATGGTTGTAAAAATCCCGATAGCCTTCGATTAGTCGCTAATCGGAGGTTCACCGAGTAATTTTTATCCAATCAACCAATTAATCAGTTGGCGGTCAACAATGGTCAGATCCAGTCCTAATTGGCCAAAAATTGACAACAGTCTAAAGATTCCGCTCAAATTCCGGCCAGATTCTTGATCAAAACCTGTATATTCCGACAATTAATCCTATCTACTTGAAAATATGGGTCAAAGAAGATGTCAAAACATGTCTACTTAAAAAAAGATATATTAAAGTGTGTTTATACATATAAAACTGAAAATTACATATAAAATCCCAATCCGATTAATCGCTAGTCCATACCCCGGCGGCTGACTAGCGCCTAGCGATTCTTACAACTATAAAACACAATATAAGTAAAATCACGCTAGTACTTATTACGCTAAGAAACAATCAGTTAATTTTTAACTTGTACTTAAAACTTAAACATTTTCAGATAGAAACTTTGGTTCTGGAAGGTGATAACCCTGCATCAGGTCTTGTAGGATATGCATCGGAGTCCGGTATCAATAGTTTGGTTCTCGGTTCATGTTCCTCCAATTGGCTCAAGAGGTATATTATGAGTATTTCATTTTTATCTATAATAACGGAGTGTTTGGGATTGTTTATTTAGATTAAAGAGTAAAATGCTATTTCGTCCCTGGGGTTTTGCCAGTTTTGCAACTTTCGTTCAAAGGTTTGTTTTCCGCATCTGGATCCAAAAGGTTTGAAACCTTGTCATTTTCATCCGGCTCGTTAATATTAGCGGATGTATATCCGTTTTATAGTTTATGTATATCTATGTATTTCTTATGTATATCCGGTTTATATTTTATCCCTGAATTAGTTAGGAATTATCCGTTTTATAGTTTATGTATATCTATGTATTTCTTATGTATATCCGGTTTATATTTTATCCCTGAATTAGTTAGGAATTATCCCTGAATTAGTTAGGTTCTTGTATTATATATTGTTCTCTTCTTCATCAATAGAAATCAAGGAATTCAGATTCAATTATAGTTAATTCCATCCAATTTTCTCCGTTAAGTCACTGGTATTTTTCGTTTTTTTGTTAACTTACAGGGCAATTCGGTCTAACGAATTCAGTCAGGGGTATTTTAAATGCTTGTACTATAGGTGAAAAAGACCGAATTACCCTCTAAGTTAACAAAAAGATGGAAATACCCCTGACTTAACATAGAAAAATGGATGGAGTTAACGAGCTGCATGAAAATGGCAAGCTTTTGAACTTTTTGGATCCAGATGTGAAAAAACAAACCTTTGGACGAAAGTTGCAAAACTGGCAAAACCTCAGGGACGAAAATGACATTTTACTCTAAATTAAAAGTTTATCCTTAACGTGAGATAAGTTTTCAGTAAGCTGTTACCTACTTCTGCTTATAAAATAAGTGGTTTTTAGTTTTAACAAGCAAAATCCCAAACACCCCCTCCGTATTTGAATAATCAATTCCAACTTCTAATGTTTGTTTTTTAGGAAGTTACATGGAGTTGAGGTACCCTTGGCTGTTCTAAAACTCGCTCCAAGTACCTGCAATATATATGTTGTTTCTAGAGACGGTCTTGTCTCTGATTCAGGTGATCACCGTTGACTTTAATGTAAACTATACATCGTTGTTACTGATTGATTTTGATTATGATTTCGTCGCCATCTCTCATTCTTAGATGTAACAATTTTGGTCCATTAATTTATGAAATATGAATGGGTCGGTTTGGGTCATATCATGTCTCTAACAAGTATATTTAAAAAATTATCTTCAAAGGAACTGGGTAAAACTAGAAAAGAAAAATCGCATAAAGGGAAGCGGGTCAATGGGTGAAGGTTATGTTTGGTACGTGGCGTTATTTAAAGATGGTTTGTCCCGTTTGTGTTATTATGAAGACTTTTTGTACCATTTGGGACATCATTAAAATGCCCTATAAAGACCCAAACGGGACAAAAACATCCTTTTAATAAATTAAATGCACAATGACTAAAACACGACAAAAGAGAAACTACGTGGGTGTTTTATGAAAAAAAAAGAGAAAGAAAAAAGAAAAACCCTTTTATTTGAAAATTCAGATATCACTGAAATACAAATTTGGTTGATTATATATGACTCGCACGCTAATTATTTATAGACTAAAGTACATGGATGGTTCCTGTGGTTTACCAAAATTTTGTATTTAGTCAGTAGCTTACAAAATATACACGGATAGTCCCTATGGATTGCACTTTGTAACGCAACTAGTCCCCAACCAACTAATCTAAAGGTTTAATTGGTCCAAGTTAAAGGCTAAATGTGTTACAAAGTGCAAACCACAAAGACCATCCATATACTTTTGGCAAATTTGGGGACTAAATGTAATTCTGAAATATTCGATGTCTCATTACGTATCAAACCAAAATAATATATACACAGAGATCCTAACAAACTATCAGCTATACTAGGAAACTATATATTAGGAAACTGACAAAATAATATAAATAATAATAATAATAATAATAATAATAATAATAATAATAATAATAATAATAATAATAATAATAATAATAATAATAATAATAATAATAATAATAATATATACATTTACAGATCATATATATTCGTGAATTAGAGAATAAATGTCGTTAATACTAAATGCGTAACAAAATGCAAACCACAAGGACCATCCGTATATTTTTGGCAAACCAGGTACCAAATCCAAAATTTTGGTAAATCACTGGGACCATCTGCTTACCTTACTCTTATTTATAAAAGAAGTGATAGACAAGTGTTAGGGATCAACTGACCCAGCCGGTTTCAGCCCGTAACTAAAGTTACATGTTTTGACCCGTTATCCAACCTCCACGACCTGCCAATTTTGCCACCTCTACTCACTCTAATGGTGATAAGTACAGATAGCAGTTCCACACACGGGGTTTCTTGTGGCTTAAGTAAACTATGGTGCGGCAGTTGTTCTTCTAACAAGTACGATATGGAAAGTACACCCGCTCCGTCATCTGTTTCCGACATCACTCGTTATAATTCTCAAACATCAAACCACGCGAAAGCTTCAATCAATTCTAGTACTATAACCAGCAGCCCCCTGAGGACCTTAGGTGATTCAATTTTGCAAACCCAAATGACAAATAGAAGTTCTGTGTCTTCTGCACGATCTGATCAGGTGCTCTATAAATTTGTCATTACAATAAAACATTTTTACTTTGATGTTAACACATGTAAATATCTTTTTGCAGCCAAACTTACACGCTGAAGTGGAAAAACTAAGACTTGAGTTGCAAAATGCTGTCAGTATGTACAATCAGGCGTGTGATGAGCTGGTCCATACACAAAATAAGGTTATGTGTTGTGCTTTGTTCTTATACGTTTGCAGGAACCATGAACCAAACTAGGGATAAAAATGGGTCTGTTGGCAACAGGTCAAAGCAGTTTCCGGTCAAAGCAGCCAAGGTTCGGTTGAGCTGACCCGTAAACATACACTTTTGTTAAAAGAAAAGAGTAAAATGCCATATTCGTCCCTGAGGTTTGGCCAGTATTGCGATTTTCGTCCAAAGGTTTGTTTTTCCGCATCTGGATCCAAAAGGGTTGAAATCTTGCCATTTTCATCCGGCTCATTAACTCCATCCATTTTTCTCCCTTAAATCAGGGGTATTTTCGTCTTTTTTGTTAACTCAAAGGGCAATTCGGTCTTTTGAATACTTGTACAGAATGTGAAAACCGAATCGCCCTTTAAGTTAACAAAAAAGACGGAAATACCCCTGACTTAACGGAGAAAATGGATGGATTTAACGAGCCAGATGAAAATGACAAGATTTCAAACCTTTTGGGTTCGGATGCGGAAAAACAAACCTTTGGACGAAAGTCGCAAAACTAACCGAACCTCAGGGACGAAAATGGCATTTTACTCGAAATAAATTTAGTAGGTAAATTGTTAAATATGATAAGAAACTGTATTATTATATAACCAAAAAAAAATTCTTAATTAAGAGAAGGTTTTATGCATTTGAATTAATCTTTTAATGATTCAAATATACACAGATAAGTGCAATGGCTAAAACACGACAAATTACATATGCAAAATAAAAATGTCTATGTGCAGGTACAAATGATTTCTTTTGATAGAATTGAAGAGATGAAAAGAATTAATTCATTAGTGGAACGTGAAGAAAGATATAGAAAAATTGCTGCTGAAGAAAAACAAAAGCATCTAGAAGCAGTTAAAGAAGTTGAAATGGCGAGAACTCTGCTAGAAAAAGAGGCTTACGAAAGAGAGATAGCAGAAACCAAAGCTATGAAGGAATCTTCAGAGAAACAACAGATTGTTGATGCGTTATTTGTTAGCGATAAACGGTACAAAAGATACACTCTTGATGAGATGGAAAGGGCTACAGATTCGTTTTCTAAAAGTATAGTGATCGGTGAAGGAGCATATGGTAAAGTCTACAAATGTAATCTTGATCATACGCTGGTCGCTATCAAAGTTCTTTCGTCGGATACGTCTGAAAAGAAACGGGAATTTTTAAGAGAGGTTTTTTCCTTCACTTATTATTCTTTTTTTTTCACTTATTACAACTGATTATTATTATTAGGCCTGTAAACGTACCGAACGTTCATGAACTTGTTCGGCGGGAAGTTCGTTTATGCTAACGAACATGAACACAATTTTTTGTTCATTTAATTAAATGAACGAACATGAACACACGTTTTGTTCGTTCATTTATGTTCGTGAACGTCCGTTAATGTTCGTTCATGAACACACGTTTTGTTCGTTCATTTATGTTCGTGAACGTCCGTTTATGTCGTTCATCAGTGTTCATTTATGTTATACGTGAGTAGATATATTTATATAAATGTTAAAAGGAACTTTCTAACTATTTATATAAGTATAACTAATTGGTAACCGGGCTTTCTAGTAATATAAATAGCTTTTTCAATGGAATTTATTTTAAGTAATCACTAATTTATATAGAAATTACTTATGTTCGTTTATGTTTAGTCAATTATGTGCATGTGTGTTCATTTTATTGTTTGTTAAATTAAGTTCGTTTAAGTTTGTTTTTTTATGTTCGTTTACATTCGTGAACCGTTCGATTAGGTTTTAAATGAACAATCATATACGACCACGAACATGCCCATTTCCTTAATAGACAAACATGAACAA
This sequence comes from Scalesia atractyloides, assembly GCA_947069175.1. Taxonomy (NCBI): domain Eukaryota; kingdom Viridiplantae; phylum Streptophyta; class Magnoliopsida; order Asterales; family Asteraceae; genus Scalesia; species Scalesia atractyloides. Next base: position 737,762 of record CAMTDV010000011.1, on the reverse strand, counting down.
AAAATTATGTTCGATTATATGTTCGTGTTCGTTCGGTTCATCTAGAGGCCTAATTATTATGACTATATTACATGATCATTCAAAACTCTGTATCCGAACACCCCCATAATCAACTTGTAACGTGCTTGCAGACTCATTGTTTACATCATTCGTTTTACACAGGTTGAGGTTCTCAGTCAACTAAGCCATCCACATTGTTCAACTTCTCGGAGCATGTCCTGAAAAAGGTTGTCTAATTTACGAGTACATGGAAAACGGAAGCTTAGAGGACTTCATCTCCCAAAAAAACCGTAAACATAATCTTTCGTGGAATACCCGTTTCCGTATAGCTTTTGAAGTAGCTTGTGCTCTAGCATTCTTACACAACTCAAAACCCGATCCCATAATCCACCGAGATCTTAAACCGGGAAACATCTTACTCGACCGAAACTTCGTAAGCAAAATCGGAGATGTGGGTATGGCAAAACTCGTTATAGATGCGGTCCCGGATAATATAACCGAGTACAAAGACTCTATTCTTGCGGGTACGATGTATTATATTGATCCAGAATACCATAGAACCGGTACGGTTAGACCAAAGTCGGATGTATATGCGCTTGGGGTTATAATCTTGCAATTGTTAACGTTACTTCAACCGAAAGTGGTTATATCGAAAGTTGAAGCGGCTGTTAGTTGTGGCAAGTTCTTTGACGTCTTAGATGACTCGATACCGATTGGCCGTTAGCGGAAGTTTCTGAGTTGACTGAGTTAGGACTTAGATGTTGTAGTCTTCGGTGCAGGGATAGACCCAATCTTGATACGGAAGTACTCCCGGTTTTGAAGAAACTTCATGAGTTTGGTGATCAGAGTCGAAAGGTTGCGAAAAACAGGAATGATGCTCCGAGTCACTTTTATTGTCCAATTGTTCAGGTACAACCGTTTGTTTGAGCGTTTATTTTGCATTGTATTCATGTTATTATATGCTTATATTAGGGCTACAAACGAACCGAACGCTTGTTCGTTTGTTAAGGAAATCTACGTGTTCACGAACTATTCATGAACACTTATCGAACGAGATTTTATGTTTGTGTTCGTCCGTAATGAAATGAATGTGTTCACGTTCGTTTGTTAACTTTAGGCAATCAACGCCAACGAACGTTTATGAACACAAACTAATGTTCAGAACAAAAATGGAAACAAGCGACCACAAACAAGCGTTCGTGAACAGAATATATAATACACTAATTAAATATATTATTGTCAGAATTTTGAAGTATTTAAATAAAATATTAAAACTTAAAACATTAATGAACGAACACGGCTCTGTCCATGTTCGTTCATTTAACTAAACGAACGAAATTTCTTGTTCGTGATCGTTCATTTATTAAACGAACGAACACAAACAAACTTCTCGCCGAACGGTTCACAAACTATTGGCCGAACGTTCGATTCATTTGCAGCCCTAGTTATATACTTATGTACCAACTATGGTTGACCCGCAAACATTTTTATTTTTAAATAAGAATTAATAGAATTATTACTGCAAAGTCAATATATGATAGTAATACCATAAATCTTTAAATAGCTTTGAACAATTTAGGAAGTTGTGAAGTTGTGTGCATTACTTGTTTGATCTGTTCTTCGCAATAACGTCGATTTTCTACGTTTTATTTCAATGTGTTGAAGTAGGAAATCATGGAAGACCCTCACATTGCGGCTGATGGTTTTACATATGAATACAGAGCTATAAAAATATGGCTCGAAAAACAAAATGCATCACCCGTGACAAAACATCAGCTTCAACATAAGACATTAACTCCCAACCACACATTGCGGTCAGCCATACAAGACTGGCGATCACAGTCAACATCCGCAAAGAGCTCAACATGAGACAATGTTCCAGCTCTCTAAAAACCCAGGTATTAATAAATCAGTTTGTTTATGCAGTTATGATTTATCTCGAATAAACTTTGTTATTTAATTAAATTGTAATTATGATGGGTTTGGTACGTACTTCATATATACGATTATCTTTATTACGAATGCATCAGTCTGTATAAATACATGTTCTTTATCAAGATTACATTAAGCTACTATGCTCGTTAATTTTCTGGAGAGTAATATCTTCAGAAACCACATAAACATTTTATACTGGCACACATATTCGACATAATCATTCACCATTAAATCTGCGTGAATTCCAGTGCATTTGTATCGGGGTCTCTTGTAAAGATTGCTGGTCTTCCAGAGCGGCTAAGGGTGTAAGGAATGCCTGAAACGAAAGTCTTAGATGTTAAAGAGGTGTACAAATGCGCTTAGGCCTAAAAAAGCTTGAATCCTGGCCTGGTAAACTCCTGATTGGGCCTAGGGATGTAAACAAATCGGCCCGAGCTCAAGCCCGACTAGGCTCGAGCTCGGCTCGTGATGTTTTTATGAAGCTCGAGCTCGGCTCGCGAATAAAACCCAAAGCTTGGCTACGCTCGACCCGGCTCGAACTATTTTGAGAACCTCAAACGAGCTAAGAGCTCGGCTCGAGCTCGCTTCAATATCGCTTAAACGAGCCAAAGCTCGGCTTAAGCTCGTTTTATGAGCCTAAGTTGAAACCCACTTGGGCTTTTTAGAATTGGGTTTATATGGGTTATAAATAATCATCATGATTATATTATATATAAGAAAACTCACTTTTTGTTTAGGCTCATTTAGGCGGCGAGCTTAAACAAGCTTTGTATTCAGGCTCGAGCTCGATAATTCAACGAGCTCTATTTCAGACTCAAGCTCGGGCTCATGAAGGCTCGGCTTGTTTGAGGTTTTAACCGAGCCGATCACGAGTAGCTCTCGAGCCTCTAGGCTTGTTTATACCTCCAAATTTGGGCCTGGTCCTACAAAGCTTGTCTCTAGCTCAGAGTGTTTATTTGAAAGGCCAGCTTGGCCCGACCCAGATAAAAAGCCCGAAGGCCCAGGCCAGTCAAAACATATAGGTGACAGAAGAATAGTTACCGGCTTTATCTAATTTTTTTTTTAGCTTTGAGACATCACGAATTGCAATGCAAGTATGACGATCTCGCCCTCCATGCTCGGGCCTGCCTGTTGGAGGGTCAGGATTTGGCAGTTCCATCAAGTGAATCATCTCAGAACCGACCCAGAGCCATGCACCCCTATACGGGAGCTTATCATGAGGTCTTGCCTCATTTATCTTCAACCCTGATTATATATAACTTTAAAAGTTTAGTTTTTATAAACCAGAAATATGATGCGTGAAATTTGTGGTTTAGTAAAAAGGAGAATGCAACATACCCAGTAGGTTTTGGTAAAAGTCAAGTGATCGCTCAAGGTTTTCGCATAATATTCCCACATGGTGAAGATTTACAACTCCAAAATCTGTATTGATGACTATGACAGTTAAAAGAAATGTTTTAAAAACCGGTTCTTAAATCATACCGGTTGGGCTTTGAAATGGTTCAACCGGGTTACTAGTTAACCCTATAATTTCATAAAATACAAATTCATCTAAAAAATAATCCAATCTCAAATAGGATATATGTAACGAATCATGGTTTTATCTATAAAAAACAATTAATTTCTTGTAAAATATTTAACAATTTAAAAACACTTTTATTATTTACAAACAATATTACATTAGACAAGTGGGTAACATTTCCAATAGTGATGCATATTGGAATGCAAGGCACTAGGTTAATTAACAGAAAATATGGAAGGTCAGTATTACCTTAATATCGTATTTTATTAAAATTCAAAAAAAAAATTTAGGGTTTGAACCGGTAGAACCGAATTTGCCGTCGGTACATAAGACATATCTTAATCTGGTTTTACCATCCTTTATTGTACCGGGCCCTTGTCCAGTATCTGGTATTACCGGCTGGTTCATACCAGTATTTAAAACATTGGTTAAAAGAACAGTTTTATTTGGCTCATTTGCCGGTGCCCTTGTTTTTCATTTTGCGGGTTATGCCTGTATTTCTACTTTTATTTTCACGACATTTTATTTCTTTTCATACCAGGAAAAATAAGACCCTTAATATTCCTATACATTAGCTAGCCCTTAACATGTCATTCTAAGATTATGCAGCTGGAAATAACAAAAGATTGAAAGATTTACCATTCTCTTCATCAGCCGCTTCAGAGGGAACTGAATCCTTTTCATGTAAGTCGGCCTCTAACGACATTTTAGCTTTTGTAAGCACAAAATGCCTGTGAGCGTTTCTGTTTACGGGAACCTTTCGGATAATATTTTTCCTTGCTGGTACGTTTACACTAACGGGGCAGATACTAACATGGTTCAACTAAAAACAGATAGCAGAAAAACAATCAGTAAATGATTACAACATTACCGAAAACAGAACCTAAGACCACAACAACAACAAAAAAAACATAAAAAAGAGATTAAATAGCTTATGATACACCTAAACAAAAATATGAACAAACACATACACAGACTTACAAGTAAGGGTGCATACAATCCGAGCCGAGCCCGAGCCTTACCTTAGTTGAGCTCGGCTCGTTAAGACTTTCTGAAGCTCGATTTCGGCTTCGATTCGAGCCTTGTATTTTGGGCTCGAGCTCGGCTTGCTAGTAAAATTTAAAACACGAGCTCGGCTCAAAAGCTCGATCTAAGTATATGTGGCGCGAGTTTAAACAAGCTAAAGCTCGCGCGAGCTCGTTTTTGGCTGTTAGTGAGCCAAGTCTCGACTCAAGCCGAGCGGACAGTTTGAGAACTCAACTAAAATAAACATTTTGACCGTTCAAAATGTAAAATACAGTTTGAACCCTAAAGTATATTAAGCTCGATAAGGCTTGAGCCTCGACAAGCCTAAACGAGCTACACATACAAGTCTCGGAGCTCGGGCTCGATTATATCTAATCGATCCTTATTTCAAGCTTGGGCTCGATAAGGCTCGGCTCGTCTGCACCCACCCCTACTAGTTACAAGCAGTTAGCCAGGAGATTTAGGGGTAAAGAATATAAGTAAAGATTTTCAGTTTGATTTCATATCTAGAGATACCAATAATAATTTGATAACTATGATAAGCTTTGTAGCCAATAATAATATAGACTGTGAGTGACAAAACAATAGTTATGCCATCGAAGAAATTAAAACAAACCCAGTTGAGATATTAAACTGAAATTGACAATCCAAAGATTCAGACATCGAAGAAACAATTTACTGAATCAGTGTATCAGAAAACAAGTCAAGCTGGATTTGGTTGCGCATGATTAAAACAGAAAGAATAAAGAAAACAGATGTGTGAACCTTGGTACGAGGAAGAAGAGTTGAAGATGAAGGAAGGTGGACAGCCATGGCGGATAACGAAGCCGTATGTGAACTGTGTAGTGTGTGTTTGTTCCTTCTGTTAAGAGATTCGTCACCACTTGTTTCTACTTGGGTCAATCTATTATTTCTGGCAAACATCCTTTTTACTAAAACTTACATTTGATTTCACAACATTCACTTGAGATCGGCTAATTAGAATTTAGGAAATTCGCTTGTAAATAATCTTTATAGAAGTTTGGTTATCGGGTGTGTTGATGATCCTTATGATCACCATGACCCTCCACATAGTCGTCATGTCATCTCTATCCAAAATCATACCCTAACGGTCATGACCCAAACCACTGTCTCTTTTATTCTTTTAATTTATTTTTGCTTTAAAACTATCAAATGGGAGGGCCGTGGTTTAAATCATTAAACCATGATTTAATGAGGAGATGGTTAGGAGCATGAATAATGGTCCTATTTAGCAAACCATGGCCCCCATACCCCTCATTGACATTTCCACTTTTGAATATTTTCTCCTACTAGTTCAACCTTTCATTTATTTTTCCTCCACTGGTCCCCGGTTAAAAAAACTTAACACCGAATTACAAACAGAGTTTTAGGGCCTTTGATCAAAATGACAATATGAGTCGATTGATATAAACTTACCTTGAAACGGTGTTCCGAACGACTTGATTTTTGTTAATTGGAAGTTTAAACACCCGAATTGATGCATCATTTTCGTCGTTTGGAGGACCGTTTCGAGGTAAGTTTTGCATCAGTCGACTCGTATCTTTGTTCTGATCAAAAGCCCTAAAATATTTGTTTGTAATTAAGTTTTTTTTACGGTGGATCTGTGGAGGAAAATAGGTGAATGGTTCGACTAACAAGGGGATATTCAAAAGTGGGACTGCCAATAGCTGACGACGTCTATTAGCGATTATTACAGTTCAATTTCTCTTAAAAAATTACAAACTTAAGTTTAGGTTGTTCTCATGTCACTCATTGTTATTTTACTTGTACACATATACAATTAAAAAGTTTACCATAAGAATTCTTTATCCTCATATATGTAATTTAACTAAAAAACATATTTATCCTTAAAATATGTTCAGCTTTTAAAAATTACGTCCGATTCCTTACAAAATAATTTTTTTCGGGTCAAAAGTATGTGATATAGGGTTTACTTTACTTTTTCACATAATTTAGGCTACAGGGACGAGGAAGGAGAATAGGAGATAGAGACACTTACTCTTGTATATTTGTTATATTAGAATATTTATATTTATATATATAAGAGTAAATTGCACAAAATATCCTTTATGTTTCCTCAAACTTGCAGGTTCCAGCCTCAATGTTTAAAAGTTGTTAAAAACAGCCTTTAAGTTTATTTTTGTTGCGGGTTCAATCCTTTACAGCTAACCACGTTATTTTCTTCAGTTAAGTTCCCTCAGATGCATAACATGTGAGGGTATATTCGCCATTTTGGTTGATCTTCCACCCACGTCAATTATAAGAAAAAAAAATATTTAAGGTTTAACCTATTTTAAAAAAATTCTAACCGCAGGGACTAATGTGCAATAAAACCAAACTTTTAAAAACCAAACACCCTCTTTTCCGGTCTTCTTCTCCGACGACTTCGCCGGATTCCGACGAACCCGGAATTAAGATAGGAATCTTGTTAAGCTAGACCACTAAGCTGTAAAGATTAACACATATTTTGATCATGCCAATCAAACTCTTCAGGATTATCATCAGTTGAAAGAATCGGCGCCTTATTCGCATCAGACGGAAACGACAAACGACTCTTCAACCCAAGATACCTCTCACGGAACTCCGATGCCGTTAAATCAGAGAACTTCGTAACACCGTGTTCAGTAGTCGGGTCCAGCAACTGGTGACGCTTAGGACGCCGAAGTTAGACTTAAACACTATCAAACGGTAATCGTGCTCCTCTGTAGTCGCGTACGTTTTACCAAACTTTGTTTAAACTAGGTTAAAACTTAAATATTCTTTTTTTTTATAATTGAAGTGGGTGGAAGATCAACCAAATTGACGAATATACCTCACATGTTATGCATTGAGGAATTAACTGAAGAAAATAACGTGGTTAGCTGTAAATGATTGAACCCGCAACAAAAATATACATAAAGGCTGTTTTTTAGCAACTTTTAAACATTAAGCCTGAAACCTGCAAGTTTGAGGAAACATAAAGGATGTTTTGTGCAATTTACTCTATATATAATGAGCTCATTTATATTCTTGAGCCTAGTCAGACTCAGTATAGAAAGACTAGGTTCAAGATTGTTTAAAGAGCTCATTTGTATTCTTGAGCTTAATCAAACTTAGTATAGGAAGACAAGGGTTGAGATTGTTTATTAATTTAGCCCTAATTTAGGCTTGAGCTCGTTATTATTCAGTTCAATTCAAGATTTAGCAAACCACTTTTGAATAGCGTATGAGTAGCTCGCCTTGTTTACACCCTTAAATACATGCAATCATTAAGTACCAAAAGTTGGTTACGAAGGAGAGCCACAAGTTGAGATCGGTACTGATATTCCTTTCACGATTGTAGGCGGGTTTTCAACCCTAAAACAATGTAAAAAAACGATTAATTTCATATGTACCTTTACAAACTTGAAAATTTCATATATACCCAACAAAAACTAAAAATATCATCTATACCTTTACAAAATAGTTAAAATATCAAATATACTCAATTTATAAAGAACACTATGATAAATAATCATTTACCCTTTTCTAATTTCAAGTTTTCATATATGTTCATCTTTTAACTTCTTATTTTTATATAACACATTTCAAGCTTACATTTATTTTTACCTATTTTTATTATTTTTTTCATAAACAATAGTATTTTTTATGTATAATATTTAAGCTAAATAAATCAAGCTAGAAATAAGTATGTATAATATTTGAAGTTAAAGTTCACATATGAGATTTTAAAGTTTTAGAAAAATAAAGATAAAAGTGTCATTTATTAAATTGTTTTTAATGAATTGCGTATGTATGATATTTCAACTATTTTATAAGGGCACATATGATATTTATAATTTTGTAAGAGTATGTATGATATTTTACAAGCTTGTAGGAATATATATGAAACCGTAACAAAAACAGTAAAACAAACGAAACAAAGTAAGAAAAGTAAAACAAAATACATGAGTTTGTCTTTGTTTGTTTTTTTCTCAAATATTAACAATGAAAAGTTTTGTGTGTATTATATTTGAGAAATATAAAGCTAACACTTAAAAGTATGTGGTGAGTCAACTTCAATTTCACATTACAAGCCTTATCTTGTTCACTTACCGACCTTCCATAATTCATTAAATGCATGTGCTCTAAAGCAAACAGTAACTTATCGAGTAATTAGCACGTGGTCAAATAAGTTAAATATGGTTGGTGGAAATTCAGTTTCGAGGAAATAACAGAATTTACTAGAGAATAATTTTTGGAGAATTTATTGAAACACCTTAAAACTCTATCCCTACACCTTACTTTTCCAATATGGGTCGTAGTGGTGTAAAAGTGAAAAGTCAATTTTACATGTATCAGTTTTTGCCTGACGGTTGGTTGGGTTAATACGGATCGTATAGGTCTAGACGGGTCGTATTGTTATGTATATTTTTTTTACAAATTTTTGTATACATTTAATCATAGTTTTAACAAAGTTTAATAATAGAAAATTTTAACAAAAAAAACATTTTTTAAATATTTATCATGTAATATAGGTTTGCAGGGTCGGATCTATATGATATCCAACGGGTGCACGGGTTACCCCTCAACTTTATTGAGTTGTTTGCAGCTAGGGTTCAGAATGCTTGAAATTTTAATATATGAAGCATTTTATATAAGTTTTTAGATGATGTTTGTAACGTTTAATTGCTTTGTATAACTTTGATTTTGATCGACATCTATTTTCTCCTTTTCTAGTTCTCGACGAATCTCGTTCCGTATGCATTTAATTCAATCATATCAATACATCATTACAAATTATCAAAACATGAAAACAAACGAACTGCTTTATCGGCTATATACACATGTTGGGTTGTTTGCAGCTAGGGTTCAGAATACTTGAAGTTTTATTACAAACTACTTCAGAAGCAGGTTGGAGGTTTCATGTGTCTGTAAACGCATGTACATGACAAAACAAGGATCGTTCTAATAGAAAGAGAAAAGGCACTAAGAGATGGTTTACAAATGCATATCCAGCATTCAAACGATGCCTCCACACGTGAAGTTATTCGGAATGTTTTGAATCATCAGTCGTGCAAGAATTCAGGTGCCTGTGATAATTAATATATGAAACTCCGAATACTACATTGCACAGTGTATTCTTAAAAAAATTAAGGAAGCTTTTATTAAAAAATAAATATTTTTTAGAAAACTTTGTTAAACCATAAACAAATGTATAAAAAAACTCAACTAATACGACCCGTATAGGTCCAGTCAAATGGACAAAATCTGACACATCAGTTTTTGTTGGAAATTAAAAAAACAATACGACCCGTATAGACCTATACGACCCGTATTGAAAGTATCGATTTAAAAATTAAACGTGTGCCAATAATACGAACCTAATTTTTAATTTGTCGTCAGCTTATGCAAAGCCTATTTATATTTTGACCCATATTATTTACACCTTATATTATAGTTGCACACGGTTGATTTTAATTAATTAATTTATTTTTTACTTATTTCTGTTATGTTATTTAAAATAACATTTTGTTTACTCTAATGATTTTCACTTTTTAATATTTTATAAAAAAATTAAATTACTCATTATGATCTATTTATATATATACATTTTTAAATGATGTAAAGTAGATATTGATACGTAATTTCTGTGAAATGATACCTTTATGATATAAGTAACATGTATCAAATTTGATGTAGCCAATTCCTACATAAGACTTAGAATGTATGTTTTCAGATACAAGAATTAGAATTAGAATGTAAGCTCTAAATTTAATTACTTATTTAACCCATATAATAGATGTTAAACACAAAAGATATACGTGTTAAATACAACTTAGTTTTTAATTCAAATATGACTAGCTTGATAGAATACCATAATCTAAATTTATGTTAAACAACGTATATCAAAAGTTATTAAATGAAATCTAATTTATTTGTGATGTACAATATTGACGATAAATAAAAGTATCGTTTTAGTCACTTATGCTGTTTAAATAGAACTTTTATCAAAGAGTAGTATAGTTTATAAATAAATAGAACTTTTACCAAGAGTAGTATAGTTTATAAATTATTTGTAAAAGTATACACAAGTTTTTTTCTGAGAAGTGTTGGGTTATAAACCAAATTGCTCTCATATGACGAACATTTTATCACGTTTTTTTAGTTTTTTCTTCTATAACATGCAATAAGTATAATCTAATTCTAATCCTAATATGGAAATAAATATAAAACTCTATTCACATTTTTTGTCGAACTTTTATATATTTTATATTGAAAAAATAAATTTATATACAAAATAATACTTTTTAGACTACACGGTGTGGAGTGGATTGAAGGGAGGAAGTGGAGCGACACATGGTTGCCACGTCAACAGAGAAGATAAGCCAAAAAATGCACAGGATGGAAGGGGCTTAAAAGAACGTTTAAAAAAAACTAACCAATAAATAGTTAAACTGATTTCCACAACCAACCTCCATGTCACCAACCACCTGCGTCCCATGCCACCTCATGGGACGGTATTCCCGGCATGAAGGAGGATTCCGCATCATTTCTAAGCCCACACCGGTATAGCACTACAGGCTTAGATAGTGACTAAAACAATCCAATATTATGGATACAAATAAGTTTTTAATAATACTTGAACGGATATATAAAAAAAATACTAAATAAAATTAATTAGCGAACAACTAAATTAAATTAAATTATATGTTAAATAGAAAGAAAATTATATCTTAAATAGAAAGAAAATATGAAACCCGGGTCAATGCTTGTACGATATAAAAGCTTATTTCATTCTCACAAATTTTCTTAAAATTACACTATTTATTGTAAAACTCGATGTATATAGCAAAACTCTTTTAACTTTTACAATTTAGCAAACAATTCTTCTAAAAATATAAACATAAATCTCTTTATAGTTTTCCACTATCATGAAAGTGTGATCAACTGATCAAGAAATACGGTTATACAGATATGCATTATCATAATCATGGATGCATAATACCTATTACTTATTAGTAGATCTATAATAATATTATTTAAAACGTTAATCACTTTTGGTAGGAAGTTGCAAACATACGTATTATTTATTATGTTGGGAATAACGAGTGATGTAGTCATTGTTCGGTTTTTTTTTTATGTGCGACATTTGTATTTTAGTGAAGCTTCCTTAGACGGTCAAATGGTCAAATTATATTCTTTCTTTAAACGTGCTCCCAACCGCGTACACGCTATCCATGTTTAAATTAATAAAGCCAAGAAAATCACTATGTAGTACCGTTTCAACCCCCTATGTATCATGTAATTCAATTTCACCCCTTGAACTAACATAATAGTTTCAAATGTGGTCAAATGGTCATGTTTCTATAGGGATAAATTAAATACATATAACGTCCGACTTCTCTACCAATTAGTATTGCCTGATTTGGTTACTAGGAGCTCACTGATTTGTTTTTTGTTTATCGGTGAATACAAACAAGCATAATAAGAGAGCCTCCTTTTGTGGGTTAAGTAGAAATCTTATGCTATGAGTTCGTCTCGTGGTCAAGATAACGACAAATGATAATATGGGAAGGGGTTCTGAATTTTCCAATTCCCTTTTGAATGATCTTATGAGTAGGAAAGCCGATCGCCAACGTCGTAGAAAGAACAAATAGACAAACAGGTGACATGTTGAAGTTGGGTTTTAATAGTTGTTATGTTGGATAGATTAGATAAGTTTTTAGTTATTTCATAATGTATTATGTATCCTGTGAACGCAAAGCTTATACCTTCAATTGTTAACGTGGTATCAAAGCCTTCTTATGCATTACACATGCATGCACCGATCATTAATCAAAAGCCCGAAATGCGTGACAACCATTGAAATACATGAAATTTAGTGTAATTATTAAAACCAAAAAGAGAAAGATGTACTTTAATGAGTATTATATTATTTTGCTAAGGAAAGAATAAAAGGGTATCTTATAAATGTAATTATTTATTTGGTCCTTTAAATAAAAAGGAATATGTGTAATATAAATATATTTAAATTGTCTTTTTACTGTGTTTGGAACTATCATCGATGCCCAGGTGAGCCTTTCTGAGACTGGATGTTAATCGTCCGTACTAATTTTGACACTCAAGAAACACTATCAAGAAGAAAATCCCCCGCTGTAGGAAATTCCCTTTTAAGTTAGGTTTCGAACTTGATACCTCTAAAAATCTCGAGCCTTAACCATCGACCGATGATACCATTAGACCAGAACGCGCTTGGCATACATCTAGAGTGTCTGACATTCTATAAATACTCTTGTTTCGTTGAAAAGTTAACCCATCATATAATTAAAATCTTTCGCATCTTTACATTCACGCAAAACATAAATAAAATAATTTCATTTTTGATTTTCATTCATTCTATTTTTACAATTTAGCGATCTTTCTTCTAAAAGTACAAAACATAACTCACATTATAGTTTTTCAGATATAAGAAAAAGACAGAAATTAAGTCATGTTTAAAAAAATTACAACAAATCATGAAATATAAAAAACAAAAAGACAACGCTCCATACAATTATTCAGGGTATGGAGCCACGTCGGTCGTTTGGCAAGGCTATCTCTTGGAGGCACTACTCCCCAAGAAGCCGAGTGGGAAGGAGTCGCCTCAGCATCGCATGATCATCCGGGGTGAACAAGAATTAGGGATTGGATGCGGGCAAAATTCCCACCAATGACTGAGATGTTCAGTCGACTCCCTCCCCCTTTGTGGGGTCCGGACCCCTACGAGTGAGCAGAAAAGAGAGGAGGAAAGAGGCCCTGGAGAGTTTAGACATGCGATGGGTCATTTATAACTAAACTATAAAAAAACGTTTAGATCTATATTTTCTAATAAAAATCAATAATCACTTAAGATATAATCATATATTTTCTAGTAGAAATCAATAATCACTTAAGATATAATCATACATATACAATACGTATTTGCTAGGCGCGTATCTTCTTAAAATAATTAATAATGACTTATTGATACTCTTAGCCGATATATATTATTATATATTTGATTTATTATTGTTTAGATAGATGATCAATTGGAATTCTATTGTGATTGTATTTACTAAATTAGAGATAGGCAGCATTGTAATTCTCCCTATTTAAAGGGTTCTCTTTCATGAACTAGATTATCAAGAATTATACACCATAAACTCTTTTATGGTATCAGAGCTTTGGTTCTGAATATCTTCTTCTTTTCCCTTCCCTTTTTTTCGATTACTTTCTTAAAAGCCGGTCATCATGACCAAACCCGATGACCAGACATCATCATCCAAACCCGATGACCAGCACCCTAAAACCCTTCACCCTGCCTACTCTGTTTCGAATATACAATCCAAAATCTGAACACTTGACGGTAGATCTATCACATATTCTTCCTGGGTAAAATATTCAAGTTCAATTCTATTGCATACGGGTCATCAACCACATCGATGATACACCGCCCCCATCAACCACGGATCCAACCTATACGGAGTGGAAGGAATTGGATGCTTTAGTCTCTCAATGGATATATAGCACGATCTCTGATGATCTGCTAACCAGAATTCTCGACACCGAAGCTTCGGCTCGAACCAGTTGGTTAAAACTTGAGAAAATCTTTCTTAGCAATAAGAAAGCCAAAGCAGCCGCACTTGAAACCCGGTTTATAAACCTCACCCTCGCAGCCTGTAGTTCAGTTGAAGACTATTGCAAACAACTGAAAGATTTAGCAAATCAACTGGGAGACGTTGACCAACCGGTTACGGAATTACGCTTGGTACTGCAGTTAGTTCGTGGGCTTTCTCAGGAATATGACACTACCGCATCTTTAATCAATTCTCAAGATGCTGATTGGGATCTTGCCAGATCAATGCTCAACGATGAAGTTATTAGGCAAGATGCTCGCCAACAACAATCCTCATCTGTATTGGTAACAACATCCAACCCAAACTCCACGACCCAAACACAACAGCCCTCTCCTGCAACACCCTCCACCGATAATACAGCTGCTGCCAACAATGGCTCCAACCAGTCCAATTATCGAGGACGTGGAAGGGGCAAGAATGGTCAGAACTACCGCGGACGGGGCGGACGTGGACTTGGCAACAGGGGAAACCTTACGGGACCTCATTGGCAGTTCCAGAACCCACAAACTTATCCACAATGGGCCTGGTGGAATACTCCACCTTGCCCATATCCGACTGCAACCACATGGCGACCCAATCCAACTCAACCCAATGTTGCAGCCCACTACACAGGCTATTCGGGGCAGCCTAATTATGGTCCAGCACCACCCACACCCGGATACGATGCATTATGTCCGTCGGATCTCCACCAAGCTTTCAACACTATGCAACTAAATTACACGGAACAGTATCCGGTTATGGACACAGGGGCTGAACGTCATGTTACCGAAAACCGAGGTATGATTCAACTTCTTAATTTTTTTCCTGTTACTGCTAAACTATTAGTCGGCAACGGGCAATGTTTACCAATTAAGGGTTCGGGCACTGGTTACCTTCCCATGTATAACCGAACTTATATTCTACCCAACATACTTTATAGCCCCCAAATTATCAAAATTTACTGTCCGCCGTTTCACACGTGATAATAATGTTTCTGTCGAATTTGACCCTTTTGGCTTTTCCTTGAAGGACCTCAAAACGGGTCGGCTCCTTTCCCGCACAATAGCACAGGCGATCTTTATCCAGTCACTCCACCTACCCTCGGGCACCCTGGAGCACAAGTTTTAGACGTTTTAACTATCAATTTTGGTTTTCCGTGTAACTCAAATAAACATTATTCTTTTTTCAATTCATGCCATTTATCTAATAGCAAACAATTACCTTTTTATGAATCCACTTCTTTTACTTTTTCTCCATTTGACATTGTGCATTGTGACTTATGGACATCTCCTATACTGAGTAAAACTGGTTATAAATACTATATGGTCTTAATCGATAATTTCTCAAACTTTGTGTGGGCCTATCCTCTAAAATATAAATCCGAAACATTCACCACTTTCACCAAATTTCACCGTTTGATTGCAACACAATTCAACCGCAACATCAAAACGTTTCAGTGTGATCTCGGGGGCGAATTTGACAACCATGCCTTTAAAAGCTTTGCTCAACAACATGGTCTGTTGTTTCGGTTCTCCTGCCCTCAGACATTGATGTTCTAAAAGTAGTTAATTAAAACAAAACAAATTATCCTAATTCTAGACTCAAATTATACTCTAGACTCCTAAATTATACTAAACTACTAACCGGAAAGTGGACCGATCAATTGTAGAATAGTATGAAGCAAGTCCGGATTGTCGAACCCACAGGACTTTCTAATTGCTAAGACTACTAATTTAGACTCAATTACACACTATGTATATTTTAAAGGGGGGGGGGGGGTTACTACTAATTCTAAATTACCAATTTAAATAAAACTACTAAAGTGAAATGACCAAACTATGAACTTCTAGGGACTTATTAGAATTTGATCAAGAGATAATGAACTAGTTACCTAGGTTAGATTTTTAGACTACTACTCCTTCAATTTTAACAATAATTAATCTGGTTGAATATTTTACTGGGATCTTAGCATATCAAAGTTTAGGTTTATTAAACAGGACCCCCGACCCTTCTCAGGAAGACACCTACAATAACCTATCATTTTTATTCGTTTACCGGTCCTAAAGATTATTTTTCAATTATCTTTTCAAATTAGTAAAGTGCCTAATTATCAATTGCCTCTCAATAATTAACCTAGACCAACTAAAATTTTCTAGTTTAGATTAACTGATTCAATTATGACAAGGAAATTAGACTCGGAAAGTTCTCAAAACCCTAACCTAACAATTTACCATATTAATTCAGCCAACTAACTGCAATTTCTCAATTAACAAATTAGATATAATGACGAATTTGATTTAATGGTTAATTTAATTGTTTCCCCGGTTTTATTGGCCAATTTTACCGATAACTTTACGAATTCCTAAGAACACGAAAAGTAACATAAACCTATTATATGAAAGACATCCACCAAAGTTTATGCAAAACAACCAAACAATCATCAAACAAACAAGATCATGCAAATACCCTAAACTAAATCATTAAAGTTGTGACCTTTAACAATTAGATATTCAAACCATGAATTTAATTAAAGCAAATCAAAGTTTCATAAATCCATAATCCAAAACCTAGGTAACCAAAGAAAATCTAGCCTAACAACATGTTTAAAAAATAATTAAAACAAAGTTGATGACAAGTTAGCATGATTGATCAAGAATAAAGAAATCAAAGTGGAGATTGGTATGATAAACCGTGATAAGCTCCTGCCTTGAACTCCCGTGATCACCACCACAATTCCTATTGTTTTATTCTGCTTCGTGTAGCTTCAAACCTCCAGAAATTAGCTCTAAATATGCCCTAGTTCGTCCATAGTTTCCCAAGATGTGTTTAACAATGATAATAAGTCTATTTTAAACAACCAATCCCAAAACAACTATGATTTCGAAACTTCCTGGATAAAAGGCCCTCTCGCCGGCCGCGAGGGGGTTGGAGCATGCCGGTCGCGCCCCGCGACCGAGAAGAAGTCCGGATCACAACTATGACTCTCTCGCGGGCTGCGAGAGAGATGAGATGTACCGGTCGCGCCCCGCGACCGGTGGAAATCCCTGATTTGCGTTTCGTTTTCTCATTTTCGATCCACTCACGTCCCGGCTCGGTTCTTTTCACCATTTTCGCTCGTTTTTCCCATCATTCCAACCGTTTTCACGAACTAAGACCTGCAAAACGTGTTTGGATTAAAAGTAGATAAATTCTTGACAAATCGAACGAAAACGCGCTAAAAATATACAAACTCTACAAGATAAATAGATGTATTATTCAATACATCAAATATCCCCACACTTGCTCTTTTTTCGCCCTCGAAAAAGAATTGTGCATAAACGGAATCATAACCCAACAATTACTCGATTTCAAAAATTACTATTATTTTCATTAGGGAACAAGATTCATGTTAACCGTGATTGCAAGTATTGGATCCATTTAAACTCAAAATTCGGCTCATACCTCTTATCATGTAAATTTAATTTACGTGCGGTCAATCCACCTAGGGTCTTACACTAGAGTCCACAGTATCCTTAATACCACCTCAAGCTTATGAAACAAAAGGAATGAATTGTTTAAACTCTTTCCTAACCGTTTTATACTAAAATATAAAGAATTTAAAATCAAGCAATTTCCTTTTTCGCTTCTTTTTTTTTTTTCAATTTTCATTTGAGCATTTTATTTTCTTTTTGCATATCTAACCTAGATGCCATCTCAACCAGAGTCACCATCCCCGAGAGCGACAACGTGGGCTTCGATACTTAAAATTTCAACTAATACTAGAGAGATTCTCGATCAGAGTCACCATCCCTAAGGGAGATTCCATAGGCCTCAGTTAATACGAACAAGCGTAATAAGAGAGCGAGCCTCCTTTTATGGGTTAAGTAGAAATCTTATGCTATAAGTTTGTCTCGTGGTCAAAGATAACGACAAATGATAATATGGGAAGGGGTTCTGAATTTTCCGATTTCCTTTTGAATGATCTTATGAGGTAGGAAAGCCGATCGCCAACGTCGTAGAAAGAACAAATAGAGAAACAGGTGACATGTTGCAATTGGGTTTTAATAGTTGTTATGTTATATAGATTAGATAAGTTGTTAGTTATTTCATAATGTATTATGTATCCTGTGAACGCAAAGCTTATACCTTCAATTGTTAACATGGTATCAAAGCCTTCTTATGCATTACACATGCATGCACCGATCATTAATCAAAAGCCCGAAATGCGTGACAAACATTTAAATACATGAAATTAGTGTAACTATTAAAACCAAAAAGAGAAAGATGTACATTAATGAGTATTATATTTTTTTTTGCTAAGAAAAGAATAAAAGGGTATCTTATAAATGTAATTATTTATTTGGCCCTTTAATAAAAAGGAATATATGTAATATAAATACATTTAAATTATCTTTTTAACAGCGTTTGAAACTATCCTCAATGCCCAAGTAAGCCTTTCTGAGATGGGATGTTAACCATCCATACTAATTTTGACACTCAAGAAACACTATTAAGAAGAAAATCCACCACGGTAGGAAATTCCCTTTAAGTTTGGTTTCGAACTTGATGCCTCTACAAATCTCGAACCTTAACCATCGACCGATGATACCATTAGACCAGAACGCGCTTGGCATACATCTAGAGTGTCTGACATTCTATAAATACGCTTGTTTCGTTGAAAAATTGACCCATCATATAATTAAAATCTTTCGCATCTTTACATTCACGCAAAAGCATAAATAAAAGAATTTCATTTTGATTTTCATTCATTCTATTTTTACAATTTAGCGGATCTTTCTTCTAAAAGTACAAAACATAACTCACCTTATAGTTTTTCAAATATAAGAAAAAGACAGAAATTAAGTTATGTTTAAAAGAAATTACAACAAATCATGAAATATAAAAAGAAAAAGACAATGCTCCATACAATTATTCAGGGTATGGAGCTGCGTCGGTCGTTTGGCAAGGCTGTCTCTTGGAGGCACTACTCCCCAAGGAGCCGAGTGGGAAGGAGTCGCCTCAGCATCGCATGATCATCCGGGGTGAACAAGAATTGGGGATTGGATGCGGGCAAAATTCCCGCCAATGGCTTAGATGTTCAGTCGACTCCCTCCCCCTTTGTGGGGTCCGGACCCCTACGAGTGAGCAGAAAAGGGAGGAAGAAAGAGGCCCTGGAAAGTTTAGACATGCGATGGGTCATTTATAACTAAACTATAAAAAACGTTTAGATCTATATTTTCTAATAAAAATCAATAATCACTTAAGATATAATCATATATTTTCTAATAGATATCAATAATCACTTAAGATATAATCATACATATACAATACGTATTTGCTAGGTGTGTATCTTCTTAAAATAATTAATAATGGACTTATTGATACAACACACATAAACAAGGAGTGACAACATACATAAATAATGAGTGACGTAGCAACACATATTCACTGTTCGTTTTTCGCTTTTATTTTATGTTGTGACATTTGTATGTATTTAACTATTTTAATAGGTTCAATCTATTCACATATCCCTGCTGTTTATTTAGACACTTCTGGGCCCTAGATGGGTCGTCTAGGTCTAGATGCCCCGTATAACACTAATTTTGAGGAGTCAGCAAGTACCTGGCAGGGCCCATAGATTTTAGTGTTTAGATGGGCCGTCTGGACCTAGACGACCCGTGTAGGATGTTGCGTTTTTTTTGGTGGAAAAGGGTTGTTTTGATCACTATTTTAGTGTTTAGACGGGCCGTCTGGACCTAGACAACCCGTCTATGATGTGTTTTTTTTGTTTTCAAAAGGGGTGTTTTGGTGGGGAGATTGAAAAAATAGTGTTTTGTTGAGGTAAATTGGTTGGAGGTTGATTTTTTTAGGTGTAATTTTAGGTTTTTAAAAAGTTTTGTTTGTCGTACAAAAAGTGATTTATGTTTTTCAATCTTTTATATATTTAATTGTTTTTACATTATATTTTTTTAAAATATAATACTAAAATTTAATACTGTTTTCAACTTTTTAAGATGAATGCAACAAGTGTATGTGGTTTCCGTATTATATTTCAATGTTGATTTAACACAAACAATTATCAAGTAATCGAACAACTGAAAACAAAATTAAATATAACATATATAACATAAATTTGTACAACCAAAACAATATTTATCTATACAGCTGAAAAGTAAATACAAAATGTATATGCATACGAGTCGGCATCGGAGTCGGGATGGGATCTGGCATCTGCGGCTGCTGCTGCTGATGTGGTGCTCGAGGTGGTGGGAGCGGTATGGGAGGTAACCCGTCTCTCTCACGTCTATCCTGCATCTCCCGGACCACCCAGCCCATGAGATCCATAAGCCTGTCGACGTCGGCTCGTAAGCGCGGGTATCCCGCAACCCCCCGGGGCATGACCTGGAAGGACGTGCTGCGGAAACTGAGACGCCCCGTGAGGTGGTGGTGGCGGTGCCGGTGCCGGTCCGTCAACATCAACCGGAGGGTCCTGGACTACCGCTGCCTCATCTGCTGACGGATGGACTGGAGCGAAGTGATCGGGCAGCGGCTCCGGAATCCATGGCTCACCTTCGCGGGTTTTAAACCGCTCGCCTAGCAGGCCGAACCTCTTCAGCAGCCTCATCCCCCGCAAGGTCAGAAAAACCCATCCGCGTGGACGGTATAGCCGGCTGCAAGTGCGGGTACGACTCCTGCACAAGACCCAACGACCGGGCGATGACGGTGACGTACGCCCCGCCATACAAAAAGTCGCGCTCCTGCCGGTGGTGGGCGGAGGCGAAGTACTGGGCGAGACCGTGCGCAAGTGCGCACGACATCCTGTACAAAAGGCAATAGAAAAAACAAGTCGGTGCTTGTACACCACTCACGGCTTTGTCCGCGAGCGGTAATAGACGTAGCGAGCATCCGAAGTAGATACTTGCACATTATGTTAGAGAAAAACGGAAATTAATTCATAGCAACAATAATCAAACAATTAAAGTAATAAACGTACGCACCTGTAACATCCGTAAAAAACGGATTTACCAAACCTGCTCCGTTTATCAACCGAACAGTCAGTCAAAAATTTCGTTGCGAATTAAATGCCCAAAATATTTTTAAACGATACGTAATCAATTATTATACGGGAATATATATTTAGTTTTTGAAAAACTGTTGAAAATCGCAAAATAAAAATGAAATGATCCAGCCGGGTTTCGAACCCGGGTCACTCGCCGAGTCGATTCAGCGACTTATCTCACACACACAAACCACTGCGCCACTTGTTCTGTTTGGTAAATATTGAAATCATTTAATTGATAAAGTGACGTTACGAATTCAAAATCGGCGCCCATTAGTTCAGTCGTCGGAATCCCGGAAACCTCGCGAGTTTTTAACACCATTTTCAGTTATAACGTAAACCATTAACAAGACATCGGTTATAACCGATGTTTGAAGTCCGCGACCAAACCATAACCGCCGGAGTTTTTATGATTTACGAATCCAGTCGGAAATTAGACCAAATACATCTCGATTTTCCCCTATAAATTCACCCTCAACCCACTGAAAACCTTTTCGCTCAAAACCACACTCTTTCTCGGCGAAAACTCCCTCGCCGGAACTTTTATGTTCCTCGCCGGAAAACCGATTTCCTTATTTCTGAACCTCACTGAGCCCCTGAAGCTTATACCGGAGATACCCATACTTTTTCCAAGCTTGCCGGAGACTTGCTGCTGCAAGACACCTGACGCCGGAGTTGATTGCTGTCGCCGGAGTTCTGCCGGAAAACAGAGGGTCCAGTCGGTATACCTCTTCGCTTATTTTCTTTATCTTTTCACCCTTATCTTACCTTAATGGACTGTAAAACACTAATGAAACTTGAATAAAAACTCGAACCAGTCAGACCTTATATCTGGTTAACACTTGATGAAGAAGACGATGTATCCGGATCATATATGTATAATATAAATCAGGATATTAATCGGGTTAGACACACAGTCCAGCGGTGGACTGTGTGCACATATAACGCAAAGGTCACGAGTTCGAATCCGGTTTCATACACGCTGCCTAAATAAAAATCAAATTTTTGTTTAACTGAACCGGAGTCGATACTGGTATATGTTAAGTATATTAATAACCGGAATAATAACCAAGTTAGACACACAGTCCAGCGGTGGACTGTGTGTTTGTTTATATCACAGGTCACGAGTTCGAGTCCGGTCTACTGCACCGACTCGAACAATTATCTATTCTTTTTAATAAGGCAGAAAAGGAAATAACTAAATTGTATTTAAGTATAATAAAAATCGAATTATATAACATGTTTAACACACAGTCCATCGGTGGACTGTGTGTTAGATTAAACCACAGGTCCCGGGTTCGAGACCTGTGGAGTGCACGTCCGGTTCGCTTAAAACTGTTTTTAAAATAAAATGATTATCGGTTTAAACTAATTAATATATATATATAATTAAAATCAGATATATAACGGGTTAGACACGTAGCTCAGTTGGTAGAGCTGCGTGCACGCGTACGAGAGGTCTCGGGTTCGAGCCTCACTCAGCGCACTTGTGTTCCGCATTCGAACCGGTCAACGGTCAGGTCAACGGTCAACGGTCAGGTCAACGGTCAGAAAAATAATTTTTTTTTATTTATTTTTATTTATTTATTTTAATTAAAAATCAATTAAAAATACTTAAAAATAACATTTTTAAGGTTAGAAAATAGCCTCAAACTCACAAAAATACACCCAACAATCCTACTAAAATAAATTAATAAAATCCGTTTACTTACCAAACCATAATGCGATTTATCTAGGTTAATCTCACTCGTGGTTAAAACCACTTCGCGTACATTCAACATCAACAACCGAACGCACCCACTGTGAGTGAATCTTACAACTCCCCCTTTTAATTTACACGTTTTGGGGTGTGTCATGTGTTATGAAAATAAATAACTTATTTATTTAAACTTGTGCTATACCACATCATGACCTAAACTTAGATTGTTTATATTGTTGTGATTACTTATTTCCTTTTGTCAAAATATATGAAACTCATTCATTAGGCCCCTCAGTTCCTCGTGAAAGACGAGTTGAGCATCGCGTGCCTCTAAATGTTCCATTATTGTTCATGTGTGTATCATTGAGTTTGTATTGTTTGTAGTTGTGTCATTTATGTTATCATGTTCATGCAAATTCATTCATTAGGCCCTCAGTTCCTCGTGAGAGACGAGTTGAGCATCGCGTGCCTCTAAATGTTCCATTATTGTTCATGTGTGTTTCACTTAATATCTTATGATTGTTGATTAAGTTTATATCTATTTTTACTCATGTTTGGTTGTGCACATATTTCATAATCAATTTAAATAAATTTGTTCAAATGTTTTCCATAGGATTCACTCGCCAACATTATGTTGATCCAAAAACCTTTTTACACATGATACAGGTGAACAGGTTGAAGCAAGGAAAACATAGGATATGCCTTAGAAGAGAACAAAGAAGTTTAGATTGTTAGTTAGAACAGTTGTAACCTTTATTGTAAATTTCCATTTAATTTGTAAAGAATATGAAACGCATAATAAATGTCATGAGCTTTGATGATAACCCAATCATGCCCCGATCACCTTATCCGCTGCGGGTCGGGGTGTGACAGTACCTGTACAGCGGGTCGGCAACGAGAAATTCTCCCCTTCACCCTGATATGCTCCCAAGTGTTAGGGCCTACGACCACCTCCCAAAAGCCCAAAAGAGTGGCTTTATCCACCACCACAATCCCCTCTGTATATACATCGGTGGCAATCTCCTCCTGTAGGTATATGCCGCTATGAACGGCAAACTCTGCAAGCGTCATCGAACGCCACACACCGGTCAGCCTAAATGAAACCTCCGGCGGAAGGAGAGGACCCTGTGGCTGGGGAGGCGGCTGGTCGACCCGTGGAGGGTGGAACATGAAGGTGGACAGAAACTCGACGAGCAGCTCCCTGTAAGTTGCCGTGCCGGCCAGGTCAAACAGTCGGTGCCACGAGGAATCAACGTGAATGAAGAATCGAAGTCTGGGCGTCTCCTCGATCGCCTCGATCGCGTCCCAGTCGACCGCCGAGTGCGATCTGACCTGCATCCGGCGTAGCTTGCCGCAGAATCGGGCGGCCTCGGTGTCGGGTGGGAACTCAAGGTATGGGTGGCCGTGGAGCGGATCCACCGGCGCTGCCGGGGCCCGTCACGGACCATGCGGACGTGGGTCCCCGTGTATTAGATCTCCAATCTCGTCCATAACTAATCTGCGATTGTATAATACAATTTAACATGAATAAAACAATAAATTATAAAAAAAAATTTCAAGGTCGTCTACCGGGGTCGTCTAGGTCTAGACGCCCCGACTTGTTCATCGGAACTCCCAAACAGAAAACCCTAACAACGCATAAACCCCAAAATCTTTCAAATTCACAACCAACCTACATTCTAAATACATAACACATTAAAATGTAATGAAGTATAGTTGAAAATACTCACCGGAGAAGCTTGATTTCGCAAAAATACGACCCGGAATACGGTAGAATACGGCGGGATACGTATATGTGTGTGGGGTTGAGTGTGTTTGTGTTTGTGTTTGTGTCGTCTATCTCTGATCGTCTAGGCGGTCAGACATATACGAGGCCTAGGCCTAGACGCCCCGTATGGGATAAACACGTAATTACCATTTTACCCCTGAACTGCCGCCCGTCTAGGCCTAATTCAGGGGCAAAATGGTAATTAACTAGCTGAGTGTTTTACAGCTCAGCATGGTTAATTACCATTTTGCCCCTGATTTAGGCCTAGACGGGCGGCAGTTCAGGGGTAAAATGGTAATTTACATTTTCAATTTAAAATTCAAATATTTTCAGGGATAAAGATCCCGCCTGCACTGTACGTGGCGTCTAGGTCTAGACGACCCGTCTAGACCCTGACATTATGACCGTTTTGCCCCTGGTTTTGGCCTAGACGACCAAGAAACCGGGGGTAGAATGGTCTTCTGGCTAGGTCTAGACGGGGCGGGCGTCTAGGTCTAGACGACCCGTATATATACATTTAATTTTTTTTGGTATAACTAATAGTATTTTATTTACGTAAATTGAACTTTGATATATGTCACATCCCGACCCGCAGCGGAATAAGAGTCGGGGCATAATTGGGTTATCTCCAAAGCTCATGATATTTACTAATATGTTTCATATTTATTTAAGTCAAAATTACATCCTCAATATTCCAAACATGTTCATACAAATACAAAGAAAGATAATCAACTAAACAATCCAAAGTCTAATCCAGTTTATTCTTCTAAGCCATCCTATGTGTTTCTTGCTGCAGCTGGATTACCTGTATCATGTGTAAAAATGGGGGGTTTTTGGGTCAACATAAGTTGGCGAGTGAACCTTGTTAGAAAAACATTTATTATCGATCTCTGGTTATCTTTATCAGGAAAAATTGTGCAATAATCATATGTGAGCAAACGTAATTTAATCATACAATAACAATAACATCAACAAATAATAACTTACAATAACATACAAAAACAAACCAACTTGCATGAATATAACACATGAATGAAACTGTATATGTTGGCAACGTCACGTTCACGCTCATAATGTAATGGGGAACGGACGGCCTATGATGAATGTCTGTGCGATCAAGGCTCAATCAAACGGAGCCGATCGTATGTTGGCAATGCCTGGTTCACGCTCATAATGGTTGGATGTGCGCGAGTTAAAGCTGTTGAGCCTTTCCGGCTGACCCGGGTTCGAGTCCCGGCAGCCTGATTTTCATTTTATTTTTACTTTTTATCAATTATAGCTTTTAAATTCTAGTTTGTTTATTATTATGCATCGTTTAAAATTAAAATAAACATAAATATGCAACAAAACATTTATAACTTGATATTCGATTACAAACGAAGTGGGTTTGGAAAACCCGTTTTTTGACAAATGTTACAGTATCCCCTACTTTTAGAAATTTCATCCCGAAATTTAAGTAGTAGTAGTAGGAAAAAGATGCTGGTATTTTTCGCGCATTGAGTCTTCACGTTCCCAAGTAAACTCAGGTCCCCGTTTCGACTCCCAGCGTACCCTAACAATTGGAATACGACTCCGTCTTAAACGTTTTTCTCCGAAGTCCATGATCTCTAGTGGTCTTTCAATAAAATGCATAGATTCATCAATCTGAATATCTTCCAGAGGAATATGGAGGTTCTCATCAGCGAGGCACTTCTTCAAGTTTGATACGTGGAATGTGGGGTGAATTCTGTTGAGTTCTTCTGGTAGATCAAGCTTTTATGCTACAGGTCCTACTCTTTCGAGTATCTTGAAAGGTCCTACGTAGCGTGGTGCTAGCTTGCCTTTTTGGCCAAAACGAACTACTCCCTTCCACGGTGATACTTTTAAAAGTACATGATCACCAATGTTAAACTCCAAAGGCTTTCGTCGTTTATCTGCATAACTCTTTTGACGACTTTGAGCCGCTAGGAGATTGTTTCGAATTTGATGGATCTTGTCTGTGGTTTCTTGAATCAATTCTGGACCAGTGATTTGAGCTTCCCCAATTTCGTGGCAACATACAGGAGATCGGCACTTACGACCATATAAGGATTCAAAAGGTGCCATGCCGATACTTGAATGATAGCTGTTGTTGTACGAAAATTCAACTAATGGTAGATGAGCGTCCCAA
Organism: Scalesia atractyloides; assembly: GCA_947069175.1. NCBI lineage: Eukaryota > Viridiplantae > Streptophyta > Magnoliopsida > Asterales > Asteraceae > Scalesia > Scalesia atractyloides. The sequence goes on along the minus strand of CAMTDV010000011.1, from coordinate 711,007 downwards.
TTTCCCTTGAAGTCTATGACACATGGTCGAAGCATATCTTCAAGAGTTTGAATGGTGCGTTCAGATTGTCCATCAGTTTGAGGATGATAAGCGGTACTGAGGTCTAATCGTGTACCCAAAGCGGCTTGTACGGCCTGCCATGTTCGTGAAGTGAAACGACCATCACGATCTGAAATAATGCTTAACGGTACACCATGTCGGCTTACGGTTTCGCTGATGTAAATACGGGCTAACTTCTCGTTCTTGAAATCTTCGCGGATTGGAATAAAGTGAGCTGATTTTGTAAGACGATCAATGATTACCCATATAGTGTCATACCCACCAGAAGTGCAAGGTAACCCGGTAATGAAATCCATGGTTATGTTTTCCCACTTCCATACAGGTATTTCAGGTTGGACCAGAAGTCCTGAGGGTCTTTGATGTTCAGCTTTTACCTTGGAACATGTAAGGCACTTGGAAACAAGATCAGCAATATCCTTTTTCATTCCAGGCCACCAGTAGGTGTATCGAAGGTCTTGATACATCTTGTCGGCTCCTGGGTGTATAGAGTATCGTGTTTTGTGTGCCTCATTCATAAGAAATTCACGAAGGTTGTTGTGGTCAGGAATCCATATGCGGTCTAGATAGTACAGAATACCGTCAGCTTTAGTTTCAATTTTAAGTTCAGCTCCACAGGACAGCTCCTTTCGTACGTCGTCTTCTGTTATTGAAACATGTTGGGCTTCTCGAATTTGATCTTTGATGTCGGTTATGATTTGCGAACATTGAAGACGAATGGAGTTCGCATAACCCTTTCGACTGAGTGCATCGGCCACCACATTTGCCTTGCCAGGGTGATACCGAATTTCACAGTCGTAGTCATTAAGAAGTTCGACCCATCTTCGTTGCCTCATGTTTAACTCCTTTTGGTTGAAGATATGTTGAAGACTATTGTGGTCAGTGTATATTTCACACTTAGTACCGTAGAGATAATGTCTCCATATCTTAAGAGCGAGCACAACGGCTCCAAGTTCTAGGTCGTGGGTGGCGTAGTTCTTCTCATGAGTCTTGAGTTGTCTCGAAGCATAAGCTATCACCTTTCCTCTTTGCATTAGAACACAGCCTAGTCCTTGCCCTGACGCGTCGCAATAAACTACGAAGTCATCACAACCTTCAAGAAGAGTGAGGATAGGTGCATCACAAAGTTTTTGTTTAAGGGTCTGGAAGGCTTCTTCTTGTTTGGGTCCCCATATGAAGGGTTTCCCTTTATGGGTTAACGCCGTGAGTGGTACAGCAATGCGAGAGAAATTTGAAATGAAACGGCGATAATAACCAGCCAAACCAAGGAATGATCTTACTTCGGTTGGTGTACGTGCGCTTTCCATTCTTGTACTGCTTTGATTTTTGAGGGGTCGACATGTATTCCCTTGTCATTGACGACATGTCCAAGGAATTGTACCTCTTTTAACCAGAATTCGCATTTGGAGAATTTGGCGTAGAGCTTTTCATTCTCTATGAGTGTAAGTATGAGTCGAAGGTGCCGTTCATGATCAGACTTAGACTTTGAGTAAATGAGGATGTCGTCGATGAAAACTATAACAAATCAATCGAGATAGGGTTTGCAGACTCTGTTCATTAGATCCATGAAGACAGCGGGAGCGTTGGTTAAACCAAATGGCATGACCATGAATTCATAATGACCATAACGAGTTCGGAAGGCGGTCTTTGGGACGTCTTCTTCATGTACTCTGAGTTGATGATAACCAGAACGAAGGTCGATTTTTGAAAAACAGCTGGCGCCTTGAAGTTGGTCAAGAAGATCATCAATGCGAGGTAATGGATAGCGGTTATTGACCGTTAACTTGTTGAGTTCTCTGTAGTCGATGCACATGCGAAACGGTCCATCTTTCTTCTTCACAAAAAGGACAGGTGCACCCCAAGGCGAGGAGCTAGGACGTATGAATCCTTTGTCAGTCAACTCTTGCAATTGACTGGCTAGCTCTTGCATTTCGGAGGGGGCTAACCTGTAAGGAGACTTTGCAACTGGTGTAGCACCAGGTATAAGATCGATGTGAAATTCGACTTCTCTCACGGGAGGAAGTCCTGAAATGTCGTCAGGAAAAACTTGCGGAAAATCTTTTACTACTGGGATGTCTTCAAGTTTCTTCTCCATGGTTCCCTTTTTGACGACATGGGTTAAAAACGCGACATAATTCTTGCGGAGATATTTTCGAGCTTGAAGACAGGACATTAATCTGAGCCCTTTCGATGAGGTTTCTCCAAAGATTTGTAGAGTCTGACCGTTTGCAAGAGGAATGCGTATAAACTTTTCGCGGCAAACAACTTCAGCCTGATGTTGGCTGAGCCAGTCCATACCAATTATAATGTCAAAGCTTCCCAACTTCTTAGGAATGAGGTCAACTAGAAAATTGTGATTGTTTAAAGTGAGAGTACAATTGCGTATAATAGAGTTTAATGAGACCGGTTTTCCGTCAGCAACTTCTACTGTTATGGATTCCATGAGCTTATCACGAATTTGGTTTAGGATGGGTTCAAACTCTAAGGACACAAAACTTTTATCCGCGCCAGTATCAAACAACATGGATGCATAACTACCATTGATAAGAAACGTACCGTTAACCACATTGCTGTCAGCTCTAGCCTGATTAGCGTTGGTGTTGAAAGCTCTTCCTCTTGCAGGTGGAGGAGCTTGGTTAGCTTGATTCACCGGATTTGCTTGGGCTTGAGCATGTATAATGTTCACCAAACGTGGACAAGTGTTTCTAAAGTGGCTTGGGTCTCCATAATTGTAGCAAGCCCGCATAGGTTGCACCATGGGATAATTGGGTTGGTAGTATGATTGGGCTAAATGTTGGGTAGGTGGTAGTAGTAGGCATTGTTGGGCTTGACCCATTATTTGATGGTGGGTTTGGGTTGAGGGCTGGTGGCGGTTCGTTCGCTGAGGTATGCGACAGGTTTGAACAGTGTGACCTGCGCGACCACAGCCAGTGCAATGTTGACAGGGATGATCAGGAAAGTGATGGTATTGGCAACGGTTGCATTTTGGTAATGGGCCAGAGTATGGCCTTTTATATGGTGCAGGTGAGGGGCAACTTGGGTAATGGGTGCAGCAGGGATAGGGTAATTGGTTTGTGTGACAGCGAAGTTTCTGGTGTTACGTTTCCTCTTGTTAGCAAACTTAGAGGAGGAGGTGGAATGGTTTGAAGTTTGGCCCTCAACGGGGGCTTTCTTTTTCTCCTCTTTAAATTTACCGTTGCGAATTCGATTCTCGGTCAGTTCAGTAGCTAGTTCCATAGCAGCTTCAAGTGTTGCTGGCGAAGTGCTGAGAACTGAGTCTTGAATTTTCGAGGGGAGACCTCGAATATAATGCTCGACTAAGCGGTAAACTGGGGTGAACAAGTTAGGGACCATTTGGTTCAACTCTAAGAACCTCTTGTTGTAGGAAGTATGATCTCCCTCCTTTTGCTTCAATGAATGAAATTCATCCTCTAACTTTTTAATCTCACTTCTAGGACAGAATCGTCTCGTCATGATTTCCCTTAACTCCTCCCACGTTAAGGCCATTTCATCTTCGATTCCCCTCTTACCCTTTTCAGTATTCCACCAGGTAAGAGCTACCCCAAATAATCTCCCGGTTGTGTATCGTACCTTGCAATCCTCGGGACAATCGCAGTTGAGGAAGGTGTTTTCCATTTCCTCAAACCAGTGGAGGAGAGCAGTGACACCTTCGGTCCCTTCAAATTTCGAAGGATCGCAAGACTTGAAATGTTTATATGAGCACTTGTTGGTAGGAGGGTTGCCGATGTTCTGGTCTTCTTGCTGGGGAGGATTGGTGGGATTTGTGGCGAGAGCTTGTTGTACTTGAACCACAATGTCAGGAAGCACCGCGGCCATTTGTTTTGCGATTTGAGTGGCCAAGCGTTCGTGTGACCTTCCTGATCTTCTACCCCCTCGTTGTTGCCTAGCCGACGTTTACAGGGACATACATATGAAGATTGTGAGTTTATGGAGTCTTTTTAGGTGTCATGTGTCTTTAAAGAAAATAAAACAACATAAAAATCAATAATGCAACTACATCCATAGGATGTCTTGGGTTTGCTCATGTTGGGCCTCAAATGTCCCCCATACCTTCACCTGTATAGTCATGTGGGCCCCCATGAGTATTGGCTTGGTAGGATTCACATTAGTATTGGCGGTTTAACACTCGCATCACCCGAATGAAAACCATGAAATATGTTTACAAGATGTATGGTCGGAAGGTGTCCAGGTGTAGACACAATGACAACTCAAAGTGGGGTTAGCTCACACGACGTTTGGTATAGCATGCTTTGGCCTAATAGGTACTTCATACTCTCATCGTTAGTCCCCAGGTAGGCAAACTGGTCCTTTATTTTGGATTTATACGAATGCCAAGCCTAGACAGGACGTTCCGACTACCGGTACTTGTACCCTTCCAGTTACTACATGCCCGTCATGAGAACTCACTTTGATGTGATTTGAAAATACAAAAATCATTGTAAAAACAATCATGAAAATGATGTGGTGTGTGCTCTCATGGATATGATATGTTATGAGAATATGATTCATGACAGGCATTATATAATAATATGTACTTATGAACATGCTTGCATAACATTGAATGTAACATTAAACATAAAACATATAAACATCATGAAATTTGGCATGTAACACACAAAAATTTTAAAAATTCTAATCAACTATAGTATAGACTCTAAGGGTCTAATAACCTATCCTATATCCCTATAGTCATGGCTCTGATACCAATCTGTCACACCCCGACCCGCAGCGGAATAAGAGTCGGGGCATAATTGGGTTATCTCCAAAGCTCATGATATTTACTAATATGTTTCATATTTATTTAAGTCAAAATTACATCCTCAATATTCCAAACATGTTCATACAAATACAAAGAAAGATAATCAACTAAACAATCCAAAGTTTAATCCAGTTTATTCTTCTAAGCCATCCTATGTGTTTCTTGCTGCAGCTGGATCACCTGTATCATGTGTAAAAATGGGGGTTTTTGGGTCAACATAAGTTGGCGATTGAACCTTGTTAGAAAAACATTTATTATCGATCTCTGGTTATCTTTATCAGGAAAAATTGTGCAATAATCATATGTGAGCAAACGTAATTTAATCATACAATAACAATAACATCAACAAATAATAACTTACAATAACATACAAAAACAAACCAACTTGCATGAATATAACACATGAATGAAACTGTATAGGTTGGCAACGTCACGTTCACGCTCATAATGTAATGGGGAACGGATGGCCTATGATGAATGTCTGTGCGATCAAGGCTCAATAACGGAGCCGATCGTATGTTGGCAACGCCTGGTTCACGCTCATAATGTAATGGGGAACAGCTCAACGCTCATAATGTAATGGGGAGCGGCAGCCTATGATAATGTATGTACTGAAAATGATAAATTAAATCTAAACAATAACCACACAAACAGTTGATACAAGTTGAATACACATTTGTTCATGAATATGACAGATGCACAATAGTTTAAATGTGATAAATAATAAGACACACGATACACCCCAAAAACGTGTAGAGATTCGCTCACATTGGATGCGTTCGGTTGAAGATGATGAAATGCGCACGAGTTTAGAGGATTGATCGACGAGAATTAACTAACCTAACTAACAACGAAAGGTATGGTAATTGAGTGGATTTTATTAATAATTTTAATAAGATTTTTAGATATATTTTTGTGAGTTTTAAGGTTATTTTCTATCTTTAAAAACATTATTTTTAAGTATTTTTAATTGATTTTTAAATTAAATAAATAAATAAAAATATATAAAAATGTTGACTTTTGCGTTGACCTTTGACCATTAACCATGACTGTTGACTGTTTGACCGATTCATGTGTGCGCCGGGTAAGGCTCGAACCCGAGACCTCCCGTACACGTGCACGCAGCTCTACCAACTGAGCTACGTGTCTAACCCGAAATATTTCTGTTTTTAATTATATTTATATACTGTTTTAATTTATTCAAAATTCATTTATTTTTAAAAAGGATTTTAATTATCGAACCGGTGTCGTCAACAGGTCTCGAACCCGGGACCTGTGATTTAATGTTGCACACAGTCCACCGCTGGACTGTGTGTCTAACTTGGTTAATATACTGATTTTTATTATACTTAACATCTAATTGCGAATGGATCCGGTTCAGTTTAAAAAGGAACATTTTAATTACAGAGAATGTGCGTGTGTCAAGGATCGAACTCGGGACGTATGCGTATTGTTTGCACACAGTGCACCGCTGGACTGTGTGTCTAACCCGTTTATAATACCGATTTTAATTAATCTTATAATCATAATAGACTTCATCTTCTTCGTTCAATTCACAGACAATGATTAATCAACTGTTTCTTGCTTAATTCGATTAACAGACGTACTAATGATTTATATGTAACGGATAGGAAAAGTTTTGGGAATGAACATACCGGAATGATGATCTTTCTCAGAACTCCGGCGAAGTCGTCGGCTCTGTTTTTATGAACTTCGACTGAGCGAACAAATTAACAGTTTTGATTAGTTAATTGTGGAATTGAAGTACTAAACAAGAGTTATCAGAAGGTTTGAATGACTATACCGTTTCACAGCGGAAAATAGGAATTTTCAGAATTTTTCCAGCGAGAGTTGATTATCCATAACGTCGCCTGGGATTGATTCTGGGTGATGGATTGATGTTAGTAATGGTCTATCATTGGAATGGAACAGAAAGAGTCGAGTTATTTACCGTTTTGAGGTGAGTCTCGGTTTTCCGGCGACTTGCAGAGAATTCCGGCGATGATCAGAAAGTAATTCCGACGACCAGAAAATAGAGTAAACGTGAAATTAGAAGCTCTGGGAATGTAATTGAATCGCGAGATGAGGGTTTTGTTGAAGTAATTCTAGAAATGAATGTTTTCGGTTATAAAAACCAAACATCACCTGAATTCAAGTTCATTAACGACTGAATTGATTTAAGATGTCGGTTTATCGGTTATGATCAAGATTCCGCGAGCACTCAACCGTCTTGGACGGTTTGAAAGCCGATATCGGTTTCAGTTGGCGCAACAGGTTGATTCTCGGTTATAGATATGATTTAATTGTTTCCTAGAATCCACAAAGACATCAAGTGGCGGAGTGGTTGGATGTGCGCGAGTTAAAGCTGTTGAGCCTTTCCGGCTGACCCGGGTTCGAGTCCCGGCAGCCTGATTTTCATTTTATTTTTACTTTTTATCAATTATAGCTTTTAAATTCTAGTTTGTTTATTAATTATGCATCGTTTAAAATTAAAATAAACATAAATATGCAACGAAACATTTATAACTTGATATTCGATTACAAACGAAGCGGGTTTGGAAAACCCGTTTTTTGACAAATGTTACAATATAAGCCGACATTCTACCAGTACACCAAAGGCACAATAAATAAACCATACAAAGCCTATCTAAAAACCAATAAACTCCGGGTATTGACCAACAATTATACTCTCCAAGCTCTCAAATCCCACCGTCGCCATCGGCAGTATCGACATTTCATCGTCTGCCGGTGCCCACGGTTGGACGTGAGAGCTCGGAGAGTATAATTGTTGTTGTTTATCAATACCCAGAGTTTGTTGGTTTTTAGATGAGCTTTGTATCTAAAAACCAACAAACTTGGGTGTTGACAAACAGCCAGTAATCATAGTATCCGAGCTCTCATGCCCAACCGTCGCCGCGGGCAGTATTGACATTTCGTCATCTGCTGGTGCCGACGGTTTGACGTGAGAGCTCAGAGAGTATAATTACCCTCTGTTTGTCAATACCCAGAGTTTGTTGTTTTTAGATACAAAGCTTTGTATGGTTTAATTGTTGTGCCTTGGGTGTATAGAAGAATGTCGGCTTATATCAAAGCTCAAATTAAGTAAATAAAATCCTATTAGTTATACCAAAAGTTTTTTTATTGTATTAAAAAATCTTTGTATTATTTATATAAATAAATCGTAATAAACATAAAAAAGATTGAGCCATTGTTCTTGCTTTCTTGATCGTGGTTGACCAGGACTAATCATCTGAGACTCGTAAGGTGTTGTAGAAACACCTGAAATAAGTTCAACAACATATCACTATGTTAAACCACAACACACTCTATTACGCAAACAAAAACCATATATATTTAAAAAATGACAGTGTTTCTCATTTACCTGCATTTACTCCTTGAGTTTCCCTTCGGTTACAGTCTTCGATTCAGCACAAGACACTCTTTGACGTGTAGTCGATTGAGATACAAATTTGCACGCTGGAAACCGTCCCTCCAATACTTTTTTCCAAAATATATAAGACTGATCTCCATCGGGTAAATATGTATTATATTCACTATAAACCTCAGCCGTTTTTGAAACGATCTCCGCGAGATACGGAGTGCCTGCGTATGGGGGTTCCTCACCACCATATCCTCCACCATCACGAATAATGTCTTGTACACTAGACAC